>MARA01000001.1:0-2400000 GCA_001792895.1 Lentinus brumalis | reverse complement strand
GGGGTGCCGTTGCGAGAAGTGGTACTCGATCCTCGCCCGAGCGTGTCCCTCGTGTCGCTAAGTTGCCCGGTCAACGTGCTGACTGCATTGCGGGGGTCTGCCATCCGACTCTGCCTCTGCTCCTCCTCTCTGTCCAGGAAATTTGAGTTATAGGGGGAGAACGCGATAAGTTATCTGTAACGCCGTCGCTCTGGATTTCTGCTGGGGGTGGCAACGTGCGGTCAGCATCGTATCGGCGGCGCGATTGCCGTGCTCACCGTCGAGTGTTCGCGACGTGGGCGACGACGACGATGAAGAAGGGGGTATAAGGTGGCGGGGAGAACAAGGTCTGTCTCTGGTTCCCTCGCGCAACGCATGAGGCACGGCAATTGCCGGTCGTCTATCCGACCCGCGGCTAGCCAGCTGGCTAGCCTCATCCGTCCGTCCGCGTCCTGCGTCGTCAACTTGTACTACGCTCGAAACTACTTCGTGAAGAGACTCAGACAAGGCATTATTTGTCGTAAAATGGGGAGGTATGTCGCGCTGGACTGAGCGAGATCGACTCTTTCGTTTCTTGTGCCTCCTGGGAAACGTATTCCCGCGAGACGGCACGTTCTCGGTCGAATATGTCGACGGCAAGACAGGCATGGAAGTGTAGGCCTCGCCCTGACTTGCGGCTTCAGAGGGGGATGTTGGAAGTGGAAAGCCGGCCGGCTGCGGGCTACGGACGCCGAAGGTGACAGCTACGGATTGGTGGGAGTGGGAGGACAGGTTGGACCCCGACCCGGGCAAAGTGGACAGGACGGAGACGTCGTGGCTGTTGTCCGTCGGCCACGAGCTGGAGTGGTCGACCGAGGCGGTCGACGCGACGTTGGACGCCGTCTGCGAGGTGCGAAGCACGCCCGAGTCGACACTTGCCATGCGGGAACTCCGCGCTGAGGGTGGGCTGCCGTACGGGGAGCGCGGAGCCCGCGGTCGATGTCTACCAAACGTTGACCACGGAGATGCAGTAGAGAAGCGCGATCCCGAGGCGCGTTGTTTGCCTTTCCACGCTGAGGGCGCGGCTATAGGTACGGTGGGAGGAATTTCTTCATTCTCTTTCTCCTCAGATGCGGTGTCCTGGGCATCGCGGGTGACAGATGGGTCTCTGGAACGGATACCGAGGGTACGAAGACCAGACCGCTTCCGAGGGCGGGGAGGTCGCAGAGCCCCGCTTGGAGTGTGACTTGCCTCGAGCGAGCCGAGCAAGGCAGGTAGATCCTCGATGATCCTGCGGTCGACGAGCTGGGGCTCCGAGCGGGACGGGGAGAGGGTGGGCGCATTCGTTGGCGGCAGCAGCGGCGGCGACGTAGGCAATAATCCGGTTTGGGGCACCGGGGCGGATGCGGTACTATGTTGGCTTATAGTACGCAGCCGCAGTCGTGACAGAATGGAAGGCATGGACGGCATGGCTCTGGGGATGTGAATTAAATCAGCTTATATGATCTCTGCATGCAGGGGGAACCACTCACCTGAAACTCGTCGCAGATCGTAGCGGTCATGAACATCGCCGAGTGGGTTCGGGATAGCGCTGGGAATGATACTTATATCTGTCCTATTAGGCGAGGGAAGGATTGACATCAGATACGCATCCCCTCGAGCGCAGGAGGATCCCATATTGGGACCGGAAGATTCCCCGGCTCGGATGTCTCTCTGCTCAATGGAACAATCACACCTGTCCGGCCGTCGATAGCTAGCGGAGCGCACAGAGCGGTACGAAGGGGACAGCTCAAGCATGGGAGTGCAAAATGACGATGTTCAGGTTTCTCGGGAACCGTTCACGGTGAGATGTTCGTTACGAAACAACTTCGCTTCCCTGATACCTACTCAGCGAGATCCGTCAGTATTCCCCCAATGAAATCAGTTGTAACGGCAGCTCACCACGAGCAGCACAAAGTGCTGAAGCAACTCTCGGCGCGCCGGGGCCGGCTGCTCGGATGAGCGCAAACGTGACAGGATGTCACCGGTCACGCTGGACGGGGACACCGCCGACGCCGTTCAGCGTTGACCACCACCACCTCGTCGTCGCCCACTACCTCGTCGTCGCCCACCACCTCGTCGTCGCCCGCCATGGACCGCATCGAGTCTCTCGGAACTGCGCTTTCGCAGATCACCATGTACGACATCAAGTCGATGTACAACCAGGTGCGTGTCACCTCGCATGAATTGGAACGCACCACCGACGCTTCCGCAGGCCAAGAATGTCGTCTTCAATGTCAGCGAGATGGAAGCGAAGGTGCGGGACGCCACCAATGACGAGCCTTGGTATGTTTTGCTGCCAACTTGCGTCGATGGGAGGATGCTGAGTCGCGTAGGGGGGCGAGCTCGACGTTGATGCAAGATATTGCCCAAGGGACCTTCAACTTGTGAGTCCTGGTTGCGTTGATGTTATGCTACTCTGTCTGACAGAGCACAGCCAAAACTTCAATGAGATTATGCCTGCTATCTATGCTCGGTTCATGGAGAAGGAGGCGCGTCAGTGGCGACAGATCTACAAGGTGATGTCCTGTGGCACAGTCTCACTCACCATCTATTCCTGACCCCATAAGCAGGCCCTGCAGCTGCTGGAGTACCTGGTGAAGAACGGCAGCGAGCGCGTTGTGGACGATGCACGCTCCCACATTGGCACCATCAAGATGCTCAGGAACTTCTACTATGTGGATGAGAAGGGCAAGGATCAGGGAATAAACGGTACGTACTAATGCTCCTTTGGGTATCTGGCGGCCTGTTGACGGTTACGGTAGTACGAAATAGGTCGAAGGAGCTCGTGGACCTTTTGGGCGACGTAGAGAAAATCCGAACCGAGCGCCGCAAGGCGAAGAACAACAAGCACAAGTACATCGGCACTGGCAACGATGCCATGAGTTTCAGCTCCGGCGGCGGTCGTTACGGAGGCTTCGGGAGTGACAGCCTCGGGAATGGCGGAAGCGGCAGCTATGGGGGTGGTGGGAGTTACGACAGTGGGAACTACAGCGGTCGTGGTGGTGAGTACGTCCGTTGTTCATGGTCCCAGCTCGATTTGAACTTGCGCAAGAATACGACAGCTATGGCGGGTCTGGCAGCGGCGGCGGCGGGAGCGGATCCAGCTCGAGGAGGAACTTCCAGGAGTACGATGCGGGCGACGATGACATCGTCTCGACCCGCCGTTCCAACTCGGTCGCGGGCACAAGTTCCGCGCGTACCTCGAATCCTCAGCGGTCATCGACTCTTCCGACTGCTGCCCCGGAACCGCCCAAGGCGAAGCAGCCAGAGATCGACCTCTTGGGTATGGATGATGACGACTTCGGCGGTGCATCTGCTGTTCCCGTCGCCGCGGAGAAGGCGCTTCCGGTACTTGGTTCACAGTCGCTGCAAGCAGGTACGTCTCCGCTGATGATCCCTCACTTTCATGACTGACATTGGCCAGGCGGTGATGATGACTTCGACGACTTCCAAAGCGCGCCGCCGTCTGCTGCGCCTGCTTCTAATGCCTTCTTTGGTGCTTCCGCGATACCCACTGCCCTGCCGCCCCCGCTGGCTGCTCAGCCCGCTGCGCCGCTCTCTCCCCCTGCATACCAACCGCAGGCGCCAGGGCAGTCGACGAACAACAGTCTCTTCAACATGCTCTCTACCAGCGCGGCGGCGGCCCCAGCTAGGCCAGCGTACATCTCGCCTCCCGCTGCCCGGTTCAGAACCCGATGCAGAACATGATGCGTCCGATGATGGCTAGTCCCCCGCCGATGGGTGCGCCTCTCGTCCCCAATCAGGCGGTCATGTCGCCGACGTCCCCACCACCGCGTGCGACGACGACATCACCAGGCGTCGGTTCGCAGCAGCAGCAGAAGCCGGCGGCGAGCTTCGACGACTTGTGGTCCATGTCCCTCGGGTCTGCGAGCAAGCCTGTGGGTGGCGCTGGTGCCTCGCAGCAGAAGAGCATCAAGGATTGGAGAAAGAAAAGGCGCAGGCGAACATTTGGGGAGGGACCAGGCCTCCCGCAGGTGCTGGCTTTGGGTCGTTCTCGGGTGCGCCTGCGGCCTCCAGTGCTGCACCCCCGGCTTCGTCCGGAAACGGGTTGGACGACCTCTTCTAAGAGACCGAGGGAGGTGTTTGATGCTATGTATTGTGTGTTTGGAGATAGAGGTCCCGGTTCTGTTTTCTCGGTCTGCTGTCGTCTGTCGTCTGCTGTCGTCTGTAGTCTGCTGTATGGACGAGGTACCGACGCTGCGTATGCGATACCCGATGCCCGATACGCGTGTGGCGATGCAGCTGAGTGCACTTCGACGTTCGCGAACGACGCAAGAACTTGAAGAAGACCGCGACGCGATCTGGCGGCGATCTGGCCATGCCCGTTCGGGCGAGCGAGAGAGGCTGCCAGAGAAACAAACGGTTCGTTAGGACACACGGGGGACAGTAGACTGGACGGGGGGTGCGCGCCGGCAGGGGGGCGGGCTGGGCTCGGATGCTGCAGGGGGCCGTGCAGACTCGTCCAGAAATTGCTTTTTTCTGGCCGCGCATGTCGCCCGTATGTCTGTCTGTTTTTCCCGGGCGTCCTGCGGCTTGCCCTTCTCGTCTTGGTCGCGTCATCTCGGGTGCTCGGGTGCTCGGTTCTCGGGTGCTCGCCCTTCCTCGATCGCATCGACCGCTGCTGCGTTCTCAGATCTCAGGCTGCACGTCTCGACGTCCTGGGAAATCTCTCCATTGCGTCTACCGCTACAGACAGGTACGCTACAGACTACGTAATGCCCGCCGCCCCCGCCGCCGCTCATTCTCTCCGTCCAAGATCCCCGTCCTGCCGCCTCACCACCTCCCGGCAATCCGCGCTCCGTCCGCGTCCGCAGGAGAACCAGGCCGCGCAGACGCGTACGAGCCCTGCCAGATGATTCCTGCGAGATGCGGTAAGCCAGGAACGCAGCCGGACAGCGTCGTGTACTCACCGAGAACCCCACATTGCGCCCGCAGCCCTGTCCAGTCCAGCAGCGTTGCCAGGACGCAACACGGCCCGTGCGTACGCTGCCGGGAACTTCCTCAGAGCGTCGGCCACGTACTCGTCATGCCCGAGTCAACGCCGGCCGACAGCACTCTCGCCGCGGCCTGTCAGTCCAAGGCTCCCCGGGCGATGCCAGAACGGCCGCACGAGCTCTCGCCGCTCGTGCTGCAGCCTCCGCAGACTCGCGTCAAACCCGCCGGGCGGATTGTCGCCCAGATGCGCACAGGGCTATCCCTGCGAGAAGCAGTCAGCCAGCGAGCTAGCCGCGGACAGCAGCTTCTGAGTACTCACCGTGATCCTCGGAGAAGCCATCTCGGAATGCGCCGGCAGTGCTTCCGAGGCCAGCAGCGTCGCCGCGACGCGATGCTGCTGCCGGAAAGTCCCTGAAAGCGACGTCAGTCGGGCAGCGCAGCAAACTCGCAGTCCTGTGAGAGTCGACACCGGCCGACAGCACTACGAGAAGACCAGAACATTAGCACGGCGAGAGCAACGGAGTTCGCTCACCTAGTTCCTGGCCTAGATGACGACGCGTTGCTGGCCTTCGAGTTGAGCACAATATCTGCCAGGAGACGATGGTTAGTTAGTCCAAGCACAGACAAGACAGCTTGTCATACTCACCGAAGCCTTCGTCTGCCAGCGCAGAACGCGCTGATGCCGTATTCTGACAGCGGCGTCGTAAGGAACGCCAGCCGCTGCCGGGAACGTCTTGCCTTGCAAATGGCGGCCGGGCTGCTCGACCAGCGTACGCACGTAGAGCCGCTGCAAACAGAAGTAGAAGTGAGTACAATGTCAGACTGTACGATCAAGGAGAATGACTTACTTGCGAGACGCGGCTGTCCCTTCAAGCTTCAAGCTTCAAGACCGTCCGGTCTGCCACCATGCTCACCCGCTGCCGGATGCCCGAGGGCCTTTCATGCTAGCCGGACAGCTGCATAAGAAGCCCGGTCAGCTCACAACGCCCGGCGCGCACCTCCAGAGGGGCTGGTGGTACTCACCTGCAGATCTGCGGTCTCTATGCAAGACGGCAGGACTGAGGCCCTGCCCAGCTGCTCCAGCCGGCTCACGCTGATAGAATCGTCCTGTAACTCCGCATTAGCGACTGCAAGCCAACGAAGTCAGTCCAAACGATCCACTTACGAACTCGTGCGCCACGAGCGAGCACTACAGAGGTGCGGCTCACGCCGCGTTCTCATCGCGCTCTGGGCGCTTGCCAAGATCGGCGCGATTCGCCGTCGACGAGAACCGCGTCGCGTCTTCTCTCCGCAACCACCACCCCCCCGCCGCCAGGCCGCTGCGTCCCCTCATCCTTCGTCCTTTTCCGCTCTTGAAGGCACATGCGAACAATACAGCCGCCTCGCTGCCACGGCCACGACCAGCTGCAGCCTGCAATGCCAAACACTCAGGTCAGTTGAGAGTTGCGAGATAGAACAAGCTGGTACGTACCTCTCTCCCGTTCAGCCCCAGCCCAGGTAGTCCGGCAGGCTACACGCTGCTGCCGTCGGACTCGAGAGGCGTCACGCTGCAAGGTGAGTCCGCGTCGCGCGACGACGGGGAGCAGAGGTACGTACCAGGGAACTCCGAGTCTCCAGGGACATTGCAGGCGGCCAGGATGGTCGCTGCTGTCGCTCGCTCCTGCTAGTCTCTTCGCTCGTCTCTGGGGATTGCTTTCTTGCTGGGGAAGGCGCGTCCTGGAAGTCTGAAGAGAAAGGTCAGTACGCGCTTCGCTGTCAAGATCCCGCGACGCGTGACGTCATGCCTCCGAAAGAGGCAAGTCGCCGCGTGTCGAGCTTACCTTCGCTCGTCGTGTCCTTCGTGCTCGGACTGCTCACTGCGCTACACACGGACTCCCTGCTCTTCTGCGAGTTCTCTATCGACGTATGCCTGCTGGGAACTGCAGCGGCAGCGAACACCTCGGATGCCGCTTGGGAATCACGGCGTGGACGTGGTAAGCACTGCGGAGACGTCGAGAATGTAGCTGCGCCGTAACGTGTAAGTAACGAGCGACATCCCGACGTCGGGTACGTCTACACACCTTGAACGCGGACTCAGACAGGTCCCGAGGTTGTCTAGGCCTGTTGCTGCTATGCTATAGCGGTGGAAGGTTCAGGAACTTGAAGGACGCAGATCGACTACTGTATCCTGCTTCTCGTGGAACAAGTAGCACCTGCCAGAAGCCAGGAGCGCTTCCTCCGCGGCCCGCGACCACGCCAGTGAAGACGTCGAGCGAGAGAGACGTGCCGGGTAAGCACGCTGAAGCAAGTACTGTGAGCTAACATGTAGCGAAAGTGAACAGAACAACATGAAGGTACGTACCCTGGTCAGCCCACAACGACCGCTGCGTCTTGCCCCTCCGTCTGGAACCGGATCCATCGACGCTCGCGGCCTCGAGCATGCCTGCGGGGTAGTTCTGCGAAGCGGAAAGGTCAGTCGGCGTACATGCAATCGCAAATACGCGTAGCGCCACGTACCTCTTTCTCTGCTGACTTGGAGGAGGGCGAGGATCGTCTGGACGCGCTTGAACGCATCGTTTCTGCCCGAAAGCATGTCGAGAACACATCACTGCAGGTGTCTTGACGTGCGCTGTTCAACGCCACTGCAAAGTAAGTCCAGGCCCCGGGTCTGGAAGCGGAACTGAAACCGCGAAGCTTACCGCGACAGGTGAGCTCGTTGCTCGAGCTGGAGACTACGTGTTCTTCCCAGACCTTCGCCGCTGAGTAGGACAAGGCTGAGGGAGTACGGACGCTTGGTGAGCCACGACCGTGGTCCGGGAGAGGCGGCAGGCATCAGGCCGTGGGGTCTGAAGGGAAGTTGTCGTGCTGAGCGGAAGGATAGTCGTCGTGCTAGGCGGATGGGTCGATGATTCCCTCGAGCGGGGAGAGCGGGGGAGTACGGGTAGGCTAGCTGTTCGTGGTCTGTCGTAAGCTTCACGCAACGGATAATAGAGCTTTGACTACGCCTGGGAACATGACTGGATACGCGGCATAAATCTGAAGGTCCGTACCGTTTCGGGAAAGCTCTTGCCTGCCGCGTTCGCCGGACATCTCGATAAATTCCGCCCCTTGCTTCTGCACACACACATGGCGGAGCGCTGGGCGTAGCGCGACATCTTCTCGTTGGGATGTTCTTTCAACAGTTCTCTGATGGGCTTGTCCCTCCTCAATTGTGAGAGGCTCTATCTGAGGTATCCAAACGCAACTTACATTATCATCAGTCCCTCATATTGTGAGTCTTCAGCGTGCTGTCATTGCGCAGTGGTGGTCTGGTCTGTCGAGATGATATTCTGGGATATGCTGTAGCCATGGGAATGTCTATCAGAATAGACGGAGGAATGGTGCGTAGCCGAGAGAAGTCGAGGATAATTGCAGCCTAAGGGTCCAAGTCGTGTGGTCGTGATCGGGAAACCCACGCCACTCATATGCCGCGGTACCTACAGTTTCTGTCGCTGAGTACAGGCTCGCCGATGCCAGCATACAGTGTGCTCAAACGTCTGACAATTGCATGCCTGCAGACTGTACACTGAGGAGCAGCTGTCCTGAAACTGAGGCCAGGAGGGAATCAGCAGAACACTGAGGCACGGAGAGAATATTCAGGCAAACACGTCATAGCGGCCGCTCATCAGAAAACTTCTCTTCCCTATTACAGCATTCCAAGATACGCATCTCGGTGAATCTAGACCCGCTGCCAGAAACAGGGCCTTGACGTGACTCATGCAGCTTCACTGGCCGCTTTCGAGGATGGAGGGTGGTCAATACTGAGCCCGCCGTCTTACCTTGCATGGGTTTGTAACCAAGATATCGTCCGCTGCGTAGCAGCATTATACAACGAGCAAACTGCTCTTGATTTAGTATGGTGCTTAGTACTTACTCACTAGATTGGCATTCACGAGCCAGTGCTGAGGACCTAGGGGACTGAGCTCAGCTAGAGTCATAAGCAGGCATTTTATCCTTTGGATAGTCTCGCGCAATACCAGAAGCCGGTGCAGACGAGCGAGTGAGCAGAGAGAACGCCGGCGGCGCGCGGCGGATTTCCCGAAATGAGCTGCGCCCAAAATGGCAATGTAAGCGCTCTCCAACTCCATTCGACGCTCCTCCGTAAACTATCATCGATCTATGCTCATACCAAGTACGGAAACCCACCCAGAGGTCTATAGTACAGCTGAGTAGGTGTAGTAGCATATGTTCTGCATGTTACGTGACGTATTACTGACTATCCATATTGCAGTATCTGCTTCACATACTTGCACCTTCGGGTGCAGTGTTGGGAAAGTTATACCACTGCTGCTGTACCCCCGGGTGTCCTGGTCTACTTCACTCTTTGGCGCTCAATCTAGGTATTGTCTCATACATACATGAGGTACGGAACGCTTGATAATCTCCCGAAAAGCGGGAATTGTGCTATTTGCTCGCTAATAGCAAGACCTCCTCCTCCTCGTTCCGTCCGCCGACGATACAACGCTGCCTGAGCCCAGAATAGCTCCATCAAACCCCTGGCGTCTATACGGGCATTCTCTGCCTCGGCTAGTACCCGCTAGCCTCCCTGGACTCCTTCCTCAATTTGCTCAACAGACTTCTGCCCGCCCATTTCCCAAGGACCCTCACCCCCCCGGATGGTGTTCACCCGGTCACGCTCTGAACCTTACTTTGTTGAACGCAGTAAGGTTCAGAACGTGACTCGCTAGAGCTGTCGGAACGCGAAACACGGATCTCCTCGAGTATAAGAACCCCGCAAACCCGAGGTCGAGGGCTCCCGAGTCGCGCGTCCGCCCCGCCCGACTTTCACTCCCCCTCCCCCTCCTTCGTCCCTCCCCGTCACCCGTCAGTAGTGCTGGACATACATACCCATTTTTCTCTCTTTGACTGCTACTTACTCGAGCTACTATACTGGCATGATCGTTCTATCTTCAAGTTCCGTACCGTAGTCTCTGGAGTCTTCAGTCTTCACCCATCTCTGCTATAACTGTCACTTCTCCTCTTGCATACGTCCGCCCATACCCCTCTGTTACTCTCACTACACACTCAGTTTAGTTTCCCCTATGAGTTTGAGATTTTACGACTCTTCCCAGCGCGCTGAAGCTCCGGATTCTCACTTTCAGTGGCTTCGCAGGACCGCGTCCATGTTACTTGCAACAGCAGGTACGTCCTAACGCACTCGCACTATACCCACACTGACTGACTCCCGGTCTGTCTGTTAGGTTCAGCTCGGCGGTCATTTCGGGACACCGCACCCTTGCTACTCCTACCATTAGCGGTGAGTACCTCGCCCCTGTCGTATGCCCCCGCTAACTCAATTGCGTTGCAGGCAGTACTCGTTCAACCGGTCGTGCCTGTACGCAGGTACCATATACGGAATCGACTGCATGAGCTCGGCTGGCGCAGCCATGACTTCGCAGGTAGGTATTACATTCACATCTGGATTGGAGGACACATCTTGACTCGAACGTCTCTCCGTCAGGTGTCCGTATACTTATCGTCGCGTAAGTATCAGCTATCAAGCCGCAAGGTACTTCGAACATGCGCACACTGTGAGGGTCACTCTTCGAGTTCTATGGCTGCGCTGACACATGCTCGTTCAGGAACTGTGGGTAGGTACATCTGAACAGCTCGTCGACGACTTGATCCTGACCAGCATTCACATCCAGTCTCGCAGCCGTATCTCACGCGTAAGTCACTTCATCGAATACTCTCGAGCTTGACTGTTGCTGACTCCGAGTCCCGATTCTAGGTCGGATCTGGAGTTGAACATGATCTCAAATCGTCGTAAGGTACGTACACTTTGTAACTATGTGTCGCTTCCTTACCAGGTCATCTTGCAGACCTCCACGACCGGCCAACTCTCTTCTCGTATCCAAGAGTGCTCGACAGTCGATCTCTTGAAGACTTCGACTTCGGAAGTGCCCGCGGACATGGAGGTACGAGTTCTAACTTCTTCGTACTCTGAAGTCTGGCTACATAGTGACGCACTCTCGAAGCTTTCAGAGAGCAAGTCTGACGCTTCCGGAACAACTCAGGTACGAGTTCTTGCAACCTTCTCGTTGTGGCAGTCCTAATCACTGGCATCCCGACAAGCCTGCAGGTCCTCATACGTGGCTTCAAGCGTTTGCCGACGTGTACTCCGGGCTCCCTGAGATTGGTAAGATGTAGTACCGCGTCCAGCTTGCCGTTCGAAGTCTGACCTCAGCGAATGTATAGGTGCTTCAAGTCATGCACGCGATCTCGCGGGTAAGTACTGGTCTCATTCTCCCGCCAGGTGAAGCTTCTTACTGACTTCGAGTACACTTCACAGTCACAAGTACGGGGAGGCCGGCGGCCTCGTGTCTGACAGACAGCACGAGGCTGCTGTGCCGTACATTCTCTGCACACGTCGACACCCCGGTCTCTCGAAGCCTGCGACACTTTCCGGCGATCGCCGCCCTTCGACAGATCCGCCGCCTACCAGCCTCAACGCAGCGCGCCCACACGCACACTCCCAGCACGGACAACAATTACGGTTGACAAGATATATTCGTACCTACTACGTACCTACTAACCAATCCGGTAAGTTCTGTTGCAGCGGCACTGCATCTGTCGCGCCCTCGAGACTCCTTCTTGTCTTCGGCGCACGCAGGACGGCCGACGCAGCATCTCGGAGGCCCGGTGCACCCCGTGTCTCTGCGGTGTGCTCCGGGTCTCCGTGTCCCGCGTCGTCCTCGGCCTCGTACACCGACCTTCGCATTGGCGTGGGTGCGGTTCTTCTCGCGCTGCAGGTCCCGCGTGGCGTGCTATTCGCCGGCAGGCCGGGCGTTGGCGTCGTCTCGCCCGAGGTCGGCGAGTCCGAGAGTCGAATGCGTTTGGTTCCGAGGCGTCGTGCACGGCCGGCAAGGCCGTCTGATTCGGCTTTTGAGGCTGCTGGTCGAGAGAGGGCTGTGGGATGGATGTCAGCGTGGGGTACAGTCGATCTGGCGGATCTGACGTACCCGGACGGCGAGATGCTCGCCCGGCGCAGTGAGAACGCCTCCGGTGTGCGGAGGCTCGCGTTCCAGCTCGCTGCGGGCATGGCCGCATGCGGTTCGTCACACGGCATGGCTGGGGAAGGCGGCGTTGTTGAGATATGGCCGGACGTCGTCCTGCCCGCGGCTCCCACTCGTGCGAGCTTGCGCCGTCCGATTTCCCCGTGTCTTCGGCCGCAGACACACCGGACGTACTCTCCGGGCATGCCGCTTGTGCGTTCGGGATGCTCGGCGGGCTTGATATGCCTGGGCCGCGAGTTGATGTTTTGGTGAGCTGCTCGGCCGGCCGACGAGTTCGGTTTTGAGATCTTGACTTGAGGAGCCGCAGACCGGTCGTCCGGGACGTCTGCGGCATAATACGTCTGCTGAAGTGGTGTGGCGGTGGCCCGGGACGAGCACAGGCCGGGAGAGCGTCGTCGAGTCCGGGGTGCCATGAAGTCGCGATGGGCACGGATTCCGCGACGTGCTCAGATCCGCGCGGCGACATCGCATTCGATGCGGACGTGCTCGGGTAGCCTGGGGAACAATGTCGCGTCAGAATCCGGCGGGGACGGGGGAGATACGGCCGGATTGGTGACGCGCCGGGCAGCCTTGAGCCAGCTGGCCGTGAGCACGACGAGATTTGAGAACTCGTCCGGGCGGTGCGCAGTGTGAGCGTACACGGTCTTGAGGACCTTAAGACACGCTTGAGGTGTTCGGCGGCCGTCCGGACATGGAGCGCACGCGGGAGAGTCGACGAGATCGGCCGGGCGGCGGAAGTGCAATGAAATCGCACTTTCGACCGATTTCTAAACCCGCCCGGATCGACGCGAGAGGACTGGTTGGATGCGGTGTGTTCAGTGCAGTCTGACGTCCCCGGATGACGGAGACCGGGCGGATATTGGGGGACTTATGGCGGTTCGCGTGGGCGGGCTGGCCGCTGGCTGCGCCGACGACGAGATTCAGAACTCGTCCTGGCGGTGCGTATGTGGGCGTACACAGTCTCGACGACTTGTGTGACGCGGCTGAAGCGTTCGCCGGCCGTCCGGACGCGGGGCGTTGGCGGGAGAGTCGACGAGAGTGCCCGGGCGGCGAAAGTGCAATGAAATCGCACTTTCGGGCGATTTCTGGACCCGCCCGGAGCGACGCGAGAGGGGCGCGTTAGATGCGGCTGTTCAGTGCGCTCTGACGCCCTGGTTTGACGGCGATTGGTCGGGGTCTGGGGGAGATATGGCGGATCGCGTGGGCGCTTGGCTGCTGGCCGCGGTGACGACGGGTCTTCAGAACGCGTCGGGGCGGCGCGTAGCGTGGGCGTACGGGTGCTTGAGAGTCACCGTAACACGCTTGAAGTGTCGCCGGCCGTCCGGAGGCGATGGACGTGCGGGAGAGGCGGCGAGATCGGGCGGGCGGGAAGAATGCAATGAAATCGCACAAAAGTGCGATTTCTCGACCTGCCCGGACCGCGGCAACTGGGGGCTGGCTCGATGGACTGTTCACGGTAGCTGACGCAGCTGAATTGGAAGCGATAGCGGCCGGGTTGGGCGAGATACGGCGGGTCGAGAGTGCGGCGTTGGCCGAGGGGACGAGCATGTTGACGACGTCGGCGAGGCTTGCGCCGGGCGTTTCAGACGTAGATAGGGGGTCGTTTGTGTGTAGAGAGAGCGTGTTGGGTCGTCGAAGGGCAGGGTGAGCTTGCGGTGGTGGGCAGTCGAGGTCGTGTCCGAGTTTGCCATGAAATGGCGAGTTTGACGCGAACTTCGACCTCCCCGGATCGACGCGAAAGCGATCGTCCTGGTACGGGGAGGTTCGCGGGAGCTTGAGTAGTTGTTTAGACCCGGATTCGGGGATTCTGCGTGGCAATCGGCAGATTTCTGCGCAGGTCAGCAGTAAATCGAGGGTAGCACGACGTACCCTGAACCGTTTCGCACGGGACGGACATCGTCCGGTGCGCGTAGCGTGCCGCTATCGAATGAGCATGTGCGCATGCATGCGACTGTATGCGCGGACGTGGCGGGCGATTTTGTGGCGGCGCGGGAGATAACGCGTCGCGGCGGACGACAAGGGTTCGGGGCGCGTTCTGGCGCGTGTCGAAGGTTCGCAGGGGTCCTGTGGGAGTCGCTAGACGTGTTCACGAGGCGTTTCGTTGACACGCGCGACGGTGGAAGCCGGAGTTCTGTGCGTGCTGGGACACGAAGTGCGCGATGCGCGCTGAAACAGCTTCAGCTAGTCAAGACCATTGTCAGCACTGTGTTTGGTAGGATGTCTCGTGGGATGGGGACGTACCTTTGGGGATGTACGCTAGGCGCAGCCATGGCGGGATGGATGGATTGGGTCTCGAATGAACAGACGTACCGAGGTCGTAGACAGAGCCGCCGCGGGATGGGATGATCGAATAGAATCATTATATCGAGGTGCTTACGACAGGTGTAAGTACATGCAAACTACTGCGCCTCTACCCGGCTAGAGCCCACGCATGGGCAGTCGTGCTGCGCGCGTGTGTGTTGAGCGCGCGGAGCGGAGGACGTGGAGGGACGGACTCGAAGACGGCAGCGAGAGCGTGGCTGGAGGAGGGCAGAGGCGACGAAAGCGCACCTGGGAGAGACCTGAGCGTGCGTGTTCGAGTGCGTGAAGCAGGGCGGAGGACGGTTTGCAGCGATGGCGAGGGAGGACGTCGAGGGACGGCAGCCAATGGGAGCTCTTGAGCACGGCGCGGGATCGGGGCGCTTGTGCGTCGAAGGGGGACGGACTTCGAGCGAGTGTTGAGCCACGCTGGACGACACCTGGAGACACCGCCGACGCCGTCATCAGCGTTGACCACGCCCACCACCTCGTCGTCGCCCATCCACGTCATCGCCCGCCATGGACCGCATCGGGTCTCTCCGGATGCGCGCTCGCAGATCACCATGTACGGCATCAAGTCGGTGTACAACCAGGTGCGTGTCACCTCGCATGAACTGGAACGCACCACCGACGCCTCCGCAGGCCAAGAATGTCGTCTTCAATGTCAGCGAGATGAAGCGAAGGTGCGGGACGCACCAATGACGAGCCTCGGTATGTCTTGCTGCCAACTTGCGTCGATGGAGGATGCTGAGTCGCGTAGGGGCGCGAGCTCGACGTTGATGCAGATATTGCCCAAGGGACCGTCAACTTGTGAGTACTCGTTACGTTGATGTCGCGCTGCTCTGTCTGACAGAGCACAGCCAGAACTTCAATGAGATCATGCCTGCTAACTACGCTCGGTGCATGGAGAAGGAGGCGCGTCAGTGGCGACAGATCTACAAGGTGATGTCCTGTGGCACAGTCTCACTCACCATCTAGTCCTGACCCCATAAGCAGGCCTGCAGCTGCTGGAGTACCTGGTGAAGAACGGCAGCGAGCGCGTTGTGGACGATGCACGCTCCCACATTGGCACCATCAAGATGCTCAGGAACTTCTACTATGTGGATGAGAAGGGCAAGGATCAGGGAATAAACGGTACGTACCAATGCTCCTTTGGGTATCTGGCGGCCTGTTGACGGTTACGGTAGTACGGAATAGGTCGAAGGAGCTCGTGGACCTTTTGGGTGACGTAGAGAAAATCCGAACCGAGCGCCGCAAGGCGAAGAACAACAAGCACAAGTACATCGGCACTGGCAACGATGCCATGAGTTTCAGCTCCGGCGGCGGTCGTTACGGAGGCTTCGGGAGTGACAGCCTCGGGAATGGCGGAAGCGGCAGCTATGGGGGTGGTGGGAGTTACGACAGTGGGAACTACAGCGGTCGTGGTGGTGAGTACGTCCGTTGTTCATGGTCCCAGCTCGATTTGAACTTGCGCAAGAATACGACAGCTATGGCGGGTCTGGCAGCGGCGGCGGCGGGAGCGGATCCAGCTCGAGGAGGAACTTCCAGGAGTACGATGCGGGCGACGATGACATCGTCTCGACCCGTCGTTCCAACTCCGTCGCGGGCACAGTTCCGCGCGTACCTCGAATCCTCAGCGGTCATCGACTCTTCCGACTGCTGCCCCGGAACCGCCCAAGGCGAAACAGCCAGAGATCGACCTCTTGGGTATGGATGATGACGACTTCGGCGGTGCATCTGCTGTTCCCGTCGCCGCGGAGAAGGCGCTTCCGGTACTTGGTTCACAGTCGCTGCAAGCAGGTACGTCTCCGCTGATGATCCCTCACTTCATGACTGACATTGGCAGGCGGTGACGATGACTTCGACGACTTCCAAAGCGCGCCGCCGTCTGCTGCGCCTGCTTCAATGCCTTCTTTGGTGCTTCCGCGATACCCACTGCCCTGCCGCCCCCGCTGGCTGCTCAGCCCGCTGCGCCGCTCTCTCCCCCTGGATACCAACCGCAGGCGCCAGGGCAGTCGACGAACAACAGTCTCTTCAACATGCTCTCTACCAGCGCGGCGGCGGCCCCAGCTAGGCCAGCGTACATCTCGCCTCCCGCTGCGCCGGTTCAGAACCCGATGCAGAACATGATGCGTCCGATGATGGCCAGTCCCCCGCCGATGGGTGCGCCTCTCGTCCCCAATCAGGCGGTCATGTCGCCGACGTCCCCACCACCGCGTGCGACGACGACATCACCAGGCGTCGGTTCGCAGCAGCAGCAGAAGCCGGCGGCGAGCTTCGACGACTTGTGGTCCATGTCCCTCGGGTCTGCGAGCAAGCCTGTGGGTGGCGCTGGTGCCTCGCAGCAGAAGAGCATCAAGGATCTGGAGAAGGAAAAGGCGCAGGCGAACATTTGGGGAGGGACAGGCCTCCCGCAGGTGCTGGCTTTGGGTCGTTCTCGGTGCGCCTGCGGCCTCCAGTGCCGCACCCCCTGCTTCGTCCGGAAACGGGTTGGACGACCTGCTCTTCTGAAAGACTGAGGGAGAGCTGCTCGGGTCCGATTTGCTATGTATCGTGTGTTTGGAGATAGAGGTCCCGGTTCTGTTTTCTCGGTCTGCTGTCGTCTGTCTCTGCTGTAGTCTGTAGTCTGCTGTATGGACGAGGTACCGACGCTGCGTATGCGATACCCGATGCCCGATACCGTGTGGCGATGCAGCTGAGTGCACTTCGACGTTCGCGAACGACGCAAGAACTTGAAGAAGACCGCGACGCGATCTGGCGGCGATCTGGCCATGCCCGTTCGGGCGAGCGAGAGAGGCTGCCAGAGAAACAAACGGTTCGTTAGGACACACGGGGGGCAGTAGACTGGACGGGGGGTGCGCGCCGGGGGGGGCGGGCTGCGCAGAGGCCGTCGGTGCTCGTGCACACGTCCAGAAATTGCTTTTTTCTGGCCGCGTATGTCGCCCGTATGTCTGTCTGTTTTCCCCGGGCGTCCTGCGGCCTTCCTCTCCTGGCATAGCTCGCACCTGCTTCTGCTTCTGCTTCTGCGGCGGCACAGTGGAACACCCTGCACCGCGGCAGGCTCCGCTTCTGCACTTCGCACACTCGAGGATCTGAGAAATCTCTCCATTGCGTCTACGGCTACCGACAGGTACGCTACAGACTACGTAATGCCCGCCGCCCGCCGCCGCGGCGAATTCTCTCCGTCCAAGATCCCCGTCCTGCCGCCTCACCACCTCCCGGCAATCCGCGCTCCGTCCGCGTCCGCAGCAGAACTAGGCCGCGCAGACGCGTACGAGCCCTGCCAGATGATTCCTGCGAGATGCGGTAAGCCAGGAACGCAGCCGGACAGCGTCGTGTACTCACCGAGAACCCCACATTGCGCCCGCAGCCCTGTCAGTCCAGCAGCGTTGCCGGGACGCGACACCGCCGGTGCGTACGCTGCCGGGAAGTTCCTGAGAGCGTCGGCCACGTACTCGTCATGCCCGAGTCAACGCCGGCCGACAGCACTCTCGCCGCGGCCTGTCAGTCCAAGGCTCCCCGGGCGATGCCAGAACGGCCGCACGAGCTCTCGCCGCTCGTGCTGCAGCCTCCGCAGACTCGCGTCAAACCCGCCGGGCGGATTGGTCGCCCAGATGCGCACAGGACTATCCTGCGAGAAGCAGTCAGCCAGCGAGCTAGCCGCGGATAGTAGCTTCTGAGTACTCACCGTGATCCTCGGAGAAGCCATCTCGGAATGCGCCGGCAGTGCTTCCGAGGCCAGCAGCGTCGCCGCGACGCGATGCCGCTGCCGGAATGTCCGTGAAAGCAACGTCCGCCGGACTGCTCACCCCTGGCAGACCCACAGTCTTGCGCGAGTCGACGCCGGCCGACTGCACTGCAGAGGAATCGGAGATCAGCACGGCGAGAGCAACGGACTCGCTCACCTGGTTCCTAGCCTAGATAACGACGCGCTACGGGGCTTCGAATTGAGCACGATATCTGCCAGGAGACGATGGTTAGTTAGTCCAAGCACAGACAAGACAGCTTGTAATACTCACCGAAGCCTTCGTCTGCCAGCGCAGAACGAACGTACTGATGCCGTCCTCTGACAGCGGCGACATAAGGAGCACCAGTGGTGCGTAGCCGTCAACCCGCTGCCGGAAACGTCTTGCCTTGAGGAGAGAACGAGATGGCAGCCGGGCTGCTCGACCAGCGAGCCTGGAGCGGCTGCAAAAACGAATGGGAGCGAGTACAACGTCAGACTGTGTAGATCAAGGAGAATGACTTACTCTTCAGGCCGCACGCGGCTGTGCCTTCAAGCTTCAAGACCGTCCGGCCTGCCACCATGCTCACCCGCTGCCGGATGCCCGAGGGCCTTCCATACTAGCCAAACAGCTGCATAAGAAGCCCGGTCAGCTCACAACGTCCGGCGGCACCTTCCAAGGGCTGGTGGTACTCACCTGCAGATCCGCGGTCTCTACGCAAGACGGCAGGACTGAGGCCCTGCCCAGCTGCTCCAGCCGGCTCACGCTGATAGCATCGTCCTGTAACTCCGCATTAGCGACTGCAAGCCAAAGAATTCAATCCAAACGATCCACTTACGAACTCGTGCGCCACGAGCGAGCATTACAGAGGTGCGGCTCACGCCGCGTTCTCATCGCGCTCCGGGCGCTTGCCAAGATCGGCGCGATTCGCCGTCGACCAGAACCGCGTCGCGTCTTCTCTCCGCAACCACCACCATCCCGCCGCCGCCAGGCCTCTGCGTTCCCTCATCCTTCGTCCTTCGCCGCTGTTGAAGGCACATGCGAGCAATATAGCCGCCTCGCTGCCACGGCCACGACTAGCTGCAGCCTGCAATGCCAAATACTCAGGTCAGTTGGAAGTTACGAGATAGAACAAGCAAGCCGGTACGTACCTCTCTCCTGTTCAGCCCCAGCCCAGGTGGTCCAGCAGCCTACACGCTGCTGCCGTCGGACTCGAGACGCGTCACGCTGCAAGATGTTGTTCAGGTGAGTCCGCGTCGCGCGACGACGGGGAGCAGAGGTACGTACCAGTGAACTCCGAGGGACATTGCGGGCGGCCAGGATGGTCGCTGCGGTCGCTCGCTCCTGCTAGTCTCTTCGTCTCTGGGGATTGCTGTCTTGCTGGGGAAGGCGCGTCCTGGAAGTCTGAAGAGAAAGGTCAGTGCGCGCTTTGCTGTCAAGATCCCGCGACGCGTGACGTCATGCCTCCGAAAGAGGCAAGTCGCCGCGTGTCGAGCTTACCTTCGCTCGTCGTGTCCTTCGTGCTTGGACTGCTCAGTGCTCTACGCACGGACTCCCTGCTCTTCTGCAAGTTCTCTATCGACGTATGCCTGCTGGGAACTGCCGCGGCGGCAAACGCTTGGATGCCGCTTGGGAATCACGGCGTGGACGCGGTAAGCACTGCGGAGACGTCGTAGCTGCGCCGCATCGTGTAAGTAACGAGCGACATCCCGACGTCGGGTACATGTACACACCTTGAACGCGGACTTGGACAGGTCCTGAGGCCGTCTAGGCCGGTTGCTGCTATGCTATAGCGGCGGAAGGTAGGAAGGATGCAGATCGACTACGGTATCCTGCATCTCGTGGAACAAGCAGCACCTGCCAGAAGCCAGGCGCTCTTCCTCCACGGCCCGCGACCACGCCAGTGAAGACGTCGAGCGAGAGAGACGTGCCGGGTAAGCACGCTGAAGCAAGTATTGTGAGCTAACATGTAGCGAAAGTGAACAGAACAATATGAAGGTACGTACCCTGGTCAGCCCACAACGACCGCTGCGTCTTGCCCCTCCGTCTGGAACCGGATCCATCGACGCTCGCGGCCTCGAGCTTGACTCTGGGTAGTTCTGCGAAGCGGAAAGGTCAGTCGGCGTACATGCAATCGCAAATACGCGTAGCGCCACGTACCTCTTTCTCTGCTGACTTGGAGGAGGGCGAGGATCGTCTGGACGCGCTTGGACGCATCGTTTGTGCCCGAAGGATGTCGAGAATACATCACTGCAGGTGTCTTGACGTGCGCTGTTCAACGCCGACCACAAAGTAAGTCCAGGCCCCGGGTCTGGAAGCGGAACTGACACCGCGAAGCTTACCGCGATAGGTGAGCTCGTTGCTCGAGCTGGAGACTACATGTTCTTCCCGGACCTTCGCCGCTGAGTAGGACAAGGGTGAGGGAGTACGGACGCTTGGTGAGCTACGACCATGGTCCGGGAGAGGCGGCAGGCATCAGGTCGCGGGGTCTGAAGGGAAGTCGTCGTGCTGAGCGGAAGGATAGTCGTCGCGCTAGGCGGATGGGTCGATGGTTCCCTCGAGTGGGGAGAGCGGGGGAGTACGGGTAGGCTAGCTGTTCGTGGTCTGTTGTAACCTTCATGCAACGAAGAATAGAGCTTGTACTATGCCTGGGAACATGAATGGATACGTGGCATAAATCTGAAGGTCCGTACCATTTCGGGAAAGCTCTTGCCTGCCGCGTTCGCCGGACATCTCGTGAAATTCCGCCCCTTGCTTCTGCACACACGCATGGCGGAGCGCTGGGCGTAGCGCGACATCTTCTTGCTGGGATGTTCTTTCAACAGTTCTCTGATGGGCCTGTCCCTCCTCAATTGTAAGATGTTCTATTTGAGGTATCCAAACGCAACTTACAGTGGGCGAACATTATCAGTCCCTCATATCGTGAGTCTTCAGCGTGCTGTCATTGCGCAGTGGTGGTCTGGTCTGTCGAGATGATATTCTGGGATATGCTGTAGCCATGGGAATGTCTATCAGAATAGACGGAGGAATGGTGCGTAGCCGAGAGAAGTCGAGATAATTGCAGCCTAAGGGTCCAAGTCGTGTGGTCGTGATCGGGAAACCCACGCCACTCATATGCCGCGGTACCTACAGTTTCTGTCGCTGAGTACAGGCTCGCCGATGCCAGCATACAGTGTGCTCAAACGTCTGACAATTGCATGCCTGCAGACTGTACACTGAGGAGCAGCTGTCCTGAAACTGAGGCCAGGAGGAATCAGCAGAACACTGAGGCACGGAGAGAATATTCAGGCAAACACGTCATAGCGGCCGCTCATCAGAAAACTTCTCTTCCCTATTACAGCATTCCAAGATACGCATCTCGGTGAATCTAGACCCGCTGCCAGAAACAGGGCCTTGACGTGACTCATGCAGCTTCACTGGCCGCTTTCGAGGATGGAGGGTGGTCAATACTGAGCCCGCCGTCTTACCTCTGCATGGGTTTGTAACCAATATATCGTCCGCTGCGTAGCAGCATTATACAACGAGCAAACTGCTCTTGATTTCAGTATGGTGCTTAGTACTTACTCACTAGATTGGCATTCAACGAGCCAGTGCTGAGGATCGAGGGACTGAGCTCAGATAGATTCATAGAGCAGGCATTTGATCCTTTGGATAGTGTCGCAATACCAGAAGCCGGTGCAGACGAGCGAGTGAGCAGAGAGAACGCCGGCGGCGCGCGGCGGATTTCCCGAAATGAGCTGCGACCCAAAATGGCAATGTAAGCGCTCTCCAACTCCATTCGACGCTCCTCCATAAACTATCATCGATCTATGCTCATACCAAGTACGGAAACCCACCCAGAGGTCTATAGTACAGCTGAGCAGGTGTAGTAGCATATGTCTGCATGTTACGTGACGTATTACTGACTATCCATATTGCAGTATCTGCTTCACATACTTGCACCTTCGGGTGCAGTGTTGGGAAAGTTATACCACTGCTGCTGTACCCCCGGGTGTCCTGGTCTACTTCTCTCTTTGGCGCTCAATCTAGGTATTGTCTCATACATACATGAGGTACCGGAACGCTTGATAATCTCCCGAAAAGCGGGGAATTGTGCTATTTGCTCGCTAATAGCAAGACCTCCTCCTCCTCGTTCCGTCCGCCGACGATACAACGCTGCCTGAGCCCAGAATAGCTCCATCAAACCCCTGGCGTCTATACGGGCATTCTCTGCCTCGGCTAGTACCCGCTAGCCTCCCTGGACTCCTTCCTCAATTTGCTCAACAGACTTCTGCCCGCCCATTTCCCAAGGACCCTCACCCCATACCGGATGGTGTTCACCCGGTCACGCTCTGAACCTTACTTTGTTGAACGCAGTAAGGTTCAGAACGTGACTCGCTAGAGCTGTCGGAACGCGAAACACGGATCTCCTCGAGTATAAGAACCCCGCAAACCCGAGGTCGAGGGCTCCCGAGTCGCGCGTCCGCCCCGCCCGACTTTCACTCCCCTCCCCCTCCTTCGTCCCTCCCCGTCACCCGTCAGTAGTGCTGGACATACATACCCATTTTTCTCTCTTTGACTGCTACTTACTCGAGCTACTATACTGGCATGATCGTTCTATCTTCAAGTTCCGTACCGTAGTCTCTCGAGTCTTCAGTCTTCACCCATCTCTGCTATAACTGTCACTTCTCCTCTTGCATACGTCCGCCCATACCCCTCTGTTACTCTCACTACACACTCAGTTTAGTTTCCCCTATGAGTTTGAGATTTTACGACTCTTCCCAGCGCGCTGAAGCTCCGGATTCTCACTTTCAGTGGCTTCGCAGGACCGCGTCCATGTTACTTGCAACAGCAGGTACGTCCTAACGCACTCGCACTATGCCCACACTGACTGACTCCCGGTCTGTCTGTTAGGTTCAGCTCGGCGGTCATTTCAGGGACACCGCACCCTTGCTACTCCTACCATTAGCGGTGAGTACCTCGCCCCTGTCGTATGCCCCCGCTAACTCAAGTTGCGTTGCAGGCAGGTACTCGTTCAACCGGTCGTGCCTGTACGCAGGTACCAGTATACGGAATCGACTGCATGAGCTCGGCTGGCGCAGCCATGACTTCGCAGGTACGTATTCACATCTAAGCCCGGATTGGAGGACACATCTTGACTCGAATCTCTCCGTCAGGTGTCCGTATACTTATCGTCGCGTAAGTATCAGCTATCAAGCCGCAAGGTACTTCGAACATGCGCACACTGTGAGGGTCACTCTTCGAGTTCTATGGCTGCGCTGAAACATGCTCGTTCTAGGAACTGTGGGTAGGTACATCTGAACAGCTCGTCGACGACTTGATCCTGACCAGCATTCACATCCAGTCTCCCGGCCGTATCTCACGCGTAAGTCACTTCATCGAAGTACTCTCGAGCTTGACTTTTGCTGACTCCGAGTCCGAATTCTAGGTCGGATCTGGAGTTGAACATGATCTCTATTCGTCGTAAGGTACGTACACTTTGTAACTATGTGTCGCTTCCTTACCAGGTCATCTTGCAGACCTCCACGACCGGCCAACTCTCTTCTCGTATCCAAGAGTGCTCGACAGTCGATCTCTTGAAGACTTCGACTTCGGAAGTGCCCGCGGACATGGAGGTACGAGTTCTAACTTCTTCGTACTCTGAAGTCTGGCTACATAGTGACGCACTCTCGAAGCTTTCAGAGAGCAAGTCTGACGCTTCCGGAACAACTCAGGTACGAGTTCTTGCAACCTTCTCGTTGTGGCAGTCCTAATCACTGGCATCCCGACAAGCCCGCAGGTCCTCATACGTGGCTTCAAGCGTTTGCCGACGTGTACTCCGGGCTCCCTGAGATTGGTAAGATGTAGTACCGCGTCGAGCTTGCCGTTCGAAGTCTGACCTCAGCGAATGTATAGGTGCTTCAAGTCATGCACGCGATCTCGCGGGTAAGTACTGGTCTCATTCTCCCGTCAGGTGAAGCTGCTTACTGACTTCGAGTACTACTTCACAGTCACAAGTACGGGGAGGCCGGCGGCCTCGTGTCTGACAGACAGCACGAGGCTGCTGCGCCATACATTCTCTGCACAACGTCGACACCCCGGTCTCTCGAAGCCTGCGACACTTTCCGGCGATCGCCGCCCTTCGACAGATCCGCCGCCACCAGCCTCAACGCAGCGCGCCCACACGCACACTCCCAGCACGGACAACAATTACGGTGACAAGATATATTCGTACCTACTACGTACCTACTAACCAATCCGGTAAGTTCTGTTGCAGCGGCACTGCATCTGTCGCGCCCTCGAGACTCCTTCTTGTCTTCGGCGCACGCAGGACGGCCGACGCAGCATCTCGGAGGCCCGGTGCACCCCGTGTCTCTGCGGTGTGCTCCGGGTCTCCGTGTCCCGCGTCGTCCTCGGCCTCGTACACCGACCTTCGCATTGGCGTGGGTGCGGTTCTTCTCGCGCTGCAGGTCCCGCGTGGCGTGCTATTCGCCGGCAGGCCGGGCGTTGGCGTCGTCTCGCCCGAGGTCGGCGAGTCCGAGAGTCGAATGCGTTTGGTTCCGAGCGTCGTGCACGGCCGGCAAGGCCGTCTGATTCGGGTTTTGAGGCTGCTGGTCGAGAGAGGGCTGTGGGATGGATGTCAGCGTGGGGTACAGTCGATCTGGCGGATCTGACGTACCCGGACGGCGAGATGCTCGCCCGGCGCAGTGAGAACGCCTCCGGTGTGCGGAGGCTCGCGTTCCAGCTCGCTGCGGGCATGGCCGCATGCGTTTGTCACACGGCATGGCTGGGGAAGGCGGCGTTGTTGAGATATGGCCGGACGTCGTCCTGCCCGCGCTCCCACTCGTGCGAGCTTGCGCCGTCCGATTTCCCCGTGTCTTCGGCCGCAGACACACCGGACGTACTCTCCGGGCATGCCACTTGTGCGTTCGGGATGTTCGGCGGGCTTGATATGCCTGGGCCGCGAGTTGATGTTTTGGTGAGCTGCTCGGCCGGCCGACGAGTTCGGTTTTGAGATCTTGACTTGAGGAGCCGCAGACCGGTCGTCCGGGACGTCTGCGGCATATACGTCTGCTGAAGTGGTGTGGCGGTGGCCCGGGACGAGCACCGGCCGGGAGAGCGTCGTCGAGTCCGGGGTGCCATGAAGTCGCGATGGGCACGGATTCCGCGACGTGCTCAGATCCGCGCGACGACGTCGCATTCGATGCGGACGTGCTCGGGTAACCTGGGGAACGAACCGCGTCAGAATCCGGCGGGGGACGGGGGAGATACGGCCGGATTGGTGACGCGCCGGGCAGCCTTGAGCCAGCTGGCCGTGAGCACGACGAGATTTGAGAACTCGTCCGGGCGGTGCGCAGTGTGAGCGTACACGGTCTTGAGGACCTTGAAGACACGCTTGAGGTGTTCGGCGGCCGTCCGGACATGGAGCGCACGCGGGAGAGTCGACGAGATCGGCCGGGCGGCGGAAGTGCAATGAAATCGCACTTTCGACCGATTTGCAACCCGCCCGGATCGACGCGAGAGGGGACTGGTTGGATGCGGTGTGTTCAGTGCAGTCTGACGTCCCCGGTTTGACGGCGACCGGGCGGATATTGGGGGACTTATGGCGGTTCGCGTGGGCGGGCTCGGCCGCTGGCTGCGCCGACGACGAGATTCAGAACTCGTCCTGGCGGTGCGTAATGTGGGCGTACACAGTCTCGAGACTTGTGTGACGCGGCTGAAGCGTTCGCCGGCCGTCCGGACGCGGGGCGTTGGCGGGAGAGTCGACGAGAGTGCCCGGGCGGCGAAAGTGCAATGAAATCGCACTTTCGGGCGATTTCTGACCCGCCCGGAGCGACGCGAGAGGGGCGCGTTCGATGCGGACTGTTCAGTGCGCTCTGACGCCCTGGTTTGACGGCGATTGGTCGGGGTCTGGGGGAGATATGGCGGATCGCGTGGGCGCTTGGCTGCTGGCCGCGGTGACGACGGGTCTTCAGAACTCGTCGGGGCGGCGCGTAGCGTGGGCGTACGGGTGCTTGAGAGTCACCGTAACACGCTTGAAGTGTCCGCCGGCCGTCCGGAGGCGATGGACGTGCGGGAGAGGCGGCGAGATCGGGCGGGCGGGAAGAATGCAATGAAATCGCACGTGCGATTTCTCGACCTGCCCGGACCGCGCAACTGGGGGCTGGTCGATGCTGTTCAGCGGTAGCTGACGCAGCTGAATTGGAAGCGATAGCGGCCGGGTTGGGCGAGATACGGCGGGTCGAGTGTGCGGCGTTGGCCGAGGGGACGAGCATGTTGACGACGTCGGCAGGCTTGCGCCGGGCGTTTCAGACGTAGATAGGGGGTCGTTTGTGTGTAGAGAGAGCGTGTTGGGTCGTCGAAGGGCAGGGTGAGCTTGCGCGGTGGGAGTCGAGGTCGTGTCCGAGTTTGCCATGAAATGGCGCGTTTGATGCGATCGACCTCCCCGGATTGACGCGAAAGCGAGTCGTCCTGGTGCAGGAGGTTCGCGGGAGCTGGGTAGTTGTTTGACCCGGATTCGGGGATTCTGCGGGGCAATCGGCAGATTTCTGCGCAGGTCAGCAGTAAATCGAGGGTAGCACGACGTACCCTGAACCGTTTCGCACGGCACGGACATCGTCCGGTGCGCGTAGCGTGCCGCTATCGAATGAGGCATGTCGCGCATGCATGCGACTGTATGCGCGGACGTGGCGGGCGATTTTGTGGCGGGCGCGGGAGATAACGCGTCGCGGCGGACGGACAAGGGTTCGGGGCGCGTTCTGGCGCGTGTCGAGGTTCGCAGGGTCCTGTGGGAGTCGCTAGACGTGTTGACGAGGCGTGTTGACACGCGCGACGGTGGAAGCCGGAGTTCTGTGCGTGCTGGACGCGCGAAGTGCGCGGGCGCGGTTCAGCTAAAAGTTGAGACAGCTGTCAGTATGATGTTTCGAGGGATGGGACGTACGTGACGTCGATGATGGGTGTACGAAAGGCGCAGCTATGTGCGCTACGGACGACGCGTAGCGGTATGGATGGATTGGGTCTCGAATGAACAGACGTACCGAGGTCGTATGCGCCGCGACACAGCGAGGGGTACGGTCTGACGCAAGACTCGCGTCGCACGAGGGCATAGATTGTTATATCAGTGCTTACGACAGTTCTACATGCCATCTACTGCGTCCTCTACCCGGCTAGAGCCCACGCATGGGCAGTCGTGCTGCGCGCGTGTGTGTTGAGAGCGGCGGAGCGAGGACGTGGAGGGACGGACTCGAAGACGGCGGCAGAGCGTGGCTGGAGGAGGGCAGAGGCGACGAAAGCGCACCTGGGAGAGACCTGAGCGTGCGTGTTCGAGTGCGTGAAGCAGGGCGGAGGACGGTCTTGCAGCGATGGCGAGGGAGGACGTCGAGGGACGGCAGCCAATGGGAGCTCTTGAACACGGCGCGGGATCGGGGCGCTTGTGCGTCGAAGGAGGACGGACTTCGAGCGAGTGTTGACCACGCTGGACGACACCTGGAGACACCGCCGACGCCGTCATCAGCGTTGACCACGCCCACCACCTCGTCGTCGCCCATCCACGTCATCGCCCGCCATGGACCGCATCGGGTCTCTCCGGATGCGCGCTCGCAGATCACCATGTACGGCATCAAGTCGGTGTACAACCAGGTGCGTGTCACCTCGCATGAACTGGAACGCACCACCGACGCCTCCGCAGGCCAAGAATGTCGTCTTCAATGTCAGCGAGATGAAGCGAAGGTGCGGGACGCACCAATGACGAGCCTCGGTATGTCTTGCTGCCAACTTGCGTCGATGCGAGGATGCTGAGTCGCGTAGGGGCGAGCTCGACGTTGATGCAAGATATTGCCCAAGGGACCTTCAACTTGTGAGTACTCGTTGCGTCGATGTGCTGCTCTGTCTGACAGAGCGCAGCCAGAACTTCAACGAGATCATGCCTGCTATAGCGCGTCAGTCAGTGACAGATCTACAAGGTGATGTCCTGCACAGTCTCACTCACCATCTAGTCCTGACCCCATACGTAGGCTGCAACTGCTGGAGTACCTGGTGAAGAACGGCAGCGAGCGCGTTGTGGACGATGCACGCTCCCACATTGGCACCATCAAGATGCTCAGGAACTTCTACGTGGATGAGGGAATAAACGGTACGTACCAATGCTCCTTTGGATCTGGCGGCCTGTTGACGTTACGGTAGTACGGAATAGGTCGAAGGAGCTCGTGGACCTCTTGGGCGACGTAGAGAAAATCCGAACCGAGCGCCGCAAGGCGAAGAACAACAAGCACAAGTACATCGGCACTGGCAACGATGCCATGAGTTTCAGCTCCGGCGGCGGTCGTTACGGAGGCTTCGGGAGTGACAGCCTCGGGAATGGCGGAAGCGGCAGCTATGGGGGTGGTGGGAGTTACGACAGTGGGAACTACAGCGGTCGTGGTGGTGAGTACGTCCGTTGTTCATGGTCCCAGCTCGATTTGAACTTGCGCAAGAATACGACAGCTATGGCGGGTCTGGCAGCGGCGGCGGCGGGAGCGGATCCAGCTCGAGGAGGAACTTCCAGGAGTACGATGCGGGCGACGATGACATCGTCTCGACCCGTTCCAACTCGTCGCGGGCACAGTTCCGCGCGTACCTCGAATCCTCAGCGGTCATCGACTCTTCCGACTGCTGCCCCGGAACCGCCCAAGGCGAAACAGCCAGAGATCGACCTCTTGGGCATGGATGATGACGACTTCGGCGGTGCATCTGCTGTTCCCGTCGCCGCGGAGAAGGCGCTTCCGGTACTTGGTTCACAGTCGCTGCAAGCAGGTACGTCTCCCGCTGATGATCCCTCACCTTCATGACTGACATTGGCTAGGCGGTGACGATGACTTCGACGACTTCCAAAGCGCGCCGCCGTCTGCTGCGCCTGCTTCCAATGCCTTCTTTGGTGCTTCCGCGATACCCACTGCCCTGCCGCCCCCGCTGGCTGCTCAGCCCGCTGCGCCGCTCTCTCCCCCTGGATACCAACCGCAGGCGCCAGGGCAGTCGACGAACAACAGTCTCTTCAACATGCTCTCTACCAGCGCGGCGGCGGCCCCAGCTAGGCCAGCGTACATCTCGCCTCCCGCTGCGCCGGTTCAGAACCCGATGCAGAACATGATGCGTCCGATGATGGCCAGTCCCCCGCCGATGGGTGCGCCTCTCGTCCCCAATCAGGCGGTCATGTCGCCGACGTCCCCACCACCGCGTGCGACGACGACATCACCAGGCGTCGGTTCGCAGCAGCAGCAGAAGCCGGCGGCGAGCTTCGACGACTTGTGGTCCATGTCCCTCGGGTCTGCGAGCAAGCCTGTGGGTGGCGCTGGTGCCTCGCAGCAGAAGAGCATCAAGGATCTGGAGAAGGAAAAGGCGCAGGCGAACATTTGGGGAGGGACCAGGCCTCCCGCAGGTGCTGGCTTTGGGTCGTTCTCGGTGCGCCTGCGGCCTCCAGTGCCGCACCCCTGCTTCGTCCGGAAACGGGTTGGACGACCTGCTCTTTGAAAGATTCAGGGAGATGCTCGGGTCCGATTTGCTATGTATCGTGTGTTTGGAGATAGAGGTCCCGGTTCTGTTTTCTCGGTCTGCTGTCGTCTGTTCTGCTGTCGTCTGTAGTCTGCTGTATGGACGAGGTACCGACGCTGCGTATGCGATACCCGATGCCCGATACCGTGTGGCGATGCAGCTGAGTGCACTTCGACGTTCGCGAACGACGCAAGAACTTGAAGACGACCGCGACGCGATCTGGCGGCGATCTGGCCATGCCCGTTCGGGCGAGCGAGAGAGGCTGCCAGAGAAACAAACGGTTCGTTAGGACACACGGGGGGCAGTATACTGGACGGGGGGTGCGCGCCGGGAGGGGGCGGGCTGCGCAGAGGCCGCGTCGTGTCACAGTCCAGAAATTGCTTTTTTCTGGCCGCGTATGTCGCCCGTATGTCTGTCTGTTTTCCCCGGGCGTCCTGCGGCCTTCCTCTCCTGGCATAGCTCGCACCTGCTTCTGCTTCTGCTTCTGCGGCGGCACAGTGGAACACCCTGCACCGCGGCAGGCTCCGCTTCTGCACTTCGCACACTCCGGGATCTGAGAAATCTCTCCATTGCGTCTACGGCTACCGACAGGTACGCTACAGACTACGTAATGCCCGCCGCCCGCCGCCGCGTTCTCTCCGTCCAAGATCCCCGTCCTGCCGCCTCACCACCTCCCGGCAATCCGCGCTCTGTCCGCGTCCGCAGCAGAACTAGGCCGCGCAGACGCGTACGAGCCCTGCCAGATGATTCCTGCGAGATGCGGTAAGCCAGGAACGCAGCCGGACAGCGTCGTGTACTCACCGAGAACCCCACATTGCGCCCGCAGCCCTGTCCAGTCCAGCAGCGTTGCCGGGACGCGACACGGCCGGTGCGTACGCTGCCGGGAAGTTCCTGAGAGCGTCGGCCACGTACTCGTCATGCCCGAGTCAACGCCGGCCGACAGCACTCTCGCCGCGGCCTGCAGTCCAAGGCTCCCCGGGCGATGCCAGAACGGCCGCACGAGCTCTCGCCGCTCGTGCTGCAGCCTCCGCAGACTCGCGTCAAACCCGCCGGGCGGATTGGTCGCCCAGATGCGCACAGGGCTATCTCTGCGAGAAGCAGTCAGCCAGCGAGCTAGCCGCGGACGAGCTTCTGAGTACTCACCGTGATCCTCGGAGAAGCCATCTCGGAATGCGCCGGCAGTGCTTCCGAGGCCAGCAGCGTCGCCGCGACGCGATGCCTGCCGGAAAGTCCGTGAAAGCGACGTCACGGGCCACGGCAGACCAGTCTTGCGAGTCGACGCCGGCCGACTGCACTAGAGAAGACGGAACATCAGCACGGCGAGAGCAACGGACTCGCTCACCTGGTTCCTGGCCTAGATAACGACGCGCTGGGGCTTCGAATTGAGCACAATATCTGCCAGGAGACGATGGTTAGTTAGTCCAAGCACAGATACAAGACTTGTAATACTCACCGAAGCCTTCGTCTGCCAGCGCAGAACGCGCTGATGCCGTATTCTGACAGCGGCGTCGTAAGGAACGCCAGCCGCTGCCGGAACGTCTTGCCTTGAGATGGCGGCCGGGCTGCTCGACCAGCGTACGCCTGGAGCCGCTGCAAACAGAAGTAGAAGTGAGTACAACGTCAGACTGTACGGATCAAGGAGAATGACTTACTTGCGAGACGCGGCTGTGCCTTCAAGCTGCTTCAAGACCGTCCGGTCTGCCACCATGCTCACCCGCTGCCGGATGCCCGAGGGCCTTTCATGCTAGCCGGACAGCTGCATAAGAAGCCCGGTCAGCTCACAACGCCCGGCGCGCACCTCCCGAGGGGCTGGTGGTACTCACCTGCAGATCTGCGGTCTCTATGCAAGACGGCAGGACTGAGGCCCTGCCCAGCTGCTCCAGCCGGCTCACGCTGATAGCATCGTCCTGTAACCCGCATTAGCGACTGCAAACCAACGAAGTCAGTCCAAACGATCCACTTACGAACTCGTGCGCCACGAGCGAGCACTACAGAGGTGCGGCTCACGCCGCGTTCTCATCGCGCTCCGGGCGCTTGCCAAGATCGGCGCGATTCGCCGTCGACCAGAACCGCGTCGCGTCTTCTCTCCGCAACCACCACCATCCCCCGCCGCCAGGCCTCTGCGTCCCCTCATCCTTCGTCCTTCGCCGCTGTTGAAGGCACATGCGAGCAATAGCCGCCTCGCTGCCACGGCCACGACCAGCTGCAGCCTGCAATGCCAAATACTCAGGTCAGTTGAGAGTTGCGAGATGAACAAGCCGGTACGTACCTCTCTCCCGTTCAGCCCCAGCCCAGGTAGTCCGGCAGGCTACACGCTGCTGCCGTCGGACTCGAGACGCGTCACGCTGCAAGATGTTGTTCAGGTGAGTCCGCGTCGCGCGACGACGGGAGCAGAGGTACGTACCAGGGAACTCCGAGTCTCCGAGGGACATTGCAGGCGGCCAGATGGTCGCTGCTGTCGCTCGCTCCTGCTAGTCTCTTCGCTCGTCTCTGGGGACTGCTGTCTTGCTGGGGAAGGCGCGTCCTGGAAGTCTGAAGAGAAAGGTCAGTACGCGCTTTGCGCCGCGACGCGTGACGTCATGCCTCCGAAAGAGGCAAGTTGCCTGTCGCGCTTACCTTCGCTCGTCGTGTCCTGCCTCTCGTGGAACAAGCAGCATCTGGCCAGAAGCCAGGAGCCCTTCCTCCGCGGCCCGCGACCACGCCAGTGAAGACGTCGAGCGAGAGAGAAGTGCCGGGTAAGCACGCTGAAGCAAGTATGTGAGCTAACATGTAGCGAAAGTGAACAGAACAACATAAGGTACGTACCCTGGTCAGCCCCAACGACCGCTGCGTCTTGCCCCTCCGTCTGGAACCATCCATCGACGCTCGCGGCCTCGAGCTTGACTCCGGGGTAGTTCTGCGAAGCGGAAAGGTCAGTCGGCGTACATGCAATCGCAAATACGCGTCGCGACACGTACCTCTTTCTCTGCTGACTTGGAGGAGGGCGAGGATCGTCTGGACGCGCTTGACGCATCGTTTCTGCCCGAAAGCATGTCGAGAACACATCACTGCAGGTGTCTTGACGTGCGCTGTTCAACGCCGACTGCAAAGTAAGTCCAGGCCCGGGTTGGAAGCGAAATGAACCGCGAAGCTTACCGCGACAGGTGAGCTCGTTGCTCGAGCTGGAGACTACGCGTTCTTCCCAGACCTTCGCCGCTGAGTAGGACAAGGGTGAGGGAGTACGGACGCTTGGTGAGCTACGACGTGGTCCGGGAGAGGCGCAGGCATCAGGTCGCGGGGTCTGAAGGGAAGTCGTCGTGCTGAGCGGAAGGATAGTCGTCGCGCTAGGCGGATGGGTCGATGGTTCCCTCGAGCGGGGAGAGCGGGGGAGTACGGGTAGGCTAGCTGTTCGTGGTCTGTCGTAAGCTTCACGCAACGAATAATAGAGCTTCTACTATGCCTGGGAACATGACTGGATACGTGGCATAAATCTGAAGGTCCGTACCGTTTCGGGAAAGCTCTTGCCTGCCGCATTCGCCGGACATCTCAATAAATTCTGCCCCTTGCTTCTGCACACACGCATGGCGGAGCGCTGGGCGTAGCGCGACAGCTTCTTGCTGGGATGCTCAACAGTTCTCTGATGGGCTGTCCCTCCTCAATTGTGAGAGGCTCTATCCGAGGTATCCAAAGCAACTTACATTGGACGACCATCATCAGTCCCTCATATTGTGAGTCTTCAGCGCGCTGTCATTGCGCAGTGGTGGTCTGGTCTGTCGAGATGATATTCTGGGATATGCTGTAGCCATGGGAATGTCTATCAGAATAGACGGAGGAATGGTGCGTAGCCGAGAGAAGTCGAGGATAATTGCAGCCTAAGGGTCCAAGCCGTGTGGTCGTGATCGGGGAACCCACGCCACTCATATGCCGCGGTACCTACAGTTTCTGTCGCTGAGTACAGGCTCGCCGATGCCAGCATACAGTGTGCTCAAACGTCTGACAGTTGCATGCCTGCAGACTGTACACTGAGGAGCAGCTGTCCTGAACTGAGGCCAGGAGGAATCAGCAGAACACTGAGGTACAGAGAGAATATTCAGGCAAACACGTCATAGCGGCCGCTCATCAGAAAACTTCTCTTCCCTATTACAGCATTCCAAGATACGCATCTCGGTGAATCTAGACCCGCTGCCAGAAACAGGGCCTTGACGTGACTCATGCAGCTTCACTGGCCGCTTTCGAGGATGGAGGGTGATCAATACTGACCCCGCCGTCTTGCCTCTGCATAGGTTTAGAACCAGTATATTATATTGATGCCACTGCGTAGCAGCATTATACAACGAGCAAACTGCTCTTGATTTCAGTATGGTGCTTAGTACTTACTCACTAGATTGGCATTCAACGAGCCAGTGCTGAGGATCGAGGGAACTGAGCTCAGATAGATTCATAGAGCAGGCATTTGATCCTTTGGATAGTGTCGTGCAATACCAGAAGCCGGTGCAGATGAGCGAGTGAGCAGAGAGAACGCCGGCGGCGCGCAGCGGATTTCCCGAAATGAGCTGTGACCCAAAATGGCAATGTAAGCGCTCTCCAACTCCATTCGACGCTCCTCCATAAACTATCATCGATCTATGCTCATACCAAGTACGGAAACCCACCCAGAGGTCTATAGTATAGCTAAGCAGGTGTAGTAGCATATGTGTTGCATGTTAAGTGGTGCTATACTGACTATCCATATTGCAGTATCTGCTTCACATGCTTGCACCTTCGGGTGCAGTGTTGGGAAAGTTATACCACTGCTGCTGTACCCCCGGGTGTCCTGGTCTACTCCTCTCTTTGGCGCTCAATCTAGGTATCGTCTCATACATACATGAGGTACGGGAACGCTTGATAATCTCCCGAAAAGCGGGGAATTGTGCTATTTGCTCGCTAATAGCAAGACCTCCTCCTCCTCGTTCCGTCCGCCGACGATACAACGCTGCCTGAGCCCAGAATAGCTCCATCAAACCCCTGGCGTCTATACGGACATTCTCTGCCTCGGCTAGTACCCGCTAGCCTCCCTGGACTCCTTCCTCAATTCGCTCAACAGACTTCTGCCCGCCCATTTCCCAAGGACCCTCACCCCATACCGGATGGTGTTCACCCGGTCACGCTCTGAACCTTACTTTGTTGAACGCAGTAAGGTTCAGAACGTGACTCGCTAGAGCTGTCGGAACGCGAAACACGGATCTCCTCGAGTATAAGAACCCCGCAAACCCGAGGTCGAGGGCTCCCGAGTCGCGCGTCCGCGCCCGCCCGACTTTCACTCCCCCTCCCCCTCCTTCGTCCCTCCCCGTCACTCGTCAGTAGTGCTGGACATACATACCCATTTTTCTCTTTGACTGCTACTTACTCGAGCTACTATACTGGCATGATCGTTCTATCTTCAAGTTTCGTACCATAGTCTCTCGAGTCTTCAGTCTTCACCCATCTCTGCTATAAGTGTCACTTCTCCTCTTGCATACGTCCGCCCATACCCCTCTGTTACTCTCACTACACACTCAGTTTAGTTTCCCCTATGAGTTTGAGATTTTACGACTCTTCCCAGCGCGCTGAAGCTCCGGATTCTCACTTTCAGTGGCTTCGCAGGACCGCGTCCATGTTACTTGCAACAGCAGGTACGTCCTAACGCACTCGCACTATGCCCACACTGACTGACTCCCGGTCTGTCTGTTAGGTTCAGCTCGGCGGTCATTTCAGGGACACCGCACCCTTGCTACTCCTACCATTAGCGGTGAGTACCTCGCCCCTGTCGTATGCCCCCGCTAACTCAAGTTGCGTTGCAGGCAGGTACTCGTTCAACCGGTTGTGCCTGTACGCAGGTACCAGTATACGGAATCGACTGCATGAGCTCGGCTGGCGCAGCCATGACTTCGCAGGTACGTATTCACTTTTAAGCCCGGATTGGAGGACACATCTTGACTCGAATGTCTCTCCGTCAGGTGTCCGGGTATATCGTCGCGTAAGTATCAGCTATCAAGCCGCAAGGTACTTCGAACATGCGCACACTGTGAGGGTCCCTCTTCGAGTTCTATGGCTGCGCTGAAACATGCTCGTTCTAGGAACTGTGGGTAGGTACTCTACATCTGAACAGCTCGTCGACGACTTGATCCCTGACCAGCATTCACATCCAGTCTCCCGGCCGTATCTCACGCGTAAGTCACTTCATCGAAGTACTCTCGAGCTTGACTTTTGCTGACTCCGAGTCCCGAATTCTAGGTCGGATCTGGAGTTGAACATGATTTCTATTCGTCGTAAGGTACGTACACTTTGTAACTATGTGTCGCTTCCTTACCAGGTCATCTTGCAGACCTCCACGACCGGCCAACTCTCTTCTCGTATCCAAGAGTGCTCGACAGTCGATCTCTTGAAGACTTCGACTTCGGAAGTGCCCGCGGACATGGAGGTACGAGTTCTAACTTCTTCGTACTCTGAAGTCTGGCTACATAGTGACGCACTCTCGAAGCTTTCAGAGAGCAAGTCTGACGCTTCCGGAACAACCCAGGTACGAGTTCTTGCAACCTTCTCGTTGTGGCAGTCCTAATCACTGGCATCCCGACAAGCCCGCAGGTCCTCATACGTGGCTGCAAGCGTTTGCCGACGTGTACTCCCTGAGATTGGTAAGATGTAGTACCGCGTCGAGCTTGCCGTTCGAAGTCTGACCTCAGCGAAAGTATAGGTGCTTCAACTCATGCACGCGATCTCGCGGGTAAGTACTGGTCTCATTCTCCCGTCAGGTGAAGCTGCTTACTGACTTCGAGTACTACTTCACAGTCACAAGTACGGGGAGGCCGGCGGCCTCGTGTCTGACAGACAGCACGAGGCTGCTGCGCCATACATTCTCTGCACAACGTCGACACCCCGGTCTCTCGAAGCCTGCGACACTTTCCGGCGATCGCCGCCCTTCGACAGATCCGCCGCCAACCAGCCTCAACGCAGCGCGCCCACACGCACACTCCCAGCACGGACAACAATTACGGTGGACAAGATATATTCGTACCTACTACGTACCTACTAACCAATCCGGTAAGCTCTGTTGCAGCGGCACTGCATCTGTCGCGCCCTCGAGACTCCTTGTTGTCTTCGGCGCACGCAGGACGGCCGACGCAGCATCTCGGAGGCCCGGTGCACCCCGTGTCTCTGCGGTGTGCTCCGGGTCTCCGTGTCCCGCGTCGTCCTCGGCCTCGTACACCGACCTTCGCATTGGCGTGGGTGCGGTGCTTCTCGCGCTGCAGGTCCCGTGTGGCGTGCTATTCGCTGGGAGGCCGGGCGTTGGCGTCGTCTCGCCCGAGGTCGGCGAGTCCACGAGTCGAATGCGTTTGATTCCGATGCGTCGTGCACGGCCGGCAAGGCCGTCTGATTCGGGTTTTGAGGCTGCTGGTCGAGAGAGGGCTGTGGGATGGATGTCAGCGTGGGGTACAGTCGATCTGGCGGATCTGACGTACCCGGACGGCGAGATGCTCGCCCGGCGCAGTGAGAACGCCTCCGGTGTGCGGAGGCTCGTAATCCAGCTCGCTGCGGGCATGGCCGCATGCGGTTCGTCACACGGCATGGCTGGGGAAGGCGGCGTTGTTGAGATATGGCCGGACGTCGTCCTGCCCGCGACTCCCACTCGTGCGAGCTTGCGCCGTCCGATTTCCCCGTGTCTTCGGCCGCAGACACACCGGACGTACTGTCCGGGCATGCCATCGCGGGCTTGATATGCCTGGGCCGCGAGTTGATGTTTTGGTGAGCTGCGCGGCCGGCCGACGAGTTCGGTTTTGAGATCTTGACTTGAGGAGCCGCAGACCGGTCGTCCGGGACGTCTGCGGCATACATACGTCTGCTGAAGTGGTGTGGCGGCGGCCCGGGACGAGCACCGGCCGGGAGAGCGTCGTCGAGTCCGGGGTGCCATGAAGTCGCGATGGCACGGGTTCCGCGACGTGCTCAGATCCGCGCGGGCGACATCGCATTCGATGCGGACGTGCTCGGGTAGCCTGGGGAACGAGGCCGCGTCAGAATCCGGCGGGGGACGGGGGAGATACGGCCGGATTGGTAACGCGCCGGGCAGCCTTGAGCAGCTGGCCGTGAGCACGACGAGATTTGAGAACTCGTCCGGGCGGTGCGCAGTGTGAGCGTACACGGTCTTGAGGACCTTGACGACACGCTTGAGGTGTTCGGCGGTCGTCCGGACATGGAGCGCACGCGGGAGAGTCGACGAGATCGGCCGGGCGGCGGAAGTGCAATGAAATCGCACTTTCGACCGATTTCTAAACCCGACCGGATCGACGCGAGAGAGGACTGGCTGGATGCGGTGTGTTCAGCGCAGTCTGACGTCCCCGGTTTGACGGCGACCGGGCGGATATTGGGGGACTTATGGCGGTTCGCGTGGGCGGGCTCGGCCGCTGGCTGCGCCGACGACGAGATTTCAGAGCTCGTCCTGGCGGTGCGTAATGTGGACGTACACAGTCTCGAGGACTTGTGGGACGCGGCTGACGCGTTCGCCGGCCGTCCGGACGCGGGGCGTTGGCGGGAGAGTCGACGAGAGTGCCCGGGCGGCGAAAGTGCAATGAAATCGCACTTTGAGCGATTTTTGCACCCGCCCGGAGCGACGCGGAGGGGCGCGTTCGATGCGGACTGTTCAGTGCGCTCTGACGGCCCTGGGTTAACGGTGATTGGTCTGGGTCTGGGGGAGATATGCAGATCGCGTGGGCGGCTTGGCCGCTGCCGCGGTGACGACGGGTCTTCAGAACGCGTCGGGGCGGCGCGTAGCGTGGGCGTACGGGTGCTTGAGAGTCACGGTAACACGCTTGAAGTGTCCGCCGGCCGTCCGGAGGCGGGACGTGCGGGAGAGGCGGCGAGTTTGGGCGGGCGGGAAGAATGCAATGAAATCGCACGAAAGTGCGATTTCTCGACCTGCCCGGACCGCAATAACTGGGGGCTGGGTCGATGGGACTGTTCAACGGTAGCTGACGCAGCTAAATTGGAAGCGATAGCGGCCGGGTTGGGCGAGATACGGCGGGTCGAGAGAGCGGCGTTGGCCGAGGGGACGAGGATGTTGGCGACGTCAGTAGAGCTTGCGCCGGGCGTTTCGGACGTAGATAGGGGGTCACTTGTGTGTACAGAGAGCGTGTTGGGTCGTCGAAGCGGCAGGGTGAGCTTGCGGTGGTGGGCAGTCGACGTCGTGTCCGAGTTTGCCATGAAATGGCGCGTTTGATGCTGGATCGGACCTCCCCGGATTGACGCGAAAGCAAGTCGTCCTGGTGCAGGGAGGTTCGCGGGAGCTGGGGGTAGTTGTTTGGACCCGGATTCGGGTTCTGCGTGGGCAATCGGCAGAATTCTGCGCAGGTCAGCAGTAAATCGAGGGTAGCGCGACGTACCCTGAACCGTTTCGCACCACACGGACATCGTCCAGTGCGCGCAACGTGCCGCTATCGAATGATCCGTGTCGCGCCTGTCTGCGACTGTATGCGCGGACGTGGCGGGCGATTTTGTGGCGGGCGCGGGAGAAAACGCGTCGCGGCGGACGAACAAGGGTTCGGGGCGCGTTCTGGCGCGTGTCCGAGGTTCGCAGGAGTCCTGTGGGAGTCGCTAGACGTGTTGACGAGGCGTGCTATTGACCCGCGCGACGGTGAGACGGAGTTCTGTGCGTGCTTGGAGGCACCGAAGTGGGTGGGCGCGAGGGTGCTGAGACGGCTTCAGCTAGTGAGAGACGTCTGTCAGCATCGTGCGTGTTATGATGTCTCGAGAGATGGGGACGTACCTTGACGTCGAGTTATCGAGGATGTACGAAAGGCGCAGCTATGTGCGGTCTTGACGGACGACGCGTCGAGCGGGTATGGATGGATTGGGGTTTCGAATGAAGAGACGTACCGAAGTCGTATGACAGGCGTGCCGCGACACAACGGTCTGACGCAAGACACGCGTCGCACGAGGGGCATAGATTGTTATATTAAGTGCTTACGACAAGTTCTACATGCCATCTACTCCATCGTCTACCCAGCTAGATACCATGCTTGAGCAGTCGTGCTGCGCGCGTGTGTTGAGCGCGGCGGAGAGGGACGGACTCGAAGACAGCGGCAGGAGCGTGGCTGGAGGAGGGCAGAGGCGAGAAAGCGCACCTGGGAGAGACCTGAGCGTGCGTGTTCGAGTGCGTGAAGCAGGGCGGAGGACGGTCGTGCAGCGATGGCGAGGGAGGACGTCGAGGGACGGCAGCCAATGGGAGCTCTTGAGCACGGGGCGGGATCGGGGCGCTTGTGCGTTGAAGGGAGGACGGACTTCGAGCGAGTGTTGACCTGCGCTGGACGACACCTGGAGACACCGCCGACGCCGTCATCAGCGTCGCGTCGCCCATCCACGTCATCGCCCGCCATGGACCGCGTCGGGTCTCTCCGGATGCGCGCTCGCAGATCACCATGTACGGCATCAAGTCGGTGTACAACCAGGTGCGTGTCACCTCGCACGAACTGGAACGCACCACCGACGCCTCCGCAGGCCAAGAACGTCGTCTTCAATGTCAGCGAGATGAAGCGAAGGTGCGGGACGCACCAATGACGAGCCTCGGTATGTCTTGCTGCCAACTTGCGTCGATGCGAGGATGCTGAGTCGCGTAGGGGCGCCAGCTCGACGTTGATGCAAGATATTGCCCAAGGACCTTCAGCTTGTGAGTCCTGGTTGCGTCGATGTCGCGCTGCTCTGTCTGACAGAGCACGGCCAGAACTTCAACGCGATCATGCCTGCTATCTATGCGCGGTTCATGGAGAAGGAGGCGCGTCAGTGCGACAGATCTACAAGGTGATGTCCTCTGACAGTGTCACTCACCGTCTAGTCCTGACCCTATACGTAGGCACTGCAACTGCTCGAGCACCTGGTGCAGAACGGTAGCGAGCGTTCGTTGTGGACGATGCGCTCTCTCACATTGGCACCATCAAGATGTTCAGGAACTTCTACTATGTGGATGAGAAGGGCAAGGATCAGGGCATAAACGGTACGTACCAATGCTTCTGGTCATTTACTTGGCTGACTGCTGACCGTTCTTGGTAGTACGGAACAGGTCGAAGGAGCTCGTGGACCTCTTGGGCGACGTAGAGAAAATCCGAACCGAGCGCCGCAAGGCGAAGAACAACAAGCACAAGTACATCGGCACTGGCAACGATGCCATGAGTTTCAGCTCCGGCGGCGGTCGTTACGGAGGCTTCGGGAGTGACAGCCTCGGGAATGGCGGAAGCGGCAGCTATGGGGGTGGTGGGAGTTACGACAGTGGGAACTACAGCGGTCGTGGTGGTGAGTACGTCCGTTGTTCATGGTCCCAGCTCGATTTGAACTTGCGCAAGAATACGACAGCTATGGCGGGTCTGGCAGCGGCGGCGGCGGGAGCGGATCCAGCTCGAGGAGGAACTTCCAGGAGTACGATGCGGGCGACGATGACATCGTCTCGACCCGCCGTTCCAACTCCGTCGCGGGCACAGTTCCGCGCGTACCTCGAATCCTCAGCGGTCATCGACTCTTCCGACTGCTGCCCCGGAACCGCCCAAGGCGAAACAGCCAGAGATCGACCTCTTGGGCATGGATGATGACGACTTCGGCGGTGCATCTGCTGTTCCCGTCGCCGCGGAGAAGGCGCTTCCGGTACTTGGTTCACAGTCGCTGCAAGCAGGTACGTTCCCGCTGATGATCCCTCACCTTCATGACTGACATTGGCTAGGCGGTGACGATGACTTCGACGACTTCCAAAGCGCGCCGCCGTCTGCTGCGCCTGCTTCCAATGCCTTCTTTGGTGCTTCCGCGATACCCACTGCCCTGCCGCCCCCGCTGGCTGCTCAGCCCGCTGCGCCGCTCTCTCCCCCTGGATACCAACCGCAGGCGCCAGGGCAGTCGACGAACAACAGTCTCTTCAACATGCTCTCTACCAGCGCGGCGGCGGCCCCAGCTAGGCCAGCGTACATCTCGCCTCCCGCTGCGCCGGTTCAGAACCCGATGCAGAACATGATGCGTCCGATGATGGCTAGTCCCCCGCCGATGGGTGTGCCTCTCGTCCCCAATCAGGCGGTCATGTCGCCGACGTCCCCACCACCGCGTGCGACGACGACATCACCAGGCGTCGGTTCGCAGCAGCAGCAGAAGCCGGCGGCGAGCTTCGACGACTTGTGGTCCATGTCCCTCGGGTCTGCGAGCAAGCCTGTGGGTGGCGCTGGTGCCTCGCAGCAGAAGAGCATCAAGGATCTGGAGAAGGAAAAGGCGCAGGCGAACATTTGGGGAGGGACCAGGCCTCCCGCAGGTGCTGGCTTTGGGTCGTTCTCGGTGCGCCTGCGGCCTCCAGTGCCGCACCCCCTGCTTCGTCCGGAAACGGGTTGGACGACCTGCTCTTCTGAAAGACGAGGGAGGTGTTTGATGCTATGTATCGTGTGTTTGGAGATAGAGGTCCCGGTTCTGTTTTCTCGGTCTGCTGTCGTCTGTCGTCTGTCGTCTGCTGTAGTCTGTAGTCTGCTGTATGGACGAGGTACCGACGCTGCGTATGCGATACCCGATGCCCGATACCCGTGTGGCGATGCAGCTGAGTGCACTTCGACGTTCGCGAACGACGCAAGAACTTGAAGAAGACCGCGACGCGATCTGGCGGCGATCTGGCCATGCCCGTTCGGGCGAGCGAGAGAGGCTGCCAGAGAAACAAACGGTTCGTTAGGACACACGGGGGGCAGTATACTGGACGGGGGGTGCGCGCCGGCAGGGGGCGGGCTGGGCTCGGATGCCGCAGGGGGCCGTGTACACAGGTCCCAGAAATTGCTTTTTTCTGGCCGCGTATGTCGCCCGTATGTCTGTCTGTTTTCCCCGGGCGTCCTGCGGCTTGCCCTTCTCGTCTTGGTCGCGTCATCGCGGGTGCTCGGTTCTCGGTTCTCGCCCTTCCTCGATCGCATCGACGCCTGCTGCGTTCTCACTCAGGCACACGTCTCGATCTGAGAAATCTCTCCATTGCGTCTACGGCTACCGACAGGTACGCTACAGACTACGTAATGCCCGCCGCCCGCCGCCGCTCATTCTCTCCGTCCAAGATCCCCGTCCTGCCTCCGCCTCACCACCTCCCGGCAATCCGCGCTCCGTCCGCGTCCGCAGCAGAACTAGACCGCGCAGACGCGTACGAGCCCTGCCAGCGAGATGCGGTAAGCCAGAATGCAGCCGGACAGCGTCGTGTACTCACCGAGAACCCACATTGCGCCCGCAGCCCTGTCCAGTCCAGCAGCGTTGCCGGGACGCAACACGGCCGGTGCATACGCTGCCGGGAAGTTCCTGAGAGCGTCAGCCACGTACTCGTCATGCCCGAGTCAACGCCGGCCGACAGCACTCTCGCCGCGGCCTGCCAGTCCAAGGCTCCCCGGGCGATGCCAGAACGGCCGCACGAGCTCTCGCCGGTTGTGCTGCAGCCTCCGCAGACTCGCGTCAAACCCGCCGGGCGGATTGGTCGCCCAGATGCGCACAGGGCTATCTCTGCGAGAAGCAGTCAGCCAGCGAGCTAGCCGCGGACGGTAGCTTCTGAGTACTCACCGTGATCCTCGGAGAAGCCATCTCGGAATGCGCCGGCAGTGCTTCCGAGGCCAGCAGCGTCGCCGCGACGCGATGCTGCTGCCGGAAAGTCCCTGCCAGTGAAAGCGACGTCAGTCGGGCGGCACGGCAGACTCGCAGTCCTGTGCGAGTCGACGCCGGCCGACAGCACTACGAGAAGACTAGAACATCAGCACGGCGAGAGCAACGGAGTCGCTCACCTGTTCCTGGCCTAGATAACGACGCGCTGGCCTTCGAGTTGAGCACAATATCTGCCAGGAGACGATGGTCAGTTAGTCCAAGCACGATACAGCTTGTAATACTCACCGAAGCCTTCGTCTGCCAGCGCAGAACGCGCTGATGCCGTATGCTGACAGCGGCGTCGTAAGGAACGCCAGCCGCTGCCGGGAACGTCTTGCCTTGCAATGGCGGCCGGGCTGTTTGACCAGCGTACGCAACTGGAGCCGCTGCAAACAGAAGTAGAAGTGAGTACAATGTCAGACTGTACGGATCAAGGAGAATGACTTACTTGCGAGACGCGGCTGTGCCTTCAAGCCTGACTTCAAGACCGTCCGGTCTGCCACCATGCTCACCGGCTGCCGGATGCCCGAGGGCCTTTCATGCTAGCCGGACAGCTGCATAAGAAGCCCGGTCAGCTCACAACGCCCGGCGCGCACCTCCCGAGGGGCTGGTGGTACTCACCTGCAGATCTGTGGGCTCTATGCAAGACGGCAGGACTGAGGCCCTGCCCAGCTGCTCCAGCCGGCTCACGCTGAAAGCATCGTCCTGTAACTCCGCATTAGCGACTGCAAACCAACGAAGTCAGTCCAAACGATCCACTTACGAACTCGTGCGCCACGAGCGAGCACTACAGAGGTGCGGCTCACGCCGCGTTCTCATCGCGCTCCGGGCGCTTACCAAGATCGCGATTCGCCGTCGACGAGAACCGCGTCGCGTCTTCTCTCCGCAACCACCACCGTCCCCCGCCGCCAGGCCTCTGCGTCCCCTCATCCTTCGTCCTTCGCCGCTGTTGAAGGCACATGCGAACAATACAGCCGCCTCGCTGCCACGGCCACGACCAGCTGCAGCCTGCAATGCCAAATACTTAGGTCAGTTGAGAGTTGCGAGATAGAACGCTGGTACGTACCTCTCTCCCGTTCAGCCCCAGCCCAGGTAGTCCGGCAGGCTACACGCTGCTGCCGTCGGACTCGAGACACGTCACGCTGCAAGATGTTGTCCAGGTGAGTCCGCGTCGCGCGACGACGGGGAGCAGAGGTACGTACCAGGGAACTCCGAGTCTCCGAGGGACATTGCAGGCGGCCAGAACGGTCGCTGCTGTCGCTCGCTCCTGCTAGTCTCTTCGCTCGTCTCTGGGGACTGCTTTCTTGCTGGGGAAGGCGCATCCTGGAAGTCTGAAGAGAAAGGTCAGTACGCGCTTCGCCGCGACGCGTGACGTCATGCCTCCGAAAGAGGCAAGTTGCCGCTTGTCGCGCTTACCTTCGCTCGTCGTGTCCTGCCTCTCGTGGAACAAGCAGCATCTGGCCAGAAGCCAGGAGCCCTTCCTACGCGGCCCGCGACTACGCCAGTGAAGACGTCGAGCGAGAGAGAAGTGCCGGGTAAGCACGCTGAAGCAAGTATTGTGAGCTAACATGTAGCGAAAGTGAACAGAACAATATAAAGGTACGTACCCTGGTCAGCCCTCAACAACCGCTGCGTCTTGCCCCTCCGTCTGGATCGGATCCATCGACACTCGCGGCCTCGAGCTTGACTCCGGGGTAGTTCTGCGAAGCGGAAAGGTCAGTCGGCGTACATGCAATCGCAAATACGCGTCGCGACACGTACCTCTTTCTCTGCTGACTTGGAGGAGGGCGAGGATCGTCTGGACGCGCTTGAACGCATCGTTTCTGCCCGAAAGCATGTTGAGAACACATCACTGCAGGTGTCTTGACGTGCGCTGTTCAACGCCGACTGCAAAGTAAGTCCAGGCCCCGGGTCTGGAAGCAGAACTGAAACCGCAAAGCTTACCGCGACAGGTGAGCTCGTTGCTCGAGCTGGAGACTACGCGTTCTTCCCAGACCTTCGCCGCTGAGTAGGACAAGGGTGAGGGAGTACGGACGCTTGGTGAGCTACGACCGTGGTCTGGGAGAGGCGGCAGGCATCAGGTCGCGGGGTCTGAAGGGAAGTCGTCGTGCTGAGCGGAAGGATAGTCATCGCGCTAGGCGGATGGGTCGATGGTTCCCTCGAGCGGGGAGAGCGGGGGAGTACGGGTAGGCTAACTGTTCGTGGTCTGTCGTAAGCTTCACGCAACGAATAATAGAGCTTTACTATGCCTGGGAACATGAATGAATACGTGGCATAAATCTGAAGGTCCGTACCGTTTCGGGAAAGCTCTTGCCTGCCGCATTCGCCGGACATCTCAATAAATTCGCCCCTTGCTTCTGCACACACGCATGGCGGAGCGCTGGGCGTAGCGCGACAGCTTCTTGCTGGGATGCTCAACAGTTCTCTGATGGGCGTGTCCCTCCTCAATTGTGAGAGGCTCTATCCGAGGTATCCAAACGCAACTTACATTGGACGACCATCATCAGTCCCTCATATTGTGAGTCTTCAGCGCGCTGTCATTGCGCAGTGGTGGTCTGGTCTGTCGAGATGATATTCTGGGATATGCTGTAGCCATGGGAATGTCTATCAGAATAGACGGAGGAATGGTGCGTAGCCGAGAGAAGTCGAGGATAATTGCAGCCTAAGGGTCCAAGCCGTGTGGTCGTGATCGGGGAACCCACGCCACTCATATGCCGCGGTACCTACAGTTTCTGTCGCTGAGTACAGGCTCGCCGATGCCAGCATACAGTGTGCTCAAACGTCTGACAGTTGCATGCCTGCAGACTGTACACTGAGGAGCAGCTGTCCTGAGACTGAGGCCAGGAGGAATTCAGCAGAACACTGAGGTACAGAGAGAATATTCAGGCAAACACGTCATAGCGGCCGCTCATCAGAAAACTTCTCTTCCCTATTACAGCATTCCAAGATACGCATCTCGGTGAATCTAGACCCGCTGCCAGAAACAGGGCCTTGACGTGACTCATGCAGCTTCACTGGCCGCTTTCGAGGATGGAGGGTGATCAATACTGACCCGCCGTCTTGCCTCTGCATAGGTTTAGAACCAGTATATATATTGATGCCACTGCGTAGCAGCATTATACAACGAGCAAACTGCTCTTGATTTCAGTATGGTGCTTAGTACTTACTCACTAGATTGGCATTCAACGAGCCAGTGCTGAGGATCGAGGGAACTGAGCTCAGATAGATTCATAGAGCAGGCATTTGATCCTTTGGATAGTGTCGTGCAATACCAGAAGCCGGTGCAGATGAGCGAGTGAGCAGAGAGAACGCCGGCGGCGCGCAGCGGATTTCCCGAAATGAGCTGTGACCCAAAATGGCAATGTAAGCGCTCTCCAACTCCATTCGACGCTCCTCCATAAACTATCATCGATCTATGCTCATACCAAGTACGGAAACCCACCCAGAGGTCTATAGTATAGCTAAGCAGGTGTAGTAGCATATGTGTTGCATGTTAAGTGGTGCTATACTGACTATCCATATTGCAGTATCTGCTTCACATGCTTGCACCTTCGGGTGCAGTGTTGGGAAAGTTATACCACTGCTGCTGTACCCCCGGGTGTCCTGGTCTACTCCTCTCTTTGGCGCTCAATCTAGGTATGTCTCATACATACATGAGGTACGGAACGCTTGATAATCTCCCGAAAAGCGGGGAATTGTGCTATTTGCTCGCTAATAGCAAGACCTCCTCCTCCTCGTTCCGTCCGCCGACGATACAACGCTGCCTGAGCCCAGAATAGCTCCATCAAACCCCTGGCGTCTATACGGACATTCTCTGCCTCGGCTAGTACCCGCTAGCCTCCCTGGACTCCTTCCTCAATTGCTCAACAGACTTCTGCCCGCCCATTTCCCAAGGACCCTCACCCCATACCGGATGGTGTTCACCCGGTCACGCTCTGAACCTTACTTTGTTGAACGCAGTAAGGTTCAGAACGTGACTCGCTAGAGCTGTCGGAACGCGAAACACGGATCTCCTCGAGTATAAGAACCCCGCAAACCCGAGGTCGAGGGCTCCCGAGTCGCGCGTCCGCCCCGCCCGACTTTCACTCCCCCTCCCCCTCCTTCGTCCCTCCCCGTCACTCGTCAGTAGTGCTGGACATACATACCCATTTTTCTCTTTGACTGCTACTTACTCGAGCTACTATACTGGCATGATCGTTCTATCTTCAAGTTTCGTACCATAGTCTCTCGAGTCTTCAGTCTTCACCCATCTCTGCTATAAGTGTCACTTCTCCTCTTGCATACGTCCGCCCATACCCCTCTGTTACTCTCACTACACACTCAGTTTAGTTTCCCCTATGAGTTTGAGATTTTACGACTCTTCCCAGCGCGCTGAAGCTCCGGATTCTCACTTTCAGTGGCTTCGCAGGACCGCGTCCATGTTACTTGCAACAGCAGGTACGTCCTAACGCACTCGCACTATGCCCACACTGACTGACTCCCGGTCTGTCTGTTAGGTTCAGCTCGGCGGTCATTTCAGGGACACCGCACCCTTGCTACTCCTACCATTAGCGGTGAGTACCTCGCCCCTGTCGTATGCCCCCGCTAACTCAAGTTGCGTTGCAGGCAGGTACTCGTTCAACCGGTTGTGCCTGTACGCAGGTACCAGTATACGGAATCGACTGCATGAGCTCGGCTGGCGCAGCCATGACTTCGCAGGTACGTATTCACTTTAAGCCCGGATTGGAGGACACATCTTGACTCGAATGTCTCTCCGTCAGGTGTCCGTATATCGTCGCGTAAGTATCAGCTATCAAGCCGCAAGGTACTTCGAACATGCGCACACTGTGAGGGTCCTCTTCGAGTTCTATGGCTGCGCTGAAACATGCTCGTTCTAGGAACTGTGGGTAGGTACTCTACATCTGAACAGCTCGTCGACGACTTGATCCCTGACCAGCATTCACATCCAGTCTCCCGGCCGTATCTCACGCGTAAGTCACTTCATCGAAGTACTCTCGAGCTTGACTTTTGCTGACTCCGAGTCCCGAATTCTAGGTCGGATCTGGAGTTGAACATGATTTCTATTCGTCGTAAGGTACGTACACTTTGTAACTATGTGTCGCTTCCTTACCAGGTCATCTTGCAGACCTCCACGACCGGCCAACTCTCTTCTCGTATCCAAGAGTGCTCGACAGTCGATCTCTTGAAGACTTCGACTTCGGAAGTGCCCGCGGACATGGAGGTACGAGTTCTAACTTCTTCGTACTCTGAAGTCTGGCTACATAGTGACGCACTCTCGAAGCTTTCAGAGAGCAAGTCTGACGCTTCCGGAACAACCAGGTACGAGTTCTTGCAACCTTCTCGTTGTGGCAGTCCTAATCACTGGCATCCCGACAAGCCCGCAGGTCCTCATACGTGGCTCAAGCGTTTGCCGACGTGTACTCCCTGAGATTGGTAAGATGTAGTACCGCGTCGAGCTTGCCGTTCGAAGTCTGACCTCAGCGAAGTATAGGTGCTTCAACTCATGCACGCGATCTCGCGGGTAAGTACTGGTCTCATTCTCCCGTCAGGTGAAGCTGCTTACTGACTTCGAGTACTACTTCACAGTCACAAGTACGGGGAGGCCGGCGGCCTCGTGTCTGACAGACAGCACGAGGCTGCTGCGCCATACATTCTCTGCACAACGTCGACACCCCGGTCTCTCGAAGCCTGCGACACTTTCCGGCGATCGCCGCCCTTCGACAGATCCGCCGCCAACCAGCCTCAACGCAGCGCGCCCACACGCACACTCCCAGCACGGACAACAATTACGGTGGACAAGATATATTCGTACCTACTACGTACCTACTAACCAATCCGGTAAGCTCTGTTGCAGCGGCACTGCATCTGTCGCGCCCTCGAGACTCCTTGTTGTCTTCGGCGCACGCAGGACGGCCGACGCAGCATCTCGGAGGCCCGGTGCACCCCGTGTCTCTGCGGTGTGCTCCGGGTCTCCGTGTCCCGCGTCGTCCTCGGCCTCGTACACCGACCTTCGCATTGGCGTGGGTGCGGTTCTTCTCGCGCTGCAGGTCCCGCGTGGCGTGCTATTCGCCGGCAGGCCGGGCGTTGGCGTCGTCTCGCCCGAGGTCGGCGAGTCCGAGAGTCGAATGCGTTTGGTTCCGATGCGTCGTGCACGGCCGGCAAGGCCGTCTGATTCGGGTTTTGAGGCTGCTGGTCGAGAGAGGGCTGTGGGATGGATGTCAGCGTGGGGTACAGTCGATCTGGCGGATCTGACGTACCCGGACGGCGAGATGCTCGCCCGGCGCAGTGAGAACGCCTCCGGTGTGCGGAGGCTCGCGTTCCAGCTCGCTGCGGGCATGGCCGCATGGTTCGTCACACGGCATGGCTGGGGAAGGCGGCGTTGTTGAGATATGGCCGGACGTCGTCCTGCCCGCGGCTCCCACTCGTGCGAGCTTGCGCCGTCCGATTTCCCCGTGTCTTCGGCCGCAGACACACCGGACGTACTCTCCGGGCATGCCACTTGTGCGTTCGGGATGTTCGGCGGGCTTGATATGCCTGGGCCGCGAGTTGATGTTTTGGTGAGCTGCTCGGCCGGCCGACGAGTTCGGTTTTGAGATCTTGACTTGAGGAGCCGCAGACCGGTCGTCCGGGACGTCTGCGGCATACATACGTCTGCTGAAGTGGTGTGGCGGCCCGGGACGAGCACCGGCCGGGAGAGCGTCGTCGAGTCCGGGGTGCCATGAAGTCGCGATGGGCACGGATTCCGCGACGTGCTCAGATCCGCGCGCGACGACGTCGCATTCGATGCGGACGTGCTCGGGTAACCTGGGGAACGAGCCGCGTCAGAATCCGGCGGGGGACGGGGGAGATACGGCCGGATTGGTGACGCGCCGGGCAGCCTTGAGCAGCTGGCCGTGAGCACGACGAGATTTGAGAACTCGTCCGGGCGGTGCGCAGTGTGAGCGTACACGGTCTTGAGGACCTTGAAGACACGCTTGAGGTGTTGGCGGCCGTCCGGACATGGAGCGCACGCTGGAGAGTCGACGAGATCGGCCGGGCGGCGGAAGTGCAATGAAATCGCACTTTCGACCGATTTGCAAACCCGCCCGGTCGACGCGAGAGGGGACTGGCTGGATGCGGTGTGTCAGTGCAGTCTGACGTCCCCGGTTTGACGGAGACCGGGCGGATATTGGGGGACTTATGGCGGTTCGCGTGGGCGGGCTCGGCCGCTGGCTGCGCCGACGACGAGATTTCAGAACTCGTCCTGGCGGTGCGTAATGTGGGCGTACACAGTCTCGAGACTTGTGTGACGCGGCTGAAGCGTTCGCCGGCCGTCCGGACGCGGGGCGTTGGCGGGAGAGTCGACGAGAGTGCCCGGGCGGCGAAAGTGCAATGAAATCGCACTTTCGGGCGATTTCTGGACCCGCCCGGAGCGACGCGAGAGGGGCGCGTTCGATGCGGACTGTTCAGTGCGCTCTGACGCCCTGGTTGACGGCGATTGGTCGGGGTCTGGGGGAGATATGGCGGATCGCGTGCGCAGCTTGGCTGCTGGCCGCGGTGACGACGGGTCTTCAGAACTCGTCGGGCGGCGCGTAGCGTGGGCGTACGGGTGCTTGAGAGTCACCGTAACACGCTTGAAGTGTCGCCGGCCGTCCGGAGGCGATGGACGTGCGGGAGAGGCGCGAGATCGGGCGGGCGGGAAGAATGCAATGAAATCGCACGAAAGTGCGATTTCTCGACCTGCCCGGACCGCGGCAACTGGGGGCTGGTTCGATTGGAACTGTTCAGCGGTAGCTGACGCAGCTGGCTTGCAGGCGATAGCGGCCGGGTTGGGCGAGATATGGCGGGTCGAGTGTGCGGCGTTGGCCGAGGGGACGAGCATGTTGACGACGTCAGAGAGCTTGCGCCGGGCGTTTCAGACGTAGATAGGGGGTAGTTTGTGTGTAGAGAGAGCGTGTTGGGTCGTCGAAGGGCAGGGTGAGCTTGCGGTGGTGGGCAGTCGAGGTCGTGTCCGAGTTTGCCATGAAATGGCGACTTTGACGCGAATTCGACCTCCCCGGATCGACGCGAAAGCGAAGCGTCCTGGTACGGGGAGGTTCGCGGGAGCTTGAGTAGTTGTTTAGACCCGGGTTCTGGGGACGCGGCGAGGAATCCAGGGATTTCTGCGCAGGTCAGCAGTAAATCGAGGGTAGCAGACGTAGCTGAACCGTTTCGCACGGCACGGACATCTCCGGTGCGCGTAGCGTGCCGCTATCGAATGAGGCATGTGCGCATGCATGCGACTGTATGCGCGGACGTGGCGGGCGATTTTGTGGCGGGCGCGGGAGATAACGCGTCGCGGCGGACGGACAAGGGTTCGGGGCGCGTTCTGGCGCGTGTCGAAGGTTCGCAGGGGTCCTGTGGAGTCGCTAGACGTGTTGACGAGGGTTTCGTTGACACGCGCGACGGTGGAAGCCGGAGTTCTGTGCGTGCTACAGCACGAAGTGCGCGATGCGCGCTGAAACAGCTTCAGCTAGTCAAGAAGATTGTCAGCACTGTGTTTGTATGATGTCTCGAGGGATGGGGACGTACGTTTGGAGATGTACGAAACACGCAGCCATGGCGGGTATGGATGGATTGGGTCTCGAATGAACAGACGTACCGAGGTCGTATGCGCCGCGACACAGAGCGAGGGGTACGGTCTGACGCAAGACTCGCGTCGCACGAGGGCATAGATTGTTATATGGTGCTTACGACAGTTCTACATGCCATCTACTGCGTCCTCTACCCGGCTAGAGCCCACGCATGGGCAGTCGTGCTGCGCGCGTGTGTTGAGCGCGGCGGGAGGGACGGACTCGAAGACAGCGGCAGAGCGTGGCTGGAGGAGGGCAGAGGCGACGAAAGCGCACCTGGGAGAGACCTGAGCGTGCGTGTTCGAGTGCGTGAAGCAGGGCGGAGGACGGTCTTGCAGCGATGGCGAGGGAGGACGTCGAGGGACGGCAGCCAATGGGAGCTCTTGAGCACGGCGCGGGATCGGGGCGCTTGTGCGTCGAAGGGGGACGGACTTCGAGCGAGTGTTGAGCCACGCTGGACGACACCTGGAGACACCGCCGACGCCGTCATCAGCGTTGACCACGCCCACCACCTCGTCGTCGCCCATCCACGTCATCGCCCGCCATGGACCGCATCGGGTCTCTCCGGATGCGCGCTCGCAGATCACCATGTACGGCATCAAGTCGTGTACAACCAGGTGCGTGTCACCTCGCATGAACTGGAACGCACCACCGACGCCTCCGCAGGCCAAGAATGTCGTCTTCAATGTCAGCGAGATGAAGCGAAGGTGCGGGACGCACCAATGACGAGCCTCGGTATGTCTTGCTGCCAACTTGCGTCGATGGAGGATGCTGAGTCGCGTAGGGGCGCGAGCTCGACGTTGATGCAGGATATTGCCCAAGGGACCGTCAACTTGTGAGTACTCGTTACGTTGATGTCGCGCTGCTCTGTCTGACAGAGCGCAGCCAGAACTCAATGAGATCATGCCTGCTAACTACGCTCGGTGCATGGAGAAGGAGGCGCGTCAGTGCGACAGATCTACAAGGTGATGTCCGCACAGTCTCACTCACCATCTAGTCCTGACCCCATAGTAGGCCTGCAGCTGCTGGAGTACCTGGTGAAGAACGGCAGCGAGCGCGTTGTGGACGATGCACGCTCCCACATTGGCACCATCAAGATGCTCAGGAACTTCTACTATGTGGATGAGAAGGGCAAGGATCAGGGAATAAACGGTACGTACCAATGCTCCTTTGGGTATCTGGCGGCCTGTTGACGTTACGGTAGTACGGAATAGGTCGAAGGAGCTCGTGGACCTTTTGGGTGACGTAGAGAAAATCCGAACCGAGCGCCGCAAGGCGAAGAACAACAAGCACAAGTACATCGGCACTGGCAACGATGCCATGAGTTTCAGCTCCGGCGGCGGTCGTTACGGAGGCTTCGGGAGTGACAGCCTCGGGAATGGCGGAAGCGGCAGCTATGGGGGTGGTGGGAGCTACGACAGTGGGAACTACAGCGGTCGCGGTGGTGAGTACGTCCGTTGTTCATGGTCCCAACTCGATTTGAACTTGCGCAAGAATACGACAGCTATGGCGGGTCTGGCAGCGGCGGCGGCGGGAGCGGATCCAGCTCGAGGAGGAACTTCCAGGAGTACGATGCGGGCGACGATGACATCGTCTCGACCCGTCGTTCCAACTCCGTCGCGGGCACAGTTCCGCGCGTACCTCGAATCCTCAGCGGTCATCGACTCTTCCTACTGCTGCCCCGGAACCGCCCAAGGCGAAACAGCCAGAGATCGACCTCTTGGGTATGGATGATGACGACTTCGGTGCATCTGCTGTTCCCGTCGCCGCGGAGAAGGCGCTTCCGGTACTTGGTTCACAGTCGCTGCAAGCAGGTACGTCCCGCTGATGATCCCTCACCTTCATGACTGACATTGCTAGGCGGTGACGATGACTTCGACGACTTCCAAAGCGCGCCGCCGTCTGCTGCGCCTGCTTCCAATGCCTTCTTTGGTGCTTCCGCGATACCCACTGCCCTGCGCCCCCGCTGGCTGCTCAGCCCGCTGCGCCGCTCTCTCCCCCTGGATACCAACCGCAGGCGCCAGGGCAGTCGACGAACAACAGTCTCTTCAACATGCTCTCTACCAGCGCGGCGGCGGCCCCAGCTAGGCCAGCGTACATCTCGCCTCCCGCTGCGCCGGTTCAGAACCCGATGCAGAACATGATGCGTCCGATGATGGCCAGTCCCCCGCCGATGGGTGTGCCTCTCGTCCCCAATCAGGCGGTCATGTCGCCGACGTCCCCACCACCGCGTGCGACGACGACATCCAGGCGTCGGTTCGCAGCAGCAGCAGAAGCCGGCGGCGAGCTTCGACGACTTGTGGTCCATGTCCCTCGGGTCTGCGAGCAAGCCTGTGGGTGGCGCTGGTGCCTCGCAGCAGAAGAGCATCAAGGATCTGGAGAAGGAAAAGGCGCAGGCGAACATTTGGGGAGGGACCAGGCCTCCCGCAGGTGCTGGCTTTGGGTCGTTCTCGAGTACGCCTGCGGCCTCCAGTGCCGCACCCCCTGCTTCGTCCGGAAACGGGTTGGACGACCTGCTTTTGAAAGACTGACGGAGAGCTGCTCGGGTCCGATTTGCTATGTATCGTGTGTTTGGAGATAGAGGTCCCGGTTCTGTTTTCTCGGTCTGCTGTCGTCTGTCTGCTGTCGTCTGTAGTCTGCTGTATGGACGAGGTACCGACGCTGCGTATGCGATACCCGATGCCCGATACCGTGTGGCGATGCAGCTGAGTGCACTTCGACGTTCGCGAACGACGCAAGAACGAAGAAGACCGCGCGCGATCTGGCGGCGATCTGGCCATGCCCGTTCGGGCGAGCGAGAGAGGCTGCCAGAGAAACAAACGGTTCGTTAGGACACACGGGGGGCAGTATACTGGACGGGGGGTGCGCGCCGGCAGGGCGGGGCTGGGCTCGGATGCCGCAGGGGGTCGTGTACACAGGTCCCAGAAATTGCTTTTTTCTGGCCGCGTATGTCGCCCGTATGTCTGTCTGTTTTCCCCGGGCGTCCTGCGGCTTCCTCTCGTCTTGGTGCGCATCTCGCTGCTCGGTTCTCGGGTCTGCCCTTCCTCGCGCATCGGCCGCTGCTGCGTTCTCAGATCCGCTGCACTCTCGACGTCTGAGAAATCTCTCCATTGCGTCTACGGCTACCGACAGGTACGCTACAGACTACGTAATGCCGCCGCCCGCCGCCGCCGCTCATTCTCTCCGTCCAAGATCCCCGTCCTGCCGCCTCCGCCTCACCACCTCCCGGCAATCCGCGCTCTGTCCGCGTCCGCAGCAGAACTAGGCCGCGCAGACGCGTACGAGCCCTGCCAGATGATTCCTGCGAGATGCGGTAAGCCAGGAAGCAGCCGGACAGCGTCGTGTACTCACCGAGAACCCCACATTGCGCCCGCAGCCCTGTCGAGCCCAGCAGCGCTGCCGGGACGCGACACCGCCGGTGCGTACGCTGCGGGAGTTCCTGAGAGCGTCGGCCACGTACTCGTCATGCCCGAGTCAACGCCGGCCGACAGCACTCTCGCCGCGGCCTGTCAGTCCAAGGCTCCCCGGGCGATGCCAGAACGGCCGCACGAGCTCTCGCCGCTCGTGCTGCAGCCTCCGCAGACTCGCGTCAAACCCGCCGGGCGGATTGGTCGCCCAGATGCGCACAGGACTATCCTGCGAGAAGCAGTCAGCCAGCGAGCTAGCCGCGGATAGTAGCTTCTGAGTACTCACCGTGATCCTCGGAGAAGCCATCTCGGAATGCGCCGGCAGTGCTTCCGAGGCCAGCAGCGTCGCCGCGACGCGATGCCGCTGCCGGAATGTCCGTGAAAGCAACGTCCGCCGGACTGCTCACCCCTGGCAGACCCACAGTCTTGCGCGAGTCGACGCCGGCCGACTGCACTGCAGAGGAATCGGAGATCAGCACGGCGAGAGCAACGGACTCGCTCACCTGGTTCCTAGCCTAGATAACGACGCGCTACGGGGCTTCGAATTGAGCACAATATCTGCCAGGAGACGATGGTTAGTTAGTCCAAGCACAGACAAGACAGCTTGTAATACTCACCGAAGCCTTCGTCTGCCAGCGCAGAACGAACGTACTGATGCCGTCTCTGACAGCGGCGACATAAGGAGCACCAGTGGTGCGTAGCCGTCAACCCGCTGCCGGAAACGTCTTGCCTTGAGGAGAGAACGAGATGGCGGCCGGGCTGCTCGACCAGCGAGCCTGGAGCGGCTGCAAAAACGAATGGGAGCGAGTACAACGTCAGACTGTGTAGATCAAGGAGAATGACTTACTCTTCAGGCCGCACGCGGCTGTGCCTTCAAGCTTCAAGACCGTCCGGCCTGCCACCATGCTCACCCGCTGCCGGATGCCCGAGGGCCTTCCATACTAGCCGGACAGCTGCATAAGAAGCCCGGTCAGTTCACAACGCCCGGCGGCACCTCCAAGGGCTGGTGGTACTCACCTGCAGATCTGCGGTCTCTATGCAAGACGGCAGGACTGAGGCCCTGCCCAGCTGCTCCAGCCGGCTCACGCTGATAGCATCGTCCTGTAACTCCGCATTAGCGACTGCAACCAAGAATTCAGTCCAAATGATCCACTTACGAACTCGTGCGCCACGAGCGAGCACTACAGAGGTGCGGCTCACGCCGCGTTCTCATCGCGCTCCGGGCGCTTGCCAAGATCGGCGCGATTCGCCGTCGACCAGAACCGCGTCGCGTCTTCTCTCCGCAACCACCACCATCCCGCCGCCGCCAGGCCTCTGCGTTCCCTCATCCTTCGTCCTTCGCCGCTGTTGAAGGCACATGCGAGCAATATAGCCGCCTCGCTGCCACGGCCACGACTAGCTGCAGCCTGCAATGCCAAATACTCAGGTCAGTTGGAAGTTACGAGATAGAACAAGCAAGCCGGTACGTACCTCTCTCCTGTTCAGCCCCAGCCCAGGTGGTCCAGCAGCCTACACGCTGCTGCCGTCGGACTCGAGACGCGTCACGCTGCAAGATGTTGTTCAGGTGAGTCCGCGTCGCGCGACGACGGGGAGCAGAGGTACGTACCAGTGAACTCCGAGGGACATTGCGGGCGGCCAGGATGGTCGCTGCGGTCGCTCGCTCCTGCTAGTCTCTTCGTCTCTGGGGATTGCTGTCTTGCTGGGGAAGGCGCGTCCTGGAAGTCTGAAGAGAAAGGTCAGTGCGCGCTTTGCTGTCAAGATCCCGCGACGCGTGACGTCATGCCTCCGAAAGAGGCAAGTCGCCGCGTGTCGAGCTTACCTTCGCTCGTCGTGTCCTTCGTGCTTGGACTGCTCAGTGCTCTACGCACGGACTCCCTGCTCTTCTGCAAGTTCTCTATCGACGTATGCCTGCTGGGAACTGCCGCGGCGGCAAACGCTTGGATGCCGCTTGGGAATCACGGCGTGGACGCGGTAAGCACTGCGGAGACGTCGTAGCTGCGCCGCATCGTGTAAGTAACGAGCGACATCCGACGTCGGGTACATGTACACACCTTGAACGCGGACTTGGACAGGTCCTGAGGCCGTCTAGGCCGGTTGCTGCTATGCTATAGCGGCGGAAGGTAGGAAGGATGCAGATCGACTACGGTATCCTGCTCTCGTGGAACAAGCAGCACCTGCCAGAAGCCAGGCGCTCTTCCTCCACGGCCCGCGACCACGCCAGTGAAGACGTCGAGCGAGAGAGACGTGCCGGGTAAGCACGCTGAAGCAAGTATTGTGAGCTAACATGTAGCGAAAGTGAACAGAACAATATGAAGGTACGTACCCTGGTCAGCCCACAACGACCGCTGCGTCTTGCCCCTCCGTCTGGAACCGGATCCATCGACGCTCGCGGCCTCGAGCTTGACTCTGGGGTAGTTCTGCGAAGCGGAAAGGTCAGTCGGCGTACATGCAATCGCAAATACGCGTAGCGCCACGTACCTCTTTCTCTGCTGACTTGGAGGAGGGCGAGGATCGTCTGGACGCGCTTGGACGCATCGTTTGTGCCCGAAGGATGTCGAGAATACATCACTGCAGGTGTCTTGACGTGCGCTGTTCAACGCCGACCACAAAGTAAGTCCAGGCCCCGGGTCTGGAAGCGGAACTGACACCGCGAAGCTTACCGCGATAGGTGAGCTCGTTGCTCGAGCTGGAGACTACATGTTCTTCCCGACCTTCGCCGCTGAGTAGGACAAGGGTGAGGGAGTACGGACGCTTGGTGAGCTACGACCATGGTCCGGGAGAGGCGGCAGGCATCAGGCCGCGGGGTCTGAAGGGAGTCGTCGTGCTGAGCGGAAGGATAGTCGTCGCGCTAGGCGGATGGGTCGATGGTTCCCTCGAGTGGGGAGAGCGGGGGAGTACGGGTAGGCTAGCTGTTCGTGGTCTGTTGTAACCTTCATGCAACGAAGAATAGAGCTTGTACTATGCCTGGGAACATGACTGGATACGTGGCATAAATCTGAAGGTCCGTACCGTTTTGGGAAGCTTCTTGCCTGCCGCGTTCGCCGGACATCTCAATAAATTCCGCCCCTTGCTTCTGCACACATGCATGGCGGAGCGCTGGGCGTAGCGCGACATCTTCCTCGTGGGATGTTCTTTCGACAGTTCTCTGATGGGCTTGTCCCTCCTCAATTGTGAGAGGCTCTATTTGAGGTATCCAAACGCACTTACATTGGGCGAACATTATCAGTCCTCATTGTGAGTCTTCAGTGCACTGCTATTGCGCCTGGGGGCTCTCTGTCTGGTCTGTGAGCGGATATTCTGGGATGTGTTGTAGCCATGGGAATGTCTATCAGAATAGACGGAGCGATGGTGCATAGCCGAGAGAAGTCGAGGATATTGCAGCCTCAGGGTCCAAGTGATCGGAGAACCCACGCCACTCATATGCCGCGGTACCTACAGCTCTGTCGCTGATTATAGGCTCGCCGACGCCAGCCTCAAGCATGCTAAACGTCTGACATTGCATGCCTGCAGCTGTACACTGAGGCAGCTGTGACTGAGGCCAGGAGGAACCAGCAGACGCTGAGGCACAGAGAGAAATTCAATCGAACACGTCATAGCGGCGCTCATCAGAAAATTCTCTTCCCTATTACAGCATTCCAAGATACGCATCTCGGTGAATCTAGACCCGCGGCCAGAAACGGGCCTTGACGTGACTCATGCAGCTTCACTGGCCGCTTTCGAGGATGGAGGGTGGTCAATACTGAGCCGCCGTCTTACCTCTGCATGGGCTTGTAACCAATATTGTATTGATGCCGCTGCGTAGCACCATTATACAACGAGCAAACTGCTCTTGATTTCAGTATGGTGCTTAGTACTTACTCACTAGATTGGCATTCAACGAGCCAGTGCTGAGGATCTAGGGACTGAGCTCAGATAGATTCATAGAGCAGGCATTTGATCCTTTGGATAGCGTCGTGCAATACCAGAAGCCGGTGCAGATGAGCGAGTGAGCAGAGAGAACGCCGGCGGCGCCCAGCGGATTTCCCGAAATGAGCTGCGACCCAAAATGGCAATGTAAGCGCTCTCCAACTCCATTCGACGCTCCTCCATAAACTATCATCGATCTATGCTCATACCAAGTACGGAAACCCACCCAGAGGTCTATATTACAGCTGAGCAGGTGTAGTAGCATATGTTCTGCATGTTACGTGACGTATTACTGACTATCCATATTGCAGTATCTGCTTCACATACTTGCACCTTCGGGTGCAGTGTTGGGAAAGTTATACCACTGCTGCTGTACCCCCGGGTGTCCCTGGTCTACTTCACTCTTTGGCGCTCAATCTAGGTATTGTCTCATACATACATGAGGTACCGGAACGCTTGATAATCTCCCGAAAAGCGGGGAATTGTGCTATTTGCTCGCTAATAGCAAGACCTCCTCCTCCTCGTTCCGTCCGCCGACGATACAACGCTGCCTGAGCCCAGAATAGCTCCATCAAACCCCTGGCGTCTATACGGGCATTCTCTGCCTCGGCTAGTACCCGCTAGTCTCCCTGGACTCCTTCCTCAATTCGCTCAACAGACTTCTGCCCGCCCATTTCCCAAGGACCCTCACCCCATCCCGGATGGAGTTCACCCGGTCACGCTCTGAACCTTACTTTGTTGAGCGCAGTAAGGTTCAAAACGTGACTCGCTAGACTCGTCGGAACGCGAAACACGGCACTCCTCGAGTATAAGAACCTCGCAAGCCCAAGTCCCGAGTCGCGCGTCCCTCCCCCTTCTTCTCTCTCTCCCCTCAACGTATTCATGTACTGCCTGGCGGGAATACTTACTCCGCTGCTTACTATTGTTCTTATTACTCGCGCTGCCACACCCGTATAAAACTTAGCTTCATCTTTCATTCTTCCTATACATATGGTGCTTGCTTCTGAGTTTACCCTCCCTTCTCATCAATGCGTCCATGACATCACTCGTCCTCTGTTACACACCATTACATGCTCTTCCTTGGACACACCACGCGCTCTGGCGAGCTGGTATGGGTCTCAATTTCTTGCGCGAGTTTTGGGTGCTGACTATCCGTGACTTCACAGGACCCCGTCCATAGCGACTCCGCACGGCAGGTATGTTATAATAGTATGCTTGTATGATGCCCATGCGTACTAACCATTCACTCGTACACTAGTCATTGCTCGACGGTCATCTCAAACACATCACATCTCTTAGTCTACCCGGTCCCGTCACCATTCAGTACGTCGCACGCTTGTCTTTTGCTACATTGTCTCTGATTCTATTCGCGTTGCAGGTACTCGCCTACCGAGTCGAGCTCGTACGCAGGACGGGTATGCATACTGCCTGCATACTCGCATACTCGGACTCGACTCGGCGGCCATGCGGCTATACTACTTCTAGAGTACGTGCTTGTCTATGTTCACATCGACGCGAGACCTTCCACTGACGAGGACGTCTATCCTCAGGGACCGATGCCGCCGCATACCACCATGTTCGCCCGACAAGTGCTGAAGTCGCAGACCCAAGTACAAGGTGAGCTGGGGTCGCACTTCTAACTTCAACATGACTATTGCTCACACTCTAGGAGACTGCAGATATCTCCCGAGCATTGGAGAGATCGCTTCACACAGGTACGTCACGTCTTTAGTTTGGCGAGGACAATTACTCCTTCGTTGACTTAATTACTTAGTACTTATTCCGTTCATATTCCTGTGCAGCCCGGGTTTCCATGTCACGTTGAACGTGTTGTATTCCTCACGAAGGTTCGTACGATCATGTCCCTACATTTACCTCTTGCCATTGCTGACAGTCTCGCAGTTCTCCGAGACCGTGCTCATTACAAGTCCGGTCTCCAGACTCTGCGCATCGCTTCGGCGACAAGGACAGAGTCATTGGCCCAGCTCGACTGCGGGCCAATGTAGGTACGAGCTCTACTTTGTCCTGTTCTCGGCACATACTGACGTACCTTCTCGTGCAGAACCTGTCTGCTTCAACTTCTCTGTACGACGAGTGGGTGCGCTTCCCCGTGAGCATCTGAGTCTTCGGCAGTTGTGTCAGTCGTTACTACTGATGCATGTACTCTCTCCAGTGCAGAACTTGCGGTAGACGCAGCGGAGACGCGAGACTCGGTGTGCCTAGCGAGTAAGTGAACGGTGAGTTTCATTTGCGTGGGCTATCTTGAGGTACTCACTTCGTGTTCTTGCTAGCAGGCTTCAAACTCAGTGCACGCAAAAGTAAGCTCGTCTGCATCCTGCTGCGGCACAGATCGTCATCTCACACGAGATTGCGTTGTAGTACTTACTGCGACTGCCCGCGACGCCCGGGTAAGTTGAAGCGTTCAGTATGAAGCACGAGCTCCTACTGACCTTGATTACTGCTCACCAGCGCGGCCGACCGGGAGGCCGTCGGCCTCCCGTTACTTCCCTCGGCAGCTCTCCGAGATCGACAGTCCGCCGGAAGCCTGCACGCTGCAATCCGGCACCAACTCTTCTGGCAACGACCGCCGCACGCCGCCCAAGCACACAAGGATTCTCGTACAACGAGATATATTCGCGCTGACCAACTTGCTAGGTACACCGGACACAGGTCTAAGTACAGTACGCCGCGACCGTGTCTGTTCGGCACGGCGCAGCGCGTCCGCGGCGCCCTCGAGACTCCTGCCCGTCTTCTGTGCGGCCGACGCTGCGTCCAGAGGCCCGGAGCACCCCGTGTCTCTGCGGTGTGCTCCGGGTCTCCGTGTCCCGCGTCGTCCTCGGCCTCGTACACCGACCTTCGCATTGGCGTGGGTGCGGTTCTTCTCGCGCTGCAGGACCCGCGTGGCGTGCTATTCGCCGGCAGCCGGGCGTTGGCGTTGGCGTGTCTCGCCCGAGGTCGGCGAGTCCGAGAGTCGATGCGTTTGGTTCCGATGCGTAGTGCACGGCCGGCATGGCCGTCTGATTCGGGTTTTGAGGCTGCTGGTCGAGAGAGGGCTGTGGGATGGATGTCAGCGTGGGGTACAGTCGATCTGGCGGATCTGACGTACCCGGACGGCGAGATGCTCGCCCGGCGCAGTGAGAACGCCTCCGGCGTGCGGAGGCTCGCGTTCCAGCTCGCTGCGGGCATGGCCGCATGCGGTTCGTCACACGGCATGGCTGGGGAAGGCGGCGTTGTTAGATATGGCCGGACGTCGTCCTGCCCGCGGCTCCCACTCGTGCGAGCTTGCGCCGTCCGATTTCCCCGTGTCTTCGGCCGCAGACACACACGGACGTACTGTCCGGGCATGCCAGTTGTGCGTTCGGGATGTTCGGCGGGCTTGATATGCCTGGCCGCGAGTTGATGTTTTGGTGAGCTGCGCGGCCGGCCGACGAGTTCGGTTTTGAGTTCTTGACTTGAGGAGCCGCAGACCGGTCGTCCGGGACGTCTGCGGCATATACGTCTGCTGAAGTGGTGTGGCGGTGGCCCGGGACGAGCACCGGCCGGGAGAGCGTCGTCGAGTCCGGGGTGCCATGAAGTCGCGATGGGCACGGATTCCGCGACGTGCTCAGATCCGCGCGAACGACGTCGCATTCGATGCGGACGTGCTCGGGTAACCTGGGGAACGAGACCGCGTCAGAATCCGGCGGGGGACGGGGGAGATACGGCCGGATTGGTGACGCGCCGGGCAGCCTTGAGCAGCTGGCCGTGAGCACGACGAGATTTGAGAACTCGTCCGGGCGGTGTGCAGTGTGAGCGTACACGGTCTTGAGGACCTTGAAGACACGCTTGAGGTGTTCGGCGGCCGTCCAGACATGGAGCGCACGCTGGAGAGTCGACGAGATCGGCCGGGCGGCGGAAGTGCAATGAAATCGCGCTTTCGACCGATTTGCAAACCCGCCCGTGTCGACGCGAGAGGGGACTGGTGGATGCGGTGTGTCAGTGCAGTCTGACGTCCCCGGTTTGACGGAGACCGGGCGGATATTGGGGGACTTATGGCGGTTCGCGTGGGCGGGCTCGGCCGCTGGCTGCGCCGACGACGAGATTTCAGAACTCGTCCTGGCGGTGCGTAATGTGGGCGTACACAGTCTCGAGACTTGTGTGACGCGGCTGAAGCGTTCGCCGGCCGTCCGGACGCGGGGCGTTGGCGGGAGAGTCGACGAGAGTGCCCGGGCGGCGAAAGTGCAATGAAATCGCACTTTCGGGCGATTTCTTGACCCGCCCGGAGCGACGCGAGAGGGAGCGCGTTCGATGCGGACTGTTCAGTGCGCCTGACTGCCCTGGTTGACGGCGATTGGTCGGGGTCTGGGGGAGATATGGCGGATCGCGTGCGCAGCTTGGCTGCTGGCCGCGGTGACGACGGGTCTTCAGAACTCGTCGGGCGGCGCGTATGGGCGTACGGGTGCTTGAGAGTCACCGTAACACGCTTGAAGTGTCGCCGGCCGTCCGGAGGCGATGGACGTGCGGGAGAGGCGCGAGATCGGGCGGGCGGGAAGAATGCAATGAAATCGCACGAAAGTGCGATTTCTCGACCTGCCCGGACCGCGGCAACTGGGGGCTGGTTCGATTGGAACTGTTCAGCGGTAGCTGACGCAGCTGGCTTGCAGGCGATAGCGGCCGGGTTGGGCGAGATATGGCGGGTCGAGTGTGCGGCGTTGGCCGAGGGGACGAGCATGTTGGCGACGTCAGTAGAGCTTGCGCCGGGCGTTTCAGACGTAGATAGGGGGTAGTTTGTGTGTAGAGAGAGCGTGTTGGGTCGTCGAAGGGCAGGGTGAGCTTGCGGTGGTGGGCAGTCGAGGTCGTGTCCGAGTTTGCCATGAAATGGCGACTTTGACGCGAATTTCGACCTCCCCGGATCGACGCGAAGCGAAGCGTCCTAGTACGGGGAGGTACGCGGGAGCTTGGAGTAGTTGTTTAGACCCGGGTTCTGGGGACGCGGCGAGGAATCCAGGGATTTCTGCGCGGGCAGCAGTAAATCGAGGGTAGCATGACGTAGCTGAACCGTTTCGCACGGCACGGACATCTCCGGTGCGCGTAGCGTGCCGCTATCGAATGAGGCATGTTGCGCATGCATGCGACTGTATGCGCGGACGTGGCGGGCGATTTTGTGGCGGGCGCGGGAGATAACGCGTCGCGGCGGACGGACAAGGGTTCGGGGCGCGTTCTGGCGCGTGTCGAAGGTTCGCAGGGGTCCTGTGGAGTGCTAGACGTGTTGACGAGGTGTTTCGTTGACACGCGCGACGGTGGAAGCCGGAGTTCTGTGCGTGCTACAGCACGAAGTGCGCGATGCGCGCTGAAACAGCTTCAGCTGTGAAGAGATTGTCAGCACTGTGTTTAGTATGATGTCTCGAGGGATGGGGACGTACGTTTGGAGATGTACGAAACACGCAGCCATGGCGGGTATGGATGGATTGGGTCTCGAATGAACAGACGTACCGAGGTCGTATGCGCCGCGACACAGAGCGAGGGGTACGGTCTGACGCAAGACTCGCGTCGCACGAGGGCATAGATTGTTATATTGTGTGCTTACGACGAGTTCTACATGCCATCTACTGCGTCCTCTACCCGGCTAGAGCCCACGCATGGGCAGTCGTGCTGCGCGCGTGTGTTGAGCGCGGCGGAGAGGGACGGACTCGAAGACAGCGGCAGGAGCGTGGCTGGAGGAGGGCAGAGGCGACGAAAGCGCACCTGGGAGAGACCTGAGCGTGCGTGTTCGAGTGCGTGAAGCAGGGCGGAGGACGGTCTTGCAGCGATGGCGAGGGAGGACGTCGAGGGACGGCAGCCAATGGGAGCTCTTGAGCACGGCGCGGGATCGGGGCGCTTGTGCGTCGAAGGGGGACGGACTTCGAGCGAGTGTTGAGCCACGCTGGACGACACCTGGAGACACCGCCGACGCCGTCATCAGCGTTGACCACGCCCACCACCTCGTCGTCGCCCATCCACGTCATCGCCCGCCATGGACCGCATCGGGTCTCTCCGGATGCGCGCTCGCAGATCACCATGTACGGCATCAAGTCGTGTACAACCAGGTGCGTGTCACCTCGCATGAACTGGAACGCACCACCGACGCCTTCGCAGGCCAAGAATGTCGTCTTCAATGTCAGCGAGATGAAGCGAAGGTGCGGGACGCACCAATGACGAGCCTCGGTATGTCTTGCTGCCAACTTGCGTCGATGGAGGATGCTGAGTCGCGTAGGGGCGCGAGCTCGACGTTGATGCAGGATATTGCCCAAGGGACCGTCAACTTGTGAGTACTCGTTACGTTGATGTCGCGCTGCTCTGTCTGACAGAGCGCAGCCAGAACTCAATGAGATCATGCCTGCTAACTACGCTCGGTGCATGGAGAAGGAGGCGCGTCAGTGGCGACAGATCTACAAGGTGATGTCCTGTGGCACAGTCTCACTCACCATCTAGTCCTGACCCCATAGAAGGCCTGCAGCTGCTGGAGTACCTGGTGAAGAACGGCAGCGAGCGCGTTGTGGACGATGCACGCTCCCACATTGGCACCATCAAGATGCTCAGGAACTTCTACTATGTGGATGAGAAGGGCAAGGATCAGGGAATAAACGGTACGTACCAATGCTCCTTTGGGTATCTGGCGGCCTGTTGACGTTACGGTAGTACGGAATAGGTCGAAGGAGCTCGTGGACCTTTTGGGCGACGTAGAGAAAATCCGAACCGAGCGCCGCAAGGCGAAGAACAACAAGCACAAGTACATCGGCACTGGCAACGATGCCATGAGTTTCAGCTCCGGCGGCGGTCGTTACGGAGGCTTCGGGAGTGACAGCCTCGGGAATGGCGGAAGCGGCAGCTATGGGGGTGGTGGGAGTTACGACAGTGGGAACTACAGCGGTCGTGGTGGTGAGTACGTCCGTTGTTCATGGTCCCAGCTCGATTTGAACTTGCGCAAGAATACGACAGCTATGGCGGGTCTGGCAGCGGCGGCGGCGGGAGCGGATCCAGCTCGAGGAGGAACTTCCAGGAGTACGATGCGGGCGACGATGACATCGTCTCGACCCGTCGTTCCAACTCCGTCGCGGGCACAAGTTCCGCGCGTACCTCGAATCCTCAGCGGTCATCGACTCTTCCGACTGCTGCCCCGGAACCGCCCAAGGCGAAACAGCCAGAGATCGACCTCTTGGGCATGGATGATGACGACTTCGGCGGTGCATCTGCTGTTCCCGTCGCCGCGGAGAAGGCGCTTCCGGTACTTGGTTCACAGTCGCTGCAAGCAGGTACGTCCCGCTGATGATCCCTCACCTTCATGACTGACATTGGCTAGGCGGTGACGATGACTTCGACGACTTCCAAAGCGCGCCGCCGTCTGCTGCGCCTGCTTCCAATGCCTTCTTTGGTGCTTCTGCGATACCCACTGCCCTGCCGCCCCCGCTGGCTGCTCAGCCCGCTGCGCCGCTCTCTCCCCCTGGATACCAACCGCAGGCGCCAGGGCAGTCGACGAACAACAGTCTCTTCAACATGCTCTCTACCAGCGCGGCGGCGGCCCCAGCTAGGCCAGCGTACATCTCGCCTCCCGCTGCGCCGGTTCAGAACCCGATGCAGAACATGATGCGTCCGATGATGGCTAGTCCCCCGCCGATGGGTGTGCCTCTCGTCCCCAATCAGGCGGTCATGTCGCCGACGTCCCCACCACCGCGTGCGACGACGACATCACTAGGCGTCGGTTCGCAGCAGCAGCAGAAGCCGGCGGCGAGCTTCGACGACTTGTGGTCCATGTCCCTCGGGTCTGCGAGCAAGCCTGTGGGTGGCGCTGGTGCCTCGCAGCAGAAGAGCATCAAGGATCTGGAGAAGGAAAAGGCGCAGGCGAACATTTGGGGAGGGACCAGGCCTCCCGCAGGTGCTGGCTTTGGGTCGTTCTCGAGTACGCCTGCGGCCTCCAGTGCCGCACCCCCTGCTTCGTCCGGAAACGGGTTGGACGACCTGCTCTTTTGAAAGATTCACGGAGAGATGCTCGGGTCCGATTTGCTATGTATCGTGTGTTTGGAGATAGAGGTCCCGGTTCTGTTTTCTCGGTCTGCTGTCGTCTGTTGTCTGCTGTCGTCTGTAGTCTGCTGTATGGACGAGGTACCGACGCTGCGTATGCGATACCCGATGCCCGATACGCGTGTGGCGATGCAGCTGAGTGCACTTCGACGTTCGCGAACGACGCAAGAAGACCGCGAAGCCACGACGCACGACGCGCGCGATCTGGCGGCGATCTGGCCATGCCCGTTCGGGCGAGCGAGAGAGGCTGCCAGAGAAACAAACGGTTCGTTAGGACACACGGGGGGCAGTATACTGGACGGGGGGTGCGCGCCGGCAGGGCGGTGGGCTGGGCTCGGATGCCGCAGGGGGTCGTGTACACAGGTCCCAGAAATTGCTTTTTTCTGGCCGCGTATGTCGCCCGTATGTCTGTCTGTTTTCCCCGGGCGTCCTGCGGCCTTCCTCTCCTGGCATAGCTCGCACCTGCTTCTGCTTCTGCGGCGGCACAGTGGAACACCCTGCACCGCGGCAGGCTCCGCTTCTGCACTTCGCACACTCTGGGATCTGAGAAATCTCTCCATTGCGTCTACGGCTACCGACAGGTACGCTACAGACTACGTAATGCCCGCCGCCGCTCGTTCTCTCCGTCCAAGATCCCCGTCCTGCCGCCTCACCACCTCCCGGCAATCCGCGCTCTGTCCGCGTCCGCAGCAGAACCAGGCCGCGCAGACGCGTACGAGCCCTGCCAGATGATTCCTGCGAGATGCGGTAAGCCAGGAACGCAGCCGGACAGCGTCGTGTACTCACCAAGAACCCCAGATTGCGCCCGCAGCCCTGTCCGGTCCAGCAGCGTTGCCAGGACGCGACATGGCCCGTGCGTACGCTGCCGGGAACTTTCTGAGAGCGTCGGCCACGTACTCGTCATGCCCGAGTCAACGCCGGCCGACAGCACTCTCGCCGCGGCCTGTCAGTCCAAGGCTCCCCGGGCGATGCCAGAACGGCCGCACGAACTCTCGCCGCTCGTGCTGCAGCCTCCGCAGACTCGCGTCAAACCCGCCGGGCGGATTCGTCGCCCAGATGCGCACAGGGCTATCTCTGCGAGAAGCAGTCAGCCAGCGAGCTAGCCGCGGACAGCAGCTTCTGAGTACTCACCGTGATCCTCGGAGAAGCCATCTCGGAATGCGCCGGCAGTGCTTCCGAGGCCAGCAGCGTCGCCGCGACGCGATGCCGCTGCCGGAATGTCCGTGAATCCGCCGGACTGCTCACCCCTGGCAGACCCACAGTCTTGCGCGAGTCGACGCCGGCCGACTGCACTGCAGAGGAATCGGAGATCAGCACGGCGAGAGCAACGGACTCGCTCACCTGCTTCCTGGCCTAGATAACGACGCGCTACGGGGCTTCGAATTGAGCACAATATCTGCCAGGAGACGATGGTTAGTTAGTCCAAGCACAGTAAAGACAGCTTGTAATACTCACCGAAGCCTTTGTCCAGTGCCAGCGCAGAACGCGCTGATGCCGTATTCTGACAGCGGCGTCGTAAGGAACGCCAGCCGCTGCCGGGAATCTTGCCTTGAGGATGGCGGCCGGGCTGCTCGACCAGCGTACGCGCCTGGAGCCGCTGCGGACAGAAGTAGAAGTGAGTACAACGTCAGACTGTACGGATCAAGGAGAATGACTTACTTGCGAGACGCGGCTGTGCCTTCAAGCTTCAAGCTTCAAGACCGTCCGGTCGGCCACCATGCTCACCCGCTGCCGGATGCCCGAGGGCCTTTCATGCTAGCCGGACAGCTGCATAAGAAGTCCGGTCAGCTCACAACGCCCGGCGCGCACCTCCCGAGGGGCTGGTGGTACTCACCTGCAGATCTGCGGTCTCTATGCAAGACGGCAGGACTGAGGCCCTGCCCAGCTGCTCCAGCCGGCTCACGCTGATAGAATCGTCCTGTAACCCCGCATTAGCGACTGCAAACCAACGAAGTCAGTCCAAATGATCCACTTACGAACTTGTGTGCCACGAGCGAGCACTACAGAGGTGCGGCTCACGCCGCGTTCTCATCGCGCTCCGGGCGCTTGCCGAGATCGGCGCGATTCGCCGTCGACCAGAACCGCGTCGCGTCTTCTCTCCGCAACCACCACCATCCCGCCGCCGCCGAACCGCTGCGTCCCCTCACCCTTCGTCCTTTGCCGCTTTTGAAGGCACATGCGAGCAATGTAGCCGCCTCGCTGCCACGGCCACGACCAGCTGCAGCCTGCAATGCCAAATACTCAGGTCAGTTGAGGGTTGCGAGATGAAACAAGCCGGTACGTACCTCTCTCCCGTTCAGCCCCAGCCCAGGTAGTCCGGCAGGCTACACGCTGCTGCCGTCGGACTCGAGACGCGTCACGCTGCAAGATGTTGTTCAGGTGAGTCCGCGACGACGCGTAGCAGAGGTACGTACCAGGGAACTCCGAGTCTCCGAGGGACATTGCAGGCGGCCAGGATGGTCGCTGCTGTCGCTCGCTCCTGCTAGTCTCTTCGCTCGTCTCTGGGGACTGCTGTCTTGCTGGGGAAGGCGCGTCCTGGAAGTCTGAAGAGAAAGGTCAGTACGCGCTTTGCTGTCAAGATCCCGCGACGCGTGACGTCATGCCTCCGAAAGAGGCAAGTTCGCCGCGTGTCGAGCTTACCTTCGCTCGTCGTGTCCTGCCTCTCGTGGAACACGCAGCATCTGGCCAGAAGCCAGGAGCCCTTCCTCCGCGGCCCGCGACCACGCCAGTGAAGACGTCGAGGGATAAGTGCCAGGTAAGCACGCTGAAGCAAGTACTGTGAGCTAACATGTAGCAAAAGTGATGAGAACAACATGAAGGTACGTACCCTGGTCAGCCCACAACGACTGCTGCGTCTTGCCCCTCCGTCTGGAACCAAATCCATCGACGCTCGCGGCCTCGAGCTTGACTCCGGGGTAGTTCTGCGAAGCGGAAAGGTCAGTCGGCGTACATGCAATCGCAAATACGCGTCGTAGCGACACATACCTCTTTCTCTGCTGACTTGGCGGAGGGCGAGGATCGTCTGGACGCGCTTGGACGCATCGTCTCTGCCCGAAAGCATGTCGAGAACACATCACTGCAGGTGTCTTGACGTGCACTGTGCAACGCCGACCGCAAAGTAAGTCCAGGCTCCGGGTTTGGAAGCGGAAATGGAACCGCGAAGCTTACCGCGATAGGTGAGCTCGTTGCTCGAGCTGGAGACTACGCGTTCTTCCCAGACCTTCACCGCTGAGTAGGACAAGGCCGAGGGAGTACGGACGCTTGGTGAGCCACGATCGTGGTCCGGGAGAGGCTGCAGGCATCAGGTCGCGGGGTCTGAAGGGAAGTCGTCGTGCTGAGCGGAAGGATAGTCGTCGTGCTAGGCGGATGGGTCGATGGTTCCCTCGAGCGGGGAGAGCGGGGGAGCACGGGTAGGCTAGCTGTTCGTGGTCTGTCGTAAGCTTCACGCAACGGATAATAGAGCTTTGACTATGCCTGGGAACATGACTGGATACGTGGCATAAATCTGAAGGTCTGTACCGTATCGGGAAAGCTCTTGCCTGCCGCGTTCGCCGGACATCTCGATAAACTCCGCCCCTTGCTTCTGTACACATGCATGGCGGAGCGCTGGGCGTAGCGCGACATCTTCTCGTTGGGATGTTCTTTCAACAGTTCTCTGATGGGCTTGTCCCTCCTCAATTGTGAGATGTTCTACTTATCTGAGGTATCCAAACGCAACTTACATGAATGTCATCAGTCCCTCATGCTGTGAGTCTTCAGCGCACTGCTATTGCACAGTGGGGGCTCCCTGTCTGGTCTGTCGAGATGGTATCCTGGGATGTGCTGTAGCCATGGGAATGTCTATCAGAATAGACGGAGCAATGGTGTGTAGCCGAGAGAAGTCGAGGATATATGCAGCCTCAGGGTCCAAGCATGATCGGAGAACCCACGCCAACCATACACCGCGGTACCTACGGGCTCTATCGCTGGGTATGGGCTCGCCGACGCCAGCTTACCGTGTGCCTCAACTTCTGCTAGTGCATGTCTGCAGGCGGTATGCTGAGGAGCAGCTGGAATGATCCTGCAACTGAGGCTGGGAGGGAATCAGCGGAACACCGAGGTCTGAGGCACGGAGAGAATATTCAGGCGAACACGTCATGACAGCCACTCATCAGAGTAATGAGGAAGCTTCTATTCCCTCTCCCAGCATTCTAGGTTGAACACCTCGGTGGGTCTAGATCAGGAGAGTCCCCGCCGGCGGGCCTCTGTCATGACTCATGCTTCACTTGCCGCTTCGGGATAGACGGTAGTCTGTGCTGAGCCCGCTGTCTTGCCGCCTGTTCTGTAGCCAGTGTACTGTATCGGTGCCACTGCATAGCCCTTACGAAGAGCAAACTGCTCCGATTGAGCTCAGATGAGTACTTACTTATTCACTACTATAATGTTCAAGACGATCCACGCAGCTGTAAGCGGATAGAGTCCCAAAGTAGGCATTAATTCTTTTGGATCGACAGTGTCGGGCAATAGTACAGTTGTGGAAGCCAGTGCATACGAGCGAGCAAGCGGAGAGAACGCCGGCGGCGCGCAGCGGATTTCCCGAAATGAGTTGCGACCCGAAATGGCAATGTAAGCGCTCTCCGCTTCCGTTGACGCTCCTCCGGAAAACATCATCAATATATGCCTATACTCAGTGCAGGACCGCACTCTACAAATGCATGGTACATTGCACAGGTGTAGTAGCATATTCTCTGCACATTATGTGGGTAAATGACTGACAAGTTGAGTTGCAGTATCAACTTCAGATGCTTGCACCTTCGGGCGCAATCCGAGCAGGATTTGGACGGCTACACCACTTCTGCTGTCACGACGACTGTCCCCGTCTACTTCAGTCTTTAGCGCTTGCTATAGGTACCAACTCATACATACCTGAAGCACTTGAACGCTCAATAATCTCCCGAAAAGCAGGGAATTGTGTTGTTTGCTCGCTAACAGCAAGACCTCCTCCTCCTCACTCCGTCCGCCGACGATACAAGGCTGCTTGAGCCCAGAATAGCTCCATCAAGCCTCTGGCGTCTAGACGGGCATTCTCTGTCACGGCTAGTACTCGCTAGTCTCCCTGGACTCCTTCCTCAATTCGCTCAACAGACTTCTGCCCGCCCATTTCCCAAGGACCCTCACCCCATCCCGGATGGTGTTCACCCGGTCACGCTCTGAACCTTACTTTGTTGAACGCAGTAAGGTTTAGAACGTGACTCGCTAGATCTGTCGGAACACGAAACACGGCTCTCCTCGAGTATAAGAACCCCGCAAGACCGAGGTCGAGGGCCCCCGAGTCGCGCGTCCCTCCCCTTCCCGAGTCGTACTCCCCCTTCTTCTCCCTCATTCCTCACCGTATGTAGTGTCTAGCGGGCATGTCTATTTTGCTGCTTACTCTTTTCTTACCCACTCGCACGGTTATACCCGTATACTAGCTTCATCGTTCATTTATTCCTATACATATGATGCTTGCTTCCGACTCTACCCTCCCTTCCCCCATCAATGCGTGCATGATATCTTTCGTCCTCTCTTACACCCTATTACATCCTCTCTCTCGGCTGCCCACACACACATCGCGCATCCTTTCGAGCTGGTATGGTTATTGACCGGCGCACGCCCGAGTTCTGGGTGCTGACTATCCGTGACTTCACAGGACCCCGTCCATGGCGACTCTCCACAGCAGGTATGTTTCGTAGTATGCTTGTATGATGTCCATGCGTACTAACACGTCATTCGTATAGTAGCTATAGCTCGACGGCTATCTCGGGCACAGCATCCCTTACCCTACCCGGCCCCATCACAAGTCAGTACACTCTTGTCTTTTACTACTCGCTCTGACTCTATTCGCGTTGCAGATACTCGCCTAACGAGTCGAGCTCTTAGGCAGGACGGTCATGCATACCGACTGCATGCGCGCGTATTCGCACTCGGCACGGCGCAGTGGCTTTATTTCGAGGGTACGTACGTATGCACATTTGCATTGACGCGAGACCTCCACTCACCTGGATGTCTCTCCTTCAGGTACCGATGCCGCCACATACCACCATGTTCGTCAAGTGTTGAAGCCTCGAACCGAAGTACAGGGTGAGTTGGGGTCGCGCTTTCAGCTTCATGACCATGCTAACATACTTCAAGGAACTGCAGATCTATCCCGGGCATCTGAGATTGCTTCGCACAGGTACGTTCCGACAATACTACGAGTCTACCACGACGACGACCTCTCTGACTGAGTGGTCCTTGCATTTACTCAGTCTCGCATTCATACCTCACCGCAGTCCCTACTTCCATGTCGAGCGCGTGGTATTCCTCAAGAAGGTTTGTACATTCTTGTACCTATTTCCACCCTTTGCTGATACTGGTCTCGCAGTTCTCCGAGACCGTGCCACTCGACGCCAGTCCGGTCTCCAGACTCCGCCCATCGCTTCGGCGACCAGGAACGAAATCATTGGCCGAGCTCGACCGCGGCCAAGGCAGGTACGAATTATACTACCTCCTCTTGTAGACACATACTGACGTACCTGCTCGCGCAGAACCTGCCGGCTTGAAGCTGTCTGTACGACGAGTCGGTGCACTTCTACGTGAGCATCAGAGTCTTCTGCACGTCGTGTCAACATATACGTGTGCTCTCTCCAGTGTTAAGCTCATGGTGCGCGCAGTGGGGACGCGAGCCTCCAGGTGCCAGGCGAGCAGTCTTCTTTGATGGTGAGTATCATTTACTGTCACGGAGTCGAGCTATTCAGTGCTCACTTCGCGTTCTTCGACGCAGGTTTCAAAGTCAGTGAACGCGAAAGTAAGCTGTCTTTGTCCTTTCACGGCACAGATCATCAGTTCACACAAAATTGCGTTTTAGGGTACTTACTGCGACTGCATCGCCCGGAGTAAGTCGAACTGCTTCATCTGAAGCACGAGCCCTTACTGACCGCGAACACTGCTCACCACAGCGGCCGACCGGGAGGCCGACGGCCTCCCGTTACGTCCCTAGGCAGCTCTGCGCGACTACCAGTCCGCCGGAAGATTTCACGCTGCAATCCGGCACCAACTCTTATCGCAACGACCGCCGCACGCCGCCCACCCAATCACACAAGGATTCTCGTATAACGAGGTATATTCGCGCTGGCTAACTTGCTAGATACATCGGCCTGAGCTCTAAGTACAGTACGCCGCGACCGTGTCTGTTCGGCACGGCGCAGCGCGTCCGCCGCGCCCTCGAGACTGCTGCCCGTCTTCTGTGCGGCCGACGCTGCGTCCAGGAGGCCCGGTGCACCCCGTGTCTCTGCGGTGTGCTCCGGGTCTCCGTGTCCCGCGTCGTCCTCGGCCTCGTACACCGACCTTCGCATTGGCGTGGGTGCGGTTCTTCTCGCGCTGCAGGTCCCGCGTGGCGTGCTATTCGCCGGCAGGCCGGGCGTTGGCGTCGTCTCGCCCGAGGTCGGCGAGTCCGAGAGTCGCATGCGTTGCATTTTGAGGTGTCGTGCACGGCCGGCAAGGCCGTCCAATTCGTCTTGAGGCTGCTGGTCGAGACAGGGCTGTGGGATGGATGTCAGCGTGGGGTACAGTCGATCTGGCGGATCTGACGTACCTCGACGGCGAGATGCTCGCCCGGCGCAGTGAGAACGCCTCCGGCGTGCGGAGGCTCGCGTTCCAGCTCGCTGCGGGCATGGCCGCATGCGTTTGTTCACACGGCATAGCTGGGGAACGCGGCGTTGTTGAGATATGGCCGGACGTCGTCCTGCCCGCGGCTCCCACTCGTGCGAGCTTGCGCCGTCCGATTTCCCCGTGTCTTCGGCCGCAGACACACCGGACGTACTCTCCGGGCATGCCACTTGTGCGTTCGGGATGCTCGGCGGGCTTGATATGCCTGGGCCGCGAGTTGATGTTTTGGTGAGCTGCTCGGCCGGCCGACGAGTTCGGTTTTGAGATCTTGACTTGAGGAGCCGCAGACCGGTCGTCCGGGACGTCTGCGGCATACATACGTCTGCTGAAGTGGTGTGGCGGTGGCCCGGGACGAGCACAGGCCGGGAGAGCGTCGTCGAGTCCGGGGTGCCATGAAGTCGCGATGGGCACGGATTCCTCGACGTGCTCAGATCCGCGCGGACGACGTCGCATTCGATGCGGACGTGCTCGGGTAATCTGGGGAACGAGGCCGCGTCAGAATCCGGCGGGGGACGGGGGAGATACGGCCGGATTGGTGACGCGCCGGGCAGCCTTGAGCCCGCTGGCCGTGAGCACGACGAGATTTGAGAACTCGTCGGGCGGTGCGCAGTGTGAGCGTACACGGTCTTGAGGACCTTGACGACACGCTTGAGGTGTTCGGCGGCCGTCCGGACATGGAGCGCACGCGGGAGAGTCGACGAGATCGGCCGGGCGGCGGAAGTGCAATAGAATCGCACTTTCGACCGATTTCTAAACCCGCCCGGATCGACGCGAGAGGGGACTGGTTAGATGCGGGATGTTCAGTGCAGTCTGACTTCCCCGGATTGACGGCGACCGGGCGGATATTGGGGGACTTATGGCGGTTCGCGTGGGCGGGCTCGACCGCTGGCTGCGCCGACGACGAGATTTCAGAACTCGTCCTGGCGGTGCGTGATGTGGGCGTACACAGTCTCGAGGACGTGTGTGACGCGGCTGAAGCGTTCGCCGGCCGTTCGGACGCGGGGCGTTGGCGGGAGAGTCGACGAGAGTGCCCGGGCGGCGAAAGTGCAATGAAATCGCACTTTCGGGCGATTTCTGGACCCGCCCGGAGCAACGCGAGAGAGGGCGCGTTAGATGCAAGCCGTTCAGTGCGCTCTGGCGGGCCTGGTTTGACGGCGATTGGTCGGGGTCTGGGGGAGATATGCCAGATCGCGTGGGCGGCTTGGCCGCTGCCCGCGGTGACGACGGGTCTTCAGAACTCGTCGGGGCGGCGCGTAGCGTGGGCGTACGGGTGCTTGAGAGTCACCGTAACACGCTTGAAGTGTTCGCCGGCCGTCCGGAGGCGAGGGACGTGCGGGAGAGGCGGCGAGATCGGGCGGGCGGGAAGAATGCAATGAAATCGCACTTTTGTGCGATTTCTCGACCTGCCCGGCTCACGGCGAGTGGGGGCTGGTTCGATTGGAACTGTTCAGCGGTAGCTGACGCAGCTGGTTTGCAGGCGATAGCGGCCGGGTTGGGCGAGATATGGCGGGTCGAGTGTGCGGCGTTGGCCGAGGGGACGAGCATGTTGACGACGTCGGCAAGGCTTGCGCCGGGCGTTTCAGACGTAGATAGGGGGCCGTTTGTGTGTAGAGAGAGCGTGTTGGGTCGTCGAAGGGACAGGGTGAGCTTGCGGCGGTGGGAAGTCGACGTCGTGTCCGAGTTTGCCATGAAATGGCGCGTTTGATGCTGGATCGGACCTCCCCGGATTGACGCGAAAGCGAGTCGTCCTGGTGCAGGGAGGTTCGCGGGAGCTGGGGTGGTTGTTTGGACCCGGATTCGGAGGTTCTGCGCTGGCAAACGGCAGATTTCTGCGCAGGTCAGCAGTAAATCGAGGGTAGCGCGACGTACCCTGAACCGTTTCGCACGGGACGGACATCGTCCGGTGCGCGTAGCGTGCCGCTATCAAATGAGGCATGTCGCGCATGCATGCAACTGTATGCGCGGACGTGGCGGGCGAATTTGTGGCGGGCGTGGGAGATAACGCGTCGCGGCGGACGGACAAGGGTTCAGGGCGCGTTTGTGGCGCGTGTCGGAGGTTCGCAGGGGTCCTGTGGGAGTCGCTAGACGTGTTCACGAGGCGTCTCATCGACACGCGCGATGGTGGAAGCCGGAGTTCTGTGCGTGCTGGGACGCGAAGTGCGCGATGCACGCTGAAACAGCTTCAGCTAGTCAAGACCATTGTCAGCACTGTGTTTGGTAGGATGTCTCGTGGGATGGGGACGTACCTTTGGGGATGTACGCTAGGCGCAGCCATGGCGGGATGGATGGATTGGATCTCGAATGAACAGACGTACCGAGGTCGTAGACAGAGCCGCCGCGGGATGGGATGATCGAATAGAATCATTATATCGAGGTGCTTACGGCAGGTGTAAGTACATGGAAACTACTGCGCCCTCTACCCGGCTAGAGCCCACGCATGGGCAGTCGTGCTGCGCGCGTGTGTTGAGCGCGGCGGAGCGGAGGACGTGGAGGGACGGAGTCGAAGACGGCGGCGAGAGCGTGGCTGGAGGAGGGCAGAGACGAAGAGTGCGCACCTGGAGAGACCTGAGCGTGCGTGTTCGAGTGCGTGAAGCAGGGCGGAGGACGGTCTTGCAGCGATGGCGAGGGAGGACGTCGAGGGACGGCAGCCAATGGGAACTCTTGAACACGGCGCGGGATCGGGGCGCTTGTGCGTCGAAGGGAGGACGGACTTCGAGCGAGCGTTGACCCACGCTGGACGACACCTGGAGACACCGCCGACGCCGTCATCAGCGTTGACCACGCCCACCACCTCGTCGTCGCCCATCCACGTCATCGCCCGCCATGGACCGCATCGGGTCTCTCCGAGTGCGCGCTCGCAGATCACCATGTACGGCATCAAGTCGGTGTACAACCAGGTGCGTGTCACCTCGCATGAATTGGAACGCACCACCGACGCCTCCGCAGGCCAAGAATGTCGTCTTCAATGTCAGCGAGATGAAGCGAAGGTGCGGGACGCACCAATGGCGAGCCTCGGTATGTCTTGCTGCCAACCTGCGTCGATGCGAGGATGCTGAGTCGCGTAGGGGCGCGAGCTCGACGTTGATGCAGGATATTGCCCGAGGGACCTTCAACTTGTGAGTACTCGTTACGTTGATGTCGCGCTGCTCTGTCTGACAGAGCGCAGCCAGAACTGCAACGAGATCATGCCTGCTAACTACGCTCGGTGCATGGAGAAGGAGGCGCGTCAGTGCGACAAATCTACAAGGTGAGACGCACAGTCTCACTCACATCTAGTCCTGACCCCATACGTAGGCACTGCAACTGCTCGAGTACCTGGTGAAGAACGGCAGCGAGCGCGTTGTGGACGATGCACCCTCCCACATTGGCACCATCAAGATGCTCAGGAACTTCTACTGTGTGGATGAGAAGGGCAAGGATCAGGGCATAAACGGTACGTACCAATGCTTTGGTGCTTTACTTGACTGACTGCTGACCGTTCTTGTAGTACGGAACAGGTCGAAGGAGCTCGTGGACTTCTTGGGCGACGTACAGAAAATCGAACCGAGCGCCGCAAGGCGAAGAACAAGTACATCGGCACTGGCAACGATGCCATGAGTTTCAGCTCTGGCGGCGGTCGTTACGGAGGCTTCGGGAGTGACAGCCTCGGGAATGGCGGAAGCGGCAGCTATGGGGGTGGTGGGAGCTACGACAGTGGGAACTACAGCGGTGAGTTCGTCCGTTGTTCATGGTCCGAACTCGATTTGAACTTGCGCAAGAATACGACAGCTATGGCGGGTCTGGCAGCGGCGGCGGCGGGAGCGGATCCAGCTCGAGGAGGAACTTCCAGGAGTACGATGCGGGCGACGATGACATCGTCTCGACCCGCCGTTCCAACTCGGCCGCGGGCACAAGTTCCGCGCGTACCTCGAATCCTCAGCGGTCATCGACTCTTCCGACTGCTGCCCCGGAACCGCCCAAGGCGAAGCAGCCAGAGATCGACCTCTTGGGTATGGATGATGACGACTTCGGCGGTGCATCTGCTGTTCCCGTCGCCGCGGAGAAGGCGCTTCCGGTACTTGGTTCACAGTCGCTGCAAGCAGGTACGTTCCCGCTGATGATCCCTCACCTTCATGACTGACATTGGCTAGGCGGTGACGATGACTTCGACGACTTCCAAAGCGCGCCGCCGTCTGCTGCGCCTGCTTCCAATGCCTTCTTTGGTGCTTCTGCGATACCCACTGCCCTGCCGCCCCCGCTGGCTGCTCAGCCCGCTGCGCCGCTCTCTCCCCCTGGATACCAACCGCAGGCGCCAGGGCAGTCGACGAACAACAGTCTCTTCAACATGCTCTCTACCAGCGCGGCGGCGGCCCCAGCTAGGCCAGCGTACATCTCGCCTCCCGCTGCGCCGGTTCAGAACCCGATGCAGAACATGATGCGTCCGATGATGGCTAGTCCCCCGCCGATGGGTGTGCCTCTCGTCCCCAATCAGGCGGTCATGTCGCCGACGTCCCCACCACCGCGTGCGACGACGACATCACCAGGCGTCGGTTCGCAGCAGCAGCAGAAGCCGGCGGCGAGCTTCGACGACTTGTGGTCCATGTCCCTCGGGTCTGCGAGCAAGCCTGTGGGTGGCGCTGGTGCCTCGCAGCAGAAGAGCATCAAGGATCTGGAGAAGGAAAAGGCGCAGGCGAACATTTGGGGAGGGACCAGGCCTCCCGCAGGTGCTGGCTTTGGGTCGTTCTCGAGTACGCCTGCGGCCTCCAGTGCCGCACCCCCTGCTTCGTCCGGAAACGGGTTGGACGACCTGCTCTTTTGAAAGATTCACGGAGAGATGCTCGGGTCCGATTTGCTATGTATCGTGTGTTTGGAGATAGAGGTCCCGGTTCTGTTTTCTCGGTCTGCTGTCGTCTGTTGTCTGCTGTCGTCTGTAGTCTGCTGTATGGACGAGGTACCGACGCTGCGTATGCGATACCCGATGCCCGATACGCGTGTGGCGATGCAGCTGAGTGCACTTCGACGTTCGCGAACGACGCAAGAAGACCGCGAAGCCACGACGCACGACGCGCGCGATCTGGCGGCGATCTGGCCATGCCCGTTCGGGCGAGCGAGAGAGGCTGCCAGAGAAACAAACGGTTCGTTAGGACACACGGGGGGGCAGTATACTGGACGGGGGGTGCGCGCCGGCAGGGCGGTGGGCTGGGCTCGGATGCCGCAGGGGTCGTGTACACAGGTCCCAGAAATTGCTTTTTTCTGGCCGCGTATGTCGCCCGTATGTCTGTCTGTTTTCCCCGGGCGTCCTGCGGCTTGCCTTCTCGTCTTGGTCGCGTCATCTCGGGTGCTCGGTGCTCGGTTCTCGGTACCTCTCCCTTCCTCGATCGCATCGACGCCTGCTGCGTTCTCAGATCTCAGGCGCACGTCTCGACGTCCTGGAAATCTCTCCATTGCGTCTACGGCTACCGACAGGTACGCTACAGACTACGTAATGCCCGCCGCCCGCCGCCGCGGCGAATTCTCTCCGTCCAAGATCCCCGTCCTGCCGCCTCACCACCTCCCGGCAATCCGCGCTCTGTCCGCGTCCGCAGCAGAACTGGCCGCGCAGACGCGTACGAGCCCTGCCAGATGATTCCTGCGAGATGCGGTAAGCCAGGAACGCAGCCGGACAGCGTCGTGTACTCACCGAGAACCCCAGTTGCGCCCGCAGCCCTGTCGAGCCCAGCAGCGTGCCGGGACGCGACACCGCCGGTGCATACGCTGCCGGGAAGCTCCCAGAGCGTCGGCCACGTACTCGTCATGCCCGAGTCAACGCCGGCCGACACATCTCGCTCGCGGCGTGCTGAGCTCCCCGGGCGATGCCAGAACGGCCGCACGAGCTCTCGCCGTCGTGCTGCAGCCTCCGCAGACTCGCGTCAAACCCGCCGGGCGGATTGGTCGCCCAGATGCGCACAACACTATCCCTTGCGAGAAGCAGTCAGCCAGCGAGCTAGCCGCGACAGCAGCTTCTGAGTACTCACCGTGATCCTCGGAGAAGCCATCTCGGAATGCGCCGGCAGTGCTTCCGAGGCCAGCAGCGTCGCCGCGACGCGATGCTGCTGCCGGAAAGTCCTGAAAGCGACGTTAGTCGGGCGGTGCAGCAGACTCGCAGTCTTGCGCGAGTCGACGCCGGCCAACAGCTCTACGAGAAGACTACAACATCAGCACGGCGAGAGCAACGGACTCGCTCACCTGTTCCTGGCCTAGATGACGACGCGTTGCTGGCCTTCGAGTTGAGCACAATATCTGCCAGGAGACGATGGTTAGTTAGTCCAAGCACAGACAAGACAGCTTGTAATACTCACCGAAGCCTTCGTCTGCCAGCGCAGAACGAACGTACTGATGCCGTCTTCTGACAGCGGCGACATAAGGAGCACCAGTGGTGCGTAGCCGTCAACCCGCTGCCGGAAACGTCTTGCCTTGAGGACAGAACGAGATGGCGGCCGGGCTGCTCGACCAGCGAGCCTGGAGCGGCTGCAAAAACGAATGGGAGCGAGTACAACGTCAGACTGTGTAGATCAAGGAGAATGACTTACTCTTCAGGCCGCACGCGGCTGTGCCTTCAAGCTTCAAGACCGTCCGGCCTGCCACCATGCTCACCCGCTGCCGGATGCCCGAGGGCCTTCCATACTAGCCGACAGCTGCATAAGAAGCCCGGTCAGCTCACAACGCCCGGCGCGCACCTCCAGAGGGGCTGGTGGTACTCACCTGCAGATCTGCGGTCTCTATGCAAGACGGCAGGACTGAGGCCCTGCCCAGCTGCTCCAGCCGGCTCACGCTGATAGCATCGTCCTGTAACCCCGCATTAGCGACTGCAAACCACGAGTCAGTCCAAATGATCCACTTACGAATTGTGTGCCACGAGCGAGCACTACAGAGGTGCGGCTCACGCCGCGTTCTCATCGCGCTCCGGGCGCTTGCCAAGATCGGCGCGATTCGCCGTCGACCAGAACCGCGTCGCGTCTTCTCTCCGCAACCACCACCATCCCGCCGCCGCCAGGCCTCTGCGTTCCCTCATCCTTCGTCCTTCGCCGCTGTTGAAGGCACATGCGAGCAATATAGCCGCCTCGCTGCCACGGCCACGACTAGCTGCAGCCTGCAATGCCAATACTCAGGTCAGTTGGAAGTTACGAGATGAACAAGCAAGCCGGTACGTACCTCTCTCCTGTTCAGCCCCAGCCCAGGTAGTCCGGCAGCCTACACGCTGCTGCCGTCGGACTCGAGACGCGTCACGCTGCAAGATGATGTTCAGGTGAGTCTGCGTCGCGCGACGACGGGGAGCAGAGGTACGTACCAGGGAACTCCGAGTCTCCGAGGGACATTGCAGGCGGCCAGAACGGTCGCTGCTGTCGCTCGCTCCTGCTAGTCTCTTCGCTCGTCTCTGGGGACTGCTGTCTTGCTGGGGAAGGCGCGTCCTGGAAGTCTGAAGAGAAAGGTCAGTACGCGCTTCGCTGTCAAGATCCCGCGACGCGTGACGTCATCTCCGAAAGAGGCAAGTCGCCGCGTCGAGCTTACCTTCGCTCGTCGTGTCCTTCGTGCTTGGACTGCTCACTGCGCTACACACGGACTCCCTGCTCTTCTGCGAGTTCTCTATGGACGTATGCCTGCTGGGAACTGCCGCGGCGGCAAACGCTTGGATGCTGCTTGGGAATCACGGCGTGGACGCGGTAAGCACTGCGGAGACGTCGTAGCTGCGCCGCATCGTGTAAGTAACGAGCGACTTTCCGACGTCGGGTACATCTACACACCTTGAACGCGGACTTGGACAGGTCCTGAGGCCGTCTAGGCCGGTTGCTGCTATGCTATAGCGGTGGAAGGTTCACGAACTTGAAGGATGCAGATCGACTACGGTATCCTGCCTCTCGTGGAACACGCAGCATCTGCCAGCTCTTCCTCCGCGGCCCGCGACCACGCCAGTGAAGACGTCGAGCGAGAGAGAAGTGCCGGGTAAGCACGCTGAAGCAAGTACTGTGAGCTAACATGTAGCGAAAGTGAACAGTACAACATGAAGGTACGTACCCTAGTCAGCCCACAACGACCGCTGCGTCTTGCCCCTCCATCTGGAACCGGATCCATCGACGCTCGCGGTCTCGAATTTGGCTGCGGGGTAGTTCTGCGAAGCGGAAGGTCAGTCGGCGTACATGCAATCGCAAATACGCGTCGCGACACGTACCTCTTTCTCTGCTGACTTGGAGCTCGAGGGCGAGGATCGTCTGGACGCGCTTGAACGCATCGTTTCTGCCCGGGAGGATGTCCAGAACACATCACTGCAGGTGTCTTGACGTGCGCTGTTCAACGCCGACCCAAAGTAAGTCCAGGCCCCGGGTCTGGAAGCAGAACTGAAACCGCGAAGCTTACCGCGACAGGTGAGCTCGTTGCTCGAGCTGGAGACTACGCGTTCTTCCCAGACCTTCACCGCTGAGTAGGACAAGGCTGAGGGAGTACGGACGTTTGGTGAGCCACGACCGTGGTCCAGGAGCGGCTGCAGGCATCAGGCCGTGGGGTCTGAAGGGAAGTTGTCGTGCTGAGCGGAAGGATAGTCGTCGTGCTAGGCGGATGGGTTGATGGTTCCCTCGCGCGGGAGAGCGGGGGAGTACGGGTAGGCTAGCTGTTCGTGGTCTGTCGTAAGCTTCACGCAACGAATAGTAGAGCTTCTACTATGCCTGGGAACATGACTGGATACGTGGCATAAATCTGAAGGTCCGTACCGTTTTGGGAAAGCTCTTGCCTGCTGCGTTCGCCGGACATCTTGATTAAACTCCGCCCCTTGCTTCTGCACACATGCATGGCGGAGCGCTGGGCGTAGCGCGACATCTTCTCGTTGGGATGTTCTTTCAACAGTTCTCTGATGGGCTTGTCCCTCCTCAATTGTGAGATGTTCTATTTGAGGTATCCTAACGCAACTTACAGTGGGCAAACATTATCAGTCCCTCATATCGTGAGTCTTCAGCACAGGCTGCCATTGCGCCTGGGGGCTCCCTGTCTGGTCTGTCGAGATAATATTTTGGGATGTGCTGTAGCCATGGGAATGTCTATCAGAATAGACGGCAGAATGGTGTGTAACCGAGAGAAGTCGAGGATATTTGCAGCCTAGTAAGGGTCCAAGCCGTGTGGTCGTGATCGGGAACCCACGCCACTCATATGCCGCGGTACCTACAGTTTCTGTCGCTGAGTACAGGCTCGCCGATGCCAGCATACAGTGTGCTCAAACGTCTGACAGTTGCATGCCTGCAGACTGTACACTGAGGAGCAGCTGTCCTGAAACTGAGGCCAGGAGGGAATCAGCAGAACACTGAGGCACGGAGAGAATATTCAGGCAAACACGTCATAGCGGCCGCTCATCAGAAAACTTCTCTTCCCTATTACAGCATTCCAAGATACGCATCTCGGTGAATCTAGACCCGCTGCCAGAAACAGGGCCTTGACGTGACTCATGCAGCTTCACTGGCCGCTTTCGAGGATGGAGGGTGGTCAATACTGAGCCCGCCGTCTTACCTCTGCATGGGTTTGTAACCAATATATCGTCCGCTGCGTAGCAGCATTATACACCGAGCAAACTGCTCTTGATTTAGTATGGTGCTTAGTACTTACTCACTAGATTGGCATTCCACGAGCCAGTGCTGAGGACCTAGGGGACTGAGCTCAGCTAGAGTCATAAAGCAGGCATTTTATCCTTTGGATAGTCTCGCGCAATACCAGAAGCCGGTGCAGACGAGCGAGTGAGCAGAGAGAACGCCGGCGGCGCGCGGCGGATTTCCCGAAATGAGCTGCGACCCAAAATGGCAATGTAAGCGCTCTCCAACTCCATTCGACGCTTCTCCGTAAACTATCATCGATCTATGCTCATACCAAGTACGGAAACCCACCCAGAGGTCTATAGTACAGCTGAGTAGGTGTAGTAGCATATGTTCTGCATGTTAAGTGGTGCAATACTGACTCTTCATATTGCAGTATCTGCTTCACATACTTGCACCTTCGGGTGCAGTGTTGGGAAAGTTATACCACTGCTGCTGTACCCCCGGGTGTCCCTGGTCTACTTCACTCTTTGGCGCTCAATCTAGGTATTGTCTCATACATACATGAGGTACCGGAACGCTTGATAATCTCCCGAAAAGGGGAATTGTGCTATTTGCTCGCTAATAGCAAGACCTCCTCCTCCTCGTTCCGTCCGCCGACAATACAAGGCTGCCTGAGCCCAGAATAGCTCCATCAAACCCCTGGCGTCTATACGGGCATTCTCTGCCTCGGCTAGTACCCGCTAGCCCCCCTGGACTCCTTCCTCAATTTGCTCAACAGACTTCTGCCCGCCCATTTCCCAAGGACCCTCACCCCATCCCGGATGGTGTTCACCCGGTCACGCTCTGAACCTTACTTTGTTGAACGCAGTAAGGTTCAGAACGTGACTCGCTAGACTCGTCGGAACGCGAAACACGGCACTCCTCGAGTATAAGAACCTCGCAAGCCCAAGTCCCGAGTCGCGCGTCCCTCCCCCTTCTTCTCTCTCTCCCCTCAACGTATTCATGTACTGCCTGGCGGGAATACTTACTCCGCTGCTTACTATTGCTCTTATTACTCGCTCTGCCACACCCGTATAATACTTAGCTTCATCTTTCGTTCTTCCTATACATATGGTGCTTGCCACTTCCGAGTTTACCCTCCCTTCTCATCAATGCGTCCATGACATCACTCGTCCTCTCTTACACACCATTACATGCTCTTCCTTGGACACACCACGCGCTCTGGTGAGCTGGTATGGGTCTTTATTTCTCGCTCAAGTTCTGGGTGCTGACTATCCATGACTTCACAGGACCCCGTCCATAGCGACTCCGCACAGCAGGTATGTTTTAATAGTATGCTTGTATGATGCCCATGCGTACTAACCGTTTACTCGTACACTAGTAATCGCTCGACGGTCATCTCGAACACACCACATCCCTAGCCTACCCCGCCCCGTTACTGTTAAGTACGCCTCAGCTTGTCTTGTGCTACACTGTCTCTGATTCTATTCGCGTTGCAGGTACTCGCCTACCAAGTCGAGCTCGTACGCAGGACGGTTATGCATACTGCCTGCATGCTCGCATAATCGGACTCGACTCGGCGGCCATGCGGCTTTACTACTTCGAGAGTACGTGCTTGTCTATGTTCGAATTGACGCGAGACCTTCCACTGACGAAGACGTCTATCTGTCAGGTACCGATGCCGCCGCATACCACCATGTTCGCCCGACAAGTGCTGAGTCGCAGACCCAAGTACAAGGTGAGCTGGGGTCGCGCTTCCAACTTCATGACCATTGCTCACACTCTAGGAGACTGCAGATATGTCGCGGGCATTGAAGAGATCGCTTCGCACAGGTACGTCACGTCTTTAGTTTGGCGAGGACAATGACTCCTTCTTTGACTGAATTACTTAGTACTTATCGCGTTCATATTCCGGTGCAGCCCGGGTTTCCATGTCAGGTTGAACGTGTTGTATTCCTCACGAAGGTTCGTACAATCATGTACCTACATTGACCTCTTGCCAGTGCTGACAGTCTCGCAGTTCTTCCAGACCGTGCTCGTTACAAGTCCGGTCTCCAGACTCTGCGCATCGCTTCGGCGACAAGGACAGAGTCACTGGCCCAGCTCAACCGCGGGCCAACGCAGGTACGAGCTCTACTTTGTCCTGTTCTCGACACATACTGACGTACCTTCTCGCGCAGAACTTGCCTGGTTGTACTTGTCTGCACGACGATTGGGTGTACTTCCCCGTGAGCATCCGAGTCTTCGGCAGCTGTGTCAGTCGTTTCTACTCATGCATGTACTCTCTCCAGTGCAGAACTTGCGGTAGACGCAGCGGAGACGCAAGACTGCGAGTAAGTGAACGGTGAATTCCATTTGCGCGACTATCTTGAAGTATTCACTTCGTGTTCTTGCTAGCAGGCTTCAAACTCGAACTCAGTGCACGCGAAAGTAAGCTGTCTTTGTCTTTCCACGCACAGATCTTCAGTTCACACAAAATTGCGTTTTAGAGTACTTACTGCGACTGCGCCGCCCGGGGTAAGTCGAACTGCTTCATCTGAAGCACGAGCCCGTACTGACTGCGAACACTGCTCACCACAGCGGCCGACCGGGAGGCCGACGGCCTCCCGTTACGTCCCTCGGCAGCTCTGCGCGACTACCAGTCCGCCGGAAGCCTGCACGCTGCAATCCGGCACCAACTCTTCTGGCAACGACCGCCGCACGCCGCCCACCCAAGCACACAAGGATTCTCGTATAACGAGGTATATTCGCGCTGACTAACTTGCTAGATACATCGGCCTGAGCTCTAAGTACAGTACGCCGCGACCGTGTCTGTTCGGCACGGCGCAGCGCGTCCGCCGCGCCCTCGAGACTGCTGCCCGTCTTCTGTGCGGCCGACACAGCATCTCGGAGGCCCGGAGCACCCCGTGTCTCTGCGGTGTGCTCCGGGTCTCCGTGTCCCGCGTCGTCCTCGGCCTCGTACACCGACCTTCGCATTGGCGTAGGTGCGGTTCTTCTCGCGCTGCAGGTCCCGCGTGGCGTGCTATTCGCCGGCGCCGGGCGTTGGCGTTGGCGTCGTCTCCCGAGGTCGGCGAGTCCGAGAGTCGGATGCGTTTGGTTCCGAGGTGTCGTGCACGGCCGGCAAGGCCGCCCAATTCGTTTGAGGCTGCTGGTCGAGACAGGGCTGTGGATGGATGTCAGCGTGGGGTACAGTCTGGCGGATCTGACGTACCGGACGGCGAGACGGCGAGATGCTCGCCCGGCGCAGTGAGAACGCCTCCGGTGTGCGGAGGCTCGCGTTCCAGCTCGCTGGGCATGGCCGCATGCGTTTCGTCACACGGCATAGCTGGGGAACGCGGCGTTGTTGAGATATGGCCGGACGTCGTCCTGCCCGCGGCTCCCACTCGTGCGAGCTTGTGCCGTCCGATTTCCCCGTGTCTTCGGCCGCAGACACACCGGATGTACTGTCCGGGCATGCCACTTGTGCTTTCGGGATGTTCGGCGGGCTTGATATGCCTGGGCCGCGAGTTGATGTTTTGGTGAGCTGCGCGGCCGGCCGACGAGTTCGGTTTTGAGATCTTGACTTGAGGAGCCGCAGACCGGTAGTCCGGGACGTCTGCGGCATACATACGTCTGCTGAAGTGGTGTGGCGGTGGCCGGGACGAGCCCGCCCGGGAGAGCGTCGTCGAGTCCGGGGTGCCATGAAGTCGCGATGGGCACGAATTCCGCGACGTGCTCAGATCCACGCGAACGACGTCGCATCCGATGCGGACGTGCTCGGGTAACCTGGGGAACAATGTCGCGTCAGAATCCGGCGGGGGACGGGGGAGATACGGCCGGATTAGTGACGCGCCGGGCAGCCTTGAGCCAGCTGGCCGTGAGCACGACGAGATTTGAGAACTCGTCCGGGCGGTGCGCAGTGTGAGCGTACACGGTCTTGAGGACCTTGACGACACGCTTGACGTGTTCGGCGGCCGTCCGGACATGGAGCGCACGCGGGAGAGTCGACGAGATCGGCCGGGCGGCGGAAGTGCAATGAAATCGCACTTTCGACCGATTTCTTAACCCGCCCGGATCGACGCGAGAGGGGCTGGTTGGATGCGGTGTGTTCAGTGCAGTCTGACGTCCCCTGTTTGACGGCGACCGGGCGGATATTGGGGACTTATGGCGGTTCGCGTGGGCGGGCTCGGCCGCTGGCTGCGCCGACGACGAGAATTCAGAACTCGTCCTGGCGGTGCGTAATGTGGCGTACACAGTCTCGAGGACTTGTGTGACGGGTGAAGCGTTCGCCGGCCGTCCCGACGCGGGGCGTTGGCGGGAGAGTCGACGAGAGTGCCCGGCGGCGAAAGTGCAATGAAATCGCACTTTCGGGCGATTTCTGGACCCGCCCGGAGCGACGCAAGAGGGCGCGTTCGATGCGAGCAGTTCAGTGCGCTCTGCCGCCCCTGGTTTGACGGCGATTGGTCGGGGTCTGGGGAAGATATGCCCGATCGCGTGGGCGGCTTGGCCGCTGGCCGCGGTGACGACGGTCTTCAGAACGCGTCGGGGCGGCGCGTAGCGTGGCGTACGGGTGCTTGAGAGTCACGGTAACACGCTTGAAGTGTCTGCCGGCCGTCCGGAGGCGATGGACGTGCGGGAGAGGCGGCGAGATCGGGCGGCGGGAAGAATGCAATGAAATCGCACAAAAGTGCGATTTCTCGACCTGCCCGTACCGCTCTGGGGGCTGGCTCGATGCGTGCCGTCCAGCGGTAGCTGACGCAGCTTGATTGGAAGCGATAGCGGCCGGGCTCGGCGAGATACGGCGGGTCGAGTGTGCGGCAGTTGGCCGAGGGACGAGCATGTTGACGACGTCGGCAAGGCTAGCGCCGGGCGTTCCAGACGTAGATAGGGGGTCGTTTGTGTGTAGAGAGAGCGTGTTGGGTCGTCGAAGGGACAGGGTGAGCTTGCGGTGGTGGGAAGTCGAGGTCGCGTCCGAGTTTGCCATGAAATGGCGACTTTGACGCGAACTTCAACCTCCCCGGATCGACGCGAAAGCGACTCGGCCTGGGACGAAGAGATACGCGGGAGCTTGTAGTAGTTCTTTAGACCCGGGTTCTCGGGTTCTGCGGGCAGTCCGAGAATTTCTGCGCGGGTCAGCAGTAATTCGAGGGTAGCGCGACGTACCCTGGACCGTTTTGCACGACACGGACATCGTCCGGTGCGCGCAACGTGCCGCTATCGAATGAGGCATGTCGCGCATGCATGCGACTGTATGCGCGGACGTGGCGGGCGAGTTTGTCGCGGCGCGGGAGAAAACGCGTCGCGGCGGACGGACAAGGGTTCGGGGCGCGTTCTGGCGCGTGTAAGAGGTTCGCAGGGGTCCTGTGGGAGTCTCCAGACGTGTTGACGAGGCGTTTCGTTGACACGCGCGACGGTGGAAGCCGGAGTTCTGTGCGTGCTGGGACACGAAGTGCGCGATGCGCGCGGAAACAGCTTCAGCTAGTCAAGACCATTGTCAGCACTGTGTTTGGTAGGATGTCTCGTGGAATGGGGACGTACCTTGACAAGATGCGCGGTGTTGACGGACGACGGATGGATCGGGGTCTCGAATGAACAGACGTACCGCGTGCCGCGACACAGAGCGAGGGGTACGGTCTGACGCAAGACTCGCGTCGCACGAGGGTCATAGATTGTTATATCAAGTGCTTACGACAAGTTCTACATGCCATCTACTGCGTCCTCTACCGGCTAGAGCCCACGCATGGGCAGTCGTGCTGCGCGCGTGTGTGTTGCAGAGCGCGACGGAGCGAAGGACGTGGAGGGACGGAGTCGAAGACGGCGGCGAGAGCGTGGCTGGAGGAGCGCAGAGACGAAGAGTGCGCACCTGGGAGAGACCTGAGCGTGCGTGTTCGAGTGCGTGAAGCAGGGCGGAGGACGGTCGTGCAGCGATGGCGAGGGAGAACGTCGAGAGGCGGCAGCCAATGGGAGCTCTTGAACACGGCGCGGGATCGGGGCGCTTGTGCGTCGAAGGGAGGACGGACTTCGAGCGAGTGTTGACCTGCGCTGGACGACACCTGGAGACACCGCCGACGCCGTCATCAGCGTTGACCACGCCACCACCTCGTCGCCCATCCACGTCATCGCCCGCCATGGACCGCATCGGCTCTCTCCGGATGCGCGCTCGCAGATCACCATGTACGGCGTCAAGTCGGTGTACAACCAGGTGCGTGTCACCTCGCATGAATTGGAACGCACCACCGACGCTTCCGCAGGCCAAGAATGTCGTCTTCAACGTCAGCGAGATGAAGCGAAGGTGCGGGACGCACAATGACGAGCCTCGGTATGTCTTGCTGCCAACTTGCGTCGATGGAGGATGCTGTCGCGCAGGGGGGCGAGCTCGACGTTGATGCAAGATATTGCCCAAGGGACTTCAACTTGTGAGTACTCGTTACGTTGATCGCATGCTGCTCTATCTGACAGAGCACGGCCAGAACTTCAACGCGATCATGCCTGCTAACTACGCTCGGTGCATGGGAAGGAGGCGCGTCAGTGCGACAGATCTACAAGGTGACGCACAGTCTCACTCACATCTAGTCCTGACCCCATACGTAGGCACTGCAACCGCTCGAGTACCTGGTGAAGAACGGTAGCGAGCGCGTTGCGGACGATGCACACTTCCACATTGGCACCATCAAGATGTTCAGGAACTTCTACTATGTGGATGAGAAGGGCAAGGATCAGGGCATAAACGGTACGTACCAATTCTTCTGGTAATTTACTTGACTGACTGCTGACCGTTCTTGTAGTACGGAACAGGTCGAAGGAGCTCGTGGACCTCTTGGGCGCGAGAGAAAATCCGAACCGAGCGCCGCAAGGCGAAGAACAACAAGCACAAGTACATCGGCACTGGCAACGATGCCATGCGTTTCAGCTACGGCGGCGGTCGTTACGGAGGCTTCGAGTGTCAGCCTCGGAATGGCGGAAGCGGCAGCTATGGGGGTGGTGGGAGCTACGTTAGTGGGAGCTACAGCGGTCGCGGTGGTGAGTACGTCCGTTGCTATGATCCCAACTCGATTTGAACTTGCGCAAGAATACGACAGCTATGGCGGGTCTGGGAGCGGCGGCGCGGAGCGGATCCAGCTCGAGGAGGAACTTCCAGGAGTACGATGCGGGCGACGATGACATCGTCTCGACCCGCCGTTCCAACTCCGTCGCGGGCACAGTTCCGCGCGTACCTCGAATCCTCAGCGGTCATCGACTCTTCCGACTGCTGCCCCGGAACCGCCCAAGGCGAAACAGCCAGAGATCGACCTCTTGGGCATGGATGATGACGACTTCGCGGTGCATCTGCTGTTCCCGTCGCCGCGGAGAAGGCGCTTCCGGTACTTGGTTCACAGTCGCTGCAAGCAGGTACGTCCCGCTGATGATCCCTCACCTTCATGACTGACATTTGCTAGGCGGTGACGATGACTTCGACGACTTCCAAAGCGCGCCGCCGTCTGCTGCGCCTGCTTCCAATGCCTTCTTTGGTGCTTCCGCGATACCCACTGCCCTGCCGCCCCCGCTGGCTGCTCAGCCCGCTGCGCCGCTCTCTCCCCCTGCATACCAACCGCAGGCGCCAGGGCAGTCGACGAACAACAGTCTCTTCAACATGCTCTCTACCAGCGCGGCGGCGGCCCCAGCTAGGCCAGCGTACATCTCGCCTCCCGCTGCGCCGGTTCAGAACCCGATGCAGAACATGATGCGTCCGATGATGGCTAGTCCCCCGCCGATGGGTGTGCCTCTCGTCCCCAATCAGGCGGTCATGTCGCCGACGTCCCCACCACCGCGTGCGACGACGACATCACCAGGCGTCGGTTCGCAGCAGCAGCAGAAGCCGGCGGCGAGCTTCGACGACTTGTGGTCCATGTCCCTCGGGTCTGCGAGCAAGCCTGTGGGTGGCGCTGGTGCCTCGCAGCAGAAGAGCATCAAGGATCTGGAGAAGGAAAAGGCGCAGGCGAACATTTGGGGAGGGACCAGGCCTCCCGCAGGTGCTGGCTTTGGGTCGTTCTCGAGTACGCCTGCGGCCTCCAGTGCCGCACCCCCTGCTTCGTCCGGAAACGGGTTGGACGACCTGCTCTTTTGAAAGATTCACGGAGAGATGCTCGGGTCCGATTTGCTATGTATCGTGTGTTTGGAGATAGAGGTCCCGGTTCTGTTTTCTCGGTCTGCTGTCGTCTGTTGTCTGCTGTCGTCTGTAGTCTGCTGTATGGACGAGGTACCGACGCTGCGTATGCGATACCCGATGCCCGATACGCGTGTGGCGATGCAGCTGAGTGCACTTCGACGTTCGCGAACGACGCAAGAAGACCGCGAAGCCACGACGCACGACGCGCGCGATCTGGCGGCGATCTGGCCATGCCCGTTCGGGCGAGCGAGAGAGGCTGCCAGAGAAACAAACGGTTCGTTAGGACACACGGGGGGCAGTATACTGGACGGGGGGTGCGCGCCGGCAGGGCGGTGGGCTGGGCTCGGATGCCGCAGGGGTCGTGTACACAGGTCCCAGAAATTGCTTTTTTCTGGCCGCGTATGTCGCCCGTATGTCTGTCTGTTTTCCCCGGGCGTCCTGCGGCTTGCCCTTCTCGTCTTGGTCGCGTCATCTCGGGTGCTCGGGTGCTCGGTTCTCGGTACCTCTCCCTTCCTCGATCGCATCGACGCCTGCTGCGTTCTCAGATCTCAGGCGGCACGTCTCGACGTCCTGGAAATCTCTCCATTGCGTCTACGGCTACCGACAGGTACGCTACAGACTACGTAATGCCCGCCGCCCGCCGCCGCGGCGAATTCTCTCCGTCCAAGATCCCCGTCCTGCCGCCTCACCACCTCCCGGCAATCCGCGCTCTGTCCGCGTCCGCAGCAGAACTGGGCCGCGCAGACGCATACGAGCCCTGCCAGAGGATTCCTGCGAGATGCGGTAAGCCAGGAACGCAGCCGGACAGCGTCGTGTACTCACCGAGAACCCCAGGTTGCGCCCGCAGCCCTGTCGAGCCCAGCAGCGTGGCCGGGACGCGACACCGCCGGTGCATACGCTGCCGGGAAGCTCCCAGAGCGTCGGCCACGTACTCGTCATGCCCGAGTCAACGGCGGCCGACAACATGCTCGCCTCGGCGGCGTGCTGAGCTCCCCGGGCGATGCCAGAACGGCCGCACGAGCTCTCGCCGGTCGTGCTGCAGCCTCCGCAGACTCGCGTCAAACCCGCCGGGCGGATTGGTCGCCCAGATGCGCACAACACTGTCCCTTCGAGAAGCAGTCAGCCAGCGAACTAGCCGCGAACAGCAGCTTCTGAGTACTCACCGTGATCCTCGGAGAAGCCATCTCGGAATGCGCCGGCAGTGCTTCCGAGGCCAGCAGCGTCGCCGCGACGCGATGCTGCTGCCGGAAAGTCCCTGAAAGCGACGTTAGTCGGGCGGTGCAGCAGACTCGCGGTCTTGCGCGAGTCGACGCCGGCCAACAGCTCTACGAGAAGACTACAACATCAGCACGGCGAGAGCAACGGACTCGCTCACCTGTTCCTGGCCTAGATGACGACGCGTTGCTGGCCTTCGAGTTGAGCACAATATCTGCCAGGAGACGATGGTTAGTTAGTCCAAGCACAGACAAGACAGCTTGTAATACTCACCGAAGCCTTCGTCTGCCAGCGCAGAACGAACGTACTGATGCCGTCTTCTGACAGCGGCGACATAAGGAGCACCAGTGGTGCGTAGCCGTCAACCCGCTGCCGGAAACGTCTTGCCTTGAGGACAGAACGAGATGGCGGCCGGGCTGCTCGACCAGCGAGCCTGGAGCGGCTGCAAAAACGAATGGGAGCGAGTACAACGTCAGACTGTGTAGATCAAGGAGAATGACTTACTCTTCAGGCCGCACGCGGCTGTGCCTTCAAGCTTCAAGACCGTCCGGCCTGCCACCATGCTCACCCGCTGCCGGATGCCCGAGGGCCTTCCATACTAGCCGAACAGCTGCATAAGAAGCCCGGTCAGCTCACAACGCCCGGCGCGCACCTCCAGAGGGGCTGGTGGTACTCACCTGCAGATCTGCGGTCTCTATGCAAGACGGCAGGACTGAGGCCCTGCCCAGCTGCTCCAGCCGGCTCACGCTGATAGCATCGTCCTGTAACCCCGCATTAGCGACTGCAAACCATCGGAGTCAGTCCAAATGATCCACTTACGAATTTGTGTGTCACGAGCGAGCACTACAGAGCTGCGGCTCACGCCGCGTTCTCATCGCGCTCCGGGCGCTTGCCAAGATCGGCGCGATTCGCCGTCGACCAGAACCGCGTCGCGTCTTCTCTCCGCAACCACCACCATCCCGCCGCCGCCAGGCCTCTGCGTTCCCTCATCCTTCGTCCTTCGCCGCTGTTGAAGGCACATGCGAGCAATATAGCCGCCTCGCTGCCACGGCCACGACTAGCTGCAGCCTGCAATGCCAGATACTCAGGTCAGTTGGAAGTTACGAGATTGAACAAGCAAGCCGGTACGTACCTCTCTCCTGTTCAGCCCCAGCCCAGGTAGTCCGGCAGCCTACACGCTGCTGCCGTCGGACTCGAGACGCGTCACGCTGCAAGATGATGTTCAGGTGAGTCTGCGTCGCGCGACGACGGGGAGCAGAGGTACGTACCAGGGAACTCCGAGTCTCCGAGGGACATTGCAGGCGGCCAGAACGGTCGCTGCTGTCGCTCGCTCCTGCTAGTCTCTTCGCTCGTCTCTGGGGACTGCTGTCTTGCTGGGGAAGGCGCGTCCTGGAAGTCTGAAGAGAAAGGTCAGTACGCGCTTCGCTGTCAAGATCCCGCGACGCGTGACGTCATGTCTCCGAAAGAGGCAAGTCGCCGCGTCGAGCTTACCTTCGCTCGTCGTGTCCTTCGTGCTTGGACTGCTCACTGCGCTACACACGGACTCCCTGCTCTTCTGCGAGTTCTCTATGGACGTATGCCTGCTGGGAACTGCCGCGGCGGCAAACGCTTGGATGCTGCTTGGGAATCACGGCGTGGACGCGGTAAGCACTGCGGAGACGTCGTAGCTGCGCCGCATCGTGTAAGTAACGAGCGACTTTCCGACGTCGGGTACATCTACACACCTTGAACGCGGACTTGGACAGGTCCTGAGGCCGTCTAGGCCGGTTGCTGCTATGCTATAGCGGTGGAAGGTTCACGAACTTGAAGGATGCAGATCGACTACGGTATCCTGCCTCTCGTGGAACACGCAGCATCTGCCAGCTCTTCCTCCGCGGCCCGCGACCACGCCAGTGAAGACGTCGAGCGAGAGAGAAGTGCCGGGTAAGCACGCTGAAGCAAGTACTGTGAGCTAACATGTAGCGAAAGTGAACAGTACAACATGAAGGTACGTACCCTAGTCAGCCCACAACGACCGCTGCGTCTTGCCCCTCCATCTGGAACCGGATCCATCGACGCTCGCGGTCTCGAATTTGGCTGCGGGGTAGTTCTGCGAAGCGGAAGGTCAGTCGGCGTACATGCAATCGCAAATACGCGTCGCGACACGTACCTCTTTCTCTGCTGACTTGGAGCTCGAGGGCGAGGATCGTCTGGACGCGCTTGAACGCATCGTTTCTGCCCGGGAGGATGTCCAGAACACATCACTGCAGGTGTCTTGACGTGCGCTGTTCAACGCCGACCCAAAGTAAGTCCAGGCCCCGGGTCTGGAAGCAGAACTGAAACCGCGAAGCTTACCGCGACAGGTGAGCTCGTTGCTCGAGCTGGAGACTACGCGTTCTTCCCAGACCTTCACCGCTGAGTAGGACAAGGCTGAGGGAGTACGGACGTTTGGTGAGCCACGACCGTGGTCCAGGAGCGGCTGCAGGCATCAGGCCGTGGGGTCTGAAGGGAAGTTGTCGTGCTGAGCGGAAGGATAGTCGTCGTGCTAGGCGGATGGGTTGATGGTTCCCTCGCGCGGGGAGAGCGGGGGAGTACGGGTAGGCTAGCTGTTCGTGGTCTGTCGTAAGCTTCACGCAACGAATAGTAGAGCTTCTACTATGCCTGGGAACATGACTGGATACGTGGCATAAATCTGAAGGTCCGTACCGTTTTGGGAAAGCTCTTGCCTGCTGCGTTCGCCGGACATCTTGATTAAACTCCGCCCCTTGCTTCTGCACACATGCATGGCGGAGCGCTGGGCGTAGCGCGACATCTTCTCGTTGGGATGTTCTTTCAACAGTTCTCTGATGGGCTTGTCCCTCCTCAATTGTGAGATGTTCTATTTGAGGTATCCTAACGCAACTTACAGTGGGCAAACATTATCAGTCCCTCATATCGTGAGTCTTCAGCACAGGCTGCCATTGCGCCTGGGGCTCCCTGTCTGGTCTGTCGAGATAATATTTTGGGATGTGCTGTAGCCATGGGAATGTCTATCAGAATAGACGGCAGAATGGTGTGTAACCGAGAGAAGTCGAGGATATTTGCAGCCTAGTAAGGGTCCAAGCCGTGTGGTCGTGATCGGGGAACCCACGCCACTCATATGCCGCGGTACCTACAGTTTCTGTCGCTGAGTACAGGCTCGCCGATGCCAGCATACAGTGTGCTCAAACGTCTGACAGTTGCATGCCTGCAGACTGTACACTGAGGAGCAGCTGTCCTGAAACTGAGGCCAGGAGGGAATCAGCAGAACACTGAGGCACGGAGAGAATATTCAGGCAAACACGTCATAGCGGCCGCTCATCAGAAAACTTCTCTTCCCTATTACAGCATTCCAAGATACGCATCTCGGTGAATCTAGACCCGCTGCCAGAAACAGGGCCTTGACGTGACTCATGCAGCTTCACTGGCCGCTTTCGAGGATGGAGGGTGGTCAATACTGAGCCCGCCGTCTTACCTCTGCATGGGTTTGTAACCAATATATCGTCCGCTGCGTAGCAGCATTATACACCGAGCAAACTGCTCTTGATTTAGTATGGTGCTTAGTACTTACTCACTAGATTGGCATTCCACGAGCCAGTGCTGAGGACCTAGGGGACTGAGCTCAGCTAGAGTCATAAAGCAGGCATTTTATCCTTTGGATAGTCTCGCGCAATACCAGAAGCCGGTGCAGACGAGCGAGTGAGCAGAGAGAACGCCGGCGGCGCGCGGCGGATTTCCCGAAATGAGCTGCGACCCAAAATGGCAATGTAAGCGCTCTCCAACTCCATTCGACGCTTCTCCGTAAACTATCATCGATCTATGCTCATACCAAGTACGGAAACCCACCCAGAGGTCTATAGTACAGCTGAGTAGGTGTAGTAGCATATGTTCTGCATGTTAAGTGGTGCAATACTGACTCTTCATATTGCAGTATCTGCTTCACATACTTGCACCTTCGGGTGCAGTGTTGGGAAAGTTATACCACTGCTGCTGTACCCCGGGTGTCCCTGGTCTACTTCACTCTTTGGCGCTCAATCTAGGTATTGTCTCATACATACATGAGGTACCGGAACGCTTGATAATCTCCCGAAAAGCGGGGAATTGTGCTATTTGCTCGCTAATAGCAAGACCTCCTCCTCCTCGTTCCGTCCGCCGACAATACAAGGCTGCCTGAGCCCAGAATAGCTCCATCAAACCCCTGGCGTCTATACGGGCATTCTCTGCCTCGGCTAGTACCCGCTAGCCCCCTGGACTCCTTCCTCAATTTGCTCAACAGACTTCTGCCCGCCCATTTCCCAAGGACCCTCACCCCATCCCGGATGGTGTTCACCCGGTCACGCTCTGAACCTTACTTTGTTGAACGCAGTAAGGTTCAGAACGTGACTCGCTAGACTCGTCGGAACGCGAAACACGGCACTCCTCGAGTATAAGAACCTCGCAAGCCCAAGTCCCGAGTCGCGCGTCCCTCCCCCTTCTTCTCTCTCTCCCCTCAACGTATTCATGTACTGCCTGGCGGGAATACTTACTCCGCTGCTTACTATTGCTCTTATTACTCGCTCTGCCACACCCGTATAATACTTAGCTTCATCTTTCGTTCTTCCTATACATATGGTGCTTGCCACTTCCGAGTTTACCCTCCCTTCTCATCAATGCGTCCATGACATCACTCGTCCTCTCTTACACACCATTACATGCTCTTCCTTGGACACACCACGCGCTCTGGTGAGCTGGTATGGGTCTTTATTTCTCGCTCAAGTTCTGGGTGCTGACTATCCATGACTTCACAGGACCCCGTCCATAGCGACTCCGCACAGCAGGTATGTTTTAATAGTATGCTTGTATGATGCCCATGCGTACTAACCGTTTACTCGTACACTAGTAATCGCTCGACGGTCATCTCGAACACACCACATCCCTAGCCTACCCGCCCCGTTACTGTTAAGTACGCCTCAGCTTGTCTTGTGCTACACTGTCTCTGATTCTATTCGCGTTGCAGGTACTCGCCTACCAAGTCGAGCTCGTACGCAGGACGGTTATGCATACTGCCTGCATGCTCGCATAATCGGACTCGACTCGGCGGCCATGCGGCTTTACTACTTCGAGAGTACGTGCTTGTCTATGTTCGAATTGACGCGAGACCTTCCACTGACGAAGACGTCTATCTGTCAGGTACCGATGCCGCCGCATACCACCATGTTCGCCCGACAAGTGCTGAGTCGCAGACCCAAGTACAAGGTGAGCTGGGGTCGCGCTTCCAACTTCATGACCATTGCTCACACTCTAGGAGACTGCAGATATGTCGCGGGCATTGAAGAGATCGCTTCGCACAGGTACGTCACGTCTTTAGTTTGGCGAGGACAATGACTCCTTCTTTGACTGAATTACTTAGTACTTATCGCGTTCATATTCCGGTGCAGCCCGGGTTTCCATGTCAGGTTGAACGTGTTGTATTCCTCACGAAGGTTCGTACAATCATGTACCTACATTGACCTCTTGCCAGTGCTGACAGTCTCGCAGTTCTTCCAGACCGTGCTCGTTACAAGTCCGGTCTCCAGACTCTGCGCATCGCTTCGGCGACAAGGACAGAGTCACTGGCCCAGCTCAACCGCGGGCCAACGCAGGTACGAGCTCTACTTTGTCCTGTTCTCGACACATACTGACGTACCTTCTCGCGCAGAACTTGCCTGGTTGTACTTGTCTGCACGACGATTGGGTGTACTTCCCCCGTGAGCATCCGAGTCTTCGGCAGCTGTGTCAGTCGTTTCTACTCATGCATGTACTCTCTCCAGTGCAGAACTTGCGGTAGACGCAGCGGAGACGCAAGACTGCGAGTAAGTGAACGGTGAATTCCATTTGCGCGACTATCTTGAAGTATTCACTTCGTGTTCTTGCTAGCAGGCTTCAAACTCGAACTCAGTGCACGCGAAAGTAAGCTGTCTTTGTCTTTCCACGCACAGATCTTCAGTTCACACAAAATTGCGTTTTAGAGTACTTACTGCGACTGCGCCGCCCGGGTAAGTCGAACTGCTTCATCTGAAGCACGAGCCCGTACTGACTGCGAACACTGCTCACCACAGCGGCCGACCGGGAGGCCGACGGCCTCCCGTTACGTCCCTCGGCAGCTCTGCGCGACTACCAGTCCGCCGGAAGCCTGCACGCTGCAATCCGGCACCAACTCTTCTGGCAACGACCGCCGCACGCCGCCCACCCAAGCACACAAGGATTCTCGTATAACGAGGTATATTCGCGCTGACTAACTTGCTAGATACATCGGCCTGAGCTCTAAGTACAGTACGCCGCGACCGTGTCTGTTCGGCACGGCGCAGCGCGTCCGCCGCGCCCTCGAGACTGCTGCCCGTCTTCTGTGCGGCCGACACAGCATCTCGGAGGCCCGGAGCACCCCGTGTCTCTGCGGTGTGCTCCGGGTCTCCGTGTCCCGCGTCGTCCTCGGCCTCGTACACCGACCTTCGCATTGGCGTAGGTGCGGTTCTTCTCGCGCTGCAGGTCCCGCGTGGCGTGCTATTCGCCGGCAGGCCGGGCGTTGGCGTTGGCGTCGTCTCGCCCGAGGTCGGCGAGTCCGAGAGTCGGATGCGTTTGGTTCCGAGGTGTCGTGCACGGCCGGCAAGGCCGCCCAATTCGTCTTGAGGCTGCTGGTCGAGACAGGGCTGTGGGATGGATGTCAGCGTGGGGTACAGTCGATCTGGCGGATCTGACGTACCCGGACGGCGAGACGGCGAGATGCTCGCCCGGCGCAGTGAGAACGCCTCCGGTGTGCGGAGGCTCGCGTTCCAGCTCGCTGTGGGCATGGCCGCATGCGTTTCGTCACACGGCATAGCTGGGGAACGCGGCGTTGTTGAGATATGGCCGGACGTCGTCCTGCCCGCGGCTCCCACTCGTGCGAGCTTGTGCCGTCCGATTTCCCCGTGTCTTCGGCCGCAGACACACCGGATGTACTGTCCGGGCATGCCACTTGTGCTTTCGGGATGTTCGGCGGGCTTGATATGCCTGGGCCGCGAGTTGATGTTTTGGTGAGCTGCGCGGCCGGCCGACGAGTTCGGTTTTGAGATCTTGACTTGAGGAGCCGCAGACCGGTAGTCCGGGACGTCTGCGGCATACATACGTCTGCTGAAGTGGTGTGGCGGTGGCCAGGGACGAGCGCCGCCCGGGAGAGCGTCGTCGAGTCCGGGGTGCCATGAAGTCGCGATGGGCACGAATTCCGCGACGTGCTCAGATCCACGCGAACGACGTCGCATCCGATGCGGACGTGCTCGGGTAACCTGGGGAACAATGTCGCGTCAGAATCCGGCGGGGGACGGGGGAGATACGGCCGGATTAGTGACGCGCCGGGCAGCCTTGAGCCAGCTGGCCGTGAGCACGACGAGATTTGAGAACTCGTCCGGGCGGTGCGCAGTGTGAGCGTACACGGTCTTGAGGACCTTGACGACACGCTTGACGTGTTCGGCGGCCGTCCGGACATGGAGCGCACGCGGGAGAGTCGACGAGATCGGCCGGGCGGCGGAAGTGCAATGAAATCGCACTTTCGACCGATTTCTTAACCCGCCCGGATCGACGCGAGAGGGGCTGGTTGGATGCGGTGTGTTCAGTGCAGTCTGACGTCCCCTGTTTGACGGCGACCGGGCGGATATTGGGGGACTTATGGCGGTTCGCGTGGGCGGGCTCGGCCGCTGGCTGCGCCGACGACGAGAATTCAGAACTCGTCCTGGCGGTGCGTAATGTGGGCGTACACAGTCTCGAGGACTTGTGTGACGCGGTGAAGCGTTCGCCGGCCGTCCCGACGCGGGGCGTTGGCGGGAGAGTCGACGAGAGTGCCCGGGCGGCGAAAGTGCAATGAAATCGCACTTTCGGGCGATTTCTGGACCCGCCCGGAGCGACGCAAGAGGGGGCGCGTTCGATGCGAGCAGTTCAGTGCGCTCTGCCGCCCTGGTTTGACGGCGATTGGTCGGGGTCTGGGGAAGATATGCCCGATCGCGTGGGCGGCTTGGCCGCTGGCCGCGGTGACGACGGGTCTTCAGAACGCGTCGGGGCGGCGCGTAGCGTGGGCGTACGGGTGCTTGAGAGTCACGGTAACACGCTTGAAGTGTCTGCCGGCCGTCCGGAGGCGATGGACGTGCGGGAGAGGCGGCGAGATCGGGCGGGCGGGAAGAATGCAATGAAATCGCACAAAAGTGCGATTTCTCGACCTGCCCGTACCGCTGCAACTGGGGGCTGGCTCGATGCGTGCCGTCCAGCGGTAGCTGACGCAGCTTGATTGGAAGCGATAGCGGCCGGGCTCGGCGAGATACGGCGGGTCGAGTGTGCGGCAGTTGGCCGAGGGGACGAGCATGTTGACGACGTCGGCAAGGCTAGCGCCGGGCGTTCCAGACGTAGATAGGGGGTCGTTTGTGTGTAGAGAGAGCGTGTTGGGTCGTCGAAGGGACAGGGTGAGCTTGCGGTGGTGGGAAGTCGAGGTCGCGTCCGAGTTTGCCATGAAATGGCGACTTTGACGCGAACTTCAACCTCCCCGGATCGACGCGAAAGCGACTCGGCCTGGGACGAAGAGATACGCGGGAGCTTGTAGTAGTTCTTTAGACCCGGGTTCTCGGGTTCTGCGCGGGCAGTCCGAGAATTTCTGCGCGGGTCAGCAGTAATTCGAGGGTAGCGCGACGTACCCTGGACCGTTTTGCACGACACGGACATCGTCCGGTGCGCGCAACGTGCCGCTATCGAATGAGGCATGTCGCGCATGCATGCGACTGTATGCGCGGACGTGGCGGGCGAGTTTGTCGCGGGCGCGGGAGAAAACGCGTCGCGGCGGACGGACAAGGGTTCGGGGCGCGTTCTGGCGCGTGTAAGAGGTTCGCAGGGGTCCTGTGGGAGTCTCCAGACGTGTTGACGAGGCGTTTCGTTGACACGCGCGACGGTGGAAGCCGGAGTTCTGTGCGTGCTGGGACACGAAGTGCGCGATGCGCGCGGAAACAGCTTCAGCTAGTCAAGACCATTGTCAGCACTGTGTTTGGTAGGATGTCTCGTGGAATGGGGACGTACCTTGACAAGATGCGCGGTGTTGACGGACGACGGATGGATCGGGGTCTCGAATGAACAGACGTACCGCGTGCCGCGACACAGAGCGAGGGGTACGGTCTGACGCAAGACTCGCGTCGCACGAGGGTCATAGATTGTTATATCAAGTGCTTACGACAAGTTCTACATGCCATCTACTGCGTCCTCTACCCGGCTAGAGCCCACGCATGGGCAGTCGTGCTGCGCGCGTGTGTGTTGCAGAGCGCGACGGAGCGAAGGACGTGGAGGGACGGAGTCGAAGACGGCGGCGAGAGCGTGGCTGGAGGAGCGCAGAGACGAAGAGTGCGCACCTGGGAGAGACCTGAGCGTGCGTGTTCGAGTGCGTGAAGCAGGGCGGAGGACGGTCGTGCAGCGATGGCGAGGGAGAACGTCGAGAGGCGGCAGCCAATGGGAGCTCTTGAACACGGCGCGGGATCGGGGCGCTTGTGCGTCGAAGGGAGGACGGACTTCGAGCGAGTGTTGACCTGCGCTGGACGACACCTGGAGACACCGCCGACGCCGTCATCAGCGTTGACCACGCCCACCACCTCGTCGCCCATCCACGTCATCGCCCGCCATGGACCGCATCGGCTCTCTCCGGATGCGCGCTCGCAGATCACCATGTACGGCGTCAAGTCGGTGTACAACCAGGTGCGTGTCACCTCGCATGAATTGGAACGCACCACCGACGCTTCCGCAGGCCAAGAATGTCGTCTTCAACGTCAGCGAGATGAAGCGAAGGTGCGGGACGCACCAATGACGAGCCTCGGTATGTCTTGCTGCCAACTTGCGTCGATGGAGGATGCTGAGTCGCGCAGGGGGGCGAGCTCGACGTTGATGCAAGATATTGCCCAAGGGACCTTCAACTTGTGAGTACTCGTTACGTTGATCGCATGCTGCTCTATCTGACAGAGCACGGCCAGAACTTCAACGCGATCATGCCTGCTAACTACGCTCGGTGCATGGAGAAGGAGGCGCGTCAGTGCGACAGATCTACAAGGTGAGACGCACAGTCTCACTCACATCTAGTCCTGACCCCATACGTAGGCACTGCAACCGCTCGAGTACCTGGTGAAGAACGGTAGCGAGCGCGTTGCGGACGATGCACACTTCCACATTGGCACCATCAAGATGTTCAGGAACTTCTACTATGTGGATGAGAAGGGCAAGGATCAGGGCATAAACGGTACGTACCAATTCTTCTGGTAATTTACTTGACTGACTGCTGACCGTTCTTGTAGTACGGAACAGGTCGAAGGAGCTCGTGGACCTCTTGGGCGACGTAGAGAAAATCCGAACCGAGCGCCGCAAGGCGAAGAACAACAAGCACAAGTACATCGGCACTGGCAACGATGCCATGCGTTTCAGCTACGGCGGCGGTCGTTACGGAGGCTTCGGGAGTGTCAGCCTCGGGAATGGCGGAAGCGGCAGCTATGGGGGTGGTGGGAGCTACGTTAGTGGGAGCTACAGCGGTCGCGGTGGTGAGTACGTCCGTTGCTATGATCCCAACTCGATTTGAACTTGCGCAAGAATACGACAGCTATGGCGGGTCTGGGAGCGGCGGCGGCGGGAGCGGATCCAGCTCGAGGAGGAACTTCCAGGAGTACGATGCTGGCGACGATGACATCGTCTCGACCCGCCGTTCCAACTCCGTCGCGGGCACCAGTTCCGCGCGTACCTCGAATCCTCAGCGGTCATCGACTCTTCCGACTGCTGCCCCGGAACCGCCTCAGGCGAAACAGCCAGAGATCGACCTCTTGGGCATGGATGATGACGACTTCGGCGGTGCATCTGCTGTTCCCGTCGCCGCGGAGAAGGCGCTTCCGGTACTTGGTTCACAGTCGCTGCAAGCAGGTACGTCCCCGCTGATGATCCCTCACCTTCATGACTGACATTTGCTAGGCGGTGACGATGACTTCGACGACTTCCAAAGCGCGCCGCCGTCTGCTGCGCCTGCTTCCAATGCCTTCTTTGGTGCTTCCGCGATACCCACTGCCCTGCCGCCCCCGCTGGCTGCTCAGCCCGCTGCGCCGCTCTCTCCCCCTGCATACCAACCGCAGGCGCCAGGGCAGTCGACGAACAACAGTCTCTTCAACATGCTCTCTACCAGCGCGGCGGCGGCCCCAGCTAGGCCAGCGTACATCTCGCCTCCCGCTGCGCCGGTTCAGAACCCGATGCAGAACATGATGCGTCCGATGATGGCTAGTCCCCCGCCGATGGGTGTGCCTCTCGTCCCCAATCAGGCGGTCATGTCGCCGACGTCCCCACCACCGCGTGCGACGACGACATCACCAGGCGTCGGTTCGCAGCAGCAGCAGAAGCCGGCGGCGAGCTTCGACGACTTGTGGTCCATGTCCCTCGGGTCTGCGAGCAAGCCTGTGGGTGGCGCTGGTGCCTCGCAGCAGAAGAGCATCAAGGATCTGGAGAAAGAAAAGGCGCAGGCGAACATTTGGGGAGGGACCAGGCCTCCCGCAGGTGCTGGCTTTGGGTCGTTCTCGGGTGCGCCTGCGGCCTCCAGTGCTGCACCCCCTGCTTCGTCCGGAAACGGGTTGGACGACCTGCTCTTTTGAAAGATTCACGGAGAGATGCTCGGGTCCGAGTTGCTATGTATCGTGTGTTTGGAGATAGAGGTCCCGGTTCTGTTTTCTCGGTCTGCTGTATGGTTCAGGTACCGACTTCGTTGTTGTGTTCCGCAGGACTCATTCTGGATGGATGCCCACATGCGTCTCACTTGTCGTGTCGTGATCACGTTGTTTGCTGGCCTAACCCAATACACCAGGAACGTCTTCGCGGGTCGCCCGGCAGCTATCGTGACACCCTCGTGTACGTCGTCTTGGGTTGCACATCGCATGATCAGCAACAGTCTTCTTAGGTCTTCGCCCCAACTTCGAGTGCAATGCTGCCAACATTGTACACATCAGACCATAGAGGTTGAGAAACTTGTATGGATTGTACTCACCGATGTCAACCCGAGACTTGGGTAGTTCGGCTAGAGCGAGCGTCACTGAGGCCTCACGCGGCTTGTCTCCATGCGCCCACCACCTTATCTTGACCTCATGCTCCAATGGCCATGTTCGTCCAGGATTCGTCCCCGGAGTGACCTGCGCTGCCAGTGAAAGTTGTCAACCCACGTCGCGGAGCCCTGGACCTTACGCAAGCCGCCATACGGAGTCTCGATGCCATTGATGGACAAGGCGGCATTCGTATCATGCGACTTCACCGCGTGTGCTTCGGGTTCCTCGTCGAGTACTCCGAGCGATGAAGGTATGTATATAGCTCGACGGGTCACGAAGCGGGCAAGGGCGCCCGCCCACCACGTCCCCGTTAAGTTCCCCCTTCCTCGTTCATTCTTCCCCGCTCTTTCCCCACCTCCACGGGCTTTTGCTTCGCCATGATTTTCCTCGCACTGGCGGCACTCGTAGCGGTGGCTTGCCAACCTGCGCATGCCCTCTGGCCGCAACCCACGAGCGTAGAGACGGGCAGCACGACGCTCAAGCTCTCACCCGTCTTCACGATCGCCGTCTCCGGTCTCGGGGTCCCCAACGACGTCTGGGACGCAGTCTTCCGCACGGAGGCCGCGCTCAACAAGGACAAGCTCGGCCGCCTCGTCGTCGGGCGCGGCGCGTCGGACGCATCCTCGTTCTCTAAAGCGAAGACGCTCTCGAAGCTCACGCTGTCGCTCGAGAAGGGCGCGAAGTGGACGTCCATCACGAGCGAGGCGCAGAAAGCTCCCGAGGACCGCGACGAGGCGTACCACCTGACCATCCCTTCTGACGGCGCGGCGGCGACCCTGACCGCGAACTCGACGCTCGGTCTGTACAGAGGTCTGACGACCTTCGGGCAGTTCTGGTACGAGCATTCCGGCACAACCTACACCGTGGATGCCCCCGTCAAGATTCAGGACGCACCTGCATACGTATGTTGCCCCGAGCTCTCCGATTTCCCCTCGTCTTATGCTTCTGCAGCCGTACCGCGGATTCATGCTCGACACCGCGCGTAACTTGTGAGTTTATGTCAATATATGCGCCGTGCTTCGCGCTGAAACATGCCGAATAAGCTTCCCTGTCGCGGACATCAAGCGCACGCTCGATGCGATGAGCATGGTGAAGGTATGTGGTCCGTCTTGGTCGGGGACTGGGAAAGTTGGGGTCTAGAATGAAGGCAAGAGACGAAGGAAAGAGGCGAAGTCGCGGTTTATATACGTATGCACATCGTACCCAAGGCAGACATCTATGCCCGATGACGTCAGTGCCTTAGGAAGCGTTCAGTATGCGATCGCCTTTGGTGGCGATGCACCTGTTACTTCGCGATTTCTGGCCCAAGGGTTAACTAGTTCGTATCGTCGAGGAGGTTACTAACCTCGCATGTTTAGCTCAACCAATTCCACTGGCATATTGTCGACAGCCAGAGCTTCCCGCTCCAGATTCCTGGCTTCACGGATCTTGCTGCCAAGGGCGCATACGACGCGTCCAAGGTCTACACGGCGAACGACGTCAAGGATATCGTTTCCTACGCTGGTGCTGTAAGGTTTATTACATCCGACCGACGAAGTTGATATTGAATATTGGTCAATCGCAGCGCGGCATCGACGTGATGGTCGAGATCGACACCCCAGGTCACACTGCGATCATTGCGGAGGCGCATCCCGAGTTCATTGCTTGCCCTGGTGCCACGCCCTGGGCGACATACGCCAACGGTACGTACTATACACCATCCCCAAGTTCTTGGCTTTTCTTTCTAACAGTCCCATTCAGAGCCTCCTGCGGGTCAGCTCCGTTTTGCAGACGCAGACGTGACGAAGTACATCGGGGACTTGTTCCGCGCTGTGTCCAAGCTCTTCCCCTCGACGATGTTCAGCACCGGCGGCGACGAGCTCAACACGAACTGCTACGACATCGACGAGCCTACCCAGGCGACGCTCAACTCGACCGGCCGCACGCTTGAGCAGGCGCTCGACGACTTCACCAAGTCTACGCACAAGGTTCTTCAGGACAGCGGCAAGACTCCGGTTGTCTGGGAAGAGATGGTGCTCGACCACAATGTGACGCTCTCAGCAGACACCAAGGTCATCGTCTGGATCTCCTCTGCCAACGTGAAGGCCGTTGCGGAGAGCGGTCATAAGCTTATCCACGGCGCATCTGACTACTTCTACTTGGTGCGTCGTATGACGACTTCCCCACCGTTGTCGTCTAACAGACCCCGTTATCCAGGACTGCGGGCATGGTGCCTGGGTCGGCGACTTCCCCACCGGGAACAGCTGGTGCGATCCCTTCAAGAGCTGGCAGCTCTCGTACACCTTCGATCCCGTCGCGAACCTGACCGCTGACGAGGCGAAGCTTGTCCTTGGGGGCCAGCACCTCCTTTGGGCAGAGCAGTCCGGCCCATCGAACCTCGATGACACCGTTTGGCCGCGCGCCGCTTCATCCGCGGAGCTCTTCTGGACGGGGCCTGGTGGAAACGTCAGCACTGCGCTCCCCCGTCTGCACGACGTCGCATATCGCATGCGCCAGCGCGGCATCAACGCGATCGCCCTGCAGCCTGAGTGGTGCGCCCTCCGTCCGGGCGCGTGCGATCTTACTGCTTAAGCTTCAATCTAAACTCCTCCTGGAGGCTCCTTTGTCTGTCTTTGCATGGACTATCCACTTGATACCAGGCACGCGTGTACAGTCTCCACACAGCACCCAATGGATGTGACTCATCTACTGCAATGAATTCTGAGCTCAAGTACATAGGCATGTCATTGCGTGGTAACAAAGGAAGGGAAGGTATAGCCGTCGTTATTCAAAACGACATACGTTGTCCATACAAGCACGTTGGTAGTATCGAGTCCAATATCGCAACTAGCCTCGAGTACCTCTTCCTGCGCGGGCTTTGTCGACAGCGAGTTGCACCTCGGGTGCTCGACAACATTGTTCAACACCCCGCTGTCCGCCTCGTCGCTCACAAGGTCGCGCAGCTTTGCAGGAGGAAGAACTAAAGGATGAGACACGATCCAGTCTCTGGAAGTGGACAAGTCAGGGATGAGAGGTGGATTCAGCACGGAAAGATACGACGTACACAATTGCTCGTTCTTGGGCCTCCGCGTCCCGCACACGGTCGACTCGCCTCAGCAGCCGCGCCCAGCTGGCGCGAGCCCACAGTTCCGACCGCGGCCCAAGAGCAGGGGCCCCATGTTCGTCGAAATGATCGAACGCGGAGGCAAACATCGAGAGGGCTTCCTGCTCTTTCTCCGGAACCTTGTGGATGGCCACCGCGAGGTAGAGCTCTGGCGCCACGTCTCTCCTCGCGCCTTTCGCCTGTGAGTAGCGCAACACTTCACGTAGAGCGGGCTCGGCTTCGGAAATGCGACATGGGGTGGAGTACTGTGAAACGCATGAAACTCGAGGTCAGACCGCTTGGGTGCCCCGAGCACACGCGCGAGACAGGTAGAGGGAGGAAGGTCCTCGGTTGGTGCAGAGAGTACGTACCCTGTAGAATTGAGCAAGCTGCCAGTAGCACTTGTTCAGGTGGGCTGCGATCCGGTCCTCGACTTGCTCCGGGGTCGTGTCCTGTGGCCTCAGCACGTCCAGCTCGCGGCGACGGTCCTCCGTGCCGTCGCGGACCTCGGCGATGTGCCCTTGCAGTAGATCGATGGCATTCCGTTGCTGGTGCGGCTGGAAGTACTCCTCGAACGCGACACGGTAATTGCTTGTGAGGAAGTGCAGGGTCATGCTCGCGGTTGTGGCGAGAGGCTCGAGTCGGATAAGCGCCGACGAGCTCGACCTTGCCCCCGACATCCATCATACATAGTCTTCTCGAGCGACCTGGCCTCCATACACTCATGCAACATCTGAAGGCACTCGAGCTCGGCGCTGAACATGTCGCCCCCGACCTTGCGATACCGAGATGCCGTAAAGTCCGTTATCGGGCTGGCACTCAACGCTTCCTACCATGCCGGCGGCCAGTCCATGATGTCCATCGACCACGCGGAGAAGCCGAAGGAGGGCAATGTATGCCTTCGTGTCCTCGTCCATGCGCCTTGATTGTATTTTTGGGAACGAGCTGAGCCCTCGGGATCACCTGCTCACGGTCCGAGGTCAGTCTATTGATCTCGTTGCGTAAAGGCTCTCCGAATCCGCTTGCCCATACATAAGTATGCGGCGACGACGAGACAACCTCGACCCAACCTCCAGCCGGCTCGCGATGAGATTCTTTGTTGTCTTCCTCTCATTCGCGCCGCTTTGCGGGGTCTTTGGTCTTTGGCCCCTCCCGCGTACTCTGCAGACCGGCACGACCGTGCTGAAACTCGCCCCCAACTTCGACATCCATGTCAACATTCAGCATGCACCTTCCGACCTCTCCGACGCGGTCTCGCGCACGAAGTCCCATTTAAAGAACGACAAGCTCGGACGTCTGGTCGTGGGGCGCGGTTCCTCGGACAGCGCTGCCATTCAGCACGCGAAGTCGCTCGCATCGCTCAAGGTCTCACTCTCCAAAGGCGCGACTGTCCGGAGTATCACCGAGGAAGCCAGAGTCTCGATCGAGACGCGTAGCGAGGAGTACTCGCTCACGCTCCCAGCCGACGGCTCTGCGGCGACTCTGACCGCTAACTCGACGCTTGGGCTGTACCGCGGCCTCACTACGTTCGAGCAGCTCTGGTACCAGTGGTCAAGCAATGTGTACACGGTCGAGGCACCTGTCGTGATTATCGATTCTCCCGCATACGTGAGTGTTTCGTTGATGTATTTGCCAGCAGTGCTGATTTTATCTTTTGATAGCCATGGCGCGGATTCATGCTCGACACATCGCGCAACTTGTAAGTCTGGATGGAGTCTTGTGGATGTGCTCACTCAAGGTATACTTCAGCTTTCCTGTGTCTGACATCATGCGCACGCTCGATGCCATGAGCATGGTGAAGGCACGTATGCATAACGTCTGATATGAGACTGCATCTGAGACTTTGCTGTAGATGAGCCAATTCCATTGGCATGTCAGCGACAGCCAGAGTTTCCCGCTCGAAGTCCCCGGTTACACGGAGCTCGCCAGCAAGGGAGCCTACGATCCTAGCATGATTTATTCCCCTAGCGATGTCAAGGACATTGTTGACTACGCTGGAGCTGTAAGTCGCAGTGCCCCACGCATCCCGGACATCGTCCAATTTGCTGACCATGATCTCTGTAGCGCGGCATTGACGTAGTGGTGGTCTGTATGCACTTCCTTTCTCACGTACGCAGCTAAGTGCAAACGACACCCAGGAAATTGATACTCCTGGCCACACGTCGATCATCTCGGCGGCACATCCAGAACATATCGCATGCCCAGTCGCGTCACCTTGGTCGGATTTCGCCGCCGGTACGTGGATTGTCGCTGAAACAATTCTTCCTCGTTCACCCGCGACATATAGAGCCTCCTTCGGGTCAGCTCCGTCTCGCATCAGCGTCGACCACCAACTTTACTGCCGGACTATTCTCCGCGGTCGCCAAGATGTTCCCGTCTACGATTTTGAGTACGGGCGGTGATGAGGTGAACGCCAACTGCTATGAGAAAGACGCCGAGACCCAGGCCGACTTGAAGGCAGCCGGTCGAACGATTGAGCAGGCGCTGGATGTGTTCACGCAGAAGACACATGGAGCCATCATATCTGAAGGCAAGACTCCAGCGGTCTGGGAGGAGATGGTGCTTGACCATAACATCACGCTCTCGAATACCACGATTGTATTGTACGTCAATTCGTCAGTCAGTTTGCTACACTTCACTGACGCATTGATGATCGACAGGGTGTGGATCTCGTCGGCGAACGCTGCTGCAGTGGCCAAGAAGAACTTCCGCCTTGTTCACGGTCCTTCGGACTACTTTTATCTGGTATGTGTGGAACATTGGATCACTTCTCCGTCGCTCTGATTCTGACGGACTACGCAGGACTGTGGTGCCGGAGAATGGATCGGAAAGACTGCTGGGTACGTGCGCAAGCAGCCCTCGGTTGGTACGCCAATAACCTCAACTTCTCCATCACAGCAGCAACAGTTGGTGTGACCCATTCAAAAGTTGGCAAAAGGTGCGCCCTGACACTGTCTAAAGAAACGTGCTTTCATACTGTCCTTCCTTGCCCCAGGCATACACGTTCGACCCCCAGGCCAACATCTCGCAGTCGCAAGCACACCTCGTCCTTGGTGGCGAACAACTGCTCTGGGCCGAGCAGTCCGGGCCGGAGAACCTCGACTCGATCGTCTGGCCGCGCGCGGCAACGTCCGCTGAGGTCTTCTGGTCCGGGCCAGGGGTAACGCGAGCGAAGCACTCTCGCGCTTGCACGATGTCGCGTTTCGGATGAGACAGAGGGGCATTCGTGCTATCCAGCTACAGCCAATGTGGTGCGCACTGAGGCCTGGAGCGTGTAACATTGACTCGTGAAGGGAGGACATCGTGCGATAGGAGCGGGGAGCCGGCTTAGATCCTCTCGAAACATTCACTGGTGATTTGCTGAGCATGTTGCCTTGGTGTTCCTTGCGAATCAAGTAATCTTGTTAGGTCACTCGCTCGTTGAACCTCGTGCTGGATCGATTGCGAAAGTTATCGGCGAATTACAGGAAGTAGTACAGGTGCATTACTCTGCCAGAAAGAACTACGTTCGTCTCTCCGAAGGGAACCTTGGGTAAGTCACTAATATCCGTCTTGCGCTACTGGAAGGAATCCATCTCACTTTTATCTGCGGCAGTAAATCTATCCCCTACTCGGATGTGGCAAATGCGGTGTCCCGCACTGGTGGTAGAGCATCTTTGCCGTCTTACTTGTCGTAACACGAGCGGCCGAATTCGATTACTGACTGCACGGTGGTTATCCGTCCCACACTGGGCCGGTGCCTGGCACGTCTCGCTCCCGCGAGAGTCGGAAGGGCAGCCGGCGCTGCCATGGCAGTCCAAACCAAAACCACTGCTGAGTTCTGTGCAGGTACGGGCACTTGCGGGATGCTACATCGGTCGAAATCGCAACAGCAGTCTGGCGCACTTGCCCTGTGCTACCGATGTTACACATGGACCATCCAACGCCTATTGCCACAGTGAGTACATGGCACCATGACACTAGGTCATCGCGAGACATACGTTGATAATGCGCACGGCCTCATGCAGGTCACCATTTCTTGCGGCTGCTACCGCAACATCAGCGTGGCCCGAGTTGCGATTCAGTCTGACACTTGCAATCTCAACCGAGTGATCGTGTCGGACAACGCCCTTCCACTTCGGCTCCCAGCCATGTCCTCCCGGATGTCGATAACCGCATAGGCCAGACTGCCTATCATCCGCGACTTTCGAAAGGCATATAAGCAGAGGAGCTGCCACCCCAATACTCATCGTTCCCGGAGAACACATCACTGCCCATCTTCTAATTTCTCTTCTCCAACTGGGCAGGTACCCTCATCCTCTTACTTTTTGCCTACCTCCACCTCTACGGACTTCCAAGATGCCTGCCTCTACATCCACTAAGCTCAACCTCACGGGCTCCGTTATCGACGGTCGTTATCGGCTGATACGCATCCTTGGCTCTGGGTCCTTCGGGGTCGTCTACCGCGCCATCGACCTCCGCGCTCCCATAGAAGCTCGCGATCGGGCCATCAAGTTCGTCAGCAAGGCTGGACGCAAAGACTCCTCTATCGCAACTCTCCGCAAGGAGATGACTCTGCACAAACGCGTCTCCCACCTTCCGAACGTCATCACCCTCCACGACGCATACGAGGTCGCGGACTACTTCGTTTTCGTCATGGACTACTGCAGCGGAGGCGACCTCGGCAACTATCTCGCTGAGTGCGGCCAATTCACCGACACCGAGGAGGTCAAGAAGGTCATCCTTACCTTGCTCGATACTGTTGCTGCCCTTCATGAGGAGGGCATCTATCATCGCGATCTCAAACCCCACAACATCCTCATCAGTCGGGATCGCACCCAAGTGTTCCTGGCCGACTTTGGGCTGGCCAGCGATATCAGCGAGTACGAATTTGCTTGCGGTACCATGGCATACATGCCTCCAGGTATGTTGTACAGCTGTGGCAGGATCGAACTGGGCTGACGATCGCATGTAGAATGCGTTCTCTTCGACCCCAGGCGCAAGCCTAACGCGAGGAAAGCCGACATGTGGGCTCTCGGTCTGATCCTGTTGAACATGGTCAGTGGGGGCATCCCTTGGCGCCGCGCGAGCCGCATTTCGGACACATTCGCCGAGTTCGTCGACGACCCGAACTACCTCCTCCAATGCATCCCGCTCTCGACCGGGGCGAACCGTATCATCCGGCGCATGCTCCGCGCCAACCCCCTCATCCGCGCCAACATCGCCGACGTCCGGGCGATGATCTTGGAGCTGGACTCCTTCTGGCGGTCGTACGATGAGGCCGCACCAAATGAGTGGGAGGCACTCGCGAAAATGAGGTCTACCATTGCCTCCGAGATGGACTTCGACAACTCCCTCAGCTGGGCGCCGAACACCCAGGCGCGCCAGATGGCCACGATGAATCGCTCAGCGGGCTCTGCTGCGACCTCTGCAACCCGCTGCTCCTCCGGCAGGAGTACACCGAAGAGCACCCTCGTAGCCAGCCCGACCGGCAGTGTCATGATGGTGAAGGACATGCGCGAGAGGAAGGATATGGGGGAACGAGTCCGGTCACTCGTCTCCCGTGTCACGAAGAAGTTCGCGATGGCAAGTTAGAACCCATCACTGGGAACCTACAAAAGCCTGCGACGTTGCGGGCACTGTCGTCATCATGGCATATACTTATACCTGTGTACTCGAGCCATATACCTGCATTCGCGCACGAATTAAACTATCTCATCGTTACGTCTTATATGATTCGTCATGCAACATCTGGAGCAAGCATACAAAGCAACGTCGTGAATCATGATAATGTCGTTCAAAGGCTCCCGTCAGAGTGGGAACTCGAGCGAGAGCTTCGTGAGCAAATTGAAGCCGTCTACACGATAATTATCCTTCGTGATCGTAAGGGGCGTCACTCCATCCAAGAATGTCAGCAGATTTGGCGACGAAGTCGTGTACTTCGGCCACGAAATCCCAGTCTTGCCATTTGGATCGAGGTTGTTGACGAAGTTGACGAGATAGTCCGTCATGTCTCCACCACCGTAGACATTTATAATGTCCGTGCCGTGAGCCTGCGTACGACATAAGTGTTTCTCGACAACAGATGAGAGCTTGGAGACATACGGTTCCAAGGGCGGGAAGACCCTTAAGGCGCTTGTTCACTGCGATGGGCCGTCAGCTCTACGGTATGAACGCTCGGTATTTGTATCGAGACTCACAGAAAGACCAAGTCGACTGCTTGCTTGAACGGTTCTGGAGGAAAAACCTTCGAGGTGCCTGAAAGACAAGGTCACCTTGCATGGCCGCGAGCCTCTTGAACTCAGGGGTGAGAGCATTCAAGACGCTCGTGTTGAAGGGGGATCCTTGGGTGATGTCCGCCGGGTACGCCTTCAGTAGCTGGTCCAAGTCGGTCTCAGATATTCCAGGGATGTAGTTGCTGACGATGTAGTCGCGGACCCCCGCCTCAGTCCTGTAACCCTGTTTCGTGAATGCATCATCCGCGTCACTAAGAAGCAACACATACGTGATGTTCAGCGTCGACAGCGAGAACAGTGTGCCCTCGTCATCGCAGTCCTGATGTACACTAAGTGAATACTCCTTAAGGCGGGATTGGCGCACTCACGCCCGTCACGAAGGGAACATTGGCAACACTTCCCTGTTGGACAAGCTTTTGCGGATCATCGGGAAGGAACTTCCCGTCAGCACGAGGTAGCCAGGTCAACTTTAAGGACTGGAGAGAGAGGAAGTTAGTGTTGTCGTGAAACTAGGCGAGTCTGTGGAGATAGCAAGCATCGAAAAGGACACGAGTCACTTACTTGAGGAGAAAATATACCCGGAGACTTGTCCACTGCGGCCTTCAGCGTCTTGAAGGGAACCTCTCGCAAGCACTGCAAAGTGTCCGCCGCCCCGGAGCAACCCGTCTCGGCTACGAGCTTGTCGTAGTCACCCTGGCCACTGGTGATGTCGCCCACGGGAATGGGCGAACCAGATTGCATGAAACCCCCACGGAAGAGCCCTTCGGTATTTCCTCCGTTGGTCACCATGTGCAGCGCAACGGATATCGCACCGGCGCTCTCGCCCCATCTGCCAGTGGTAGCAGCACGATAAGCGACATGCAAACACGGACCCACACAAGCACACAAAAAACAGAGCTTGACGTACATGGTTACCTTCGTCGGATCTCCCCCGAATGCGCCAATATACTTTTGAACCCATCGAAGCGCGAGACGTTCTGAATGATCAAGAAGTTAACGTGAGGGGTAAAAAGCAAAGGCCAGATCACTCACGATCTTGCAAACCAAGGTTTCCCACACCAGCTTCCTTGACTTCCTTGCTGGCGAGGAAGCCATACGCTATAATAGCACTTGATGAACGAATGAGTGGAAATCGAAGAAGTGTGCCATACCCGATACACTATACAATTTGTTGAGCGTCTGACATGGAGGCCAAAGAGCACCTCAAACTCACCGATAGTTCATGCTAACATAGACGATCGGCTCGCCAAGCTCGATAGAGCGTTTCACAATGACGCCGCCATCGTACCTGCAGAACGCTGTGTTCAGTGTTGTGAACGCGCCCGACGAGGAATTCACCCACATGCTCGTTCCGCCGAGTTCGAAACCACCTGCGACCTGCGTAAGCATTTGCAACCATCTCTACAAGGTTGTAGACCTGCCCCCAAATATCCACTAACAACGCTGATCAATCTTCGGACATGCGCAAGCGTGAGAAAGGAGCGCTCACAACCGCGACAGGGAGCTTCGCATCGGGCTTCGTGCCAGCCGGCACAACAACGTTGATGGACAAGCCTTTCAAATCTGTCAGCAAGACTGGAAAGCATGCGAGGTAAGTATAATGGCTTCACAGTCTTCTGCCGAAGGCTCAATGATTTGGAAGATGGAGTTGACTATGAAGTCCGTCGCGTCCTCTGCTAATCCTGACAGTTCAGGGAAGTCGAAGGCTTGCTGAGGGCACGCCGGCCCAAAGCTCGTCGCAACGTGAGTGCCCGTGTACGGGTCCACTGCAACGGGCAGGTTGAACCGCAGGTCCCCAACCCTGCCAATGCGATGTCAGTTTCCGGACTAATATCGCAGCTTGAAACCTACGGTGCTTTGCCGAACGGAATGCCAAGGAATTTGCTCGCAACGCCGTCCGAGGTGCCCACAAATGTGCCTTGGTCGAGCTGAACAGTGGGGAGCGCACGCTTCTCTGTGGGTACAGAGAAGGCGGTCCCGACAACGGAAAGCAGGAGCAGGAGGTGTCGAACGAGCATCTCGCACAGAATGAGGGGGTGACACACTCGGGGCCTTGGGCCTGAGGGATGTGTCGCCTCAGATCCTCTACTTATGCGAAAGCCCCCGGTAACCGGTAACCGGGATCGATGCATGTCCCGAACGTCATCTGGATTTTGCCATCGTGCAGCACCCGGTCGTACGGCGCACGTACGCTTGCATCCGAGTCACCATGCCTCCGTTGCAGCGGGCTAAGAGGGGAAAGGAACGTGTGAGCCTGACATCACATCGCCGCATTGACGGGGGGTGAGAGGAACGGGAAGCACAAAACACACAGACGATCACACGACTGAAGCAGGTGGAGCGGAGACGAAGCAAGGTCACATTGCAACCGAGATGTCCTAAGTTGAGATGGACTGCGCGTTTCGGGACTACCAGCACTATTGCCTTGTAATGTCGAAACCTACTCAAGAGCCTCAGAAGGGATACGCTTCCGAGTCAGAGCACTAGGAATCGCACCTCATCTTGCGACAATACTAACCGTAACCGCTGAGGGTATAGTTTGAGCACAGCACCCGAACGGGGACAAGGCGGGGTAGTGCGACCTGCGAACCCGACGCCTTCTGCGTCCGTGTGTACGAAGTCGCGAGATCGACGTGACGGTTCTGATCTTCGGTCAAGTGCATGGCTGCACGCAGCTTTCCCTTCGTGTGATTGCCTGTCTGAATTGATAGTCTGCGTCATGGGGCCCAAAACATGACCTCAGTACTTACACTAAGAGTACCGGCTGTGACGGTTCCGGAAGTTCTCAGGCGGGAAATAAGATTGAACCCTCATGTGGGTCGTTGAACATGACATGTAGAGTGACCTACTGCTGCGGAAGATTCGCCTGATTACCGCAGTCTTGCATGGCCCGTCGGGCCATGAACACAACCTGAAGAATTGAAGCGGCTTGAGAGTCATAAGTATTCATAAACAAGGTCAGACTCAGCCGCAAGCAACCACTGAAAAGTCACGAACGCTTATGGCTAAGTTGTACTGCGGGAGGCATTGAAGCAGCAGCTGGAGGAAGAGGTCAAATCCTGAGTCTCAGTGGGAGCACTTATATAACGGCTACCCGCAGTGCTTGTGTGTTGTATGTATATACCGTGTAACGATGAGGACATGGCGATATGGCCGAGCGGTCTAAGGCGCCAGAATCAGGAAGTGTCCTATCTGGTCCTCACGGGCGTGGGTTCGAATCCCACTGTCGTCATAGCTTTTTCTGTGTTTGTGTTTGCTCTTTTGATTCTTGTAAAAAATACACGGTGCACGAAACAGTAGGCAAGGCTGTAACTATACGTACAGTACATGTACAGTGGACGGAAAGTAGAGAATGTGTCATGTCAGGAGTAGCGCCCGCTGTCGAGTCGGCATATTGCACTGATTTCCTTGTTCTCCTTATTCTCCTCCTCCCTCCTCCTCTCGTTCCACAACCATCGACTTGGGGTCAGGATCTGAGCTGCTCTTTATTGCCAGCCCTACGGGGACTTCACTGAAGGGCCCTATACTTGTTGATATTCGATGATGACTGTGAAGTCCATACGACCACAACTAAACTTTTACCGGCTTCATCTCCTCGCATTGTGGGTGATCGTCCATATCTTTCAGCTGGCACTTGCATTCTTACTGGCTTTACAGTGTTACTGTGCCCCTTCTTGGCGCCGCGATTCTGTTCGCCAGCAATGGGGAGTTTCCAGTCAGGTTCATCGACGCGCTCTTTATCTGCGTTAGTGGCGCGACTGGCACCGGCCTCGTCACTGTCGATCTCAGCTCTCTAACGGTCTGGCAGCAAGTCCTTCTTGTTATCCTTGAGCTCGTAGGCAATCAGGTCGGTGTTCAGGTTGAGAAAGTCCACAGGAGATGTCACTCAGACGCCCGTTCGTTGTCAGGCCTTTGTTGCCTGGGTCGTGGTATACGTTCGAAGGTACTCGACCGGTCCACTGCGTGCATGCTCCGTTCTTACATTAGGGACAGGTGGTACTTTCTTCGTAACCTCAGACACATAGTCAAGGCCGAACTGTCGAGGTCAAATGCCGCCCAGGCGCCTCAGGATATTTCCCCTTCCCTCCGCCACATCCGCGAGACTCTCGCTCGCCTCAGAAGAGAAGGCTCTGAGAGGCACGAAGGCAAATCGAGTTTGTGGACCGCTCTGCCCCGACAGGCCGCGATACGCCCGGAGATGGTCCGGCGGTTAGACATCGCACCCCATCTGATCAACCCCATGGGCTCGCAAGCACCGACACTCCCGTCCGAACGCATGGGAGACTCGAGTGCCGTCGATACGCTCAGCCGGGCAGCGAGTCGCCGGTCGCTGCGGTCGTCAGTTGTAGCGCCGTCTCATCCGACGCCCCTAGCGGACGACGATTTCGGCGGCTTTCCCGGGCCAGAACAACTCTTGACTCGCATCGTCAGCAAGCTCTCGCCTCGTTTCAAACGTAGACTGAAGCGCACTCTCACCGTTCCGCGCACGGAAACGCTCATACCGCGCTCGGGAGGCACGGTAGTGACTTCTGACGGCCCCGTCAAATCAGTCCCCTATCTGAGCTTCAGTGCTATCGTTCGGAACTCAACCTTCCACGGGCTGACCGAAGAGAACATAGAAGAACTTGGCGGAGTCGAGTACAGAGCTTTGAGTGCTTTGTTGTGGATCATCCCTTTGGTAAGACTACGACCTATCGGATACCCGTCATGCTGACATGTATTCCTTAACAGTACTACCTCGGACTGCTGTCCATTTCTTTCATTGTCACGGCGCCGTACATGTCATTACCCAAATGGCAGGAGAACTACTTGCCCCCGTTGCAACATAAGGCAATCAATCCCGTGTGGTAGGAGGCATAGGTTAGGTTCTGTGTTGCGTACTCACCTCGTTGAACAACTAGGTTCACCGCTTTCCAAATCATCGGCGCGTGGGCAAATACAGGTTTGTCCGAGCCGTCGTCACTTCTCATGTGATTACCAGCTCAACGCGGTCGCAGGAATGTCATTGGTCGACCAGAACATGGTACCTTTTCAAACAGCCTATCCTCTGGTGATCTTCCTTGTGTTCTGTGTTCTCGCCGGAAATACATGCCTGGTGAGTCTCATCCCCGTCCGGCTAGCCGGCGCCGCTGACATACTGGCATTGCGTGTACAGCCCATATTGTACGTCGTCTCATCCTCACATTCCCGTGTGAAGCACGACTGACCAAGCTCGGATGCAGTCTTCGGTTGCTTATGTGCGTCGTCATATCCTCATGCCGTACCAGCGATACCCATTGACGTACGACGTAGTTGGATCCTCACAAAATTACCAGGGAAATCTCGTATGAAGGAATCCCTTCACTTCCTTCTCGACCACCCTCGAAGATGTACGATCTACCTTTTCCCGTCCAGGCAAACATGGCTACTCTTCGGGACAGTCATGGTCCTCAAGTAAGTTGATCTTCATACTTTGCGGACGGTGCCTTAACCAAGCTCCTGTAATTGCAGCTGCACAAACCTGCTCTTCGACTTAGTCCTCAATATTGGTAACCCGGTCACGGAGAGCCTCCCATTTGGCGTGAGGTTCATCGACGCTGTATTGAACGCCGCGGCGTGCAGGAACGCTGGTTATCAGCCAATACCGGTCTCTCAGCTCATGCCCGCAGTGCAGTACGTGTCATCACCTTCAACTCACCCACTAGCGCTCCTGACGATGGATCAAGAGTGCTGTCCGTGATCATGATGTACATCGCAATATACCCCATAGCTATGAGGTATGATCCTGTCTGCCCTTGCGAGTTCTTCCTGCTTAAAACGAGACAGCGTGCGCGCGACGAATGTGTACGAGGCGAAGTCACTGGGCGTGTACGCCGATGACGAAGGCGACGACGAGCTCAACGACGACGCTCACTGGAATCGACCATCCGAGTCCCGGGTTGCAATTTGGGGGAAGTACTTGATGCGGCACGCTCGCCGCCAGCTATCCTTCGGTATTCTATATCTCTATACACTGCCATACGGTATCAACCTCGCTTCGTTTGACAGATATGTGGTGGCTTGCGGTCTCCCTGTTCCTTCTGTGCATCATAGAGGTGCGCACATATGTTCATACTTGGTGTAGCGTAGTGTGCTGACACCATCGATAGCGCGATAACCTCATCGACCCTGCGAAGCAGTCATACTTCAATATCTTCGCACTCAGTATGTGCTTGTTGATGATGATGTCGTGGCTGTTACTGATGTACAGGGGAAGTCTTCGAGATCGTCTCCGCTTATGGAACAGTCGGGCTGTCCCTCGGGATTCCTGGAGTACGTTCGTGCATGCTCCGTTGAACTCATGTCTGATCCCGCCTCCAGATCAACTACTCCCTTTCCGGTGGCATGCACACACTCTCCAGATTGATCATCATCGCAGTCATGCTTCGCGGGAGGCACCGTGGTCTTCCTGTAGCACTTGACCGCGCTGTGCTCATGCCCAGCGAGTTTCTACTAACTCCCCCGACAAATCACCCACCAATACCAGAGAGAAGCGAAAACGACAAAGGGGTCCAGCACGACGCAGAGCTTGCCGATATGCCCAGTCCTCTTCCCAACCCGGAGTCACTGCAAGCGCGTATGCGGACGCGTACACGTACCATCAGCCTGGTTGTCGAGGAGCGGCGCGACTCGAGCGTCATCAAGGAGAAGGACGTAGGTATGCCTCCGTGGAAGACTGACGACATTCCCGAAGGCAGTCAGGGCTCGAGTGTCGAGGGGGGCGACCTCGACATTGGCGAGCGCAACCGCGTATGAGTTACACATGGATTTGTGGGAGATGACATGACGACATGGCCAATGACCGTGACCTGGATTGCGTTCTAGATTATGTACTTGTATCCGTCGACCGCTTTCGTGCCAGCTTTCGCTCTCGCCACCTAAGGTTCTTGATGTGGATATATATACCGGGCATTCTCTACTTGTGTAATGATTCTGGAGTACCTGATGATGACCACCGAATACTACATACATAATTTTGCCATGATACCGGGTATCGTATACGAAGGCGATCAACGTCCACATGGTATCTATGACGTACAGAAGCCGCGAGATATACAGTTTCTAACCACTTCAACCGCGTAAAAGCCATATGCTACACCTGACTGACGAAAGTCCGCAATTCCTTGACTCGTGCAACCCTTGTTCTAGACGTTGACGATCGCGGAAGATGAAGAGAGCCCGATCTGAGACCCGAGCGCGCTGTCGCGGCACGCAAACCTCCCACTGTCCGCCAAACACGCCGGCGAAACAGCAGTGGCCTCTGGAGTCACAATCAAGCTACTCGCCGGCGACGACGCATGCGAGCTCGAATAGCTCTCGGAGGATCCTGAACCGAACCTCGGGAACTCCGGGACAGACAGAGTCGGTTGGCACGAGGCACCCATGCTGAGGTCAGGTACCACGGGGACCGCGGATCTCGCATCGCGGACGGATTCGGCGTCTGAGGAGCCACCGCTCAGCACATTGGCAGAGTCGATACCGCCGTTTGCGTGGGGCTGCGGGTACCCCAGGGTAGGCGCAACGCTCTTCGTGTATCCGCCTATGACGGACAGCTCGTCCTCGTAGCGGAAGAACGTGTCGAGGTCAAGAACTGCTTGACGGAGTGCGGGCAGCGTGAGCCGTTCACGAGGGTTCAAGACGAAGGCTCGCCGTATGATGTCGTTCGCGCCCTCGGATATGGGGAGCACGTCGAAGAGGAAGTCGGGGTTCTCGATGAATTGAATGAAGCAGGGGTCGTCCAGCGTCGCACGTTCCCATGGGTTACGGCCACTGATCATGTTGACGAAGATGACTCCGAGAGCCCATACGTCGCTGTAGGCAGTAACATACGCCTTGTAGCCGGACATATGTCCAATGCATTCTTGTAATGAACGATCAGTGCCAGCATCAAATACATCACGCGCTGAGGACATACCCGGGCTCATGTAAGCTGCGGTGCCGCAGTAGAACTCCTCTACCATCGACCTGTTCGTCGCCATGCCGAAGTCGGCGAGGTAAATCTCAGAGCGATCCTCGCTGACAAGGATGTTCTCCGGCTTGAGATCGCGATGATAGACTCTCGAGCTATGACAAGCTTCGACAGCGTCGATGAGGGAAACGAACGCTTTCCGGAGCAGCGCATCGTTATCCACGTAGACCCGCTTGCATATGGGCTCGAAGAGATCACCACCCCGGCAGAGGTCCATGACAATGTAGAAGTAGTCGTCATCTTCGTAGGCATCGTGGACCGTGATGATGTTAGGGTGGTCAGAGACAAGCCTGTGGAGGGCAATCTCTCGACGAGCGGCAGCGAGCTCGGAGGGTTTCCGACCCGCCTTGCGGATCATTTTCACGGCACGGGAGGCGCTGTTGCCAGTTGCTATAGGTGAGGGGCGAATATCGACGGCGTGATACACGACACCATAGGTGCCGGAGCCAAGGATTCGTACGAGCTCGTAACGTCCATCTACTATGCAGCCGGTGTGGTTGGGCATCGTGGAAGCGGCGGAGGCGGTCATGACGCGTGTGCGGGTCCGAGGGCGGATGGAGAATGAAAGGGGAAGAGGGACACCGGGAAGAAGAGGACAGGGTTCACCAGGAACAGAGGACGAATGAGGGCGTGGATCAATGACCTACACGCATTATATGGGGCTGCAGGAGCTACCGAGCTGTCCGCTCGAATGCCCGCTCTCTGTCCCTCAGAAAACGTCCGTCCCACGTCCGTGTGTGTGACATCTCGGACGCCGAGGACCTGCAGAACCGTCCGCCGAATTTGAGCAGGCATACGTACAGTCTCCCTGAACGCACAAATTCCAGGGAGACATGTACCGAACGATGATATGGCGTGCCACAGGTGCTACTAGAGACTTGTGTGGTGGTTGGAGTACTCATGGAACTAGGATATGAATGAGGATCCTGCCCACGTACATGTCCTGAGTGTTTCCCATGTAGGATGCCTCACTTAGCCTCGAGCGACGAGCCTCGAACCTCTCACATCGCCATATGATGCCTGAGGACCGGATAATGGCCAACACTCGGAGCCATGACGAAAACAACCTTCATCTGGACTCTTCACTGATGGCGTGAGGGTAGTGACGATGAATCGCCGTGGCAAATCACAGAAACGCCTAGCGAGGGCCAATGACAAGTGAGGATCGCGACGGAGGAACGGTCATGACGATCCTAACCAGAATGGGTCCCTTCATTCTCGTACTCTCGCATTGCTTAAAATAATGGCATGAATATTGGAAATGCATTGCTCTTGGGAAATCCGAGAACACCGCCGAGCGGAGATGACGATTCTGTTGCGAACTCGACATGCGCGGACAAGCCCGAGCAAGACAGGCATCCGAAGAGCAAGACAGGAGGAACGGGTGCGGTAGGCGGACAGCGGTTGAGCCAGTAGAAGCTGTGGGCAAGGGAACGGACGTCGGGAGCGACCGACTCACCGGTTCGAAGCGGCACGGTCCGGAAGGCAGATACGTGTGAAGGCTTCCTGATGCCTCGGACAGATCTGAGATAAAATTGAGTACATAGCATCCGTGGAAGACGCGATAAACCATACTAGACGTGCTTACCTTGTCTGCGGTTGAGATACTGTTGAGTACCCTGGAACGAGGCGAGCAAGTACAACTTCACCGCCTCGCCCGGGGAGACCAGGTTTCCATACCCGTAGCAGCGCCTTGTACGCCAGAACGGGCCCTCTGGTTCCTGACACGCATGAGCAGCAATGTGGCATGCGAAGTGGCGGAGTCCACGTTTTCATAGCACGTGTACCATGGACATACGAAGCGCTCATGTACTGAAAGTGAGAACACTGTCGTTGATCTTCAGCTTCACGTTCCTGTCGGAGGTCCACTCAAACCGCACATCCACCAAGCTGGCCTCCAGGGTCATATGAGCTGAGGCCCAGACTGTCAGTACCAGGGTCGTCGACGTCATGAGAAGCGCATATACCTGCATCGCCGATGTTGAAGTTTAGGGTTTTGAATGGCTCCGAGCCGCTATGTCCCTGGCGAGGCGGGGCGCCAGGCATGAAGAAGCTCGTAAAGCTCGAGCCCACCTTCCAGACCAGCACGTCTGACTCTTCCAGAGACATGGTCACTAAACGGCGACCGTCTGGAGAGAAGCTGCACGCTGTCGTCCGCTTCTTGTGGCCTTCCAGAACGTACAAGCGGGTCGCGGTCTTTAGGTCGTACATGACGACTGCTCCTTCGCTGGTCCCGACCGCTAGACGTTGAGACGCCATATGGAAGTCCACGGTGGGGAATCTGTGCGGCCAGACCGCTCGTGAGCGAAAGAGCTAGACCGGGGCCCCACAGCTACTCACGTCTGGACAATATGGCTCAAAATCTCCGTGGCAGAGTCTAGAACAGCCTCTCTTGCAGCGTTCGAGTTCGGGTCCAGCGACTTCACGATGGCCTCGACCAGTCGGGGCAAATTGTTATACAGTACAAGTGGCTTCTTGCGGATCAGGAAAATGACCAGCTGCAAGACGGACTTCCGGTGCTGCATACTGCGTGGCTGCAAGATGTCGATCGCAAGAGTCGTCATGAACAGCGGTGTATTGCTCGCCGCGATCTGCAGAACGGCAGCGCGAGCCTGGACACCGACGTTTGGGACCGAGATCGCCTCTTTCTTCGTCGTGGTAGCGAGCGTGAACAGGGCGCGCAGCATCTCGACCGCGTCCACGTATTGCTGCCAGATTTGAAATCCGCGTGAACAAAGGTCGATGGCGAGAGCCCTATGCGGCGACGTCTCGTCATGTAGGTAGCTCGCGATCGACTTCGCAATGTCAGTCAATGTGCTGTCAGGTGAGACAGGTGAGTACGACATCAATGCGGTCCGACGGATATCCTCACCTGGTTGGCAGCAGACTATACTTGTCCACAGCGATGAATCCACAGATACACAGGGCCAGTGCGCTCTGGGTGCACTCCCTCTCCTTCTCGGGCATCAAGGAGGGGACTGTTTGGCGACATGAGAAGATTGAAAGCAGAGTCCGAGGAGTTCATTTGCCACTCACGATATTGTTGCCAGGTCTCAACGGTCTCTGCTGTCTCGTGATCAGACAGTCGTGCAACCCCAGCATCAAACAAAAGCCGAGCGGCCTGTCGCACTTCAGGAGCTGCTCCAACACCGTCAGCTCAATCAAGAGAGATACAATGGTAAGAGGACACTCACAAAGCGTGCGCAACAGATATCGCCCGAGGCGCGGGAGACTGGGAGGTTGATACCCCTCGTGCACCAGCTGTCCGACAGATGCAGCATAGAACGTCATGACAGTAGTCGCATCATGAGCCAAGTCTGTCCAGGAGTTGAGCCGAACATAAGCGCAGGGAGACTGTGTTGTACACATACCGTCAAACTGCGCGAGGAACTGCAGAGCGGAAAGGATGGCTAAGGCGCGGTCGGCAGACGCTTCCGGCGATAATGTCCATGCGCCCATTGAAGTCGACTGTGGAAATAGGGCGAAGGAGTTCGCGCTGTATATCATCAGTACTCATGACAAGACATCGCTATGTCGGGGCGGCATACCTTGCCAAGCCGACGGCAGAAGGATGGCAGGCGATTGACAGACTTTCAGTGCATATACCGTCGATACCCTCACTGATCCCGAAGGTCAGAAGGATCGACAACAGAGCACGGGCATTTTCAAGCTTCGCCTTCGCGCTCAGCCCGCACACGATTGAGGCAGAGAATACTGCTGCACTTGACGAGAACTGCCGTAAGAGGCTCGATATGTCCACCAATAGAGTCGCCGCTGGCAACGAATGGTTTGAGCGACCGCAATTCCTTGAGAATAGCGAACATGCGTACCAGCGTCAAGACAGCCATACGAACGAGGAGCAGACAAAATATTCCTGCTCTCAAGGGGGTCGCCAATCGTCCTGGTCAAAGGTGAGCGGAAGAGATCGATAGAAGAAAATCAGGGATACCAACCACTCGAACCATCCTCCCTGCTGCACAAGCTCTGCAGCTTTCTCAAGGCTCATGGATCTCCAGAACTCTCTTGTCCGGGTGTCCCACAGTCGCGCGCGCCCGTCATGGTAGATCAACAACAGGTTGTCCTCTCCGAGGCATAGCCGCGTCAACCGGGCAGCCGAAGCAGGAACCATATACACACTATCCCAGACCGTCGCATTAGCACTAACACACGGGAGGCATGCGATGGGAAATGCCTCACAGTTGGTATCCGTCAACAGCGATGACAGCGATAGTCCCGTCCTGAGCTATACATAAGGCACAACCGTGCAGCCGACCGACCTTCTCGTCCTGTAGCGCGATGACCCTCACTAGCGGAGTTGTGAACAAGGTCCAGCGCGCACAGAGCTTGAGCGAACTTGAAAGTTGAGAGTGTGAAGGCGAAGGGGAAGGGGAAGGGAAAGCGCAGTCGTCAGGCAACCAGGGCTAGTGACGCGATTAGGTGATGGACGTACTCGTATGTCCACATAGCTATCGTGCCGTCGTCCGAACCGCCGATCAACGCGCGCTCGCCGCTGCGTGGGTTCTCTACTACGTCCACAGCGACGACGCTCCCTGGGAGCGGAATGTCAGAGATCTGTGACGTAACGCCAGAACTTCGGGTCAATTGGGCGAGCGATGAGCGAGCGATGTATCCATCAGCTGTGGCAGAAGGTGAGCGACCGGATACCCGAGAAAGTATCTTCACCTACTGTTGCCTAAGATGATGTTCTCCAGCTCGAGAGGAAGTATTGACGAGATGCGCCTGATAGGTTTGGGCTCCGGCATTTCAGCCCGTGCCTTCCACAGGCTGCGCGTCCTTGGACTTGTATCGGCCGTTGAGGTACCGACAGAAGTATAATGGACTCTCCGGCGGCTATGCTTCACATGAGTGGACACAACGTGCCCTCCGGGCGTGAGGGCTGCGGCGTCCCCCTGTGTGAAGGGGACGTTTTGTGTATGCTGGCACCTAAGCAGGAAGATGTGAGCTGACGGACCACATAAGATATCTAATTTACATACTGCAGTTGACCGCCGCCATGCGCGGCGTCCGAAGACACCTGATGAACCTCGAGATGGTCCTGCTTCTCGTCAAGATCTATGGAAAACAGGATGCGAGAGATGGAGGCGTACCGAGAGTAGCGCAGAAAACGAGTCGCGATCTATCCACCTGACGTCCTGTACACCGGAAACCGCTGCAGGGAGGCCTCTCTCCACACGGCCGCTCGACCACTTGACAATCTACGACAATCATGAGACAGATGCTGAACGCTCCGGCACACAAAACGTACTAGCAATTCGTGGGCAGACCATGCACACAGTCTCACGACATCTCCGACATCATGAGCGCGAAGACCGAGCAACGGCTCCGTCAGACCCAGTTCCCCGTTGTCAACTTCATAGCCAAAGTCTACTCGTTCAGGAGCTGTATCCTTAGCAGTGTCCTGAATGTGGTCCGTGGAAAGCGATTTGAGGGCCTTGAAGGGGTTCGGGAGGGGGAGGTGTGTGGACGAGTGAGACTCAGGCAAGTCCGGTAGTGGAGGCGGGAGCGGATCATTGATCTTCAAGGAACGAGATACAAGGTGACCTGATGGATTGCTATAGAAGAGGATGAGATGGCCTGGCATAGGTCGTTGAGTACAAAGCAAGGAATTTGAACTTGCACGCTCACCATTTTCGGGATCTGCGCGAAGCCCGACTGAATTCCACGGCGCGTCAATGGTCCACTGTCCAAGATACTCGAGATCGACCTCGCGCGCCGGCGTATCCGCGCGAAGGTGCAACTCATAAGCAGTTACCAGAGTCTGATTCTCAGAGTCGGACGTTGTGTCGCCAAACTGGCCAATAGGGTAAAACTCATCGGGCGAGGCGCATGCAAGTAATAGGATTGACTGCAACGTATATACAATGTAGCAAACCCTATCAGTAGAAGAATACCACCGAGTGCAGAGGTGCGCACCTCCTCAGATGCGGCCACGAGGAGTGTTCTCCATACCCATAGCATAGAGGGCGTCGGTTGAGATTTGCCACCAACCGCAGTCGGCTTCGGTTTTGCCTCAACAAGTGTCGATGCAAGGCACAACCCGTCTAGAGTGGAGTGCACGGACAGACCACTGGAGACAAACACGTTAACGGACGGCTCGGGCTAAGACTCGTGCCCACCGACCCCGCTGCATTTAGGCATGTGACGAAACGGCCCCCTTCATGAACCTTGAGCGATGCGACGACGCGTCCCGGTCCGGCATGCGGCGGGAAGAAGTGACAACTCAGCGTCATTGGCGATGATGAACCTGATTCGGGAGACGCAGTAGGATACAGTGGCGGCGATGGAGGATTGGACGCCGACAAGGAGAGTGTGGAAGCAGTAGGAGACAGTGCAGTGGACCTGTAATTCCGCGTGTCTTCTTTCCGTAGACTACTTCCGGGATTTGAAGGCGTCTGAGTGACCGTGATCTTGTCGGGGAAGGGTCGGGGCGCGACCTGGAGGTAGAAGCATGCCTGTCACGGTGTCCCTTTCCTCTCAGCATCCCTCTCAGCTTCTCTTCCTCATCATCAAAATCCACATAATTCTTAGGAGCCTCGGCCTGTTCGGTGGTAACGGAGGAGACAATACGAGAGCGCGTTACATGGAAAGGCGAAAGGGATGACTTGACTGAGGACGGGGAAGCCGAGCGCGAAGAGGGACGGCCCAATCCAAGAAACCGTCTTGCACCGGTGGGGGAGGCGAAGAGGGACTCGAGGGGAGGACTGGATGAGGCTGTCGTCCCGGGTGTACTTGTTACACGAGAGGATCGAAGAATGAATACCGAGCCGTCCTTGCAACCCAAGGCGACACCAGACGTGACGTCGGACTTGGTCTCTGGCGCAGAATAAAGACTATGCAGCTCCCAAGAAGCAAGGCATGACGATGTTGTCGAAGACAAGCCTTGCTCACTGAGGTCGAAGTCGGCCTTGCACTTTCCGTCGGCGTGAGTAGAGAAAGTGACTGGTACCGTCAGCGATAGGTGCTCCAACTTTTCAGACATGTAAGCAATTAGTCCATGAGCCCAGTGACAAGAAGTTGGACGACGCCGAGATGGTCTAGGAGGTATAGCAAGAGCCTGCAAGAGCTCACTCACTGCGGGCGCTGAAGTCAACTGGAGCCTACCCTAGAGCGCCTGGAGCCTGCCCTGAACTCGACTTTATATATAACGTCGCGCGGCGCTAGAAGTCTTTTCTTCGTGCGGCGACGCGGCCATACTTTTCCCCATGTTGCTCGTGGCTGCACTTTTCTATGCGGCCGTTTGAGTGTCAGGCTGCGTCAAGATCAACGTGGACGTTCTTAGTGCCCTCACGTCCTCTCTGCTCATTTTTCTTCGTAGAGAGGGCGGGCCGGTTGTTCAGACATCACTTCCTACTCCTACTTCCTTCGCTGTTGTCAACATATCTGCAATACATTCGATTCTCACATACTTATATCCCAGTTGTGACAGACCAGAGGGCGATCTGCAAAGAGGTGCGCATATGATTCAGGAAGTTCGTGATGTTCGTGTACACTCCGAAGTCTCCAATTGCCAAGCTGGCGGCTTGCAATTGAGTCGAGCACGACACCAGTTTCAAGCGAGGTTTCGAAAACCATGTACGTGTCTGCAATTCGCGCGAGTACACTAGAATGGTTCATGATACTTGGCCCAGAAATTTACAGGCCTGGACCATCTCCTCCGAACACCTCGTACGGAGTTGCGCATGACGGCACCGCGGGTTAGATCCAGCCACTTTTGGACCACTTGACATCTGGTACTGTTCGACTGTACATCCGACGCAGGAGCGTGGTGGGCGAACGACGTCGAGGCCACTAGAACCCCGGTGTAGAGGCCTAGCCTCAGGTATGTAGATTCACGAATCCTAGCTTCGTCGGGGTAGCTGACAGCGAATTTGGAACTTTTACATGGTCTTCGCTCGCCCAGAGTTGCGCTCCTTACGTATATGCCGTGGACGCCTAGGCCCTGCTACCCACTAGCTAACGTTTTGGAGGAGACACAGGGAGACACACAGACGGCGGCGCACCGAACTCACATCATCACGCATGAGGCGGTCTAGACACGGACAACGGAGGTTTTTCATGGCCCTCGGCTGTAGACTTGCATCAAGTTATGGCTTCCGCGCAGTCCGACGTGTTGGCTCATTGGATGCTAACAACCTGGGCCGAACATCGTGCTCTCTGGCAGTCTGGACCGTCCACAACACCGACTTGCCCAGTCATGTTGTTGCGGAGATAGCCACACGCTTCTCTTGCAGTACGGCACTCGACGTCGACAGGGCCGCGACTCGCTGAGAACGATGCACTCAGCCTAGCCCCAACATAGGTCCTTCCTACGCGCGGTGACGCGGTGTTGTTCATGAAGGTCCATACTCGGGGAAGGTCGCGCGACTACGACGTCGAGAACACGACAGAGTCTAGGCCCGTCTCATGTACATGGCTGCGAGACCTCCAAGGTGGAAGGTGGACCAGAACGCCGAGGACTGGACGAGGTTCGTTCCTCTCTGCTATAGGTGACTATATCTTCAAGTACTTAGTGCAGACTGTCGCCCGCTGACATGCGGTCTCCACAGCACAGGCAGGGATTATACTCAGATGGCTTGGGTCCAGTTCGTCTCTCCACACTCGGTAACGGCCAACCAACAAGCCTGGGCGACATTGTAGGTGGGTTGCAATTTCCTGTCCGGACATTCAGTCATTCATTCGCATTCCTTGCCTCTTAAGGTTGGCTTGCGCTCGACCGCACCTTAGCCATCTCGGACAGAGGATCCAGGCGCATCCATACATTTCCCTCTCTTTACACGGGTTCGCAGTTGGCATACAGGGCTGGAAACTGTGCCACGCGTCGCTTCGCACTCGTCCACGCTCGAGATTGGTCCACGCCCGGGATTGGCCAAGAACCGGGATGGGATCGTATCGCGGACGGAAACTCGGATCGGACAACCAGGATGCATCCTCGACTGGGCCTAGACTTGGCGCTGGAGCTGCAGCGAACAGCCAGTCGAGGAGTATGGTATGTAGAGCCTCTGCTCGATGTTGACAAATTTGACCTAAGCCTTGTGGCTCTCTGACGCTCTGAACATATCCGTCAGGAAATTGATAACCCGAATCCCCTCCTGACTTATAAGAGACGTTACCAATGGCCGAAACTTGCTCGTTAGCAAGGCAGCGTCGGACGGCCTGAAGCACTGTATCTCCGATGCGAATGTGGCGGCAGAAGGTATGATTGCTTGATCGCGATTTTTCTTTCAACGTTCTGATACCAACCACACTCAGCAGCTTCTCTTCTACAACGCCCTTGTCGGCCCTGTCTCGACCTGCAGAGGGGGCGCTGCGCACGTTACGCGCCACAGGTTCACGAGGGTTGTGACCGGTTGCTATTCCACTGCCACGACCAACTAGCCAATCGAAAGTGCCTGTCGATTTCTTCGTCGAACGTCAAAAATTCGTTGTTCTCTCGTGCCTCGTCATCGTGGCGCTATGCGTCGAGTCGCTATGGGACAAGGACGACCGCTCGCGCTGCCATCGTCTCCGATAACGCTCTGGGCCTGTGAGTCTAGATCTCATGCCCTGCTATATCTCCTGCTCACCAAAATGGCGCAGTCAGTAAGAGGGTATTGCCATTCTATTCGTCCGTTTCATGCACCTACAGCGGCCGGACCACAACTGCGTCGTGCATCCTTCCCAGTTGAGCCCATAGTCGGCCTAGGATTCGGCAAAGTCAGGATTGCTGTGATGAGGTTAGTTGTTGTTCCCGGCCATACCTATCTCTAGGGTCAAATATTGTTACACCACACAGCTTGCGTGACGCCATCCTAGTGAGTGAGGCGGTGCGTAGCATGTCCTGCCCAAATCCTATAAAGGACTTCGTGGTGCGCGGTCTTCCCGACTCTCCCTGCCCCTCCTTCACCATGAAAACTAACTGTTCCGTCGGTCACTTCAAGTCTATCACACTTACCACTTCTATGACTACGTCGGCGTCCCCGTCGCGGGTCAGCACTGCGGCCATAGTCGGGGCGGTAGTCTTTGGCGGTCAGTCTCTGCGCCTCGTAGCCTGTTCTCTGCCGCTGACCCATCACGCGCAGGAATGTTCCTAGGGCTCCTCATCGTGTTGTTCTACGCCGGTTGGGCCCACAACCGCGGGCTTCACCCGAACAGTCCCCAACGCCGCTTTGAATTCCCTCGTCTCGGGGTATTCCGCGCGTGGATTGACCCTCAGGCGCAGATGTTTCCCGTCAGCCTCGGCACCAGCAGAAGTGCCGACGATGCTGAGCTAGGCCTCCGATCGCACGGTCGACCCATTGTTGCGCGACCGGCACGCGTTCTTCATGAGCCCCTTCCTCCCTACGAACACCCTCCCCGTACGGGCTTGGAGACGTCGAGCCATCCATCTCCGAAGCCCACAGTACGCTGGCCGGCGATGGCATCGCACCAGATTCCGTCGCTGGACGTGGCCCACTCTGAGCCACGTCTAGGAAGACCGTATACCCTCAGCAGTCTTGATACCCCCTTGATCGATGTGCGGCGAGACGCAGAACGGGTGGCGGATGGGAGGGGGATGTGGCGGGCGGAGGCTGGGCGCTCGGCGGACGATGACGAGACCTTAGCGCGTTCGGACTGGCAATCGATGATCCCCCAACCTCCCGTGCAACACTCATATACGCCTCATCCTGCCTGCATAGGTTTTACACCGGCTCAGTCTGCTTTGCATCGCATGTTGTATTCCTGTTCGTGGCTGCGTCCTGTCGCTGTGCTCACCGACGCGTTATGTTGTCTCTAGAAGCACTACAACGACTCTTCAGAACGTGTGCGATGCGCCTCAAGGCATTCCCATGTGACTGAGCCGGTGTAGATCTTCGAAAGTCCGTTCGCTGCTGGACAGCTTTGTGGCAAAGCGCGGCCGCGGAGTGTCGGAAGGTCTCACGCCGACGACGCTGGACGGTCGCTTCCTCGGCCCGCTCTGTGAGACCAATGGACGGGCTGGAGTTTGACGTTGTTCGCGCGGTGCCTTTGTCTCCCCTTGGCAGCCCACGATCCGACAAGTCGTATGCGTTGCTTCACTGGCACGGCGTCGAGCTTGTCTCCTCGTTCAACCTCCTCCACGCGTTGACTGAGTGCAGGCTCGATCTGTATGTGATCAGACGGTCTCCTTGATGTTGCTGAAAGGGCTCGCATGGGATTACTTCAGTCATTCCCATCTAGTACGATTGCGACAAAGCTCTCACTGACGGGACGGTGAATTCTGACGACCATGCCAAGGCTTCTCTTGGTAGCGGGGCCCTCTCTGCTCGTACGCAAACTCTCTTGGTGAGTTCTATATCCCCGCGCGGCATCCGTCGAAGATGCTCATGTACACACAATGACAATCATGCTCACGGTCATGCGAGCGGCCCTGTCCCAGTAGAACTTGAACTGAATATGCGCCATGCCATGTAAGTGCTTCAGTGTCCATCACAATGCAACGTGCTTACACTATAGCCGAACGGATAGAAGACGAGTTTGTTGGAGCTAGGAGCGTTACGCACCCGCACCTGTCATCCGCTCTAAGGCCGCATGCGGACACAAGCAATAAAAGTCCAGCCTCGAGGCGCATTCCTCACCGCTCCCGCCCCCGCATGACCAGGCTCTCGCTGTCGCCGCGGTGTGAGCGACAATGACTATCGTGCCTCGGTCGACGTCCGCTCCTGGGGATGGTACTCAGATAACCTCGCCCAAGGTCGCCACGACCACTGTGGTGGGGATGGTCCTTGGCGTATGTGAGTGATTGCAGTCATTCTTGGCCTCCTCGTGACGTCTTATAACCTTGGCCGTTCAAGTATGCCTGTTCGTCCTGGTCATCAGCTACCAGCTGCTCTCCTGCCCCTGCAGGAAGCGGAAACCGGCTGGACGTGTACCACGGCTCGCTCCTCGGGACATGGTTATCACTACCCTCCACACTCCTTCCAAACCCAGACGCTCCTTCCGCACATGCTTCGGGGTCTTCGACAAGTCGCAGAAGAAGAGCCCCTTCGACCACCTTCCCATACCCGGCTCAGAGAAAGGTGCGACGCCTGAGCCAGACAGACGCCGCCGGCCTGGGGCGTTCCGCCAGCTTTATCTTTCAGTTAAGAAGCATGGTGCCCCGCGCCCCAAACCACAGCTCATACGCCCGCACCTGACGGGACACGCGGACCCAGTCTACGCGAACGTAGGGCGCTACGTTCCCTCTACCTCGATACAAACCTTCCCTCCCCTCGTAAGCGGTACCCCGGCAATTCTACTCCTTCACCCATCTCGCCTGCACTCAAGCGCATGGGCCGAGTCTTCCAATTCGACTCTACTCCTCCTGAGACGCCCCCATTTTCACCTTTGCCATCCACTCCTAGAACACCGATCGGTCGTCGCCACTACAAGCAACTTGACGACAGCAAATACTCGGAATGGGCGAACGAGCCCGCATACCGCACAGAGCGTCCGAAGGAGGCCTTCATCTCCCCGTGGTCGCCAAACGAGGGCGATTTCCCGTACTACGCGTCGATGTACTCGCCAGGGTTGAAGACCTTGAGTGAGCCTCAGACCCCTCCTCCGCTCTATCCCCCACCTCCTGCGTACCTCCCGGAAACTCCTATTCGAGGTTCCGGAAGCACCCCTTCGACCCCCACCCGCTCTCAGACAACTCCTGCTTCATGGAAGATACATGAGCCTCCAGTTTCGCCTATTGTCTCGTCTCTCCGGAACGAGATCGACGGTGCCATCGGCAGCTGGGAGGTACAGGACCTTCGGGCTGCTCTAGCGGAGACTCGAGGCGAAGATAACAGCATGTTCGTTGTCTCTAATGATACCGGATCCGATGAGTGGGATGCTTCTTCTGATTTAGACACTGTCAGTGTATATACCGACGCGTCCGTAGAGCTTCACAAGTGATACCCCAGTTAACTTATGCCTACCACCCTATATCGCCACTCCAACTGCGGATAGCGACGACGGATTAGGTAGCTGATGTACGAATAGGCGCGGCTCGGATTCGTTGCGTGTGTACCCATGTATCATCACAGCCAAACGGGCATATGCGATCATCAAGAACACTGGATAAACAAGGTTCATTGCTGTAGAGATATTACTGTACGTACATCGAACAGCGACCCAGCCAAAGTGATACAACGAAACAACGGACTCACCTTCCGCGCACGAACGTCAAGAACTTGCTCTGTCCCATAAAGAGTCGCTTTTGTCACTGCACACATCTATGCAGACGCGTGAGTGGGCCCCTGGACAACGGATGTGGGTACTTAGCGGGAAGTCGGAACGGTGACATCATCCAGATTGTTGAGGATGCGACGGCATGGCGTCTTCGCGCGATAGAGGGAATAAAATCATCGTTGTTACCAGACGCTTGATGAACGTGCAACTCACGACAAGACATCCCCATAAACCGTCCGTCCAACGTGTTGCCCGCCTCTCCTGGTGGCGCATATCCGACGTACTTGTTCGCGAAAGCAGAGCAATAGAAGTAGATAGGTCTCTTGTACAACTTAGTGGAAAGCATGTCGATACTACGCAAACGTACCTGCCCCGAGCATCAGATCAGAGGCACCGAGTAGAAGTGGCTTGAATGTTTCAATCATCGACCATCATCTTCTCCGTGTGCAGGCCTTCGCCGTAGGCCATACTCTCGAAGATGATCTGCCGCCAGATGCTGATGACGAATTCGGACGCCTCTTCTTCCAGCACCTGATAGGGTAATAGCAGTCAGCATGGTCCGAAAAGTGAACGAGTGGTCAGTGCTACGCGGGCAGGTATGGAACACGCACCGGCTCGAGGCCTTCAATAAGCTTCTGCGGCCCCTTGTGATCTTTGATGTGTTCGAGCACAAACATGATGAGGTCGTCGTCTTCGAGCTCTCCCAGATACTTCGTCATTTGTTTCTTGACGAGGGGTTCCAGCTTGCGGTCGATCATAGTCTTTGGGGTGAAGTTGAGCGACACAGGAATAAACAAAGCTTGATGGTAAGTACTCACGTCCGACACGCCATCCCACCGAACCTTGCTCTTGAATAGCGTCTCCTTGTCGCGTGGGACCTCTCCGCGTATCTTCTCCAGCCGCTCCTTCGCCTTCTCCCCGCCTTCTGCAAGGTCGAGTTTGGGCAACGGCACCTTCCGCTTCCTGATAGCCTCCTCTTCCTCTTCCTCCTGACCAAAGACAGTCGCCTTCTTTTCAGGTCCAGCCTCCTTGGGCGCGGCAGGCGCCAGGGAGACACTGAGCTTGACGGGCGCACCATCGTCGAGCAGCATACCGGCCTTCCGCTGCTCGTCCTGCAGCGCCTGCATCTCGTCCATCTGCCGCGCCAAAAATGCCTCGGACTCGCGCCGCAAGTTGTCCGCCTCCCGCTCTTCGTATAGCCGCGACTCTTCGTCGGCGGCCTGCTCAGCCGCGAGACGTCGTGCGCGAAGACTTCGCCACCGCGCGCGATCGGTGTAGAATGGCTCGTCACTCTCATCGTCGTCCCACACATCGAGCCTGGCACGCATCTCGATGCGATCTCGGTCCTCCGCCTCCTTCATCGCTCGTTCGCGTGCGATAGCGCGTTCAAGCGCCTGTATTCGAGCACGCTCACGAGGCTCATAACGACGCTCGCGCTGGAAGGATGTTGGGTTAGTGTAACGCGGTAACGAAAGACGGCCACTCACATCTTTGTAGGAGTTCTCCTCGTCTCGCCGCCGCGCCTCCCTCCTCTCTTGCTCCAATTCTTCATCTGTCTTGCCGGGGCGCACGGATGACTGCCTCTCAGAGGCGGGAGTCCTGCTCCCATCCTCAGCTTTCACGAAGCCGACGGGCTTGCTGTAGCCCTGCGCACCCTTGCCGAAGCCCCTGCTAGCTGAAGCGGACTCGGGCGAAGCTTGTTGCGGCTTGCCCCACTCTCGAGTCTTGGGACCGGAGGGAGCAGCGAGGACGTTGGGTAATGCCTCGCGGACGTCGCGCATCTTCTCTCGTTCACGTTTTGCTGCTCGCTCGCGGAACTGCGCGATTTCGGTCATGACGAGACCGCGTTGTGTCTCGGGCAGGTCGGCCTCTTGGAGATCGTGGAGATGGGGTGGGATAACGTACTTCTCCCGATCCAGGAGCCCATTGCTCGCTGCTTCTTGAGACTTCTTATTGATTTCGTTGAGGAGTGCGTCTACCTTGGCTTTGGCTTGCCGCATAGCTTCATCATCGGCCTAGTAGGAGTTAGTGTTCTCAGAACATGATCCACATACCATCTCACTGAGAATGACATGCCCACAGGACATGTCACTCCCAGCAAGGTGACGTCTACGAGACGATGTGTGGCCACGTACGTCAGTCCGCATCTTCTGCGCACTGTAAGCTTCGAGGAAGACTTTCGTGCGCTCATCCCCCTTGACCTGGAGGTAGGCGAATTAGCCAGCGCCCAGCTAACTACGAAGAACGGTGCTCACTAGCAACTTTTTGTTCACACACCCGTCCTCCAGCGCAGGCAGCTCCACGTTGTTCAACAGGGTCATGGCCCGGAGTGCGCCATCGGGGTCTTGAAACTCGGCGAAACCAAACCCTTGAGGCTTGTTCGCAGGGGTGATGAGTCGCTTGAAAGAGGAAATGGGGCCACAAGCCTAATTCGCTATCAGTCTCACTTGCCGCCTGGCAGATGGGTGGTACAACATACCTTCAATAGTTCGTTCAGGAACGAGTCCGTTATCCCTCCAGAGATTGATCCTATGAACAAAGTCGTGGGTTTCGGCTGTGGCGGTACGAACGCAGGCTGGTGGTGCAGTTGTTGTTGTGCTGCGAGCGCGGACATTGAGGGTCCCTGGCCGTACGAAGGCATTGGTGCGCGATGGCCGATCCCCAGACGGTTTGGCTGCATGCTGACTGAGATACAATGACCAGTAGTCAAGCGAGAGAGGATGAGTATGTCGCAGTCTCAAGATGGCGGTACGGGACGAAGCAACGAGCAAGCTGGGTCTCATTCAGTTCAATCGGAGCGCTGAGTTGTTTGTGGCTCGTCTTACTACACTTAACTTAATTATTGGAAGCCCGACAGCATCGGTCGAGCTCCGCTGAAAAATAAGAGCCTGTCCCTTGTTGCTTAGGCTAAGGAAGTTGGCGTACTTGAACTCTTGCCACCAATCTATCGACGCTCTTCAATGTCTCTTTGCGACTTCTCCATCCCCTCGTCGTCCTGTCGCCGAAATAATTACCACATGACGAAGATAATCCGGAATTGGCTATGAGCTTACCGTTGGAACGAAACCGCTCGTGTCTGATCCAAGTCTGATCAATGATGGACATCGGAGTCGGACACAGACGGGATCAAGGATGGGTCGAGGGAGGCCCAGTGTGTTACATGGTGGTGCGGCCAAGGTGCGAAATCCATTCTGAAGGGTCTATGACAAGCGAAGTAAGGACATGAACGTCAGCCAGCCATCAGGCAGCAAATGGGTCTTCCTGACTTAAAAGCACAGCGAAACATTGTCGTACTGGTTCTGCAATGCAGCATCGTGACGTTGAAGTATGCAGGGGTGCGTCCATTTTGTTCCATGTTGGCCGGATGGTCACCCGACCATGCGCGGTTACCATTCCAGCGTCGAACTGCCCGCCAGGGGTTCCCAAGGACGTCATGAGCGTGATGGTGCGAGAATAGCCGGACATGAACCATCAGCGGGTGCGCGACAGCGCTGTGCGGGGGTATATAACCTACCCCGCATCCTTCACCCCGCTTCGACCGACGACGACCTGGTCTCCGGACAAGATGGTGCACTGGCCCGCTGTGCTACTCTCCTCGGGCGTTCTTCTCGGTGTCCGCGCCCTTCCCCAAGGACCCGTCACGAGCAGTGTCACTGCACCGTCCATAACAGTATCGACAGTGGTCGCGAGTCCCAGTGCCCCCCTCTCGTCGTCTCTCCCGTCACAAGTGCCACTTCCCCCGAGCCAGGCATGGTGTCCTAGCAAGATCTTCTGTGCGGGCGAGGTGAGTGCCGTTGACGTATGTGGCGTAGGGTGATGAACCCTGACAGCACGGTGGCATCGTAGCTCCTCCAGACTGTGAATGTTGCTGCATTGTACGCAGACCCTAAGACCTTCGTCGACAAGCCCACGTCGAAGTCGTCCCAGGAAGTGCTCTCAGCCTTCCAGGCGATTTCGAACGACACTGAGGGCAGTATTGTGGACTTTGTCGACAACAACTTCCGGGGCGAGGGTCTTGAACTCGAGGCTGTTCCATTGACGAACTTCAACGCGAACCCGGCTTTCTTGAACAAGGTCTCCAATCCGCTGGTCAAGTCCTTTTCGCAGACCGTACATGGATTCTGGACGCAACTTATCCGGCAGACGAATCAGTCTGCACTATGCCCGGAAGGCACGGAGACAGGTAGCTGCGAGAGCTCCCTGATCCCTCTTAACCATACGTTTGTCGTTCCTGGTGGCCGTTTCCGGGAGCAATGTGAGTTACTTTCTTCTGCAAGTATTGTTCAGTTATGTTGATCACTCGGCCATCAGACTACTGGGACTCGTATTGGATTGTGCAAGGTCTCATTCAGTCCGAGCTCTACGACATAGTCAAGGACACGCTTGAAAACTTCATGGATGAATTGGAAAACTTCGGTTTCATCCCCAATGGCGGCCGCATCTACTGTACGTACCGCATGGTCAGGCCATTTCACCCCACCCGCTTACGCTACCGTAGACCTCGACCGCTCTCAGCCGCCGCTGTTCATTCATGTGAGGAAAGCCTTATGCTGCTCTGCGTGACGTGGCTAAGTTCCGCTGACAGATGCTCGCTGATTATGTTGCTGCGAGCAATGACACGTCCATTCTTACTCGGGCCCTCCCTCTCGCTGAAGCAGAGTTCAAGTGGTGGGCGGAGAACCGCAGTATCAACGTCACCAGCCCGTTCACGAACAAAACCTATACGATGGCGCGTTACGCGGTTAACAACACCGCGCCTCGCCCGGAGTCCTATCTGACTGGTGCGTCCTCCCGGCGACCCTTTATTGATGTGCGCGAAGCGGCTGATCATCCGGCTCCAGACTACCTGACGGCCAACGATCCGACACTGTCCACTCCGTTGACTGAGGATGAGCGCTCGAACCTATACGCTGAGCTGGCCAGTGGCGCAGAGACCGGCTGGGACTACTCCGCCCGATGGCTCAAAGATCCTCTTGCCGGTAGCGCGGCGGACCAGAACCCTAAGCTCCGATCGCTGAACGTTCGTGGGACCGTTCCGATTTGCCTCAACAGTATACTCTGTATGTCCTCATTCCCGCGTAAACTCCCATAGGCGACTGTGATGCTGACATCCTGTAGACAAGGCACATCTACTGCTCGCGGACCTGTACGAGTCTCAGAAGGCGAATGCGTCCTCTGTATCTGCTCACCGGGATGTTGCCGCGTCTATCCGCGCCGGTATCCTTGATCTCTTCTGGGACCCATCAAAGCTGGCTTTCTACGACTTCAACCTGACGGCGAATGCGAGGAGCACCCTCTTCAATGTCGCTACATTCTACCCTCTCTGGAATGGCATTATTCCCGACGAGCTGCTGTCTTCGAGCGAGAAGGCCTTCGGCTTCTTCTCTTCGCTGAACATGGTCCTCAACCGATACAATGGAACGTATCCCGTCACCTTTGTCGAGACGGGTCTGCAATGGTGCGTCGTTTGAGTGATCGGAGCGTGTCACAGTCGATGTTCAGGGCATTTGTTTGCGTCACAGGGATGCACCCAACGCCTGGCCGCCGCATCAGCACATCGCTCTCGAGGCTCTCCGTGCTTTACCCTCGAACGTCACCTCGGGCGCACTTCCAACTCCCAGCAACGGCCAGTCCACATTCAGCCTCATCCCGGACGGCCAGCTCTATGTATCTGAGGATGCGCTCCCGAAGCAGAGTATTGCCGGTAGCAGCAACGCCAGCGCGACCGGGTCGTCGGCCGACATCAACAAGCTTGACGGCACCGTCGTCAACGGTGGCAACAAAACCGATGGCGAGGGATGGGCCGCGACCCTACAGCGTGAGCTTGCGAACCGCTACCTCACGAGCGCGCTTTGCAGCTGGCATGCCACCGGTGGACAGATCCCTGGTGTCCTCCCGAGGCTGTCGGATCAGGAGCTGAATGTGACCCAGAGCGTCAACAACACCGGGAACGTGCGTCGACATCCATTTGCCTAAGCTATGTACGATGACCCTTCGTGCTAACGACTCATCCCCCGCACTATAGATGTTTGAGAAATTCTCTGTTTCCGACGTCGACTCTGCCGGTCGCGGCGGGGAGTACACCGTTCAGGCCGGTTTCGGTTGGACGAACGGTGTGGTTCTCTGGGTCGCAAGCAAATACGGCGACGTCCTCGTCGCGCCGCAGTGCCCAGACCTCCTCGCGCAAGGCAGCACCAGCACTGCTACTACTGGCGGCAGCAATGCCGCGTCAAGCGTCCGGGCAGCGCCTGCCCTTACCGTCGCTCTCGCGCTTGTCGCAGCGCTTGTCATGGCGTAGTGTCGCACTATTATGACTCATGAGGGAAGGGCTCGAAAGAAAAGTAGCTTTCTTGGCGCAGGATGTAAAATCACCTTGGCTCTCCTCGGGCGTCACGAGGGCTTCACGGACTGTGAATTGTGCGACGTCCACGCGAACAACATGTACAAGCTGCGTACATACAGTTGCTTGCGAGTTATGTATCGCGTGTTTACGATGATAGCTTCTGATGCCAAACGACCTGTCACCCGTACTCGACAAACGACTGCGCAACCTCCAGCTGTACTTAGCCAGTTCCCGACTCTCCGATGCCCATCAATATGGTCGCACCATGCGCTGCTTGCCGACACTGACGCGACACAGCACCATGCACCGCCCGGTGGTGAGACCTCCATCGCCTCTGGTATCTGCACCACACTCTCCACGATGCCGGGAATCCAAGCCCGCGTCCGCTGCGGTTATAAGTAGACTTCGCGCGCCCCGTCCGAGACAGAGTATAAGTATCTATCAACAAAGCAGTAGGCGTTCAACATCATCTGTACCACACTCTCCAGCGGGAACATCGTATCAGGACCGTCGCCCGGCATGTCGTTCACAACGTCTGCTCTCTTGCTCTCAGCAGCTGCGCTCGTACATGCTCTGCCGCCTAGCGTGCCGCTGCACCTGGACAAGGTGAGCTCCCCCCCACCTGAACTGCTCTGAAGTATCTCGTCACCTGACACGCGTTTACTCGATGTGTGCTCCGCCTCAATAGGGATTCTGGTTCGGGGACTTCACAGTCGGGCAGCAGACCTTCACAGTGAGCCCCAGTCTTTTCCGAAGGCGCGGACGTGTCACCTAACCGACTCTTAGCTCCCGATCGACACTGGAAGCTTCGCGATCCTCATCGAGCAGGGGAAGTATCTCCCGAGCCCGACGTCGCAGCAGACGAACCTCAGCGAGTTCATCCAGTTCAACGGCGCCAGCGAAGACGGCACCGGGCCGGCGGAGGCATGTACCCCTCCTCTTCGCAGCCTGCGTATGTCAGGACTGTCTGTCCTGACGCAGTGTGCCTAACTAGGAAACCCCCTCCTTTGTCCTCGACGACGTCAAATTTGCTGGGGTGACCGTCAGCAACTTTTTGGTGGGGAACATCACTGTCGGGGACCCTCTGCCTGGCGATGGGTACGTCGTTCGCATCAGGAATTGACTGGTTCGAATCCTCACTAGTTCGGTAGCGTGGCAGGGTTCAGCCCTCCTGCTTCTGATTTCAGCGGAGGCGACCCTACGCAATCTAGCGGACAAGGTCTCATCGAGACTCTTTGCGACAGTGGGGTTGGTGCGTACCATCACCGCCCGCTCAGGGTTGTCATAGTCATGCGGCTCGAGTTGACGCAGACATGCTATCATAGTCTCTCCTTGTCAGTTCGGTCTCACCCTGGGGAAGGACGGAAACGGGTCCTTCATCTTCGGCGAGATGGGTGCGTTGCTGTCGCCTTGCCGGACATCTATCTGGGTACCTGCTGACCTCGGACTCAGACACGTCCAAGATCAGCGGCGAAGTGACCACTGTGCCCACCACGCCCGTGTGTTTTGCCCCCTCTATCTGCGTCTGTAACGCTGCTTGACATTGAACTCCACGACAGAAAGACTCCTGGACCGTCAGCAACACGTCCGAGGCCGACTCTCCCCTTCTCGTCGTCGATGGCAAATCCATCGGGCAGATCAGGGCCGGATGTAAGACATCTTCGTCCTCGTCTTCGTGGGCACCTCCATCTGACTCTACGCCGGTGTCAGTCGATAGCGGCTCTCCGAACATCATCGGACCTCTCGACCAGGTGCGGACAATCCTCCAGTCCGTAGGATACAACATCTCCCAGCAGACGGACGACAGCGGCATCACAGTAGCTCTGGTACGCTTTCATCATCACATCCCGTGCACTGCACATTAATATTGACACACGTCCCACTCAGGGAACGTACGACTGCTCGCGCGCCCCAGCACGCTTCGGCTTCAGCTTCCCCCGAGCAGTGCGGTTCACTACATCGATGCCGGGGCGAACGTGCTCAACCGGACGGCGGACGGGAAGATCTGCACTGCGAACGTCCTGGGCACGTCGACCGTCGGTCCGGCGGACTGGTCCATTGGACAGACGTGGTTCCAAGGCCGATATGTCCAGCACGACTTGGACAACAACACCATCTCTTTCGCGGATCTTGCTGAGTCATGAAGATGTGGATCATGCGTTGGACGTTGGCGAGGGCCATGGCCACGACTCGTGTATGTGTCTATTCTTCACTGGGAGTAGGTTGCAATCATATATCCGACATGTATCAAGTCGGGTCGTGCCCGGACATAAATCAATTCGAACGGCCGGACGGTGGAACCTATCCCGATTTTCGAGCACGCATATAGTCACCTCGCGGACTGTGAGCATCAGCCAGCGGTAAAAGACAGCTAGCAGTTGGCCGAGGAGACCGCAGAAGCATGACGGTGACGTCGGTGCGCCGGATTGGGCAGGTACGGTCGTCGTCAGACTCGAGCAAGGGCCGTCCCGATCCACAGCCCCAAGTAGCCATCGCAATGCGACGTCATATCCTACCCACCCTTGCCTTCGGACCACCACCTCCCTCGCCGGACGATGGACGACGGACGACGCGCACCCGGGTACGCTCAAGACCGCTGCATCCTCAGGCTAGGGTCGGTACGTCCTCGACTGCAATGGGGGACGCCCCTGCGCAGTTGGGTTGCCCCGAGGGGGTTGTCGTGCCTTCCCTTTCTTTGATGCATTGATTGCGTATGGATGAGCAGCACGAGGGGACGTGGCTGTATGCGCCCGATGAAGGCTGAAGACGGATCCGAAGCGCGGACGGACAGAGATGGCGCGTTGGTTAGCGTGGTAGGTCTGCTCGTCGTCACTTCACGCTCCTCTCATCCGTTCGGACCCTGACGCTCCTTCCTCTCCCGCATACAGCGACGATGGTAACCTTTCTGAGCTCGTGGTTGCGTGTTGTATTGGGTCAGTAGTTGCATGTGATCTGCTTTTGTTGTAACAGGCAGCTCGCAAGACCTCGACTTCGACTTCGACTCGACCGACAACAACGGCCGTGGATAGCGGGTGGGTGTGATCAACCCCCGCCGGGCGGAGACAGCTTGCTGTTTCCCGCCACTGTCGCGCCTTCGGGCGATGACAGACTCGCGACGAGTCCAAGTCCGTCGCGGGCCTCTGCACTGCGGTGCGGAGGTTAAACTTCTTCCTTCGGCCGAGGGAGCCCTTCTTCGGGAGGGTCCTTTTTCTCTTCCATGACGTCTCCTGCCTCCGCTCGGCGGACGCAGAAGGCTCCACGGACGAGAAGGAGGGCTCGACGAACGCTTGGGCTCTAGGGCGGGTTCCTCATTGGTTGCCCGGTCGTTGTTCGGCTCACATGCCACGTGGGTGAAGTACGGAAAAGGAACGTCGGTTTCCATAGCGGGATGCAGGCGATCACTGGCGCCTATTCGGTGCTCTCCTCCTGCTTGCGTCTTGTAACTTGCTTGTAACAGTAAGTACTAAGTCTTGTCGGCCGCGGCGGACTCTCGGAGCTCACATTAAGGCATGTGCGCAACAGGATGTAGGGTCATGGCTGATGCTGATTCAACCCAGGTCAGCGGTCGAAGTTAGAGACGCTGTGAAAGAGCGAACGTGGATCGCAGCTCCGGCCACGTACCGCCCGGCTGCGCATCGGGCTGCCAGTCCCGGAGGTAGGTATAAAACCTTGTAGATCGCAGAATGGTGGTCGGTAGGCTGGCAACTGCTGCTTACTTACATCTACGTCCACATGTTCCAACTCGCGGCTTTCATCATTTACTCGCTGCTTTGGAGTCGTGCCGTCGGCGCCGCCAGTGGACTTCCAAACATTGTTCCGCTGCACTTGGATGCGGTGAGGAGACACTTGACTCCATCGTTTCAACATACACTGAGCCATGATGATCTATAGGGATTTTGGTATGGCAGCTTCGTTGTGGGGCCGCAGAACTTCAGCGTACGTTGATATGCTTGTCCTTCGGGGCCTGACATTGATTTTACCATGGACGCATTTATTAGCTCGCCATTGACACGGGAAGCTTTGCGGTAATCATCGGCGAAGGAAAATACAAGCCCAATCCTACGTCCCAGCAGACGAATCAAGGCGAATTCATACAGTTCAACGGCGCGAGTGAGGACGGCGTCCAAATGGCAACGGTCAGTCGCACCCAACTCCGCCCTTCACCGGGTCACCATTGACTGACAAGCACGCGATTTCAGGAAGTCTTCTTTTTTGTGAAGGACGACGCTACGTTCGCCGGTGTTGCACTTAACGACTTTTTGGTTGGCAACATCACCGACGGCGATCCGCTGGGAGGGGATGGGTACGTTCTCACACGGAGTCCCATCCGTGTTCCGTCGCTGACACCGTTTCGCGATGTTAGGATCGTGGGATTCAGCCCGCCAGCCTCGATGATCACCGACCCCAATGACCCGACGTTCCTCGCGGGCCAGTCTCTCGCGCAGGCGATATGTGATCAGCAAGGCAGTGAGTGCGCTGGGCAGGTCCATGTGTGCGTCGAGCTTACTCGCGCTGTAGTCTCGCCTTGCGAGTTCGGTCTTACGTTGAAGACCGATGGCACTGGCTCGCTGGTATTCGGACCACTGGGTAAGTCGCTGAAGAGGTCCCTGGGTGGACGTGCGCGTAACTCTATATGTCCTGGGCAGATGAAACGAAGATTACCGGGAACATAACAACCCTACCTACCCTTTCGGTCAGGGCTATCTTCCTGCTGGTGCGAATTACACTAACACGCGTTCGAACACCCCAATTGTAGCATGACGCGTGGATCGCCCTCAATCAAACAGAGGCCGACTCTGCTCTCCTTGTCATCGACGGAGAGCCTGTCACGCATCTCATACCTATCTGTGGGCTCTCCTCCAACTGTACGGAGTAAAGTATATACTGACCGGTATCGCGGCTTAGTCGACAATGGCACCCCCAACATCATCGGCCCGATTGACGTTGTCCGCTCCGCGCTGCTCTCCGTCGGGTACAACCTCACGGAGCAGACCGACTCGGACGGGATCTCGACTGTCTTCGTACGTCCGCCTCCTGGCTTCTAGCCCGAAAGTTTCCCAGCTCCTATGCTCACGCCGCCGACTCCAGGGCACGTACGACTGCTCGCGCTCCCCGGCGCGTTTCGGGTTCAGCTTCCCGCCCAGCACGGAGGTGCATTACATCGACGAGGGCGCGAACGTGCTGAACAGAACGGCTGACGGGAAGACCTGCACCGCGAACATCCTCGGGACGTCGACAGTCACCGCACCGGACTGGCAGATTGGGCAGACGTGGTTCCAGGGGCGATACGTGCAGCACAACCTGAACGCGAGCACGCTCGCCTTCGCGGACCTCGCCTGATAGAGCGGGCACGAGAGACTGTAGCCGTTGCAGTTGCGTCGGCATGCAGCAGCAGATGGGACAAAAATGATGCTGTCGGAATTATGTATATGGATACAATCGGGTATTATACTTCTTGTTCGTAAACGTCCCACTCCCCATACGCGTCGTCCTTCTCCGCGTCTTCCTCAATATCGTCCTCACCCTCCGCGTCCTCCTCGTCGCCCTCGGGAATGTCGTCCAGAGCAGCACTTTTGACAGCTGCAGGAGCAACGGCGGGAACGAGACTCGCCGAGCGGGACTTCGTGGCCCGAACCTGGCCGACACCGCCACCTCCCTCCTCCTCGACGATGAGCATGCCCGCCTCGTCGTCCTTGTCGTCCATCGTGTACAGGTGGCCGTCGTCGTCCTTGTCATCGCCCAAGTCAGGCATCTGGAAGGAAGAGCCCTCGTCTGTGAAGAGATCCTTGAGCGCATTGTAGTTGATCTTCTTGCTGTACTTGGGGTTCTTCTTGATCAGGTTCCGCACCGACTCCGCCACCGTGCTCCCGTGCGGCATCGACGCGTCGCGAGGTTGGTTATTCGTCTTCCGTCTCTGCAAAGAGCGGCATAAGGTGAGCATCACGCCCTCATAGGCTCCTCCGCCACCGAAAATCAACACGTGCAAACAATGATGCCGTGTCCGGAAAAGTGAATCGAATGTGCAAGTCCGGGATACGAACCTTGCGCGTCTTCTTTTGTTTGTCTTCGTCCTCTTTTAGCTCCGCTTTCGCTGCAACATACCGTTCAGCGACCGCGCAATGACGTTGCACTGTGCTCATGCACACCAGTATCAACGCACCTGCTATTGCTTCCAGATAGTCCTTGTTCATCTCGACCCACACGCGTTCCTTGATGCGCACCTCTTCCTCAGTCAGAATGAACCGGTCAAGCTCTTCTTCGTCAAGCCCAAGGAGCTCGTCATCACCCTCGTATTGTTCGCGCCGCCGCTGTTCAGCTTCGTCGAGGGCCGAATTGAGCAAGGTGCTCTGCGCACTCGTGAGGAAGTCAGAGACCTCCTGCGTCACGACTGCGTCGACGGTCTCTTCGACCGGAGATGGCGGTGGCAGGGGCATCGAGCTAGATTGCTCTGGAGGGAGGGCCGGATCGGGTGCTTGTTGTGGAGGGGGAAGAGTATGCTGTTGTGGAGGGGGAGGACGATGCTGTGGAGGTGCGGTATTGACGAGCGTAGGGTCGGGCTCGAACAGTGCAGGGTCAATGGATCCCGTTTGATGGGGTAGCCCGTACTGCATCTCGTGGCCTTCCTCAGGAAGAAAGAGAGGCAGAGGTTGGCTGGTGCCGGCCAGGATTCCCTCGTTCAATAGTGCAGGATCGACCGGGGGATATGGATGAGATGGCCCGGGTGCAGCATCGAAGGGGAGATAATACTGAGGCTCTTCGGGCTGTTCCTCTTCGTCGCTCTCCTCGCCCCGTTTCCGTTTCTTCTTCTTCTTTTTGCCTTTACCCTTCTTCTTCACCTTCTCCTCTGGCAGCACTCCACCGTTCTCCTGCAGCTCCCGCTCCTTCTCTTCCTTCTCCTTCCCCTTCGTGTACGCGGGTGGGTCCATCTCGTCCTCGAGCCAGACTGTGCGGAAGTCTGCTAGCGTGAGCGCACCACTCGGGGTCTTGCGGAACTCCTCCAGTCGCTTCTTCAGAGTGGTATCCGCGATCTTCACCACTTGGACGATCTCCGCGACGCTTCGCCGGAAGTTGTTCATGCGCGCCGCGAGCAGTAGACACGCACCGCATATACCAGCCGGGCGCCGACCCTTCGTCATCCAGTCGCGGTCGAATCGCTGAACCAGCCGAACAGCGTCCATCGCGACCTGGTGTGTCTCCTCGCCAAACTCGAGAAGGGCGGCGAATCGAGAGATGTAGTGCGAGGGTCGACGAGGGGCAGCCGAAGGTTCAGCGTCTGGACGAGTTGCAGGTATGTATGGCCGAGCTCGAAGACGTTCACCTGCAGGATGGGGTAAATTGCTAGCTATATGCGCATGTAATGAACCCACCTGTAGTAGATCGGAGAAGTCGATGAGCATGTAGTTCCGTGTCTCCTTCTGCCTGCACGCGACGTATAGGCACACAGCGACGACGTTCATGCTCTTCCGCCCCTTTGTGAACTTGTGCTCGACCGCGAGCGTGTACAAGCGTGTCGCGGCGAGGGACACGACTTCTGACAGCCTCAATGCAGTCGCGACTTGTTGAATCTTGCGGCTCGCTGAATCGTGTATGTTGAGGATACAGAAGTATAGTGAGAATGGAACACCCAACTCACCATTCGCGATTGTCTGCTCTCTGCTCTCTCCGCTGCTCCTATTACCGAACATCCCACCCATCCGCGCACGCGCTGCACTCCTGTCAAATTTCCCTGCGCATATATGGAACAAGAGATGGTCACGTACTGGCCCCCTGTGCTACGAAGCTTCCCTGCACCATAGCGGCACCGTTGCTCGTCTCTCCGAAAGTAACCTACGTTGGAGTCACATCGGCGTGAGTGAAGTTAACTTCAGCAAAGGCGATACGGCGCACCTCATTTACGATCGTGTTCTCCTCTACCACCGTACCGCACTGAACGCAAAACCCGTTTCCCGCGGCGGCATCGTACTCGATGACCGTCCCTCCACAATCTGTACAGCTCGTCTATACCAGAGATCAGATCACTGTGCGGCACATGTTCGTGCTGGAGTTCACCATCTTGAAGAATAGATAGGCATAAAAAGGAGATCTAGCAGAGAAGACGAGAAAAACGAGCCAGGCGAGATGGTCGAGGAGGTATCGAGGAATGCATTGGAGGAGTGAGGTGCCTACCGTGAGAACATACTACCAAAGCGAGATTGAGATCCGAGGTCCGACTCTGGCAAACCACAATTGAAATGCGGCCCGCCACCACAGCCGCGGCGACACGCAGCAGACCGCCAACGGAGCGGCAAGCAAAGAGCAAACGACTCTGGATGGCCACGGCGGTATCAGGATACTGTAGCTGGAAGAGAGACACAGAAGATCAAGGTACTTAGTAGGAAGCGGGATGCCACAGGAAGGAGTGGTCTAGAGTCTAGCTATATTAAACCTCGATAAGTTACGTGCATACATATACACCTTGCCAGTCGTGAGTCTCATAATCTGTAAGCCGAGCTAGCAATAAGCCGAGCTGGCAGAGAGGAGGAACGTCGCAAGTACGCGCTCAGTCTGGAGGAAGCACACTTGTTCCGTCCAGCTGGAAGAAGTCGTCCATCGTGAGTGGTCGTAGCTTGAAGCCCTGCCACAACACGTCAGCATCCAGCGAATACGAGGGCGAGGAGCGAGACCCATACCTCTTTCTGAGATTGTGAGAGCTTCTCGTGGTCGCCGTCCGCTTGGCGCATGAACTCGCGCATGGGACGCATGGCAGCATTGCGGCACAGCTCCTTCAGGTCGGATCCAGACAGACCCTCGGCCTGCTCCGCCAATGTCCGGATAGAGAAGCCCTCCTCAAGCGGCGTGTCCTGGAGCATCTGGAAATCATGGTACGGTTCAGCACAGTCCAGATGTACCAGCGTAGCAAGACGTACCAGGGTCAGGATCTTCTGCCGCTGTTCAACATCCGGAAGACCAATGGAGAAGCGCTTGGGCATACGGCGGAGGATGGCCGAGTCGATGTCATTTGGTCTATTAGTTGCGCCGAGCACCAATATCCGGTCTGTGCTGGAAGTGAGACCGTCCCACAGCCTGAGGAACCAGTGAGCAAATCTGTGGGGGACATAGATATCCGGATACTCACGTCATGAATTCGGCCTTCATCATGCCCGTCACCTCATGGTCCCCCTTTGTCCTCTCACGCAGGAAGGAGTCAATCTCATCTATGAACACAATACTGGGTTGCGTCTTGCGCGCCAGGGAGAACAGTCCTGCGACGAGCTTGTTCGACTCCCCGTACCACTTGTTCGTCAGTACGGACGCGGCGATATTGATGAACGTCGCGCCCGACTCTTTCGCGAGAGCCTTCGCGAGCATCGTCTTTCCGCATCCTGGTGGGCCAAACAGCAAGACGCCCTTCGGAGCACCGAGGAGGGAGGAGGACGTGAAGAGGTGGGGATAGAGCAGGGGGTATATGACGGATTCGCGAAGGGAGGATATGATGGGGTCCAAACCGCCAATGTCTTGTGAGTGCGAGCGCGACAATGAGTCGCAGCGGGAGGCAGAAAAGCAAATCAAGACTCACCAGAGAATCGTACGTCGATGTCGTCCGGGTGGATGACTTCGGAGGCAATCTGGCCTGTGCAAACATGTAGGGATATCTGGACAGCAGAAGCGCGGGGACGTACTCTCGTACTCGTCCAGCTTGAGGTCCTTGTGTCCCAAACTCTCCAACGCCTTTAGGCTCTTCTGCTTGACTTCTTTGCGTTCCACCGGTGAGAGGGAGTCCATAACCCACTACGCGAGCATGCTAGTGAGCAGGTGTTAAAAGTTGGCTTGACCAAAGAGGCACCGACTCTTAGCGTGTAGTACAAAGCTACCTTCCGCGCATAGTGAGTCATCTGCACAACACAAACAAGGTATGAACGTACGCACTTGAGATGCAGCGAAGATGGCCACTTCACAGTTCCAGGAACATATAAGAATGTCGTCGGTATCACTTGTATGGCTTGACTGCACTCACCATCAAACATGGCCCTCTTCGTGGACGCGGATATTGCCATGCCGTATTAGTTGGACAGCCCAGAGAGCAAACAAGACCCAATGCAAGCTTGAGAGACAGGCGAAAGAGGGCGACGAGGAGGGACCTAAGCAAGTCGCGGAGCGCCCATGCTACGCCCTCCGCGCACGACTAGTCGGAAAACACAGGCTTGATCCACTACTTACCGTCCAGTACCGCGATGTTGCTGCACACACGAGCTCAGTCGGCCGTGTCTCGCTCTGAATGATGTGTCTTTGGGACCTCGGCCTCATCAAGGGCTTGCATGTACTACTCTGACGTCCTTTGACATCTGCCTCGGAAACGCACGCTATCTCAGCCGACATGCCTCCCCGCAGCGCAGGACCCAAGCTCGACCCACGCCTCATCTCTACTTACTCATAATTCCACCTTGTCCGCCCACGTGGAAGCGACATGGCGCACGCGTGTGGTAATTTAGCAAAGGTGCGGAGCTATGTAAGAGGATCCTCCCAGTATCCGGATATCTGAGTCCATGTAGTCGCGCGTCCGCGAAACAGCTGGATATGCATTTTCAGGGATCGCGCCGCGTCCCCTCATCTCCCACCGTCTTTGCGGACTCCGTTTCATGTCTACTGCACCAAGAGCTCCTCGATACTCTGGAGAAAGACGCAATCCCGCCCCCGTCCAGCCAGCCGGAGCGTGATTGCTGGATATCTAGCTACTACCTCCTTGGTATCAGTGAGCGAAGGTGTGCTATATATACAGGGATGCTTGACGTGTACGCACGCCTGCAATCATCAAGTACTTGCCATGTCCAACACATTCTCCGACACTATCACCGACATCAATTGCTGTCCGCAGACAACAGGCGGAGATTTCGCAAAGTACTACAAGATTGCAGTATTGGTTCTAGGTCAGTTCCCCAGAGCTATCAAAGGCTCGCACTGACGAGTAAATCCATCCAGGTTTCACGTTTTGCCTTGCGACGACCGCTGGACGGTTAGTCGTGGCCAGGGCCATAGAGACCTCACATTCACATCTTGATCGCACCGGCGACGACGAGGGCGTCGATGGCAGGACGAACAAGGGGAGGCTTCTTGGCCTCAAGCGGTCGTCATTCCGGAGAACATTGCGGAAGACGTGTCGTCAGGGTGCGATGATAGGTGTCACTACTGTCCTCGCTGCACTAGCAGGCGTACCTCCGACTATCAATCTGGCGGAGCTTACCTTACCGGCCCCCGCAACGGCATGCAATCACCGTAGGACCTGACGTGGGCTCTCAAATCGGTACGCACCGCCCTAGCTTCACACTTCTGGATGTGATACTGAACGCACATATGCAGACACCTACCTATCCTACATTGTTTCGTCAGGGAATCTGTCTGAATTATGGAGCGGTTATTATGCTTCTCGTTGATACCAGATTACTACTGCTCTCCTCGGCTTGAGTCTGCAATATCTATCTTCCGATGCGGCTTGTGGACCATCCGATTCAATCACATCGGAACATATGTAAACTATACAGTCTTGCGTGCGTATGAGAAACTATGTTGTCTGCCAATGTAGTGGCATATCAAGTACCCAAGCAACTTCCACGAGGTGTATGTGATCGTCTCCTGGTGCAATCGCGAAACTATGGGGGAGCGAAGCGCCTCTTAGGCGCGACAGCAGGGCTTCTGGGACAGGAACCTGGTCTATCTTATAGGCCCATTCATGTATCGATACGTAAGATTTTATCGGTCAGATCTGTTTGAAATCGAACGCGGGTCCGACTTCCTCCTCGTTGCAAATATGGGGAAGAAGAGAAAGCCGACTTGGGCCACCAATCAGTAGAGGAAGTAGGCATCAATTGCTGGCCACTCACCAGAACGAGAAAGTGTCGCGCAGAGTCCGCATGCGTCGCAGCGTCAGGTATGCTCCCCAGCCATGTTCGTACAGGCATTGGCGGTGATTCCTTGCGAAAGTCTCGAGTTCGTCTCGGTCCAGCTCGTGTCGCAGCCTGCAGGAAGCAAGTCATCAGCAGAGTGCGGGGACCCTCGGAAGTTGACTATTGATGCTTACTCCCGCTGGAGGATGCCCAGGACATCGGTCACGGTGACCGTTTCGCCGTGGTCTGGCCCCCAGTGTTGGTCTTTCAAATCGTAGTCGTTGACATAGCAGAAGCTGATGGACTCCACGGGTATCGATGTTGCGAAGCTTCGGGCCGCCAGTGGGTGCCGGGCCAAGTACTCCCGGGCGTCGACGTCCATGGGGTCGTTTATCGAAGGCCGCTCGTCATCGAGACCGGATCCGTCCCAGTGGCTCACCAGGCTCTCAGTCTCGGAGGCAGCAGTCGGAAGGAGATGGGCATCATATTCCAACCGGAATTCGCGATCCTTCACCTCAGTATTTGGCCGGAAACCGATCCACTCGAAGATATTGTGTGCAGTGAGTTTAGGCTTCTCGTCGCTATCCGGCTCGTCGTTGACGCGGATGCATGCGGGCTCGTACGGTTGGATTAGACCAGTGCTTTCTGCGTGTACCATCTGTTCGCCTAGTCGGGTTCCCTGCATGAGAAAACGCACACGAGAATGCGATGCTTTGGGGCGTACGATTGTAGCTCAGCAGCCGTCCACCGCATATCGGATGCTTGCAGAAACCGTCCCGTCGTATGCAATCGAGTGCGATGTCTCTCCAGCAGATCTCCTCGTTCGGTTTATTGGCTTCCCAGGGCAGAAGACCGATACCGCTGTTCCAACATACGAGCTTCCAGAACTCGTCCGGCGTGTTGTCGTAGAGCGAAGCAGTGACGGGAGACGCCAGGTAGAGTGCCGCGTGCGTGCGCAGATCCCAGTCGGGGATATTCTCTTTAATCATAAGACGAACCTCGGCGGGTAGTTGGAGGTACTTGAATGGCTTGACAGTCTTCCGCACGCCCATCGCGAGTTCAAGCCAACTGATGGAATAAACGAGAGTCCCGGTACGCTGGCGCCGGGCTGGCACAGGCATGTCTAGCGGAGGGAAGATACCAAATCAATAATACTTAGCTGGCGTGGTTCTTTAGATGCGTGGTTTTGTGGCGCGAGTCCACGTGGGAACGGACGCCTCACTTGCTCCGCTTACATAAGCACTCCCCGGAGTCGTAGTGACTGACATGGTCGTCCTCTCCCCCTTCAAATATGTAACCCTTAGGGCAGACTAAGTATCTCCGTTTACAACGACGCCGATGCTGTCGCACACAGTGACCGACACCCCACGCACGCCGCCCGCGAGTCCGCGTCTTCAATCGACCGACCTGCCGCTCTCTGCTTCCGTTCTTTGCGCGTCCTGGCTGAGACTGACTCGAGGCTTCCGTCCGTACTTTCTCATACAGGTCGAGTTGGAGGGCGACCCTGTTATGCAATTACTCAGATTTTTGGCATCGAACTTCGTATACATCCTCCATGGGAGTCCTATTCCTCTTCGCCCGAATCGTTTGCTACTCCAAGGACGAGATTCGAGAACAGGCACGCGTCAGAGCTCCGGGACTGGGTCTCGACCGTGGCCACCATCAGACTTCTCGTTCTTGTGGAGACGGGACGTGCGGGACAGCAGAGGTATGCAACGTAATATCGCTCTAGTACCTGGCCCCAACTCGGGATGCGCACATCACTTACATTCAAGTGGCCATCTACAGCCCTCATCAGTTTTACATTCAAGTGGCCATCTACAGTCTTCTACAGTGCGGCATGCCTAACACTGACATTCAAGTGGCCATCTACATGAGTACAACAAGCCGGATCAGCGATGTCGAGTATATGCGCCTACTGGGTCCGGGAGGGCAAATGCAGCAAGGAGAACAGCAGCTGCCGTACGGCGGAGTCACTTGCAGGCAGTGAAGACGACATCGAGCTGCCCCTCGTCATGTCCATTGGTCCCCGAGCAGTACAAGCGCAGCGCAGATCCAGGGCGCCGAACACGCCTTTGGACTTCTAGTGCTGCTCACGCTATTGGCTTCTGCGGTTTCTGGGCCGCGAAGAGCAAGTTCATACTCTATGTGTCGTTCATAGCTGCCATCCGGACTCGGCAGCCGGAGACCTCTGACCGATTTGGTGCTCAATCCAGGATGTCCAGTGATCGTCCGCTCCCATGAAGAGGGTCGCAGGGCGTCTTGGCCTCCCATCGATGTTGCTTGGGCCAAGGCAGATGTCTCCGACATCTGCCCTACCCCGTACATAGGCAGCGGGGCCGGCCACACAGCCAATTGTGCTGCTCGTATAGCGGCGACGATCCCCATCGCGCGTAGCAGTATATAAGCGTGCTGCTCCCAACAGGTGCTCCCCAGCATCACTCACCACTGCTCGGGCACTTCAGGTGTACGTTCTTGTCTATCCTTGCCAGGCAGCCTTGCGCGTCGGTACTGGACGAGTCCGCTTCAGATTCGTCCCACCGTGCTGGTCCTCCGTCGTCGTCGTCCTCATCTTCAAAGACCGAAGACACCATTGTGAGCCCCCTAACACATACTCCTGACCGGTTGCCGAGATCTGACCGCCGCGATGCTGTATAGCACAGGACCGAATCATGGCTGAGATCGCTATCATGCGCGCTGCACCTCTCGACGAGGCTCGCGACGAGGAGATCGGGTGGGTTGATGTGTACTCTCGACTCGTTGCCCATGCCTACATCTCTGACCGCGGCGTCGACGAGCAGGACGCTGCAAGGATCGATCGCTCACGACATACCTGCTGCACCTCTCGACGAGCCGACAGATGAGGAGATCGAGTGGGTCGATGTGAAGAGCGAGAATGGCGTTGCGTTCAAGTACGGGGTCAAGAAGTCCGATCTCGAGCAAACAGAGGATGCTCCGCGTGCTGCCTTTGCCAGCAGGCCGAGTGAGTATCTTTCCATGCACTGCTTCTCGCAGTGTCCACTTGGAGCTCACAAATCCGTGATCTGACAGTAGCTTCGGGGAGACCGACCCCCCGCGCGCAGCTTCGGGTCGACTGGAGAGTTCAGGGAGATAACAACTGGCGGGCGACGGCGGGCGACTTCGCGAACCACATGCACATCTCGCAGTACATGCTGCGGAGGACGAGCAGCATCTTCGACTGGTACAACTACCAGTTGGACATCATCACCACGGGCGGGTGGACGTTCTGGTTCCACGACCGCTCCGGGGACCGGTACGAGATTCTGGCCATTCGCAACGGTCACCATTACGTGAAGTACAACTCCAGCAGCCCCGACATCGTACGCGTCAGTCGGCCGTGAGTGGCGGGATCTCGTTGTTGCTGTACTTGTGCTCGTGTAATGTGTACCTTGCGCAGGATTTGAGACTGGAGATGTTGGTAGTTGGAGCACGGTGTACGATATCAATATAGTCCCGGATTTGCGTATGGCCTCAGAAACAGGCTCGTCGGGTCGTGGGATCACAAGGCCGCTGCTTTTCTCTGGTGTCTGGACCAAGTCGCGACGGAACTCGAGAGGTCTGGTAGACCACCTGGCGGAGCACACTAGAATGACTTGAATACTTGAAAGGCAGCGTGTCCGCCTCCGCGAAGACCGCGCACCGTACCATGATGTAGGAGCGACTTTGGTGACACAGTAATGCAGTTGATCAAACGTCACTCCGGTGTCTATTTGGTCGATGCGACAGTGGGTGCCCTAGCATGAACTAAGTGGTACTGTAGCAGTCCGCTGCACTTCAAGTCTGACTAGAAAACGGAACACTCTCACTTGACTCTCACAGCACCTCGAGCCTCGTTGTCCATATTATCCCCCAATTGCACACAGCTCAGTTGCTAGTGGCGTTCGTGAAGGGGGTTGTAGCAAAGCCCGCTCGCTTGTTCTGGCTGTCGTAGGAATGGTAGAACCTCTGGAGGAAAATCTGGCCCAAAATGAAGCCGAGGCCTTCACTGCTGGAAGAGCCCAGATCGCCGAAGGCGAGGTAGATGCCATCAGCTTGTCCACCAATGGCAGTGTTGAGCTGAGACGCCGTCCGTTACCGAGTGGTATGTGTGAATTCTACTGGACGTACCGCACGAGGCCAAGTCTGGCCGTTGGGGGTAAGCTCGTACTTAAACTGCGCAACTATAAGCTGAAGAATAAACCGCAGGACAGGCAAGCGAGAACTCACACCGCCAATTTCAAAGAAAAGGCTCTCGAGCTTGACATAATCGCCCGGCGCGATCTTCAGGAGGCCGGTAGCAGAATCCGACATCGCGTTGGTGGCAGCCTTGTAAGCACTGTATGCATCTGTGGTGTCTCATTTAGCACCACAGCATGCGGTCCAACTAGAGATAGAGTTCACCTGGGGCGAGTATTATGAGGGTGGTACCGGTATCGACTATCCCGGCGGTGTTCTCGAGGATGCGCAAGCCCTCATTGCCGTAAGTAGTAGTCTGATTGATACCGACGTATTGACTTGCTGGATATGTCGACGTGATAGGTCTAGAAGCGCATCATACGGACGGCAGTTCGTACCAAGTCTACTTCAACTGCAACCCGACGCGACTTACACGTCTTTGAGAATACCTGTGTACTTGTCGGGGTTTGTATAACCGAATGTGAGCTCGCCATTGGGGCTCGACAGGTTCGTGGTCGGCTCAAAAGAGATTCCGATGAGCTTGTTCGTGATGAAGCCTTGGTCGTATAGGTTGTCGGTGACAGTGGGGATAGATACATTGGGCGAAAAGGGAAGGCTTCCTGTTCAACAGGGACAGCGTCAAAGTGTAGAACCATTGTTTGCGGCACATACTCTGTACTCACCAAGGGTTAGATTAGTGGGACCAATCCTAAGATAGTGCATACGTCAATAGGTAACTGGGCCGGAGCATCTAGACACTCACCCAAAGATCCCGTCGACACTATTGAATCCCATGGCCAACCTTGCAGAGCCAATAGATTGGCTGATGGCAGGAGAATCTGGAGATAAGGTGATCGTCGAGCCATACTCAGTGCCTAGTGATAGCGGAGAACGAGTCAGCGCGACATATACACGATGTTAAGCACATACCTGCAAAAGACCCGGATCCATAAGTGACGGCCTTGAAACGAAAGCGTTCAGTCGACCACATTACACTTTGTGGCGGAGACATACCACTGGCCCTTGATATTGAGGGCTGCCTTTAGGCACGTACAGCAGCGAACGTGCACCGGCCCAAATGTTGGAGCTGCCGGTATCGACGATAAGATCGACTGTGACGCTCGGTTTGTGGGCCCCTGTATATTCATGATGGAGACAATGAAGTCTGAGCACTCACAGAACGTAAGCGGTGAGCCGACGCCCACCTGCAACCCAAATCAGCGTCCGAGAGAGACAGGCGAGAGAGATGGACAACATACTCTGGCAACATACGAGACGATCTTGTCAGTCACAGGATCCTTAGGCGGGGAATCGGCTTGGTATTGTCTCTCGGCGCGTGCACGGAGTGCCTTAGCACGCGCTTGATCGATCTCGAGCAGATTCGCCGTGCTCGTCATGTTCACGCGCTTGAAGACTGGCAGCGTAATGCGCGCAGCGTCCCTGTCGACGACGAATGCATTTGTCAGGAGAGGAAGTGTCAAGGCAAGCACAACGGCAGAGAGGAGGCGCAGTTTGGCGAGCATCGCGTGTGGAAGAGAGGAGGTTGGTTGGACTGCGACGTCGAAAAGAGCGAGAGCAACAAAGAGTCGCTATGATTTGAGGTCTTGGATGTCGCCTGTTATATAGTCGTCAATAGGTGGTATCAGGGCAAAAAAAACCCGAGTCTCTGACATCCGTCGGCTCAGCGGATCGCAGAAGGGAACACTGTCAGAAAAAACGTCGCAGCACTGCACGATCCACTCCCACACTAGCGGCCTGACCCCACACAAGTTGGGGTATACCGATGACATCTGGAGGATAACACACAGGGCGAAGCCGCCTGTGATAGGATGGACCGTGGCACGTTGCTCGTGGCGTCCAAAGATGCGAGTGTAAATATGCTTACTGAAGGAGCATCATTGACGGATCGAAGCACGGGGTCAAGCTGAGGCGACGTCCTGACTGCTCATCGACGATTGGTTGCGACCAAGGAGTGACTCTAAGGGACCTGACCAAGACGAGCAACGCCATTTCAGTATTCTGGCCACCGCGCTGCCCAGATACGATGGGTAAGAAGACTCACAATAGAGGCCGTCAGCTCAACACCCTTGCTTGTCTCGTGGATGAAAGCGGCACAAAAGATGCTGCCGCGAGATGGTGAGTCACGGTCGAGCCTCGAGGGCGTCCACGTCCTCCATGCGTCGTTGGAAGGCTACGGAGCTAGTATCAGCTGAGTATGGGCGGCGTAAACGTGATGAATGTAGCCATCCATATCCTTGATTAGTTAAAGATACCTTTATGAGTGCAGTGCGATGTCGAGAGCGTACATCCAGACCGACTCGGAGGCCAGGGCCACAGGTGTGATTGCTTGAAGCTGAATTCCGTTGATGACGACCCAAAGCGAGGACATAGCAACTAAAACTAGCACCTCCGCTAGACAGAATATGGATGAGCAAGGTCCGAGGAAACGTCGCGAATGGAGTTGCGTACCTATTCTCCCGATGATGCTGGGCACACATCTCGACTGTCCGCAGACTCGGTTCACCAACTCCGATGGCGTTGCCCAAGGCACTGCGACGCTCCACATGTGCCACAGCTAGTGTCACGGTACCCGAGCACGTAGCAGTCACATCCGTAGATATGCTAACCTGACTTACCAGTGCCTGAGTTCTAGGCGGGGTGTAATCGTCGCTCGAGACTTCTAGTGCACGGCACGAGTCTCATACAATCCATACAGTGACGGGAACTGCACCCGTCGACATGTGCGACCTGAGGCCTGAGTATCTGTTTGACCCTATGTGCCTTGACATGCTCGCGATCGCGACCAATGGCGCTCAGCGCTGAAGGCTTTGAGTCGATGGAGTACTTATCTTGACAGGCGGAACGAGTGAGAAAGTATCAGAACAGGAACGGTAGATACTGCATGCAAGAATGGGCATGCACTTACTGCAACACTCGTATGGCCTCTAAAACCTGCGTCGGGTCGCCGGATTTCCAAAGAGGTGGCAGCAGTACGACAGATGGTCCGCCCTGGGAGCTGCCAGGCTACATGAGCCCAGCTCCAGGCACCTTTCCTCTGGACCAGGTCTCGACGGAGCTCAAGAGGTCGAGTAGACCTGTCAGAGCGCACTGTGAACTTGGAGTTACCGTGGCAGTCAGCGGAGAACAGGATCCATGTGAGCACTCACCGGAGAAGCGGGTAATGCCCAAGGCGGCCCGCAGCGTGTCGTTCAAACATGTTCGTGCCCGGTTCTCCTGCTAATGTTCGAAGCACAATATTCTGTACCATACGGAACGTTTGCTATCAATCCCGGCAAACCTCTTGTCCCCTGGCGACAGAGCGTCCTCGTAGTCATGTCTCATGGCTACTACCTGTCTGTGGGAAGCGAGATATGATCAATCACTGCGGTTTTCACCTGTCTCGGAGGCTGGAGCACCACGCGAAGCGCCGCGAGCTCGACTGGCACTTGCCGCAAGACGAGCTTGGCGGGGTGGTCAGCTGTAGATAGAATACAGTGCAACTTGGGGGGTGCCGCGTACAACCCATCCGAGCTTCTCTGGGCCGAACGTCGCTGCCAGCTGGCAGTGGCAGCGATGCAGGAGAGCTGTGAGCGCCCAAGTAGGCGGCTGGACAGCCGCCGAGCAGGCGCCCGACTGTGGTTTCCTCGTACTTAGTCGGCTCGTGCCTCTAGTTCAGTAGCGGAAGACTCCTTCCTTATGAATGGGAAACAGCCTGTCAGAAAGAGTTAAGGAACATATATGATATCGCTTGAGACTGATCACTCGTTCTCAAGAGTCAATGAGTTGCTGCAGGAGCCGGCGGCACCGTACGGACCAGTAAGTATTACTTATTTATCCCAGCAAGCGTCTTCTTTTGACCGAAGAAACAATCGCAGCTCTTCAAGGACTCTTTTCGACAAAAACTCTCGTTGTGTTCAAAGGTTCGAGTACTAGCGTAAGTATATGGAAGCAAGTATATGGAACATCGACTCGCGCCGCAGCATCATCTCCAGCCCCGCCGCCGCCGACCAAGGCACAGTGTTCATGTTTACAAGTACCTCAGTTCGTAGTAGCGTGAGTGTAGGGCGTCGTCGCAAAGCCCGCTCGGTTGTTCTGGCTGTCGTAGCAATGGTAGAACCTCTCGAGGAAGGTATAACCGATGATGAAATCGAGACCGGAGCCGCTGACAGCACCCGAGTCGCCGACGACGAGGTAGATGGCGTCAGCCTCTCCGCCAATCAGGGTGTTGAACTGGGTCCGTGTCAGTAAGAGTCAAATTGGCAAGTCATGTGTAAGGAGCATACCGCACGGGGCCAAATTTGACCGTTGGGAGTGAGACCGTAGGTCCTCTGGAATATGCGGAGTTAAACGAGGCAACACCACAGAGCGGTCAAGCCAAAACGCACCTCGCCAATATGGAAGTTGAGAGGTGGGAGTTCGTCATACTGTTCCTTCGTGATCTTGAGGAGGCCGGTGTTGTCATCCAGCGTTGCATTGGTGGCATTCTGGTAAGCACTGAAGGCGTCTATCGTGTCCCTATGAGTACCCTATCGTGCAAAGAGCAAAACTTAGAGGGCACCCGTTGGGAGGTAAATGAGCGTGGTGCCGGTGTCGACGATCCCGGAGGTTGCCTCAGAGTTGAGTACGTCGCCGTTGAACGTGATCTTCTTTAGGTCAATACCGACATACGAACTTGCTGGGGACGTCGAGGTGATAGGTCTATAAGACGCAGCAGATCCACGATACTTCATAAGCATATCAAGATCAAATGCAAACGCTACACGACTTACACGTAGTTGAGTGGACCTGTGCATTTCTCCGGGTTGCTGCCACCGAAAATAAGCTCGCCATTGGGGTCCGACTGGCTCTTCGCCGGCGCAAAGAATATGCAGACTTCCTTGTGGCGTATAAGGCCTTGGGTATAAGCGTTGTCGGTGACGGTTGGTATGGACTCCTCCGGCGACGAGTCGAGAGTTCCTATTGAACAGGAGATACATGAGACTGACGAGTTTCCGTTCACGGCATGCATTGAAAACTCACCGACTGTAAGATCAGTTGGGCCGATGCTGAAATCGTGGATGGGTCAAAGAATGACCAAGACAAGGCATCAAGGCACTACTCACCCAAGGATTCCGTCGACGCCATCAAACCCATAGGCCAAGTCTGCATCGCCAAAAGACTGCTTCTGTATCACGAGTCCTCGACCCAGCTTGACCGTGCCGTTATATTCATCGCCTGTAGATTGCCATCACAGGTCAGCACTCATGTACAGTACGCTACAAACGTACCAAAGAAGAATCCGGAACCATAGAACACGGACTCAAAGAGACGGTTTAGCGGGTAGCGTCGCAACAAGTATGAGATATTCGAGACGTACCACGTCGCCCTCGGAAGTCTTGCCAGTTGCGTTGTATGGCTGCCCCGCCCCAACCCATGTATTGGAGCTCCCCGTATCGACGAGAAGTGCGACTGCAACGCTCCGTTTACTAGATCGAGCTGGACACGATGAAGTCTGGCCACTCACAGGGTTGTTTATCGACCTCCACCTGCCACACTCATTAGCGCGTGAGAGACAGTAACGAGAAGTGGCTACGAATACCTGGGCGACATACGTGACAACCTGGTTGGTCACATGTACTGGGGGCGGAGGGCGGTGGTGGTGCCATTTGCCCTGGGCGCGTTCACGGAGTGCCCTTGCACGCGCTTGATCGACCTCGACCAGCTTCGTAGTGCCAGTCATGTTCACGCGCTTGACGACTGGGAATGCGATGGGGGCAGCATCTCTGTCGATGACCAACGCATTCGTGAGAGGAGGAATGGTCAGGGTAAGCACAATGGCAGAGAGGAGGCGCAGTTTGGCGAGCATTGTCCGTGGAAGAGAGGTCGACGGGAAGGTCGCTTGGACTGAAGAGTTGGAACGGGCGAGAGCAACTGAGGATCGCTATGGTCAGAAGCGTTGGCTTCTGCCCGTTATATAGACGTCCGTTGGCGGCAGCAGCGCACAGAAACTCTGTGGAGGCTTGCACGTTAGTTATCTCGGCATGTCGAATACGGACTCGCTGCCAGAAAGAGGCTCACTAGTCGCATCAGGGCCGACTCCCACACTAAGAGCCATCCCGCAGGCAGCTTGAGGATACAGCGACGACGATTAGAGAACAACAAAGGGGGAGGTGTTCTAGGATGCGAATAGACAGAAGCTTACCGAGTTGACGGATCGAAGAACGGACAGAGTGCACAGAAGCGATGTCCCTGCTGTCATTCAAGTATGAGCGGTCGCGAGAAAAGAGCAGTTTCAGAAGAATGTCATCATCCGAAGACGAAGTATACTCTTCTCAGACTGCTGTCATTCCTCGGAAGGTGGCGAACCGCATGTATCAGCACTTCATCAGCGCTCTACGAACACGACCGGCAAAGCGACTCACATTACAGGGAGTATAGCTCGATCACGCCTCATCGTCTCAGGGATAGATAGGCCCGTGAACCCACACGCTCGAAGTTTTGCGAGAGGATGCACATATGGCTGGCCTCGAGCCTTCCCACGTCGCGCATGCTTGCTTCGAAGGGCACGGACGTAGTATCAGCTGAGTCCGTCCGGAGGCTTGAGGTGGCTATTTTTGGTGAGTCATGTACTTGACTAGACAGAGAGACGTAAGAGCCAGTGAATCACAACTCCAGGACAGCGGTGAGGGGAGACCACATGGACAAGGTACGCTTCCTGAGACTTATGTTCGTTGTCACTGTATGGGTCCCGTGAGGGAAGCGTGAACAAGGCCATAGGAGCACTTGAAGAACGCGACAACATCGAGCAACGTCTTCGAAGCATCGCGATTCCGCCGGAATGCTCGCCGTCAACTTCGATTTGACCGGGTCATTGCACTATCTCCGGCGGCGTTGCACGTTGCAGCAGCGCGGCCACAGCTAGTACTAGTGTGCACTGGCAGCCCGAGCACGCCACAACCCAGGAGCGCCGCAAACAGGATGGCTATGCAGCCGAGCGCGATGTCTCGCCGATACAAATACCAAGTGCGATATTGCCGTTCCAGCATGCTTGCTTCCAGGCTCGTCCAGGTACAGTGACGCAGTGACGCTACTCGCCGGGAGACGCCAGGTAGGCAGGGGCGTGCGTGCGCAGAACCCGGTCGGAGATGTTCTCCCTGATCATGAGACGAACGTCGTGGGTGGGGTGCTTGAATCGTTTGCAGTCTTCTAGCCAACTTATTGGACGGACTAGTGATGGGTGATGGTGCCGGCGGCGTCGGGTTGACACCAGTGGCGAAGTGAGTACGTACATGGCACAAAGGGGATGCATGAGACTTGTCGATTGCGTAGTTGGAGGAGCACGTTCAAGTAAGTAGCAGGGACCACCCGGACCAGGCTGAACTGTAGCCTGTAGCTCGCAAGCCAGCCTCTGGCTTTGTAGCGGAAGACAGTCGTTCCTTATGAATAGAGGCTGGAATCGTTTGACAGAGGGGATGCAGGCGACTCATTCAAGCCTAGTAGTGAGTCGTGGCAACTTCCATCCGGTGATCACAGGCGTCTCAATTGCCCGATTGGCTTTCCGGACTCCTCCGAGTCTGCAACTCACTGGCAGTATACGTACTGTATGTAACTGCTTTCTCACTGCTTGCTTCGTGACATTGCATACATGTGCGTAAGTACCAAAGTATATTATAATGAGCTCCAGCGTAAGCACACGGAACAAACTCATTTTCACGATGCAAAGACCCTAATTAGTAGTGGCGTAAGTGAATTGCGTCGCAGCAAAGCCCGCCTGGTCATTTTCGCTGTCGTAGACATGGTAGAATCTCTCGAGGAACGCGCAGCCGAGAATAAAGTCGAGACCTCCACCGCTGGATGAGCCCAGGTTGGCCACGACGAGGTAGATATCGTCGGGTTTTCCGCCAATGGCGGTGTTGAGCTGAGAATCAGTCCGTCAGATTCAATGCAACAAGCAAGATGTATCGGTTAGTGAAGTTGGAACATACCGCACGAGGCCAGATCTGGGCGTTGGCCGTGAACTCGTAAGTCGTCTACGAAATCATGGAAAGTCTACTTAGACGAGATCCGCAGGACGGTGAAGCAAGGACGTACGCTACCAATCGTGAAGAGAAGGCTCTGGAGGTTCTTGTATTGTAGCGGGCTGATCTTCAAAAGGCCGGTGTCATCGTCCACGGTTGCTCCCGTCGCAGTCTGGTACTTAGTGTACGCGTCTGCGATGTCTCGGTTGGTGTCAAACAATCTGGACAGGGAATACTAGAGGTCACCTTCGGCCAGCAATACCAGCGCAGTGCGAGTATCGACTATCCCGGCGGTCCGCGGCATAATGGTTTGATTATTGTATGCAATTTCTTGATCGATACCGACATAATTATTCGCCGGAGAAGTTGTGGTTATGGGCCTATTGACGCAGCCATTATTCGTGTGGAGACTCCGAAGGCAAAATTACGGACTTACACGAAATGGAGCGGACCAGTGAAGTTGTTCTCGTTGACACCGCCGAACGTGAGCTCGCCGTTGGTGTCTAAGTCAGACGTTGTCGGCTCGAACGAGATGCCGATCTTCTTGTTGTGAATGAGTCCTTGGCTGTATGCATTGTCAGTGACAGTCGGGATGGACTGATTCGGCGAAAGCCGGAGGGTTCCTATTCAATAGGGAATTCATTAGACTGTCGAATTACTATAGACCGCACGCCTTCATGCTTACCGATAGTGAGAGCCGTCGGACCGATCCTTAGTACGGTGCGGGTACGTCAGGGTGTAAGTTGATCGTGGCACTGACATGAAGGCACTTACCCAAGGATCCCGTCGATCCTATCGAAACCATAGGTTCCTTCTGCAACGCCGAAAGACTGGTTCTTGATGTCAAGGCATGCATGTAAGGTGACTGTGTCGTAGTATTCTTCGCCTAGAGGTGGAAGGTCAGGTCAGATGGGCCCAGTGTGCTGAGCACTTACCTGTAAACCCTGGGGCTCCATAGAGGACTGACTAGTACAAGACGACCTTCAACCAAATGTAACGCACGGTATGATGCTCGAGACCTACCACCCATTCGCCGGTGTCATGAGCAGTCGTGGAAGGGTGATATGGGTTGGAGACTGGTTGTGCGCCGACCCAGGTGTTGGAGCTCGCAATATCCACGAGGAGGGAAACTGCGACGGTTCGTTTGTTACCACAACTGTCGCCGAATTGGGTCTGAGTACTCACAGGTCTGGGCCGGTTCGCCGATGCTCACCTGCAACGCACATTCAGCCTCACAGAGAGATGAGGGCGAGATAGACAACGTACTGCGGCGACATACGTGCCGAGCTGATTAGTTGCAGGGACGGTCTTAGGGGGACGACGGTGACCCTCCTTGAGTGCCTTAGCACGCGCCTGATCGCTCTCGAGCAGCTTCGCAGTGCCCGGAGTGTTGACGCGCTTGACGACTGGCAGAGTGATGGGTACACCGTCTCTGCGGACAGCGGATGCATGCGTGAAGAGGAGAAGAGTCAGGGTGAGCACCACAGTAAAGAGGAAGGAGAGCATCGTATTCGGAGAAGATTAGACCCAAGGTCGGATGGGCAATGGGACTGGGGCAATAGGACTGGGGAAATAGAACTGGGGCAACCGAGAGAGCCAGAGAGCCGCTGCAATCAAGGTCTCTGTGTCTCGCCCGCTAAATAGTCGTCGACTGGCGATATTTCTGCACTTAAAAATGCCCAGCGAAGGTTCGTTGTTAACAGATCGAAACACGGGCATAAGTCGCAATACTTAACGTCACCAATATTAACCTGCCACGGCGAAGGAGCGACTCCGGCAGTGGGTCATGATCTGGAGAGACCTGACTCCCGTTATCAGAAGACGAAGTGCATGCATAAGCCGCTCAGATCCCGACCAGTAACGAGACTCACATCTCGGGTAGCAGCGCCAACGCTTCTTCTCGGGTCGGAAATAACTTAGCAACTTGCATGAGACACGAGGCAAGCTTGGCAGACGGATGACTGGAAGACGGTTGGTGATGAAGCTGCTGGACGTCGGATTGCACGGCAATTGAGAATTACCGACAGCTGACCGCGGCCCTGGTGCCCATGTCGCTCTTACTGTATGGTACAATCGGAGTCGCGGATACGCAACAATACTTACTTGAAAAGATGGACTGGGTACGAGCTTATGACCCGGAGCAGCTGGCGATATGACCTGGTAACGCATGATCCCAGTTCCAGTGATGCATTAGCGCCTCAGATCGCAATAAGTAACGAGTCTCACATCATAAGTGGCAGCCTCAATTCCGCTTCATGGGTCGGAAGTGACGAGTGGGTGACTTGCGATGCAAGGTTCGCGGGCGGGTGTTTGGACGTTGGTATTGAGTCTGTTTGAGGTCGGCCAGCATCCGAATTTTGATGAACAATGAGTGCATCTGCGTGCATTGCAGCTATCTATAGAGATTGGGTCACCAATGTAGCACATGTATCAAAGCAGTCAAGAACAGCGTAATGACTAGGTTGGAGACGAGTCGCTGGCGGCTGGTCTTACCCAGTTAACCAAGCGCCGGACCGGAACAAGCGCGCGCGAGTGAGTCACAGGCACGGCGGCCATGTACTTGAACTTACTTTAACTTACTCTTTGACTTTAACCCTCACCGTGTCATTAATCCTCGTCGTAGATCATTCCTCTGTTCTACGTTGGGGAACATCGAGCGTGAAGATCAGCATGTGCTGCCCCAGTGGGCGATATATATATCTGAATCTACAACGTACGTGAGTGCTTGATAACGCAACGCTCATTCTCAATTGCTGAAGCCGGCACGGACGTCAGTACTTACTCAAACAGGTTTACCAGCATCTTCTGTGTGCGAGAGAACTGTCAATCAATTGGATCAGCTCATCACAGGCTCTCAACTGGTACCGTCGTGGTTGAGCCTCAGCCTCAACCTGGCCATGGGAAGCTGCACCCGTGACCCTCAGCAATCTCACCACAATCACCGTATCCTACCGCATCTTACAACCTGAGACAGGCTAGGACAGCTCGTGCCGTAATCCCTCGGCGCAGTTAAACCCATCCACAATCACTCGCCCCAAGCTCCAAAGGCGGGTGCATAGTTCCCTAGGTTGCCGGACGCCGGGATGGCCCTCCCCATACGCGGTAGAGAGGACCGACCGGCAACTACCACCTTCCTGGGGACTGGGTAGCCGCCGGAACTTACTGAGGTCAAAGAGCCAGAGTGTTCGCCGGCCGGCATTCTTCTCACACGTCCCTCTACCTCTCACCCCTCCACCTTTCGCACTCACACACCGCTACAAGCCAAGAGAGAACGTCATGCCAGTCCCTCCCGACGACAAGAGCTACGGCAGCGCCCCGGGGAAATGGTCGGCGTACATGCGGGATCTGTTCAGGACGAGGCAGCCGCCCCCGCTTGGCTCAGTGGACCCGGACAAGATCGAGGCGGCGGCGCGCGAGAAGCTGAAGGACAGCCCAGGTGCGTTGCTTGGCTATGAGCTCCAGTCCCGCGCATCATGTCGGAAACCCCGATTGTCCCGCGATTGCAATATGCGACGCTTCGACTTGTAGGGTCGGATGCTCGTGGATAAGGATGCTCGATAATACACGTACAGATAGCGCTGACGTCGATCTCATGCAGGCTCATTTGGCTTTGTGTTCGGGTACGCCGGCACGGGGGAGACGTACCGCGCCAACCGACGCGCGTTCACAAAGTGGCAGATCGTCCCGCGAATGCTGCGCGACGCCACGCACCGTAACCTCGAGGTACGTCGCCAAGCTGCCCGAGCCAATCTGCGATCTCGCATTGGCGTAACGCAGCACCACGCGACGAGTGCTAACAATACTCGCACAGACGACGATATTCGGCGTGAAGCATCCCTCCCCGCTCATCATCGCCCCGATTGGGTGCCAAGCTCTCGTGCACGCCGATGGCGAGCTCGCCACCGCCCGCGCGGCAAGTGCACTCGGGATCCCCTTGATTCTCAGTGGCGCCGCGTCCCGCTCGCTCGAGAGCGTCGCGCAGGCGAACGCCAACGGGACCCGCTGGTTCCAGCTCTACTGGCCGCTGAACAACGACATCACCTTGTCGATGCTCGCCCGTGCGAAGGCGCAGGGATACAGCGCGCTGGTCGTCACCGTCGACACGATGGCGATCGGGTGGCGGCCCAACGACATCGACTCGTCGTTCCTGCCGTTCATACACAGCGTCGGGATCCAGGTCGCGCTGTCGGACCCGGCGTTCATGAAGACGCTGGGGCTGGACCCGCACACGGAGAAGGACTTCCCGGCGTTCCCGTACGATCCGAAGGCGTACGATAAGCTGTTCAAGGAGGGAGACGAGAAGACGAAGCAGCTCGTGCAGCTTGCGATGGCGTGGGGCAAGGAGGCGGTCAATGGCGTGTTCAGGACGTGGGAGGACGTGCGGTTCATCCGGGAGCACTGGGAGGGCCCGTTGATCCTCAAGGGTATCATGACCGCCGAGGTGTGCATACTGTGCATAGTCACGGCGCGAGCTGACACTGGCGCAGGATGCAGAGATCGCGATCGACGAGGGTATCGATGGGATCATCGTCTCGAACCACGGCGGCCGACAGATTGACGGGTCGATATCTGCTCTGTTCGCCTTGGAGCGTGTCATGCAGTCCTCCAAGGTCAAGGAAGCGCAGTCGAGCGGCAAGCTCACCATCCTGTTCGATTCTGGCGTCCGGTCTGGTTCGGACCTGTTCCGCGCCGTCGCCCTTGGAGCGCAGGGAGTTCTGCGTGAGTGCTCGAAAGATTGCCGTTCGATCTTGAGTTTCTGACGAGTTGTGCAGTCGGTCGCTCCTACATCTATGGTCTCGCACTCGCTGGCCAAGAGGGCGTGGAGTCTGTCATCAAGACGATCCTTGCAGACTTTGAGCTGACACTCGGCCTGTCTGGGCACAAGACTATTGCGGATATACACGGGAAGGCGGGAGAGGTTATGATCAAGGTCACGGAATGAGGATTGTACGTATTTCTTGCTTCGGTAGTACACCTGAAGTACGAGCTCACTATGCGCAGATCATGTAAATTCAGAAGTTTAGCTGGTACTTATTAGAGACATCCGTGCGCTGTGCTGTGCGCACCAGTGCACTGACCCCGCGGAGCAAATGCTCACTCGCCCTTCGTCTACCACGACGATGGACGTTCAAGACGAGATGTATAAGTCTTTCTCAAGAACGCATCCATGGGAGGTGGGTCCGGGCGGGTGAGTATAGACTCGCGGTGCCCAAGTGCCTCAGTGTCCTTACCCAGAAGGTCAGCTCCTTCATCACTGGTGTACCCAAGGCACAGTGCGTCTTCTTGTTGTGCAGGCTTCTTTGCATGGAACAACTGGAACTGGCTCCGATTGGCTACGAATAGCAGAACGGAGATAGAGCTCGTTCGCATAGAACACCCTCCGATTGCGTGTCGGACGTAGCACGCCAACATCGCCCCTTGTTGTACATTCGGAATCCCTCGTGATGTAACAAAGATCTCTCTGTCAGCGACCGCAAATTGACCTTCCGAGAGTGGTTGATAGACTTCTGTCGAGCATGTGCAGGCAGTTTGGCAGAGCTGTCCAGCTCGCTCGCGAATGAAACGAGTTGCGTTAATCAGCGTTTGTAGTAAGTGATAGTGTCACGTGACTGCAGATACAAGCTTAGTTAAGTCCGCAAGACTTGCGTCGTGACCGCGACGGTGCGGGCTATAAGTTTCGTGCTTTTCGACAAGCTGCGGCCATCCACTTTCCCCCTTCGCGCTCTGTGCAGGGCTATTCCTCTCGCTGCTTCCGCCAAGTTCTCCTTGCATTCCCCGACGTTCAAAATGGCCCCCACGAACGCACCGACGGTCCCCCAGAGCAGCAAGATGCACTCTAAAGTCGTACGTGAATGTTCGTACTTGTTGCACCGACCACGAGCTGAGATGCGCGCGATGTGCGCGATGTAGGTGATCATCGGCTCGGGACCCGCAGGGCACACGGCAGCCATCTACCTCGCTCGCGCCAACCTCAACCCCGTCCTCTTCGAGGGTTTCATGGCGAATGGCTTTGCGGCCGGTGGGCAGCTTACAACTACGACCGATGGTGAGTATAACATCCTCGTTCGATCAGCGGCGGCAGACGATAGGGAGCAGAGGCATATGTCGGTGCGCTGGTGGCGACACGCAGATCTGGCATCCCGCACAGTGGTGCCGTATACCAAACTGGCATGGAGACGTGGCAGACATCGCACACTGTTGCGAGGGCGGTTGCAACGACCAGCGTTTAGAAGCATATCGCTGGCTAGGAAGCCGCGTTTCGCTTTCAAGGAGCGGACGCGTCTGGATTGTGCCTAGAAGTCGATATGTCAACTCTTCCCTGCGACTGACCTCTGTTCTCTACAGTCGAGAACTTCCCCGGTTTCCCCTCTGGTATCCTCGGCCCTGAACTTATGGACAAGTTCCGCGCCCAGTCCCTCCGCTTCGGCACCAAGATCATCACCGAGACCGTGTCAAAAGTCGACCTCTCCGCACGTCCATTCCGCTACTGGCGCGAGTTCCAGGAGGACCAGGAGCCCGAAACCGCCGATACCCTCATCATCGCCACCGGTGCCTCCGCAAAGCGGTTACACCTCAAGGGTGAGGACATTTACTGGCAGAGCGGCATCTCCGCCTGTGCAGTCTGCGACGGTGCTGTTCCCATTTTCCGGAACAAGCCTCTGGCGGTGATTGGCGGTGGTGATTCTGCGGCCGAGGAGGCGACCTGTGAGTGCATTCTCCACTAGTCGAACTCTCGCGCTGTTCTTGACCACTCGCGATTCTAGACCTTACTAAGTACGGCTCGCACGTTTACGTGCTCGTCCGCCGCGGCGAGCTCCGCGCCTCGAAGATCATGGCAAAACGTCTCATGTCCCACCCCAAGATCACCATCCTCTGGAACACCGTCGCGGTCGAGTGCCAGGGCGACGGTGACCTGCTCAACAACCTCCGCATCCGCAACGTTCTCACCGGCGAGGAGAAGGACCTCCCCGTCAATGGCCTCTTCTACGCCATCGGCCACGAGCCCGCCACCCAGCTCGTTCGTAACCAGCTCCAGACTGACCCCGACGGCTACATCGTCACCGTTCCCGGTACGACGCAGACGAGCGTCAGGGGTGTCTTCGCGGCTGGCGACGTGCAGGACAAGCGCTATCGCCAGGCGATCACGTCCGCAGGCAGCGGCTGCATGGCCGCGCTCGAGGCGGAGCGCTTGATCGCGGAGGAGGAGGAGGGTATCGAGGAGTAGGTTGTCTTTCCACTGTGGTGTTCGTGCTCTCGTGCTCGCCATTCGCTTTGCTGGTTCGACGCTCATCGATATAGAGACAAGTAGTTTTTAGGGTGAACTGTGCCATTAGATTATATATATCGCGCGCTGGTACAGCGTAGCCGTTCGTTCCACCCAAATCCTCATCGTCTGCGCGCCCTCGAACTCGCCTTCGACTGTGCATCCCACCTGCGCAAGTCGCTGTTGTCGTACGACTTGTCCTCCCGGAATGCTGCACTCGACGATGCCCTCGCGAACCCCGGCCGTGCAACAGGCCGCAACCCACCCATCGCTTTCAGGAGCACCTCGGCATCCGCACGCACGTCGTCCGCGTTGAGCCGATACCTCTGCGGCATGATGCCCTTCCCGAACATCCGTGTAACGTGGTTCGCACACAGCAGCGCCACGAACATGTTCACGATGTGCAGCGGGACGAGCGAGAAAATGGTGCTCCATACGGTCGCAAGGTTACCCTTCTCGAAGCGCCACAGCGGGCCCTTGCACCCCGGGAGGGGCGTGCGCGGGTAGCACCGCGCGCTGGGCACGGCCTCGTGCAGCGCGTTGGCGAAGCCGCAGCACGCGAGGGCGTCCTGGATCGCGAGACGGCCGAGGGGCGTGTACCACTCGCTCCAGGCGCGCGAGACCTTGCGGTCGAGGGCGAAGGAGTACCGCTTGTACGACGGGTACCCGAGCGCCAGCAGAGAGAAGAACGCGGGCCAGAGGAGGAGGGTGTAGATAGCGAGGAGGGGGCGAGAGTTAAGGAGGGTGCCGCAGAGCCCGACGAGCGCCGTGAAGAGGAGGATCGAGGATGCGAGCGTGAGCAGGACGAGGAGGTCGTAGTCGGCGACGTACATCACGTCTGCGCCTGGCCAAGCTGCGTGAAACAGGTATCAGTGCGACTCATGGGACGAGCACTTGTGATTAGCGTACCTCCGAAGAACGTCAGAACGGCGCAGACGAGCCCCGCTGTGCCGTATACGAACACCGTGCACACAGACACGACGAGGGACCATTTGTGCAGCGTCCACCGGTCAACGCGCTCGATCAAGATGTCCTCGCCTTCCTCCAAGATCGACGGTGGGCGCACGTCCGACACCGACAGGCCCCGAATCGCACGCGGACGCGGAAACTTCTGCGTGAACTTGTCCGAGGTGCTGAACTTGGACACCAGGAGCGGACGTTTATCCTTGATCGCCGTCGGGATCCTAGCACGAGCACCGGAAGCCACTTCGGACAAAGCAGGAGTGTGCAAACGGATACTGGGATGGCACTGCGAGATGGCCGTGCCTTCCTCGGACTTGTACGAGTATGTGGAATTCTCGGAATCGGCGCGCGGGCCTGCCTGGGGACGCGAGCGCAAAGAGGGCATGCGCGAGAAGTAGCTGAAACCTCCGTCTGCATTTGCGAGTGCTCTCGTGTAGTCCGGCGTAGGTAGCCTCGAATGCTTGGAGTCTTCAGACGTGCCGCGCTCGGGCTGCGCAGGACGTGCTGTACGGTGCTCGTCGTCACTCGTAGTGCGGACGGGGGAGGGTCGAGGATCTGTTTGAGACTCGTCTACTTCGGGCCCATTGAGAAGATGCGACAGCCCATCGCGCAGATCTCGACTCTGCGCATCCTGCCGGCCTTGAAACGGCAGCCCAGGAAGTGCCTGGAACCGCCCTCTTGTGCGCGCGGAAATTCGAGACCTGCGTATGAGTACGACCGTCGGCTGCGAGCGCTCCGCATCGTCGGTGTCCTCGACCTGGACGGTTATTGTGCGATCGGTGCGTTCGCTCAGCTCACTGGGGGAGACCCGCCGTCTGAGGCCAGAGCTGGCAACCGAGCCGTCGGCGTTGGGTCGTGGGCTGAATGCACCGGAGCGATGGCGGATCGTTGACCTGCTTGGGCTGCCTGGGACGGCTGTAGATGTCGAGGGGACTCGGCGGGTCATGGTAGTCTGCAGAGTGAAGGAGTGTCAGCCTCTGCGACAGGAGCGATCCAAGGGTGCTAGTCGAATCGTTTGAATCGGGTCCGGTCAGCCTCTTCGAGCCCACCGGTCCCGGCTTACCGCTATTGGACTTGTCGATAACATCAATGGGTGGGTATGTAAGAAGTCCGGAATACGATGACATACGGTACTAGCAATAAGACAAGTATGTGAGATGCATGCAGATGTGACGAGTATAAAGCGAGTCGATGTCCTTCTGTGCGCAGTCCGATTAAGTGTCACGAAGAGGGAGAACACAAGATCCAAATGAAAGTAAGTATGGGTGGGAGGGGACGCAGCATAATTATGGTACGACCTCAGACAGAGTTGAGCGGCAGCTCGATGGGACATGCCGCGTCGTTGACCTGCGTTGATGCGCTCTTGGTACCGATGAGGCCGGCAATATTCATCTCGAGCACTAGACGGAACTGGACGGCTGTGGGAAATCGGGGAAAGACTCAGTGAGGTCGCAGAAGGTGGAACGAGGCGGCTACGCACCTGGTCGCTCGTTGTTGGTGTAGATAGCCTTGTTCCGGCAGCCGTTATACCAATTGTTCCCTGCGCATGTATGTCAGTATTGACAATCGGGAATGTGGGGAAGAGACACACAAGTAGCGTCAGAGTCATTGACCGCGGCATACGTGAAGTTCAGATTCAGGTTGAACACGGGGAGTGAGTGCGCAGGGAGAGTGAGATGGCCCGTATCCCCAGTCGCGACTGGCCGCTCTGTGGTCAGATCAAACACGGTCCCGTGAATGTTCTTGAAAGTGAGAGGGAGGTAGTTCGAGCCGGTATCGGCCTGAAGCTGCATCGACCCAGGGAATGAGAAGTTAGCTGGTGACCTGCTGAACTCGGTAGGGATGGTCTTGTTGAAGGGATTAGTGGCGGGAGAAAGAGGTTCGGCCTGGTTGAGGCTGAACGAAGGTACTCGGGGAATAGTGAACGCGAGAATGAGGGCGACGCTACAGCAATGTCAGGAAGTAGACTTTGAGCCGGTGAGGAACAGACATACGCGACACACAGCCCGAAGACAAACCACGCAGTAAACCTGCGGGTGAAGTAACTGCCGCAGAGACCAGTTTCCCCTCGTGTCCACCTCTTCCACTTTGTTGACAGATTTTCAATCTTCTCTTCCCTCTTCGCCTTCTTCGACATACCACGCAACTCTTCTGCCTTCCACTCGGGTCCCAGTGCTGGGACTGTGACCATCTCCACGTTCCCGCCGAGGGTCTGCTCGCCGGCTACAGATGCCGCTGAGCCTTTGGTGAACCTGAGACAGCACGATTTTCAGTCAACTGTCAGCGATAATGTACGAAACCATTGAGAATGGAAGTTCGCCCGCCTGCCAAAGCTTCACTAGTTTGTCCGGTGGCCAACCCCCACCGTGCGAGCCGGTGGCTTTGAGCCCCGGACACGATGGTGCATATGACTACAAGCATGCTCGGGGTTCGTGCAGCAGGTCGGACACATCAAATGCGCCCCGAGCGTCGGCGAAACGAAAGCTCTTTGGAATCGCGACAAGTCGTCACGTATCCAGTAACCCCGGTTCGCAGCAAACGCACTTTGCTTCCGGGTGGGAGATCTCTCTGAAGCTCAGATGGATCAAACATTCCAGCCAGAATAGACGGAAGGGTAGAACTGGAAGTCCGATCCTCCGGGCAGCTTCCGCCGTCTCTTGCGCGAATAACCGAAGGCGTATCTCAGCGTCCTCTTGAGCTTATCGACGTCAAAAAGTTGCTCCTCCTGATTTGAGGAAGACGAAGCCCTCTCAAAGAGAAGCGTGAGAGCTTGCTGTGCATGCCTCCAGTGAACACACTTCCACAGCAAGGTCAACCCAGTGGAAGTGGAGGAGGCGAAAGCGCGAGTCCGGTCGTTCGGGAAACTTCCAGTCCCATATCCGTCGGCACAACAGCATATACTCACCCAGCACTCCCGGGACTGTACGGTGTTGGCGAAGGCACTTGACGATAGCTTCTGCAGCATGAGCACGAACACATACAAACTCGAAAGTAGATGGTCAGACGTACCCATTGTCTCCCATCCCAAACGCCGTCGAGTACCGCGGCCCCGCGTTGTTGAAGTCTGCATACACATCCCATGCTGCCTCCTCATCCCCACCGCCCTTCACCGGCTCCGTGCGTCCCGGGGCGACGTACGACCCCTGATTGTAGCCCGCAGTCGGTGTGTCAAATGGGTCCGCGCGAGAGTAGCGGTTGCCTGCGCCGTCGAGGCCGTAGAAGGACGATGTCGAGTCCCCTCGAGGGCGTGCTGCGCCCGGAGGGAGATGGAAGTCCGTGTTGAGGGCGTCGCCTGAACGTCGTCCTCCGTAGAACGACGAGACTGTCGACTTGCGATCGTTGTCCATGCCTCGAATGCTAGTGGTCGGGCGTCGTCAGAAGAGGGTGAAAGGAGAGTATCCCGAAGTCGGGGAGAATGGTGAGGAAAGCGATGGAGACGGCGAGAACAGGCCTGAGAGCGGCGACCTCGATCATGCGACTACGGGCGCTTCCACGCTCCCGGTGGCTGAACGGCGTTCAGCACGTCTTGGACACCGTCCTCATCGTCCCACTGCCGTCCCTGAGCTCTCTAGATCGTCTTGCATGTGCATGAGCCTTATCGAATTCCTGAGATGATTCTGGGACTGGTCGCCTTCGTCATCGGCTTGGTGGCAGCCGCCGCTATTGGCCAAATACTCGGCGTACGTCGTCGTAACGCTAGCCAACGCGCGAAGTTGCTCTCGAGGCTGGGTGTCGAGCAGGCAGAGACGAAGAGGATAGTTGGATTCTTCCATCCATATTGGTGAGCTCAACGCAGAGTCATCCGCGGGTCTTGCCTCTCATCTCATGTAGTCTGGTACAGCAATGCAGGCGGAGGCGGCGAGCGCGTGCTCTGGGCAGCCATTTCCGCCATCCAACGCAAGGAGCCAGACGTGGTCTCAGTTGTGTATAGCGGAGACACTGATACTACAAAGGAGAAGATCATTGAGAAAGTCAAGGCTCGTTTCGACATCGAGCTCTCCCCGAAGACTCTTGACTTCGTATTCCTCGAGTCGCGTTACCTGGTGGAAGACTCCACTTGGCCACGGTTCACTCTCCTGGGACAGAGCATCGGCTCAATGTACCTTGTATGGGAGGCCATGACCTATCTCATACCGGACCTGTTCATAGGTAAGTGCATCTCCCTCCCCGCCCTTCTCCAAAGCTCATATATGCGCGTAGACACCATGGGTTATGCATTCACCTTCCCTGTTGTCTCTCTGGTAGGCAATATTCCGGTAGGCGCATACGTCCATTACCCGACAATCAGCACGACGATGCTGTCACGCGTCAAGTCCCGTACAGCGGGAGTCACCAACTCTGCAGGCATCTCCTCTTCTGCTGTCCTCAGTACTGGTAAACTCCTGTACGTCGTAGTCGCTGGCACGACTTCCACTCGTGACGAGCGCGATTCTGTTGCAGATACTACCGCTTATTCATGTACTACTACGCCTACTCCCTCCGTCAAGCCCGTTTTATTATGGTCAACTCCTCTTGGACCAAGAACCATATCGACTCCATCTTGGCACACACCGACCCCCTTCTCGACGCGATCCATCTCCTGCCTCCACTAGTCCTGCTTGAGATACTGTCGCGAAAACGCTCGGAATGTCCAAAGACCGCGCAGATCGCGTATCCTTCCTGCGACACTCGCCAGATGGCCGTCTTTCCACTTGAAGGCCGCGAGCGGGTGATCCTGAGCATCGCCCAGTTCAGACCAGAGAAGGATCACGCGGCACAGCTGCGCTCGTTCCACAAACTTCTGGAGGCGCACCCAGAGTACAGAGCCCAGGGACCTTCCTCTGCCAAACTCGTTCTGGTTGGAGGGAGCCGAAACGTCGGGGACGCGACGCGGGTGGAGGAGCTGCGCCTGTTAGCAAAGGAGCTCGACATCCAGGTGCGCTACTTTGGTCGCCACTGCGGGTTCATGGCTGATACTGGCTCTGTAGGACCAGACAGAATTCGTCGTCAATGCGTCGTATCCTCAAGTACTCAACTGGCTGTCGAGAGCGAGTATCGGTCTCAGCACGATGGTTGACGAGCACTTCGGCATCAACGTAGTAGAGTTCATGGTGAGCGTTGTACCGCGTTACGACCTTGATCGGTCTGGCTCATCTGTACGCTCTCAGGCGGCAGGGGTTATCCCAGTCGCACACGCGTCCGGTGGCCCGCTCCTCGATATCATTGTGCCCCTGGATGGGCAGCCCACGGGGTACCACGCGACGTCCCCAGAAACGTTCGCGGAAGCATTCCACACCGTCTTCAACCTATCACCTGAAGCCGATATCGCAATGCGGCAACGAGCAAGGACGTGGGCGGTTCAGAAGTTCTCTGCCGAGGAGTTCGAGAAGGCATGGGACGAGAGCGGGTGGCGGAGGTGGTTGTAGGTACTAGGTGCGTTGTGTACACATCGCGGGACAACGTAACGATTTGCTTTTCTGCCAAACCTCCTGTGATGGATAGAAGCAAGAATCGCCAGCTTGTGGCGGACATTGGGCGTGTAACCTTGTCCGCGGAGACTTGAGGAGAATCAGATGACCTTCCTTCGCATTATAGACGACAAAGGTGTGTACACGCTCGCCGCTCGCTCCCCGGGTGGTGTGTTGTGTGGCCTCGGGCCTCAGATTCTTGAGCTTGTCGTCATTCCGGTGTCCTTGGGTTGACCTACGGCAAATGTAGGGATATGCACGACACTTGAAGCAGGCCGGACCCGTTCGGTCCAAGCACTCCGGCCACTGAGTAACCCATAATGCCTCATACTGGCCGATGGCCTCGCAGCTTGGACCGGAAGATATTCCAACGACAAGTGCTCGTTAGTCGTCGCTGGGATCCCGAGGTTCTCGGGAGCCAGGAGCACAGCCCCATCATGCCGGGCCTAACCGGCGCGAAATCAAGGTTTGTCAAGTTGCCAGGTCTCGACTCGACTACTTATGCAGTCTCTACACTCTGCCAAGCGTACTTTCAATCTCGATGGGCAAAAGACTACAAGCTCGATACAGCGGAGGGTAGGCTAAGGTACCAAGTATAACAGTCGAACCAAGCCGACGTCACAAGAAATATTGTTGCCCTGACAATCTTCGACTATCGGACTCTTGCTGCCTCCGTGCCATCCGGTGCTGCGTACGGTACTCTCCCAATACCCGCCGTGCAACGTGTATCCAACCGGCTACTACGTACAGCGAACGTAGCCGGATGAATCCCTCTGCTGCTGCTGCTGCCCTCGCCCAGTCCTCTCCCGTCGGTCATTGCGTGAAGTGATGGAGAATATTGCGGGTCGTGCTGTGCACATTCAACAGGAAGACAGGCTTCTAGAACTCGAGACAGCGCCGCGCCAGTCATCACGAAGAGTCAATGAGCCCGCGCTGCCCGTCGCCAAACTACGTCCAGTATCCGAGCAGATGGATTCCCGGATGCGGCGCGCTTTCGTACCAGGTGGGAACCCCGTATAAAACGGACTGCGACAGAGTGGGTCCCCCAATCTCCAGCACTCACCTCGGTCCTCTACCACTCAGTCATCTCCTCGTATACCTAGCCTCGATGACCTCCCCATACCCAGCCCTCCAGCCATCCCCTTCCTTGGTCATGTCAATACCATTGACAGAGATCTCCCTCTTAAGTCCATCGATCTACTTGCACAACAGTATGGCGAGATACTCCAGCTCTCTATCTTTGGTAAGCCCGTACCTTCCCCGCCATCTCGCCTACCTGCGCTGAGCGATCTGTACGTATAGGCGAGAAGCGTTATATCGTATCCTCTTACAACCTGGTCAACGAAGTGTCGGACGAGAAGCGCTTCAGGAAGAAGGTCAGCGCGGGCTTGAAGCAGGTCCGCAACGCCGCCGGCGATGGTCTTTTCACAGTACGCCCCGTTGCCCAGTTGTCAACTCGCGTCACCCTCATGTTGCCCCACAGGCCTTTCATGAGGAGCAGAATTGGTGGATCGCTCGTACGTCCCTCAGCACATCTGCCCACCGCCTACCTGTGTATACCGTCTCACTTCTGCCGCAGACCGCCTCCTCATGCCCTGCTTCGGGACTGCAAACATCTACAACATGTTTGACGACATGACCGATATCGTCTCTCAGCTCGTCCTCAAGTGGGAGCGGTATGTATCTGTTACTATGCCGACTGCACGCTCGCCCTGACCCTCGCCGCTATAGCTTCGGTGCACGGGAAATGATCGATCCCGCTGCCGACTTCACGCGCTTGACCCTCGACGCTATCTGCCTGTGCGCGATGTCATATCGGTATGCAGTGTCTGCATGCTTTTGATTCGAGAGTTACTTACTGACAGCTACTCATATGATGCAGCCTCAACTCGTTTTACCGGGTAAGATATCGTGTGGCTCTCTTGTCGAGTGATTTGAGCTGACACTGTGATGGTTGTAGGAAGAAGCGCACCCGTTCGCCACTGCGATGGCTGACTTCCTCATTGAGAGCGGACGACGTGCCAACCGCCTGTCCCTCGTTCAGGCCGTAATGACTGGCACCAATGCCAAGTACGAGGAGGATCAACGCATCCTGGCTACGTTGGTCAACGATAGTGAGTACTCGTTATCTCAGGTTTGAACTCGACGCTAACAGTCCCGTTGCACAGTCCTGGAAGAACATCGCGCTCACCCTCCAGCAAAGAACGACCTCGTCCAGGTCATGCTGACTGGTCGTGACAAGGAAACGGGTTTGGGACTCTCGGATGAAAATATCAAGCAGAATGTGAGCTTCATGGACTACGTCAATGCCGCCCATGCTGAGTCTAGCTGTGTAGCTTCTGACTTTCCTCATCGCTGGTGAGTCGCCATAGCTATATCACCAATCTTCATCAGCTCACAATCACTGGTTGCAGGGCATGAGACTACCTCTGGTCCGTCGCGACAGAGCATCGGTCCACTTACATTACTAACTGACCTTCATAGGCATGCTCACGTTTACCATCTATTACCTCTTGAAGAACCCCGAGGCGATGCGCAAGTTGCGTGAGGAGGTAGACAGCAAGCTCGGGGACCGGCCCATGAGTGTCCAAGACGTTAATCAGTTCCCTTACCTCCTTGGTAAGCCTCTCGCATGGACTCTGTACGGTTCTCAACTGACGCCAGTACCACTCCAGCTGTCATGCGTGAGAGTCTGCGCCTGGGCCCTACCGCACCCGCCCGCACGGTTATGCCCATCGAGGACACCGTCCTCGCTGGGAAATACGCGGTCGAGGGAGGCGCCTCAGTTATAGTCAACGTGTACACCGCTCACCGGGACCCCAAGGTTTGGGGAGACGACGTAGGTGATCTTCCTGTGGCTTGACCGCGTGGTGGCTGATTGTTGAACGGACAGGCCGAGAAATTCCGCCCCGAACGCATGTTGGACGGCAAATTCGAGGCCCTACCGGTGAGCACTTTATGGTCAGCTTGTCCACCCCGTCAAGTCACCTAACATTTGTAATCAGCCGAACGCATGGCAGCCGTTTGGGTACGGCATGCGGGGGTGTATTGTGAGTCTATACAGTATAGAGGCAACATACAGAGGCTGACCGCGTCCAATCATCTGTAGGGCCGTCCTTTCGCCTGGCAAGAAGCCCAAATCACGCTTGTGACCATCATGCAGCGTTTCGACCTCGTCTTGCATGACCCGACGTACGAGCTTGAGCTGAAGCAAACGCTGACTATCAAGCCGCACAACCTCTACATTCATGCTCTGCCCCGCAAAGACAAGCCGCGCCTACTCGCCACTCCCTCCTCGACCCTGATTTCTGGCCAGAGCACCCGTGAGGGATCCTCCAGCGCTGCCACGGTCGCAGGCGATACGACGAACCTGCACCCGCTGTATGTACTGTACGGGTCGAACACAGGTAGCTCCGAGGCGTTTGCTCAGCGCCTGGCTTCGGCTGCAGCTTCTCATGGTGAGTTCTTGCCATCGTCGATTAAACAACAGCAGCTGACTGGCATATAGGATTCCGTGCCTCCCTTGGTACACTGGACTCGGCGACGGCTCATCTGCCCAAGGACGGCCCGGTCTTGATCGTCACTGCCTCGTTCGAGGGCCAGCCTGCTGACAACGCGAAACACTTTGTGGAGTGGCTCGAGAACGTCAACGACGCCGCCTTCACTGGTGTCAAGTACGCCGTGTTCGGATGCGGGAACAAGGACTGGGTCAACACGTACCAACGCATCCCCACGCTCATCGACCGCCTGCTCGGCGAGCACGGTGCAACTCGCCTTGTAGAGCGTGGCGACGGCGATGCCGCTTCCGCTGAATTCTTTGGATCGTTCGACAAATGGGAGAAGACGGTCTGGGAGCAGCTCGGATCGGTCAGTATCTTGTCTTCAGGAGAAGCCTACCCACGATTGCTCATCGCTCATGATACAGGAGTTTGGCGCTACTGCGAGGGCCGACACCGCCGGGTTTGAGGTCAAGACTGTCTCTGCCGGTACGGAGCGTGCCGAGATCCTTCGGCAGAAAGACACTGCGCTTGGCACTGTGGTGGTTAACAAGATCTTGACTGCACCTGGGGCTCCCGTCAAACGTCATATCGGTAAGTCGTGGCGGATGACACCTGGCCCACGGAATGTTACTGACAGATGCGGCAGAGTTCGACCTACCGGAGGGCATGACCTATCGGACTGGGGACTACCTGGCGATGTGAGAACGTCTCTCTGGAGGCTCGTCGGCGCTGATACTGATATCTAATCACAGCTTGCCTGTCAATCCCGACCGAGTGGTTCGCAGGGCCATCGTGCGGCTTGGACTGTCTGCTGAACAAGAGGTCAGTCTACCGATCCCCGATACGATAGCAATCTGACTGCTTACAATACGGTGTAGATCGAGATCAACTCTGTGGGACCGACCTCCCTGCCCGTCAAGAAACCGATTACCATCTATAATCTCCTTAGTGGCTATGTCGAGTTGCAACAAACTGCGACCACTAGGGACCTTGAAATCCTCCTCTCGACTACGACTTCGCCCGCCTCGACTCGACTCCTTCAGGATCTATCGGCTAACTACGCTGAGAAGGTCTTCAACAAGCGCCTCAGCGTCCTCGACATCCTCGAGGAGAACAAGGACATCGAGCTGTCCCTGTCGACCTTCCTGCAAGTACTCCCTTCCATGCGCATCCGCCAATACTCCATCTCGTCCTCCCCACTTTGGAACGCCGAGCGCGTCTCGCTCACTCTCAGCGTCGTGGATGCTCCCTCGCTCTCCGGACGCGCAGAGCCATTCCTCGGGGTTGCATCTACCTACTTAGCCGGCCTTCGCCCCGGCGACAAGGTGCAACTTGCCGTGCGCGCTTCTAACGCTGCATTCCATCCGCCGAGCGACCTGTCTACTCCCCTCGTCATGATCTGCGCCGGCTCCGGCCTCGCGCCGATGCGCGGCTTCCTTCAGGAACGGGCCATGCAGAAGCTTGCTGGTCGTGAGGTTGCTAAGAGCTTGCTGTTCTTCGGGTGCCGCTCGCCCAAGGAGGACTTCCTGTATGGCGACAGTGACCTGAAGGAGTGGAGCGAGCTGGGCATCGTCGACATCCGGCCCGCCTTCTCACGTTCGTCGGCAGACTCGGAGAACTGTCGCTACGTTCAAGAGTGAGTGACATTCCCTCTCGTGATAAGCTTCTGGTTAACCAGTTTCACTAGCCGCATCCGCCATGACAAGGAGCTCGTTGCCAAGGCGTTCGACGAGGGTGCCAAGGTTTGTTTCCATGTCACTGTCTACGAGAACACGCTACTCAAAGCTCTACAGTTCTACGTCTGCGGCGCGGGCAAGATCGCGGCGGGCGTGAAGCAAGCTATCGTCGAGTACATCAAGGAGCATAAGCCGACAGACGAAACAAGTGCTGTCGCTATCTTCGACAAGATCATGGAAGGTCGCTACGCCACCGATATCTTCGAGTGAAAATTCACATTGGGACTCTCGGGTGTAGGTCAATAGCTTTGATGTTCTTGCAGCGCAAGTGTTCTTGGGTCGAATTCATCTTGTCATCACTGTCTTCTGTACAGGTATCTTGTTAAGTTGACCGAGCGAGTATGCCAGCAGTGCAACTAGTGGTTTAGGGGTTGCTGGCTATCATCGACTCTCTCAGGATGGTAACGTAGTCCGTAGATGCTCTCGTTCTTGGTGGGTGGCATGAATCTCTATTCAATTCGCGTCAAGGAGCACTCTTGCGCTCCGTTTCCATACAGATGGTACTCGTACTTATGACAACATACAGAGTATGAAGGGTATGAGGAATACACATCACAAGGCAGAGACGATAGCACACACACCCAATGCAGTCACGTAGCAATACAGGGGGGGATCCGTGCAGCCCAAACCTCGGCTGCGTATCTTTCAATTGATGAACGCATCCTGGGAACAGCCAACCAGATGTCCATTCTCAGCGGCGCATTGTTATTCAGAGGATCGGCAGTGACGTAAGTACCGTATGTAGTGACTGTGTACGGTCTTTGGCGTTCATGTCACACCGCCGGAATACGAATTCCCCTCACGGGGGCGTATACCGGCCTAGGAAGACGTGGGAGAGGGCCTGCATGCGGTTTTTGAAAATGTTCGTATTCGGAGAGGGGATTCGCTTCCAACAGGTGGCCTGCCTGTCGGACGAGCCGGAAACCGCCATGGTGACCAATACAAGGCGGACACCCTGACTTAGGGATGGATGCAATGAACCCTCCGGGGCGAGACCATTTGGTGGGGACGTCCTCGGTATGGGCACGTCCTCGGTAGCCTGATCGGTACCCGTAGGGGTACCAGGGCTTCTTATCCTTGTACTGGCGCCTCTAAGGTGCTTCTCCCTGCCTGAGAACACGATGTTTACTCAATTTTCCCCCGCGCATTGAGTTCCTAGGCCCCGGGGCCAGCACAGGGGCTTGCAGGAGGTCGTGAGCCATGTTATTCGATCTTCTTGTATGGTTGTCGTGTTGCATCCACGCTTAGCAAGAGATAGAACAAGCTAGTAGGTGCGGACGGCGAAATCAGCGACCGATCGGTTCATGTATCGACCAGCAACATTAACTGCGGTTGAGGAGAGCCGCGGTAGCGTTCGGTAGTGGTTGGGTAGTGGTGATGAGGCGCCGGTGAGACCCCGACCACTAGCCGCATGGTAGTGATCCCTACCATGCGTGGTGATCATACTGCTATTCGCCGGCGCTAGTACTTTGGGCTTCCAGGAAACCGGGCGCAACACTGATTGCAGGCAATCAGTTAAAGGGTGATGATGACGACTTATAACACTGAAAGGTGACTTTGGAAACTTCTAAAACGAGTGGGCTGATGAGCACGTACGGGAATCACAACAGCAAGCCTCTGCGAGATCTGGCCCTCCGTGAGTTCCTGGTCAGCAGAGAGGGGAGCCATTGATGTCAAATTTCGGGTGAAAGATCGGTAGGATGCAGTAGGAAGTCGTGTAGCGGACAAGGAAGGTGATGTTAACGGGAACAGAGTCGCAGAGTCTGGACAGACTTTGAACTGACGGGGCTTGGACGGGGCGGCGCCCTTCGGATGGATGCGTTGACTCATCGATTATGACATGTATCTGTAGGCCTGTGCCCCGTGTATGCGGCGCTGTCATAAGGTCTGCCTGGGGGAGACAAGTGCTGTCACTGGCAAGGCGTCCACTGTTCGTCCGTCCGTCGTCCGATGTTTCGTACTGATTCGGCGGCGCTGCTGCAGCCTTCTGAGAGCGGCGGTGTTGACATCGATCTGAACAGATAGCTCACGTAGCTGTGTGCGCCCGGATCATGAAGCATCCCTTCGATGGACGACGCCCACCGATTGCGCGGGTATGTAGGAGGATGGCTGTCAGCCATGGCCAATGAGCGTGTTGATATTAGGCAAACCATCTTAAGATGAGTTCGCATCTCGATGTACCCTCCGATGACCCTGGATGACGTGCTTCACATTATGAGAACGTGCACCTTCTCCAAACCTTCAAGTTCTCTGCAGGCTTCTGCAGATGACCGGTTTCACACGGCTGGCAGGGTGATATGTTTCACGGTACCGTGACTGGTCAAGTTGTGTACGCAGCTGATCGAAGACTGAGTGACCACTGCTCGGCTCACTGAGTATGAAGCCCGGCGTCGAGGCTGCGACTCGGAGACTCCTAATTCTGAAAATCGAGATAAGTACTTAGCCCGCAGACACACAATTGAAGGTCGAGACTCTGTTTTTTCGCGGTGGAATGCGATGAGAAGGGGGACGATAGAGAGGACTCGTTTAAAATCGATCGGAACTCCTGGTATGTCCGCCGGCCCATAGATAGAATGCTATACTGAACGCCTCTGGTGGCGCAGCTCAATTTGGCAATACCGATTTTCTCAATGGGTAAGCCTCAACATGATTGTATTTCGATTGAAGGCATTACAAATCGCACTCATTCCGGTCCAAGTCGTGCATCAGCACAATAATAAAGGACACAGGTACTTAGAAGCATCGCTCCTCGCCCACCTACTGTCTCATCCGACGGTGGAGGAAGTACGGCTTCGAAGCCACGGTGCACCCTGAAGACGCTCCGTTCTGTGACCGAAAGGCTATACTTATAGGAGCTTCTAAATGCCTCGAGCCATACGGTGGTACGTTACTACGTACCGCTCAGTGCACCGGATGGGATCATATTCCGTGTAAGGAGAATACTTCCGATGCCCTGAATGGAAGATAGGAGCAACGCTGATCGATACGCAACACAAATATTCACACAAAGTATCAAGACATCATCTGACGTAGTGGCAAACTAGAACAGTGGCACTTCGACTCCGTACAGTACAATATAGCAGATAACAAGCAGCATAACAGGGGCGTGACAAAGATTACCAAAAAACATTGGACAGATGAGAGGGGGTGTGCGTACTGTCGGAGGAGCCAGATCAGCTGCGACTGTTGCCGTACGCTGCGACTGGTCGGGGCGCAAGAGCGATATATACAGGGGGAGGGAGGAGGAAGTCAGAGTCAGGAGTGGCAGGCGGACCAGGGTACCCAGCGCAAGCCTCACGAGAGCCGGAGCTCGGCAGCCAAGACGAAGGGCGCGAGCCTCCAATGGAGGGAAAGGGAGGTGAGGACAGTACACGCGTGTACGGAGGCGGAGGAGAGGGAGGACTCGGCACACGGGCGGTCACGGAGATTTCGCCTTCGCGTGCATTGAGCCTGCTGAAGGGACAGAGCTGGCACTGTGCCCAGTCGAACTGTTCGACGAGAACGCCACGACGCGCTGCCGGGGTGCGGTACTGAGGGAGACGGATGCTGCTTCTCGCACAGCATGCCCTGCGCGACACAACACAGAATGCGCAGAGGATAATCAGAAACCCAACTACAGAGGTCCCAGGTAGAGGGCTGTCAGGTTGTGACCGGGCAGACGTGAGGCGGAACCCACCTAGACAGCCTAGCAGGGCAAATATGAGCTTCGGAGTGAAATGGGTATCCTCGGCGGCTTCTCCAGAGGTGAAAGAGACCGTACTCGCGGGCGCTGGATGCTCTAGAGACAACGGGCTCATGGTGGCTGGCTGCACCGCACGATAATCGCAAAGCTCGCAGACGATGCCGACAATCGAGGCGAAGGGTCGGCGGCTGCGGAGAGCGATCTAGCTAGATGCTAGAGGTAAGGATGATGAGTTATACGGCTGGGTGAAAGCAGTGAGTGCGCATGGTGGAGACAATGGTTTATATATCGTCTGGAAGGAGGACGGGATGAGCGAGAGTGAAAGGAAATGACATATTCGACGCTTCCAGATTGGGTATTTGACAGTGTCTGTGCACAACTTCCAGGCCACAATACGTACGTATTGCGGAATCGTAGCTGGCACCGCCTGTACGTTGTCGAAGCCCGTGCAGCGCGCGTCCTGCAATGCGCCTATGTAGGAACAGGATAATTCTATTCGTGAACCCCGGCTCACGAGATTTAGCCAAGATTTTATGCGTGAACCCGGTTCACGCCCGGGAGGTCACCGGTCACCGAGCGCCCTCGCCAAAAGGGGTAGTCGGCCGGACTCGGTGAGGCCTGGCTGGCTGAGGCTGCAGTGGAGGCCAGTTCCGAGTCAACCGTAACATACATAGAGTAAGTACGTATTGCGGCTACGTCTTCCGGTTTCCACAATCCTGAGCAGTTCGAAAGGTCAGCTTGCTCCCAAGTCCCTCCGGAGTCACAATGGCAGGCGGCATGACTTGGCCGCCAGTGCCGCTGCTCATTGCAAAGCTGCGGCACGCCCAATTTGGCCGGCGGAGTTCGACCGACGGTCAATGTGCCAACGGCGACTGTGATGGCGCTGGACGTAGGTGTGGCGACGAGAAGCAGAGAAGCGAGAACGTGAGAGAGCAAGGGAAGGGCGCCAGGACCGGCGTTGATTCAGCGGGGATACAGAATGCGTGCAGCCTGTAACAATACAGCGTCAACCTGCGAAGTAAGAACGATCGTGGAGCGGACTGAGTCCAGAGCGAGCGCGTGAGAATACAAATGTGGTTAAGTGTCTACGAAGTGTCATGAGATTCTGTGTTAGGCGCACACGCCGTAACAGCGACTACTCGCGTATGAGCCTCACAATCTATCAGCTATAGCTACACCTCACTTCAGGAAGTACTCGCTGCGCGCACAAGGATGATGTCATTCTCGCGCATGCCCTCAGGCTGACCCTCACCGAGTGCAAACTCACAACGGGTCTCTCGGTCGGAGGAAATAAATACTCTATGATTCTCCGACGACTGGTAGATGCTCAGAATTGTTTTGTACAGCACACTGGAAACCGAGCCGGCCCAGGGCTGCAGCCTTACCAGCCCTTGATCTCCGGTAATCCGGCCGGTCGTTGAACCCCCACATTCAACTTCCGGCCGTGATGGTAAGTGAACCCCGGGTTCATGCCGTGAACCGGGGTTCAAAAATAGAATTATCCGTAGGAACAATGCTTGATTAATTTCTTGTCTCCTGCATGGTGGGAGTGCATAGACTGAGGGAGTTTAAGTGGATCGACGATACGTAACAAAGTACGTACATGGATCAAGCTCGAGGCCACGCCCTGCTTCTCAGTGTTGTGCGGGTCGGGTGACTTTTTGGGTGACGGTCGTTTAGTCGGAAGGTCGGGGTAAAAGGTCGCTGATGCGACCATGACTGCTCCTGATATGGTAAGGACAGCGGGCGCTCAGGCATATCGGCGCAATGTCGTACTCGGGCTACTCGGCAATGTACTCGTACGTCGTACATGTCACTTTCAAGGCTGCAATATAGCTTCTGCAAGCTCCTGTATGTCCTCGTCCTCGTCCTCTCCCTCTGCGTCCAAATCTAGGAGCTCGTACATCTCTAGTTCTTCGTCAAGTCCTCGACTGGCGTACTTCTGCATGCGCCGAGCCCAAGATGTGTTCGAGAAGTCGAAGAGATCCTTGATGGGAACCAAGAACTTCGCGGACGTCGCGCGAAGGTAGGTTCGCTGAGCTTGATCAGTGAGTTCCTCGTGGTTATCGTCTAACCCAAGGTGGCGGAAAGTGCTTGCGATCTCGCGGAGTTCTCCGGATGGTGTCTCAATGTCGTCTAAGTTGGAATTCTCATCCATGAACATCTCGTCGTCCTCGTCGTCCTCGTCGTTTTCGTCGTCTTGAGAGGGCTCCTCTGCCACGGTGTCCTGGGTCGCGGCGGATGGTTCTGACAGCTTACCAAAGTGACGCTTCACCCGGTCCTTCTTCTCTGGTGTGTGTGCGTACTCGTCCCGGACATGGAGCCTCAACTGAGCGAGCTGCGTGAGCTGCTTGATGGCCATGCGGTTACGAAGCTTGGTGAGGAGCTGGCCAAAGAGGCTGAAGAGTCGTTCACAGGTGGCGGAGTTTGCGCAGATGGATAGAAGGCGGTATGCAAGGCGCGAGAGCGGCGTCCATGATGCGACCTTCTGACCAGGTGCGTTCAGGGATCGCCAGAGCTCTAAGGGATCGGGCTCAATACCCTGCAAGTAGCATATCAAGCAGATAAGTATCGATGACAGTCCCTGGTCAGTGAACGAGTGCGCACCGTCTTCTCCATGTCTGCCCGCAGGTGGGTGATGCGTGCTTTGAGCGACGAATAACGAGGGCCGGTGCCGCTGAGATATTCGTCTAACTCATTGCCGAGTGTGAGTGGGGCTTCGCGGGCACGGAAGAGGCGTTTCCACAGCGCTACAACGAGCTCCTTGAGCTTGAGCCCGATGAACTCAGGCCGAGACAGTTGGAAGGGTTCAAGCATGTTGAGGGGGTTCAGGACAGCTGCAAGTACGAAGACAGCTTGATCTGACTTCGCCCATCGCCTCTCAATGCTCGCATGGATGGCTGCAACACCGGTGATGTCACCCAATTGGGAAAGAAGCTCGGTGAAGCGAGAGTACAGGAATCCAAACGTGAGCAGCACTTGGTCCAGGCGGCAGTGTGCGGACTGAGCGATGTTTGCGGCAATTGCCAGAGGTTCCAGATGTAATTTGACACTGTGAATCACTAGTTCAGTTGGACTGTCCCACACCGCTACTGCGATCCCCAACAACTTGAAAGTAGATACGTACCGGGTAAGATTGTGCCAAAATTGGCCGTCTTTGATAACACGAATCATGTTCCTTGCCTCCTTCTTCGCTTCGGCCTTCTTGATACCAGCGAGGAACGTTGGGTATCCAGGACCATTCGCTTCGTCGTCTGCAACGAGAGCTCTGAGAGTAGGTCCTAGGGAGAGCACGCGGGTGTATGCGATGTAGTGAGACGTCCATCGTGTTTTGACGGCACGGAGGACAGAAGACGCATTCTGCCCTTTCGTACGCTGCCGCTCTCGGATGCGGCTCAGGACAAGAGTGCGGCGGCGGAGCCAGGCGATGAGTTGATCAGCGCGGTCAGTGACCTTCAGCAATGTGCTCTTGCTGCCCAAGTAGTCGCCAACGATGAGATTGATCTGTCAAATTATACATCAGACATGAACTCCGACAGGCATGAGCGTGCAGACCTGATGCGCATAGCAATCAAGGATGATGAGATGCGGGAACTTCTTGAGCAGCAGAATGCGTGCTTTTCGGGACTCCCCAGATGCATCGGAAGTAAAACCGATAATCTCAACGACGGACCAATCTGTCTCGAGCTCCTTGAGTGTGTCCTGGATGTGACCGAGGAAGAGCTCCGCAGTTTTCCGTTCGTTCGAGGTATCAACCACCCGAACGGTGTATACCTAGTCGTTGAGCGAGATGAGCTGCTAGTACAGCCTATACTTAGTACACCCTGATAGCGCAGAACTAACCTTGCGTTTGGCCGTGAACATGAAAGCAATCAAATGATGATTATTGATGCCCGTCCAGCCATCGGCCTGCATGGTCGCCTCGGCATCATTACACTGCCCGTCTGCAGTGCCAAGGGCCGTAATCGCAGCGGATCGGTACTTCCTGAGCTCGTTTGGGAGCAGGCGCGTGGTCATTACCTTCCGGCTTGGGACCTTTGCAGGTGGGATGAACTCGTCGACAATGGTGTGGAGAACAGGATCATGGACCCAGTTGAGCGGGAGGTTTGCGGAGGCGGTGAGTTGCATGAGGAGTGAATCGAAACGATCCTGTCGACTCTTGTTCCAGGACAGTGGGTATACAAAGGAACCATCATCTAACGTAGCAAGGGGAGGCGGCGGCCTCTGTATGCGTGGTCCCGGGCCTAGCAAGCTGGTGATGGGGATAGAGCGTGATGGTTGTGCGACTGGCGGATCATCTAAGAGGAACACTGTGCTGCTAGTATGGGGATACGGGGACGGCGTCGCCTGCAATGGTTCGCCGCGGGGCATCTGAGGCTGCGTGAAGTTGTTGAGCCATGGCTCGGGTTGAAAGAGGGATGCTGTGGAGCTACTAGGAGCGAGAGAGCCCATACTGGCGGAACGCGCATGCATGCGGGTAAGGATTGTGGCCGACGGATTGCGGCATGTGGAGCGGGCTGATTTGATGGCCCAGGCTCCCTGTAGGGCGGATAGAGCCCCAAAGGTGCGGACTGAGGGGTAACGGGGTAGAGGAGCGAGTGCTTGTCGGAGAGTCACTGCCGTGAACAGCTGACTGAACGGCATACGGGTGGTAGTAACCACTGCCGCCTGGCAGCAGCCTCTCCTGCCTCTGCTGCTTCTCGTGCTGCTCATCGGCAAGGGCTTTCTCCCGAACATCGAGCGGCTGGTACGGACATGCCTTCAAGTGGGCAACAAGAGTCGTATGGCGGCTGTTTAGGTAGCCGCGGACACGATCGGTCTGCATGTTGCATGTCCACACTGCAGTAACTGTGATCAGTTCACGCCGTCACTTATCATGCCTTGACATGCCACGTACAGTACGCCGTAATCGAGTCTTCACTTCGTACCTCCGCACGACGTCCCTCGCGTACCAATGCTTCGTCTGACAACTGCTCTTCCGCGATGTTGTGCTTCATGTGTTGCGCGCAATACACATACGCCTTTCCGTCGGGAGCCCTCGAGGTCGCCTCCTTCATAACAAACCCGGGATGATCTTGGAAGTAGTCCCGATACCAGGCCCGAGGTCGACCTGTTTTGCGACTGGCCATAGTTAGTAGGCGGAGATGTGACTATGCGGCGAGACTTGAAAGAGAGAGGTCGGGGAAGGAGGAACCGAGCTGGAGTACTGCGCACCCTGCGAGGTCAGACGAAAAAGTTCACATGTTATCTCAGCAGTGTCCTCTACATGAATAACTACTACTGTGTCCGAGTCGACAGGTAGTGGGAGTGGATAACGATTAGCGCGAGGGAGAGAGGGGAAACCGCCTGCAGGACGGCCCGGCCGTCCCGACGCCTGGTAGCCGTGAGAAATGTCGGGGTCACCTTCAAAGTCGCCGACCGTTACCCGACTTATCAAAGAGTCACATCAATGACTTTTCAAAACGTCGCCCGACCCGCACAACACTGCTGCTTCTGCAGCTCGACAGAGAATCCCCCTCTCGGAGTATTAGCCAAGTATCGCACCACTTTCACGACGGTGGCACGTCCTTCACAAGATCGAGTGGGAGGAAGAATCATAGACTGCACTTACAGCGACAAAAGATGGAGATTCGGTGGATCGACGATACGTAACAAAGTACGTACATGGATCAAGCTCGAGGCCACGCCCTGCTTCTGCAGCTCGACAGAGAATCCCCCTCTCGGAGTATTAGCCAAGTATCGCACCACTTTCACGACGGTGGCACGTCCTTCACAAGATCGAGTGGGAGGAAGAATCATAGACTGCACTTACAGCGACAAAAGATGGGGACTTGGACGACTGACAGCCTGCAGCTGTTTGATGCGGGTACCTCTCAGACTATTGCTCTCGGACTTTGTGACCGTGAAAGATCGAGAGTTGTATATGGATGAGACGTGTCTTGACATTCCACTGGCTATAGGACATGCATTGCTCAGTATCACTCAGCGTCGAAGACCAACGCCCGTACTTCGATCGACTGCCTCTGCGGCGCGTCCTTGGGGCTTGTCGCATCCGTGAACGTCGAGTGCGGTGTCAATCTCGCCACGTCCTCCCACGAGTCGTAGATTTTGAGCAGCGTGACCTCGTCTGGCATCTGGTCAGCGAGGAAGTACCACTTCAGCCCGGGATTGTACGCGACCCCGAAGGTCGTCCCCGTGCGGTGTGGATAGACGAGCTCGATGGGCACGAAGTCCTTCGGGTCGAGCGTGCCCCAGTCGGCGGCACCGAGCGGCTTGTGCGCCACGGCGTTCCGAATGGGACGCCAGACATTGATGATGCGCACGCGCGACTCGAGAAGGCGGTCGGCGTCCTCGGGGAGGTGATCCTTGACGCGCTGGATGCTGGCTTCATAGGCTTGATCGATGTGCACGCCTTCCTGCTGAGGATCTCAGAGATGACAGACTGAGTGGTACATCATCGACAAGCGTACCCCAGGTCCGTGCAACCCAGGACGCTGGTCCTTCGGATCGGCGCTGCGTCTGCGTGGTGTCAGTCCGGGCCCACTAGACAAAACGGCAGAATCACTGACCGGATGATATGGTCAAAGATATGGACGGGCTTTGCGCCCGTCTCCCGCTTCAAAAGGCTCTCCACTTCGGCGTAGTACTTGGTTTTGATGACTTCATCATCGACGAAGTCCGTCTCGGCGCTCGGGAAGTGTATGAACTGGAATCCCTGGATGTCGAGCGTGAACTCGGCCTCGCGACCGCGCACGTCATACACGATGGCCGGCTGGGACTCTAAGCCAACGTTGCTCTTGGGAAGCGCATCTGCCGCGAGGTGGAGGTAATGGCGCGGAGGCTCTTCCCCGAGGAGCTTGAAGTAGTTCAGCGTGGTGGCGACGTCGCGAGGAGCGGGGATAGTTGTAGTAGACATGGGAGGCGTACTAGTCTTCCTTATATGGGGACTGAGAATGCTGTTGGTCAATGCGGTCAGTTTTTATACCGTCGCACCGTCATGTCGACTTCCGTGTTTCGAAGCATAGGTGGCGGCTCGAACCATTGCGCAGACGATTGACGCAATTCTCTCTGCTCTCAGATTGGTACCTCCGAACACACTCGGAATTGACCCACTGTCAGCTGTGGACAATTTGCTCATCATGCGGATGCAAGCAGTTCAGCGAACTCACTGTTGTGTAGGTTTTGGCTGGAGGAACTTCTAAACCGCGTGACGCTTCTTGCTTATGTACTCGGCACCCGGAACGTCCCAGGACCGAGTTGTAAGCAAAGAGATCTGTAGATCTCAGGTCAAATCGCAGTCGTATGTAGGTTGCAAGGACTCACCTCGTGCGCCCTTCGGGTCCTTCCTGACGCTACAGAAGAGTAGGGGAAAATGCAAGCAGGCGTTTCGCTAGCCTCCTGGCAACTAGCTACCGCCCAGTGCCCACCACATGTCGAAGAACGTAGACTGCGCCACAAAGCGTGCAAAGAGTGTCCTTCCGAAGATCAGATTGCCCTGCAGTCAGCCTATCCAAAAACATGTACACGAATAAACAGCATGTCAGCACAGCGACGCACGCAGCGAAGGGCACGCGACACGCCAGAAGACACAACGACGCCCTCTGTCATCCAGATTTCACATCGAACTGTTCGCCACCGATGTCCGTTCGCGGAACACACCCTCTGGTCCGGCATCGACGACCGAGTCGCACTCCGAACCATCGACGTCCGTATCGATCCACGCATCTCCTTCGCTCGCATCACTCTCGCTCGGAGCGAGACGCCGACTCCGCAGGGGAGGGGAGGACAAGTCAATGACCGCTGCAGGCCGGAGTGGGGAGGGCTGCCGCATACCCCCAGCGACTATCCGCCCCTTACCCCTCCCAACCGTACCGAGCGTGATCGTCTCCGAACGGTCAATCGCCGCAGGCAGAACGAGGAACTGAGCGTTCGCGTCATCGGCATTGGGAGAGGCGTCAGCGTCGAAGGTGTTCCGCGCTGGCGTGTCGCTGCCGCTCGCGGAAGGGACTGGCGTGTTGTCTCCGTTTGTCTGTTTCTGACGCCTGGGCGTTGCAAGCTTGACCTCGTGCAAATGCGCTGTCCTCGCCCACCGTTTCGCCGACTTTGGTACGGGGCCAATGCCCCGAAGCCTAATGTCATGCTTCCTGAGCCCGAGCGCTGCATCTGAGGGCGGGGGCCAAATGCATGGTGGGAGGGGGATGTGGCGTTGCTTGCGCGGTGGGCGAAATGCCTGCTGGTGGGCGTTCGGATGGCTGTGGGTGTATGTGGGCGTGCAAGCGTCTTCCTGTTGGTTCCAGCCGCGTGTGCCCGTCGAGGCCGAGGCAGATCGTCGGAAGCCTGGCTTTCCACTGACGGGAACAGGACATCGTTGTCTATGACAGCCATATATGATTACAGACCGGCAGGTCCCTAGCAGATGCACGCACCTTCAGAATTCTTGTCGACAGCATGCGTAGGTGTGGGACTACCTGTGCGAAAGCGATTGACAAGCCCGCCGCTGAAACTGAACGTCCGTCGACCCCACTCCCGCACCGACCGAGCGCCAGGGGGACGAGCGTACTCCCCTCTGGAGCCGCGGGTGAGCGCCATGAAGACGAGCACGGTGAGCAGGAGACAGAGCTGAGCGATGCCGAGGCGCTTCTCCAGTACCACCTTCGGCCAAGTCAGTGCATGTGGATGAGCGTGGGGTCGGGGCGACTAACCTCATCCGTCAGATAGTTGACCCTGTGGAGGAGCTCGCGCTGTTCGTCCTCCAATTGCCGGGTTTGCTTCTCGAGCTCAACAACGGAACGCTGCCACAACTGGGACTGAGCCTTGCCCTGGTGGTCTCCATCAGTACCCTACTCGATTCACGGCTGAGGCGTGACTCACTATGCCTTCCAGCCGCCCAATGTCCTCAGTCAGCCGCCGAAGGACCTCGCGCATACCGGCGGTCTGCTCCTCGACATAGCGAGCGTACAGCGTAGTGCTGCCTTCGAGCGCCGTGAGCCGGTTCATGATTGTGCGATAGATTGATTCGCCACCAGTTGAGGCGGGCGGGGCCGGGGTGGGACATGAGAAGCGGATATAGTGGAAATGGAAGAGGCGTTGGGTGTCGCGGTAGATGAGCGGATGGAAGAAGAACTGTGAGAACTGTGAGGAGGCGCATGCGAGGCCGAATCCGAATGGGAGTCAATATATATGGATGCCGAGTGGTTGTCGGAGGTCGTGGAGTGAACGTGCGTCGAGGTCGATAATGATACATGGGTGTTGTACAGATGGTCGGTCTGGGGTCGTGCGGAGTCGTGGGCAGAGTCGTCGCTGAGAGGCTTGGCGGGAGGCGTACTCTCCTGGCCGTGCACTGTCGCAGCTTCCGGGGATTTTGGTATATCGAGAATGCCAGAAGATGTGTAAATATTGTACTGGAGAGAATTGAGGATATCCGAAGTGACAGGTATGTCCGAAGATGAGGATGAGTCGTCTTCAACGATAGTCTGAGAGGTTACTTCCGCGTCCTCGCTGTGAATGACGGGCGTGTGCGCCGGGGCAGGAGCGTCGGCGACGACTTCGACTGGGGAACTGGCCTCTTCCGCGGAGCGCTTCGCACGACTCTCTGCTTCCCATGTCTCCCACTGCCATGCATCGAGGTGCGTGAGGCCGTAGACGCGGAGTAGAGAGACCGGACAGTAGTACTCGTTACCATAATGCGAGTGAAAGTCGATGCGAATGAACCGGTAGAAGTCGCGTAGGGTAGGTGGTGGGTGAAAGGACTGCGGAGTGGCATGTGTTAGCATACCAGGAGATGATTATACGACCTGATTCAAGATGGAAGTGCAAGGAAGGTCGACTAAGTGGAACCGCTGCACCGATATACCGCAGGAGAGAGCAACGAGAGACCACAGGAAGTGTGTGGATAATCACCTCATACAGAAAGTTCCCCGTGTCGCTATTTCCGTGCTCGCAGGCACGTCATATCCAAGGTTGACGTGGAGAGATTACGATGAAACCGCATGCCCCAAGTATTATCACGGAGAGCAGAGCATGAGCGTGGCACTCTCGGAAACCGCGTAGACATCGACACCGTCCAATCTGCACGCGACTGCTCAACGCGCGGAGCGCGAGGATGACATGACACTCGTGGAATACCGTAAGTCATGCCCGTGGATTTACCCCAGGGGCAGAACCAGTCCCAACAGAATCCGGGAGTAGAGGCGAATAGAGAGATATCTGCCGGGGCTTCCAAAAGGCTTCGTTCTACTCACCTGCACCCCCCGAACATTCCTGCCCCTAAACGTTCCCGCCGGCGTCCACTCCTCCAGGTTCGTCGTGTACGTCTTCGCCACGCTGACCGAGAAGTCCTTGAAGACACCGCTGAAGAACTCGAAGTTCGCCAGTTGCACGGTGTCGATCCGGATATCCTCGCAGAGCTCAACAATCACGTACTGGGTCTTCTCGGAGCACGGACTGAGCATGTACCGGTCCTTCTTGTGCGACAGGATCGACGACGCGGACTTGGCCGACTTGTGCGCGGCATGCACACGTGCGGAGCAGTCCAGCGAGGCGTAGTTGAAGCGGTCGGTGATGGGAATGCGGAAGTGAGGCTCCAGGCGTTCTTGGGAGCCGCTGCCCTCTTGTACGTCAACGTATGGCGAACCCTGGGACTTCGGAGGAGTTTGCGACGACTCTGCAGCGACCGTGGACTCGGAGAGGTTCTCCGCACGACCAGACGTCGGTGGTGTCGCCTCGCGCTCCTTCGCGTCTGATAACCGCCTGGCCTTCCAGTCCTCAAACGAGAGCAAAATGTCCTCGTCGGCGGCTGGTTCGAGAGGCGACAACGGCCTCAAGCAGCATATGGGATCCTGGGGCTGCTTGGGGGCAAGGACGGCGAGGTCATGAAAGGGATCGTTCGGTGTCGTCGGCGCCGTCAGTGCTGGCGAGGCTAGGAGTAGAGCAAGCAGGGACGTCGGAAGCAACGAGAACATCGTCCTCCTCGCTGTCTTCGTCGACGGCCGCCACGTCGTCCGTTGGCAGAAATAGATGGGAGAAAGCGCAGATGGCAAGCTCGGACCTGGGGTCGACTCGCATTTCTATCTTATCTCAATTCAAGCGCCGAAGCCACGTCAGATCTGAGCGCCCAAGGCACGCAGCTGGAGAGCACAAAAGATCGCCGAGACGAGGTGGTATTATATGTACCGTACAGCACATGACTATAGAACCGGAAAACACTTGGAGATGTGCAGCGAAACTTCCTCGTGAGAGGATGGTATGCAACGTCGGGAATTGTCCATATCGAGCATATACCCCCGCCTTCGCCAGAGTCTTCGTCGCGTTCATGCAATTTATGCGGAGCACTAGGACTGCAGTGAGCGATTGTTCGAAGAGGAACGGCAAGGAAGTACTCACGGCACCAACGACGTCTCCCGCACGCGAGTTCATGATGAGCGCAACAATGAGACCGTAGAGACCCAAGACTTCGGCGAAAATGAGAATGAGAATCTGGTTGACAGACAGTTATTTAGTACAGCACCAATACGGCGTGGAACCACACAGCAGGCTTCCAGCGGTTTGAACTGGATCAAAGGCATGTCGATAGGCTAAAAGTCGCTGCGCAAGCACGACGTGTATGTCCAAGTTTTCGAGGCCAGGACATGCATCTGAAATGAGCAGGTACTCCATCATTTCCCCTGCTTCCGTGGATGCTGATGAAGGAAATGAAAGACTCCCCGAGAATTGCCCATGCATGTCCTGGCCTCTGGAATCTGAATATGCACGTCGTGAAGGTTACCTTTCGGCCGAGTCTCAGCCTGAAAGGTAACCTTCTGGCTGACCGCGCTCTGGAACGAAACAAAAGGTATTCTCCCGCGGCCTATATCTCTCCCCTTTGAGCCCGTTCAAAGAGCGGGTATCCCTGCCGGGTCATGCATCCACTGCAGAAGGAATGACAGGAAACGCGTGAACCTCTATCATTTCCTGCGCTTTCGGGAGCTATTATGGTCGACGACAAGGAAATGACAGACTTCCGACGCGTTTCTGCTAACTTCCTGCAACGGGGAATGGATTCTGGACAGTCGCGAGATATGACGTACCATTCCGACGAACAGACGCGGCTGCTGCGCGGTACCCCGGACACCAGCGTCTCCGACGATGCCAATAGCGAAACCGGCAGCGAGACCAGCGAGACCGACCGAGAGCCCAGCACCGAGCTGAACGAAGCCTTGGAACAGCGTCATCTCCATCGACACTACGCGTCCGTGAGTATCTAGATTGAACATGTGAAAGAGGACACGTACGGTTGCCGGAGATGAGGACAGACACGACGAGACCGTAGATCTTTGGTGGCCATGTCAATACCTGGATGTTTCACATGCCGTGCGAAGTACTCACAGCAATGATACCAGCCATAATAACGGGGATAACACACCTCATCATGAGGTCGGGGCGGAGGACTGACATGGCAGAAATGCCAACTCCTGACTTCGCGGTACCATAGCTGGCGTACCAATTAGCCTCCTCTCGCTGTTGGCGATGACTTCTGCTCACCTAGCACCAATGGCTGATCATAACACTCATCAAAGGGGTCTACGCGTGTATTCAAACAGGAGAACTCACAAGTGAAGACGATTGCGCTGGTGCAGCCCTGAATGCGTCATGAGTCGCGAGGACGAACATGTGGCAGCACGGCGATGACTCACCATGGCACCGAAGAAGGGCGCGTAGACGGGGCAGAGCTCAGACATGACGGCGAGAAGGACAGGAGTGGACGACGTGAAAGAGGTAGGCGACAGTGAGCTCGACGACGTGGACGTTGCGGCGAACGTCGGCGGCGACAACCAAGCTGGACGGGGAGCGGCCAATGCCGACGCGCCGCCTGAATGTTCATACCCAGAGGCGCCTCGCGCGCTTCCACCGCGACGGTCAATGTGGTTTACTTAACTTTCAACTTGAACTCTCAACCTCGTCTGTACTGTTCTTGCAAGTTGCTCAGCCTAGTCTCATACATCTTTGTCTACAGCTTGGGACTTGCTGCCGCAATGCTAATAGGGGGGTCCCTCACGCCAAGGTATGGATACCGCGACCTACACCGCGTCTGCTGGGTTATCCTGATCATCTCTCCGAGTGACCAGAGATACATAATGGCAATGAAGGTACGCAATTCCATCGTTGTATTTGAGAACTGCTATCTCCGTTTGTATGTCCATGTCAAATGATCACTCGCCACTGTGCTCTTCAGAGTGATGCGTATGGTCAGCTTCTGTAGCTTATGACCCACATCGTTGTGAACCGCGTTGCACCGATTGAACACGGTGTAAGATTAGACGCGTCGTATTATGCCGGACTCGGCGGAACGATAGCATACCTTTTGGAAGGGACATGATGGTCTGGCAGTGCACAGTGCATTGCCAATTCTTCACGTCCGCCTCCGGCTCGATTGAAGAGTCCGCAGTGAAGTCGTTCGTCCTTCGTACTCTCCCCGCCCGGGTTGAAGCTTGAGGAAGATCGAACGGTCCGCGCGCCCGCGGTCGCCACAGCCAGGGTAGAAGTCACTTGTGAGGATCTGCGCGGCGAGATCAGTCATGGGCTGAAGATACACGCGCATCCCCGTCTATAGCACTCAATATGTTGCGCAACATGCGACTGTGAGGGAAATTTAAGTGTGACCCGCTTTCCACGACCTAGTAGATTGCCAGGGCGTCTTACGTCACCATCTACAACTGCTTAGGCCTAGCACGCGATTGGAATCGAAGTTCGAAGCAGTGAGTCCGCGCTCGAAGTTCGAAGCAGTGAGTCCGCGCTCGAAGTGACATCTATCTACGAGTGTCCTCGCTCCTGGCGGTTCCAGAAGTCCTGATACGTACTAGACGACTCCGCGCGTCTTGTGCGCGCCCATTGATAACGGCATTCCTCACCAGTGCCCCATCTGAGGCCAACCGGCTCTTCGAACACTGCATGGCGCGCAAACTCAGCGTGTCACTACGGACGCGTTTGTGCCTGCTATATAACGATTCCGGACTGGCCACTACGAGGCAGCACATCGACGTCTCTCTCCGCTCTGTTTCCTAGTCTACACGACTCAACGCCCCCATCCCCGCCGAAGTCCTGTGGTTACCTACCATTTTGTCGACGTCCTCGTCCTTGACTCCAGTTCTACAGATACCTCCCCCCACCTCCTCTCTAGGCACCGATGCAGACATGTTCTCGCCCAAGATCGTGATCACCATGACTGGCTCTCTGAGTATGTACCAGATAGCTCTGCATCCACCCGGTACCTCGGAGGCTGACAATCCATTGCTCGGATGCTGCAGTAGGCTTCTTGGTCACTATCATAGCCCTCTATATCGTGGCTCGCAAGACCTGTTGCGCAGGCCATGCCAGAGCTGCTCGCGAGCATGTCCACGCCTCGTCGCGTGCGGGAGCGTCCATCGCTGCCATCAATCCGTCGAGGTGCTTGCACTGCATCCATGAGAAGCGACATGTCCAACTCGCAGAGGTTGCAGTCGACCTCTCTGGACGACCCTCTTCATCCATGTTCCTCTCAGCTCCACGTTCTTCCGGCTCGTTGTTCTCGCTACGTCCTCTTACGCCGGTATACGTTCCTGTCAGGGCGGTTCGCGACCCGGTAGTAACCTTCCGGGCGCGGACGCCAGTGAGCAGCCGCTACTAGTCTCATTGAACATGTCTATGCCTCCCCTGTACGTGACCCGACTTTGTTCCGGTACTCTTCGTTGTGCAGAGCTCTGGCTTGGCTTGGTGACATGGGTCGCTAAATCCACAGAGCTCTGATGGTACTCTACTATCGCTGTGTCCAACTGTTGTTACGTCCATGCTCTGTCTGTGCTGTGCTTGTCTGATGTACTTGTGTGCTTATGCTTATGCTATGTGTATGGTCATACTCCTCGTCCGGTTTCCGATGACTATGAGACGCCCTTGCAGACGTCATGGTAGAATGAGAGTACTTAAAACAATGAATTTTCCTTGCCTCCGAGCTCTGCACACAAGTGAGCGCACGCAATAGGTATGATGATGAATTATGTGGGGGTTTTCCGAGTGTTCAGTATGAAGACCATATATGGAGCGCCGGAGTACGGTGTTCGGGGTCGCGAGCAAGTTGCAAACTTGCAACTCGACCTTGATGCGTAAGCTTGCCGCCAACTTCGACGCCTTCTATGTACGATGCCTTCGACTTGATCTCTCTCTCCGCAGGCGCATTCTGTTGACAGGGACGGGACTGACTTCGAGTCGTTGGCCGCCGGATGCTGCGCTTCAATCTTGGCGACGACCTACCTCGCGGCCCTCGATCGCAAGCAATCGCGCTTCAAGACCTTGGGGAGGAGCGTACGTATGTCCCATCCAGGCTCGCTCAGCATGATTTTTCGGTGACCCACTTCACGAGCAGCCAATACAAGGAGCGCCGACGACAGTGGGCCCGGAGACTGGGGCGCAGCTGCACTGGCTTCAAGGTTCAAATCCTCAAGCTTCTATTATGTATGAGGGGCGCCAGCGGACAAAAAGACTCGACTTGAGGTATGGGTTTGGACTTCGAGTTTGGAGTTCGGCAACTGAACTGAACTTCGGAGTTGAACTTGGCACGTGCACAGTTCAACTTGGGTTTGTGATTTCGTTTTCGAGCGGGCGTCTACACTTCCGGTTTCGGTTTCGGTTTCGGCTCTCGACTTCACGACTCCGAATCGCGACTTCGCCCTATGCGACGTGGTTACTGTGCACCCCGGCTGATTGACGCCTCTGGCACGCACTGCCGTTAACTCCGCAACGCCTGCAGCGCTCCCACAAGCAGGAACTAGGCTTGCTACTAACTTCTAAGTACTTCAAGTTCAGTAAGTTACTGCCAGTGTCCAGCGGAGTCTGCGTCCACGGCACAGACTGTGACTCGGACGAGTACAAAGCTTGACATCAACGCTCTGAAATCGAAGTAGGAGACTCTGAGAAGGAGAGCCAGCAAGCTAGTAAGCATCGAGGACGACAAGGTGCGCCGCATCATTCACCTAGTACTACCTAGTACTTGATACTTAGTACTGATAAGTATCCCCTCTATTTAGCTCGTTCTAGGCTCCTAGACCAGAGCCTCGTATGTGACGAATATGATGTGAGTCTCAGAAATTCCAGCCGTGACTGCGGGGCCGTGGATACGTTGCCCATGGGTGACACAACGTCGGCGGGCACAATGCTTAGTCTGCGTGCTGAGACTCATCTTGCCAGCAGATGAGACAACTTCATGTGCGATGTGAGCGCTTCACCTCAGGACACATGCAAAGTGTGCACTGCCAGTGCATCTTGGGACAGGAGTCGGGAAGTGGAAGATCGTCTACCATTTGCGTGGACCGGCCGAGAGGGACATGCATGGGATGAACTCGTGCACAAATGCACTGGGACATTGGGCGGCGGGCGGCGAACACAGGCCGCTTGCGAGAGCATGATGGGAAGGCACCCCAGCTGCCTTTCTTGTCGCCCGAGCTGCACATTACGACAAGGGTGGCGGCGGCGGCAGGTGCGCAGCGGTGGATATGCATTGTCCTGTAGTACTACTAAGACTGCAGGTGAACTATTTCTTACGCGAGTTGGCATGATCAGGTTGCGGAGCCTGAGAGATCGTGGCGGGCAGCGCAGTTGGGTGTGGTCTCAGACTCGAGACGGTCGCGTGTGTCGGAGAGTCCTAGTGCCCTGGTGAGCAGCCATTAGCAGGTTGATAGCTAGTCAAAATGAGCAGGAACGTACCCCGAAATCGAGCTTGATGTATGCTTCCGAGGTATAGGCTCATCGCACCTGCGACAACTGAGTAAGTCTGTGAGCGCTCACTGCTGAAGGGCACGAAAACCCTACTACTTATTACTAGTGCGAACTTGTCCGCCGTTGGGCTGAATGACGGATACGATGGACTGCTCGGGAGAGCGTGTGTGCGAGCCGTCGTCGCCATCGACAGATCTGTTCAATGTTGATGTGTATGTCAGTGCAGTGTGCGAGGGCGAACCGGGACACAGGGAAGTACTCACCATGTACCGTGCATAAAGCGTACGATCTCAAGTTCAAAAACTTAAAGAGAAGTATGCAGTTGAATCTGTGAAGAAAGGTGTCAGCTTGTGCTGCACATGAAGGCAATTCGGCGAGCTTACGTCGCAAGCAGTGTGGACAGAGAGCTCAGAGAACACTTCGAGTTTTCGCATGTGTACGTCTTGGATGCTAAGTACAAGCAAAACAATAATAATTGTTAGTATGCATATTAATGCAGAGCTACGGCCTGACGCAGAACTTCGAGCAAAGGGGACTTACCCTTGACCTAATCTTGCAGTTTGACCTTGATGATAGAGAGAGCTGCAAATGCGTAAATCAGAGCAAAGTCCAGAGGGTGTGCCAGTTGCATCTAATGTATGTGCAATCTTCGCGACCCATGAAGACCGCGGAGGGCTCGAGAAACGTCACAGGGAAGGTTGGTAACTCGAGGCCTGAGTACTTGACTGCCGCATTTGGGTGAGCTGCGAGGCGTTGCGGAGTTAACGGCAGTGCGTGCCAGAGGCGTCAATCAGCCGGGGTGCACAGTAACCACGTCGCATAGGGCGAAGTCGCGATTCGGAGTCGTGAAGTCGAGAGCCGAAACCGAAACCGAAACCGGAAGTGTAGACGCCCGCTCGAAAACGAAATCACAAACCCAAGTTGAACTGTGCACGTGCCAAGTTCAACTCTGAAGTTCAGTTCAGTTGCCGAACTCCAAACTCGAAGTCCAAACCCATACCTCAAGTCGAGTCTTTTTGTCCGCTGGCGCCCCTCATAATTATGTACGTATTCTCTCATCGATCGTCTGTCCTTTTTTGGTATCTGTCCTCGTCTCCGAGACATTAACAAGCGTGAGCCATGTTGATCACTTCCTCGGCGCAGATAGCGATCCCCAATCGCTTTCAGGCCGAGTTGCCGCGAATGGTCTCTTGATCGCAGGCCTGACCATGTCTTCAGACGTTTCGAGTGCCTCTTGGTTGTTCCCAGCTTCTGTCACAGTCTCTACAACCACCAATATCCCGGAATGTCGCACAACTTCTCAGTACCGCGACCCCGAACGGTCTCACGTCGCCTGGATGGTGGAAGGACGCAGAGAAAGAAGTGTCCGACGCCCACCCTGCAGATCTGGCGGTCAGCGATCTACCATCTGAGCCACACGTTTCTGTTCGCACGCTCGGGCCTCGAGGACGAGACGTGGCGCGTTTATGCAGGGTCTGACAGACCCGGATCTGACAGCTCAAGTCGAGATGGGGCCGCCCGATCCGTAGTCGCTCACTCCGTCCTCCGCGTCCTGCCCTGCTATATAACGCGGCTCTCGTGTCCGCCATGCAGACCATCCAGTTCCCCCCCTCCAAGTCACCTCTCTTGACCCAAAGACCCAGCTGCCGACTCCCTATCTTGCAATCTTCACCGAGCTTGCCCCTCCTTTGCCATCGTCCGCGTTCTTCGCAGTGTAGCCATTCACCATGAGCTCGTCGTCTTCGGAGCGTCCAGCCAGGGCGAGTGCCGTCTCCGTCACCTCTGGAGAAGCTGCCGAGGAGACGCATTTCACTCCAAAGCTCGTGGTTGTCGTGGTAGGCTGTCTGGGTATGTTCCGTCCCCTACTCCGTCGAACGCATGCTCAGGCCTCTCCCCCTACGCCTCTGCAGTCGGTTTCTTCATCATCCTCTTCGGCTTCTGGGTCGTGTCACGTAGGACCTGCTGCGCCCGGAATAGAAGCCGCCTTCCCCAGTACAACTACGCCCCGGCAGCAGCGCGTCGCGGCGCCCCCACTGCAGACCTCGACAGGTCGCGGTGCCGGCTCTGTCCCTTCAGCGGACTCAAGGCACGTGATGGCGAGAGCATGGTTCGCGCACCCATTCCCTCTCCGCCGCCTCCGTACACGCGTGCACTGTCCACTCCCCCCTTCACCACCACTGGCAGTGGCAGCCCGCCCCCGCTGTCTTGGCATTCGAGCTGCGGCTCCAGTGCCGCCCGCACCGAGTTCTCGGGTCCGTCTGCCCCCGAGTTCCCTCCCCCGCATATGTCGCTCTTGGTCCCCGCGCACCTGTTGCGTCTATCAGTCGCGGTCGCCGGTGAGCCTGGCTCTCCGCGCACACCCCTCATCATATGTCGATTATTTCTTGGTAACTGCGATGCTTCTCGTCTTGTGCTCCCTCTAGCTTTTGTCTGCTGTAATATACCCTACGTCGAAGCGCTCTTGTTCTGTCCGTCAGATGCTGTCTTGCTAGTGTATGTATTCCCGCTCGATGTCTTGCTCTGCAACCCCTGTATATCTAGCCTCATAATCGATCGACTCACAAAACTTTCCCATGTGCATGACACTTCGATAGTACTAGTAGCGACCCGCAAGATCGCACCGCTCGTCGGAACTACCGATGTGACGAAGTCCCAAGCGGCGGATGAAGAGCGCGGTGAATTTGCCCACCGGACTGCACAGAGTTACACCACCTACCGGCGGCATTGCAAGGCCCTTGAGCAATTTGAGCCGCGCTTACGAGGAGGGCGCCTCCGACGTCTATTTCGGCGTCGACTTTAGCGTCCGCATGGATAAACGCTGCGTCTGGGCTAGCGACGTGCTTGCGATGGATGAAGTGACGTCGGACGGGCCGAATGGTAGGCTGGGCCCGCACTGTACCCGACGGATGAGCGCTGAACATCTTGACAGCTTACGCTGCAGGCATTGTCTGTACAGTATGTGCTCGTCGTGACGTATATTCGTGAAGTTTTCACCTGATCCGATCTCCTGGCACTGGTACTGAAGCCGACGGAATCTCACGATCCGTCATGATTCGAAGAAGTTGAAGAAAGCATTGAAACTCCTACCGAAATTTCCGCACATTAATGAAACTTGGCAGTCTTCCTTCCTCTCCATTCCACGCACCTGGTGCTGCGGGATCAGAAGGCCGGTATCACAGCACTTATCTCGGTCCTGAGGTTGAGATGAACTGCTGTTGGTAGGGGCTGTGCCTATATGTAATTGGTTAGCATGTCAGTCCAAATACAGCACTAGTTGGTTTACCCATATAAGGCATCGGTGATTGCCAATTTAAGCGAAGAAGCCCGCCACAGGCGTTCAGTATAGACTCCATATATGGACAAGACCGGTTTGGTGATCGGGGTCCGAGGGGTGACCCTGGTGACCAAATCGATGTTCTGCTGCACCCGTAACTCGAGTTGCTTGTACCTTGAACTTCGACGCATACTTATCCGGGGGACTGCCGTATCTTGAGGTCGTTCTCTCCTTCTCTTTGCACTCAGTCGTATGCACTGCACTCGTCAACAGCCAGCGGATGGCCAGCCGACAAATCACTGCGCTACCGGGCGGGCTTCGAGTGCGATATACTCATAGTGAGTGCTCTGGAATCTTCGTCACGATGGCCAGAAGGCTGTGAACTCAGAATCAAGGCATGTCAGGTGCATGTGTAGCCCAGACAGCTGCTATCCCGGAGGCTCGGACCAGGTACTGCAGGGATACTACCCTATGCACAATGCTTCCGATAATCAGACACTGCATACCCACAGCATCGTTCCGCAGACCACGCGCACAGACGGTGTACCCATGGGATCCGCCGCTCCTACTGCGTACCTATGTCCCCGAACGCCCGGGTAAGTGTGTCCGGCACTTCTCCCGACCGATCTTAGTAGGCTTCTGACAGCTTCTGAATCCTCGACTGCCAGGGTCCAGCACTGCGTCCTGGGCAGAGCGCGCACACTTCCCACCCGCAAGGCGTTGCGCCCACTGAGAATTCTTGAAACACCCGGAGTAATGCGTTCGGGCCTTTTACCAACCCAACTGGGTACGAAAACAGGCACGGCAGGGATCTCGACGTTTCGGTTGGGCCAAAAGGCGTGCCAATGGGCGAAAAGTCGCTGCGCGAGGTAACCTTTCAACCGCGTTTTCTCCCGTTTCGAGCAAAACGGGACAAAAGGTAACCTCGGACGGCGTATTTACCTCGACTTTTCGCGCGTCTGAAACGCTGAGATCCCCGCCGTGAGGCGTCTCGATCAGGGGAACAGCCGCTCGGCGCTCAGCTTTGGATTCAACGTATCACGGCCATGACGAGGGCCACATATAAGAAGACTGGCCTACTCTGCTTGCTATGCACACCAGCTCAAAGCTCGCGGGTTTGTATCAGCACCTTGCCCGCGTGACTCTCATCCAACCGTCGGCCTGGTCGACGTCCTCTTCCGCATCCTCTTCCTCGTGCACGCAACATCCCCCTGACATCATCACTCTACCGCCTCGCACCAGTCACCGATGGCCCCCGTCCCGCTTGATGAAGCACCCAAAGAGGGACCGCTGTCGCTAGAGTTCATCATCGCGATTGCCAGCGGCGCCGGTATGCGTTCTCAGCCCCCTCTTATTGCGAAATTGATACTCATGTCGTATCCCCAGCGTTGTTCGTCGCCATTGTACTCGGATTTTGCCTCGTCGCTCGCAAGAAATGCTGCGTCCGGCCGTGTACGTCCGATCTCAAGCATGTTCACGTCTGCGCACCCCCGCGCGGATCGCCGATAGCTTCCGTTGACAGATCGAAGTGTCCGCGCTGTCTCGGCGATAGGCGTCGCGCCCGTCAGGTGGGGAGCTGGGGAGCGTCGAAAGGGCTGCCTCCCACGTTGCCTTCACGCGCTGACTCTTCCTCGGCGTCCCTGCTGGCCGATGAATGCAAGCTCCGCTTTGTCACTGCGACGTAGTGAGCTGCTGCCCCCTCGCGAATATTTGGATGTACTAGTGAAGTCCAGAGCCCGCCGGCGCTCGCTGAACGGATTGCTGAACTATTATAGCCACCCCTCTCTGCCTCATGTCTGTTCCTGTGCTGTGGACTGATTCTTCTGTAAACGTTTAGGATATGTTGTTTCTGTCTTTCTATACATGATCATCGATTTCTGAGGGTACAGCCTTACCTGAAATTTCATCGAATCGCATTTGATAGATCATAGCTCGATGTCCATAGGGATTCAGATGCTCCCATATTGTTCATGCAAATAGCATCCCAAACGTGATCACCGCCCATGACATCATGTGAAGCCGAGAAGCCCAGATTGCACCCGAAAATTGTCTGGCGTTCAGTATCAATACCATATATGGTATTTTAGATCTCCGCGCGCGACTAGTTTCCGGGGTCCCATCGTAGCAACCGCCCATAGGTCGTCAGCCGCGGTTCCGGCAGTAAGTACCACTAAGTACTCCCCAGCTGTCACCGGCCACCTCCGTCGAATACTTACAGCCATACCTTGAGCTTACCTCTCTATCTCTCGTATGGACAATGCACCTCGGAGGTCGCGGCGTAGACACACTCGCCCGAGTCCCGACTGAAGCTCGACATCAAACGAGCTATTACCAGCGAGACTGCACCAGAAACTCGCCACCTTGTGATGAGACCGGACTTCTGATTTTCGAAAAACGAGGCACTCTGCTTCTCCGATGGTCATCTTCCACATGTTACTCGCGATGTCCGTTTGAGATTTATGACTCGGATGTGTTGTGCTGCTTTGTATAATGCTTTGCTTGTAATTTCTGTTACGGTAAGTCTCTTGAGTTGTTTCGTAAGTCTAGTATTTGTTCATATTCCTCGTGATTTCCGGCCGTGCTTCGAAAATGAGACGACATGGTACCTGAAAGTCATTCTGAGTCTCCCACAATTCTATAGATAGACTACATGAGCTTTACTATAAGTCGGGTCTAGCGACGTAGTACGCCTCGCTCTGAAAACCTAGAGGATTGCGAGTTGAGTCTGGCGTTCAGTATGATTACCACATATGGAAAGGGCCTCTGCTACGGCTAATGAGTGATCGGGGTCCGACCAGCAGTATCTCACCTCTGACATCTTGTTCGGCGCACACCACCACCAGACCGCTCAATGTCTTCATATGAACCACAGTAGTACTCCTTCAGGCCCACTTATATTTGAAGCGATCGGTCTCAGTATCCCTGCTTCACTAGCCGGCTCTGCCAGCACATCGTGGATTCAACTCCGAGTCCAATGGGCCGCGCGGACTTGGAAGACTACAGCAACGCGATAACCAAGACTCAGATGGGTTCATAATGCAGGAAAGTACTGTACCATTTCAAACAGTCCGGCACTGGCTGTGACCTGTGACAGGGTCAAACCGGTTCGACAATTCGGCACTACGGGCTCCTGCCCGTGACAGAGGCCCGAATTTCGGCACAATTTGGGCGCGCGACAGCGCGCCGCTCCCGCGGATCGGTAAGCGCCCGAAGGACAATTTCGACAATCCTGCCGGTGACGTGTGACAGAGGCCGAAATTTCGTCAATTTCGGGCCTCTGTGACGCGTGACGTGCCGAACAGTTTGAAATGGTACAGTATGTCAGCGTTGAAGGTACGTCGTTCTAGGAACCTGTTCCGATACGCATGCGAGGCTATGCCAGTAACTGCAGGTGGTCTCTGCTGAACCTCAGCCTCGTGTGCTTGCTCCTCTGGCCCTGGGAGTGCATCAATACGGTACTATTGCACACACGATCTGATCCTTGATCTGATCCTAGGAACGTGCGGGGTACAGACACTCATCTAAGAGTTTCAGCGGAAGACTCTATCTCCGCAACTCAATCGCGCTCGCAACCCATCTGGCACTAGACCATTGTGGGCTAGGTGTGTAACAGATCTACGCCCCACTCACTACATGTGACATGCATCCTTCAAAATTGTGCTGTTATTATGGCGCGTGCTGAATAGAGAGACACCATTTCATCTCCTGGGGTATCAAGGTACGCCAGCCCGTTCACCATGGGACCATGACTTGGTCTCCATCTGACTTATGCAGGTTCCATCTCGTGTGAGTAGGGCACTCCACCATGGGATTGCGGGAGCTTCCGGGAGTCTGGCACCTCCCCCGTACGGCGTGCTGCACGCCGTAGGCGTCGAGTCCATGAGGCATCTGATGTAACTTGTATGTAAGTAGACAAGGTTGGACGTCCGATGCTCACATATACCCACGCGTCCCCTCAGCGGCGGCGCTTCCTTGAGAACTCCGCGCCTTCCTTCCTTCTCTTCAGTTTCAACTTTCATACTTTCCTACTCAGCTCAGCATATAACTCGATGTCTTTTCCTATCGCCATGCAGGCAACCCTCCGCAAAGCTACTTTGACTCCACCACTCCCTTCGTTTTATACCAGTCTACCTCGCTGACGCTGAGCACACACGGTTAGTCACTCTTGAACCCTCTCTCCATCCGAACTCTCTCTGACGACATCATCGGCATTGGCAAGGATCGCTTAGTCCTTCATGGCACCAATCAATACCTCGGGGACGGAAGGAGTCTCGACTGGACTCATCGTGACGATCGCTGGGTCTATCAGTTGGTATTCCTTATCAGTCCTCAGCATTGTTCCTCATTGCATACACGTAGTCGCATTCATCGCACTCGTGATTGGCTTCTGTGCTGTCGCTCGCAAGACCTGCTGCGTTCGTATTTCCAGGCCTGAGCTCAAACACGCCCACACCTCTATCTCCCGCCGTGGGTCTCCTATCGCCTCCGTCGACAAGTCAAAGTGCCCCCGCTGCCTGCACGACAGAGCCCGTGCACGCGATGCCGAGACCAGGGATGATTCGACCTTCGTGACTCCTCCCACTCCCTATGCTCGCAACCCCTCCATTACGTCGTCGCAGTCCACGGCGTCTACTCTCACGCCCGGCGGCTTCGACTTGATCAAAGCTGAAGTTCGGGACGTTGCCTCTCGGGCTGCCCTCTCTTCACCGGGCAGCCCTCCTCCAGCGTACGTCTCCGTGGCATCCCGAGTCCCCGTGTTCAGCTCCGGTGCTCATGGCGGTCTGTCGTGAAGTACGTGCACCTGTCGCGACGAGTATTAAGTACTTGCGTTTTTTTCTATATCAGCCTCCCACCATGCCTCTCTTGCCTACGCTCCGATCCGCTGTACAGTATTATTTACTGCCTGTCGCTCTTGCCACTCGCTGCCTGTATTCACGGCTTGCACATGTACTACTAAGCATAACACCAATGTCATACGCCTCTTCGCACAACTGCCACATGCTGCAAGATGATAAGCAACATCACCGCTCGGGATCGGCTCAGCGGCTAGGAGGGATAGATATGAATCCGAACGCCCATGGCCCCGAAGGCTGAGCTGTGGCTCTGCGTCAACGATGGGCTCCATCACTAACGGGGGCTATATTATGGGTGACGTGACACGGCCTCGAGTCTGTGTTTGGCTCGCATGACTGCATGTAGTGTGTGACAGCGTTCGCTCGAGATAAGTCGTCCGGGGTCTACTTGTGTCCCCGGATCCTCGAGAACCAGTGACCGTTGGGAAGCTGATACTCGCCGCCCATTCGTTACCATGCGTCGCAGGTGTCCAGCAAAGAAGCCGACGACGCTCGCAGAGATAGTCCAGGGTCACCAATGAGAGTTAAAAAGAGCCCTCACCGAGTGATACTGGCTGAGGGCGACCACCGCACAGGAGAGAACGTCCGCTGGTCCCGAGTGTCCGGTACACGACGTAGGATACTCGTATGAAACATCAGCACTCCATGATACCGAGACGCTTCGCATCCAAATCTGATCTGGTACTCACTCAGGGTCCTGCTTCCGAGTACGCTTGAGCTTCCAGTCAGAGTACGCAAGGGTCCTTGTGCGCTCTCATACGGAAGGAGAGGGGGGTGAGTCATGGATCAGCCACGCATACTTAGCGCAGAGATGACAACGTACAGCGCATACAGAGTGTCCGCGGCGGTGGAGTTACGCCTCGCCGCCGACCTCGGGCACGTAGTCCTCGTGGTACGCGTTTGAATGGGGACGGTCAGGGTCGATGACCTTCCTCTGGCCATGGCGGCAGGATCAGCATAGCCTTGAGCCTTGAGATGAGCTCGCGTAGCGACTAGGCTGTCCATGTAGCAGGCGCAGAGGCTCATCGTGGCCGGCGGGTGAGTGCGACTATGCTTCTAGCGCATTCTTCGCTCAGGGTCGAGGGACTTCCTTTGGTAATGGGCGGGCACGGTGATCATGAGCATGCGAGTAACGAGCGCTGAGAAGCAGCCACTGCCGCCCGGCTACGCACGTTGAGAAAATCCCAACGGTACAACGAGGCACGTTGTTATACCGGAAATTACAGGCAGATGCGTCGCATGTCAAGTTAACATGCCCGTGTTCACCGTATCGGACCCTCATCGGACTTCGGAGGGTTCTGCTGGAGGTTCCTTGGGTACATACCTGGACTTCCGGGGACCCGTGGAAACAGTTCGGTACGAGGAACACTACTGTCTGTCAGGCTATAACCACAGAAACGGACGTAGAATCAGAGACCATACATAATTAGGTCTCCGCCATGGCAATACAGAGGAGTGCTTACCGGTGCTGAGTTCTACGCCTGTCACCCCGATGAGGCTAGCACTTTTGCGCGCACCCCGCAGGCCTCCATATAGCCGCACAAAGCTTCCTGTACCAGGAAAGGAAGAACATCAATTCGGTTCCTGCAGGGTCCCCATGAACAGGGGTTATACCCGAATAACCAGTCCGCTCGAGCCCGGCCATTGCGTTGAGACGTTGGTTGTCACGCTGCCAAAACGTACAGTGCCTCATCAATTCCATCGATTTAATTCAGATGTTCTATCGGCCGTACCTTGGCTGTGCAAATTTCAGGGTGGAGGGCGAAGCTTCCGACATCCGGGGTACGTACCACGGACTTCTCGGTGTATTATCTCCACCCTAGACTTCTCTGGCCATACGGGCGTGTCGGAGGAAAGGCGCGGCCAAGGCAGCACGACGCTCCTTGACAGACGATATTAGGACAATCCGATATTTGCGTCGCGCCAGTCTACCCTCTCGCAGGTCAGCTGAGACCGTGACTCGAGGGAACCGGCGATACTGATTGTCGGACGCTCATCACTCACAGGGAGGAGGACATCGAGGACATCGTGCAGAATACTTATCAGTATGCTTTGCGAGCGCAGAAATATGAAAGAATCATCATCATGACCGTTTGGGTCCAAGTCGGTCGGGGCGCGCGCTTAGAGTGACGCCCACGTCACGCTTCCGCCCGGCGGCTACCGTATCTACTATCTCAACATCTAACCACCAACTCTGCGAACGCTTGCCAGTGTCGTACTCGTCTCCCTGCAGTCAAGCGAAGTAAAACATCAATTGACTGTTACCTACGTCGGCAAACTAGAGGTCCTAGCATCGCAACCTGCGGTAAGGCCGCCTACATTCGAGTTACGCGCTAACAAGGTGGCCCGATGCCCGTATTCGCTCATACCACAGGCAGCCATATGTAGGAGACTTTCTATGGCAGGAAAGGACGTACTTGAAACAGTCAGCCGGACGCTAGTGAAACGGGTCCAGTGAGCGGCACAAGATCCCACCCCTGTTGACTACACGGCAGAACTCTGTCCGTCCGAATCAAGTGTCTTCGAATTCCAAGGGCTTCGACCATGTATGGTGTGCGCATGGTATGCGCTCCGACGTCGTATCGGGCCTGGTTGTCAGTGCATCAGCCGCAATCAGCGAGCTCTTAGGGAAAATGGCGTTGTCGATCGACCCCTGCTCTCAGGACAGGTAAATCGGACATGCCGGGTGCGTGACCGGTTTCCGAAGATAGCGCTGAACTGAGCGTTATGCCAATCTCTGCCGTACAGTCTGTCTCGACTCTTACTAGATGCCGTGACGTTGCGCAGTCAGGTTGCCGCCGTGTAGGCCGTGGTCCGCTCATGAGGAGTCAATACGCCCGGGAAAGGGTGAGAAGCACGTTTGAACCCCGGTTTCTGGGGTGAGGTCAACTAAGTGTACTTTCCTCTACTGGTCTAATGCTGTCACTTATTTGTCCCTATTGCTCACAGCACCGCTCTATCTGCTGTTTGACAGACCTCATGCAGCAGCCAGTGACAGGTTCTACGGTGCGGGGCGCCCCGCCCCGCGACGTTCCTATGCAGTACAGTTGCATCCCCGGTTTTTCACTGCCTTCACCCGCACAAAGGCTTCTCCCGTGGAATTCACTCGCATATTACGGCTAGGAACGCTCGATGCATCGCATGGACGGCTCCACCGAGGAGTAGTTGCACTAGGCCATAACTGGCCGGAGTAACCAGCTCGGCCTTTTCATGGGCGGCCCATCTCGACACGATTCACTCGTCCGTGCATGCATGGCAAGCAGGGCATTGCACAGCTCGTGTCGCATCCCAAACGAGATGACGCTACGTCTAGGTGCAGCATGCCATGCTCTCAGCCCGTTCTCGCAAAGTGCTGTATGTGTCGGACACTTGACCCTCTTCTTGTTATCTCCTCACTCCTCTCATCGCCAGCGGAACACCTGAAAAACCCCTTATCTGCCTACAAAGGGAACAAAGTGTAGAGTACAGCCTTCGGCAGATTTGAAACAACTACCGAACCGTCTTCGGGTCCAAGAAGCAGCTGCGTAACAGGGTTTGCAGATTGCCTGGTAAGTCCATATGCCCTCCAAACGACATGCACGCTCACAAGTCTTCATCGTCCTAGGAATTCCACGGACACGGATCTCGGGGTAAGCGCCCCGTACCCCTCATTCCGTATTACAGCAGACCTGCACGATGCGCTAGATGCAATGAATTCACGCCGATATCTCCGCCCTCAGATCCACTGGCAATCTGGTGCCGCAAGAGCAAACCACAAGACCGCCATACATGACATGGAGATCCCGATAGCGTGATTGCCACACGAGGGAGGTCCGTTCACATTGCTGGATATCATCAGGTGAGTTTGTACTTGTGCACGGTCTCGTACAGTCGAGTAGCTCATATCCTAATTGCAGCCGGTATGCCGAGCTATCAAATGCCCGCCGCTGTTTGCCTTAGCAAACCCTTCACGTCCGTACCTGTTAGCCTTGTACCCGGAGCGCCGGTATAAGTCGGAGTCCTCAGGTACTAGGGAAGTCCTAGGAACGTGTTGCATGCATGGGCGCGGGGCACCGAGGTCATCTGGTGCTTGACCGCCCGGATCCTGTGATAACACGCATATGTCGCGGATGTCATCGAAGGTGACTGCAACTCTCACGCACTGTTTCTGGTTGGCAGGCCAAATAACCAAATAGAGAACCGCACGGTGCGTCCCCAAGCCGCAGCGCTAGAAGTTGCTTGGGCGGTCCTTTAAGCAAATGCAGGTTGCATAAATAGCTGCCATCCCGAGTCATTGCAATGCACTCAAGCCCTTCTCCAACCTCTGTAGGTACGACTCCGTCGTATCGACTATTATCGTGGCTTTTCATCCCCTCCGTTTTGCAATACCAGACAATTCGCGTAAGTCTAGTGCTTCAAATTCTCGTACTGTGTGGCAGGGACTGATCTCAGTCTTTCTTTGCAGTCTGCGACAACAATGGCTCCCCTCACGACTTCGGATTCATCCGCCAACACGAGTGGCGGTCTGTCATCAACCACTGTTGCTGATATCATCATCGGTCTCAGTATGTCGCCCACACTTCTGCTAATCAGTCTCCGCTCATGGGTCCACCTCATTTTTCTCCATGTGCACATTCAAGTGATCTTCGCATGTGCCCTTCTTGGCATGGGGTGCGTCTATTGCAACAGGAAGATCATTTTGCGCTTGTGCACCACGCGTCGACTCGGACAGTCTTTCTCGCCCGCTCTAGCCGCGCCCAGCCGCCGACGCAGCGGCGCTAGCTCCCCAACCAGCACCATCTCCTACAACTTCGAGCGTACCAGCCCTGTCAAGACAGGAATGAAGGACGACACCATCTCCAGCTACTCCCATGAGACCATCCAAAGTCCATCTCCTACGTACCGTCTTCAGTCCCGCTACCCGTCATTTGAACGCAATATTCCAGCCACCACCTCCAAACCTACTCCATCTCAGACCTGCGCCGCCCTCGTCCCCCTACATGGCCTGTTGCCTTCAAGCTCTCGGGTGGGAGACCCAGCAGCGATGTCGAACTTTCCTCCGCAACCTCCGCTCGCATCGCGCTCGCAGCAAGGTGACGCATGACATGGCCCCAGAGCCCAGTTGGGTCTCCCATTGAGATACCTTCGGGCACACCTGCTCGCTGCAGGCTTAGCCGTATTTCCAGGGCTGAATGACCACTCACCCACTGTCCCGTCCCACCACGATGGCCACCATATCCCTACGATGATCTATGCGCACTGTGCACACAACTCGCGTTGACGTTTCTGCTTGGCTGTCCTAATACACGTCGGTTTACCCGGCTTCACCTCTCTCCATGCCTATCTCGCACCATTTGCCCCACTCTTCATCGCATCCGATTATGTCCTTGTCCTTGCCCGCGCGCCTCCTAATGTCTTGCGTTTCCCGGCAGATGTGCTTACTTCACGAGCTCTTGTACACTTATTGCGCTTGTTGTATCAACTTTGAGGAGCTTTCTTTAGGCAGTGAGGTCGTTTCAGCGAGATCGACATGGCGTGTCGGCGCAAGGTGAGCAGTGTGCGCTCTTCTCCGAGTCCCACAACCTGCGGCTTCCCCGGACATCGGAACAAAACGCACCGATACCTACGGCTTGAGCGTTCACAGACATCCATATTCAATTGATCATCACCTTCTGTGGGCGCATGTCAAGACTCGGCATCGCCGCGAGGTCCACAGAACACCTGGTCAGCAGCTTCGAAGTGAGGGGAGATCGCAGCCTGACTGTGCGTGGCATGTCATTATGGAAAGTTTAATGACCACTCGCTCGAACTGGCACGATATACTGATTCTTGTTGCAGTGCGCGGGGCGGGTGCTTTATTTGTCTCCGGGCCTTCGCAGATACTCTCGTGGTCCGCTCAGCAAGCCGGATTCGCACTTAGCGCCTCGCGCATGCAGTCACAGTCTCATATAATCACGGTGAACAGATGTAAGCCGCTCCAAGGTCCATGATGTTGCCCGAAGCTACGATATTGCGACATGTCGGTAATGCAGCGGCTAGCAAAATTCGGGGCCCTTGAATGATCCACCACCTTGAGTGCTGGGCGTGCTGGGCGAGACTCCCAGGTAAACTATCAAAGAGCCGGTCCCGACGCTCATCTCACGAGTCCTTGTGTAGGTATTTACGCCACGCCGCTCATCTGCGTCTTTTGGAGGCCTCGGGCGGGGAAGGGAGGGTAAGTATGCGCGTAAAGGGGTCAGTGAACCAGTGATCTACTCGTACTTCGCAAAAATTCACCTAATGCATCTTGCAATACGATGACCTTGTTCCTGAAGAGAACGATTAGTATAGCCGGTACTTGCAAATGCCAACGGACACTAGCGACCACGCAATATCCGAAACTTTGTGAAGCGCACCAAGAAAGCTCTCAGCTATCGAGGCTGAAGTGCAAGTGTAACGCGTTAGACGTTACCGCGCGGTCGGAGATATCTGTCGAAGGACTGAAATGATGAACAGCAATCGACATGGCATTCTCCGGTACTGAGCAGTTTGTTCGCGTCCACGGTGCCCTACATTTCAGCGTCACTTGCGTCCTGCGTGGTCTGAGCCGTCAAGGATGGACCTGAAACATACCTCCGGCTACTTGTACGGCCCATGTGTCCCGGTGTACCCTATCCGGATATACACGATGCACAAATGCTTCAAGGTTGACCGTCCGTTCTGTGATATTCATGCGTCTTGAATATCTGAAGGCGTATGTCCTGACCACTCACTTCGTACCTCCAGCGTACGGCCACCCAGATATTGGAGAGCTAAGAATAAGTAGTGAGGCCCTCCCTTCGTTGTTGAGCGGTTCCGATCGACACCCGGCTCCTCTGTCAATTAGGACAAACGCAGAGTCAGTCCGCCAAGGTCACCCCGCCGCGTGATAGGCAAGTAAAAGTGACTCACCCACTGATTGGGATGGAACATGACTGCTGCGATGCGATGGGAGCATCCGCACTGTATCGACGTGAAAAGCAAACAGAACGGTCCCGGGGCACATCGGAGTCATGCGCACACGCGCAGATCCGCTCATCAGTACCTCCGACTTGAGTACGCACTTTGAAGACGGGCTTATCGTCCATACTCGGTGACGCGAGTGGCAACCCTGAAGCGACCGAACTTGCAAACCCTTGTGCGCGGGCGAGACGGACGTCTGCGCAGATTCAATGCGCAGATGACCGCAGTGGTCACAAGTGGGTGCACCACATTACGACTACCACAACTCACTACGCGCCGCAGTCCCATCTCGCTGCGCGACCGGCGCTTATCGCTCCCGCGGTACCGACATAGTTGTAGGTGGACCGTCTGCTAGCGCAAGGTATGGCGAGCGCGCTGTTAAGCGCGCCGCCCTATGGGAGCATGAGGTCGCGGTGTTCGCAACCGAATCTTGGCACGCAGCGGATCTGCAGCAGCATCAGAAAGGGTATAAGAGCTTCAGGATGCAGAAGGACGAAGAGCAGGCCATCCTAACTCACAACTTCCTAAGCATCCGAAACCGCCTTCGCACCGTTACACCCTCACTGTCGTCATGAGCAACAACGCCAACACCGCGACGGCTCCGACAGCCAGCGCCACCACGCCTGCGAAGTCCAGCACTCCGACTTCGACGGCCAAGGGGGCGGACGATAGTCAGTCTATTCGTCTTCTGTCTAAAGACGTCGAGCTCACCGCCTCGCCAAGCAGCCAAGTCCATCGCATCGGAGACGTCGACCCTCTACGACGCCAAAGACAACAAGGCCGACTCCAAGAAGACGAAAAAGGGGGATACCCTGGGCGCATCCTCCACCGCCTTCTCTAAGACGGCTAAGGAGCAGGGCTGGGCTGCCCCCACTGCGACGCGCCCTTCCTTCGGCTGGTGAGTTGAAGATATTGGCGATAGGCTCCTCGCACTGACATACCGGTATCAGAGGCTACGACGTTGCCGATAGACTCCGCGTTGGTCTGCCGGGGTCGTGAGCGTCGATGTCGTCGTGCGCCCGCACACATATGCGACGCTGGTGAATTATCTCGGAATGAATTGGAATGGACCTCATCGCTTTCGGAATAGTCTTGAGATTGTCTTAGTTTCGGAGGGCTGAAGAACCAGAAAAGTGGATGAGATGATCGTGGGTGAGCGTGCATACGAAGAAGGTTGGCCTGCACGACCTGTGGGATGCTAGCCATCCATTTGATCGGTAGAAGCCAACGCAGTAACCGGAGCTCTCACCGTTCTTCGGCCACCACATGATGCATTGCCTTGAATCAGAGCATTCGAGAGTATATTGGTCAGACTGGAAGCGTTTTCGTCGGTCGTAACCCTTTGCCCGACACCCTTGACCCTGTTGACGGTCGCTACTTCGTCGGGAGCGCGTCGGTGCGAGGAAAGTCGAGGACAGCGGTGGTGGTTTACTTCTGTCATGAACGATTACTACGGCCTCGTGGCGAGATGGTTCAAGAGTCGAATAGGCGTGTAAGGCGTGTTGAACGCAAGGCAGAGCAAACGAGATTCCACAAGGTCAAACAAGTCGCCGAGCGCTTGCGATTGCCCTCCGCCCATCGTGGCCGAGAATCGTACGCCGTCTGTGCCGCACTATCGACTGCATGATGCAGCGTGCCCTGGGCCCTTGTTGGTTGCGACACGTCGGGACAGAGGAGGCGCAGGGATAGCGGCTCAGCCTTCGCGACTGTATTGTCCGCCTGAGAGCGTGAGCCCACCGCAGCGCTACAGGACGGTATATAAGACATGATTCATGCGTACGAATAAGAGTAAAACCACTCACAGGAGCCAAACGGTGAACCCATCCCACAATCAACCCCTGATCTTACTCATGAGTGACAATACGACGGACGGGACGACTCCTGCCACGCTCGCGACGTTGAGCGCACCCGCGCCAACGTCCAAGGCTCCCGCGCACGATGGTCAGTAGTCCTAGCTCACGCTTCGTACGAAGATTGACCGTTACACCGTGCGTTGTAGCTGCGTCTTTGAAGTCCGAGACGTCTACACTCAACGACGCCAAGGACACAAAGGGCGAGGTGGCGAAGAAGGAAGGGTCGACGCTCGGTCCCTCCTCCACTTCCTTTGCGAAGAAGGCGAAGGAGCAGGGATGGGCCGCTCCTACCGCGGCACGTCCTTCCTTCGGCGGGTAGTAAGTCCCAGCCGACTGTTACAGTGACCGGAGGGCTGATATGTTCCGCTTCAGAGCCACATCAGCACCACATAGTGTACTTCGGTAAATTTGATCATGTGTAGCGTGGGTGACTTCGGAGCTTCGATCGTGTTGCCATACCTTGTCTTCGGCCCTAAGATCGGAAACGACCATGCATGATCTCCGACGAATCCTACACTTGAATTCAGCATGTATCACAGCCCGTACTTGCCTACATAAAATCATCCATCATCTCCTGAACGGACCGCGGCTGCGGCGCCTCTTCCTCGTCTTCTCCGCTGAAGAGATTGTCGTATGATCTCGCGGCCTTCTCAGCCTCCCGAGCGCGTGCAAGCTCAGCATCTGCCTTTTTCTAAACAAGCGTTCAGCGTCGTGGACTACGGAGACGCGCGCGGTTCAAACCTTCTGAGCCGCAATCGCTCGCTTTGCGGCATTCTCCTTCTTGATGCGTTCGATGCGTTCTTGCTCGTGGTCGACTTGTCGCTCGACCTTCGTCTTGTTCAGTCGGTTGACGATGGCGTTATCGCGTTTGGCGACATATGCTGCGCGGGATGCTGCATGTCAGGCGTTGCGCATTGCGTCGTCTGCGCGGTACTTACTCCGCTTTACCTGTGAATCACAGCGTCCGTCAGGTGATCGCGCGCATTGGGTCCAAGCAGCGTACCCGTTTGTCGTTATGGAACGAGACCTGTCCGACGGCCATATCACCGGTTTTCTGAGAGGGAAGGGGTCAGACAAAAAGCATTTCCGAGTGAATGATGCGCATCAACCTTCAGGTTATCGGCAGGTGTCCAGATAATGCTGATGTTATCCTTCTTATTGCCTAAGTGCCTAGCGGTCTCAGTTGACGGCGAAAACGCATGGCATAGGTATGTACATACCTTCTATAGAGTTCGCCTTCACAAGTTGAGCACAGTCAACGAGCAGAGGCTCTGGGATAGCGTCCCATGTCATGCCCTCAGGCATTCGCACGTAAACGTGTGCGGACGACAGCTTGTCGACGTGGAACCAGACGTCTTGCGGCCAGGCGTACTTGATCAAGTCCTCATCTAGTAGAGAATCTCAGTGAGGATTGACCGAAGTGCACCATGTCATGCCCACTTACTTTCGAACTTGTCCTTCCCCATGTAAATCGTGACGGGAGGATCGATGGCTACGAAAAAGCGGCAGATCAGATGAGCCCACGGAAAGTAACTGTCCACTCCAGACGAGAGCGTACCTGTAGAGGTGAAGAAAAGCACCATTACTGGGGTGGTTAATCTGTTTGTTTGGTGAGTCGTTTATCGTCTGTTTATCGTCGGAAGATTGAACGTTCTCGCCAATTGGCGCCTGCAAGTAGGCCGAGCCCAATTTGGCGCTTGATATCCGCCACGTCAGCGAGTGCTGTCAGCCACTACCACCACCACCTCCTTCCCCTCATCAACCTCATCTGCGTTTACTCTCAAATGTCAGTCAGTATGTTCGGGCTGGCCTGGATCAACGATGTGACTAGACAGTACTCGGTGGGGTCGCGTCCGACCTCGGTGACAGCGCTCACTGTTTGGTAAATCCTATTATTGTCTTCGAAACAATTGAGACGGGCGAGGACGGGCGACCGGCTGTGCTTTGGTATTTATCTCTTACTTCCCTTGCCTGACCGTCACTGCACGGACTCCTCTAGTGATGAGCCACTCATTGTCTCTACTCTACAGCTTCCTCGCTGCTTCAATAGCAGCGGGTGCCGCCTACTTGTTCTATCTTGCGGTGCTCGAGCCAGCATGGAACCCCCTCCGCAAGCTTCCCGGTCCTCCCACCCGGAGTTGGTTTGGAAATCATATGGGCATGGTTCTTGAGTGAGTAGCTCATTATGGTCAGCGCACTCTCCATTTCCCTCGAGCAGCATCCGCGGAGTTGCAAGCGAGAGTTGGGCCGATTGCGATGCGCATGGGCGCTTGCATCACCGACTCGGGGATGAACGATGTCAAGCGAAAGGACTGGCACGACAGGCATCCCGGCGTCTTGGACGGGACAACAGCTGCCAACGGGCGGTCGCCGCACGAGTTTGCCTTCCGGCCAGCTTTCAGGCTGAAAGGAAACCTTTTCGCCGGTCGTAACCTCAAACGAGACAAAGGCATCGTGGCGCGGTGTCAATCCGTCGCTTTTTTGCTTGTCTCAAATGCGTCTATGCCTGCCGTGTGACTCATGGAAGGCCCATGTGGTTATCCTTCGTGCAGAGCTGAGAAGCGAGGTCTTACGCAACATGGAAAGCGGCTATGTAGAGGCTTCCGGGGGATCTTGCTTGCCACAGTGCATCTCGTCACGGCCCACATCATCCTGACCACTCGGCAGTCCATCCAGATCCCCTCGTATACACGAAGCATTTGTGAAGCACTACGGGAGGAACGTGAGGATACGCGGCTTTCTCCCGGTGAGTGGGACTGCAGCATCTACCGACTTCCTCTTCGCTAAGCTCTGCTGGCAGTGGGACCAACGACTGTTCACCCTCGACCCCGTGTCGCTGGCGCACATACTCAAGCACTCTACCATCTACGAGAAGCCATGGCAGTCTCGCGCACTCATTGGAGGCTTGATTGGCATCGGCATGCTCGCCGCTGAGGGCCAGGTGCACAAACGACAGCGCAGAGTCGGGACTCCCGCGTTCTCTATCCAGAACATGCGCGCGCTCGTGCCTGTGACGTTCCAGAAGGCGATGGAGCTCAAGGAACGCTGGCTAGCCCTCATCGCAGATGCGCAGCACGCCCCTGATGGCGAGCGGTCGAAGGCCGGAGCGAGACTGGACGTTTGCCACTGGGTTAGTCGGGCGACCTTCGACGTGATCGGCCTCGCGGGCTTCGACTACCAGTTCAACGCGATCCACGACGAGTCGAATGAACTCTTCACGGCTTACAAGGAGATGTTCGAGATTGCCGTGTCTCAGCAGGGAGGTGGGTTGTGGGAGCTGGTGATAGTTTACGCTCCTTTCCTCGATCGCTTTGCGGTATGTGCTCTGAAACACGGCGCTCTGGTGCATTGATCCTCACTTCGCCGTCAGCCCGGACAACGGTACACAGTGGTGAAGAAGTCTCAGGCGGTCATCAAGCGCGTCGCCGGTCGGCTGATCCAGGAGAAGAAGAGAAAGATCGAGGAGGCCGAGAAGGCTGGCACGACCTACGGCGGGAAGGACCTCCTCAGTGCGCTTCGTGAGTCTATCTGCCAGCCGCAGCTCCGAGTCAAAGCTCATTCCGACCAGTGAGGTCGAACGCTGCTGCGGACCTGCCTCCCGACCAGCGCATCTCCGACGAAGACATCCTGAACAACATCAACACCTTCATGTTCGCCGGCTCCGACACCAGCTCCCTCTCCGTCACCTGGATTCTCTACCTGCTCTCCGTCTACCCCGAAGTCCAGGACCGTCTTCGCGCCGAGCTGCTCTCGATCGAGCCAACCGCCCCTCTCGAGTCGCTCGCGCAAGACGAGATCGCCTCACTATACGCGAAGATCGCCGAGCTGCCCTACCTCGAGAACGTCGTGCGCGAGACGCTGCGCCTCATCCCTCCCGTGCACTCATCGATTCGCGTCGCAACCAAGGACGACGTGATCCCGACGTCGACGCCGGTGAAGATGCAGAACAAGTATGGCGAATACGAGGAGGTAAACAGCTTTGTGATGCCGAAGGGCAGCTGCGTGCATGTGCCTATCGAGGCGTTCAACCTTGATCGCGAGGTCTGGGGTCCGGACGGCTGGGCGTTCAAGTGGGTACACGCCGAGTTGCGACTGTGTTTAACCATGCTAATTTGACATGCTCTTGCAGGCCTGAGCGGTGGGACAATCTGCCCGAGGCTGTGAAGGCGCAGCCAGGACTGTACAACAACATCCTTACCTTCTCTGCCGGCCCTCGAGTAAGCCTTCTAATCTTGAACAAACCGACTTGTCTGCTGACGCTTTGCGCGCGCGCAGTCATGCATCGGGGTCAAGTTCTCCATCATCGAGATTAAGATGTTCATGTTCGTGCTCGTCACGAACTTCAAATTCGCGCCGTGCGACAAGGTCGGCAAGGCGAACGTGTGCGTCAATCTGCCCTGTCGTGGTTGTCGTCGGGCGCTCACATTTGCTGCAGTGTGCTCACGCGGCCGTATGTCATGGGCAAGCACAAGGAAGGCAGCCAGTGTCCCTTGCTCGTCACGCCCTACGTCCGGGAGGCGCAGGCATGAGCTGCTGTCAGATCATTCCGCTTATCGTTCAAGTCCTTTCCTTTCGCTGGTTCTTGCTGTTAGCTGTCGATGGCCGCATAAGGCTTGCTACTGTACAACACACTGTATCCGTATCACTCCCGTATCGTTACACTTCTCACCATCCGATCTGACTCTGGAGGCTCCGATGGAAGATCTTAGTGGCCGTAGGTCGCCTTCAGGCGCTCCTTGACATAGTCTCCCGCGGTGACGACCTCGTACTTCAGCGGCCGATCGGGGGATACGCAGCTGGGAATGGGCTATGATGCAAACGTCAGACTCAGGGTACGAGCGCAGTGACAGGGACAGGGTGTTCGCTGACCTCGAGCTTCACGTCGTAATCCGTGCCGAAGAAGAGGGGGATTGAGTACCGGCGTACCCCGCTTCTGTTGATCGCTCGGTGGACGGTCGACTTGAAGACATCGTCTACATTGGGGCACTGAATCAGATTTGCACGATGCAAGAATGTCGCTCGATTCTTACTCGTCCAGCGTGCAAACTGGTCTCCGAGGCTGGAGATGATGCGTCAGCGCGGTGCAGCGTGTGTGGCAAGACATGCGCTCACTTCACGACCAAGGTCCCTGGAATTGGAGGGGCATCAATCCATTGCTTCTGCTTGTTCAGTACTTGGAGAGCCTGGATATCGGGTTCCTGCCAGAGGATAGTGAAGCACTGGAGATCCGGGGAGACATTAGCCCGGGTTCACATCTGCAATACGGCGGCTAGACATACTTCGAAGCTATGTGAAGTTGGCAAGTTAGATGCAAGACCATCACAAGACACACGGGGCGATGTTACTCAGTGTGCGCTCCAATGCCAATGACTCTATCGTCAACAGGGCCCGTCTGCGGAGGGTAGTGCAGAACGCGCATGATCGCAGCTGCGTTCTTCGTCTATCGCCACGCTCAGTCAGCAAACCCCGACTGAGTCATCCAAGCACGTACCGTGTCGGCAAAGAAGTCCTCCGGAAGGTCGAGCGCAAGGGCGAAGAGCGGGAAGAGCTTGCGCCCGAGGTTCACTGCTGCGTGGCTGCGGACCGAACGCAGCCGGTCAGCGTCGCGCGCAGCGCCAGGGCACCAGTGGGTCCATGTGTGCCCCACCCGCACTTGACTCACTAGTATCCGAGGACGGACTCCCTGAAACCCGGGGCGTCCGCAGGCCAGACGTTCGCGCCCGCCATGGCGCCATCGTTGGCTCTCTTCTCGTCGTTAGCGCGAGCTGCAAGCTCTTCCCAGCCGAACTCAAAGCCTTCGTGGAGATCCCCGCCGTTTCCGGGGTCGTTGTTGCTGCTCAAGATGGGGTTGTAGCCCTTGAAGTTCTCGGACTTCGTGATGTCCAGCTACAGTGGTCGTTGCATGGCATTTCGATCGGAGTCCTTGTCAGCGACTCTACGATGCTCCTGCGACGCTGAAAAGTACCTCCATCTTCTTCTCGAGAGGCAGGGAGAAGAACTCCTTGGATGCTGCGAGAGCTTTGTCGATGATAACCTCCGGTATACCATGGTTCTTCACTATAACGATAGCTTATCAGCCCACTGATGACCATTGACCGTCACGGAAGTTTGTGCCCACCATAAAGGAAGCCGACGTTAATGCAAGCATCTCGAACCTGGCCTCCAAGAGCTTTCCTCACTTCGGGATTTGGACTGTCGACGTCCTTGAGATCTCTATGTGCAATGTCATCAGTTGTATCGCCGACTTGAATGATGGATCGACCATGTGGCGTTACATGATTGGTATGTGTTCGAACGCCTCCGCAGCCTCTGCTTCGTGGGCAGCTTGAACCAGAGACATCCTCACAACACGATGTCAAGTTGTGAGGGCGGCGAGGCGCAGCACAAAAAGCACACCTCCAAGGTTCGGATGGGCGCGAGGAAGAAGTGACTCCGGGCGTCTGTGTCTGCGGTGGACCTGCGGACGACGCTCATCCAGAAATTCACCGTTCCGTAGTCTCACTCATCCTACGGCGAAATATAGCGCAGACACCGTCTTCGAATTCCTAGTGACCTCTCAAAGGCTGCGAAGATGACCAAGCACTCAGCAAACGTTTACCACCGCTCAGGCTGCGGAACCGCTGCCAGCTGGCGGCTCCGCTCCGTAGACTCATGTCCAGGCTACTCTGTGCCTGCCAGCGTTGTTCCATGTGCTTACTGCTCACTCAAAAGGCTCCGCCTTCCCTGAATGTGACTCCAACTCACTCGGCTTAGATTTAGATGGTACGTCATTCAATTATACTAGTACTACACGACGGGTCATTCATATCCTTCACAACAACTCGCGCAGCCCGAAAGGTCATTGCGGGAGACGGGGAGCGTTGGCGAAGGGATACTCTGCTGCGCATGCACGGTCGATGTAAACAATGAGCTCGGTGAACACCGGCTGCGACGGTTGGTTTGCTTCCGACCAGCTGGTACTCTCATCGGACTGCCACCAATCCAGACAAGTCGGGACTCTCGGAATTAATGGCTCGCAGCATCCCAATGGTGGTGGCCCTTTGTCAGAAGCATGGGAAGTCTACAGCGACCGCTCCGAGCGCCTCTGTGGAGGTATATGTACCATCAAAGCTCCGCATCAACTTGATCCTCAGCCTCCTCGGTTTCTCTGCCTTCCAGTCGATCGCATCTGCTCAACCTCATTCATCCCCGTCGCTTTCTGCTTTACCTCGTCCAAGTCTCCTCATGTCCCAACCGAGCCCTTCGGCTTCTCTCGTCTCGCTCGCCACTACCACCAACGACGATGTGGCAACGCCCACCGCGTCTACCACCAACCTCATACCGCAGGTAAGCACTCAGAGAGGAACATGGCGACACATCCGAGGGCCTAATCGACATATCATCAGTCCTCTCAGACGAAGCAGGTCACCACTCCCGCACCTGCCTCTTCCGCCCCTCAGGGCACCTCCGCCACCTCCCAGCCCGCGGCTAGGATCCCGGCACCCAAGGACTACGAGAGTGCCTTCGCTAATCTATCGTCCTCCTACGGCTGGGGACCCGGAGTCCCTATGAAGACATCGACGAAGAAGAAGGATAAGAAAGAGAAGAAGGACAAGAAGGGAAAGGCCACGGCGACCTCGTCGTCGACCCCGGGCCAGAATGCGTCCGCATCGTAGACGCAGGAGTAGCGGGATATGGGTGATTATCGTTGGTTCCTAGTCCTTATGACCCGAGGGTACTGACAGTCCTTGGTTTTGTACCTCGCAGCACGGGCTCCCCGAGAGTATCGATGACCAAGCTCTCGTCTGCAATGATCAAGGACGGTTCCCGTCCTGGTCCTCGTGTACGAACATCGAGCTCGTTCCTAACTGTCGGTGTAATAGTATGATATGAATGCGATGTCCTACCCTCTCGTGCCACGTCTTCTCGACCCCCATGCACAGGGCCGCCGCGATTTGACTCGGTCGCGCGATAAAAAAATAATTCATGCAGTATATCTCATCAGCACCAGACGACTGACGGCTCAATTGGTGTAGTCACTTCACCAGGAACGAGCATGGGGCTGTCCATAGCTACTGTCTCGCGGCTCCCGCAACGCTGAAGCGTCGACCAGCATTCCCCGAGTTGGAGCGGACGATACTCGGCGGCATCGCCACCGTGGTAACCCTGGGTTGAGGGCTGGTCCATGCTACTGGCTCCGTCCATGATGCATGACGCGATTGCTTGCTTCTTCCGGAAGACTCCCGGAGAAGCCTGGCTTTCACGCCAGACCTTGTTCCCTCTTTGGTTCATTCGGTCGTCCCTGGCGCTCATCCGCGCAAGTTTTTCACCGCCTATGTCGTCCATGGCTGTACCGAGGGATATGATAGTGACTCCTGACTCCCAGGCTCGCTGTACTTGTGGAACGGAGAAGCGACAGACACTCTTCGTATACCCACACATTGTCGATGGCCTGAGGCCACACGAAAGACATCCGGGACCCGTTCACAGGTAAAGATACAGCACCAGGAACATATATTCCGCACGTACAGCTTCAAGGATACATTGTCTTCTAGGTTTCTTCTCACGTCCTCCGCTATTGTTCGCATGACGAGTCATAACACTGCCGCCCCGTCTACCGAACCTTGTAGAGCTGCACGAATACGTCGGGCGTGGACGTGTCCTCCGGGTCTTTCACCGTGTAGTGGATCTCGACGTCCAGCTCCCGCGAGTTCTCGGAGCTCTTCTTGCACTTGAAGATTCCCTCGACAACCGTACCTGCACGAGCATCCTCCATGAGATATCCCGCACGAAGTAAGCAGAGCTGTGACTCACCTCCCGCAACAGAGATAGGCTCCCGCAAGAAGAAGATCGTCTGCTTCCAGTGCGTCGGCACGGACGCGGGCCCAGTGCTGAAGCTCGTAATCTTCGGGAGGCCCTTGCCCTTCAACGGGCTGCCGGAGCTCATCCTGCGCGCCTGATACGGCCGTCCACCGAGCGGCCAGACCTCAGCCAGGACGGGATCTCCCTCCTTGACGATGTAGACGTCGGCCTCTGGCGGAATGGGCTCCCCGGTCGACGTGAAGTACGTGTCGAAGTAGAGCACGAAGGAGTGTACTTTGATGCGGCGGTCGGAGGTCGAGACGAGCTTGAAGGGCGAGGAGAAGTCCAGTTGCTTGGGAGTGATGTCTCCGAGGTAGAGATCCTGCAGAAAGGTCAGGAAGAGACGGAGGGACCGGAGCCAGATGACGCACTTTGATGACCACGGGCTCGCTCACGACAGTCTCGGGACCGACGACGTCAACCACGGCGTCGTCATACACGTCGGTGGCCATGGCAGAAAGGTCGAAACCTACGCGGCGATTAAGCATAGGTCAGGGAAACAACGGCGGGATGCGCTCACCGTACACATCGCTCCAGAAGCCGATGCGCTCTTTGAAGAGCTCTCCAGCCTCGCAGAGAGCGAACATCATCTGAGTCTGGCTGGGGGCCATGATGCCACCCGGGCGGAGGAAGCGATCGCGTGCGTGGAGCACAGAGTCGAGCATCGACTCGTACAGCAGAGCGTAGCCCATCCACTCGGACACAATGATGTCGACCTTGTCATAGCCTTCGGGCAGCTTGATGTCTTCCACCTTCCCGCGGATGACGCTGCGATCGCTCGTCAGTCAGGCAGGTCATTGACAGACGAATACAGACGTACGTGATGACGTTGTCGAGCTCGTTGGCCTTGACGATCTGCTTAGCCTTCTCGGCGATGTCGCTGGCGTCGATCGAGAAGACGCGCTTCGCACCCGCCTTGGCGGCAAATAACGACAAGATACCGGTTCCGCAGCCGACATCCATAACCACCGCGTCCTTGAAGGCCTCCTGGTTCGACAGGATGAACTTCGCGTAGCTCGCGGTGCGGACCTTGTCGTTGATCATGACCGAATGAATGTCTGCGCCGTTAGACGTCATCAGCTGCAGTACGGCTGGTGGTTGACACTTCCATACCGTTTTCCGCATAGCTCTGGAAGTAATGCGAGTCGTCGTCGCGCAGTGGGACCGCTACGTGCGTAGAGGACGATGCCTCGTCGGCTTTCTTCAGCTCATTCGTGAGATCAGCGAGGTTCAGGCGCTCGCTAACGAATTGACGGTAGTACGCCAGATCCTTCTTCGCTTGCTCGAGCTTCCGCTGGAGAGCCTGAATGCGGCGGGTTGCGGATGCGAGATCCTTCGGCGGTTCTGGCTTCTCGAGCTCTTCCTCTTCGTCGGAGTCGGACCAATCATCGGGCTCAATCTCTGCGGACAATGGCATCAGTATTAAGTACAAAAGTCACGGTCCAGTACGCACGGAGTAGTGGGTCGTCCTCCAAGCTGGGCTTGAGGTACTCATCGGAGGTGAAGAACGGCTCCGTACCAGTGAGTGCTGCTACTTCTGACGAGGAGGGATGCTGTACGATATGAGCAATTTTTTTACAGAAGATAGATGAGTCGCTACCTCTTTTCTGATCCAGTTGATCAGTCGGATGCGTTTGTATGGATCGAGGCCTGCAACGCGAAGTCAGCGGAAAGTTCCCGTCGGTGTCTTCGAAGAGACTGACCAAGTCGTTCGCTTATCGTCTTGAAGTTGAATCCATGGGTTGTCTCGTCGTAGAGCAGCGCCTCCTGGACGGTATCGAAGGTTCTGTTCTCGAACAGAGATTTGCACGGGCGTTTCGCGAGAGAATCGGAGACCCAGTCGTCCCAGTTGAGATCCTCGTCATCTTCCTCATCTTCGGAGCTGGAGGTATCGGGATGTTCGTCGCGTTCTGGGTCCTCCGGCTGGAGGATATGAGAGCCGGTTAATCGGAGCGCCATTGCTGTGATCAGGAGGTTTTCAGTGAAGTACAGCTCGTGCGCAGTCGGCTAGACAAACCTTCGACTGCGCAGAGAGCCCGTAAACGTCTTTACGACAGACTTCAGAGCCAGATTAAAGCCAGGATGGCGGTAGAATTTGCGTGGAACGCAACAGAACTTGAACAAGGTGAAAGCTGTGCCGGTTCAAACGGAGATACAAAAAGATACAAAAACCCTGTTATCCCTTCTGAGCGCCGATTATCGGAGTGTAGAAGTCATACTCCAAGTGGTTTCCTAGTGTTTTCTGTGGTTTGTCCTGAACTCTTCTTACTCCCGACGACTACATGTTTCTTGCTCTGCTTACCAGCCTGAACGTTTAACTGATTCATGTCTCATCCCTCTCTTGTTGGTTCCATCCTCGAGCGCAAGCCAATCGCGAGACCTACCGCACCTTCGGCACCGACAACCCGTACCGGCTTCCCTGCAGTCAAACACCGCTCTCAAAGCGCGTTCGCTCGAGCGCGAGGGAGCGGGTTGCAGAAGCGAGAGCAGCAAGTACCGGTGGTCCAGTCTTCCTCAACGCCACGGCCGAAAGATGTGTTTCAGAGCGATGCGACGGACGATTGGCGGGCGCAGGTGGAGGAAGAGAACCGTCGTCGGGTTGAAGCAATGACGGAGGACGAAAGAGAGGAGGAAAGGGCGGAGGTCCTTGAGAAGTTTGGCCCTGGGATCGCGGACGTGCTGAGGAAGGCTCGTGCAGCAAGGGAAGCCAAGCAGCGGACTGGCGGAGAGAAGGTTCGTGTAGACCCGCCTTCCTCAAGTTCACCCCCGCGACCGGGAGGTGAAGTTGAAGAGGTTGGCTCGAGATCCCCTTCTCCCGAGTCTGCCGTTCGCCCTCGGTGGGGTCGGACACCATCTTTCAGTATGTACATAAGTTCGTGTGGAATAAAACCATATGTGACCGCTGATTCAGCGAGCGTGTTCCCCCCACCGTCTTCGCCTCCGACGTCCACGAGCAGTACAAGACCTCCAAGTCGTGCAGACCGCAAGATTCGGTTCGCCGACATCACCCCTGACGATATTCATGTGTACCCGTCAGCGCCACCCTCTCCGCGAAGGAGGGCGCTCGCCTTGCCTTCTCCATCTGACGACGACGGTCCTACTATTTCGATAGGACGATGGAAGCCGCCCGTGGTGGGCCGGACAGATTTCGCGGTATCCCCACCGGAGGCCGGGAAAGGGCAGCCATCTGAGCAAGTAGGAGATCTTGAGGAGGGAACACCCGAAGACATTCGACGACGATTCTTTCCAACGGCACCCGCAAATGACCCATCGCTCCAATGGATGCAGGGCGATTCTGAACCGGACGAAGAGGCGACGCCGACTGTCCGCTTTGACCTCAATGGAACACCTATCTCAGCAAAACGTGCCGCTTCACTCCCCACACATCTCGGTCTACATCACCATGCTGAAGGCTCCCATGCTGGTTACACGCTGGAGGACATCTTCCTGTTGTCTCGATCCACCGTCCCGGCACAACGTGCCACCATGCTCGGAGTGCTGGCCAAGATAGCGCATAGACTTGCGCGAACGTCTACGGACAGCAAGAAGGCTATCCCGGAGCTTGCAGGCCAGGAGGTAGCATTGAGGAAGCGCATGCTCGCTGCTGGATTGGAAGCGTTGTCGGAGCGCGCAAGCGTAGGAGCCCGTGCTGTCGAGCTCCTTTGGGAGTGCACTGCTCAGTGGGACGAGGATGTCCTAGGGCTAGAGGGTGTCGAGCTAGCTGATCTCGACAAGGGCGACGCTCTTTCCTCGCTCCCGCTGGACTATCTTGGGCAGCAAATATCAACCGCGATCGAGGTTGGCGAACTGCCCAAAGAGAGTCTCTGTCAGCTCCTCGCTGTCCTCCACAGGCTCGCGCAGCATTCCAATGCGAACGCAGCCGTAATAATTTCCACGAAGGGTCTAGTGGCGAACGTGCTTCAGCATTTTCTGTTGACCCCGATCCCTCCCACACAGGATGGTCCGCGACCGAACCCTCTCGCTCTCAAGTTCATGCGTATTCTCGTGCAATCCTCTCGCGATAATGCGACCGCGCTGATCGACCCCGCCGACTCCCTGCTGCGTTTCATTATCACCGTCCCATCCGCATCGCCCTTTCCCATCTCACTAGCCACACAGCTCCTTGCAGAAACACTGAACCTGTATGCGGATCTGGCTTCGTATGGTCTCTATTCCCATGTCACGACGACTGCGCAGGAATACTTTATGCAACTCAGCAGGTACATTCGGTCTCCGCAATGCCGCAATACGCAACTACGTAGTGCCTGGCTTCGAGCACTGGAGGCCTGGCTGGTTTGCGCACGCGATCCTCATCGCACCACGCCCAGCCACGACATCCTGTGGAGTCAAGTGGTCGGATGGGGATGGATTGAAGACATGCTCGAGGTTCGCAAGCATCTTGACGATATGGATGGAGAGGCTGGGAGTCACCTCTTCAGTGCTATCGCCGCCTTCCTGGAAGGTGCGAAGGTTAACGGCGCGAAGGGAGGCGAGGAAGAACGGGCTATGGTCATCACGGCGATGAAGGACGGCTTCGCGGATGGCCGGGAGAGGCGCATTGTCGGGAATGCGCTCAGAAGCGGGCAAGAGATCTTGGGCGAACTGGGTGCAGGCATGCGTCAAGGTATCCTGCCTTCTGACGTCCCTTCGCTGCGTGATCTCGGCAGGCACGCGAGTACGATTGCCGCAGCGATCCGTCTCTTTCTCGCCTGCACTCCCGGGTCGTACAAGGACGTTCCCGACGCCCCGCCGTTCCTTCTGCCGTTCGGCGATATTTCCAACGCCTGCGCTGCCATCACAACCTCTCCGCTCTGGACATCCCTCCACACTCCGGAATCAATCCCCTACGGCCATCTGTTCTATCGTCCGTTGTCGACCCTTTTATCCAGCTATCTGCAACTGTCACGTAAAACTCCTGGCACCTCTCCGGACCTTTGGATAGCCCAAGCTCTTGCCATTATGTGTCGGCACTTCCCGGGAGACGACGAGCGCGCGCAAGAGACGGCGACCCAAGTGATTGAGGCGGTCACTTCTGACTTCCTCCGTGCGCGCGGATGGTCTGTTCCTGAGGAGATCTGGGACCGCGGAGGCATGGACATCATCGTTCCTTTCCTCACCCACTCCCTGCGACCGAAAGGAGAGCAGCAGATCGGGCCGACCTGGATGACGCCCCAGTCTATCTCGACCGCGACGACACAACGTCTCCCACCCTTGTCCTGTCTGCAGCCGAATGACAGAAGGCAGCAACCGCTACCTTTGACGAGGGACTGGGTGTTCTGTCCGCTGGATCATCTCTTGCGGTCGGGCGAGTCGGAGGTATTTCAAGATCTACCGTCGTCGTGGAACGCGTCCGAGGCAGAGGTCGTACGCGCTACGCTACTCTTCGTCCGCGTCAGCCAGGAAGTCCTGCACCACCATCACCTGGACAGCTTCCTCATGAGCCGCGAGGAAGTCATCTTTGGGTGCATGAAGGTCTTCATGCTCGAGCACGGGCAGCAGCAGGACGACTCGTCCGAGGAGGTCTTCCGCGACGGCATCGTCGAGCGGTACATGTCCGGAATCCTCGCACCGTTCTCAGCATCCGCAGACGCCAAGACGCTCAAGACGCCTCCTCCCTCCATCCACACGACGGACAGCCTCGACGTCGTTGCTAAGCGCTTCCTCGGTGCTGGAGTGCCTTTCTACCAGTGGTACACAGACTTCGTCGGGCTGTACGACGCGATCTCATTCGCTCATCCGTTGTTCGCGCGGCTGCTCTTGCCTCCGCTGAACATGCGCTACCCGTCGGACTACCGCCAGTATCTCTGGGTGGACTACAACCACGTCATGCGCACCGTGCGCACGCCTCCTGAGGACGCTGTCACGGGCAGCATCGCGGAGTACCTGTGGCCGGTCGAGACGGATGCGGAGATCGTCGGAGCGTATCTTCGGGCACTAGTGAAGGGGCCGTTGGAGGGCTTTGTCAGACTCATTGCCGTGCACCACGTCGCGTGCAAGATCTGGCCTGATCTAGGCTCGGACGGGGAGGAGAAGGCGGTCAAATTGCTGAAGGCGCTGGTTGACCAGGGTAGTTTCGACGCGATAAGGGATGTTGTATTGTACAGGCAACACAGGGAGGGGACGATCCTGCTCCCGCCGGCGTGCTATGAGGAGCAGGGTTCGTGGAAGAGCTCGAGGCTGGAGGTCACAGGGAAGTGTGGCGAGGATGTGCAGGAACGGTTGAAGAATTTGTTAGACGAATCGCAGTAGAGTAGTCAGGCAAAAGAATAGTCCATCTTGTATGTGATAGTCCTGTATCCTCCGAGTCACGCGATGTAGAGTAGTTACACTTTGTATCACGAACCACGATAGTAATCCCAGAGCCAAAAGTTACAAGATCTAAGGAATGACCACCATACAAGCACCATGACATTTCGAAAGCAAAGCACCGGATAAAATCGGAGGGCGACCATGTATCTCGGTAGCAGAACTGCGGGAGAGCCGTAACTACTACCTGAATCCCATGAGCATAAGGTCAAAATATTCGCTCGAGGCCAGTGACTGCGATCCCGACGCCGAAGGGAGCGACAGGTTAGGCTGCCACGCCCTCTCGACTTCAAGCAGCCGTCGCGGCCTGGGTGGCGGTGACGGATCCAGTGCCGACGGGCGTGGCGTCCTGGGTGGTAGTGAAGCCTGTCCCAACTTGAGTAGCAGTGCGGGTGGTGACTACACCGACGCTCTCCGAAGCAGTCGGGGCGACAGCCGTAGTGACCACACCACTCTCCGATGTAGTTGGGGCAACCGCTGTGGTGAGCACACCGCTCTCTGATGCAGTGGGGGCGATAGCTGTGGTATGGACGCCGCTCTCAGATGCACTTGGAGCGACAGCGCTCGTCAAGACGGCGCTGGGAGAGGGCTGCGGGCCACCAACGGTCACGGCGGCACTGGAGGAGGAATGGGCGCCGCGGACAGTCACGGGAGTCCCCAACACGCTCGTAGTCCTGGTACCAGTGGCGACGGTCACGTATTTGGTGACGGTGCGCACCGAAGGGCAAGCGCGCTGGACGGTGGTCGCGCCTATGCCGGTGGGGAAAGCATTGGAGGACGTCGCGCCGATGCCAGTAGGGAAAGCACTGGAGGATCCGTTGGTAGAGCCGATACCGGTAGGGAAAGCACTGGAGGTGCCGTTAGTAGAGCCGATACCGGTAGGGAAAGCACTGGAGGTGCCGTTGGTAGAGCCGATACCGGTAGGGAATGCACTGGAGGATCCGTTGGTAGAGCCGATACCGGTAGGGAAAGCACTGGAGGTGCCGTTGGTAGAGCCGATACCGGTAGGGAAAGCACTGGAGGTGCCGTTGGTAGAGCCGATACCGGTAGGGAATGCACTGGAGGATCCGTTGGTAGAGCCGATACCGGTAGGGAATGCACTGGAGGATTCTTTGGTAGAGCTGATACCAGTAGGGAAAGCATTGGATGAAGTCGCGCCGATGCCGGTGGGGAAAGCATTGGAGGACGTAGCGCCGATGCCGGTGGGGAACGCACCGGAGGACCCGTTGTTCGTGACTGGGACCATACTGGATGACAGGACGGTGTCGATGACGGTGGAGAGCCCACTGGAGTTGTCGACAGTCGTAGTTCCACCAATGACCGTGCTCGAAATACCGAGCGTGGTAGGAGCAGTCGCGAGCGATGAGCTGACATGCCTCTTGGCGACAGCGGCCGCGTCGCCTGAGAGAGAGAGAATATGTTAGATGAGGGGCTCTAGGACGGAGAAAGAGGTACTCACCTCGAGCAACAAGCAGAGCGGCCACGAGGATGCTCAGAAGGTGCAACATGGTCAAGTCGAAGGAGTTGGCAGAAGAGGAAAGTGAAGGAGAATGAAGGGGTGAGGAAGTTGAGCGACATGTTCGTGCTACTTATACGCAGCGTAATAAATTTAAGGCAGGCATTAGCGCGTTTTGGTGGGAACCACCACGCCCGTTCCGTCGCTTGCGGCGCGTCTGAGTGGATTGGTGGGAAGCGCACCACAAGCAAACTGCGCATGCTCGAGGATCTCTGATCATTCCGCGGCATCCGGTTTTGTGCGCTCGCGCTAACTCGCGCTGCAAATCATTTTGGTCGTGTTGGTTGAGACGAAACATCCTCGGTGTCCATATAGAAACGAACCGCTCGAGCAATATGCTACGAGCGATTGGCGAGTGGTAGGTCCTGGCGAGATGCAAATTATTTCGACAGTACGATTAGCTATTTCTTGAGCCTAGTATATTAGCCGAATAAGACTGAGTACTCAACTGCTTGCCCTAACTTGAAACGGCTCCGCAGTTCCGAATACACTTGTCAACGGGAAGCGGCTGTGGCGTCTAGAATCTTGGGTCTGATGACCAAGGTCTCAACGCGTCCGTCGAGGTTGAATGCTATTCAGTTCGCTCCATGTTCCCGCAGATGGCGAATGTATAGACGGGAGATGTCGCCCATCGAATCTGCGGCAGCTGCGTACTTGATCCTGGTCCTCGTGAGGTGACAGTAGCGGATAAGGGAAGCACTTACTCCATGTATACAGCATACGTGCCCCACCATACACTTGCATATCTAAGGACCAGGCTTCAGCGACTTGCGATTCTCGTGCCTCCTTCGCAACTTGCGGCCAAGACTTTTCGAAAGCGCCACGACGGCGCTCCTGCTGCGCAAGCACGGGCAGAATGCCAGCTGTGAGAGTCAGAGGTCAATGGATTGAATCGCGGAATGGGATGCCCGTACTTTACAAACACGATCCTGTCGACTTCCCAGGAGAACTTCATGGTTGGGAGATAGAGCCTGCTGCGTGCGGCTGTGTTACACTCGTCGGCAACTGCCGGGCGCCTGTCTTGGGGGTTCAGCTGTTCAGTTGTAAGTACTAAAGCTTTAAGCAGATCAATCGCGACGATGACTCCGACAGTAGGCCTGAAAACAGTATGTACATCTCATCTCTGCGCAAGCCCTGAGCATTGCCAACCACCCGATGGTCATCTGCCAGTGTCGGGACCGCGCATCAATATTCACAAGGAAAGACGGCCCTTCAACTTCAACACTCGAATGTGCACCTCCAGATTTCAATGGCAACACTGCCCGCAGGCGCGACTTACGTTGTTCTGTTACACAGTACCGTGTAGTGAATGCGGTAAGTAGTTTAAGCAATTCAAGTAACACGAAGTCGCCACGCATACCTTGACAGATGGGCGCCGACTTGAGCCGCCGTGAGGAGCACTGCGACGAGGCTTCGGCAAAATTCCGCTCATGCGCTTTGTTCTGCCATGGCCCACCGGCCGTCGGTCTCCTCCATGCGTCCCTTCGAGTCTCCGGACGTTCGAACCTATCGGGGCGCATGTGCCAGTGCACGACACAAAGGCTTGGTCCTCCGGTAGCACGGATGTCATCACGGAATCCTTGGCGGGCGGACCGCATCCTTACTACTACCAGCTGTACTGGCAGATTCTTCACGAGTAAGTACATCGTCGGAAGCCTGAGTTCCTTGTGCGTGAAGGTCCTGATCCTCCGGCAGCGTAGTGCATCAACAATCGCAGACTGTACAATCTCGCACGACGACCACATCTGGAACCAGCGCAAAGCGAGGGGCGCCGAACCGCCGAACCGCCGTCCAGCGTCCGCGACTGGGCCGGCAAGCTCTATGTCGTCCAGTGATCTGCTTCGACCCGCCACGGCGGTCTGTTCGCGCCGGTCTGCTACAGGTGTGCCCGTGGAGATACCGGACGTTTGAACTCATCGGATGGGATCTGCGCGGCTTGGAGCCGGGACTCCAGGGACCAGTCCACTTCCCAGGAACGGCGAGCGTCATCAGGGCATTGGTTCCTGGGTGTTACTGGTGGGTGTCCGCCGCGTCGTCTGGTGAAAAGGGTGAGAGCACTGAGCATCGTCAGAATAGTCGATCAACCCGGTATGTGGGATGCCAATCCTGTACCCAACACCGGGAACGTAGAATCGAGTAAGTACTCGCATTCACGAAATTATATTCCAGATGTCACAACAACTGGAACAAAGGCTAAAGTCCAAGTCCGAGACGAAAGCCCAGGCAAAAATATACACTGGGTTGAGTCCATATACGAAGCACAGGAGGGATGCGTGAATGCTGCGGAAGCACTACATAAATACGATTAAGAACGCGTGAGACCACGACCACCACGGGACGCCGGAGGGGCGACTCTACGATTCGTCACTGGGGTTCCACTTCAAACCGCCGTACCGGCAGCGTAAGGGGTCACCGACGCCGAGCTGGACGGGGCCTGAACGGTAACGGGTGTGGTAGTCTTGTCGCTGGAGGTCGAGGGCTTCACTGTGACAGGGGAGGTAGTCTTGTCGCTGGAGGTCGAGGGCTTCACTGTGACGGGCGAGGTAGTCTTAGAGCTGGAAGTGACTGTGACGGGGGAGGTAGTCTTAGCGCTGGAGGGAGTGAAGGTGACGGGCGAGGTGGTCTTCGAGCTGGAGGGAGTGACTGTGACGGGCGAGGTAGTCTTAGAGCTGGAGGGCGAGGGCTGGCCATGGGAAGAAGGTGGTACAGTCGCGGCTACGCTCGAAACGGGAACGGTGACAGCGGTCGAAGTAGCGACGGTAACGTAGCTGGTGACGGTGCTGACCGCACCGCAAACAAAGACGGTGGTCCCGCCGGTTGGAGAACTGCCGTGCGGTACGGTGATAGTCCAGCCGGGCGGGAGGCTGCTGGAGAGCGTTGCCGTTGCCCCGCCGGGTTCGGTGTAGGTCCAATCGGGTGGGAGGCTGCTGGAGAGCGCGGTGCTGGCGAGCGTGGCCGTTGCCCCGCCGGATTCGGTGTACGTCCAATCGGGTGGGAGGCTGCTGGAGAGCGCGGTGCTGGCGAGCGTGGCCGTTGCCCCGCCACTGTTGGTGACAGTCCAGCCGGGCGGAAGGCTGCTGGAAAGCGCCGTGCTGGCGAGCGTGGCCGTTGCCCCGCCGGACTCGGTGTACGTCCAATCGGGTGGGAGGCTGCTGGAGAGCGCGGTGCTGGCGAGCGTGGCCGTTGCCCCGCCGGATTCGGTGTACGTCCAATCGGGTGGGAGGCTGCTGGAGAGCGCGGTGCTGGCGAGCGTGGCCGTTGCCCCGCCGGATTCGGTGTAGGTCCAATCGGGTGGGAGGCTGCTGGAGAGCGCGGTTCTGGCGAGCGTAGCCGTTGCCCCGCCGGATTCGGTGTAAGTCCAATCCGGTGGAAGGCTGCTGGAGAGCTGGCCGTGCCTCTTCTCAACCGCGGCTGCATTTCCTAAGAGAGCGAAAATTTCAGAATGAACCGCAGAAGACAATACCAAGGCACTCACCACCTGCAACCAGGAGAGCGGTAACCACGAAGCTCACAAGGTTAAGCATGGCGAGGTGGTCAAGTAGGAGATGGATGAAAGTCGGGTGAGAGGGAAGACGAAAGGCTTTGCAGCGGTCCTGAGGAGCCCGAGCCGCATGTGAGTGGTACTTATACGCATGAAGGTGGCAGGTCGAAGGTGAGTGATGCCGCGGTGTGAGTGGGTGCCGGAATTCACCACTTTCGTGAGGCCGCCTGCCATGCGTCTATTGAGCTGTGCTGCGCGCGTGATGACGAAACTCGGCAACAACACGGCGTCCTGCGATTCAAATGGATCCTCATGAGACCGGACTGCTTGTTACCATGCCAGTGCGTGTGGATCTCTTGTCTTGGCCGAGCTGCGGAGGCATGTCAGGTACGAGTAGGGTACTTCATGTTTCTGTGATTTACCAAAGCTCTGCATTGTAGTCGCGATATCGAGGCCAATAGCACGGCACAACTGCTCGGCAATCAAAGGCGTTGAGCCTTACAGATGAGCCGTTGTTACATCTTGCAGACACCTGTTCAACGGCACCTTGGTTCACATTGTGAACAATGAGCGAGAGCTCGACCCCGGACTACTTACTTACTGCATCAACGAAGCCATTTGAGTGCGAATCATAACGCATCCAGTCAGTGATATCAATTACAGTCCGAACGTACCTAGTAGTACAATGCCGTATGACTGCGTGCGCGCTCGTCATTTGTCGTGCTCGATGCTTCCTGAATCGTTGGACTCGAAAGCGATCGCGGCCAAGATAGTCTCTTGGCGGCGCTCTGGTGCCTCCGCGGGCTGTACAGCATCTGTGAGAAATGGGATGAAAGCCGGGATCATATGGCCGTTGTTTGAAGAGTTCGAGATTACAGTGGGAGGCTGCGGCTAGGCGCTACAGCTTGGCACTTGCTGCGGGCGGCTGTGTGCCGACCCAAGCCGGCGTGCCAGCTTCCTGTTCAGGTAACAAGACACGGCAATTGCCGTTGCTGCCAGCGGGTCAACAAGTTGAACCTGGGTCCCTTAGGTCCCTCTCCCATATTGTAGTTCTGAATGGACGACCCTTATCAAACCATGCGCAGCTTCAAAGTAGCCACAGACTTGGCGGAACATTGGTGAAGCTGGTAATCGGTCCGTCACTTTTGCTATCCGTTCAGGACTTCTACTTATCTCCGGTGGTCTTAACAGCCGGCCTCCGACGAGCTTCACCTCGTGAACAAATCTCGAACAGTCCACACAGACAATATTGGGTGCCTTTTATTCGTCTCACACCTTCTTTGGATGTGGTCTGCCGAGTAGCCGCTACATGATACTTACCCAAGGTGCGAGCATTTACACGGGCGTCGAGACGTTTCAAACAACAGTATTGACACATTTCCTAGTCACAACGCACGCAGTTCTTCGCATTCACTCAAATGGCTGTATTTTTGGCCATTGCAAGTGCTTTGAACCTGCAAAGTTTCGTCTTCTTGCACAGGTTGACAGATGGGCGCCGACCCGCCGTCAGTGACACGGCCAATCAAGGCCCGATTCTTCTCGCCGTGGCCCCATGTGTCGGCCGGTAGCGATGCAACAGGTACACCAAACTTGATGTCTCTTCCAGTCGCATCTGCGCAGCGCGAAACCTGGACTCTGTTGCTCTTCGCGAGGAACGGCGGCGGGTGTATGTAACTACGAGGTCATGTTCCGCGGGCGAAGCGCGTGAGCCTCATACTTCTGGTGCGTCTGACATTGTTCGAGACGTGCTCGCGCAATCGTCTGCTGATATAGGAACCTACAGGCTGCACAGCCCCAGCCCCAGTTCGAGGCGAACTGGCTCTCGTATGGTTCCCCTTACGAGTTACATGACGGTGTGGTCCAGTTGATCCATATTCGCTACTCCCTGGAGCTTACATCATCTTCAACCTCACTGCTTATCCGCTTCCACATTCGACCGGATTTTTGCCACCAATTTACCGGACGAAGACCTTTTTAAAGTCTGCCAGGCATCGATTCGCTCTATCAGTGCCATCAAATGTGAGGCAGCACATCCACCTAGGCGTTGCTGTGGAATCCTACGACTGCTCGCGGGTGCGTCAGTCGCCTATCCAGCCCCCTGCCTCACTTGTCGATCTGTCGCTCTCGCTACGCTCACAAACCGCAGCTTGTCTTCTCCCTGGCACCACGAATTCGAGACGAAGTCTTGCCGAACACTGCTCGAAGGCGCATCGGTCCCCTGAACTGCGCGGAGCGCGACCGTTCGTACACAGTGGGTCACGGATGCACCGCGCTAGCCTACCCTCCCCCTTATTCTCATCGTCGCGTTCAGGCACGGCTCGCCAGAATCAGAATAGACGTGCGAGCGGACGGACCTCAAAGTGACATACCAGCGAGCGACGCATCTTTGCCGTAGTCCGTCCGTCATACTCACTGGGACTCGCCGTCTCTACCTGGTGTTGCATTCGACAACGTCGGCGGATACGAGCGTCGGACCCTCTATCCCACAAGATACTCAGTATGCCGCTTCTGCGCTACGCCGCATGCCTCCCGAGGCCTCATGTCTTCTCTCCGCGACGCCCCCTGGATCGGAATGGCGGCCATGCCACTGAGCGTTTCTTTCATGTCCACTCGCTCCGTCCCCCCTCCGCGAGTCCGCCTGTCGTCGGCCACACCCCGGAAGGAGAAAATCCCAGTCGTGAGATCGTTCACGAAAACAGAGAACTGGAACACGTGTCGACATTGGCATCCGAGAACATTACCTGACTTCAGTGTGGCCGGTAAGCCCTTTTGTTACAAGCAAAGCGACGCTGATGGCTTGAGCTTTGGCCCCTCGTGTCGAACTCTCACGGAACTATGAACGTGGTAGAAGTCCCACGGAACTATGAACGTGTCCTCGACAGACGCTTTGCATCAAGATCCAAGATCCCGGGCAGCTCCATTGTGGCCGAGCGGCGTGGTTACTTCTTGGTGAGTCGACGGGCGTCTGCAAAGCGACACTGATGGCGTCCTCTTTGCCCTCGTGGTGGTAGTCGCATCCTCGACGTCAGGTCAAAGCGGATAACAAGCCCATCTCCCCTCATGTGTCCGCCTTAGCTAATACGGCGATTCCCGCAAAGGCCCGCCGTCCTCGAAATATTCGATAATCCCCAACATATCCTTATGTTTTCACTAATGCCACTCGGCCACAACGCAGCAGCTTCTCTGAAGCTTTGGCGCAATGCGCTTTGGCGTTGCCGGCCGAATGACGACTACCTCGCACCGAGGAATACGAGCCTGCGGCCGTACGCTCGTCCTCGCTGAACGGTAGGGTTCATAGGCACGGTGGATAGGCTAACAAGGTAAAAATTGGTAAATTGCGCTTATCTGAAAGGCTTATTGTCAAGCACGGAGGCGCATCAAGTCGGGAGGGCTTCCTACTTGGGAGGTTAGCCGCTCGGATTGATGCGCCTGCGGGTGTGGTCTCGCTTCGGTGGACCTCCCCAATATGGTAATGGTCGCTTTGCCAGAACGCATGGACGACGCTTTCGCTCGTTCGTGTGGGCACGCTGGCAAAGCGACCCGTACGCTTTGCCATCTTTCGTCCCCAGGTATTTAGCGCGACCCGACTGTTTGCGAAAATGCATTCTTCGTCGACACACGAGTCGAGCACTCCCTCTTCCCAAGCACCTCGCAGCCGCCCTCCTCTTCTAAGAGCTTCAAAGCCAGTCCAAACACTTGAGTCATGCCTCCGTCGAGAACCAGAGACGCGAAGGTACGCATTATGAGCTCCTCATCGCATTGTGTTGTACTGACGCACACTTGAACAGGTTCCTTGCCCGCACCCAGGCTGCCAGAGCATATTCCTCGCTAGAGACCTGCCACGGCATCTGCGGACGCACCTCAGTCCTGAGCAAAGACGAGCCTAGTAAGCCTCCCCTTCATTGTGTGCGTCCCGTGCTTGAACTTACGGCGCCGCTTTCAGTGAATATGAATGCAAGGCATGCGGTCACCGCTCCTTGCAAAAGGTGAACATCGTGCAACACATTATCTCCAAGCAGTGAGTCGAGTCCCCAACTGCACGCGTACTGGTCCTGATGCGTTCCTCCAGCGTGAACGATCGCTTTCATGAATGTCTGTACCCTGGCGAGCCCGCCTGCAATCTCACATTCACGACCTCGTCAATCCGCACGAAGCACAGGAATGACGCACACCCACCCGACACGGAGTATCCCGTCCAGAATGGGGCGTCTGACCGCTACTCGGATTGGATAATCACACCTGAGGCGTACAGGGATGGCAGAGCGTGCTCTATCTCACCCTCATCCTCCTTGTCATCGGTGACATCATCTTCGTCCTCGTCCTCGTCCACATCCTCGTCCTCGCTCTCGCCGTGCTCGTCTTTCTCGTCGGTATCGTCCTCCTCGTCCTCCTCGTCCTCCACTTCCTCCTCGTCCTCTTCCTCTCGTCATCGTGCGCGTCCCTCGGGACAGGCTCCTCGTGCGGTGCCTGCTAGTGTCATGCCCGCCTCCATGGATCCGCATTTCTCCTCCGATTATATGGTCCACACATCTCTGTCGGACATGACGGCTATGTATCCCGTCAACCACTCGCACCATTCTCCGCACATGCCCGTCGACATGAGCTCCTTCAACGGGACCTACGTCCCACCACATCCCGACTCATGGCTGGCCCACCAGTCGATCTATGCCTCTCAGAACACATATGAGGTGCAACAACCCTTCGAAAACGCCCCACAACGATGGGTGCACAACCATCCGCCCCCTCGGCATGGTCACTCTTCTCGTCATCATTAACGGGACTCGGAGTGCGGCCTTCGCAACGCCTTCGCTTCGGCCACACCTTCACCACACCTTTTACCCGTCCGCCCTTGCATCATTATGTCTTCGACTTCCGGCGTAGCATGATCTCCTCCATTCTGCAACTCACACGTCTTTTGATGACTCCCCAACTCATTATCACATCCGTTCCTCCTAATATATACATATCCCCATGGTATAAAAGCGACTCCTTGTACTTACGTAGTCCTACCGCACATAATCTCTGTAATACCGCTTCCGTAATGCATTGTTTATTTGTGTCTATCTTCTCATCCGTGACTGGCACCAAATGCCTTGGAATGGCAGGAGACGTTCGTTGTTCGTAACTTCGAAGTTTGAAGTTCTACGCTTTCCTCATTTGGACGGCACACCTGATCCACGTGTGGTGGCACTTGGGCTCTACTGAACCTACACGTTAACTTCACGGTCAGTTCATTCACTTCACGGTTAGTTCATTCTAAGCTCAGTGTTGCCTAGCTGAGCATGGTCTAGTTGAAGATGTCCGTCCGATTGAGCTCCTTGACGTGATGTTCGAGGAGACTCGGATGGAGTTGGCGACGCGGAGAGCTTGCAGAGAGTCGTCTGTCATGCGTGAATAGATGTCAGTCGCAACTGTTTCTTCAACCTCGTGGTTATGCGTGACGACACGTCATTCGACGCGTCAAACCAGTTTCTAGTGGCGCACCCGCACATCGGCATTCATATCCGCCACATTCACCTCGTCGGAACGAACGAGCATTACTACTCATCTAACAGGCAACATGAGAAGTACCCTTGCATCGATCCTGAAAGACTCGTTTCTATTGCCCTTTCTGCGTCCAATGTCTCCCGGATCCAGCTGAAGACCGTCTCCGACGATGTGTTGAAGATATCACCACCGCCCATGAGGTCGTCGAGTCGGAAGTAGAAGTACACGAGGCTATGGTCATCCGCGTCATCAGTCACTCCGTCCCCCTTTCAAGGATACGTGATTCGACTTACCACCACCAGGTGCCGCCGGAGTGAGTCTGCTTCATGATTCATTCCGCAATCATTTTGTACTGATTCCGTGATCTATTGTTAGCAAATCGCGCGGGGAGCCGAAGACCATTTCGTGACAGAGTGCGCCAAGGTGCAGACCGTTGGGTATGAGCAAGCCTCGCCTAATTCCCCGAAAAATCGACTCATCACCGGCACACCGAGTCTGTCCGGGCTCCGACCTGATGCGCCGGTTTCGGTCGTTGGATTCTTTAGCCCAGGATGTCTCCCACAGGTCAGATAGCATATTACCGGCCGTGTTGTATATCATGTTGCTGCTATTCAGTTGCCTTCCAGAACACAGGTGGATGTAACGTGTACGTGACCTATTCAGCTTTCCTACACTTCTGTAACTCAGGCTGTCCTAAGTGCAGCCATGTGACGGGATATTCGGCAAAAACACTCCGGACAGTTTGGGCCAAGTTTGGACGGACAATCTCGCCCAAGAGTGCGAGCAATACGATTTGATACTTCTACCCCGCAATCGAAGCAACTGCTTCTGAGGGCTCGTTCCTGCGCCCATCCATTTCGACCGCCTGCACCCCATGTGCCCCGAGATGGGCCGAACAGACTCCTTCTATCGTGCAGGCGAAGCTTGAGTTCTGTGCGCTGTAGGTACAGCTCAACTCTTCACTCTTCGTTCTCGGTCTTATCAGACGCCTCACACATGTCTCAACAGGTTCTCAATTTACTACCTCGCACCTCAAGGTGTCCACGAGACCGCTGGCCATACCGTCCTATGTCCATCCATCACCGCTCTCGGGGATACCACAAGGCGCATCCCGAGCTGAGCAGCACGCGATGACCGCAGGGTGCGTCGCACATGCTCGTCCAAAGCACTCACTACCAGATCCTCGTCCTCACCGACCTTCTGCACCGATATTCTGCTCAAAATCCCGATCAGAACCCTTCACAATTCACTGCCAGCAGACCCTACAACTCTACTGCCGCACCGCCGATGAATAGGCTGGCAACGGTGGCTCTTGTTGCGCGGAAACCGCCGTCCAATTCATCCTGTCAACCTCGGAGTATCCGCGATAGCTGCCCCCGCAATCTAGAGCTACCCCGCCTCTTCCTCGCAGCGATCATCGTCCTCGTTGCATCTCCCGACCCCACGCTCACCCTTCGCCGACATGTTCGTATCATGCACCGTCGCCTCGCGGCTCGCCAATACGTGTCCTTCTTTCAATTTCCCTGGTTCGCTAGCGGTCCGCTTAACGTCCTACGCCCTTTCTCGAGCTACACAGGCGGCGTGGCTGCTGCTCGCCCAGAACCCTATGTGTCAACGGGGGAATTGTCGCAACGAGGGTTCGCGTCCCGCGTCTCGCGCCCGGAGAAAGCGCGGACCTCCTTCCACCCCAACGCATCTCGCTCTTCGCCTCCTTCCCTGAAGCCCTTTATCGTCTGCCGTTTCCGCCAGCATTCCTCACCGCCATCTCTCTCGCACGCCCGCGTTCTCGCCGGGTCGGGACGCGCTAACAACGATGATTCGTCTGCTTCACGCCGGGGTTTCCTGCGCTTGCGTCGAACTACAGAAGCTGCCTTATTGGGATCGACCGCGCAACCACGGACTGCTGTCGCTCGGAGAAACTTGTTCAGACTACTTCCGAGGCTTCTCCTTGGATAGACTCGGAGGGTTTGGCGCTCGTACCGGTTACCAGGGCGGCGGCACTGTCTGCGTTCAGGTGCGAGCCAAACGGTGAAGGACGCTGAATGTGGTACGAGTGCACACGGGCGGCGGTGAGAACGGTCTCTTCACCAGGAGAACAAGAGGTTCCGGCTAGCACACACATCAGGAATTATGGACCGATACGTGATTAGCATTACACGGGGACTACGACCAAAGAGACACAATGCGACAAGATAATGATAAAGTCGTCCAACAGAAGCCCGAACCGAGAACCGCCCCTACCCCTTGAGACCACGCTGCGAGCGCGCCATAGACACGAACAGGTCCTTGCCCTTCATCGTGCGGGACACCCAGTCGCCCAATATGAGGCCCCAGAGGATGTTCAGATAGCCCGCACCGCCACTCTGCAAGACGCGTCAGCAAAATGCTCCATACTCACTCAGTATGATACATACCTTGCCGAGCGGGATGAGAATCATCTCGGCACTTCCCTTGTACTTCTGCTTGAGCGGCTTGTCTTGGAGGAAGCTCAAGACGTTCGCGGCAACGACTTTGATGTGGTTGTTCGCCTTCGCCGCCTGCTTTTGCTCTTTCCAGTCGATGATGTCCCCAACAGCGAACACGCCGGGGTGCCCAGGTACCTCGAGGAACTCGTTAACCTTGACGAAGCCGTGCTCGTTGACGACGCCATCTCCGAGCGACTTGACGAACTCGGTATTCGGCTTCGAGCCAAAGGCCTGGATCTGCAGGGCGCATGCATGAGCGACGTGGGCGGCAGAAGAACGGTAGGTGAGTGCGTACCACCAAGTCGGCGTCAGGGATGCTCTTCCCGTTCTTCGTCGTCACGCCGGCGACACCTTCTACCGGGTTCTCGATCGCGTCCCCAAGGATGACGTCGATGTTGCGGAGGCGAACACGACGCTCAATGTCCTTGCGGAACTTGTCCGGGTATACAGAGTTCAGGAGGAGACTCTGGTTGTGGATGAGGGTGATTTTCTTGGTCTGCGAATCACGCCGCCGTGTGTGAGCGGGAGGTTTATAGAAGTGAGACATGGACAACTCACAGGGTGCGCCTCTCTGATCTCGCCGACAAGCTCTGCGAATCAGGATGCAGGGTGTGAACACGATGATGGATGCAATGAGGGAAGCACGTACCGATACCAACTGCACCTCCACCGACCACGACGACATGCTGCGCCTTCTCTACCCTGCTCCGCCACGAGTTGATGTATGATTTCGCCTCGCTCTCCGTGCCGGGCAGGTGGATGATCGAGGGCCAGGTACTGCCGGTCGCGAGGACGAGCGAGGTGTACGGTATTTTCTCGCCGTCCTCGAGGACAAGCTCACCGCCCTTTCCCACACCGGCTTCTGAGATGGCGACGGCCTTGCCAATCTTCACGGTGCCGTTGCCGTTGTAGAAGAGATTGTCGAACCCGAAGAGTGCCTTGTCCTCGAGCTTGTCCTCGCCCGAGACGGCGACGCGCGCCATGGCGATGAGGTGGACATAGAAGGTGCGGTCGTTGACGAGGACGAGATTGTACAGCGACGCGTCGAGTTTCTTCGAGAGGTCGCGCGCGAGCCCTCCTCCGGCCGCGCCGCCTCCAACAATCACGACGGTCTTCTTGGCGACTTTCTCGGCCATGGGTGTGTGTGTCGTACGTCCGAAGAAGGAGAACAACCAAGTCAAGAGAGAGGGGGATGGGGTGGAAGCGACGCGAGAAGTATCGTCTGAGGGCATGTGGATAGCCTGGGTTTTATGGAGACCAGGAGAAGACCTCGAATCGTCTGTCGCGTGTTCTCAGCACTGTACGCCATCATGGTTTTCTATGAGGCGTGTTTCCGATCTCGGTACTGAAGCAGGAGGTGATGTAAGCAGCTGGCGAGGCGAGAGAACATGTGTCATATCTGCTTACTGCACACCTACACCTCCATCACCTCCATCTTACCATCCTCAGGCCTCGGCCCCAGGAGTCTGCCTGACCAACAACTGCGGCTTCAGCTCACAGCGTCCGTGTCTCCTATGATAGTATCTTCACGGCAGCTTCACCAATCTCAACCGTGTCATGCCCGGCGACAAAGTTCAAACCCGTCAGTTTCTTTAGTCCTCAGAATCGTGGACAAATGGAGCTCAGCCATGAAACGTGCTGAGTAGAGTACATATCACCTCTGTATGTACCAACTAAGTACAGTGACCAACACCAGTGACAGTCGTGAACACCCTGCTTACGAATTCGCCGATCCGTCGCGATATGAGACGGTCACGCAGGTAATGCCAGAGCCTTGAACTTCTTCGAAAGCATAGTGACCTCTCTTGCGATCGAACTGCGTGGGGCGCAGCTCTGTGGGACTTCCTTCCAATTCCTCAAGCTTCAAGCTTCAAGTTTAAAGTTTCTGACAAGATGGATGCGCCGCGGAGACTGGTCAGCGCTAACCTTTAGCTTCCGCTCCTCGGACTCCGTCATACTGATTTGCTCTGCGCCAGAACCTCCCCTGTGGTTTGAGCTGCGGGCATCCAGTATGTAGCTGACTTGCGGCATTCTGTCAGTGGTTCCAAGCAGGCGACAGATCGGAGATGCTGCACGAAACCGTGACGTAGCCGCCACGCCCCGAATACCTACGCTCTTGGGCAGTCTGGTCGTCCGCACAAGAGAGCTGCCACGTACGCGCACTGTATCAATATCGCTGTCAGTGGCTAACTTTACCATTCACCTGCGGCCGAACAGCCACGCGATAGCCACTACTTCCGGAAGCGACCGACTTCTCAGTAAGTAAGTAATAGCAATACACCTGTCAATTGCACCTATCGCTTATGCGCTCACTAGATTGGGACTGACGCTGCTGGTTCTGCTGGTCAACAGGTATCGCCCCCCACTGCCAGATGACTTGCAAGCGGAACGTTAGCCTTTCACCAAGTTCTCACACTCCCGACATCGGGACGTTCCTGTCACTTGACGGGATTTCGCAGCATGGACACCTGAGACCCGCGAGACTCAGGCGGCGTGCATGAAATTCACCGCATTGTCCCACCGCAGGATATAGTCGCTGCTCACGCCGACACCTCAAGAGGCTCCGACCCCCTCTATACGTGGACCATTCAATCCCGTTCTCACAGCTTTCTACCGGTCCCGAACACACTGGCGTACTGTGTGACGGGGCTGGTCCAAGCCTTTCCCGGTGGGAGCGGGGGGAACGACAAGCTTGACCTCACGCGCAATTCGGAGCGAGAGGCGCGACGTCTGAATCCCAAGCACGCTTCCGCTCGCAGAAATGCCTCCCCCACATCCCGGCACAGGAACCGCATTCCCCGCACCATCTTGTATCTCCCCGCGTGATGTCAGGCCCTCGGAGGATGAGGCAAGTACACCTCCCGGCGGCACACCAGGCTTCTTCAATTCACTCCGCGGGCTCTGCGGCCGTCCGCTGCAGGGTGCTTCTCGCTCCCGCCGGTGCCCACTGCCCTTCTCCTGGCATTTGTCCCAGCCAGGGAGGCCCGACGGTCGCGCGAACGCCTGCAGAACACGCCGGCGTTGCTTCCGGGGCTCTCCCTCGTCCTCGTGCTGGCGGACTAGCTATCGGGTCCTGTGACTCAAGCGAGGTACGCACCAACACCCGACGTCGTCCCTCCCGCCCCCGCATACATGTACATGGACTGTATGAGCATCAGTGTCGTCGTCGCAGACCGGGTCGTGCATCCCGGACGCCTGCCCGTCGTGGACGTCATCCGGAACCGAGAAGACTGGCTCGACTTCCCGGCGGGATCGCCTGCAGGCTTGTAGCAGGGATATGCCGCTGCCTCCCTGGAGCTCGTGCCTACCGTCGCGCACATGTCGCCGAATCAGATGACTGCTCCCCGATATGAGACGTCAATGTCGTTCTCTCGTCCTCCACGCCACCTCCGCATGCTGCCCGGACTCGTGCCGCTGTCCGAGCGGGTTTCTGCATTCGAACGAGTGGCCTTTTGGGTGTGCTGCTCATTGGCGAGGAAGGTGACTCAGTATACAGCAGCGTGCGTGTAGGAGAGGTGCGTTCAATAGCCGTTGCTGGATGTGATGAGCACGTCACTGACCTCTGGCGAAAATTATCCGGTTCCATCCAGCGTGACGAGCGGGTCTCCTCCCGTGCCCGCCCTCAGGCCTCCTCATGCAGCTGGAACCGCACTCCCTCCTCTCTGGTCTCTGCGGACATCGACTGTTCAATGCTCGACCTTCGTGCACCACAATCTGCGGGGCGCACCCCCACCGCATGCGGGCTCGTCGCTGAGAGACATTTATCCGAGATTCAACACCGCGACTGAACTTTATCACCATCATATGCAGCATACATCTACATCCACCAACTATATGCGCGCGACTGAATCCCTGTCAACGCCATCTCTCTCCGCACATACACGCAGCAGATGGCGAATGATATGTATGCGCAACGCACCCACCCGTTTCTCCCCCCTCGATAATGTGCATCGTGACCGCACGGTGCAGACACCCATTTGGATGTTTCGAGCGGTGCGATCCCCCCCACCTTCCCCACACACATATCCACACCCGCCCCAACTCACCCGCCGCGCTTCCAGCCCCAGAACTCGAGCAGGACAGCCGCCGCACCACCCCACCCGGGAGAGGGGGGGGGGCGGCATATACCTCGGAGGGCAGGCGCCGCATGATCAACCTTCTTCAGACTTACTTCGGGCACAAGCGCGATGGCAACGCGTTACGCCTCTGACGTTCTCAGTCGAGGCTCAATCACGGCCTCGAGGACAGATGCGTCGTGCATCACCTCGCAGCTCCTTGCATGCACACCCGTGATGCCGGCAGCCGAGCACTGACCAGGCTGGCAGGTGGGCGTGGCTCCCCGACGTCATGCCGCCAGCGTCGGATATTCCGAAGGCGACTCGCCCCGCGCATCACGAACCTCGGGGCACGGGGCACAGGGCGCGGCGCAGAGCGAGCATGTACGAGTACTGACTACTCAGCTGGTGGTGGTGGAAGGAATATACATTACTGCTTCTAGTGCTAGGACATTGCGCAACAATCGTACTGGTACATTACTCCCGCCGCGCGCGCGAGCTCTAATCACACCGCGGTAGAGGAAGAGCCGATAGGTAAACGGGAAAGACGCATACATACGCGACGGACCGATTCTGAGTTCGGAGTTCGGAGTTCGGAGTTCGGGTGAGAAAACACTTCCAGGGCCAGAGCCCGGGCTCCGCTGAGCCCACTTTGTGTGTGTGTGTGTGTGTCGGGGGATGGGAGTCGGGGGATGGGAGAAACGAAACGGCGAACGAACGAACGAACGGACGGACGGACGGACGGGCAGCAGGCGCGCGCGGGACACAAGAAAGGGATGATGATAGTCCATTGAGATGTCGACGTGGGGGAGCGGGAGCTACAAAAAGAGGGACGAGGACTGCGCCTAATCCTTCTTGAGCTCTCTCCGGAGGATGAACGTGCGGTCGCCGTTTGGCTGCGCGCTCAGCTCCTGCACGCCGCGGATGCCCTCGATCCCTTGTGGACTCCGGCCCCTCGCGACAACGACGTAGATCTCGAGACCATCACCGACCTAAAAAGCACATGATCAGCCACATCCGCGGAAGACGACAGACAAGAGAAGACGCGAGGAGAGAGAAATCCCTCGGATGGCACGACGAGGCGCTGCGCTAGAACGCCGCAGGGGAAGGGGGGAAGGACCAGAAGGGCGGGGCGGGAGAGAAGACGAACCTCGATGTGGCGCTCCGTCGCGCTCGTAAACGAGTCGATGACGATAGAGAGGACATCTGACAACGGCAAGTGCGTCGGGTGCGACGTGCCGGGCGCCGCTTTCTGGTTCTTGAAGTATATCTGTGGTGATGCGCGATAACGCGGCGGGAGCAAGTCGGGAAAGGGTCGGGTCAGCACTGAATGCGATAGCGGGGCATGAACATGCGTCGGGCACGCACCTGGTTGTCCAGGAAGGGCTGGACGAGAGATTGGGCTGCGCCTGCGGCTCGGCAGGCTTCCCGCTCGTATGATCCTACGGGATCGAAGGAGTAGACCGCGCCGCTTCCTGGATGGCGAAAGGTCGGTCAGCGTGCTGTCACTGCATACATTCGCAATATGCGGGAGACGTGGCATGGACGGGTTTCTCCATGCTAATCAAGCTGGAGGCGCTCATGGTAGAGAGTACGCGCGTCGCCTCCCATAAAGAGAATACACGCGTCCCAGCGTGCATTCTGCTTCTGGGACGTGATGCACAGGAAGAAAACAAAAGAAGCAGCGAGTTCTGCGCATGCGACGCGCGTTGCGAGCAGGAGACGGGTGTGGCGGGGGTATTGCAGGATCAGAAGGGCGTCACTCACCATCCTCCTCGATGCCGCCGAGGATGTTGTAGACGTAGTAAGGGAAGAAGCGTTGCGCATAGAGCATCGTTTGGATCAGACGGGCGATGGCGCGAAGAGGCATGTCCTTTGCGTGCGCGTGTCTGTACCACTAAAGAGAGCCGCAGACGGGTTAGCAGACTGCCCGACGCACACGCGACGTGTCATCGATGTCGGGCACACACCTCCAACCGCTGCTTCACTTTCTTGACGAACATGTTCCCGTCCGCGGCGAATCCGTTCACCGCGAGAACTGCGCGGTCGGTTCTGTGGGCCATATAAAGCGCGTTAGCGGATGATCGGCAAACATCCCAAGCTGGATGTGATCTACGCACAGCCGGAAGACCTTGGGTGCATAGCGGGTCTGGATGCTGTAGCCCTCGCTCTGTCTGGTGTCACCCGCGATGACGGTGAAGTCCGCACCAGCGATGGCGAGGATGGTGCCGCCGTTGTCGGTGTAGGGGTTGAACTGGCGCTGCTGGGGGTGTGCGAAGGAGCCGTCGGGCATGGTGGGCGAGGCGTGGAGGACGGTGAGGAGGATGTGCGGGACGGCGAGGACGACGAGCGAGGAGGAGACAGAGAGAGGAGGGCGATGGACGGGTAGTATATAGAGGAGGGCCGCGTCAGTTTCGGTGCAGGACGCGCACACGGGCGCCTCCCGAGCGGAGTTGGAAGATGGGGTAATGCCGAGGTTTCTGCTTCTGCCTCCTCCTTCGCTGGCACAGGCACATCTCTCTTCTCTGATCCCACCCCTCCACCACACCGACATTATTCCGTCTCCATTTCTCTCTTTTTCTCTGCCGTCGCCCGCCGCGAGCCGCCAGATGCGCCGGAAGCTGGCCGCAACACAGCGAACATCCTCCCCGCACATCCCAACTCAAAGCGTTTGCATACGGCGAACAACGCCCCGCGACGCATTGTCGGCCCAGCAGCTCAAATGACCGCTCTCTCAATAGCACAATTCGCCGGTGTCACCACTGGGAACGCTCCCATCTCCCCCTTCCGGCGCTCATGATAGGCCTCTCTCGGAACACGTCCATCGAACAGAACTCAATACCGATCCTCCGAACCCACCGCAATCTCGCAGCAACCAGCCTGACAAATCTACACGCCGTCGCATTTCACGCGTATCTCCCACCCCTGCTTCTCACGAACCTCCCCCGGCTCACTACCACCGCGAACCGAAGCCATCGACGTCCCACTGCTCCCCTGTCTGCTCGGAACCCGGCAGTCCCGTTGCCTGGGTGCCCGACAGCCTCATCTCGACACAACTGAGACGGCGCTCCGTCCTCGCAGGATTTCGTTTCTGTATCGTTAACCCCGGCACTCCCTTCTGCGCACCGGTGATTCGCCGCCGCTCGGCCGGGCATGCATGCCGCATTCAGCGGGATACCAGTCGGTGCAAACTTAACGGAGATGCCGCCCTGAACACCCACGATACGATAGGTCAGTCGTACGGGATCGAACGAAAAGCGTTGCCACTGCACACGCTTTCGCAGAGCTCCCGTACCTAGGGCAACTCCGTGAGAAGTCCTAAGGGTCAAAACATGTATAACGACGCAGAAACGATACAACATACGTGATAGGTCAGTTCGGCGCACTTGGCCACAAAGTCGTGGTGCTTCGTTCCAGTGGCGGTGCGCCCTCGAGATCGGCATCCTTACACCGCCACCGCGGCGTCGTGTATAGACCTGTACCTACATGTACGACAAATCTATGCTTGCACCAGCTAGCCACCTGCGCTTGACCTGTCTCAGCGAGCTCAGAACTGATGGTTATCGTAACAGCAACAGACTGCAAGACGTCGAACGAAATCGCGCGGGGGCCGCATGCATCATCTCGCCCCTCTCAACCTCCATCGCCCCTGCTTCTCCAGGGCCAGAAGACCGCATACTATCACCTGTATGGCAGCCTGAGCTCTTCCCTTGGTGCAGCCGCGAAAGCCGATACCTGCGGCGCAAAGTTGGCGACAGCGTGTACGTACGGTACCAAGGTGAGCACGCCTCTCTCATGCTTCAAATTAGACGTGGTACCGCCTCCACCACGCTTGAACCTTGTGCTCCACCTGAAGACAGGTGTGGCTGCGTGAAGGGATCCAGGCACTGGATAGTTGCTGGAGTGTTCACACAGCAGGCTGCATGGAGCGCGTAAGGACAGTCGTTGGTTGTATGTGGTACACGGTGTCTCCATAGTATGGTGTTTTTTACGGCCTTGTGATAGCCCCCAAACAAACACTTGCGTTACGTTGCAAGGTGGTCCACGCCCGAGGAATGGGGCGGGACGAGCCGCATACAAGCAGTTGGTCGCTGTCAATGCTTGTCCTACCGAAGTTGTCTCAGAGCATCTGCCAACTTGAATTGTACACCGCTCGAATGCGGATGCCGCTGCGTTTGCGCTCCGGTGTGGCTCCGTGGCTCCGGCCGGGAATCCCTGCCGAGGTGTTTTCTCGGAGGGGATATTGAATATGCTGCATTGTCGGGATCTTCAACCCCAGCTTGATATCCCCCGCACACATTTCCCCGGGATGAGCTTGCCATCTCCGTCCAGCTCGATGTATCTTCCCGGTCGGCGGGATCTGCGCACACGGTCTCTTACCGCTGTCAATCTGGATAAGGCGTCGACCGCCTCGCCGCTACAGCGCAAAGCAACCGTGTTGGCCAGCGCATCTGCGCCCCATATCATCCATCTTATCATAATCCACATCGAACCGCAGGGCAGACACTCACTCGGGCCTCCGTTCACAGGCATTCAGCACACACGGGGCGCGATGTTCGCGCGACGGCCGCACGAGACCAAATACGCACACATTGCACTTCTCGTCCCTGAACCCTGATTGCCAATGCTGGCCTCTGTGTAGGCGAGGTGCGTCACGGTGCATGTCAGCCCTCTGCAGTCACCCGTGCCCATAATCTCCGCGACCCAATCTCTCAGAGGCGTCTCTGTCTGCATGTGTGATCAGCACGCACGCCTTCCAGGGGGCGCCGGCGGCTTATCGCGCCCTGCGCTGTCCTCGAACCGTCAGACCCACCGCGCAGAGGCAGAGCCTGGGATCCCCGAGGCCCACAGCTATTCTCGTCGACGGTGTCTCAAGCGAACGGCGTGCACCCGGCTGCGCATGAATAGACTTGACAGCTCGTGCTCAGGCTCCCTCATTTCGGCCTCTCGGTGCCTCGCCCAGCGTTGGCGCGAGCACGCTGCACGAGCACGCGCCTGGTGCGACGGTGCTCCGTCGAGGGAGAAGACGCGGTCACGTTCGCGCGCGTGGCTGCTGACCCCCCTGGGGCGCAATACGAATCGCACGACGGGGGCGTTCGCGAATCCCGCTCTGTCCCGCACGCTCAATGGGCGACGTCGGGTTTTCCACGCTCGCACTATGCACACGCGAAGGGGACAGCGGGAAGTGGGAAGTGGGAAGCGGCCGGCTATTCATAACGTCACCCCGCCGCATTGGGCGACGCGCATCCCCCTGGACGCGCGGAGTCCGGACGCTGGAGTCGGCTGGAGTCTGCAGAAGGGGGGTGCGGGCTGCGTTGAGGGGAGTGGTGCTGGCCAGAGCCTGGGCTCGCGGGTGCGTTGCCAGTGGAGGCCCCGAAGCCTGAGTACTGAGTCTAGGCTGGGACCGTGCCACACATACAGTGTATCGATCTTGTGTTTGCGCGGGGTGCGAAGGCCAGCTTCGAGCTGTTCTGTGTCCTCCGAACCAGAACCATGACCACGACCAGCGCCGGCACCTTCGAGGGAGACAGAGCTCGGTATAGCCCTCCTCCAAGTCCCCGTCGGCTTCGATTCCCGCGCGGGTGTGTGCCTGTAGCCGGAAGACCGTGCGTGCGTGCTCATCTCTGAGTTCTGCCTCCTGTCAACCATCAGCACTGAAGCTGTGATATGTGGAAACAGACCTCCCGAACTCCCTTCTCGGCCCGCGATATGCATGGTTGGTTCTCATGAAGTCTGCATTGTCGTCATTGCATGGGGGCGGGCGTGCGGATCGTGGTGCTTGGCGGCGAGAAGGCTCGGATGCTCTTCAGCACCTCGTCGTACCACTCCCTGCCTTGCGTGTTGGCAGTTGCATGCCGCGTTGCGGAAAGCCCCCGCCATCTGCATCCGGCGGCTCCTCGTCTGCTCTGTTCTCGAGGACTCGAGATCGCAGGTCCCGGCGGCTGACAGCACGCCCCCGCGTCCGGACAGGATTGGGGTCCCTTCTCCCCGTTCTCCGAGTGGCTCCGGACCACGTCGAGCATCCCGGGTGCACACAGACGTCCAGCCCGGCCATCAATCGAGCTCATGCTACACGCCCAGCGCACACCGTCATTCAGGCGTATGTCGGCTGCTAGGACACAGCTGGCATCTGTCAGCATGTCTTCAACACTCTAACACACGACTCGTGGTCTACGCCTACCTTCGCGGGCCTGGACCTTCTGAGTTCTTCGCATGCCCTTCTTTCATCATGCATACTTCTGCTGCAACAGCGCCACCGCATCGCGATGCACTCCAGTCTCCACCCCCGGGTCCATTGCCCCATCGCCCTCCCGCGATCGCTAGCTGGCCCAAGCGAACCCCCGAACGCACGGCGCTCCGACGCACTCGCAGGACGAGGCCTCAGGCCGTATAGAAGGACGCGTTAGGCGCGGCAGAAACCTCGGGCTTCTCATGCACGCCCCCCGCCGCCCGCCAGGTTTCTCCGTGCGTTCCTACGTCCATGCCTCCTCTCTCGTTATCGTGCGCGGTATGCGCTCGACACGATCTATCAGCGCGCTCTCGTCGCGTCTCGTTGCTTCACGGCTTCCCTTCCTAATCCCTTAGCCTCCTTCGAATTCGTGCTGGTCGCTGGGAGCTTCTCCCGACGTGCATCGGAACCCTCGTCCTGGATTCGAGGCGGAGGACGTTGGCGCTGCGCGTTTCACCCCCGAAATCCGTTCCCAGACGGTCCCAGGGTGGCGCGGGAGCTCCTGCAGGATTGCCGTGGGCATCCCATAGCCCGTTGGACCGTGAGGCCGGCGGACGTCGGGACGGTGAGTGCACGGTTGCCATGTTCAGGTCTGGTGTGTACTTACTGGTAGCACGCATACAGTATGCACTCACCGTTCTTCGGATGGCGGCGCGTACTCCACTGCTACAATGCTGCAAGACGTTTGCATCTCCCATGCAGAAGGACTGCTGCTGCGCCGTCCATGCGGTGCCCCGCCCCAGCACGGTCGCAAGTCTGGCTAAGGATGGCGCTTTCCACGCTATCCTATCGTTCGTCAGGACGTGCGTTCCATCGAGCACACTATCGCGGACCCCAGCTGCGGCCATGCACGGCTTTCTGGTGCTGTTTCTCCGAGGTGCTCACTGCGCAGGCGAGGAAGTCCATCCACTACGAACACTCGATACGAACCGCCCCGAACACGTTCGTCGACGCTATCCTCGTATCTCCTGTGTGGTATCTCGCTTACCTCTATCTAATCGACCATCTTCTGCAGCTCCGTGCTGTGCAGGTCCCAGTGTGCAGATCCGCTCACCAAGCGTCGCCCGCTGTGGATATGTATCCGAGTGAAAATACCGCATGCCATTTCGGGGGCAGGCGCCCGCGGGCGCCCCGACGACTCTCCGCCCTGCCAACGAAAACATCCTGCTATGGTATCGGCTTGCGAGGTCGTGGAGGTTTTGCGACCATCATGAGCAGGGGCACTGCATACGCGTGTGTAGCGCGAGGTCGACCGTTGACAGTGGGTGCAAGACGCCAGCGAGGGGCCTTCATTCACGTTGCTGAAAGTGTGAATGCAAATCTGGTGCCTCCAGCAGATATCGGGGATCCAGAAGCCATGTCGCATTGGTTCCTGGGTGAGTCTACATCTGATCCCCGTAGGAGATCCACGTCCTAAGTATGGGTGCGAGAAAGCTGCTACTCATACGTATCTAGGAGGCCGACGGCGAAGCACCGACCACCCTCTCCTGTCAACGGCGGCAGTCAAGTTCAGACACCGAACCGCTCAAGCTCGCTGTCCGCCAAGAGTCCCTGTTGGCTCGTCCGCTCGTAGACCTTCAGCGACCCGTCAGGCTGACATACGAGGGTGAGGCGGCCGCGCTGCCCGTGGTCTTTCACGAGCTCCTGGACCGTGCGGAGGGTCGCTGCGAGCTGCCGGAACGAGCGCTGGATACGCGCGTTGTTCTCGATGTTCCGGAGCTCCTCGCTGCCTAGCTCGTGTTCGATCATGCGTTCGAACGTCCCGCGGTCGTGTGCTGCGAGAAAGAGGTGCGGAGTATAGGAGAGCAGGAGCTGGGGGTACTGTTCCGCCCAGCTGAACTCGTCGATGTACTTTTCTGAGCGCGTCGTGAGCTCAACGATGGAGGACTGGGGGACTTGGGTGCCCGCCCGGATGACTGTGATATCTGCCGCTTCGGAGGCAAGGGATGCGCTGGTCGTGGACGCGACATTGAGAGTCGACATGATGTCCGTTAGGCTGTCGATATCTGTGGATGTGCCACTGGTCGTTCGGGTACTTGCTTGCTGAGACTTGTTTGTGCGCGTAGTCGTCGCACTAGGCTGCGGGAGACAAGCATCGACCTCGAAGCGAACGACCATTTTGAGGCCGTTAAAGTCCTGTAGAACGAAAATCATGCGCAGTCAGCACCTAGAACTAGAAACGAACACATGGATACGGATACTCACATACTGCACAATACGATGATGGCCAGTGCTACGCTCGCATCCCTTCGCGGGGTTCGTACTCTCGCGCTCGAAGTTGATGCCGCAGCCCGACCTCGGTGGAGTCGCAATCTCCCTCGTGCGCTTCTCCCATCGATGCATCAAGACGGTCTTCTTACCGCCGAGCTGGAGGTCGATGCGGAACTCCTTCAGAGGCTCCCCGGAGTCCGCCCCGGAGTACTGCAGCCACCGCATGAGCTTGCGGAGACCGTTCCTGTCTGTGACGATGTCGACCGCACTCCAGTCGATCGTAGTGTCGGCGTTGTCCTCTGACACGATGTCGACGGCACGGAAAAGAGGAAGGAGACATGACTCGCTGGCCATGCGGTAGCCGTTCTGGTCGACGAATCGCACGCCGGTATCGTAGCGTACGCGATAGGGGAATGGCCGGTTGCGCCATTCCGGCGGAGAGCCTGGGCGGGCATCAATGTTGGGCCACACCGACAACGCTAGCAAAGTTTGACGTACCAGGGACGATGATGGTAGGCTGGACCTCCTCCACCCAGTTGTAGGATCCTATATACTGGACGTCCTCGGGCTTGACAGGATCGCCCTTCGAGGAGTCCACGGATGGCTTGGACAGGGTACGGACAACGTCGCGTCCCAACCCTTCCATCAGGTCACGGTCTGGAGGGAGGGTGGGGTCTCGCATGGTCGTGGAGCGATAGTTGCTGGATCCGCGAGACCCTCGCGTGCTGCCTCCGTAGTTGCTGCCTCCGTAGTTGCTGCCGCGGGATGTGTAGATGCCATTGTATGCCATGGAGGAAATGTGGAGACGGTGGTGTGTGGAAAGGTAGTTCGAGAGCACTTGTCATTTTATCCTCTGCACTGCGGGTCGCAGTGTCAAGCGCGCATTTCTTGGGACTACCGCAGCACGACAGACATGCGGCAGGGAAGGCCTGCGCCCTGAGCTAATGTTGGGTCCGTCCGGTCATGGGGCTTTGCCTCGACTGCAGGCTATGTACCGCAGGATGTTTGCGTCGTGTGTGCTGCCGCATAATTACGCGCTTACACGGAAATGAACTTGATACTCACAGGTACCTCCTATGAGACGGCGACTGATCCCCACGTATGGTTTGCTGTCAGGCAAAGCGATTGCCATCCGTCACTGCGATTCCCCGGTCTATAGCAGAAGTTCTAAAGGCAGTACTTCAACACAGAGTTTCGCAAGACCTGTCAACGGTTATGAGCCACATCGGGTTCTCTGAAAATCCCTGTCAGAACCAACGCACCTGCAACACCAGTCTCATTGTTCCTCCCGCTCTACGACCTGACTAGCGGTGTACGGATCCAGTCTCCGCAGAACTTGCCGCCCGTCTCCTCGATCCACTGTCCAGACCGTCCGCTCACGGCTCGCAGGAGACAGCACAATCGTACGGAGGGAGGAGCCGCTCGTCGCCAATGCAGAAACGAGCATCGCAATGTCGATCTGGGCCATGGTCTCCTGCAACTTCGGGTGCACAGGTGGGAGTTCGAGTAAGTAGTCGGACTCGTCCCTGATGTGGATTTCCCCAATCTTGACATGTAGGTACTCCAGTTGACACGTCCCTAAGCAGGGGGAGATGGTATTCTGCACCCAATGTAAGCCGCCGAGCAGAGGCATCACGCAGAGAAATGTCGTTGCTTACTATGAGCGTCCGGGTGGTGACAAGTTCTTCGGCAGGAACAGACACTAAGAGGCACACGTGTGATACGGCGCCAGACTCGGTGGACTCTGTGTCATATACGAAGAGGCTCGGCGACGCAAGGATCACCGTTTGAAACCATGGAGCACAGTAGACCATTATGTCGACTCTGCGAGGGCGTGTCCGAGATATGACGTCGAGATATGCGTGGTGCGAGGTGTAGTCGTACTGTCCAAGGTCCACCCGCCGCACAGGGCAAGTGAGACACAGTGCGTAGAGATCTCCAACCGTGCCATGAAGGTAGTCCAACGATCTCCAGCCGCCTCCGTCCCTATGGAGAGCAATTGAAGCGTTCCGCGTGGCAGCGATCTGGTCGCTCGGGTTCACCACGTCGACCTCAAAAATGTGGGCAGTGAGGGAGAACTCTCGCAGGTTGGGGAAGGTTTGGGAGATGCACCGCAGGTCGATGTTTTGGTCACCGATACAGAGCGACAGGATGCGGAGAGATGGGTACGGCGTCCATGTCAAGCTCAGGGTCCTATAGCCGATGTGCAGCTTCTCGAGTCGCGGCTGGTGTTCGGCCACTTCGTTAGGGAAGTGCACCCCGAGCTGGTTGTCGTCCTCGTGGGGAAGGTCTAGCGTCTTCAGCGCTGAGCGAAGTCGCAGCACCATGAGCCGGATGAACTCGTGTACCTCCCTTCCCACCCAGACCTGCAACAGACGGAGATGTTCGAGTTGGGAGACCGCATCGGCGAAGCGTGTATCCTGCTTTGTGAAGACTGCGTCACACCTACGGAGGTAGAGTCTGCGAAGCTGGGTTGCTCGGCTAATGACCTGCGCAAGCATGCCAACTGCATCGGGCGTAATGTGCGTTGCGTGGTTAATGAGGACGGTGTGGAGATAAGCGAAGCGGGAGGGATCGCCGGTGAGCATAAGTTGACAGAACGAATCAATCTGGATGTTGCCCGCCAAGTGGACCGGACGAGAGAGGAGCTCCTTCACGGCTTCTTTACGAAAGATGTGAGAGACATAGCCAACTTGCAACAAGTCCGCGACGGTGCAGGACTGTAAGATGATCCGGAAGACGTCGAGATTGAGAGCGGGAACATCCTTCGGTGACTCCGCAACCTTTCTAGCTCGCACAAGGATGGTTAGTCATGGGTTGACCCGTTAGACAGCAATGTTCAAACATACTGAAAGGCCATGTCGTGCGCTGAACAACTACCAAGTCCGCTGGGTGGTCTACAAAAAGACAACATACGTGGATTCCACGGTTGTCAACAGGGTGGTTCTCAGGCTGGTGATTGACAGTTCAGGCGCTCAGCAGACGTCTTAACCTCATCTGCACAACCGTCTACGTCTCTCGTGCGCGACCATGCGAAGCGGGCAGTAGGTGTGTAGTGCGCTGAGTGAGAGTTTGGACACTGAACATGAGAACATTCTTCAAGCACTGGGGACATCAGCCACGTGGCACCGCGTCAAATGTGGCACAATCTTGGTCGTATATTGCGGATTCTACGTGCGTGCTCTTTACCTTTACCTCCATCGTCGCGATACTTACTATCTTAGAACACTGGTGTCATTGTTCCAAGCCGATACTCTAGGAGACTCTGTGTAATCTGCAGACTGACCGCGAGAGAAAGCTTACCTCACCCACGCGCCACTATATAATCGATCCAATCTCCTCTCACCATGGTCTCAAGTCGCCATCATGTCCCCACAGGCTCGGTACTACCAGCCCCTCGTCCAGAACGACGTCGACGTCGAGCAGCTGAAGCTCAAGGGTGAGCTCAACGACGAATCGAAGGCGCCCCAACCGCAGGCGACCTTCACATGGAAGCGCTTGCTCTTGTTGGTCCTCACCACGGTCGCGGTCTTTCAGGGTTCCTATCTCGCGACGAGTTACTTCGTGCGTCCGCGCAGTGACATTTACCATCGCAGACCGCAGGGGCACCGTATCGGCACGCCTTCAAGTGCCGGCTCGCACCGTAATGTCTCGTCTGCGTCCCTCCCGACGCACTACACGCTCCCTTCTGGCGACAAGATCCCCTCTGTCGCCCTTGGTACGGCCGGTAACGCACTTGATAAGGTGCGCGCACGCTGACTTGGGAGGTAGGTGTCTGGCAAGCTAAGCCGAACGAGGTTGGGCAGGCCGTTCTGGCCGCACTGAAGACAGGCTATCGGCACATCGACGATGCCTGGTCCTATCAGAACGAGGAGGAGGTCGGGCATGCTCTCAAGGAGAGCGGGATTCCGCGCGAGGAGGTTTTCATCACTTCCAAGGTTGGTTGCGCGTGATTACTGAATTATCAGTTCAGGCTAACGTTGGTATCAGCTCGGTGCACAATTTCACGCCCCGGAGGACGTTGAGTGGGCGGTAGACGATTCCCTGAAGAAGCTCGGGGTTGACTACCTCGACCTTTATCTCATTCATTTGTACGTTACGAAGTGAAGTTTCCGGGATAGTAAGGGGATAGCCGCTGACGCGTGGTCTCAGCCCAATCGCAGTGAAGAAGGGTACGGTCGATGAGGTCGATGAGGATCTCACTGCGAACCCTTACCCGACCTGGAAGAAGCTCGAGGAGCTGGTTGACAAGGGCAAGATCCGCAACATCGGCGTCAGCAAGTAAGCTGTGATGTGCGCCCTAATGGTTTGTCGGACTGAGCTCTGTTTAGCTTCAACATCCCGAGACTGAGGAACCTCACTGCCAACCCACTCAAGTACAAGCCCGCGGTGAACCAGGTCGAACTGAGCTACTGGAACCCGCAGCCAGACTTGCTGAAGGTGCGTGCGCCGGACTTTGATAGCGGGGCAGCAGCTCACCAACGGATACGCAGTGGTCCAAGGAGCACGGTCTGCTCCTAGAAGCGTACTCTCCCCTTGGTAGCGGCACTCTCGTCAAGGAGACCCTCAACGTCCCCGAGATTCAGCAGATCGCGCGGGCGCTGAGCATCACTCCCGCTCAGGTCATTATCTCGTGGCATGTGCAACGCGGCGTAAGTCCCGATGCTCACACTGGGATTCACGAGTCGCTGACCGCCCGTCATTCAGACCGTTGTACTTCCTAAGAGCGTGAACCCCTCGCGCATTGAGGAGAACTATCACAGTACGTACCTCTAGCATGAACCGGTGCGTATGCTTCGGGCTGAATCTTGCGTCACTGGTAGTCTTCAAGCTGCCCGAAGACCTCGTCGAGAAGCTCGAGAAGGCAGCGGCGGCACATCCTCCCCGCCGTGTTGTCAATCCGTCGAAGCGGTACAACCTGCCGTACGACCTCTACGATGATGATGGCGGTGTTATTGTTCCCGATGATGACGACCACGCGTAAGGAGGAATATGGCTATGAGCATATATGTCAAACTGAAGGTGGCGGTCGCTCAGCACTTTCACAATTTCGAACGCTTGACCTGGATACGCGCCGACCTCGAGTGCTGAATACTATGCTTGTTCGGTATTGATGAGGCACTTGAAGTGACAAATTGGTAAGACTCGTATCGCAGACTGGTATGCAGTCCATAAGTACGTTCTCATGGCTGCAGCATAAGTAGCTGGCTGAGCATTGATCCAGGCTTGGACGATATGACCGGTATTGAGACATGCTACATTCGTCCAGTTGAACTCCTCGACCGGGTTATGTAACCCCAAATTAACCACCCAACACTGCCTTCCGGAGTTAGCTAAGGCATAGGAATTGAATCATCGAAAGTAAGAATTCCGTTACATCTCAACGTCTGCAGGTAACTCCCAACTCCTATTGGTCGCTCGCTCCTCTTCCACCAACCGCCACCATGGCGCGTTGCTCTCACGGTCCCTGGCCCCTAGGAGCGGCCATACCGGTTTTCTCTATGCATGATAAGCTATGGCCAGTCACCGACGAATGAGTATCGTCCTTGAGTAAGGCTTGACTATGTCGAAACAATCCCCTGTAATCAAGGAAGAGTGCTCTGCACTAGCCCTCGGGCTGTAGGCGTTACGCCCCCACCGGGTCTTTACCCCGAAGGCTCTCCAGAGGTCCCCTCACGACGCTGATGGTCTGACCCAGCCTGTACCCGACCTCTCTGGTCCGACCGTCCCCCGTCAACCCGACGAAGGCCGTCCGTCTCGTACCCGAGGCCGGTTCGTTTTCGAACTTGACAAAGCCAAATGACTACAAGTCGCGCTCTCCGCGCCTCTTGTCCTCGTAGCGCCGGCATTGCGGCGCACGGGCTCTCGAGTCTCTCGACCCAACCCAGTACAGACGGCAGCTGGCTGGATGCATGATCTCTGCTCTACTGAGATACTACTCTTTCGGTGCCGTATCAAGTCCTTCCACAACCTCCCTTTATGGGAAAGGAGCCCAGGCGTTACACGCCACGCCCCCGCGACGCCCATGGTGTCGGCTAAGTAGTAGACCAATAAGGCGACCAGTTTTGGACCGGTAACTGCACATGGCGCACAGTCGTATAACTGTACCCCGCTACGGGGTTTCATCTCTCCCAACCGCCTCTATCCTGTGAGTCTCACATGCAACCTGGTAAGGTCCATGCTACCCCGGCCTAGGCCTGCCAGCTACGTCGCTGCCCCGATAACGGCCGACGCTGTGTCTGGCCTCGTATGGCTCTGTACTTGCGCCGGCTCATCGGCATCGGCAGGAAAGTTTTCTCTCTCCAAGTGCGGCAGAAACGTTACTCACGAGAATCGTTTCTACGCTCTTTGCCCACTATGATCTACGGCCGCTGCCCTCGGCCCCTGATGGCCGATAGTAGTATACGTTACTGGTATATCGAGTCTTATACAAGAAGACAGACCGCGTCGTAATCCCTCGACGTAATTCCACTCCAGGCCTACATATTCACGAAGGCGGGAACTCCGCGAGCTGCTACCTGATGTCCTCTGTTACTATACGTCCACCGGAATGCAAATTGCCTTTCTGTAAAGCACAGTAGGTCGTCTCACGCCCAGGCTAGACTCGTCCAAGACCTATAGATTAGGTGAACGTACAACTAGCGATAGGGCGGTGAGAAGATACCCTTCTCACCGCTCCTCGAGCCGCGGATACAATAGGTACTATACAGTAGGAGCAGCCACTATCTTATCATATCGTAGTAGATCGTGATTATGCAAGCAGTCCAGCGTCAATCTAATCTCCGGCGCTCCGACCCGATGTACATCCGTTACATCCTCCCCCTCTAGGCCGGACCCCGGCCGTACGTGAGCTTCATCGCGTCGAGGATGTCGACGCGGTGGCGCTCTAAACGTCGGCAGCGGGCGCGCTACTCGCGACGGGGCCAGCGTTCTCGTCTACCGCATGCGCTTCGCCCATGACGACGTCCGGCACCGCGGCGTAGCTTTTCACGGGGAGGGCCAGCACCATATCGTCGCGCGGGATTCGGGCGGCGTACGACTCGTGACGGATGTCGGCGATGGATCGGGGGATGGTGCGGAACGTCGTGACGCCGATGGGCAGCCCTTCCAGGCGAGCGCGGGTGTTACGGGCGTAGGCGTGGAGCGCAGAATGGAGGTCGCCGAGCGACGTGGCAGCGTGAGAGGATATCCAGGCCGCGATATGGTCGTAGCGCAGCTCGCGACAGTCGTGGGGGTACGGCACGGGCTCCTCGAGGAGCATATGGTGGTACTGGCCGACCGAGGATATCCACGCCAGTGCGGGCTCGATGGACAGGAGCTCGATGGCTCCGCGGAAGAAGGCCGACTCCCCGAACCGCTCCTCCTCGCCATCAGGGATGACGGGGAGGATCGCGGAGAGGAACGTCTCAGCGATTACGTCCGCGGCATTGGGCATCGACCGCGTGACCGTCGAGTGCGGCAACGCGTTTGTGCTCATCCTCATCCCGATGGGCCATTCCGACGTGTCGATGTCCGCGAAGTATGCGACGGCGTCGTTGACGTTGTGGAGGGCGTAGAGTTCGCGGTTGCGGCCCGAACGAGATCGAGCGAGCCATGATTGAGCGGGGTCACTATCGACCGGGATGATGCGGACGGCGGGGATGGGGAGCGGGTCTTCCGTCGAGCTCGGGGTCTCCTGGGACGGCGTGTCGTTGTCGATCGTGGGGGCGATGGCGTTCGCGGGGGGAAGGTGCCCGACGTCGTGCACCCAAGACTTCATGAGGTAACGGATTCCCTCGGTGCGGTATCGTGTGGGGTCTTGGGTGCGCACGATGAGACGGCGGTAGTACCGCGCGGCGTTCTGGTCCTTCTCGCGGACAGTGAGATGTCGGAGGTTGTGTGCCTGATGCGCCGTGACGATCTCGATGGCCTCCCAAGGCCCGCAGTCTCCGTCGTGCCTCGGGTTAGGAGCGGGCGGGCGCGAGCCCTTTCCCCGTTGCCGGCTCACCCGACGCTTCTCCTTCTCCTCCGCCTCGTCGCCCATGTCCTCAAGCACCCAATCGGGGAGGTCGTACGGCACCGGCCCCGATTCATCATCGTACGGGAGGTCGTCTAGTGCTGCGTCGATCAGGTCGCCCTGATTGGCGGAGCGGAACCAGATGTACCATTTTGAGTGAGGGTGGCCTTCCACCGATGGGTCGGGTTTCCCCGCGAAGACGTACTCGGACGACTTCGTCGGGTCATTGATCTCGGGGCCTTCGCCTGCTTCGGCGGAGGCCCTCGGAGAACGGTGCTCTTTTTTCCGTGCGATGCCCACGGCGTTGTCGCCGACGGAGAACACAACGTCATCGTCGTGTCCTTCATCGTCGGGGTCACGCTCTCGCTTCCTGGGGACCACGGGCGGCGCACGATCGTTCTCAGCGATCGGGTCCGTCGCGGTGGTGGATGCGACAGACGGAGGGGGCTCTGACGCAGTAGTCGTCGACGGTGTGGATGGTTGCGACTGAGGCGCACTCCACGTCGTCGGACTGCGGTGCATGGTGCCACCGCCGCGCGACGACGAGAATGGGCGGCCTCCTCTGTAAGGGAATCGAGGCGCAGGGTTGGCCCGCAAATCGGCTTCGCGGCGCGTAACTTCCAGTTCGCGCGCCGCGACCGCTGCTTCCCGGCGCCGGAACTCCTTGAGTTCAGCCTCGAGCTGCGTGTTACGGTTCGTGACGTCGACCGTGCGGGCACGGAACACCTCGGTGAGCTCGCGCGCCGTCTGTAAGGCGACGCGCCAGGCATCATCGGTGGCCGTTGGATTGGCCGGCGGCGCTGATGCAGCAGTCGCCGGGGATGCGTAAGGCGGGGCAGATTGGCTAAATGATGGTGGGGGTACCGCCGTGTATCCTCCTCCCCCTCTGGGACCGTCGCCGGGGTTAGACGGCGCCGGGCCCCATTGGGTTCCCCACGTAAGCGGTTGTTGCTGCGGTGTGGGGTTCCCCCAGGCGCCGCCACCCATGCCGGGGTTGTTCGAGCCATCGGGGTGGGTGGTCGTCGCGCCGGGGAAGTTGTTGGAGTAGGACATGATTCGCGGAGGTTGTTGGCGGTAGAGAGAAGCGAGAAGAGGCGCGACCGAAAACTTCCCAGAGGCCGCGCGTCGATTCCCACGGTCATGGGAAAATCTCCGCGTGCACCGTGAGAGTCCGGGTTCTACGGGGCTTAGTCAGGCCTTGTGAGCGCCTGACTATTTGCCTCCGCGATGCTTTTTGCTTCCGTCTCTTGTCGCTCTTTCATGTACTGCCATCGTCGAGGGAGTGTCCCGTCCTCGACGAGGGAGTTCGGCGGGAGAGTGGACACCTAGTAACGCTAGGTATTCGTCTAGAGCTTGGAGATCCTCACATTCCTGTGAGGGCTCCCAAGTATGTTCTCCGGCCGTCCAGTGAATGAGGAAGTAAAGGTGATCGCCGTCCCACTTGTGGCCGACGATCTCTTCCACTTGCCACTCTAGATCGTCTGGCATACCGAAGTCATAGAAGCGCTTGGCTTCTCGGCTCGGGAATAGAAGGTCGTCGTTGGGCTCGTGGGGCTTGAGTAGTGACGCATGGAACGTCGGATGGATGTTCCGACGTTTCAGTTCGTCGGGCAGTTCGAGCGTGTAGTGAGAGGTGTCGTTGTGAGCTGACACAACCTTGAACGGGCCGACGTACTTTGGGGCAAGTTTTCGAGCTCGTCCCTTCGGTAGTGACAAGTTCTTGGTAGATAAGTATACCAGGTCTCCAGCCTCGTAATGCGGCGCGTCCTTGGCGCGTCGCTTATTGGCTTGATACGTTGTGTTCACTCGGGCGGCGAGGATCGCGTCATGGGCTTGCTCGAGCGCGATCCTGGCCTTCTCGGCAAATGACTTCACTCCGGGCATTGCATCGATGGTCGTCGGGAAGGCGGCCATACGAGGCATATGCCCGTAGTTCAATTCAAATGGTGCGAACCCCGTCGACGCGCTCACGCTCGAATTGATGGCAAACTCCACGAGAGGGAGTTTGTCGCACCAATCGAGCTGATCGGGCTGTATTACCGACCTCAGAATCTGGCCCACATTGCGGATGGCGCGTTCGCTCGCGCCATCGGTTTGTGGGTGGAATGCCGTAGACATCAACTGGTTAGTACCTAGCAACCTTTGTACCTCGCGCCAGAATCGAGACGTGAACTTGGAGTCGCGATCGGACACAATTGTTTCCGGTACTCCGTGAAGACGCACGACTTCACGGAGGTACACGTATGCTAAGTCGGCGGCGCTGTCCGTTACTCGGCACGGTATAAGATGTACCATGCTGGTAAGTCGACAGATCACTACCCAGACGTAGTTGTATCCTTTTGCGTCAGGGAATGGGCCGAGGAAGTCCATTCCCGTAGATTGCCAGGGGAACAGCGGGATGGGCATGGTATGTAACCATCCCGCCGGTGCCTGTGGACTGGTCTTCGACATTTGACAAGTCTCGCAGGTTGCGCAGAACCTCAGGACGTCCTTCGTCATACTCGGCCACCACACCCATCTGCGTAAGTACTCGTTAGTCTTCCGCGGACCGAGGTGGCCCAGCACTTTATGTCCGGTGTCCAATACAATCTCGGTGAGTCGTCTTTTCCCCTTGTATCTCGATCGGGGAATACATACGCATTCGAACCCAAGGCGGGTTCGGACGTATAGTATTCCGTCCCGGACATGGAAGTTAGGGTACGCGGGCGGGTTAGCGACGACCTTCTGATACAGGGGGTCGTCGTTATAGCCCTCGCGTATTGCCTTCCACAATCCAGGGTCCGACTGGATGGTATCGTCCAGTGGAGGTCCGGATTGTAGTGCGTCTTGTAGTGTAACTTCTTCTTCTTCGGAGCGACGGGGCGGGGATGGCTGTCTCGCCGCGGTGGCTTCCACCGCGGCGTGAAGCTCTTGTGCTTCGTCTCGTCGCGCTTCCGACTTGTCCTTTGGGGCTCGCTCCCGTTTAACGGGCCATTCAGCCACGTTATTCGGATCGACCTTTCTAGGCTTGCGCACGCGAAGGTCCATTGCATGCATTGTCACGGTCCGCGTGACCTCCGACTGTCGAGCTTCGGGGAGCTCGTCCAGCTCTGGGTTCAGGCGGACATCGGCGTTGACATATTCGTGCACTGGGTGCACCTCGTCTGCGCCGTCGTTCTCGAAATAGCGGGACAGACAGTCCGCTACCTTGTTCTCTTCTCCGTCGACGTGCACGATCGAGGCGTCGAACCTGTCGATGTACTCTGCCCACCGGATTAGTCGACTGTTCTTCGTTTCACGGATTGCGGTCCTCATGGTGGTGAGGGCCTCGTGATCCGTCGCGATGTAGAACTTCCGTCCCATTAGTCTATCTTCCCACTTCATCAGCGCCTCTATCACACCTAGAGCCTCGTGCTCATATGTGTGATACGAACGCTGAGCAGAGGAGAACTTCTTGGACATGAACCCGGCTGGTCGACAAGTACGCCAGTCGGGCCCTTGTCCGTATAGCGCACCTACGCCATAGACTGAAGCATCGGTGATCACCCAGATGGGTTCATCGGACTTGGGGTCGATGGGCTTCAGGATCGGGACTTTACAGGCTAATGCCTTGATCCTGTCAAGGCATGCCTGATGTAATGGTCGCCAGTGGAACGGTTGTCCATTCTTACAAATCGACTCGAGGGGCGATGTAAAGGCGGATACGTCCGGCAGGAAGTGAGCGAGGTATTGAACGAGGCCGAGGAACCGCTGGACCTCGTTCAGCGACCTCATGGGTCGCCAGTCTCTGATTCTAGCCAGCTTGTCCGAGTCGGCGTGGAGTCCCTTGTCATCGATGAGATGACCGAGACAATCCATAGACTGGGAGTATAGATCGAGTTTGCTTTTGCTGAGATATAAGCGTTGTTCTCGGAGCCGGGCGAACACGAGGGCGAGGTGCTCCTCGTGTTCGGCCACGGTGTCTGAATAGACGAATATATCATCGAGGTAGACATGAACGAAGAGGCCGATATACTCCCGGAACACCCACGTCATCAGACGTTGGAATGTACTGGGAGCGTTGCAGTCTCCTTGTTGCATGACATGAGATACAGCCGTCCCATAGATGGTAGAGAACGCCGTCTTCCAGATGTCGTCTACTTCAATGCGGATCTGTTCATAAGCATCCGACATATCAATCTTGGTACGGTACTTAGCTCGGGCCACGTCGTTCCGGATATTGTCCTGGTCCGGGAACGGCGTGACGTCCTTGAGCGTATTCTCGTTCCTCTGTCTTGCGTCGATGACGGTACGGAGCTTCCCATTCTTCTTGGGGATACAGAGCAGCGGCGCGGCTTGCGTCGCTGGTCTCATTTCCCACCATCCCGCCTTGAGGTATCTGTCCATCTTCTCGCGGAGCGCAGGGCGTAGGGCGTCGGCGCACCGGGGGTGATGGTACTGATAGCGTTTGGATTCGTCAATCAACGGGATCCGGTGATTGACTTCACGCATTGGCGGGAGAACTAGTGGGATTTCACCCACTAAGTCTTCCACCCTGCGCATCCATTCTTCCCGTAGTCTCGGGATGTCCGCATCATTAGGTTCGGGAGTGGTCAATTGTTTGACCACTTCCGCCTCTAATACCTCATTGAGCCCGAACGGGTCCTCGCGACCGAGTCGGTCGCGGCGGACGCCCTTCGAGGAGTGCGGTGTGACGTTGTCCTGGAACGCGATGTTCGGCATCGGGTTTCGGGACTTGTCCTTCTTCTTGACCTTGTCGATCTTTGAGTATGCGGGGTATTCCCTGTCGGAGTAGTTGAGGCGGGCAGCTCTGATAGCCAGCGGCGGGTCAGGCATGTGGCCCGTCGTGGTGTGGGGTGCTCTCTCGCTATGGTGTCGTCGTGGCTTGGACCGCGTAGGTTGCTCGTCGGACGGGGAGTCCTCTTCCTCGTCCGACGGTACCATTAGTGACGGGTGACTGTCTGGCAGCGAGGACCTCGTCCTTGCTGTCTTGACGTCTTCGTCTTCGACCTCTTCCACAACTACCTTTCTATTTTTGTAAGTTTTTCTGTTAGCGTCACCCTTAGTACGAGAGTTGGCTTGCGAGGCCAACTCCAATAGTGCAGGGTAGTCTGGAGACAGGGCGGGTTTTTCCCTCATGGCCCGGACTTCGATGTCTTCGACCTCCTCCACCGCGGGCTGTCTCTTGGGCCGTCCGCGGCGAGGTGCGTCTAGTCATTGGGATGCCTTGAACGGTTCGGGAGACCGCTTATCGGTCTTCCGGTCCTTGCGGAATGCCTTGTCTTCCTCTACCGTGAATGCCGGGATCACGGTTCCGTTGACTACAATCTGCCTGTTGTGCATGTCTAGGATCACGCCGTACTGCGTCATAAAGGGTGTCCCTATGACGCAGTCATATCGGTCTAGGTTGACTATGTCGAAGTAGACCAGCTCCGACACGGGTCCCACCTTAACTGGGACTCGTGTACCGTAGTTGATTTTCGACCGACTGCCCGAGCAGCCGAGCTGAAGGATCACCTGCTCCTCCAACACGATCTTAGGTGCTCGGGATATGTGCGCGAACTCCGGAGTAATGGAGTCGGTGGTGCTCCCTGTATCAAACAGGGTGTATGCGTCCGTCCCATTGATGTTGACCAACGCACAGAGTGTTGAGTGAAGTTGAGGGTCCCTGTATGGTTGCACCGTGGCGGGCGTCGTGGCCTTACGACGCACGTTTGCGGTGTGTTCGCGGGGTGCAGTAATGCGTTCCATTGCACACATCCGTACTCGCATAGGCGAGACAGCATCCTCTGATTCCGTCTCGCTCATGTCGTCATACAGTTCAACGTTGTCATCGACGTGGTAGCCCCTGTCGCTGTCCACGTCGCTGTCGCTGTCGTCAACCACTCGCATGGCATTGATACGGGCTGTGGGTAAGTCGTCCTCCGAGTCCGTATCACAACTAATTATACGCATTGCGTGTGCTCTCATAACTTCCGAGGCAGCGTCGTCAGGGTCTGCCTTCTCACCCTCCCCCTCAGATCCATTCCCTGGATCTTCGGGTGAGGATGTGTATTGAGAACCTCCCCAACGGTCGGTACCGTGGTCCGACTCATCATCGGACCCGGTCGCGAGCCGCTGGCCGTGGAAACGAGCTTTCGGTCGAGTGTCTCTATTTTTTGGACACGCCGCGTCACCTCTATAGTGACCCGGCTGGCCGCAGGCGAAGCACGTATCATCCTTCGACCGGGTCATAGGAGTGGCTGGTCGGGGCGGGAATTTAGTGAGTCCCGCTCCTGGCACCGCCCGAGACGCGCTCGCTGGTTCGCGACCGCGAGGATGACGGACATCGCGCGATCGCGACCGGGAGCGGTCTCTGCTCGGTTTGTTTTGGTGTCGGTCTCCCCGGTCGTCGGCACGACTCACTTGGGGCGCTGAGTTATGGGACGATTTGCGGTTCGAGACGCCGTCCATATTCGAGTAAGCTTCTTCCAGTTGACGGGCGTGATCAAGAATATCATCCCAGGTGTTATACTCTGGGGTGATACCACGATTGACCCGCAGATTCCGCCGGATGTTCTCCGGGAGCCCGTTGAACAACCGGAGGCGCATCTCGTAGCTCCCCGGGTGTTCAATCATCTCCTTGGCTTTCCGGCGCAGGTCGGCGGCGAATCGCTCGACGCCGTTCTGTACCTGGTAGTGACACTTGGCGAACTCTTCAGTTGCCTTGGCGGCCGTACTCGAGTGCACGAATCTGTCGTGCAACTTGCAGACGGCGGCCTCGAACGATGGGGTCTCCAGGTTGTCAGGATGGTCTATCTCCTGAGCGTACCAGTCGTCAGCATCCCCTTGAGATGCTGGCGAAGGTATATTAGTCGATGTCGGTCTGCATCGGGTCCACATATGTTGTAGGCTCGCATCCAGTCCAGCACACCGTCTAACCACGTGTAGAATAGTTGGTGGTTGTTCGCACCGCCATACTTGGCTGGTACTTCAATTTTTGGATGTTTCATCCCTTCTGGGATGGGGATTCGCTCCCCTACCTTGTGTCTGATGTTCTGTACAATCTGTCCAAGCAGCGCGTCCAGGTGCGTTCGGGGACGCGCCTGGTCCGACTGTAATGCGTGTGTGTTCGCCATGGACTGAAGCACGCTCACGGGCTGACCCGCGTTATACACTACGGTGTTACCATAGCGCACTCCGCCAGGGCGAAGTGCCGCTGTTATGGAATTACCTGCTCGGTCTCCGGGCAAAGGGCTGACATCACGGTATGGACGGTACGCGGAGGGGGGGGGCCCTCTGCGGCCTGCCTTCTCGCGCGTTCATGTTGGGCATCCAATATTCCCGTATACGTGTTGCGGTAATCGGCATATCGGTCTGCCACTGGCTCGTGCGGAGGTACATCGCGGGACACGTCGTCGCGTCCACGATAACCAATGCCACTCTGTGGATTTTGAACGTCCACTGCGATCGTCCGTGCCATATGCGGACGATCACTGGGGGCTGTATTGCGAAGTACATGCTCTACATTAGGTTGTACAGCTTGTACTATGCGCCCTTGTCTTCGGACTTCCACGTCCACCCGTCTGTCATACTCGGCTAGGGACTCGCCATCCTGCCTGGGCAGCGATGACTGAGTATGGTCCGACACCGTCTCGGCGTACGACGGTCGAGGCGGTGCGCCCGTCTGCTGTGAGGCCGAGTCGATGTTAGTGTTCATGCGGCGCGGCTCGTCGGTTGGGGTTCCCTCGGTCAGTGGAGGGAGCCCCAAAGCCCGCCGCGTGATGGCCATCGTTCTTTCCATGTCCTCGAGGGTACGCTTGTTGTCATCGAGGGCACGGTTAGTACGCGCCATCGCCGCACTCATTTCGTCCCCATACTCCCGTAATACCCCCATGGATCGTTCCCGTAGTAACTTGAGGTCACTGGCGTGTTCCTCTAGCTGCTGGGTACGGAGTCGGACTTGTTCGCGCAGGGCTAGCTGGCTCTGCGTCAACGCTCCTGTCAGGTCGGGGCCATTTTCTGGTCCGGGCCTGCGTGAAGTGTCTAGCGGGGGCGCGGATAGCGAGGTCGCCGTCGCTTGCGGCGGCGGCCCAGCGTCCGCATGTTGCATCCGGAAGCCGACTCGCGAGGGATGGGGTTGCAGTAGTGGTAACTCACCGATTACGCCTGCGTACTGGCCTCTGTTCGGCGATGGCGATGGCGGCGTGTGATTTTGTCGGACGATACCCGGCGGGCTGATGCGCGTCGGTAGTCCGGTTGCCGACTCGAGTTGCTCGATCGGCGCTGTTGCGTATTGTTGAGACTCGGGGAGAGTCTCCCACGAAGAAGCATCAGGGTCGGTGCTTCTCGCGGTGATTGGGTTTGTCGAATTGCCGTGTTGAGACATGATGTCGCCTAGTCTATGTTGGCGAGGCGAGTCAAAAAAGATGTAAAGCACAGTAGGTCGTCTCACGCCCAGGCTAGACTCGTCCAAGACCTATAGATTAGGTGAACGTACAACTAGCGATAGGGCGGTGAGAAGATACCCTTCTCACCGCTCCTCGAGCCGCGGATACAATAGGTACTATACAGTAGGAGCAGCCACTATCTTATCATATCGTAGTAGATCGTGATTATGCAAGCAGTCCAGCGTCAATCTAATCTCCGGCGCTCCGACCCGATGTACATCCGTTACACTTTCTTTAATTCCCCGTCCGCCTCGTGCACTCTGCCCCTGCTCTCTAAACCCCACGAATATTCCTCGAGCTCACCCTGCGACGCTGCTGCTACGTTTCTGCAGCACTACACGTCAAGGAAGCTCAGAGGCGGCGCGAATGTAGCGTACTTAGAATGAGAAGGTCTCCTCTACTCGCTTCAGTCTGTCCCCCATTTCCCAGGAGGCCATAAGACCATACCAGGACCCGAATTGCACTAGCTCTTATTTTCTGTATCCACTGAGACGGACACGCAAACCAAAGCACGTCTCTCTCCCCACATCTGCACGTCCCACATCGCAATATGCCTCCACGACAGATCGGTTTCTATCCAGCCATCGTCAGGAAGGTGGCGGCTGGTGAAGGCGACAACCCAGACACCTATATCCTCATAGAGAAGCCGGCTACCCTGCTCAAGAAAGGGGTCGGACTGAGGCTCTACACACGCGAATCCCTGACATACACTCACCTGGCCTGGGTGACGATCGCCAGGACGAGAGTCGCCGAAAGAGACTACGCCGAGTTCGTACTCCGTCGTAGTGGCAGAGACGACGACGAGCTTCGAGGCTCCTGCCATCTCCTCCTCGCTGACAGGGCATGGACGATAGAAGGATGGGCAATGAGGAGCCTGGGCCCAAAATTATCAGCGACGATGAAGAGCCTCTGGTCAAGATGGATGCGCACGAGCGATGAGACGATCCCCCGCTTCATCCCGCCCACCCCTCCCTCCTCCTCTATCCCTCCCTCCACCCAGAGAGGCTCACTGGCCTCCCTGACCTTCACGCTCACTTCAAACGAGGTCGAACAACCCCCGCGTCCCTCCACAACTCCAGTCACCGCCCCCTCTAACAGAAGCTCGCTAGAGCTCGACGTCTCTAGCCCAACAGCCATCGAGCCTTCCCTGAACGCTCGACAGAACGGAGGGGACCTGTAGCTGTGGCGGACGCAAGGATTGGGAGTACGAGAGAGCAGAACGGGCGCGATACAAGGACTGCAGTTCCATGACGATTGTATGCTGTCCCGCGTGTTGTCGCGCACCCATCGCTCTAATATATATGTCTCCCATCTGTCGATACGATATGTCAGCCGAGCGCTATCAGAATCTCATCATATGCCAGGAAAGGTATGAGATGCACTCCCAAACCTCCCCTCGGGCGCCGCGCTGCTTTGATCAGACGGAAATATCTTCCGCGAAGCGATCGCCGCGCTTGTAGCCAAGTGCTAAGCACAACAATGTATATATATACAGGCAAGCCTGCCCCATCAAACGGCACGGTCCATGTGCACCTCCACTCCACGGGCCCCTTTCCCCTGCCCACCCATCATGTCCGCCTCCAACATCGCACCGCAGCCCGAGCCTGCCTCCGACCGCAATCTGCACGCATCGCGAGGCTGCGCATCTGTCTCTGGAAGTAATCTACTCCCCGAGACCCCTGTCATCGTCTATGCAAAGTGGACGGGATACGTGCAGGACCCCCCGGCACCAAGTCGGCACGCGTAAATAAGACTCACATTTACTCCACGACCATACCGCCCGCCGCCCCTCTGAACATCGGGACGCGCGTTAGAATCCTCGCCACCACGCCTGCCTGGTACTACGCACCCGAGGAAGACTCCGACACATACGAGGCCTACGACGCCCATATTGTCGGCCGTATCACCGCCGTGGCCGGATGGAAAGGACGCAAAATCGTCCTGTCGATCGCAAACGAGTGCGCGGTCAACCCTGTACGTGTGGTTAGACTCAGGCTGCCTTTTGCCCCAGAAGTAACGGTACACGCCGGACTCACTCACCTCCTGAAGGACCGACACGAGGCGCAAGAATCCGACCTGAACACACTGGCGGTGGTTAGAACTCACTCGGGAGATCCCCGATGCGGCGCGGACACGTGCTGGCAGCCCTGGAGAAGGCTCGTCGGCGAGCATTTCCTCTGGGAACCAATGTAGGACGATGTCGGCGACATCCCGGGCGCCAGGAGAGGCCGAAGGAAGCTGTCGAACATGCTTAGACCTGTTGGATGGCAGGAGCTGGCAGGGACTCTTTAGTACTGTGCGCGATACGCTCGCTACCGTACGCAGAGCTGAAGTGCTTACTTGTGACGGAAACCATGCACGATTGTCTCTCCCTCCTGGCTCTGCCGTAGGCTCCTTCTTGTTGTATCGCCGCGAGGCGCTTTGATCGCGATACTACGTGTACTTCGAGGTATTCGGCTGGGCGATTGTAATGACCCCTGCACAGTTACTTCCCTTCAACGCTGGCTCTACCATAGATACGTTGCTGTGTACGTACACCTGTGAACTTGAACGACACGGTTTTCTCGCCCACGCACCACCTTCAGACTGCGCCCTTCCCACCTGTCTATCTGATCAGGCCTATACTCAAGAAGCACGTACCATTTCAGATGAGTGCTGCTGCGTGTGTAGGTGTAGTGCGAATGTGCTCGAGAACGTGTCGAGACGAGAGGACGGCAAGAGACGCCCTGACGTAATCCCCAAATCGAGTAGACTCAACTCTCCCACGATTTGGTGACATTGTCTCGGTCCTCGCGAACTTCTACTCAAACTACTGTGCATGGCGGTTTCAAACATGCAGGGAAGACTCGAGAAAGACAATGGTGAGTATCGGCCAGCCGTCTCTGGTGCTACTCCTACCCGCTCGCGTTGTAAGACGCTCCGACAGGGCAAGCCGCTCTCAACTCCCCTTACCATTGACAGCGCGTAGGACGCGAAAGAAGGATAATGGAACTATATAGCTGGGCAACCGCTCGGGGTCAGCAAACTCTCTGCTACGCCCCCGAACTGCTCTCTGCTCCCGCGTCCTCTGCTCCTGCTGCCCCCAGCCCTCATCTCTCACCAACGCGATGTCTGATCACCCCAACAAGAACAAAAACACCAGAAACTGTCTGAGGGCGGATGACCCACCGGTCATTCTCGTCCCTGCTACTCCCGTAGCCCAAGGCCAGGCTGACGTGGCAAACAACAACGGCGAATCCCCGACGCATGCGCCTACCGCGGCCACTCGCAGCTACGCCCAGGTGGCTGCTCTCCCGCGGGCTGCTCCCAGCGCGCCAGCCTCTCTCACTACCCCTCCTAATGCCGCTACTAGAGGTCTCCCTCTTCAGAACGCTCAGGCCCGCACCGACGCTACTATGCCGGCGTCGACGGTCTTCTCCTTCAACGCTGCTGACGCAGCCCACTACCCTTTCTCGATGCAGATGGTACGCTCACGGGTACACTGCTCGCAGCTGATACTAATCCCCACGCAGGCCGCGACCGGGGTGGTCAATGCGAGCAACGCCAACAATCAGACACCCACTGGCAGCTCCCCATCTCTATCCCTACCACGGTGGCGTCCTCGCAAGTCCCTGGAGGCGCCTCAAACCCCCTCGACGTCGATGCCCTCGCCCTCGGGAATGCTAGCCAACCCAACCCCGACTCGTATGAAGCCTTCTGGGCTCATTTCGACACGCCCATCATCCCAGTCGCCAATCTACCCTCGGCTCTCCAATCCCCGCTGCAGCCTGCTCCTAACGCAGCTAATATGACGGCCGACGCCATCTGGACGCCGAGTACAGCACTTGGCGAGGAGATACTCAGCTCCGGCACCGACGGCAACGAGAACATCCCTCCCACCCTCAACGACCCGTCGCACCCCCCTGTCGCCGATAGACACCGCAAAAGGAGGAGAGGGACGTCCCCCGCTCAAGGAGAAAGAGTCAGGAAGTCCGCGAAGAGGAAAGGAAAAGGAAAGGCAACGGACGCGTCGCCCCGGAGCAACACGCTGCTCAGCAACCCCTGGGCCGCATCCGTAGCCGAAACCTCCCAAAGTAATACGCCCCGAGTACACGCTCCCTCGCCCTTCTCTATCGCTACCTCGTCACTGCCGTCCACGCACCACATCCCCTACTCGGACTTCTCGAGGCCTGCAAGCACCACGACGACTTTCTACAACCGTATGAATGCGTCAGGGTCGTACCCCACCCCGCACAGGCTGACGGTGTCGCCGCTCGCACAGGAGGACGTGCCTAGGAACGGACCTCCACTACCTCTCCGTCTCACGAGTCCTACAGCAGCGATGTCTGCTGCCCCGGCACGCCTCCCGGGCCAGCAAGACTCTCTCTCCATGGCGAACGTCGAACAACTCGCGGGTCGAACAGTTCGGAGAGATATCTCCCTACCAAACTCTAGTGCTCCGCCATCTTCTCACGACGCGTCGATGGACTACGCACCCTCACAAGGCGAGCTTTTCACATTCGACCGAAGACAGGCGACGCGCGAGTATATGCCAGGCTCGCGCCCACTCGACAGCCTCTCCCAGCTATACAGGTCCCCGACGTTCGAGGATATCCCCGAAGATGGAGAGCTGGAGAGCGAGCGACGTGCACGAGTACGCAGTGCCTTTGAATGGGGCCCGAACGTCTCGCACGAGAGGAGTACTGCGCGCTCGTTTCCAGCCAACCTACACCGCGCCCGCGACGACCCTTTCGACGAGGACGTCGACGAGACGATGGCTGAAGACGAGCATACTCGACCCAGGCCCTCCTCCTCTCTCGCTCCTCGCGCGAACCTAGGACGTAGCTTTGCGGAGGAGTGGAACTCCCGTCCCACGAGAGAACTCACGCGTGACGAGCACAGCGAGAGATGGTCACCTCCGCCGCTGACTCAAGTGCCACGTAGATCGTCAACGAGCAAGCGGCATCGTGGCTCGCAGCACGACATCCATGTCTCTGTCCCTTCCTCGGCGCACGACTCCATCACCATTCGCAGCCTCGATGTTTTCGACGTCGGGGACGACGATAATATGCCCGACGCCGTCAGACGTGGCGGCACCACTACCGACGATCACGACGAACGTCCTACTCCTATCCCTCATCAAGGCGACCCCGAAGTACATCGCCACGATCCTGAAGCGCACCTCCGCGGCATGTCAGACGATTGGGTGCAGGCGGTCTGGGCGGACCCAGCAGGGACGAGTATCACACTAAATACTTTCAACCCTCGCTACTCAAGGAACTATGGCACAAACCGGCGTACTGCAGCTGATCTCAGGCAGGCGATCAACCGCATCACCGGCGAATCGTCTTTCCGCGTCATAGCACCCAACCAGGCGACAGACTACCAAGGACGCGGACCTGTCGAATGGGCAGTAACTGGCCTCACGCGCGAGGGTGTCGACCGCCTCCTCAGACGGCGCGTATGGTCCCTCAAGTCGATAACCTTTTTCCCCCGCCCCCGCGTTCTCGATGCCCCACAGCTCCTACTCGCGCTCGAAGGTTTCCTGGATGACAACATCGAGAACATCATGCGCGCGGTACGATCGACCTTTGAACGCCCTCTAGTCAGGAACCGCATCGAGCAAATGATCAGGGCAAACCCCGAGTTCAATCGCATCACTATAAACGAAGCTTTCCGGCGCGTTCTATCTTCGCTTCGCGTCACTGTATACACACTCGACAACGGCACCGTGGTCGCGAATGTTTTTCTGCGATCCCCTACTCAAAGCATACGCGTATGGCGCCTCTGGGTGCAAGAGTTGCGCAACCTCACTTTCGGGTCCTATCAAACCGCGATCGCGAGGGCCAGACGGATCTCCTCGTGCGCAGGCTGCCTCGGGGTAGACCACCCCTCGCATCTCTGCCCGTTCACGCGTATGCCTGGCTGGAACGGTCCTGATGCTGCGGGAGGCTCCTCATACTCGATCGACGGTCGCGAACGACGCGACTGGCAGTCTACGGCCCCTTCCTCCTTCAGAGCCGACGCCGCTCCGCCGCGCAGACAGCGCAACCATGGACCGCGCGCGCCAGACAACGCGCACGCCGGCCCCTCGCGCCAAAGGTCTACCAACGGCAACTACGACTGGGAGAACTACGAGTCCTCGTCGAGGCGCGACCCCGGGCGCGAGCGAGGCCGCGATATCCCTGACACTAGAGGCGGTAGGGCGCCGTCAAGGCGCGGGAGAGGCGATGGAGCAGGGGCGTCGAAGGGAGGACGCGATTCTTTCCGCAAGGAGAGCCGTCGATGAACTATGACCCGCACGTTGTCTCTCCTCTTGTACAGCTTGTATCAATCTCGAACAACACGGTATACTGTCACCCCAACCTTAGCCTGAGTTGATCAGGGTGGGACTGCAGATGCGTAGCGGCGCACTAACTGTAGGAACAATGGGCTATCTGAGCGACTACATATACTGGCTCCTCGAGTTTCAGGACATCGCTCGGATTATGCGGAGGCCTTTTTAGGCGGGATGCCCGCGCAACAGCAAAGTACTAAACGTCGACGGCACCGCTAACAAACCGGAGACGGAAGGTATACATCACCCGCGATGTAGGTTAAATCATCTCGAGGCCGGGGTATGGTTGTACTCGGCCTGACCAACGCAACTGCCACACACATTCATAACAGACAATCTCAAACGGAAACTCAGTTCGGTATCGGCTCCCCTCTTTCCAGCAGAGGAGAAGGTTCCCTGTCCTCGCGCGCAGGACAGGAAGCCGCAAATACCTCTGCTGGCAACGGCTGCGCGCCCTTGAGGAGAATGCAGGCTTATGCCTGTGATCTCAACGAGGATATCTCTCAGCTACATCGCGACAATCACCAGCAAGTCTCTGATGCTCCGACCAACAGACTCAATCAAAGGGACGGCGTATATAACCCCCGCCACCCAATCAACCCCTCAGATAGCCTCGCAGGGCAAAAGTCACGCAAAACCACGCTACTAGTTGCTACACTCAATGTCAATGGCTTTGGAAACCTTATACGTGATCATGAAGACAATAAATGGGGCCGTATATATAGGATGATGTCAGATTTCAGAATTGGGGTCCTCTGTCTCCAAGAAACTCACCTCACGGACACGCGGAAGGCTACCATTCACAAGATGTTTGCTCAGAAAATCAAAATCTTCCATTCGCCGCACCCAGATGCCCCGACTCAGAAGGAGGGCGTCGCTATCGTGCTAAATGCTAGATATATCAACACAAAGGAAGTTACTTCGACTGTAGTCATCCCAGGTCGCGCTATCCAAGTGATGATCCCAGGCCGTGGCGGGGAACTGCGAGTTATCTTATGCATATATGCCCCGACGTCTGACGGGGCCATGGAGAGGAAATCTTTCTTTGAGAAACTCAGAGATTACTACATATCTCACCCCAACTGCCCGAAACCTCAGATCCTAATGGGCGATTTCAATAACGTCGAGGACAACCTCGACCGCCTCCCTTCCCAACAGTCTACAGATGTTTCCATTACTGCGCTCGACGAACTAAAAATGAGCCTGAGCCTAATGATCGCTGACGGGTGGAGAGCGACGTACCCGAACTCGCGAACCTTCACTTTCCAACGAGGCGCGGGACAAGACGCGATTTTCTCCCGCCTAGACCGCATCTATGTCACGCAGGAGGTTTTCAACAATGCCAGAGAATGGCGTATCTGCGAAGCGGGGGTCAAAACGGACCACTCACTAGTCATGGTCCAACTTACCTCAGCAAACGCTCCCTCGGTAGGCCCCGGAAGGCCTCTGTTCCCGGTGATACTGCTCAAAGACAGAAAGCTGACGAAGAGGGTCAAGCAGAGAGGGCTTGAGGCGCTACTCGCCCTAAGCACCTACGAAAGCTCCGGTACTAGAACCGCTCAAGTCAACCCGCAAACAATCCTACACGGCTTCAAATGTGACGCGATGAAAATTGCGAGAGCGCGCGAACGAGAAGTTGTCCCAAGACTACTCACTGAAATCAAGGAGTGCGAGAGAAGGCTCCAGACTGTACTAAAGTCGGCAGAGGCGCATCTCGAGACTGGACGCGACGAGGCGGCGACCTTGACCAAGCAAATACGAATGCTGAAACAAAGACGATATAAGCAACAACAGCAGAATGCGCGAGCAACGCACCGGCTCTTTGGAGACCGACCGACCAAGTACTGGTCAAAGTTGCATCGAGAGTGCGCGCCGAGGGACATTATTACATGTTTCGAGAAAGAAGGGGTCCTAGGTCCTGCAGGAGAGAAGACATACGAGTCAGACTCAGCGAGAATGGCGGAGATGGCCAGATCTCACCACATGAACATTCAGAAGGACGATCTCACTGTTAAAGAGCCGGATGCAAGAGAGCTTGACATCGCCGCTGCTCTAGATAGCCTCGATGCCAAAGTCAGTAGGGAACAGGCCCAGGAACTCGAGCAGGATTTCACGTATGAGGAGTGTGTTGCTGCCCTCCACTCGGCCAAAAATGGGTCATCACCAGGCCTGGATGGCATCCCGTACGAGCTCTGGAAAGCACTCCACTCGAGGCATGTCGAGGACTCCCGCTTCCCGGGACGTTCGGACTTCGATGTCACCAGATTGCTCCGCGCGGCTTTCAACGATGCTAAGTTACACGGTGTGAGCGACAAGACCTCCCTGTCTCAAGGCTGGATAGCCCCCATATACAAAGAAAAGGGCGAGAGGACAAGAGTAGTAAATTACAGACCTATCACCATACTAAACACCGACTATAAGCTGCTGAGCAAGCTGCTCGCGGCTAGACTGGCAGTCGTTGCGCCATCTATAATCAATAGAGCCCAGGCGGGCTTCGTACCTGGAAGAAAGCTTCAGAACCACACCCAGCTTGCTAGAATGGTGATGCACTGGGCTGAGCTAAACGAGAAGGACGGTGCCATCGTTGCGCTTGATCAGGAGAAAGCGTACGATAAAATATCGCACGACTATCTCTGGCGTGTTCTAAGACGTTTCGGAGTCCCTGAAAATTACATCCGACTTGTCATGTCCCTCTACGCGAATGCTGAGACATCAATCATGATCAACGGTATACTCAGTAAAGCTTACCGCATCTATAGGGGCGTAAGGCAAGGTGACCCACTATCTTGCCTCCTATTCGATCTAGCAATAGAGCCCCTTTCGGCTATGATCAGAAAGTCCGAACTGCAGGGATTTGATATACCGAAATGCGACGAAGTGCTGAAAGCTGTCCTCTTCGCCGACGACACGACAGTTTACCTGTCAAGTCAAGACGATTTCAGATGTCTACAACGGGTCCTTGATTCCTGGTGCTCTGCTGCCAAGGCAAAATTCAACTTAGCGAAGACTGAAATTATCCCCATCGGAAGGCCTGGCTACCGCAAAGAGATGGCGGACACTTACCGAGACACGGGAGTATGGAAGAATTACCCTCGGGGCGTCCATGTTGCACAGGAGGGCGAAGTTGTCCGCATCTTGGGAGCTTTCTTCGGAAACGGAGTCGATCAGTCTGACATATGGACTCTCGTCCTCACGAAACTAGTAGCTATGAGGCAACCTCTGATGAACGTCATCGCCCGATGGAAGAAAGGGCACGCTACCATTCAGGGAAAGAAACATGTCGTCCAGATGATAATTGGGGGAATTACCCAATTTCTGACGACGGTGCAGAGAATGCCGGACTCGATACGAAAAAGGCTCGACAAGGTTATGCGGGGCTATATCTGGGAAGACAGATGCAACTCACCGATAGGGATACACCAACTGTATCTCCCTATTGCTCAGGGAGGCCTAGGACTCCTAGACCTCAAAGCGAGGAGCGAAGCTATAGATATCATGTGGCTGAAACTATATCTCGATTTCAGCCCCGAACGCCCGATGTGGGCTTTCGTGGCAGATGACATCCTAGCGCATACGGTCCCCAAGGACTGCAGACTTAAAGAGACGTCTCTCCGTATCAATACTTTCTTACAGAAATGGCACCCCAAGATCAGCAAGGTCCCGGGCGAGCTCAAGGCGCTGCTCAAAATCGCGAAGAAATATGGCCTTCGGCTCGAAGGTCTTGCTTTCTCTAAACGTATCCTCTGCTCAATGCCAATGTGGGGACACCCCTATGCAGACAGTAAGAGGCTAGGACAGCTTACTCGCCCGTCAAAGCTAAAGTCATGCCTCATAACCAACCGCGAGGCAAACTCAGTCGGAGATTTCATGAGGCTGGCCGACAAACTAAATGAGCCGGCGCATAGACCGAAGGCACGATGCGGCTGCTCGGGATGCTGCCAACTTCGCGAAGAGAAGGGCTGTATTTTCCCCCATCAATGTGCGATGAGAGCTCGGGAGATAATGAATACCCTGGCGCCCAAATGGAACCCCTCCATTAGACAACCAGAAGACTACGAAAACGAAGCCATGAGCATGCTCACAGCAAGGGGCCTGAGAGACGAATCCGTACCATTCGACCGACGCATCACCACCTATGGAAACGTAGGGCACGCGTTTCGAATCTTCACCGATGCAGGCCCGACCACAAACGAAGTGACCCAGATGGAACTTGTAGAAAATGAGGAGCAACTCACGATAGCCACGGATGGCTCATGTATCAACAATGGAGAAAGGAACGCTCAGGCAGGCGCAGGACTGTACGTCAACGAAGGACACACTCTAAATGCCAGCGTCAGACTGCCAGCATGGCTAGACCAGTCAAATCAGACCGGGGAAGCCACGGCAACGCTCCTAGCGTCAACAAGGCCTGATCCAAGGACTAGACTCACGCAGCTATCCGACTCACGTACAACTATCGATTCGCTGACCAAATGGAAGCAGAAAAACGAAGACACGGGTTACATCATGCAGAAGAATGCTCAGATCACCCGTGTAACGATCGCTAGGCTGCGAATGAGGAAGGCTCATACAACCTTCAAGTGGGTAAAAGGACATAGCGGACAAATCGAAAACGAGGCTGCAGACAAGCTCGCTGCCATAGGTGCTGCCAAAACGGCAGGCGACCCGCTCGATTTCGATATCCCCCCCTCCTTCGCACTATCAGGCGCAAAACTCCAATCGATCACGCAAAAACTCGCGTACAGAGCGATCAGAGCAGGCAAGGATGCGAAGACCAAACCCAGACCGAGGACAGTAGCCAATCTGGATAGAATCTCGAGTGGGATTTCCGCTGCTTTTGGCACCATGACAGAAGATGCGTGCATTTGGACGTCCCTTCGTTCGAAACACGTATCTAGACCGGCCTCCCAATTCATGTGGAGAGCCATCCATGATAGCTATATGACGGGCACCCAATGGCTCAGGCCGAATATGCCTGACGAACTGAAGCAACGCGCTCACTGTGCCATTTGCGGCGAGTGCGACACCCTGACCCACATAATCTTCGAGTGCAGGGCGGTAGGACAAGAAACGCTATGGAGCCTTTTCAAGGACACATGGGCACTCACCGGCGAGATATGGAAACCCCCTTGCTGGGGAACGACCTTCGGGGCAGCGTGTGCCATCTTCAAGTCCGAGAATGGCTCGCGTAAACCGAATACAGAATCCCTGTGGACGATCCTGTGCTCAGAAACGCTACACCTTATCTGGAAGCTACGTTGCGAAAGGGTTATTCAAAGGGAGGGCGAAGAGTTCACTACTCAGGAGATTACCAACCGATACTATGCGTGCATCAATTCCAGGTTGGACCTAGACAGACGTACTGCCGTCATGGCGAGAGGGAAAAAGGCCCTCAAACCTCAGGAAGTGGACCGAATCTGGCGACGTATCCTGGATAACGAAGTTAGTCTCTCACCCAGATGGGTAGGAGACTGCGGGGTTTTAGTGGGTATCAAACGAGGTAGATGATGGAAAGAGCTGGCCTGCGCAGCTCCTCCAGAGGATTCTCACCGAATTTGGAGCCCCACACGTAGTGCGTAATTGCATTTCCCCGCGGTGGCCCTGTTTCTACTGACCTCCGCGACCTATCCAAGGTGCCTGCTCCTCGGATATCTCGCGCAAGCGGACCTAGTTGACACTCGTCGACTGCAATCTGTATGACAAGCCCTTATGGGGACCATTACGGATAAGGGTCTTATGCTTCCACCAAAAAAAAAAAAAAAAAAAAAAAAAACTCCCAACTCCTCCCATGAAAGGTGTACGAGAGGTAACGAGACTTCCGGAGCTCCCTGAACGAGGCTTTCCCCAAAAGCTTCCCGTCTCGGAAAGGTAAATGTTTACACCAGGGGAAATTAGCGACGCTACCATTTCGCCAGGATTTCAGCGCCGGCCTGCCGAAAGGAAATGCGTTCGTTGCAGTGCAAATCGTAGAGTCATCGCCCGTTTAGGAAGGAGGAATACCGGACTTCGAAGTAAGCGCGTGACGTCATGTTCTCGACGCGGTGGTATATATACCTGACGCAACCAATGAAAGGTCTCTTCGCAACTCTCCCCCCTACCACGTCCTTCCTCTTCTCTTTGCTCCATTCCTCCTCCTGCTCCATTTACGTGGTATCCGACGTCAAATAGCATCAGACGTCTTGCAGACTTCCCACAGCCGCCCGCCCACTCAAAAAGGCAAGGCGGACGCTTATGTAAGCTTCGGGCACCCGGGTCCCGACATGCCCCGCGTGTGAGTTCTCTGACTGCTCTTTTCCTCCTCCCAACATCTCGTCTCCTGGCCGCCATTCTACCTCTCTGCCGCCTCATCGTCCTACCTCGTGCTACCAATATCCCCCAAAAGCTTGTTGCATGCAAGATATCGTCGCACAGGACTCAAGAGACGTCCCTCGTCCCCACCTGTCCGCTGTCTTCCCCGAGAGCGCATGGAGGAATGGCGAGCTCCTCGATGGCGACCAAGCCGTCTCAGCAGCCTTAGGACTTTCGTTGTCTCCTCCTCCTCTTCCCCTGCTAGCTCTTTCTGAGCCTTCAAGGTCGTCACTCTTCTCGGGCTCTCCGGTGGCCTCGCCTCTCCCTGTCGACGAGGTCGATTTGGCCTCCTCTCCCGCCGCTATGTTCCTGTCCGCGTTCAGTCCTACAGTCTCCGAGCATTCTCTGGCTCCGGACGACGAAGGCGCAACCGTGGCTGGATACACCCTAGGACCCGTTGTGGGACGCGGTGGCTTCTCCATCATCCGCAGGGCCTCCTCTTCCCAGGGAGGCGCTGTTGCTGTCAAGATAGTACGTCGTTCGGATCTTGACAAGCAGCCTGACCCCGCATTGGCGCGCAAAAGTCTCGAACGCGAAGCCGAAGTATGGTCATCGTTGAATCACGAACATATCCTCCCCTTGTTCACGGTCACACATACCCCGTACGCCGATTTCTTCTTCACTTCGTATTGCCCCGCAGGCAGCTTGTTTGACATTCTCAAGCGTGACGGCCGTCCTGCGCTACCGCAGGACGATGCCGGCATGATGTTCAGGCAGGTGGTGCGAGGGTTGCGGTACATGCACGAGGTGGCGGGATATGTGCACGGAGACCTGAAGCTGGAGAACGTGCTTGTAGACGAGATGGGTGTCTGTAAAATCGGTGACTTCGGAATGTCACGAAAGATCGGAGAGATCGACGACGACGTCGAGAGTGACGACGAAGAAGCCGAGATTGGACGCGAGAAGGTCAACATCCTCCACCGATCGCGCACTATCTCGCAAGCCAACCTTACCCACCGGTCCTTCGGAAGACAGGTTGGAAAGCTACCTCACGCCCTCTCACTTATGCGCCGTCACGGCGTGCCCGCGCGTCATCGCACCTCCAGTCCTTTCCCCGCATCGGGTACGCCGCCTGCTGTGCCTAACCGGGGATTTGCCCCCGGCTCACTTCCGTATGCCGCCCCTGAGCTTCTACTCTCACCGAACAACGCCGCCCCTTACGCTGCGGATCCCGCACAAGATATCTGGGCGTTGGGCGTCATGCTATATACCCTATTGACCGGCAAACTACCGTTCTCTGATTCGTTCGAGCCACGGTTGCAAATGAAGATCCTACATGGTATGGAATACTTCGACGCCTCGGAGTCGATCATAATTGGCTGATCAACGTGCTTATCGGACAGGCGTCTTCGAGATGCCTCAAGGCATCGGACGCAGCGCAGAGCAAGTACTCCGCGGCTGCATCGAGCGCTCCGTGCCCAATCGCTGGACGGTAGCTATGGTCGACGAGATTGCGTGGGGCATCGGTTGGGGTTCCGCGGCGGACGACGTATCGCCTCCGCCCGAAGCGACAGCGTCTCGGTCCCGCTCACGATCTGTTGTGAAGGGGCGTCAAGATACCGTCGTCGACGACAACAGTCGTGCAGGATCCCGCGCCGCGCGCTCGTCAAGTCGCTCGGCATCCGCTGTGCGGTCGGCCAGTCGGAGCCACTCGCGTCCGCCACATCATCCTCACGACCACGCCCAACCTTATCCTCACCCTCTCTTACACACGGAAAGCCATCCAGTCCACCTTCCTCGCATGCAGCCAAGCTTGTCGTCGCTCACGAATGCTATTCTGCGCACAAGCTCGACGATGTCCTCGGATTCATCGAGTCCACATAGCTCAGCGATCATCCTTCAGCCCAGCCTCTCCAGTGACTCGGATATAGCTCATGAGCGCGAGCGTGGCCGGCTTCCTCGGGTGCGTCTGCGCGCAGACGCTTCCGTGTCCCGCTCGCGGAGCCCGCCCGAGATGCCGGTGACTCCGAGAGACATGTCCATGGATGTTGGGGTACGGCGGCACAAGTCGCCGCCAGCAAGGCCGTCCCTCAGCACTCCAGAGCTGGAGCACCCCATCTCTCAGCTCGACACCCTCGACGAGGACTCTCGGTGGCAGCTCAGCCCAAGCATGGACGAAGAGAGCGCGGCGGCGCGCAGTCTCAGCCGGTTCACTGACGAGTCATCCGGCTCCCGTTCTTCGAGCGCCCGCGGCCGTCGGTTTTCGTCCTCCCGTGAGGAATTGCGCAAGGTCATCCGGAACGAGAGCATGCCGCCCGTCCTGTCGCCATCGCACTCGTCCGCGTGGAGACTCCCTGCTGTGGGGACTTCGGGACGCACCACCGGCGCTCTGGCCCCTGCGACGCCCATTGCGATCCCTGGGGCATGCAAGTCTGCGCGCAGCCAGAGCTTGGGTCCAGCCTATCCTTCACGCCACGCGACGTAGTTCGTGTGTGTGTCCCTCCCTGTACATGTGTACGTTTCACGTAAGTTATACGCTTGGGGTTCCTCTTTGCACAGTGTGTTACGATATGATACCCTACCCGTACGCTCTCATCCACTTTCTTGCTTTCTCTACTTTGGAAATCCTCGCATCTTTTGTCGTCCATTTTCCCATCTCTCCTATCATCACGTCTCCTATCCGTCTCGACTCTCTCTCCTGTCACCGCTATGACCGTCCCACAGGCTCCAGTTCCGGGGTTAGGGCATCTGCGCAGCCCTCGTCGTGTACTTGTATCTGCGTCGCGCCCCAGTCATCCTCTGCACACTTATGTATCCAAAAGCTCCCGGCTCAAGTTGTCCATACTGTACTGTCCTGTACTCGGTAGTGCGTAATATACAGCCGTCAGGGCTATGTCCCCCCGTCCGGTGCGTCAGATTCCGAGTCTCCATGACGCGCTCATCGAGATATCGCCCAGGGACGAATGTTCGGCGACGGGCGTCCGGGCACCCCCGCATCGGATGCTGCTAGCCGGACGAGATTGCACCAGATGGAAGCTCGACCTTAGGGTGCTCTGGGGGGCCTATAGGCGCAGTGTCTTCTGGGGGAGGAGGGGACCAGGAGCTGGGAGACTGGCTGCGGACGACGTCTTAACTAGACAGCGTACACTCCGGGCTTTGTCTCAGGAAGAGGATGATCGCTTCAGGTGCGTACTTCTGCGCATTGCACACCGGACTTGCTGATCCATGACCAGCTTGCATTGCAAGACATCGTACTATACAGGGCAAAATCTCTACGCTACGGAGCCGACTGCACCCTGTCTCGCCGTGAATTCCGTCCGCTCCGTCTCTAAGCTGCTATGCGCGCCGCTCTGATATAGCTCGCGACGCACTCGTCAGGATCCGGGCGAGGACGGGTCTGGCAGGTACGACAGGCGAGGACGCAGTGGAAACAACATACCGCGAGGGACGCGTCCTACGACCCGCACAACTCGACAGCCACGCCCATACTCTGACCGACGCGTCTCGAGGCCGCGCCTTGAGACCTCTACTTATCCACGACCCGACGACTGATGTGGATGCACGGTGAGTAGATTGCGCTGCTATACTAGAGATGCGGAAGTACTCACTCGCGATCTAGGATTCCTGCGGCAAGCGGCCGTTGAGCGTGCGTTCGCCATGCGAGTTGAACAGTGCGCTGTGGCCGCCCGATGTCTCGTATACTTACGCTGGGACTCGTGCAGAGGATGGCGGAGGGAAGTACGTTCACAGGGGAGGTGGGAGGACGGAAGTACGGAGGGTAAGAAGCATGTAAGTTGGACGGGTGCGCTCGGCGAGGTGGGAACATGTACTGAGCAGGCAGGCTTCCGGCCGGCAAGGTTTGTGCTCGGGATCGTCCGCCGGCGAGGTTACACTGACAGTTCCCCTTTCAGCGGCCTTGCCGAGACGTCGCACTGGATGTCGCGTTCAGACGGCGTAGTCCCGTTACGTATAATAGGTCCTCAATTCCTGAGGTCAGCACTATCTCCCGGGGCCGCTGCGTCGTGCGGTACTCAGGCATCCGATACTTACCACGTCCATCCAATAGTGAACACTGGGATTGCAAGGAAAACACATACACCGTGCGGCGTGCTGACACTGCTCCCGTTGGCATAGTGCCTTCTGTTCCCAGGAGATACTTCCGGTCTCCACGCTGCCAACATTACAGCGTTGGCTCCGAGCCTCGGAAGACGGTATGAGCGTTATGGTTCTGGTGCTGTACACTTACTCGCGCGCGAGGATTTATGTAAAGTTTGGACATGATTGATCTGCCGTGCTCCTACGGTCTGTGAGCAATACACATGATTTCCGAAGCTCGGACGTGGTCAGGCATGAGGTGAGCCCTCTCAAGACTTGGTAGGTTCGCTGCGGCGCTGCGTAGTCCTGACCATACAACACTTGTGCTGCTCAGGGCTATAGAATCTGCCTGGGAGCTTGCGCTGCCAGCGATATGACTTCAATCTGCCGAACAACGCCTGAATTGGTGCATTTGGTTGCCAGTGTGCAGACGTAACCATCATTCCAGCATGACGTGCTACTGCTCAACCCTGGGACGTCCTTGGCACTCCTTCAAGTTGCAGGTGGTTTGGGACATAGATGGCGCAGCGCACAATCCACGAGCTAACCATAGCATCTGGGCTAGAGCCTAGCAGAAACATGAGCTCCAATCGACGCTACTGCAGCTCTTCTGAGGAGACAGAACACGGAAACCAAGACCTCCATTCATCCTGCCAAACAGCTGTGCCTGTAAGTAATAGCCGGCACGCAGATGGGATTCTATCAGATGTCTGCGCTTGCCGATGTCTGGAGCTTCCAGTGCCATCCATGCGCGGCCTCTAGCTCACACAAGGTTGAACGTCAGAAATGGTTCATTCACAACCACGAATACAGGAGTCCAGGCTTGAACGAGACCTATGTAACATGCGCATCTGCCGCTACCAGTGATAGCGGCGGACCGACCCCGCCGTCTTCCGCGTCGTCTTCAATCCACCGCGCACTCTTCGGTCCGTTTCGGACGAATCGAGGCGGGAACCTGCTCGAGTCGATCGTCGGCCGCTCGCGATGCTGGCCCAACTCCCCACGACAAACCACCGGCCATGCCGCGGGCGAACAGAAGCCCGGCACAGCGTTGTACACGCTCTCGCCCGCCGCGAGCAGCTCGCCCGATGTCGCCTTCCGAAACCGCAGGACTCCGGTCTCAAACAGCTCGAGAGGTCGCAGGACGGTCTGCGCGCCGCCCTCGATGTTGCTGAGGTTGCCGAAGGCGACGTCCCACGGCCATCCCACGAGGAGGACGCTGTGCGGGACGACGACGTTGTCCCGGAATGCGTATGCTTCCCAGTGCACTTGTGCACGGAAGTCCCCGGAGATCTCCACTAGAGCCCGAACAGGAAGACGCACGCACGAGCCGAAGACCGTGGAAATGAGGTACGTACCGAGGTTCATCCTGAGAACGTCTCTCAGAAGGCCCTTGTCTGCGCCAGATGGCCTGGCATACTTCTCGCCCTTCGTCTTCCCAATCGCTGGTCCAGAGCGACCCATGGCTTCCAGAGATGATCGAGGATGCCGGTGGTGGTGCGAGTGGCAGAGGACGAGATTTTGCGAAGGGGATGGGAGCGACTCAACTTGTCTGCCGCACTTGAAGACGCCACCCTTCAACGGATACTCTGGCTGGCACCGAGCTCACAGGCGTGGATCGCGCCTGGGAGCGTCTCTAACATGTGACGGGTCTCTCCAGGCTCCTCCTCGTGCACGGAGACATACCAGGTAAGTGCGGCGAGCAACGTACCTGAAACAGCTCATAGAGTGACATGCCTTCCCGGCAGAACGGACGCGAGCCCGGCTCGCCGACGATCTCAAAGCACACGGCCGCTCCTCATCGTGCAGTCGGAAGTTCTGTTGCGCAGACATACTTGCCGGAGAACCAGCATAGGCAACCCTCCCGCCGCTACGCTCGACGCGTTCAAGCTCTGCAGGATAGATTCTGTGAGTCGTCGCATCTCGGTCGTCAGAGGCGATCCTGAGCACTTACCCAGCACCAGTACTTGAGTCTTGCGCACACAAATCGCTCGTGGTGTCGGCGGGACGCTCCGACGACAGCGGGGCCGAATGCGTTCACCTGGCGTGATGTTTCCTGCGTGCATTACGCGCTCCCGGCCGGCGGATGAATGCCGTAGGACCGCTATCCTCCACTACTGCGCTCGTGCAGGACCGTGGCACCCCGAGGGTGATTTTGCTTTACCAGCGGGCCCAGAGACGTCGTATCAGCGAGGGCTGCGAGGGACCGATCGAGAAACGGTATGTGATGGCCTCCTGCCGACCGCCAGGACGGGAACGTTCGACGAACCGACAGAGGGAGGGGATGGCATAGAAGCATCGCGCAACCCTGACGGCTTCGTCGTGCACGCGTCGTCCAATATCCTGACGAGCGGCGAGCTGCCAGTGAACTCCTGCGGAGCAGTCCACTGGCCCAGTGCCGTAGTCTGTTGCAAGGTGAGCCCGCGTGCCCAGACACCAATGACTGCAGTCGTCCGCACCGGTTCGCAGAGTTCAGCCTCTCCCAGCATGACTGGCGGCCGGCTGCATGCGGGATATGACGGATGACGCACCGCGTATCGCGGGGTTCGCCAGAAGCGGCTACGAAAGACGGTCCAGAGGTCAGGCTCCAGGCTCGGGATGATGGTCGCCTCTGAGTAGGCGTGTGTGGCCGCTGTGTCGACCTGTCCTCGACGAATCGCGGTTCAGCCAGTGTCTCGTTGGCATTATGTCGTCAGACACTGACGATGTGTGCTGGACGTCAGCCCGCGGCGTGAAGACTCGACCGGGCGCACTACTGTGTACAGTACAGCCGGCTCAGCGATGTTCGTGACGTCGTCGTAATCGTGGGGCTCTTGCCTGCTACCCCAGGGTCTACTCAGAGGTCCTCCTCGCGCAGGATCGCTCGGACTCTAGCTCCAGCCTGCACGCATGCGAATAAGTAAGTTCAGTCTTCGATGCCACGAGTGAGCACGCAACTCACAACGAACCCTCATTACCCCGGCTACCTAGTAACCGGCATGGGGACCGCCTGGATCATGTCCCGGGCAGCGTGCAGAGGTCCATCCTCGCGCACGATCGCTCGGCCTCGAGCTCCAGCCTGCACGCATGCGAATAATCAGTCTTCGATGCCACAGCGAGTACACACCTCACGACGAACCTTCGATACCCCGGCCAGTGTGCTGTGGCCGTGGCCGTCCTGACTCGCCGTTCGCTGTGGATTGACGTCCATCTGGTGAGGTCCATCGCATCGTCGGGATGCAACGAGCCGGCCCTCTCTGCCAGTACGGCACGCAGACCAAGTCTCCCTCGACCGCATGACAAGCGTGCTCGTTCCTGCCCGACGGTCCGTATTCTACTGCGTGCTGCAGTATTCAGGAACATCGCCCGCTTCCCGACCGTGCGCGCGCCGTCGCGTCGCAAACCGGTACGACATATCGAAGCTTGTGCCTGCACTCCATCAACGCCACGGCGGGCCACGGAGAGCAGGTCCGACGTACCGAATAGTCTGCAAGCCTGAGAGCGACGTCGGGCTGCTCGCGCGGTGTATCCGGTCGCGGTTTGCGCACTCGAGACTCGAGGGCTGGATGGCAGCACCACTCTGTCCGCTTGTACCAGTACTGACGAGTCCTCGACCCATGTTGCCCCGGTACAAGCAAGAACAACTCGGGACGACGAGTCGCCGAGCTGCGACTGGTACGACCGCGCCGGTGTGTGCGCTGTCGGGAGCAGCTCAGCGCATCAAACAACATCTGCAGACTACTCGGACGAGCGTACCGGTTGCTTGGAATGTCGACGACATTGGCTCGCAGGCTGTTGATCCTGATCCCCGCCCGGCTTCTCGCGCTCGTTCGGAGCGAACAACTGTCGAATATGTCTCTGGCGTGCTGTACGACGTTCACACGGCCGAACTGGTCCTGCCTTCATCGTGCGGCGGGTGGTGCACCTCTCCCAGAGTGCACGTCCCGGGCACGAGGCCAGCACTGCGCACGGCGCTGCTGCCTCTCCCAGAGCGGACAGCCAGCTGGGACCGCGCACAGCGAGCGGCGGGACGCCTCTCGAATAGCTGCGTGCGATCCATCAGGCGAACACGCTGCCGACCATCCTGTGCCTCGATGCCCGTCATGAAGACCGCGATGCAGGGTCGCCGGACGTCCCTTCCTTCGTCAGATGCGTCCGAAGAGGTGTCCGAGCAGGAAATCGAGCGGTTCACGAGGGTCTCGCGGTACCAGCGTGCCGTCTCGTCCTCCATATCGTTTGAACGGAGACCTGCCTATCGAGCGGACAGGTCAGCAGCGGGAGAGCGAGTGCCCACCGGGACGTACCGTGGGGGTCCCAGACTGCAGTGCCCGGGTGTCAGGCGAGGGCGGGCGACGGTGGATTCGTCGAATGAGGCGAGTTCACTGCTTGCGGCCAGACGTCGCGTATCTCTGCACCCTGGCGAGCTTCTGGGACGTGGGACGTTTGCGCTCGAGGTCCGGCGATCGGCTGAACGGAATCACGAATGCAAACGGATGAACGAACAGACGGCGAGTGTGAGCACCGTGCCGAGGATGCGCTCGACCGTCAAGTCTGAGACTGCGCGAGGAGAACTCCCTGGATTTGCCTGTGTCAGTGCATTGGCAATGCGGGCGTGAAGGGTACGCACTGCTGCTACCTCGGCGTATCGAGTGCGAGATTGCTCGAAGAGGACAATGTCGAGCAGGAGGGTCCACGCACCTGTTCGGGTCCGGTGAGATCGACCAAGTTCATGGCACACGACACGTTCGTGCGGTGTCTGGAAAACGGACTGTATTCGAGACTGCAATGGAAATGTACATACACGAGTGTGCGTCGTCGGACGAGGTCGCGAGGGACATGACGTCGTGTGAGTCGCGGTGTGTACCGAGGACCGAGTATGGGTGCGCGCGCTGCATGGTCCGGGTCGAGGACAAGCGAGCGGCACGAACCGCGCGTGGCGTGTTTGTCCTGCTGCTGAGACATTTTAATGCAGGGAGGGAGCGACGAGAGCTCCTCACTCCCCCCTCCACCTCCACCTCGCCCCCTCCCCTCTTCTCGTCCTTCCCTGCTCACTGTACACACTGCACACAGCGTCGTCCACACCGTCGCCTGTAGCTACGTGCAGCGCAAGGTACGTCCGACTTGCAGTGTATGCGGGCCCCGTGCTGACTGTGCATGCTAGACGACGTCGTCGTCGGTCAAGGTGCGCGGTGGCTAGGATGCATGTATGAGGTCAGTGCGAGTCTTATCGCCTGGAAACACTTACTGACCACGTACTCTTGGTAGCCTGCAGGGACAATATTCACCGACGCCGCGCTGGGTGGAGTACGGCAGGCGGACGGGACGGGATAGGACTTGGGCTTGCATGAGACGCGAGGGTGGGCCGCGGGAGAGGGCGTAGACTAGACGTAGCGTGTATAGCGAACAATTCACTTGCGTACACAGACTGAGCGGCCAGAGACGGGCATCTGGGGCGGAGACGAGTCGTGCATGGCAGGTCGCGACGCAGGCGAGCGAGTGCGAGTGCGAGAACGAGTTGCGACGCGTGTCCGAGACGCGTCGTGCTGAGACGCGTGACGTCAGTCGCCGGCCGTCCGGAGCGGGCACGCCGGGAGCCAATGGCGGCTCTCCCCGTACCACGTCCTTCCTCTTCTCCCTGCTCCGTCCCTCGTCCTGCTCCAACCCGTCGCCGTCCAACCGCATCGACGTCTCGCAGACGTCCGCAGTCGCTCCTGCAAGCCAACGCGGGCACCCGGGTCCCGACATGCCCCGTTCTCTGACTCTGCTCTGACCCTCCTCCCAACAACACGTCTCCTGGCCGCCATTCGACCTCTCTGCCGCCTCATCGTCCTACCTCGTCCTACCAATATCCCCAAAAGCCTGTTGCATGCAAGATATCGTCGCACAGGACTCAAGAGACGTCCCTTGTCCTCACCTATCCGCTGTCTTCCCCGAGAGCACATGGACGATTGGCGAGCTTCTCGACGGCGATCAAGCCGTCTCAGCGGCCTCACGACTTTTGTTGTCCCCCCTCCTCTTCCCCTGCTTGCTCTTCCTGAGCCTTCAACGTCGTCTCTCTTCTCGGGCTCTCCGCTGGCCTCGCCTCTACCTGTCAACGAGGTCGACTTGGCCTCCTCTCCCGCCACCATGTTCCTGTCCGCCTTCAGCCCTGCAGTCTCCGAGCATGCTCTGGCTCTGGACGACGCAGACACAACTGTCTCTGGACACACCCTGACACTCGTTGTTGGGCGCGATGGCTTCGTCGTCGTCCGCATGTGTCCTTTTCCCAGAGAGGCGTTGTTGATGTCAACATAGTACGTCCTTTCGCTCTTGACAAGTAGCCTCCCCCGCATCGGCGCACAAGCGTCTCGAACATGAAGCCAAAGCATGCTCATCGTTGAACGCATACATATCCTCCCCTTGTTCACCTCACCTCGTACGCCGACCTCTTCAGTTCGTATCGCCCCGCTGGTGGCTTGCTTTACATTCTCAAGGCTCACGGCCGTCCTGCGCTGCCTCAAGACGAGCACGCCATGGTATTCACGCACTAGGAGCGAGGTATCGGTACATGCAGAAGGTTGCGAACGTGCGCGGAGATCTGAGGGCGGATGTGGGGCTGTAGACGATATGTGTGTGATCTGGCGACTTCATAATTGTATCCAAGTTCGCGGACGTCGACGTCGAGTGCGACGACGAGAAAGTCGACCGTAAGTCAACATCGCTCACCGATTACGCACTGACTCGCAAGCTGTCGTGCACACGTCCCTCGAAAGACGTGCTGGCAACCTCCTCGCACCCTCTCATGCAGCCAAGGCTCGCTCGTCATCGCACCACAAGCCCTCTCCCTTCCTCGCCCCGCCTGCTGTGCGCAACCCGGGATGTGCGGCAGCTCCGTCCCCGCACGCCTCAGCCTCTACTCCCGTCGAACAACGGCGGCCATACGCTGCAGAGTCCGCACAAGCCGTCCGGGCTCTCCGACCGGTATGCGACATACATCTTTCTTATGCGTGCAGTTCTCTGACTCCGGACGCAAATGCAGATCCCTCATAGTATGTCACTCGTTGCACTAAGGTCGTTCACATTGGCTAATTGCTATTCTACAGGCAGGCGTCGTCCTCAAGACGTCGGACACAGCGCAGAGCAAGTACACGGCTGCATCGAGCGTTCCGTTCCCAGCCGCTGGACGGTAGCTATGGTCGACGAGATTGCGTGGGGCATCGGTTGGGGCTGCACAGCGGACGACATATCGCCTCCGCCCGAAGCGACTGGGTCTCGGTCCCGCTCACGATCTGTTGTGAAGGGGCGTCGAGATACCGTCGTCGACGACAACAGTCGTGCAGGATCCCGCGCCGCGCGCTCGTCAAGTCGCTCGACATCCGCTGTGCGGTCGGCCAGTCGGAGCCACTCGCGTCCGCCACATCATCCTCACGACCACGCCCAACCTTATCCTCACCCTCTCTTACACACGGAAAGCCATCCAGTCCACCTTCCTCGCATGCAGCCAAGCTTGTCGTCGCTCACGAATGCTATTCTGCGCACAAGCTCGACAATGTCCTCGGATTCATCGAGTCCGCATAGCTCAGCGATCATCCTTCAGCCCAGCCTCTCCAGTGACTCGGATATAGCTCATGAGCGCGAGCGTGGCCGGCTTCCTCGGGTGCGTCTGCGCGCAGACGCGTCCGTGTCCCGCTCGCGGAGCCCGCCCGAGATGCCGGTGACTCCGAGAGACATGTCCATGGATGTTGCGGTACGGCGGCACAAGTCGCCGCCAGCAAGGCCGTCCCTCAGCACTCCAGAGCTGGAGCACCCCATCTCTCAGCTCGACACCCTCGACGAGGACTCTCGGTGGCAGCTCAGCCCAAGCATGGACGAAGAGAGCGCGGCGGCGCGCAGTCTCAGTCGGTTCACTGACGAGTCGTCCGGCTCCCGTTCCTCGAGTGCCCGCGGCCGTCGCTTCTCGTCCTCCCGTGAGGAGTTGCGCAAGGTCATCCGGAACGAGAGCATGCCGCCCGTCCTGTCGCCATCGCACTCGTCCGCGTGGAGACTCCCTGCTGTGGGGACTTCGGGACGCACCACCGGCGCTCTGGCGCCTGCGACGCCCATTGCGATCCCTGGGGCATGCAAGTCTGCGCGCAGCCAGAGCTTGGGTCCAGCCTATCCTTCACGCCACGCGACGTAGTTCGTGTGTGTCTCCCTCCCTGTACATGTGTACGTTTCACGTAAGTTATACGCTTGGGGTTCCTCTTTGCACAGTGTGTTACGATATGATACCCTACCCGTACGCTCTCATCCACTTTCTTGCTTTCTCTACTTTGGAAATCCTCGCATCTTTTGTCGCCCATTTTCCCATCTCTCCTATCATCACATCTCCTATCCGTCTCGACTCCTGTCACCGCTATGACCGTCCCACAGGCTCCAGTTTCGGGGTTCGGGCATCTGCGCAGCCCTCGTCGTGTACTTGTATCTGCGTCGCGCCCTAGTCATCCTCTGCACACTTATGTATCGAAAAGCTCCCGGCTCAAGTTGTCCATACTGTACTGTCCTGTACTCGGTAGTGCGTAATATACAGCCGTCAGGGCTATGTCCCCCCGTCCGGTGCGTCAGATTCCGAGTCTCCATGACGCGCTCATCGAGATATCGCCCAGGGACGAATGTTGGGCGTCCGGGAGCACCCCCGCATCGGATGCTGCTAGCCGGACGAGATTGCACCAGATGGAAGCTCGACCTTAGGGTGTTCTGGGGGGCCTATAGGCGCAGTGTGGCCTGGGGGAGGAGGAGGGGATGGGGGCGACTCGGAGGAGGAGACGAGGAGCTGGGAGACTGGCTGCGGCACGGACGACGCCTGAGCAGCTCAACAGTGCTCTAGGCTGGGCGCATGAAGAGAAGGGGCACTCAGGTGCGTACTTCTGCGCATTGCACGCCGGACTTGCTCATGACCACGACCAAATTGTATTGCAAGACGTCGTACTACTATACAGGACAGAACCTCTACGCTACGCAGCCGACTGCACGCCGTGAATTCCGACCGTTCCGCATCCAAGCTGCCATGCGCGCCGCTCTGATATAGCTCGATTCGACTCGTCAGGATCCGGGCGAGGATGGGTCTGGCAGGTACGACAGGCGAGGACGCAGTGGAAACAACATACCGCGTGGACGCGTCCTACGACCCGCACAACTCGACAGCCACGCCCATACTCTGACCGACGCGCCTCGAGGCCGCGCCTTGAGACCTCTATACCCGACCCGACGATTGATGTGGATGCACGGTGAGTAGATTGCGCTGTTATAATAGAGATGCGGAAGTACCCACTCGCGATCTAGGATTCCTGCGGCACCAGAAATGACGCGTCGAGCGTGGAGTGCCAGTACTCGACGGCGGCCCCGGTGTCTCGTATACGCCCGGAATCGTGCATACCCACGCGCCGTGCAGAGGAACGGCGGAGAGAAGTAAGTCGGCGGGGAAGTGGGAGCGCATGACTCGGATGCAGAAGCACGGTGAGTACAGTGCGCTGTCACAACAGGTACGGAGGTACTCACTCGCGATACAGACTTTTCGCGGCAGGAAGAAACGACGGTTGAGTGTGCGTTCGCCGTACGAGTACTGAACAGCTCGCTATAGCCGCACGATGTCTGGTATGCTCCGGGAGACGTGCAGAGGAATGGCGGAGGGAAGGAAGTTGGCGGGGGAAGTGGGAGGAAGGAAGTGTGGGAGATGAGAAGCACGCAAGTCGGATGGGCGTGCTCGGCGATGTGGCATTGTTCTCGGGATTGTCCGCCGGCGAGGTTACACTGACACTTCCCCTTTCAGCGGCCTTGCCGAGACGTCGCACTGGATGTCGCGTTCAGACTGCTGCGAAGCAGCTTAGCCCGTTACGTATCATGGGTCCCGACTCCCGATTCACGAGGTCAGTCTGTTCTCCCGCTGCGCCGGTGTGCGGCACTCAGGCATCCGATGCTTACCACGTCCGTCCAATAGTAGTGAACACTGGGATTGCAAGGAAACCACAGACACCGTTGACAGTCCTCCCGCGGGCATAGTGCCTCCTATTCCAGGGAGATACTTCGGGTCTTCATGCTGCCAACATTACAGCGTTGGCTCCGAGCCTCGGAAGACGGTATGAGTGTTATGGTTCTGGTGCTGTACACTTACTCGCGCCCGAGATATGTATTCAGGCTTTGAACCTGATTGATCTGCCGCGCTCCCGCGGTCTGTGAGCAATACACATGGTTCCCGAAGCTCGGACGTGGTCAGGCATGGGTGAACCCTCTCAAGACTTGGTAGGTTCGCCGCAGCGCTGCGTAGTCCTGGCCATACAACACTTGTGCTGCTCAGGGCTATAGAACCTGCCTGGGAGCTTGTGCTGCCAGCGACTTCAATCTGCCGAACAACGCCTGAATCAGTGCATTTGGTTGCCAGAGTGCAGACGTAATAATCATTCCAGCATGATGCGCTACTGCTCAACCCTGGGACGTCCTTGGCACTCCTTCAAGTTGCAGGTGGTCTGAGATATAGATGCCGCAGCGCACAATCCACGAGTAGTAACCATACCATCTGGGCGAGCAGAAACATGAGCTCCAATCGACGCTGCTACGGCTCTGCTGAGGAGACTAAACACGCAAGCCAAGACCTCCATTCATCCTGCCAAACAGCTGTGCCTGTGAGTAACAGCCGGCACGCAGATGGGACCTCAATCAGACGTCTGCGCCTCGAGCTTCCAGTGCCATCCATGCGCGGCCTCGAGCTCACACAACTTGGTTGAACTTTGAAAAGGTTCATTCACAACCACGAATACAGGAGTCCAGGCTTGAACGAGACCTATGTAACATGCGCATCTGCCGCTACCAGTGATAGCGGCGGACCGACACCGCCGTCATCCGCGTCGTCTTCAATCCACCGCGCACTCTTCGGTCCGTTCCGGACGAATCGAGGCGGGAACCTGCTCGAGTCGATCGTCGGCCGCTCGCGATGCTGGCCCAAGTCCCCACGGCAAACCACCGGCCATGCCGCGGGCGAACAGAAGCCCGGCACAGCGTTGTACACGCTCTCGCCCGCCGCGAGCAGCTCGCCGGCTGTCGCCTTCCGAAACCGCAGGACTCCGGTCTCGAACAGCTCGAGGAGTCGCAGGACGGTCTGCGCGCCGCCCTCGATGTTGCTGAGGTTGCCGAAGGCGACGTCCCACGGCCATCCCACGAGGAGGACGCTGTGCGGGACGACGACGTTGTCCCGGAATGCGTATGCTTCCCAGTGCACTTCTGCACGGAAGTCCCCGGAGATCTCCACTAGAGCTTCAATAGTAAGACGCACGCACGAGCCGAAGACCGTGGAAATGAGGTACGTACCGAGGTTCATCCTGAGAACGTCTCTCAGAAGGCCCTTGTCTGCGCCAGACGGCCTGGCATACTTCTCGCCCTTCGTCTTCCCAATCGCTGGTCCAGAGCGACCCATAGCTTCCAGAGATGATATGATGCCGGTGGTGGTGCGAGTGGCAGAGGACGAGGTTTTGCGAAGCGGATGGGAGCGACTCAACTTGCCTGCCGCACTTGAAGACGCCGCCCTTCAACGAATTCTCTGGCTGGCACTGAGCTCACAGGCGTGGATCGCGCCTGGGAGCGTCTCTAACATGCGACGGGCCTCTCGAGGCTCCTCCTCGTGCACGGAGACATACCAGGTAAGTGCGGCAGCGTACTACATGAAACAGCTCGTAGAGTGACACGCCTTCCCGGCAGAACGGACGCGAGCCCGGCTCGCCGATGATCTCAAAGCACACGGCCGCTCCTCATCGTGCAGTCCGAAGTTCTGTTGCGGGGACATACTTGCCGGAGAACCAGCATAGGCAACCCTCCCGCCGCTGCGTTCGACGCGTTCAAGGTCTGCAAGGACTCGGACGTGTAAGTCGTCGCATCTCGATTGTCAGAGGCGATCCTGAGCACTTACCCAGCTCCAGTACTTGAGTCTTGCGCACATGGCAAACCGCTCGTGGTGTCGGCGGGACGCTCCGACGACAGCGGGGCCAAATGCGTTCACCAAGCGTGACGTTTCCTGCGTGCCTTACGCGCTCCCGGCCGGCGGATGAAAGCCGCAGGACCGCTATCCTCCACGACTGCGCTCGTGCAGGACCGCGGCACCCCGAGCGTGATTTTGCTGCGGGACGTTCAGCTCGCATTACTCGACTGAGTTTGGATATGTCTCGACTTACCGGCGGACCCAGAGACGTTGTATCAGCGAGGGGTGCGAGGGACCGATCGAGAAACGATATGTGATGGCCTCCTGCCGACCGCCAAGACGGGAACGTTCGACGAGCCGACAGAGAGAGGGGAAGCCTGAACGTATAGAAGCGTTGCGCAACCCTGACTGCTTCGTCGTGCACGCGTTGTCCAATATCCTGACGAGCGGCGAGCTACCAGTCAACTCCTGCGGAGCAGTCCGCAGACCCAGCGGCGTAGTCTGTCGCCAGGTGAGCCCGCGTGCCCAGACACCATGACTGCAGTCGTCCGCACCGGTTCGCAGAGTTCAGCCTCTCCCAGCATGACTGGCGGCCGGCTGCATGCGGGATATGGCGGATGACGCACCGCAGATCGCGGGAGTTCGCGAGAAGCGGCGACGAAAGACGCTTCAGAGGTCAGGCTCCATGCTCGGGATGATGGTCGCCTCTGAGTAGGCGTGTGTGGTCGCTGCGTCGACGTGTCCTCGACGAATCGCGGTTCAGCCAGTGTCTCGGTGGCATTATGTCGTCAGACACTGACGATGTGTGCAGGCTGGACGTCTGCCCGCGGCCTGAAGACTCGAGTCACTCGACCGGGCGCACTACCATGTACAGCGGGCCCAGCAATGCTCGCGACGTCGTCGTGATCGTGGGGCTCTTGCCTGCCACCCCAGGGTCTACGCAGAGGTCCGTCCTCGCGCAGAATCGCTCGGACTCTAGCTCCAGCCTGCACGCATGCGAATAAGTAAGTTCAGTCTTCGACGCCAGGAGTGAGCACGCAACTCACAACTCACCTTCGATACCCCGGCTAACTAGTAACCGGCATGGGACCGCCTGGATCGTGTCCGGGGCGGCAGCGTGCTATGGTCGTGGCCGTTCTCCGTCGCCGTTCTCTACTTCCTCGTCAGACACCGACGATGTGTGCTGGACGTCTGCGCACGGCGTGAAGACTCGACCGGGCGCACTACTGTGTAGAGTACAGCCGGCTCAGCGATGCTCGCGACGTCGTCGCCGCGGACTTTTGCCTGCCACTTCAGAGTTTGCTCAGAGGTCCATCCTCGAGCACGATCGCTCGGCCTCGAGCTCCAGCCTGCACGCATGCGAATAGTCAGTCTTCGATGCCACGAGCGAGTACACACCTCACGACGAACCTTCGATACCCCGGCCGGTGTATGGACCGCACGGAAGGTCTCCCGGACAGTGTGCTGTGGCCGTGGTCGTTCTCTGTCGCCGCTCTCTCCATTGCCATGGCCATCTGGTGAGGTCCGTCGCATCGTTGGGATGCAACGAGCCGGCCAGCTCTCTGCCAGAACGGCACACAGACCAAGTCTCCCTCGACCGCATGACGAGCGTGCTCGTTCCTGCCCGACGGTCCGTATTCTACTGCGTGTTGCAGTATTCAGGAACACCGCCCGCTTCCCGACCGTGCGCGCGACGTCGCGTCGCAAACCGGTACGACATATCGAAGCTTGTGCCTGCACTCCATCAACGCCACGGCGGGCCACGGAGAGCTGGTCCGACGTACCGAATAGTCCGCAAGCCTGAGAGCGACGTCGGGCTGCTCGCGCGGTGTATCCGGTCGCGGTTTCCGCACTAGAGATTCGAGGGCTGGGTGGCAGCACCACACTGTCCGCTGGTATCACTGCTAAGTCCTGTCGACCGGTACAAGCAAGGACAACGAGTCGGGACGGCGGACGGCCGAGCTGCGACTGGTACGACCGTGCCGGTGTGTGCGCTGTCGGGGGCAGCTCAGCGCATCAAACAACATATGCAGACTACTCGGACGAGCGTACCGGTTGCTTGGAATGTCGACGACATTGGCCTCCAGGCCGTTGATTCTGATCCCTGCCCGGCTTCTCGCGCTCGTTCGGAGCGAACAACGGTCGGATACACCTCTAGCGGGCCTCACGACGTTCACATGGCCGAACTGGTCCTGCCTTCATCCTGCGGCGGGTGCTGCACCTCTCCCAGACTGCACGTCCCGGGCACGAGGCCAGCACTGCGCACGGCGCTGCTGCCTCTCCCAGAGCGGACGGCCAGCTGGGACCGTGCACAGCGAGCGGCGGGACGCCTTTCAAACGGCTGCGTGCAATCCGTCAGGCGAGCACGCTGCCGACCATCCTGTGCCTCGATGCCCGTCGAAAGAACTGCGATGCAGGGTCGCCGGACGTCCCTTCCTACGCCAAATGCGTCCGAAGAACCATCCGAGCAGGGAATCGAGCGGTTCACGAGGGTCTCGCGGTACCAGCGTGCCGTCTCGTCCTTCATAGCGTTCGAACGGAGACCTGCCTATCGAGCGGACTGGTCAGCAGCGGGAGAGCGAGTGCGCGCCGGGACGTACCATGGGGGGTCCCAGACTGCAGTGCCCGGGTGTCAGGCGAGGGCGGGCGACGGCGGATTCGTCGAATGAGGCGAGTTCACTGCTTGCGGCCAGACGTCGCGTATCTCTGCGCCCTGGCGAGCTTCTGGGACGTGGGACGTGGGACGTTTGCGCTCGAGGTCCGGCAATCGGCTGAACGGAATCACGAATGCAAACGGATGAATGAACAGACGGCGAGAGTGAGCACCGTGCCGAGGATCCGCTCGACCGTCAAGTCTGAGACTGCGCGAGGAGAACTCCCTGGATTTGCCTGCGTCAGTGCACTGGCAATGCGGGCGTGAGGGATACTCACTGCTACCTCGGTGTGTCGGGTTCGAGATTCTTCGAACAGGACAATGTCGAGCAGGAGGATACACGCACCTTTTCGGGTCCGGTGAGATCGACCACGTTCATGGCACACGGCACGTTCGTGCGGTGTCAGGAAAAACGGACTGTATTCGAGACTGCAATGGGAATGTACATACACGAGTGTGCGTCGTCGCACGAGATCGCGAGGGACATGACGTCGTGTGCGTCGCGGTGTGTACCGAGGACCGAGTATGGGTGCGCGCGCTGCATGGTCCGGGTCGAGGACAAGCGAGCGGCACGACCCGCGCGTGGCGTGTTTGTCCTGCGGCGGAGGCGGTCAAATGCAGAGAGGGAGCGACGAGAGCTCCTCACTCCCCCCTCCACCTCCACCTCGCCCCCTCCCCTCTTCTCGTCCTTCCCTGCTCACTGTACACACTGCACACAGCGTCGTCCACACCGTCGCCTGTAGCTACGTGCAGCGCAAGGTACGTCCGGCTTGCTGTGTATGCGGGCCCCGTGCTGACTGTGCATGCTAGATGTCGTCGTCGTCGGTCATGGTACGCGGTGGCTAGGATGCATATATGAGGTCAGTGCGAGTCTTATCGGCTGTAAGAACTTACTGACCACGTCCTTTTGGTAGGCCTGCAGGTACGCCATACACCGACGCCGCGCTGGGGCGGAGTACGGCAGGCGGACGGGACGGGCCAGGCCTTGGGCTTGCATGAGACGCGAGGGTGGGCCGCGGGAGAGGGCGTAGACTAGACGTAGCGTGTATGGCGGAGAATTCACTTGCGTACACGGACTGTGCGGCCAGAGACGGGCATCTGGGGCGGAGACGAGTCGTGCATGGCAGGACGCGACGCAGGCGAGCGAGTGCGAGTGCGAGAACGAGTTGCGACGCGTGTGCGAGACGCGTCGTGCTGAGACGCGTGACGTCAGTCGCCGGCCGTCCGGAGCGGGCACGCCGGGAACCAATGGCGGCTCTCCCCGTACCACGTCCTTCCTCTTCTCTCTGCTCCGTCCCTCGCCCTGCTCCACGCCCGTCGCCGTCCAACCGCATCGACGTCTCGCAGACGTCCCACAGCCGTCCGCACGCTGAGAAGGCAACGCAGTCGCTTCTGCAAGCTTCGGGCACCCGGGTCCCGACATGCCCCGCGCGAGAGTTCTCTGACTCTGCTCTTTTCCTCCTCCCAACACCTCGTCTCCTGGCCGCCATTCTACCTCTCTGCCGCCTCATTGTCCTACCTCGTTCTACCACTCCCCCAAAAGCCTGTCGCATGCGAGATATCGTCGCACAGGACTCAAGAGACGTCCCTTGTCCCCACCTATCCGCTGTCTTCCCCGAGAGCGCATGGACGAACGGCGAGCTTCTCGATGGCGACCAAGCCGTCTCAGCGGCCTCAGGACTTCGTTGCCTCCTCCTCCTCTTCCTCTGCCAGCTCTTCCTCACCCTCCAACGTCGTCTCTCTTCCTGGGCTCTCCGCTGGCCTCGCCTCTACCTGTCGACAAGGTCGACTTGGCCTCCTCTCCCGCCGTCATGTTCCTGTCCGCCCGCAGCCCTGCAGTCTCCGAGCATGCTCTGGCTCTGGGCGACGCAGACGCAACCGTCGCTGGACACACCTCAAGACACGTTGCGCACGACGGCGTCTTCGTCCTCCGCAGTGCAGTGTGTCTGGCGGCGCTGTTGCTGTCAACATAGTACGTCCTTTCGCTCTCGACAAGTAGCCTCCCCCGCATCGGCGCACAAGCGTCTCGAACATGAAGCCAAAATATGCTCATCGTCGAACGCATACATATCCTCCCCTTGTTTACCTCACCTCGTACGTCCACCTCTTCAGTTCGTATCGCCCCGCTGGCAGCTTGTTTGACGTTCTCAAGCCTGACCGCCGTCCTGCGCTGCCTCAAGACGGGCACGACATGGTATTCACGCAGTAGGAGCGAGGTATCGGTACATGCAGAAGGTTGCGAACGTGCGCGGAGATCTGAGCGCGGATGAGGTGCTGTAGACAATACGTGTGTTTTCCGGCGACTTCATAATTGTATCGAAGTTCGCGGACGACGACGTCGAGTGCGACGACGAGAAAGTCGAGCGTAAGTCAACACCTCTCACCGATTACGCACTGACTCGCAAGCTGTCGTGCGCCCGTCCCTCGAAAGACGTGCTGGCAACCTCCTCGCACCCTCTCACGCAGCCAAGGCTCGCCGGTCATCGCACCTCAAGCCCTCTCCCGTCCTCGCCCCGCCTGCTGTGCGCAACCCGGGATGTACGGCAGCTTCGTCCCCGCACGCCTCAGCCTCTACTCCCGTCGAACAACGGCGGCCCTACGGTGCAGAGTCCGCACAAGCCGTCCGGGCTTTTCTACCGGTATGCGACATACATCTTTCTTATGCGTGCAGTTCTCTGACTCCGGACGCGAATGCAGATCCCTCATGGTATGTCACTCGTTGCACCACAGTCATTTGTATTGGCTAACTGCTATTCTACAGGCAGGCGTCGTCCTCAAGACGTCAGAACAGCGCAGAGCAAGTACGCGACTACATCGAGCGTTCCGTTCCCAGTCGCTGGACGGTAGCTATGGTCGACGAGATTGCGTGGGGCATCGGTTGGGGCTCCGCGGCGGACGACGTATGGCCTCCGCCCGAAGCGACAGCGTCTCGGTCCCGCTCACGATCTGTTGTGAAGGGGCGTCGAGATACCGTCGTCGACGACAACAGTCGTGCAGGATCCCGCGCCGCGCGCTCGTCAAGTCGCTCGACATCCGCTGTGCGGTCGGCCAGTCGGAGCCACTCGCGTCCGCCACATCATCCTCACGACCACGTCCAACCTTATCCTCACCCTCTCTTACACACGGAAAGCCATCCAGTCCACCCTCCCGCATGCAGCCAAGCTTGTCGTCGCTCACGAATGCTATTCTGCGCACAAGCTCGACGATGTCCTCAGATTCATCGAGTCCACATAGCTCAGCGATCATCCTTCAGCCCAGCTTATCCAGTGACTCGGATATAGTTCAAGAGCGCGAGCGTGGCCGGCTTCCTCGGGTGCGTCTGCGCGCAGACGCTTCCGTGTCCCGCTCGCGGAGCCCACCCGAGATGCCGGTGACTCCGAGAGACATGTCCATGGATGTTGGGGTACGGCGGCACAAGTCGCCGCCAGCAAGGCCGTCCCTCAGCACTCCAGAGCTGGAGCACCCCATCTCTCAGCTCGACACCCTCGACGAGGACTCTCGGTGGCAACTCAGCCCAAGCATGGACGAAGAGAGCGCGGCGGCGCGCAGTCTCAGTCGGTTCACTGACGAGTCGTCCGGTTCCCGTTCTTCGAGCGCCCGCGGCCGTCGGTTTTCGTCCTCCCGTGAGGAGTTGCGCAAGGTCATCCGGAACGAGAGCATGCCGCCCGTCCTGTCGCCATCGCACTCGTCCGCGTGGAGACTCCCTGCTGTAGGGACTTCGGGACGCACCACCGGCGCTCTGGCGCCTGCGACGCCCATTGCGATCCCTGGGGCATGCAAGTCTGCGCGCAGCCAGAGCTTGGGGCCAGCCTATCCTTCACGCCATGCGACGTAGTTCGTGTGTGTGTCCCTCCCTGTACATGTGTACGTTTCACGTAAGTTATACGCTTGGGGTTCCTCTTTGCACAGTGTGTTACGATATGATACCCTACCCGTACGCTCTCATCCACTTTCTTGCTTTCTCTACTTTGGAAATCCTCGCATCTTTTGTCGCCCATTTTCCCATCTCTCCTATCATCACGCCTCCTATCCGTCTCGACTCTCTCTCCTGTCACCGCTATGACCGACTCCAGTTCCGGGGTACGGGCATCTGCGCAGCCCTCGCCGTGTACTTGTATCCGCGTCGCGCCCCAGTCATCCTCCGCACACTTATGTATCCAAAAGCTCCCGGCTCAAGTTGTCCATACTGTACTGTCCTGTACTCGGTAGTGCGTAATATACAGCCGTCAGGGCTATGTCCCCCCGTCCGGTGCGTCAGATTCCGAGTCTCCATGACGCGCTCATCGAGATATCGCCCAGGGACGAATGTTCGGCGACGGGCGTCCGGGAGCACCCCCGCATCGGATGCTGCTAGCCGGACGAGATTGCACCAGATGGAAGCTCGACCTTAGGGTGTTCTGGGGGGCTTATAGGTGCGGTGTGGTCTGGGTGGGTTATAGTCGCTAGGGGTCGAGGACAGCGAGGAGCTGGGAGACTGGCTGCGGCACGGACTTGGAAATGTACGGACGACGTCTGAGCAGCTCAACAGTGCTCTAGGCTGGGCTCATGAAGAGACGGGGCACTCAGGTGCGTACTTCTGCGCATTGCTCGCCGGACTTGCTCATGACCACGACCAGATCTAGTATTGCAAGACGTCGTACAGTACAGGACAAAATCTCTACGCTACGGAGCCGACTGCCCCTGCCTCGCCGTGAATTCCGTCCGCTCCGCCTCCAAGCTGCCATGCGCGATTCCGTGCCGCCCTTACATAGCTCGATTCGACTCGTCAGACTCCAGGCGAGGACGGGTCTGGCAGGTACGACAGGCGAGGACGCAGTGGAAACAACATACCGCGAGGGACGCGTCCTACGACCCGCACAACTCGACAGCCACGCCCATACTCTGACCGACGCGCCTCGAGGCCGCTCCTCGAGACCTCTATCCACGACCCGACGACTGATGTGGATGCACGGTGAGTAAATTGCGCTTATACTAGAGATGCGGCCCGGGAACTACTCACTCGTGATCTAGGATTCCTGCGGCAAGCGGCCGTTGAGCGTGCGTTCGCCATGCAAGTTGAACAGCGCGCTGTGGCCGCCCGATGTCTCGTATACTTACGCCGGGACTCGTGCAGAGGATGGCGGAGGGAAGTACGTTCATAGGGGAGGTGGGAGGACGGAAGTGTGGAGGGGGGAAGCATGCAAGTCGGACGGGTGCGCTCGGCGAGGTGGGAACATGTACCGAGCAGGCAGGCTTCCGGCCGGCAAGGTTTGTGCTCGGGGTCGTCCGCCGGCGAGGTTACACTGACAGTTCCCCTTTCAGCGGCCTTGCCGAGACGTCGCACTGGATGTCGCGTTCAGACTGCTGCGAAGCAGCTTAGCCCGTTACGTATCATGGGTCCCGACTCCCGATTCAAGAGGTCAGTCTGTTCTCCCGCTGCGCCGATGTGCGGCACTCAGGCATCCGATGCTTACCACGTCCGTCCAATAGTGAACACTGGGATTGCAAGGAAACCACAGACACCGTTGACAGTGCTCCCGCGGGCATAGTGCCTCCTATTCCAGGGAGATACTTCGGGTCTTCATGCTGCCAAAATGACAGCGTTGACCCCGAGCCTCGGAAGACAGTATGAGCGTTATGGATCTGGTGCTGGACACTTACTCGCGCCCGCCGAGGATTTATGTAAACTTTGGACATGATTGATCTGCCGTGCTCCTACGGTCTGTGAGCAATACACATGATTTCCGAAGCTCGGACGTGGTCAGGCATGGGTGAACCCTCTCAAGACTTGGTAGGTTCGCCGCAGCGCTGCGTAGTCCTGGCCATACAACACTTGTACCGCTCAGGGCTACCGAATCTGCCTGGGAGCTTGGGCTGCCAGCGATATGGCTTCAATCTGCCGAACAACGCCTGAATCAGTGCGTTTGGTTGCCAGAGTGCAGACGTAACCATCATTCCAGCATGACGTGCTACTGCTCAACGCTGGGACGTCCTTGGCACTCCTTCAAGTTGCAGGCATTTGGTCTGAGACATAGATAGCGCAGCGCACAATCCACGAGCTAACCATACCATTGGGGCTAGCAGAAACATGAGCTCCAATCGACGCTGCTACAGCTCTGCTGAGAAGACAGAACACGCAAGCCAATTGGACCTCCATTCGTCCTGCCAAACAGCTGTGCCTGTAAGTAATAGCCGGCACGCAGATGGGACCTCAATCAGATGTCTGCGCCTGACGATGTCTCGAGCTTTCAGTGCCATCCATGCACGGCCTCTAGCTCACACAACTTGGTTGAACTTCAAAAAGGTTCATTCACAACCACGAATACAGGAGTCCGGGGTTGAACGAGACCTATGTAACATGCGCATCTGCTGCTACCAGTGATAGCGGCGGACCGACCCCGCCGTCTTCCGCGTCGTCTTCAATCCACCGCGCACTCTTCGGTCCGTTCCGGACGAATCGAGGCGGGAACCTGCTCGAGTCGATCGTCGGCCGCTCGCGATGCTGCCCAAGTCCCCACGACAAACCACCGGCCATGCCGCGGGCGAACAGAAGCCCGGCACAGCGTTGTACACGCTCTCGCCCGCCGCGAGCAGCTCGCCGGCTGTCGCCTTCCGAAACCGCAGGACTCCGGTCTCAAACAGCTCGAGGAGTCGCAGGACGGTCTGCGCGCCGCCCTCGATGTTGCTGAGGTTGCCGAAGGCGACGTCCCACGGCCATCCCACGAGGAGGACGCTGTGCGGGACGACGACGTTGTCGCGGAATGCATATGCCTCCCAGTGCACTTCTGCACGGAAGTCCCCGGAGATCTCCACTAGAGCTGGATAGTAAGACGCACGCACGAGTCGAAGACCGTGGAAATGAAGTACGTACCGAGGTTCATCCTGAGAACGTCTCTCAGAAGGCCCTTGTCTGCGCCAGACGGCCTGGCATACTTCTCGCCCTTCGTCTTCCCAATCGCTGGTCCAGAGCGACCCATGGCTTCCAGAGATGATCGAGGATGCCGGTGGTGGTGCGAGTGGCAGAGGACGAGGTGTTGCGAAGCGGATGGGAGCGACTCAACTTGTCTGCTGCACAAGATGCCGCGCTTCAACGAATGCCCTGGCTGGCACCGAGCTCACAGGCGTGGATCGTGCCTGGGAGCGTCTCTAACATGCGACGGGTCTCTCGAGGCTCCTCCTCGTGCACGGAGACATACCACGTAAGTGCGGCGAGCAACGTACCTGGAACAGCTCGTAGAGTGACACGCCTTCCCGGCAGAACAGACGCGAGCCCGGCTTGCCGACGATCTCAAAGCACACGGCCGCTCCTCATCGTGCAGTCGGAAGTTCTGTTGCGCGAACATACTTGCCGGATAACCAGCTAGGCAACCCTCCCGCTGCTTCGTTTGACGCGTCCAAGGTCTGCAGGATAGATTCTGTGAGTCGTCGCATCTTGGTCGTCAGAGGCGATCCTGAGCACTTACCCAGCACCAGTACTTGAGTCTTGCGCACACAAATCGCTCGTGGTGTCGGCGGGACGCTCCGACGACAGCGGGGCCAAATGCGTTCACCTAGCGTGACGTTTCCTGCGTGCGTTACGCGCTCCCGGCCGGCGGATGAATGCCGTAGGACCGCTATCCTTACGACTGCGCCTGTGCAAGACCGTTGCATACTGAGCGTGAGTTTGCTGCGCGACGTTCAGCTCGCATTACTCGACTGCCTCTGGATATCTATCGACTTACCAGCGGACTCAGAGACGTTGTATCAGAGAGGGCTGCAAGGGACCGATCGAGAAACGGTATGTGATGGCCTCCTGCCGACCGGACGGGAACGTTCGACGAACCGACAGAGCTGAGAGGGGATGGCATAGAAGCGTCGCGCAACCCTGACGGCTTCGTCGTGCACGCGTTGTCCAATATCCTGACGAGCGGCGAGCTGCCAGTAAAATCCTGCGGAGCAGTCCGCAGACCCAGCGGCGTACGCTGTCGCAAGGGTGAGCCCGCGTGCCCAGACACCATGACTGCAGTCGTCCGCACCGGTTCGCAGAGCTCAGCCTCTCCCAGCATGACTGGCGGCCGGCTGCATGCGGGATATGACGGATGACGCACCGCGGATCGCCGAGGTTCGCCAGAAGCGGCTACGAAAGACGATCCAGAGGTCAGGCTTCAGGCTCGGGATACTGGTCGCCTCCGAGTAGGCGTGTGCGGCCGCTGTGTCGACCTGTCCTCGACGAATCACGGTCCAGCCTGTGTGCCGTTGGCATTCTGTCGTCAGACTCCACCGACGATGCAGTCCGCTGAACGTCTGTGCACGGCCTGAAGACTCGACCGGGCGCACTACCATGTACAGCGGGCCCAGCAATGCTCGCGACGTCGTCGTGATCGTAGGGCTCTTGCCTGCCATTCCATCGGAGTCTACGCAGAGGTCCGTCCTCGCGCAGGATCGCTCGGACTCGAGCTCCAGCCTGCACGCATGCGAATAAGTAAGTTCAGTCTTCGATGCCACGAGTGAGCACGCAACTCACAACGAACCTTCAATACCCCGGCTAACTAGTAACCGGCATGGGACCGCCTGGATCATGTCCCGGGCAGCGTGCAATGGTCGTGGCCGTCCTCTGTCGCCGTTCTCTACTTCCTCTTCAGACACCGACGATGTGTGCTGGACGTCTGCGCACGGCGTGAAGACTCGAGCGGGCGCACTACTGTGTAGAGAACAACCGGCTCAGCGATGCTCGCGACGTCGTCGTCGCGGAATTTTGCCTGCCACTCCCGAGTCTGCTCAGAGGTCCACCCTCGCGCACGATCGCTCGGCCTCGAGCTCCAGCCTGCACGCATGCGAATAATCAGTCTTCGATGCCACGAGCGAGTACACACCTCACGACGAACCTTCGATACCCCGGCCTGTGTATGGACCGCACGGAAGGTCTCCCGGACAGTGTGCCGTGGCCGTGGCCGTCCTGAATCGCCGTTCACTGTGGACTGACGGCCATCTGGTGAGGTCCGTCGCATCGTCGGGATGCAACGAGCCGGCCCTCTCTGCCAGTACGGCACACAGACCGAGCCGCATGACGAGCGTGCTCGTTCCTGCCCAACGGTCCGTATTCTTCTGCGTGTTGCAGTATTCAGGAACATCGCCCGCTTCCCGACCGTGCGCGCGACGTCGCGTCGCAAACCGGTACGACATATCGACGCTTGTGCCTGCACTCCATCAACGCCACGGCGGGCCACGGAGAGCAGGTCCGACCTACCGAATAGTCCGCAAGCCTGAGAGCGACATCGGGCTGCTCGCGCGGTGTATCCGGTCGCGGTTTCTGCACTCGAGACTCGAGAGCTGGGTGGCAGCACCACTCTGTCCGCTGGTATCAGTACTGACGAGTCCTCGACCCATGTTGCCCCGGTACAAGCAAGGACAACTCGGGACGGCGAACGGCCGAGCTGCGACTGGTACGACCGTGCCGGCGTGTGCGCTGTCGGGTGCAGCTCAGCGCATAGAACAACATATGCAGACTACTCGGACGAGCGCACCGGTTGCTTGGTATGTCGAAGACATTGGCTCGCAGGCCGTTGATCCTGATCCCTGCCCGGCTTCTCGCGCTCGTTCGGAGCGAACAACGGTCGTATACGTCTCTGGCGTGCTGTACGACGTTCACACGGCCGAACTGGTCCTGCCTTCATCCTGCGGCGGGTGCTGCACCTGGACCCAAACCTCTCCCAGAGTGCACGTCCCGGGCACGAGGCCAGCACGGCGCACGGCGCTGCTGCCTCTCCCAGAGCGGACGGCGGCCAGCTGGGACCGCGCACGGCGAGCGGCGGGACTCCTCTCGAATAGCTGCGTGCGATCCGTCAGGCGAGCACGCTGCCGACCATCCTGTGCCTCGACGCCCGTCGAAAAAACCGCGATGCAGGGTCGCCAGACGTCCCTTCCTACGCCAGATGCGTCCGAAGAACCACCCGCGCAGGGAATCGAGCGGTTCACGAGAGTCTCGCGGTACCAGCGTGCCGTCTCGTCCTTCATAGCGTTCAAACGGGACCTGCCTATCGAGCGGACTGGTCAGCAGCGGGAGAGCGAGTGCGCGCCGGGACGTACCATGGGGGGTCCCAGACTCCAGTGCCCGGGTGTCAGGCGAGTGCGGGCGACAGCGGATTCGTCGAATGAGGCGAGTTCACTGCTTGCGGCCAGACGTCGCGTATCTCTGCGCCCTGGCGAGCTTCTGGGACGTGGGACCTTCGCGCTCGAGGTCCGGCGATCGGCTGAACGGAATCACGAATGCAAACGGATGAATGAACAGACGGCGAGAGTGAGCACCGTCCCGAGGATGCACCCGACCTTCGAGTCTGAGTCTGAGTACGGAGGCCGGCGGAGGACTCTCTGCATTGGCCTGCATCAGTGCATTGGCAATGAGGGCGCGAGGGGTACTCACTGCTGCTACCTCGGCGTATCGAGTGCGAGATTGCTCGAACAGGACAATGTCGAACAGGAGGACACACGCACCTGTTCGGGTCCGGTGAGATCGACCAAGTTCATGGCACACGGCACGTTCGTGCGGTGTCTGGAGAAACGGACTGTATTCATGACTGCAATAAAAATGTACATACACGAGTGTGCGTCGTCGGACGAGGTCGGGAGGGACATGACGTCGTGTGAGTCGCGGTGTGTACCGAGGACCGAGTATGGGTGCGCGCGCTGCATGGTCCGAGTCGAGGACAAGCGCGGCACGACCCGCGCGTGGCGTGTTTGTCCTGCGGCTGAGGCGGTCAAATGCAGAGAGGGAGCGACGAGAGCTCCTCACTCCCCCCTCCACCTGCACCTCGCCCCCTCCCCTCCTCTCGTCCTTCCCTGCTCACTGTACACACTGCACACAGCGTCGTCCACACCGTCGCCTGTAGCTACGTGCAGCGCAAGGTACGTCCGACTTGCTGTGTATGCGGGCCCCGTGCTGACTGCATGCTAGACGTCGTCGTGGTCGTCGGTCATGGTACGCGGTGGCTAGGATGCATATATGAGGTCAGTGCGAGTGTTATCGACTGTGAAAACTTACTGACCACGTCCTTTTGATGGGACTGCAGGTACTACATACACCGACGCCGCGCTGGGGCGGAGTACGGCAGACGGACGGGACGGGACAGGCCTTGGGCTTGCATGAGACGCGAGGGTGGGCCGCGGGAGAGGGCGTAGACTAGACGTAGCGTGTATAGCGAAGAATGCACTTGCGTACACGGACTGAGCGGCCAGAGACGGGCATCGGGGGCGGAGACGAGTCGTGCATGGCAGGACGCGACGCAGGCGAGCGAGTGCGAGTGCGAGAACGACTTGCGACGCGTGTCCGAGACGCGTCGTGCTGAGACGCGTGACGTCAGTGGTCGGCCGTCCGGAGCGGGCATGCCGGGAACCAATGGCGGCTCTCTCCCGTACCACGTCCTTCCTCTTCTCTCTGCTCCATCCCTCGTCCTGCTCCACGCCCGTCGCCGTCGAACCGCATCGACGTCTCGCAGACGTCCGCAGTCGCTCCTGCAAGCCAACGCGGGCCCCGGGTCCCGACATGCCCCGCGCGTGAGTTCTCTGACTCTGCTCCTTTCCTCCTCCCAACAACACGTCTCCTGGCCGCCGTTCGACCTCTCTGCCGCCTCATCGTCCTACCTCGTCCTACCAATATCTCCCAAACGCTTGCTGTATTCAAGATATCGTCGCACAGGACTCAAGAGATGTCCCTTGTCCCCACCTATCCGCTGTCTTCCCCGAGAGCACAGGGACGAATGGCGAGCTCCTCGATGGCGACCAAGCCGTCTCAGCGGCCTCACGGCTTTCGTTGCCTCCTCCTCCTCTTCCCCTGCTAGCTCTTCCTGAGCCTTCAACGTCGTCTCTCTTCTCGGGCTCTCCGGTGGCCTCGCCTCTACCTGTCGACGGGGTCGACTTGGCCTCCTATCCCGCCGTCATATTCCTGTCCGCGTTCAACATACAGTCACCGAACATCCTCTGGCTCCGCACGACGAAGGCGCAGCCGTCGCTCGACACACCCTGACACTCGTTGTTGGGCGCGATGGCTTCGTCGTCATCTGCAGTACGTCCTCTTCCCATGACGGTGCTGTTGCTGTCACGACAGTACGTCGTTTCGATCTTGACCAGCAGCCTCATCCCTCATTGGCGCATAAGCGGCTCAAGCACGAAGCCAAATCATCCACATCATTGATATGAATATTCCCTCCCCTTGTCAACTCCACCCATACCCCGTACGCCTACCTCTTCAGTTCTTATCCCCCGCTGGCGGCTTGACTTACAATCTCAATGCTCACGGCCGTCCTGCGCTGCCTCAAGACAAGCACGACATGGTATTCACGCAGTAGGAGCGAGGTATCGGTACACGCAGAAGGTTGCGAACGTGCGCGGAGATCTGAGGGCGGGTGAGGTGCTGTAGACGATATGTGTGTGATCTGGCGACTTCATAATTGTATCGAAGTTCGCGGACGACGACGTCGAGCGTGACGACGAGAAAGTCGAGCGTAAGTCAACACCTCTCACCGATCGCGCACGAGCTAGCCAAGCTAGTGCACTCGTCCCTCGAAAGACGTGCTGGCAACGTTCCTCGCACCCTCTCACGCAGCCAAGGCTCGCTCGTCATCGCACCTCAAGCCCTCTCCCTTCCTCGCCCCGTCTGCTGTGCGCAACCTGGGATGTGCGGCAGCTTCGTCCCCGCATGTCTCCAGCTTCCACTCCCGTCGAACAACGGCGGCCCTACGCTGCAGAGTCCGCACAAGCCGTCCGGGCTCTTCGACCGGTATGCGACATACATCTTTCTTATGCGTGCAGTTCTCTGACTCCGGACGCGGGTACAGATTCCCCATGGTATGTCACTCGTTGCATCAAGGTCGTTCCCATTGGCTAATTGCTATCCTACAGGCAGGCGTCGTCCTCAAGACGTCGGACACAGCGCAGAGCAAGTACTCCGCGGCTGCATCGAGCACTCCGTGCCCAATCGCTGCACGGTAGCTATGGTCGACGAGATTGCGTGGGGCATCGGTTGGGGCTCCGCGGCGGACGACGTATGGCCTCCGCCCGAAGCGACAGCGTCTCGGTCCCGCTCACGATCTACTGTGAAGGGGCGTCAAGCTATCGTCGTCGACGACAACAGTCGTGCAGGATCCCGCGCCGCGCGCTCGTCAAGTCGCTCGGCATCCGCTGTGCGGTCGGCCAGTCGGAGCCACTCCCGTCCGCCACATCATCCCTACGACCATGCCCAACCTTATCCTCACCCTCTCTTACACACCGAAAGCCATCCAGTCCACCTTCCTCGCATGCAGCCAAGCTTGTCGTCGCTCACGAATGCTATTCTGCGCACAAGCTCGACAATGTCCTCGGATTCATCGAGTCCGCATAGCTCAGCGATCATCCTTCAGCCCAGCCTCTCCAGTGACTCGGATATAGCTCAAGAGCGCGAGCGTGGCCGGCTTCCTCGGGTGCGTCTGCGCGCAGACGCTTCCGTGTCCCGCTCGCGGAGCCCGCCCGAGATGCCGTGACTCCGAGAGACATGTCCATGGATGTTGCGGTACGGCGGCACAAGTCGCCGCCAGCAAGGCCGTCCCTCAGCACTCCAGAGCTGGAGCACCCCATCTCTCAGCTCGACACCCTCGACGAAGACTCTCGGTGGCAGCTCAGCCCAAGCATGGACGAAGAGAGCGCGGCGGCGCGCAGTCTCAGTCGGTTCACTGACGAGTCGTCCGGTTCCCGTTCTTCGAGCGCCCGCGGCCGTCGGTTTTCGTCCTCCCGTGAGGAGTTGCGCAAGGTCATCCGGAACGAGAGCATGCCGCCCGTCCTGTCGCCATCGCACTCGTCCGCGTGGAGACTCCCTGCTGTGGGGACTTCGGGACGCACCACCGGCGCTCTGGCGCCTGCGACGCCCATTGCGATCCCTGGGGCATGCAAGTCTGCGCGCAGCCAGAGCTTGGGCCCAGCCTATCCTTCACGCCATGCGACGTAGTTCGTGTGTGTGTCCCTCCCTGTACATGTGTACGTTTCACGTAAGTTATACGCTTGGGGTTCCTCTTTGCACAGTGTGTTACGATATGATACCCTACCCGTACGCTCTCATCCACTTTCTTGCTTTCTCTACTTTGGAAATCCTCGCATCTTTTGTCGCCCATTTTCCCATCTCTCCTATCATCACGTCTCCTATCCGTCTCGACTCTCTCTCCTGTCACCGCTATGACCGTCCCACAGACTCCAGTTCCGGGGTTCGGGCATCTGCGCAACCCTCGCCGTGTACTTGTATCCGCGTCGCGCCCCAGTCATCCTCCGCACACTTATGTATCCAAAAGCTCCCGGCTCAAGTTGTCCATACTGTACTGTCATGTACTCGGTAGTGCGTAATATACAGCCGTCAGGGCTATGCCCCCCCCCCCCCGGTCCCCTGTGCCGTGCCACACCTATGCAGGTGCGTCATATTGTAGTTGTCAGACGTCGTTGATCCTCATGAGTCGTCGTCCAACTTCTCGAACAGAACCAAGCACTTCTGGTCCTTCGGTCGGGACGAGATCGTTTGGTCATCCTGTTCCATGGACGCCGTCATGTCCGGAGCGATGCACGTGCGATACCTCGAGTAGACCTCCCTTAACAACATCTTCATCTCAAGCAGCGCTAGGCTACCACCCCATTCGCGTCAACACACCCTTGCCTCGAGCAGAAACGGGATAACTCACTGCTTGCCGATGCATCCTCGCCCTCCCGAGGCGAACGCAAAGAAGTACTGGTTGCGCTCCATGACGCCCTCACGCTCGAGCCAACGCTCAGGTACGAACGCCTCGGGGTCAGGGAACAGACCCGTATCCAGGCGATGCATCGTATACGGCTGACAGCTCACAATCGTGCCCCCAGGCAGAGACACCACGTCAACGAACCGCCCACCCGATGGCACGACGCGCGGGAAGCCCATCGGGATCGGGCTCCACACGCGCAGGCCCTCCTTCACGACCGCGTCGAGGTACGGCAGGTCGTCGAGCGGGGTCCCGGGGTTCTGCACGAGCTCGTCGTGCAGCCGCTGCTGGACGCGCTGCGAGGCGGCGGTGGGAGGGAGAGGTGGTGCATGAGGAAGCAGAGGCCGTCGCCTGTGGTGTCGATCCCGGCGACGAGGTGGTCCATGCACTCGGACGCGGTGTCTTTCCAATCCCACGGCGGCGTGTCCGAAGCGGTGGAGGAGGCGGACTTGCGTGCGTTGGCGGTGCGGATCTTGGAGAGGACGGTGTGCGAGGCGACGGTGCCGTCTCGGGCGATCTCGAGGACGTAGGCCGCGACGAGGCCCTCGCGCCGGTTCCCCTCTCCGGTGAGCTTACTGTAGACCTTCCAGAGGGTGGGGAAGTAGAGGCGGACGAAGGCACCTAGAAAAGCTGTCAGACGCGTTTGGTCGGTGGAGGAGGAGGGTGCGAACGTCTCAGGCCATTGGAGTACGACAGCTCTTGCATGATCTTGAGGTCTGCTGGGTCGTTTAGGGAGTGCAGGTCACGAGGGTGAAAGAGGTGCCCGGTGATGGCGTCGAGTGCGAAGCAATGTAGCAGCACCTGCTCGTCGTGTTTTAGCCACCGTGTACCCTCAATTACAGGCAACCCGGTCCTTCACGCACGTAAATGTCTTGGCTGGTTCCGAGTGATTCGGACACCTTCGCCACCAAGGCGTCTGCGTGATCTTGGATGACAGAGGCAACGTCCGGATCCATGAGATGCGACTTGCTGTACCGATCCGCGAAGCGTTTCTTGATGCCTGCGTGCTAATCGACACCCAGTTTGAGCCGGTAGAGTACCACCGAAGCAGCAGAGGCTCGCCTTGCCCTTCTCCAGCGTGGAGAACATGTTACTGTTCAGGTCCATTTAACGACAACGAGGCATCATTATGTGGGTCAAGCACTCACGGCCTGTCGAAGTTCGAGAACAGGTCGTAGAACGATGGCTTGTCGTACCCGCTGCCCCGGAGGTGTAAATCTCCTTCGCAGCCTCCCGACTCGCGAACGCGACCTCGTTTGGGGCGATGCGCACTACTGGGCCGTACTTCAAGTGGAGCGCGTGGACGAACTTGCGCCTGTTCCCGCAAAATTCGTGGTACATCAACAGTAGACGGGTCAGTGCGCATAAGGTTGGCCCAGGGAGACGGGCGAGCGGAGAGAACCGTAAGCGATACAGCAGGAGACAGAGGAACAAGAGACCTGCGGCTTGGAGGATCATGATGCTGAGCGTGGACGCAACTCAAGTCGTTGTGCGCGATGTTCTTCAATCAGTCCTGCAGGGTTATTGCACCGTGGGGGTCAGCGGATATGAGGGCGAGGTACGGTTTCCCATGGACTACCAGACTTGTGGTGGTGGATAACATGGTTTGACTCATGGCGATGAGCTAATTGACTCCCGCCGTCTATCTTCCTGATAAGATCAAGTTCCAGCGCCGACGGCCGTAGAGGACGCTAACGCCGCCTGCTACTTCCTGCTACCTAAGATACTTCACTGAGTGCCATGGTATGATTGATTCCGACGATTGTGTTTTCTCTGATAATTACTGCGTCTCTGACCGTGACTTAGATCCTCATGCCAGTCGATGTCAAGGCTCGGCATGGTCTCAGGCTTCCAGTCGAGCTGCTCGACATGATCCTCAAGGACATGGAAACAGAGACGCAAAAGGCATGCAGTCTCGTCTGCCGGGTCTGGTTAGACGTTAGTCGTCGACACCTCTTTGAATCAACGGTCTTTCGCACGACTACATCCTTCGATGCCTTTTTGGAGTTCCTGACGGCGCACCCGCACATCAGCGTCCTTATCCGCGACCTATACCTTTCTTTCTTTCTTTCTAAATCCTTTTATTGTCCCGTTAGGGCCTAGCCCCATGTCGGACACAATACAGACGTACACTATCCTGCAGTTTCGAGGGGGAGCGACTAATCGAAGCAAAACAGTGGCCCTCGGCGCCCGAGGACGCCCGCAGGGATAGAAGCCGATGCTGGGAGGTGAGTAAGTGCGCGGTAGCGTGCGGTACAGTACGGAAACCCGACGAGTGCCGGGGCGCGTGCATCGTGACCGCCACCACCGCCCGACCCTCCAGGGGTAAGGCAGCAGGTTGGTAAACCGCGGGCATCCGCCATCTTTACTCATAATCTCTAGGCGGGGTACATGGGTCGGTTACCCCTTCCCATGTCAGAACTCCCCCGCTCCTAGCGGTAGCACGGCCGCTGATGCCCACGTCCGGCACTCACCGGATAGCTAGTAGATAGTATGAGAGGAGAAATAGAAGACGACGAGGCCGCGCACCAGCTGCCAAACCAGAACATGCGATCAGCGAGCGCGAAAGGATCAAGAAGAAGGTCAAAAGCTCAGCGTTGTCTGCCGCATACGGCGCCGCGCTGCATTAATACCGCCAGTGTCCGAGTCGTCTTTGCGTTCGGCGGTCTGCAGGTCGCCAAAGGTCTGGTGGAACCGCCGAGTGGCATTTATATACTTGAAGAGTCGGTCCGTGCCCTCCTGCGTTGTGAGGAGGTAGTCGAGACGAAGTCCGTTGCGTCTCAGCGGGCCGAGGAAGACGCGACGCTGCACGGAGAACTTCGGGCATTGCAGCACAAAGTGCGTCACTGTCTCCTTGGCCGCACCGCAACCTGGGCACCTCTGCGTGTCCGCCCGCCCGATGGTGTGCAAGTGGTGGTTGAGTGGTGCGTGTCCTGTACGCAGTTGAATCAGCAGAGAAGTGTTGCGCCTCGGAAGGGGCGCAACAAGCTTCTTGAAACGATCTGAGGGTAAAGCAGGATCGACTCGCCGGAGCCTCTGTCCCCTCGCCGAGCTATGCCATCGTTCAGCAGCCTGCCGCCAGAGTTCCTTGCTGTATACTTGCTTCGCTTTTGATAGACTGATGGGGAGAGGTCTGCGCAACACCGCCGGAAGGAGCCTGATTGAGCTCGAGTCCCCGGAGGCTGCGAGCTTGGCGTCGGCATCGGCCTGCTCATTCCCCGCAATCTCCTGGTGCCCGGGAACCCACCTCAGCGTGAGCTCGAGGTCCTTATGCCGTCTCCGTGTTGCTGCCACCCGATCATGAAGCAGATCAGTGAGGTAGTGGCTCGGCCGCGCCTGGCGCACCAGTGACCCCTCTATTGCTGACTTGCCGTCCAGCGCCACAGAGGCGACCCGACCTACCCGCCGCTCCCGTCTGATCAGCTCCGTGCCCAAAATGGCCCCGACGGTCTCCGCTTCGTAGACGGTGTGTTCTTCAGCCGGCCCCAGATAGAGGCGCAGAGTCTTCCACTCTTTCGTGCATGCGTTGAAGAGCACGGCGGACGCACCAACCCCGCCCTCCAGTTCCGACCCGTCCGAGTAGACCCGCAGCCCCTCGCGCTGAACCCACCGGGCCTCGCTCTCCGCTGCCTCCTCTTTCGACTTGGCAATGTCCGTCTGATGCGCAGGCTCCCAATGCGGCGGATGCCGGCATGCGGAGACCTTCTCCATCCTGTCTTGTGTGACGCGCGGAGCGTAGAGCCGTAGCAGCTCATGCATATGCGAGCGGTGCTTGGCAACAGGCTTGGAGGCTCTCTTGACATGAGCGTGCAGAGGGTGGGAGGTCGGAAGAGAGCAGAGGCGCGCAGCGGCGCGGAAACAGATCTTGTCAACCAATAGGTCGAAAGGGAGCAGGCGGAGGTGAGCTTCGAGCACATCAGTGGCTGTCGTCTTCATAGCACCTGTGATGATAATGACAGCCTGCCGCTGAATCTGCGCCAGCTTCTTGATGTGCCCAGACGACCCTGTAGACGCTTTCTGCCCCGCGACCTTCCGCACCGGGAGCAGAAATGTGTCCGCGGCGTAGAGGATGCGCGACACCGCAACCGCGAGGTAGAGGCGCAATAGCGCCCCCAAAGGTAGCCCGAGCCTCGCCTGCCCCATGCGTCTCATCAGCGCTGTCCATGCCGTCCCTTTCGAAAAGGCGTCGGCAACCTGCGGATGGTGCCGGAGCTCGCAGTCGACCAGCACACCGAGAAAGCGGTGATAGGGTGCCGCCTGGACTTGATGTCCCCGCAGTCGCAAGGATGGGCCCAGTCGTCCTTGCTTGATGCTGAGCTTGCGCGAGAAATTGACGAGACCGAACTTGTCGACAGAGAAGGGAGAGTGATGCGTGGCAGACCAAGCCTCCGCGCCGCCCTCTCGCTCCATGAAGTCCCTCAGTCTTGTGTGCGCCTCTCTGAACGAGTGCCCAGTTGCAACGACCGCCACATCATCCATCGAACCCTCAGCCGTCTCTCCCTTTGAAGCGTTCGCGGCCTCGACCAGCACCGCATTGTAGAACGCATAGAGAATGACAGACAGGGGGCAGCCCTGGTCGATACCGCGCTCGATGAGAAACAGGTCGGACGCAAAGTCGTCGAACTTGAGGATCGTCCTGCGCCCTGCCAACTTGACCCTAAGCCACTGCACATACTCCACTGGCACTCCGCGCATCCGCAGGATGTGGTATAGACGTTCCGGGACCGCAGCTGGAAACGCAGACTTGATGTCCAGGAAGAGCGCTGCTGCAACCTTCCCCTGCCTCCACGCATCCTTCACGGTCTTCTGAACCAGGTGCAGCGAGTCGGTGGTCTGCCTGCCCGCCCGCCCACCAAACTGATGGTTCGGCAGCATGCCATGCTTCTCTGCATGGTAGACAAGAACATTAGCAACACAGCGAGAGAGAATCTTAGAAAGGCAACTTAGCAGCGCGACACCCCGGTACGCCTTCGCCACTGTGTAGTCCGTCTTTCCCGGCTTACGCAGGACCACCGTGTCCGATACTTTCCACTGGTCGGGGTAGTAGTGCAGTTCGAAGGTCGCCCGAAAGAGCCTGCCCAGTATTGGTACCAGGATGTCGGCAGTTGCCCGGTACACCTCGTTCGGGATGCCGTCCGGGCCTGGGACTTTAAAAGACTTCAGCTGCTGGATGGCACGCCGTACTTGCTCATCAGTGATCGGCTTGAAGGCATACTTGGGTTCTGGGTATTCCTGGTCAGCTGGAACATCAGTGCGATCGACGCGCGGCAAGAAGAATGTTTTGTAGAACTCAGCTCCCTTGTCCGCATTGTCTGTGAGCAGCACCGGCTGTCCGTCGCCATCCATGGCCTTGAGGGCCGGGATGCACACCTTGCCGCCGTCCGTTGGTCCTCTGCTCAAGAAACGATTGGTCCTCCAGATCGTGGCGTCGTCCGTGTTCTCCAAGAATGAAGCCCAGCAATCCTTCTTCGAGTACCGCTGTAGATCGGTGTACCGGTTCCGAGCCTTACGGTATGCCCTATGTGCCGGGTGCGCAGCATCCGACTTGAAAGCCTTTGCCTCTCGTGCCAGGTCGTGCATCTTCTTGCGTGCCTCCGACAGCTCACTCGTGAACCAAGGCTTGGTGTACGGGGTGACGGTAGTGAACGGAACATGCTCCTCTATCGCCCTGTTGAGAGCGGCGAGCAGCCCATCGAGAGCGTGGTCGAAGGCCTGCGGAGAGTCGACTTGCTCCGCAAGCCGCGCCGTCTCCAGCCCACCCACCAAGTCCTCCTGAACTTCTCCCAGTCCACCGCACGGAAGTTACGACGCCGCTCCACTGTAGCCTTCGCCAGCGGCACTGCGAGGTGGGTGATGATCGGGAAGTGGTCTGCTTTGGGACCCTGGCAAACCATGTCGACCTTGCAGAGCAGCACGCGATCCAGCAGCTCCTCGGAACAGAAGACATTGTCCGGCCTCGTGAGGTTCTTCGTGCGGGATGCACGCAGCGTAGGCAGCGACGGAGGCAGCGCCATTGCCATGCCTAGATCAGAGTAGTAGTTTATCAGCACCTGCGCGCGGTCAAGGGAGCTGGGCGTGAAGAGGTGCCCGTTACGCGGGTCATCCCAAGCAGGATGGTGTCGGTTGAAGTCGCCAAGCCAGACGAAATACTGCGGGCCCTGTCCTTCGCACTGGCGACGCAGCTTTTGCGCCAGCCGCGCCGCTGCATGCAGCGTCCTGTCGTGATTTCCGTCAATGTAGAGATTGAACAGGTGCGTACGCGCACCGTCCGCTGTCTTGAATGAAACCACCGTCATGTCGGGGCACTTGCTCTCCACCTGGTACCACGCCTTGGTGGATAGTTTTGTGCTGACCAGCGTGACCGCACGCACGCGTTCCCGCGCATCGTGGTGCCCACAGGGGTACAGAACGATCCAGCGGGAGTGCGCGCGTGTCAGCTTGTTCCAGTCTACGTACGGCTCCTGTATCGCAATAATGTCATATTGATCCTCCTTCGCCGTGTTGATGAGATAGCTTTGGGCGTCGAGCGACTTGTTAAGATTTTGCTGCCATATCCGAAGTGTCGTGAGCGTGTCTTGCATCAGGCAGAGGTCGGGGAGAGGGGGGTGCCGTCTATGCTGTCTATCGCATCTACAATCAAGTCACTGAGCAGATTGCCTGAACGCCGCGGCGAGGTCACAGGTTGCGGGAAGCGACTTAGCTGTTTAAATGACCGGCGCGTGCCCCGCTGCACTCCGCCCTCCTCGAAGAGGCCTTCGCCACCGTCCACCGACTCCCAGGTGTACGGATCGTCAGCCACGGGAAAGAAACGGAATCCGGCTTCAGGCCTCCGGGCACGTAGCTTCTTGACCGCCCTCTGGTAAGCCGGACAGCTATTCTCCCATGCAGCATGGCCGAGCGCATGGTCGCAGTTTACACAACAGAAGTTGTCGTGCTCTCTGACGGTACATTCAGCGGTGCGGTGGTTAATCGACGCGCAGGTGGCACATGTCTCGTGGATAGCCTTGCAGTCGCGCGCCAGATGCGGTGGGTCGTACTTGTGACACTTGGCGCACCGTTGTGGTTCCTCCTGATCTCTGCGCACCGTGACGTGCTTGCTCGCGATGTACAGGCCGTCAGCCACTGCTCTATTGGCGTCCTGTGCAGTCAGAAAAGAGATCAGTAGAAACGCGACGCGCTGCCCCGGAGCTCTCTTCTCCGGGGATTTAATCCAGCGCGCCGTCACCAAATTGCCGTGCAGCACGTCATTGTCTCTCTCCACCGCCGCGAGATCGTACGCATTCTCCGGGTCAAACGACACCGGGACATATTGAGCGACCACCTTGTAGTGGCGCGGTTTCACCTGCGCTCCTACTCCAAGTCCCCTCTGGAAGTCCCCTATATGGTCCTCGCGCTTAATCCAGGCTGCGCTGGCCACACTGTCAAACTCATAGATTACTCCGCCGTTCGGTAGCATGGAGGCAGCCAGCACCTTGATGCCCTCCGGCAGCTCATGGTAGTGCTCGTCCCGCATGATATTCAGCGCCATGTGTGCTTTCGCCACTAACACCGCGGCCGAGAGCTGCTCGCCGTCCGCTGACGTGAGGCCGTCCACCAGCAGCTGTTTCTCCCTAAGCTGTGCCCTCGCCACCGCTCTAGCACACTGTGCAGACAGTGGAACCGACCCGGGGCCGCGGAGTGCCTGCGCGTACGTCCTCGGACCCAATATTTGCGACTCACCTGCTTGCTCAGGGCCTGCAGCCGCACCCTCTGCGACGACGCCCTTGACCTCTTCCAGCAGCCTGGTCGCACCCGCCACCGCCTCGCCCATCGACCGTCTCGACTCTCCAACCTGTTCTTGCATGCCCTTCACCATGCCTTCAATCTGTTTGCGCGCGTCCGCCGTCGCTGCCTTGATCGCCGTGGACACCTGCACGTCCAGCCTCTTTCCCACCGCTTCCGCCACACCCTTCGCCAGCTCCGTCTCGAATGCTGCCTTAGCATAGTAATGCAGCGCGACCAGCGACTGAACCGCTACCGCCTGTCCCGGTTTCGCCTGCGCCAAGGCGAGCAGAGCCGCCAGTAAGTGGTCTACTGCCGGCGCCATGTTTGACGGTACGAGGAACCGTCCCGCCAGTATTTCGTGCGCCTTCTTAGCGTCCGTGATCTCGACGGTGTACTGCTTGAACAGGTCCGCCGAGGATAGTGTTGAGGCCGTCGAGGTGGTGGGCTGGCGCCTAGTGCGCGGCTGCGATGCTGTCGGTGCTGGCGTCGTCGTCTGGCTTGTGCCCCCCGAAGATGCCATCTCTTCCGTAGTAATCCCAATTCTACTGTAGCTAGCTCTCTAGAGACCAGTCCCAAATGCGCCGCACGCTTCAAACCCGACTCCTGGGCGAGTTCGAGCGTGGGAAAAAGCCGATGGTGGTGGTAAAGAGCCAAGAGGAGTCCCCACCTATACCTTTTTGGACCCACTACAGGGGTACCAAAGAACATCCCTTCTTTGAGCCCCCTCACGCTTATCGACATCGCGACATTAATGCCGAACGTCTCCTACATCACTCTGGAAACCGTTCGGATAGTCAACGTCCCCAACACGGACGACACGAAGGCCCGCCTCGCATCTCTGTCGGGCCCCACCCGGCTGACAGAGTTCAATCTCACTGATTGCGCTGTTGGGCATGAGGTTGAACATTCTCCCGTGGCAATCGTGCACCTGTTCCACTTGTTGGAGGCGGAAGTTATGAAGATCGAGCTCACGTGCGGCTGGGCTCCGTTCCCTGTGACTAATGCGGACACCGACCTCCCTTTGATTGTCGTACCTTGGCGTGTCCGTCACCAAGGTATCTGCATGAAGAAAATACTTGGAACGCGACCAACTCATCTCTCCGCCCTATCCCAATTTCTTGTCCCGGGGTCCCTGCGACTGCTGCATCTCTCCTTCACCGAATGGGCACACTTCGACGAGATGAGCCGCTTCCTCCGGCACTTCGGCGAGTCAATCACCGAGTTCACAATCACCTTCGGCTATGCACTACACAACTACTGCTATCGCGACCACAGACGTGCGTTCTTTTGCCTATCATCTCCCGATGGGTCGTCTTCGTCGGGCTTGAGTCTGACTACATTCCCCACGAACAGCATCCGATGAGGAGTGGACATCGTATGGTTTCTCACATCTGCGAAAGCTCTCAAAGCTCCGATTCGACATCTGGAGCTCACTATCGTGCGATTACGAGTTCGAGAGCCGAGGCTGGGTTTGTACCACCGGCCTCCCCAAGTTCCTCGCCTGCTTCCCCGTGACTTGCCTTTGGACGACGGAGTGGACATCGACGTCAGCTACGTCGGTCAATTAGGATACCGTGGTATCATAATTCCCCGCCGGAGATCGAGGAGGCGCTGCTTCGCTTCGAGAACTTGAAGCTCGTCGGACTCTGCTCAAAATATGACTACGATATTGCCGGGATGATTGGTGCGCAGGCGTTCCCGAAGCTCCGGGATGCGAAAAAACTTGTTTGTCGGAAAATCGAGGATGATTATGAGTGCTGGTACGTGCCTGCGTCACTTTCAGATGGAGTCTCCGCTGACCCACGAGTGCCTAGTCCGTGATTACACCAGCGGAAACTTCATTTGACACCTTGGTCCCTATCCATGTAACGCTGTACGATGAACGTTCGTCGGTCCTGACTCCTGGTTCGGGGTCTCTGAACCAATACGTCTGAATGTTTGTTCAGCCCGTAGCTGAAGCCTGAAGGACGGCGCAGCGGTGTCGCCCGTGCTTCAGTTGAGCTTGGAGGAGGATGGTTGCTGAGCATGGGCACAACTGGAGGCAAAGAAGGCGATGTGAACGGCTGAAGTATGCTCAGTCCGAATTCGAAACATCAGTGACCTCTGACGGTGCAGTCTGGGTGTGTCTTCATCTTCGTGCGTCCCGCCCCAGTCGTATCTATGATCCATCACACAAAACCATGGTCCATGACACTATCTTTTATATAACTTCTGGAAGAATGAAGACAGCAGCGACAACGATAACAGATACTCCAAGAGATATTGGGGAAAATACACTGGCAGATGGCCAAGAACCATGTCGTGTTGAACTGCACGTTATTTATGAACCCAACCGACACTGACGCCACCGCTAGGATTCAAGTACGGAAGCATGGAGTTGTAGCGTAGCCCGGCAGGGCAGCACCTCCGGTTCGTGAAATCAAGTGTAATCCCTTCGGTTGTGAATCGACCATCCAACCAATGTGCGGCGTCATCCTCCCACTGCTTCTCGTGTGCGTCGTACGAGATCCGTTTGTTGAAGGTCTCCGCATACTGCAAAGCAAAGTAAGCACTTCGCAACACTTGCTCGAACGACGATCCTCCGCTCGTACCTTGTCATAAACCTCCCACCGTATTCCCTTCCAACCGTCATCACCGATACCGTGCTCCTCGATGACACGAATGAGAACCGAGAAGAGCCTTTCGTAGTAGTCAGGGCTCCATTCGTACCACTCTTCGGGCTCCGGCCAGGAGCTGCTGTGGAACTCGAGGCCGTCGAGGTCACGTCCCCACTCCGAGTCCGAGCTACGCCTGGGTGGCGTCGCGGCGTCAGCCAAGACAGCCCTCACGGCGTCGACGCTGGACGAGGGAGGCAGTGGCTGCGCAGGCCGGGAAGGGTACGTCTTGGCGAAGGTCTCAGCGTGAAGGTAGGATAATTCTTGCTTGGAGGGAGAGTCGTTGGGACCATAACATGCGGCGTACTCGTAATCCAGGGCGTCATTCCGGTCTAGGGCATCTTTGACCGCTTCAAAGAGCCACGGTTGCATGACTTTCTTTATCCTGGACACGGTGTTATCCAGTCTCTTGTAAGCAGATGAGATGCGAGCCTGGACGACGCTTGTGGTTTGACGTCCGAATGAGTAGTGACGCGGCTGAGTGAAATCGCGATCCCGATGTTTCGAATTCAGATGACGTTGATAAAGCTTCTTCAAACTATAGGCACGCGAGATCAGCTACGGCTTCCCTGTGCCTATCCCACGCAGCTGTCAATAGACCGACTCACTAGGCTTCGAACCCCTCGGGGCCACCATGACGCTCCCATGCTCGACGTTCGATGTCTCGCTCCTGGTACAACTGCATGTCCAGTTGGCCGGGAACGGTGCGCCTATAGAGTAAACGTTGAGCGAGATGTCCAGTAGAAGAACACTGTTGAACATACCGTTTGATTTGGAACGGAATACCGGCCACATCAGCCGGCTTGGTGAAACGGTACTGCGTCCTGACGTCACTCTTCGTAATCTACCCGACGAGTATTAGCGGCTGATACTTTGCAAAGACTATGGTCTACCACACAGTTCTCCCGACCGGTATCATCGAGGCACGCCAGGACGAGGGGTCAGCGTTCGCGGACGGATGTCCAGTGGCCTCTTTGCGTTTCGTCCCGCTTGAGGCCCCAATGCGGGTCGTTGACTTGGTCTTTGCTGCCTTGGGCATGATGCAGGGTGTCCGTGATGAGGGTAACTACTGAGAAGAGCGCGAGCAATGGGGCGACCTGCGCGGATAGTCCCAAGGATATACTGAGTACCCTGGAATGCAGATGAGCGACCCGAGTCAATCTCATGAGGGTTAGGAATCAGTTCGGAGCGACAGCAAGGATGCCCCGCGCCATGATACTCAAGTGAATCCTCTGCCCGAGGTTCTATCCTACCAATTTTTGTCAGCCTGGCATACGTTCAGACTTCAAGGTTAGGGAGCGATGGCAATAACTGTCCGGAACGTTCCGTCGACGACTTGAACTCTGTATCGCTCGCTGACATAAGTAAACGGTTCGATCTGGCTCGGTTTGCCAGCTGTTTGCTCCTGAAAAGACATACCGTGTCGCGTTGTCAATGTCTCGCCTCGTCCCTCCACCACAATGCCCGCATCTCGACTGCTCCAGTTGATCTCCAAAATAGCACAGTCAGTGCTTAGAACTGACAACCATCTACCAAGATCTCCGAGAATGGCCGGTGCTGAGACATGGAACGACCGCCTGCCGGTCGAGCTCCTCGACATGATCTTCGAAGACACGGATTCAAAGACGCAAAAGGCGTGCAGCCTCGTGTGTCGCGACTGGTTGGGCGTCGGCCGCAGACATATATTCGACACCGTGGTCGTTCGCTCGGACACATCCTTTGACGCCTTCCTGCAATTTCTGACGACGCATCCGCACATCAGCGATCATGTCAACGAGTTATACCTCCTTGGACCCGATAGAAAGTCTAAGTCCTACAAAGCAGACAAATCCCCGCTTGTGGATTCGGTCACGCTCGTCGACATCGCAATGGCGGCGCCGAATGTCTCCTCCATTAAGCTAGAAGCCGTTGGGCTTGTCGACATGCCGGAGAATGCGAAGGCTTGACTCGCATCACTCCCCGGCCCCGTTCAGCTGCCAAAGCTCAGTCTCACCGGGAGCCCTCTTGCAGTTGACAACTCTCCCGTGGCGATCTTGCGTCTCTTCTACCTGTTCCAGGCGGAGCGTATGCAGGTCGAGCTATCTAGGGGTTGGGGTCGCTCTCCTGTCCAAGCCGCGGACGATGAAACCCTATAGTTGCTCTACCTTGGCAGGTTCAGCACCATAGTATCTGCTTGAAGAAGATCACCAGGTCACAGGAGAGCCATCTCGACGCCCTCACGCACATCCTGGTCCCGGGCTCCCTGCGACAGCTGCACCTCGACTTCTATAATTGGTCGCATATCGACGAGATGGGCCGCTTCCTACAGCATGTCGGCGACTCCATCACCGAATTCACCATCGCCTTCGGTCATGCGCTGAGCATGTACAACTTCCGCGACCACACGCGTGCGATTTTTCCTTGTCGTGCCTGTTACTGAAAACGATTGACCGTTACCTCTTCAACGAGTAGCGTCAGAGGAGGAGTGGGCGTCGTACGGGTTCTCCAACCTCCGCAACCTATCCAAGCTTCGTTTCGACCTTCAAGAACCCCTCGATGAAGAGCCGCCAACGTGGCTGGACAGCACCGGCATCCCGCGGTTCCTCGCCTGCTTTCCGCGCGATTTGCCCTTGCACGACGGGGTCGACATCGATGTTCAGTATGTGGGCGATATCGTGCTTGGAGGTTACGGTTTCGTGAAGCCGCGCCCGAAGATTGAGGACGCGCTCCTCCGCTTCGAGAACTTGACGATTGTGGGACCCTGCCCGAGCTCCACGTATGGCGGCGACTACGCGACGGATTTCGGGGCCCAGACGTTTCCGAGACTGTGGGAGGCGAATTTGCTGGCATGCATGGATGAAGTGGATGAGTGCTGGTAAGTACCGCCGTGTTTGTGCAGTCAGCTCTATCTGACCCCGCCGCATCAGTCCTTAGATCTGCTTCAAGCGGGCAAACGGCTCCTTAGTGGTCTGCTCTCGCTCTCGGAGCGATAGTGGCCGGCATCTCATCGGGCCCGGCTGCGCTGTCTGTAGTTAGAACCGTCGACTACGCCAATGAATAGTGTACAGAAGGGGCAACGTGGAAGAGCCATGGCACTGAGCGCAGTGCAGTACGCTGTGCTCTCACAACGAAGGAAGGTACGAGCCGAATATCTTTGTGAGACGTTCCAGAATCAAGGTCTACGGACGGAGCCGATGTAGAAGTTACTGATACAACAGACATGCCACATAGTAGATGTGAGTATCAGTACTAGAGGCACTACAGGGCCGAGTACTGTAGCGTTGAACAGAAGCAAAACGGCGACTGACTACAGTGAGAGATGTGAACGAGACGAAGATCAGAGATAGGGATACAGACAGGCGAGCAGCAGCATCGCGAACGCTACATGACATACACAAGTCGGGAACGTATGAGGAACGAAGCCGAGCGGCGAGATTACTTGAAGACATTGATCGCAAGAAAGGAAGCAGAAGTAGTCGAACGTTCAGAAGTCCTGCTCCGCCAGCGGTTCTGTTATCTTGATCACCAGCATGTCCTTGGAGGGCATCTCCGCAGCGAAGTACGCCTTCGCGCCGAACACTCCACAAGCGCGGATCGTGCGCGATATGCGGAGATACGCGTGCTCGTCGTCCTCCCTGCGCAGCCGGCACACGAGGCTCCGCTTCTTGTCGAACACCATCATGTCACCCTCTTCTTCCCGTGCGGGCGTGCCGTTCGTCGCGTCAAATGGGACCTGGATCTTGATAATGAACAGCTTGGTCTGTCCGTGAGGGATGTTGGGGATGTGTACCGAGCGGGTGTTACGCTCGGGTTCCGTCTCCACGGGGATACCGAACGATTCGCGTGCGAGGTTGGACATGGAGGTCATGGGCCCGATGTCTTCGTAAAATGGCGTGACGGTGACCGTGCTCTCAGGGCTGAACGGTATACAGCGGAGTTTGTGTACTGGCCAATGGGCTCCTGCTGTGGCGTCAGATGCGTCACGCACGAACAAACGGATGGATGGACGACGTACGTTGGCACTCTCTTGTGCAGTACCGGATAACGTGGCAGTGTGCACAGAACTTGAGGAGCATTTCGCTCTTCCCGCAGAATCCGCAGCCTTTCCCATCCAAAGCGGCCGCTTCTCCGCTTCTTCTCCGCTTCCACTTGTGCACCGTCGCGGTGACTTGCGGGCCAGCTTTGACGTAGAACTCTTCAGGAGTGCACCCGTCAGCATCTGGGATGTCGAGGCTCGCGCCAAACTCCATGAGTGCGTCTATGGCGTCAACAGCATTGTTCTGGAACGCGGACATGATTGCGACGCCACCGAAGCGGTCTTGGTGGTCTGGGTCGGCGCCACACTCGAGCAGGACTCGGACGAGGTCAGCGCGTACACGAGCCATGCAAGTCAGCTGCAGTGCAGTGTACCCAAGGATGTCGGGGAGGTCAGGCGGCATGCCAATCTCGAGCAGATACCTCAGCACGCCTGGATGGTCCACAATTACACCTGGGGGCCCTCCAACGATACGTTGTGCGCCACTGACTGTGAACATTGCGTATCCGTACTCGAACGCGGTTTCGGTGGCGAGCAGGTCGGGCGCTGAGCCGTTTTCCACCATCTACTGCAGCCGTCAGCACCGCGATGTCTCGAGGGTATGAGCCAGTTACCTGTCTTACGCGCCTGACGTCGCCCAAGAAGCATCTTAGAGCAAAGTCGCTTAGTGATTCTGGGTCCAACTTAGCCGCATCTACGCCGGGCCGCGGGAAGTCAGTCTGTGAGTGCAACACCAGTCACGACGCAACATCCACGTACTTTTTTGGTACATCATCCGTAGAAGCTGACGAGCGAGTTCGGGTGGTAATGAGCCGGGTCCATTCATGAGTCTTCGCATTTCTGCGGGAACGACGAGTCCGCCACTGCCTTTCTGCTGCGGCGGGATGGTCCCGGTCGACACCGCCAATTCGGAGACGCGGGTCTTGGGTGGTCTCCTCCTGGGTCGTGGTGGCATTCGAGTGGCACGAGTCTCAACAAGAGATTATAGGATATGCTTTGAACGTTCCAAGATGTACCAGAAAGGTGTTTCGTTTGCATAGATAGTGGTGGTCGCAAGTCAAGAAATATCTCCATGGGCGCCTGTGCACCGGTTTGTGAGGCCGCTGCCATAATCGTATCGCGATATTCAAGGCCCAAGCTCTGCTCGTTTGCACGTCGTATTCATGCCAGTATGTGGTCCAGAAGATTCTCTATCCTGATTATAAGTACTATGCGTGTATCCAAGTACATCCAGTTGCTTATGTGAGTACAAAGACCAGATGCTGAGGCGCCTATGCGGCGCAGCGTCACGGTCAACTTTAAATACGAAACCTATGTAGTCGCCTATGTATCACGGCTTGTTCTTGCGAAAACTGGGCAACCGCGCCATGGTCGGCGGCATCCTATACCCGTTCATGCCGATCTTCGCCAGGAGCCGCTCGACTTTCTCTGCAGACAACGTCGAGGCCATGGCCAACGCTCGTGCTGATACTCGCCGCGGCTGGTCCTTCTTCACCGCAGGTTTCGAACCCGAGGCATTGTTTTGCTTACGAGACTGCTTCAGGGCTGGTTCTTTGGTGCCAATGTGATGTTCCTTCGTCGTCGACGGTTGCGCAGGAGCCTCTTCAATCCGCTCGGACTCGGTGGCGGGCGACTTTGCATCCGTTGCACCGGTCGATGTCGATGTGGGGGATGGACAAAGCGCAGGGGAGGTGTTCACTGGTAGTTGCGAACTCGCTTGTTTGGCCTTGGGCCGGACCACCCGGACTTCATACTTCCGGACTACCACTGATGGCCCGACGCGTCGCGTGGAGATGAGAGTCTCTGAGCGATCTTGGAGTGAAGCCTTCATAGATTTACTCTGTGCTGACGCCGAGGAGCCTATCCTCCGTTGTTAGGCCGGCGGGGGAGGGAAGGTAGGCGATGCTTGTGGAGAGGTACTTACCGGGCTTGTTGTCCCGGCCGTCGTGTGGTCCTGAGGCGACACTACTGATGAATGTGCACCTCTTCAGATGAGGTGTTGTACCATCAGAAACTAGTGGCAGTGGTCAGGAAAGTCGGCGAGAGGCGCGAAACCGTGGTTGCACTCACCAGGATGGTTCCCTGCGTCGAGTCTCCTCTTTTTGTGGGTAAGCACGCGCGGTCCTGTGGTGGCGCGAAGAATTCCGGGATTGGTGTCCGACAGAGCATCGCTGCCGCGCTTCAAGGTCTTCCGGAGTGTCGTGGTCGTGGTCGACATGGTTTCGGCGGGGTGAGTTAGTCTAGATGGAGTGTCAGGGGATGTACGGAACTGTAGAAGGCTGTACGGCTCACCGTAAAGTTTAAGGGTAGACGAGGTGGAAAGTGGGTGCAGACGATGAAATGTGGTGGAGAGCAAGAGTGTCCGGTGGTTCTAAACTAGGGATAAGAGCCTTTCAAGCGATCGGGCCCGGGTCCCGGTGGCGCGGTCAAAGCGAGTGGCAACGTCGCTTTGGCTTTGTCTGCTTTGTCCGAAGCTTTTGTCTTCCTCCAAGTGGCCGTGAGGTTGTAGTGAGGTTGTGCGGCGCAGACAACGGCATCCAGGTCGACATACTTATACACACGACGGGCATTCCGACATTTTGGACGGGACAAAAGGCATGCCAACGGGCGAAAATTCGCCGCACGAGGTTACCTTTCGGCCAGGGTTCAGTCCGAAAGGAAACCTTTTGGCCGATTGCGCTCTGAAGTGAGACGAAAGGTATCCTCGCGACGCCGATATGACGCGCCTTTTCGCCCGTCCGAAATACGGGTATGCCTGCCGTGACACTTTCACCTGCGGATCAGATAGCTCCTGGGCTGCTTTCTGTCCGAGTACGTCTGCTTGCATCAAAATATCCGTGGAGGCACCGTGTCAAGGCAGCTTGGAGTGCTGGAACTCCACCCGCTACGTACCACAATGACTGTTTAGCTGATCTTAGCACCATCAGATCCAGCGGTTTTTACGACGAGCATACCCGTTTTCGCCCGGCGGAGTCGTTAGATAAGCACTCACCGCGGGTTCCTTTGAAAGTTCCTTTTCGGCTCTCTGTCCCTTGATCATTTGGCCGCGAACTGGGATGATGCGAATTGCGCCTTAATAATGTTCGGCGAGGAGGAGTCGCTGGAGGTTGCGGCAAGGGCTACGTCCGACCCCATGGCCGACAAGCGTACCGGTTACAGTACATTGTCAAGGTAACCGTTAGAGGCCTGAAAGAGCGTGCACGGTCAAGTACGGTGAGCGGTCTTTCACTGACTTTTCGCCGGTCGCAAACGGGGGTCTGTCCTCCGTGGATCAGAACGTGTATACGTGCCTTCCATGCTGCCCTTAATTGCTTATCGGAGCTCATCGGTAGCTGGTGAATAACACGCTAGAATCAGATATCTTACAACAGCACTTTGATTCCATCGGCCTGATGAACGCTCAGAGCTTCTTCAGGAGCTCCTCCTGCAGCTTCTTGAGCTCGTCCATGGTGAGTTTCTGGACAGGCCAGCCGATGACGAGGCCCTCATTGTCACCGGGGGCGGGCTTGGGGATGACGTGGAAGTGGACATGGTCGACCTCCTGGTGAGCGATGCGTCCGTTGTTCTGAGGTGTGATAAGTTGGATACATATCATGAACAGAGATCTGTGGACAGCTACCCACCTGCAGGAGGTTGTAGTTCTCGGCGTTGAGCGCAAGGGCGATCTTCTTGGCCGTCGGGAGCACGTCCGCGAAGTATTCGTCGGGAAGCTCGTGAAGCTTCTCTGCATGGTCTGTATTGTGTGTAAATGGGGCATCCGTTACTACCGTAGCATGCTGCGCTTTGGCAGACGTACACTTCGGGATGATCAGCGCGTGGCCCTTGGACAGAGGGCCGATGTCAAGGAAGGAGAGGACGGTGTCCGTCTCCACAAGCTTGAAGCTTGGGATCTCGCCTGAATTCAAACATAGTGTCAAGATACGAGTGCTTCTCTTCTCCAGCTCTAGGAGTACCTTTGATGATCTTGCAAAAGATGCAACTCGCCAACGACCTGTCACGTAGAGTTAGCAATGCCTCCGTAGTTCTGCGTCCAATTACGTGCGTACTTTGCTGCCATTCTTACTGAGTAGAACTGAGGATGAAAGTACTGATCAAGCAGCAATGACAAGCACCGACCTCTCTGTCGGACTGGCTGTCTTATCTGGGACGGCATGGCCGGGCCGCCACCCTGGCGCTTGTACCACGTGGCTCTCAATTCACGGGTGTAGTGGAGGCGCCCAAAGTATGTGTTGAGCTCTCCTCGTCCTCATCTCAGAATCCGACTCCAGTCTCCTACACATCTCCGTGCTTCAGATCTGCTCAGTGTCAACCTTTGAACGACTTTTATGGCGCTACCTCCCCAGGCACAGGCTGAGGGCCTATGTCTTCGGTATCCGGAAGCACTGGGACCACATCCGAACATACCGAACGAGAACGCGGTAGCAATGCTCGTTCGCGCCATTCAACTTTCGCAGAATACGCCGTTTGTGTGGGGGTACATTGACAAGCCTTCCGGTGCGTAGCAGACTTCGTTCTCTAGTGAAACAGTGCTGACCGACGACCAGTGCAGAGGGCCAGCTGTTCCTGATATTCCAGACACCCCAACTTGGCTTCCCGATCGACGGGATTGTGTACCAGGACAGGGAACAGAGATATACTATACCGCAACAAGATGGACGAGTGAGTACCAATCATGGCTGTCAAACGGAGGTTTCGGAGTGGTGGCGCAGCGCGTCGTCAGTTCTCGGTGTGTGTTGCCGTTCTTTCTCTCTCCTCGTTCCGCGAAGGCTTCGGTACACTTTGGACCGAAAAGAGAGGTGTCCGTGACCTGTGTACGTCTGTATGTGAAGACTTCGGAACGGGGAGAGGGACCATTGCATGCATCACCAGTAGAGTTTGGTCCGTCTGACGGTTGAGGCCGTCTACGCGTGTATCCTGCAGGAGAGGCTTGATATTTTTTTGCGAACCTTGAAGGCCGCCCACTCTGGGTACTTGCGCAGCCGGGACGCGGTCAGATGGGTGTCATGTTCGCGTTGAAGTATACATAACACTGGTGGATTTGGAGCTCAGCCGGCCGGCCTTTTCGCCTATAGACCACTCTCAGTCCCTTTCGTCTCTGTGAGCGAGTAGCTGCATGTGACGAGGGGAGGGTTGGTCGCACGTGGAAGCTGGTCAATACGGGTTGCACGGCGGGCATTGCAGGATGTTCCACCTCGTAACAGGCCAGTGCCATTGTGGTCAAAGGTAAAATTTCCCCGTGATTTGGCCCCAAAGGAGGTAAAAGGCCTGTGAAAAGTTACATTCGACAGACCTGTTACGGGGTTTTTTGCCCTGTTACAGAGGGGAACATCGCGCTTTGCCCGCCGTGTTGGGCTCTAATGAACCTCCTTCGAGCGGAAGTCACACGCTCCAATCGCGTGCATGTCAGCCATTGGAAGCAGAGCAGGCGGCAGAGTGAACGAGAGGGAATTCCGGTGGGCTGGGGAACTTCTACTTGCACAATCCACGTGCACGGTCCTCCGCCTCAACAATCGGTGACATTGAAAACGACCCGCTCGTTTTATTTTTGTGCGAGGGGAAGAACGCGCGTTCGGAAAGTTGCGGGTGCGATATCACCTCTCCGATACTTTTCGGACCAGGCGATATAAGCTCCATATCTCCCGTGGTGCTTGACCAGACGGCGGGTTAGCTTCGTTCATGGGATGTCTGGTATAAAATGGCTGAGAAAGACAAGTCTCGATGCTTGATGATTTCTGGACACCGCACTGCCATGCAGCGAGCAAGGGCAATTCACGTGATGCCGCATGTGTATTGAAATGAACATCCGGAACGTATCCAGAAAGTGTTATAACAGGTATCGTTATGGTCGAAGGCGTTCGTTTCCATCTGTCGTTCTTAAGATGCGTCCGCATGATTGAGTTGTGAGCACTGACCATCGTTATCACCATCCAGGAACTCGAGGTGGCGGAAGTCAAGTTTGGGTTCATTCCCGGCATTGACAGCATGGCCTACCGCGTTCGCAGGCGATACAGGCTGCAGAAGGGCGGCCATCCGCAACTTGTCCTCGTTCACTACTCCCGCGGACAGGCGAATCGTATGTCGCTCACCTGTTTCCCGAGCTCTCCCGTCGTTGCTGAAATGCGCGGTCCCAGCGATCGTCCCGGGCATGAACCAGCCGGTGCGCAACTACCCCCTCCGCCCCGTCAACGAGCCCGCGATCTTCGTCATGGGCCCACGACAAGGCCAGAAGGTGTTCCCCGGACAAGAAGGTGCGCCTATGCCTCATGGTCCAGGGCGTCCTGGCATGAGCTACGGTGTCCCCGGAATGCCCATTCCTGGAAACCCACAAGCGATGCTTGCGCAGCAGAACAGCAACATGGAGGCGCTGGAGAGGCGGCGGCAACGGGCAGTAAGCATGGGCCAGCAGCAGGCTGCTGCGCGTATCGTGGAAGAAGATGACTCTGCAGGTGCGTGCATGAGTTTAGACGACCTGACATCCTGTTGAACGCTCAAATTCTGACTATAGACGAGTCCGAGACCATCGCTACCCGGACACTAGCACTCACACGGTATCGTCGTAACCACGAATTCATGAACGAGGTGTTCATGTACGCCGCCTTCGGTGGGTAGGCTCACCGCATCAGCATGAACGTTCGCTGACCGTGGGTTTCCACAGGCGATAAGAAGGCCGCGCCACCGCCGCCACCGTTTTCAATGTTCAAGCTCTCGGATCTGGAAGAGAAAGTGGTACGTCTCGTCTGGTCATTGGTAGTTTAGGCGTTTCTGACCAGTCGGTAGGCCACGCTGACTGCGGAAGTGGAGGACCTCAAGAGCAAGTCAGCAGCACGAAAAGAAGCGGCGGCGTCTGCCGCCGGGGAGCTACGAGATGTCCCTATGGACGGCTTGGCCATCGCCGAGACCACCGACTAGAGATCCTTCGGTTTGTTGTATTGTAGTGTAATCGCTAGTCTTCTTGATATCCAGCTATCGTTCGCTCTGAAGTACTCGACGACAACGTGGACTTCCTAAGGAATCTCGCCACTGAGAGCTCAAGAGACGTCCGACGGTACGCCCAGTTGACTCTTCGTCGCCTTGAAGATCGCTGACCAGACTAAAGGTCGGCGGCATATTCTTGCTGGATGTCGTGGGTGCTCCTGAGACGAAATTACATTCTTATCGCTTGCTATCGGGGGTGTAAGGAATTGTGATAAGTCGGCTAAAGTGGACTGAGCGAGTGGTTCCCAGGCCCACCTAGTCCGGTTCTCACAATCCTGGGTCCCAATCCGAGGGCTCAAACACTTCGTCCTATACGGAGAACTACACGGTGCGATTCGCTGACTGTTACCGTCGATCCTAACAACTCGGAGGCAGGATCTTCTGTCATGTGGGCATGGGGATTCCATGACCAACGCAGTGGTTTCGCAAGAGCGGTCGACAGTTCCTGTGGTATGGTGAGTCCTATTGGGTGTGTGCGGAAATGACATCGCGTTCACATACCATATACCAGGAATGACTCAAGTCAGCGAACTCTCGCATCTGCGCATCGCGTGCACATCGTGCGCCGCATGCTACGAGTGCTATACATGTCTCGGTGCAGGCTTTATAGTCGGAGGAGGGCGCTGCATCGAAAGAGCAGGACGCACCTCCACCCGGAGCCTGCAGCTCTCTCCCTGACTCCCCTCACATCACTCCTTGGCAAGATGCGTCTCGCAGGCCTCGCGTGGGCGCTGTCTCTGGTCGCTCTCGCGTCCGCAGTCCCCTCCCGTCAACGCCGCTCTGACTTGGTCGTACACGAGAGGCGTGCCGCGGAGCCTCTCGACTGGGTGCGCTCGCGCCGCCTCGACCCGACGGCGATCCTGCCCATGCGGCTCGGGCTCGCGCAGAGCAACCTCGACAAGCTCGAGGACATGCTGATGTCGGTATCGCATCCGCTGTCGCCGAGCTACGGGAAACACTTCTCTCCACAGGACGTCGTCGACACGTTCGCCCCGAGTGCCGAGACCGTCGCACGCGTGACGAAGTGGCTCGTTGAGTCGGGCATCGAGAAGGAGCGGCTGCGGATGAGCGCGAGCAAAGGTTGGATCGCGTTCAACGCGACTGTCGAAGAAGCCGAGGCTCTCATCGACGCGGAGTACCACGTCTACACGCACGAGTCTGGTGCCGAACAGATCGGTGAGTGTCCACCCGACATATGGGAGTCGAGATTGGATCTTGATCGACGCCGATGCGACTTGCAGGCTGCCAGTCGTACTCTGTCCCGGAGTCCATCCGCCCGCATATCGAATTGATCAAGCCTAGCGTGCACTTCCTCCACCGTGTTCCGTCGCCCGACCAGTTGCAGAAGCGGGCCTTCGAGCGTCCCTCCACGCACATTCGGACTGGGCCGAAGACGGACGGGCGCAAGGTTACGATCACCCCGAGTCTCGAGAACTGCGACGAGACGATCACGCTCGATTGCTTGCGGGCGCTGTACTCGATTGACCACACGCCTGTCTCGACCGACAAGAACACCTTCGGCATCCGTGAGTCTTCCCTCTCAATTCAGTACATTCAAGATACTGAGACTGCGACACACAGTCGAGTTCACTCCGCAAGCGTTTCTCCAGAGCGACCTGGACATGTTTTTCGCGTAAGCAGGCCGGCCCACGAATGGGACGCAGCATCGTCAATTCTCATGTGCCGCGCTTTGCAGGAACTTCTCTCCGAGTCAGGTTGGGACGAAGCCTATCTTGATCTCCATCGACGGAGGTGAGCGAGACTCTCACCCGTGGACTTCGTGCACACACTGAAGTGCTATCAGGCGTCGATCAGACCGACGACCAAGGCTTCGACACCAATGGAGAGAGCGACCTTGACCTGCAATATGCTTTCGGTCTCACTAACCCCAGCCGATCTTGCTGCTGCAGACCGGCGACCTCGTTGAGGGTGGGTCTCTCTGCGCGTTGCATAGTTGGGACTTCCAGCTCAAAGTTCTGTGCCAGGCGCATCGTTCAATAATTGGCTGGACGCCGTCGATGGTTCTTTCTGTACCTTTGAAGGAGGCGATGATCCTACGCAGGTACATTTACGTCCTACTCTTCACCCTTGTTCCGGATCCTTACTAGCATTTAGGATGGTATCTACCCAGACCCGCTTCCAGGCGGTTTCAAAGGCCAGTCTATAACGGATACTGGGCTGATTGAACAGGTCCTTATTCTCTCGCAGGTCCCGAGTCTTGTGGCATCTTGACACCGCCATTCGTTGTATCCGCATCCTATGGTTCAGATGAGGCTTCAGCTACTCGCGCATATGCTGCACGCCAGTGCGCCGAGTACGGCAAGCTCGGCTTGTTGGGGACGACAGTGCTGTACAGTTCCGGAGACGACGGTGTTGCCGGCAACGGTGGTGTCTGTCTCAACGCCAACGGTACGTGTTCTACGTCGTCATCGTCTCCTCGCTGCTGAGATTACCCGTGCCTTCGCTAGGCCAACCTGCGCGTAACGGAAAACGCTTCAACCCCGACTTCCCAGCCAGCTGCCCGTTCGTTACTGCAGTGGGGGCGACGCAGGTGAACCCTGGATCGACGGTGAATGACCCTGAGGGAGCATGCGAACAGGTCATCTTCAGCGGTGGAGGATTCAGCAACTTTTTCGAGATCCCGGACTACCAGACAGCTGCTGTCAACAACTTCCTAAAGAATCACCCTCCGCCGTTCACCAGCGCTCAGTTCAACAACAGTGGCAAAGTATGTCTCTCCTCGAAGGTTGACTCGTATCAAAGGGCTCACCGACTATTCGTAGGCTCGTGGCTTCCCTGACTTGTCTGCAAACGGGTGAGCCATGCTGTCAAGCCTGTGGATTGTGCGAGATTGGCTGACACGAATCTTATGAAGCGCAAACTATGCCGTCGGTGAGACTCGTATGGATAGTTGTCACTATTCGTCTACTGAACCGTTCCTTCGCAGCGGTTGCTGGGGAATTCGTCCTGGTCTTCGGCACGTCGTGTTCGGCCCCAGTGGTCGGCTCTATGATCACGCTTATCAACGATGCTCGCCTGGCGGCCGGGAAGGGTCCTGTCGGTATGTGGAAACACTCATGGATTGTGGACGTCGCCATCTGACATAGACCTCTAGGTTTCATCAACCCTGCTGTAAGACGGCAAACATCTCCCGCCCATGAAACCATTCATTGACATGCGTGTGCACAGATCTATTCCGAGAAGTTCTCCAGTGCTTTCCATGACATCACCACCGGAGGAAACCGGGGCTGCAGTATGTACACAATACTTCGCACTTGCGCGTACTCTGACTCTGGCGGAATTACTACCTCTAGACACACCCGGCTTCACCTCGTGAGTAAACTCTAAGTCGTCTAACTTCGGTGTTGCTGACCTTCTGCAACAGCACGGAAGGATGGGATCCAGTCACGGGCGTCGGCACGCCCAACTTCACAGCGCTTCTCCCTCTCTTCCTCGAGCTTCCGTGAAAGAAGACAGTGGGGACTTGTTGGAGCAATTAGACTCATGCATGGTATCACTTGTCTTCAATACTCGGATCTGCAGGGGCTCCACATACACGATCATGTCCCTCCACCATCTGACACGGTCGATCTCCGGGTTGCCCATCATTGGCGACAGGCCCGGGGTTAATCCACGGTAGGCCCTCAGAAACTCCAGCATGCACTATAAGTAAAGGGCGCTGGGTGCCACTGACTGTGCGAAGCTAAGAACTTGCACTATGCTCGGCCTATTTGCTTCAGCTGTTCTATACATTGCGTGTGCTTTGGCAACGCCCGTCATCTGGGACGGGCGTGCGCCGCTCAATCTGACCGATACCTACCTCGACTCTTCAACAGGCCCGTTCCTGACGTACGCACCTCGCGGTCTCAACTCTCATACGTTCGCAGTTCTGATTAGATCTCAGAGTCGTCAAAGGGTCAGAGCCCGCCTCCCATGTGAGCACGACGCTGCAGGCTGCTGGAAGGTGACACTGAAGGGATCACAGTACTCCCAACTCCTCGGGGACACTATCGCCCCAACTGCACTTTGGGGCGACATCGCGGAGCAAGTCATCTCGGTCTCCATCGACAACAGCTCCGTGTTCATCCCCGGAGGTGGTAGCCCTCAGAATGGCTTTCGCCGCACGGACATCATCGCAGCGGTCAACGGCCAGCACGACGTCCTCATCACTCAGATGGAAACGGGGACGACCGTCTTCCACTTTTCCGTCAAGCAGGACGCGTCTCGGCCCCTGAACTACAGCCACGAGTACCAGATCGTCTTCATCGAGCCGAACGACGGCTCGCATATCTTTGAGCTTCAACTCGGTAGGCACTGCTAGTCCTCGAGGGTTTCACAACATGAACGCGTCCGTCATCCACAGGATCGCCGTTCACGAACCCTACCGGCCCACTGCCCGTTCCGAACGCGCACTCCTTCAAGGTCCTCGACCACGCGCTGAACGTTCTGTTCAGCACGCCCTTCACCGCGGATGTCTGGGACAACTTCGCCGTGGAGGTCGACTGGAACGCCCGGACGCTCGCCGTCTTCTACTCGCAAGACGCCGCGACCCTCCAGCCCGTCACAGCTACAGTCCAGAACCCCACTGCAGCGTCCGGAGCTGCCGGCCGAGGAGACTTCCACTTCACTGTGCTCAAGGTGCGTCGACCGAGCACGTCATGCGCTTGCCGCGCTGACGGATGTGAGGGACGTAGCTTCCCATCGTCAACCCCGCCGACTCACCGGCGAACCAGAACGACGTCGTGCATTTCGGGATCCAGGAGGGCACGACCGAAGCTCTTCTGTACTCGGGCGTGTTTGTTGAAAGCGCCGCAGGAGGAATCAGCACGGGGACCGTGTCTCCACAGTGAGCTACCCGTTGTCAATGTTCCAATATCAATCAATGGTTCGGTCTTGTACACGCAAAAGTACCCCCTGAGCCGTGAGGGTATAGACTGCCCTACTGTATCGCCGCGTCCGCCGTAGCGACCCTCGAGACCCTATTCCTAGAAGGCGCCCCAGCACAGAGGCGGGAGTGTATTTGAGCATGAACGGATCTACGGACTAGCGTTCATGGGTCAGAACAGAAGAGGTCTGACAGCGAGACAAGCACGCACCAGCAGCTCTCCTCCACCTCGTCCATGCACGCCAGCTTGCGCGTCTCCCACAGCCTCGGAAACGCCTCCGCGCCGATGTCCACAGCTAGGTCGCAGCCATAGCTTGAGCTGGGGCAGAGTGCCACCAGGTCCAAGTTCTCGAAGCGGAGGAGCGCGTCGTCGATCTCCGGGCGCGGCTTCACCATGCCGTAGCCGTGGACCACGATGTCGCCCACGTATCGAAGGTCGATGTCGACCCCGTCGCGCAGAGGCAAGGTGCGCGGAAAGCAGGCGAGGAACCGCGGGATGCCGGCGCTGTCCAGCCAGCTTTTGGGCTCATTGGCGAAGTTGCATGTCAGCGGTTCATCGAGGTCGAAGCGGAGCTTAGAGGTTCCTGAGGTGGGAGAAACCGTACGACGCCCACTCCTCCTCGGTCGCTGCTCATCGGAGATATGATCGCCAGTCAGCGACAAGCTCTATGAACCACCACACGGCAGAACCGGAGGAAGAGCACGCACGGATATGTTGCCGAAACTCGAAGTAGCTCAGCGCATGACCAAAGGTAATCGTGAAGTCGGTGATGAACTCGCCAACGTGCTTGAGAAAGCGGCCCATCTCCTCGCAGTGCGACCAATTTTCGAAGGCAAGGTGCAGCAGGTGCAGGGAGCCGGGGACAAGGAATCCGGTGAGGGCCAAGAGATACGTCGGTCGTGTGTCGCGAATCTTCTTCAAGCAGAGGCCCTGCTGATGGACGTATCATGGCACCACGACTGCAGGGGGTTTGTCGTCGGCTTCTTTCAAAGGAGATGAACCCCAGCGGCTGGATAGCTCAATCTGCATCATCTCCGCCTCGAACAGGTAGAACAGGCGCACAATCGCGAAGGGGCAATGGTCGAATGTGGGCCCGAGAGAATATGAAGTGAGACTGATGTCTGTGAGCTGGATGGGGCCTGGCAGGGATGCGAGGCGGGCCCTCTCATCTGCCGGACATCGACCAGCCGTACGGTTTTGAGCTTGATGCAGAAGACGTTCGGCGCGGATGTCGCAAGATCGACAAGCGTTAGAGGACTCTATGGAAGGAAACGGGTTAGGTGACATCGGGGGATTATGTTCAGGCCCAAGGAGGTGCATTTTGCGAATATGGTGACTGATGTGGGGGTGCGTGGTCAGAAACTGGAGGAAGGTGTCGAATGACGTGTCCGACCGGACAGCGACGGCGTCGAAAATATGTCTGCGGCTAACTTCTAACCACTCGCGGCACACGAGACTGCATAATTTTTGGGTCTCGGGTTCCGTGTTTTCGAGGACCATATCCAGGAGCTCGACCGGAAGATAATTCCATGTCTTCACACCAACCATCTAGTTTACTGCTAGTACTCAAGTGTAAGCTTTAGGGCGGTCATCAAGAAGACAATCAACAAACCACACTGACCAGTAGCAATTAATAGTGACAGCAGGGAGACCAGGTTGCAAATGAAGCAATGTCAGAGTTTGGTCGGAAGCAAGTAAGTAGTGGAGGCGTTCAATCCGAACCTATGTAAGGAGCAGGCAGACGAACTGGTTCGGTTATCTCAGGTTGATTCGCGGGTTGATTCGGTCTCTCTCGGGTTGATTCGGCATTGTCATCGGCGAATCAACTTCCCCGATCGGCGAAAATCGGGAGCTAGTCATCAAACACGTGATTGTTTTGGCCCCACCTATATAAGCGGGCGAACTTTCAAGCGTCTTTCTCCTCTTCAAACCGAACCACCATGATCGAACCAACCAATCCGGCTACCATTATTGCCCCGTCTGTTCTAACCCCGTCCATCCGGCCTGTTTCTGAGAGTGAGTTCATTCTCCCCCATCGCACTCACACATATGCTGACATTTATACCTACCACCCAGCCACTCCTTGCTCTGTGCCGTCAGGCCAGGCTGGTGTAGTGTGCTCACTGAAACTGAAATCGAATAACAATGATGATAATGACGTTAAATGCACGAATATATCTGTTATACCTGTCGAGCATGTCGAGCCTGTCGTAATGAAAGATGATGCTGCCGTAGCGAGTATAATGCATGATGAGACCAGTCTAGTGAATGAGATCAGTACCGCGGAGACCGTTAGACCGGGCCACCTCACGTCTGACGTGCATGAGCCCAGGCTTAGGGAGGCCGCTGCAAATGCGGCCTTCACGGTCACGGTCGCTCAGTCGGTGTCTCTGCCGCCCGCCCTCGCTGCCGTTGAGGGCGCTGCGGACAAGCTCCCCACGCCGGAAGGCGGGAGCGATGGTATGAGCAGCGTGGACGAGGCGCTCCCCGAGCCTCGGGAGACCTTCCCCCGCGACTCCGCCAGGGTCCTGACGAGGGCCGAGGCGAGGAGGAAGTACGGCCAGTTCCTGCGCCGGAAGTGGGACTTCGAGACCATCCCGCACGACGAGCGCATAGTCACCGCAGCCAACGGGCGGCGCCGCACCGGCCAGGTCTACAAGGAGAGCGATCTGCAGCAGGCGGTCAGGAAGCGTCATGGCACGCCGATATACGCGTTGTACGTGCAGGTTAGACTTACGCGTGTATCCCAGGGTCTGACCGTGTTGAATAGCACGCGGGGATACGATGACGACAAGCCGAGTCCGTCGAACGCGCGAAGCGACGGCGCAGGCCCGTCCGCCAAGTAGTCGCAGACGACGTGATCCCCCACGGTGAGTGCACTCGCTTTCGGTCAGCACGCAGGACACTCATGCCTTGTCTCCTCGACCCGCAAAGCGGCGCCCTCGTACTCTGGCCCAACGGCTCATACCTCCTCCTCGGTCCTCCCAGCAACGGCCTCTGCCATGTTCGCCCGATGATCTCTTTCTCTGAGACTCGCACATGTATACTGCTACGCTCCGCATGTCGTCGTTCTATGACATGCGGACGGCATCAATACGACAGATTTGCATGACTCGGACTGAGCCTCGTGTGTAGAAGACTGACAGCTCCAGCGTGACACCGCGCCCATCCGGTCGTGCTTGCGGATTGTCGAATGGAAAATCATACACTGACAGCGCACCTTATCCCCTAACCGTAATTACAGCACCGTCAACGCGACGGCTGCCTGCGGTCTCCGTCCATGCACCTGAATCGTGATAGCACCACGAACCTTGAAGGTACTCGTACAACGTGTCGAGAGACCTGTGCTATGTGAGGGTCGGCCAGCGAGAACAAGACTCGAGCGTAGAAACAGAGGTTGTAGACACGGTGAGACAACGAGGATAGACTAGAGTATGTAAGCTAGGCCTCAGAGGGAGCGAGGTGGGGTGGCAGGTGGTGGCTGAAGAGAGCTGAAGAGAAGGTGTTGTTGGAGACGCCCAGCCCGACGCGTCGGGACTCGGCCCGGGAGACCGTCCGCGCAATGACCTGCAATGACTCTCTCCTCTTGCTCTCCTCCTCCTCCTCCTCTCGTTTTTTGCTCTAGCTCTATCAGTACTCAACACCCGCGCTCGACAAAAAGCAAAGAGGCGGACGGGTTTTACTGACCCATGGTGTTGGCGTGAGTCGACGATACCGCTCGGGACAACGGTAACTTAGTAAGTTGTCGACCATGTACTCTACACTGTAATCTTCAAATACACGGACACTAACTCTCCCCGAGCGATAACAGAAGACTGAGATAAAGAAAGCGACCCGTCTCAAGACAGAGCAGTTCGAGAGCATGTAAGTAAGTCAAAGTAGTGGCAGTCAGCATCGTTCGAATTGAGATGTCCAGACGCTACTGCAGCAGCGCCTCCAAACTCCTCCCCCGTCAGATCTCGTATCTTACTGCTCTTCCCGCTCTACAACACGCTTAGCAGTAAAGGGATCCAGTCTCTGCAACCCTATGTGCCACCTGTCCCTGTGATCTACCGTTCAGACTGTCCGCTCGCGACTCGCAGGGGACAGGACGATTGTACGGAGGAAGGGGCCGCTATTCGCCAAGGCATAGGTGAGCGTCGCGATGTCGATACTGGCCATGGTCTCTCTAAGCTTCGGATGCACGGGCAGGGGCTCGTATGAATAGTCGGAGTCGTCCACGATGCCAAAGAATTCCGCTATCTCGACTCGAAGATACTCGAGTCGGGACGCCGCTACGAACGACGAGATCGTAAGCTGTGCTCAGCGTAAGTTGCAGTCATGGAGCTCGGAGTTTCGCTACTTACGATAAGGTCTTCGATGGTGACCACCTCTTGGACCGGAACAGTCACACGGAGGCACAGGTGCGAGGCGGCATCAAGCACGTTTGCTTTTGTGCCATATACGAAGAGGCGTGGGGATGGGAGGACAATCGATTTGACCCAGGGAGCACAGTAGGCTGTCATCTCGACTGTGCGAGGTCGCGTCCGAGCGAATATTTCAATATATGCGCGGTGGGATTTGACGTCGTACTGTCCGAGTCTTACTCGGCGCACGGGACAAGTCAAACCCAGTGCATAGAGGTCCCGAACCGAACCATGGAGGTACTCCAACGACTTCCAGCCGCCACCGTCCAAGTTCTGGAGCGCGATGGAAGTATTCCGCATGGCGACGATCTGGTCGCTCGGGTTCACGAAGTCGACCTCCTCCAAGGCGTGGCGCGGGGTGAAGGAGAGCTTTCGCAGATTGGGGAAGGTCTGGGAGATGCACCGAAGATCGACGATCTGGTCACCAATGCTGAGCGTCAGGACGCGGAGGGAAGGGTATGGCATCCATCTCGACTTCGAGCTCGGGGACAGACTGCTATAGCATATGCGCAGCTGGTGGAGCTGCGGCTGGCGTTCGGCTACTTCGTCGGTGAACTTCAAACCGAGCTCGTCATCCTCTTCATAGGACACGTCCAGTGTCTTCAGGGTAGAGCGTAGTCGCAACACCATAGGACGGATGTACTCGAATAACTCCTTTCCCACCCGGAATTGCAACAGACTTAGATGTTCGAGTTGGGAGACCGCATCGGCGAATCGTGTATCCATCTGGGTGAAGAGTGCCTCGCATCGGCAAAGGTGCAGTCTTCGAAGCTGCTTGGTTCCACTGATAACCTGCAGAAGCATTTCAGCTGAATCCGGAGTGATGTGCGTGGCGTGGTTGATAATGAGGGTGTGGAGATACCGGAAGCGGGAGGGGTCGCCGGAGTGCATGAGATGACAGAACGACTCAATCTGGATGTTGCGCGCCAGGTGGACCGGATGAGCGAGGAGCTCTTGCACGGCTTCCTCCCGAAGTATGCGAGAGACATAACCAACTCGCAACAAGTCCGCGACGGCGCAGGACTGCAAGATGAGCCGGAAGACGTCAAGATCGAGACCTGAGGCCCTTGCGCCACTCGCACGAGAAATCGCTGCGGCCTCGCTGTCTCGTTTGTCCCTATGTAGTCATTTAAGTACTCAACTGCGTCAACAAGGGTCAAACCGTCACGTACTCCGAGGGTTTGGAACTTTCTTCTGACATCCCGGAAGTACTTGGCACCGGGGTATGTACGCCGGATGATGTCGGTTTTCCAATGACAAGACGGTAGTGTGGGTCTTAGATCAGACACAATGGAAGTGGTGCAGCGAATGCACCCGGAAGCGATGTGAGTGGTGGTCTTGACAAAGCGAGAGGGCGAGAGAGCAAGTGGCGAGCAGCCACGGGTGGTGGCATGTACCCACAGACGGTAAGCGCCGTCGGGTCGCATGTTCACAAACAATACTTGCTATCCTGGACTCGTCACTGAGCGCGTCTTTACCTTCATACAGCAAAGGATGTCAGAGCACTCAAGTGAATCCCAGTGGTACGACGGTACTGCGAGATGGCTGCGTACTGCGAGAGGACACGCAGCACGCTGAGGAGCTCCACGGACATTATGCAGTATGGGATCTCCGGAGACAGAAGACAGGGCACATGGGCGGTATCCTACACGCGCTGATGTACATGACTTTAAACCGGTAGTTGTTGAGGGCTTAGAGTTCCACGAATAATGTCCGCAGCCTACGACAGTGTATCGTGAGTTTGCGTCTCTGAGTTCAACAGAACGAGACGCACCTTCTCGGCTATAGCGTACACCGTCGCCTGCGTATGCGCCGCAATTTGCTATGGTAAAAAGTGTCAGTAAATACAGAGGCCTCACACGTCAAGAGGCAGGGAGGACCTACCAAGGGCAAAATCGACGCATCGACCTGTCCGTGGTCATGAGTTTCGAGAGAGCAGTAGGAAGAGCAATTCGACACCCACCACGCGAACATTGGCAGTCCCATACACCCTCAACTCTGAATCTACGACCCCACCGTCCTCTCTCGGAAGCATCGACGCGGTGCCGACAGGATGGAAGACGCAGCCGAGTGTGTTCTTGATATACTCTTTCAGCGCGTCGTCCGAGCAGGCCTCCTCGGGCGTCGGGAAAACCTGCGTTCGCACAACATCTGCGAGCGGGCCCGTCTTGAAGAACGCGAGGGAGAACTTGACGGAAGCGAGGAGAACATCGAGGTCCTCCGATCTCGAGAAATATGCTGAGCGATATTGCGCCCGTGATGAGACGCCATGCATGATGAGAAGGAGGCAGAGACAACGTACCTGGATCGATTGCCGGTGCGGCTGTGGGATCCGCAGACGTGATGTGCACAGTGCCCCGCGAGAGCGGGTGCATGATGGCCGCAAGCGCAGTCATGTAGCGCGTCTTGGGCATCGGCGGTAGACCTAGGAAGGGAATCATCCCCGGGAACGGGATGATTCTGAGGTACTTTCAGTTCCATAGCAGTCAAAGAGCGTCTGAAGAGCGCGCGCACGTACTCTGCCTCCGGGGAAGACCGGTCGGAGAACAGCCTGATCTGCGTCTCGTACTGCTTCTTCAGACCGCTGGGAGCGTGTTCTGCGGCTGACAGCGCACTGTCCTTCCACGCCTGCTGCTGGTCCGCCGACATGAATATCTTCGAAGGAAGGAAGGCGAACGTCGACGCGGCTGAAGACGCGAGTGGTCCTTGTCGGGTCTGACTATGATGGACGTGAGCCGAGCCTGAGCGAGTTCATAAACTGCCAGTTTAAAACTTACTACATCTGCTGGTAGGAGGCGACGACCTCAGGTTCCGCCGCCGTATCCAGAGTGTCGTACTTCGGGTCTATCTCGTAGACTACGGGCGCGTGTACATGGTCCTGCTCGGATTAGCATCGAACTGTCCTTTGTATTCTATGAACACCTTTACCTCTGTCATGAGCGTCAGCCAATCATACATGGGCTATGTCAAGGTGGACTACACACGTAAGTTTTCACCAACAGATGTGAGGTCGACGAGTGTTGTGATGCCAAACTTGCGGAGAAGCTTCTCGTCTCCAATTCCCGACAGCTCGAGGATCTGGGGTGTCTTGAGGGAACCTAGGGAGGATTGCTCAGACCTTGCTCAGCTTGAACCCGCACTGTGCTACACACCGGCAGAGAGAATAACCTCCTTGTGGACTGCCGCATAGTACAACTTGCCGCCATGCAGAAACTCGATTCCAGTGGCCTGCAAAGGAGACGATCCGTCACGGAATGTGATCCGGGAGACTGTCGCCGACGTGAGAACGAAGAGATTCTTGCGGTCAGCGTTGGCTTCGAAATATGCCTGTGCAAAAATCAATGTATCTGTACTGTGGTAGAGAGGAATGCACGCACATTACCGGCATAGCTGCGCGTCGCAGTGCGTGAGTCAACAGCTGTGAACAAGTTTGACATTCCGATCTTGTTCCCATCATCCTACGTGGGAAAGTGCACGTATTGTAGGTCAGCTAGCAGCATGAGTCGGACCAGACTAGCACGCACGCTGTCTCCGTTGAACGGCACGCCTAACTCCGCGGTTGCGTCTATTACACGTTCCAAGAGGGGGCCAAAAGCGAAGGTACGTGCGTAGCTCTTGACAATCGGCCCGGAGTCTCCATGCCACCGAGAGTCTACCTTCGCTGCTCGGAATCTGGCGGTGTGGTCCGGCTCGGGGGAGAGGGCAGTCTCGGACTACGACGCACATGTCATCAATGTCATTCAATTCCGCTGTCGATGCACCAGCCCGGTTACACACCTTCTTGAAGTACGGCAGGAGTCCGTTCCAGTCCCATCCCGGGTTCCCCAGAGCTTCGATAGCTATACGCCGTTGCAGATCAACGAGTGTTCGCCAACCAAACTGATTGGTGAGCCGCACCATCATAATCAGCTGCGGATCCACTGTTACGTCGTTCAGCATGCCAGCAAAGATGTCGATTTCATGGAGTACTAACCGGTCGAAGATCACGATATTGATCTGCAATGAGCAGATCGTTCAGCATGGATACGGGAACTGAGCGTGGTGAACTTCACCAGTGAGCATCCCCCTAATCCCTTGCCTCTACGTTACGGTATGACGGTCAAGCATTGCACTTGAAACGTGAGTATGAGACGGGACTCGCAAGTACGTACCGAGGCTGCGGCACCTGTTTCCCATTCGCATACTTCTGAGGGACCGTCGTAAAACCCCAGTCATGGCTCGCGCTCCCAATGAGAGTACCAGCCAGACCTAAGTCAGATACCGGACTGGATGAGCCATGAGGATCGAACTTGGAAGGTATCACGACTCACCAGGGATGTTGATCGCGACAACGTTAGGATCCCAATCTCCAGCTTCGAGGACACCGACCGTAATCGCAGGATCCTCGGAGAGGCTGAAAGGTGTTCGTCAGTGGTTTGGCAGAGAACGCTTCTCAGGAGAGAATGGTGCCATACCGAGCCGCTAGAGTGAGCCCCGCAGTTCCGCCGCCGGCTATGATGTAGTCGAAGGTAGTCGATGCGAACTGTTCCGCAGTGAGATGAGCAGTCATATTAGGAGTTCTCTGCGGTCGCCAATGATTGGACACTTAAGCAGAGGTGTGGTGGGCATGGTGTGTCAGAGGGTGTCGTTTTTATTCTCTGCCGGGATGTTAACAAGTCGACTGGCGCCCGCGCTGACTGCGGCTTCGGAGCTTGGGCGGCCCTGAGTGAGCGGGATCACCTAAGTCCATCGTGCCACTGGCGCGGAAGAGCAAGAGAATCAGTCTCGCATGCCCTACATAGCCGCACAATGCGGGCCCTAGACGGCCACCGCGGTGGAATGACACTGACAGATCGATGCCGCATGTCACTGCTGCACATCATATCGTCAGGCTACCCTGGCAGCAAGAAGCTTGTTGGTGATGAGTCTTGCAGAGCGCAGTAGTTCATGTGAGATATCCTTGCATCCAAGTTCAAAGCCAGCGCGGCAGGTGTCTGTGGGCGGTTCACGGGCTTGGCATGAGGTTGGGCGACTCCGATAGCCGCAAGAGATCGGCGCGGTAGACAGCTGACGCAAGGCCTCCACAGGATACGCCTGATCCGCTGTCAGTTTGGCCGTCATTGTGTGAATGCAGCCGAGAGGAGAGGAGGGTGTTCTGAAGAGTACGACTACTTACACGTCCTTGCTGACCTGTTGAGATGTAATGGCGATGTAGTCTCGGAACAATCGCCCAGCTTGAAGCTCGAAGAGCGTCTGAACGTCGAAATCACCGTACGCGACGCGCGTGCTACATCGCGTCAATTGTTACTCGGATGGCTTCGACTTTCAGTGCCTGCATGGCCATAGCAGCAGCACCATCACGATACATGAAAGAAGGCTTACATAGCGGCCGCTGTCTTTTCAGTATTCCGAGTTCAACCAAATCTTGCGCTGCGTCGGAAGCAGGGCGACAAGTACGCCTACGAGTTCATGTGGGCGGTGTGCGAACCATAACCGACAGCATCAATCTCAGCTGAAAAGGTCGCGTCTAGGCACTGGTGAGAATGTATCAGCGAATACGACTGCGCCGCCGTAAACAGGGCGCGCACACCATGGGATACTTATTCTCACTGGAGGTTCTCGCTTTGTACGTATGGTACAGTCGGTAGGGCCGAGCTATAATATGACGATGAATATTATTCAGAGTGCCTGAGGCTTTGAGGCAGACTTACAAGTTACTGCTGTGTGGTCGACGAGGCAACGTGGTGGATCCGGGAAAGAGGCGAGCCGGCGCTTCAACTTCGCCAAGATCCAACTTGATAGCGCCTAATTACGTAGACTCAAACCACCACAGACCGCCGCGTCGTGGATTCCGACAAGAGGCTGGTATGGACACACTGTATGTCCGACAGTTTTCTTCTGATCAGTGAAACTGACCAGGGATGGACGAGCAGACGGATAACAGCTGAGCTCCCCAGAACGAGAGGAACACCTGTTCTGAACCTCGACGTCTTCCGGACGATCTTGCAGTCCTGCGCTGTCGCCGACTTGTTGCAAGTTGGCTATGCATCTAGTACCACCCGGAAGGAAGCCGTACGGGAGCTCCTATCGCGACCCATCTACCTCCAGAGCAATCGCCAGGTTCATTCTTTCTACCATCTGATGTTCGCCGACGATCCGGACGGCTCGCGTGTTCAATACCTTCAAACCCTTGTCCTCGACCAAATCCCGGACGTTACAGACGAAGTCGCTAGCATGCTCCTCGTTATTGTCAGGCGTGCGAGCCAGCTTCGCAACCTGTACCTCGGACCATACTTCATACTGCTGGATACGCACTTTGCCGATGCGGTTGCTCAACTCGAACATCTCCGTCTGCTGAAAATTAGGACGGTGTATCGGCATCTTCATGGGCGCATCCTTCCCATGTTGAGACAATTACGCTCAACGCTGAACACGCTGGAAGTGCCCGAATACGACTACTACCGCACGCTGGGCGATCACTTCCCTAACCAAGTGGCCGAATGCCAGCCGCAGCTCGCCAAGCTACGCATCTGCTATCCGACGTTGACTCCGAACTGGACGTGGACCCCTTATCCATCGCTCCGCGTTCTGGCACTCCGCGTAGAAGATCAGATAAGCAACCTGCAACTCATCTCGATCCTCTTCCCCAACTTGCGCGAGCTCTCCATGTCAGCGCACTTGTTCGCGGTCGACTTGAGTAACCCCATTATCATGACCACGCGGAACGCTTCCATCGCGTTCCAGGAGGACGGAGGTGGTTGGAAGTCCTTGGACCATCTCTCGGGCTCGATTTGGGACCTCTACACGCTGTGCGTGACCTGCCCCGTGCGTCGGGTGAGTCTAGGGCGATATTTTTCCAACTGGTGTTCCAGTTGCTCCGACGTCATCTCGCGGACACGCCCCCGCAGACTGGACATGGAGATATGCTGTACTAGACAGTGGTCGAGCACGACCTTCTCTGCTGCGCCGGGCCTCTTCGTGCAAGGTATGGAGTTGATCGAGCTTGGCGCGGTCTCGCACATGTGCCTCGACGTGTCGATCACAGCGTATGAGTATGATGTCTCCACCCAAGCTCTCGCCGTAAGCATCCTTCCCTCACTCCTTGAGACCATCGCTCAACAGCCTGTATGATCAATTGCACAGGAGGTGCTCCGTCCCCTTTTGAGTTCGTCCCAACTCGAATATCTGCACCTCAAAATAGGAGAGTCCTTCTTCGACCAGGGGTCCGACTTGTTGCGCGAAATACTGCCCGTGCGTGCGAGCGTGCAGCAGGCCATGGAAAGGATCCACATTGCCGATCTTGTCTCCGCCTTGGCGGAGAACGGCCCCTTCCTCCGTACGATTGCCCTATCCCCAGCGAGTCGGGAGCGGTCGGTCTGGACAGTGGATCGAGGTGACGAGAGGCAAATTCTGCGAAGACTGGATTCCTACACAGCTAAGCAGGTCGTAGAACGAGAAGAGAAGTGACGAAGGGATTCGGAAGGTGTTCTCTCGTATCCGACGGACCTAGTTGTCAATGACAGTACATTGTGCAGCGACTCTGACTCTATGGAAATTTTACTTCCTGTGTGTAAGTAAGTGATCAAGTATGTTGTTCTTATCAGCTCGCCGGGCCGAGTGCCGCAGTAAGTAGTAAGTAAGTAACGAGAATCAGCGACAGTAACGCTTTGTCCACCACGGCCACCACCACCACCTGCGAGTCCTTTGCTTTCCGACGATATGTGAACTGCTTAGCTTTCAGCACGAGTACCACGTACTTCTGGGCCGCTTCGACAGCCTTTTACTGCACTATGTCAATCTCCGCGAGCTGCCATCAAGACACTACAGCCAGCCACCATGTGACGCGGATTCCAGGACAGCGACCATGTGGAACCAATCGTGCAGCGGTCTCTGGAGTCATCGCAAGAGGTTAGCACAGGAAGGACGCAAAGGCACCCGGACGCAGAAGGCGGCCACGTCGGGGACGTGTTCGGTCACCTCGCACGACGGCCAAGGATCTACTTCGACAGACTGTGAGTACCACCACTCGATGAATATCCGAAGCAACATGCGGACGTGGGTAGAGCGACTCACGTCCGGGGCCGGCATGTACCTCCAATGTGCCTGCGTACGCGAGGGATGGACGGCGGGTGCTTGCTTGGTCTTTTCGCCCGTGGCTCACGAACCTGTCGTACAGGATCCAGGGCCGGGTCGTGATCACGAGCAGCGCGCAGTTGGATCGATATCTGGTTGAACGTTAACTGACGGTCCTGCGATAATAGGATGCGCAGCAACATGCCGCGGTATTCCTGTGTGTCGCCACGACCTCTTCCTCTTCCTCTTCTTCTGCCCCTCCGTCCCCTCTCTCCACCTCTCGCACATCTGTGCCGGCACCCGTCCAAGTCTTAGCACTTTCGGTTCTTGGCTCTCGTCCCCGTCATTACGTTCGACTGGTCACAGGCCGACTTAACGTCCATGTACTCATTCTCTTTTGTGTCCTTCGTCCGTGGCCATCGAGTCAGTCCCCGATTCTCGCTACATCTGACTTCGTCGAGGTGTGTTTTAATCTCTGCCGTCATCGCAAAGCACCGTTCGTGACCATAATGCGCAGCACTCCCCATGTGGGTCCTGAGCACGAGCCGCGCCGAGCTCCACTTCTTCTCCTCCCCCGAGGACATCGAGGAAGGCTATGCAGCTCTCTCGCACGTCTGAGACACGCACGAACAGTCCTTCCAGGACGTCCGCAAGATTCAAGAGCGATGCGAGAGGGACGGCACGAACCCCCGCGACTCGAGGCGATCAACGCCATGTTCCGCTACTACGCCGTCGCACGGATCTGCTATGGATATCTCCGGGAAGTCCTCTTCCTGCCCGGCCTTTGCGATGGTCATGAAGCAGATGCCGAAGCCTTCATGCAGAACATCTGGTTTCAGCGAGGGGGGACGCTCTATGAGCTCATCGCTCCCCGCTTCGTTCTCTTCCTCTCCTCCCAGTGGCAAGTACTCGCGACGAAGTCAGACTTCGCTAAAATTTGAGTGCGAGCTCGGCATCCCATCCCTGCAGCTTTGCTGCGATTGGAGGTCAGCCACGCGATGTTCAGCATTGTCGAGCGGATGTCGTGGTTCGGAAGGCGGAAGACGCCGCGGATCGAGGACGAAGCGTATTGCCTGCTCGGGCTCTTCGATATTCACATGCCTCCGCTCTCTGGAGAGGGGAGGAACGCGTTTCGTCGACTGCAGAAGAATATCATGAAGTAGTCTTCGGACACGACGCTTTTCGCGTGGGACGATGAGCTCTTGGATGATCGTATACAGTCGTGTTTGTTCGCGCCCTCACCCTCATTTACAATCAGCAAAATCGTGTACGCACCTCCACGGCTCGCGCAAATGCAGGCCGTTTGAACTGTATACAGCGTGAGCTGAGTGTAGCTGAGTAGTGCGTCTTGCTGACGGACAAACAGAATTCAGCCCGCGAGATGCCGGAGGGAGATCTGAACGAGATCACGTTCGCCGTGGCCCCGCATGGCATCCTGGCCAATACTCCCATTGTCGCGTGCGGAGACGCCATCTTCGGAGATCTCTACTGGCGCGATGGCAGATTCTGTGGTCTGCTTTGCCTCGAAGAAGACCCCGACAGCCAGGCAGCTTCGTCTCACCATCCTTCGTACCGTGTTTGCAGTCCTCGTATCCTACAGATGAGACGTCCCACGGAAGGCGGCGAATACATCATCTCCGGACACACAGGACGCGCCTCCTGGCGAGAAGTCCTCATAAGACCAGCACCTTCGCCGCACGATCGTCGACTCCCTGGCCAGCTCTCCGATTCTCGCCTCACCTTCATTCCAGCTATGCCGAGGCAGCTCGCCCTCGACGCGCCCTATCGCTTCGACGAGGCTAGCATCCGGAGGTTCCTACGTGAGTCTCGCGCGGACCGCCTGGAGGTTCGCAATGCCGAGTTGCCCAGTCGAACCTCCCGGCGACTTATGCGTTCGTCGACGGGCTCGAGGGCGTGTTTGTTAATAGTCATCAAGGTCGGGCAGTGTTACCGCTTGGACGGGCTACGCGATGATCACCCCCATCCCGCGCACGTATGGGCGATGGTCAGCGCCATCAGTCCGGCCTTGTGGCCTCCGGAGGAGAAGCTCATGGAGTTCTCGAACGACTTGCACATGACTGTCTTGAGGATCACGTCGCGGTGGCCGGCTCTCCAGAAGCGGTTTGACCTTGATGCTGACATTGGCGGGGATCGAGCAGATCCAACCCTTCGATCCCACAGGAAGGCATGGACTGTCACGACGGCTTCTCTATTTACTGTTACGAGTTACTACGGACTTTGTAGTAGGGACGGTGCCTTACAGATCAACACTAGGCTCACATTCTCGGATGCGTCACCGTGCCCGCCGTCTACCGTCTGAATCAAGCTGGGGACCGCGGTCAACCCGGATAGTGCAGCTGAGGCCTTCGGCCGGCCACTCCTAGGCTGCATGTCCGTACGGAAGGAACATCAGGCCTCAGATCCTCAGAGGCTGTCGTCCTCGTATACAGGAAGGACCGATATTCCAGGATTTACGGCGTTCTAACGAGGAAAGAACGATGTCAGTCCTACAAAGCAAGGAGATGTGACTGAGATGTGCGTACTTGTTGCCTATCGCCGCCGCACCGATAAGCGTCGACTTGCTCTCGAACCTTCCAAAACAGTGCTGGTTCAGACCACAGCCGTTCGAGTGTGCCTTCCAGCCCCTCGTTCTCCCGAAGGCAGAGATAGTTATGTACGGCCTCCACGAACTGCGAAGGGGGGAATCCAGCCACCTTTCCGTACTCTGGCACTATCTCAAAGCGCCATAACTCGCTGCAGACACCCAATACCGCCAGGAGGACAGGATCCGAGTCGGCTTCCTCTCCATTGTTCATCAACTTGAACAAAGCATCGGCGAAGTACAGCAATGCTTTGTTGGCATGGGGTATTATCTCCCAAAAGGTCTCTGCGTCGAAGTCTCGAGCGTCGGGGCGGGGAATGCACCCAAGAAGACAGCGAAGTGCATAGCCTTGGGCTTCCCATCCCGAGCATGGACCCGACCACGAGGCAACATCGGCCATTACAACAACAACTAAGGAATGTTTCCGAAGTCAGCACGACACTGAGAGGCCAGAAGACGAAAACCTACTGGTTATGCATAGGTCCCGGTCACTGCTAAGCCAATCATGGTCGGGATCGATTCTTGTCATCCATGAATAAAATGACTGCAGCAGGAGACTCGGTACCGTACGGCTGTCGGCCTGTGGGCTGGTAGTCAAGGGGGAGTTGCTGCTGCGTATAGCATGAAGATAGTCGGCGCACGACAGACGTGTCCATGCCGATGGCGGACCGTCCAACCGTTCGAGGTCAAGAACGGATTCGGATAGGCAACGAATTGCCTTCTTCAGTCTGTTTGATGACCAAAGGCGGGGGTCGCCTATCGGATGTGGGACAGGCGAAGGCCAGCGACAGCACAGCAATCCCACTACGACACCGCTCCACATGCGTGAGGGATAACACCTTTGTCCCTCCGAATGTCTCGCGTCCTGCGTTCGTATTTTATCAAAGCACACGACTGTGTCACCGAGGCTGATACCAGTGAAGCAGACCGCGGCCATGTCCAGATAGCGGGAATCCATGACGATGCTGTAGGCAGTGGCCACCATATCTCCGTCTAACCGGGTTTTCTCCCGGGTGACAGCACGTAACTCTCTGCCGCGAGTGGGAAGACCGAGGGAGAGGTCACACGGATAGCTGCACAAGCTATCCAGAGTCTTCTTAGCGGCCGAGATGAGGGGGTGCATTCTCCGAGTGGTTCTATACCAGCGCACATCGATAGTGCCCAAATACCAGTCGTACAACCACTTCCGGAAACGATACCATAAACGGAATATGGGATGCAGGGTCTCACAGACAGCAAAGGATGCTGGAGAGAGGTAGGGACAATCACTGGTGAATGCCGGTATGACGATGGTCCCCACCAAGAAGGATGCCAGAGCGCCGACCAGAGTGCTTGCAACGATCGCCACGGTGTGATGAAGAGCCCACAGGAGGACAAGAAGGCCGGCGAAGAAGAGCACCGCGCCCATCTGGAGAAGGATAGGCAGAAATGCGATGATCCTGCCAACACGCCACTTCAGCAAGCTGTTCAGGCGGTGCTGACGCAGACGCGCGATGTGCTGCGAGCTCCCGGAGAGGCAGGAGGAGTACTGGTTAAGCCACTGCTTCACCATGATACCGACGGAGGCCGCCGACAGGCTGAGTATGAGACTTGCAAACCATACTGCGTTGAGCCAGACGACCCATCGCTCCGGGGGAGGGGATAGGGAGGATGGTTGCAGGTTGAAGGCAGGGTAGGTGGCGTTGACGGAGGACGAGCTCACGGAGTAACTGCTGAGCTGGGAGGATATCTGCTGCAACGCCAGAAGGACTTGATCCGGAGGAGGAGGAGTGAGGAGCGGATAGGATTGGACGTTGAATGCGGTGAGGATTGCGGAGAAAAGTCCGGCCTGTTGAGTGAATGAGCTATGTACGTTGATACCAAGATTGTGACAGACGCACGTAGACAAGGAGAGTATCGATCTCCTTGTTCCATCGTTCTACCATCTCATCGCTAGCCTTCTTCACAATGTCAGCGGTTGCCTCCCAGGCCTGCCTGTGCTGCTCTTCGGTGAAGAAGGTCTTCCGCGACTCCCAGTATGCCCTGAGCTTCGCGCCACGAGACCACGGGTCATCTGTATCATTCTGAGACTCCGGCATGGGCTGTGGTAGCTTAGAATCACATATGTCACAAGGAGTCTAGAATTGGCTCACCAGATGCGGCAGCGCTGTCCCGGTGCCCCCTCCCCCGCTGTCCATGGGATTCGGTCGGGGTATGCCAGCGAACCCCGGATCCATATCTGCCATCGCAATGGTCATTCCTCAACGGACAGTTGAACCACCTTGAGAGTGCGCGAAGTAGGGTAAGAAGACGTGGCGGATTGAGAGGGAGGGAGGAAACCAGAGTCGGACGACATCGTCCGGGCGCTGCGCCCGTCGTCAGCTGCAGCGCTGTAACATCTCGAACTTCGGCTCTCACGCAGGCTGGCCGAGAATTACAGACTTCGATGCGCTGTGAATGACAAGCCAAAACTCTGTAGAGCACGCGGATCGAGCATACGACAGCGCAGTCAGGTCCGAGTTACATACACCTGGCATTGTGGGCAGATGTCTTAGCGGTGAGGGAGTACACGAGGAAAGACAAAGCGCAGAACAGAGCAGGGGCGGACAATGTACCTTAGTGGATCGTATGAGCTCTCAGACGTCCCCGCTGAACGTTGCGGCCTTTGCGGCCCTGCGGTTTGATGGCCTTGAGGACCTGAGACCACTTGACACTTGTCTCCAGACGTGCCGTCTTCGAGCGGCGTGACATTGCTTTCGGACAATGAACAGCGACATATATGTCTAGCACGAAGCCCTCGACCACGACAAACAGGCGACTGCATCTCGAAACAACATCGTGTCAGCACGGCATCGAAATCTAGGAGGGACGCGCACAACTCACTCAGGTACACGCCTCCAGCCGCCGGACACAGACGAACCAAGGTCAATAAAGCCAGGGCTCGATGGCGGCCGCGACGAGGAAGAAGCGGGAGGCGCAGACTATGGCAGCGCAGCGGTAGGCGAATCTGGCAGTAATTCGTTGTACTTCATCCCGGACTTGCACGTGGTGCGCAAGCTCGCCTGCAGCGCGTCCCCGTGCATTTTCGCCTCCAGCCACTCCCTAGCCCCGTCGCTCCAAGTCTTGGATGCACGGTTGTACCGGAGACCGCGGGCGAAGACGCCGACATACTGACATGCGTTATAGGTGAGCGGCGACTGATTGACGGTTGACGTGGGAGGGAGGCGACGCACCTTATCGTACAGCAGCCACCGGAGGCTCTTCCAAAAGTCGGGCTCGTCTGCGTGCTCCTGCATCGCGTCCAGAACGGCGGCGAAGAGCTCCTCGAGGTACTCCTCACTCCAGTCGAAGCCGTGCGCCCGGGCCTCGAGCGTGTACGAGCCGACTTCGGAGGTCGTACTAATCCAGTCGCAAGAGTCTGGGGGCGGCGACACAGAACAATTGACCGTCGCAAAAACGGCGTGGACGCGCGAAGTCATCTCGAGCGGACGGGCAGGCCGGGTTGCGTACTCTGGGTAGGCCAGCACGAAGTCAACGGCGCGGAGCATCGCCGTCTCGCGCTCGCCGGAGAGGGAGAGACTGAACTTGGTTTGCGAGAGCGCATCATCCAGTGCCTTGTTGCATTCATCCCAGACCCAGGCTGGGAGCTGGGACTTGCAGTGTACGAGCGTCGGCGACTCATGGCAGTAGCGGTCTGGGAGGCGCGGTGGGTCGTCAAGGAACACGTCGTAGAGCTCCCCGCTCCGGTAGTCATACGGCGGCAGGAAGTCGGAAGTGTCGCCGTGCTGATCGATATGTTTCGAGAGGTCCTGCCTTAATCTCCATGTATCATGAGGATATGTCTTGCAGATGATGATTACGATTTATAACTCACCGATGCCAAAGACCGACCGGGCCGCCGTATGTCTCCCAAGCCCGCCACTCGACCCCGCGCTCGTAATAGACGTGACCTTTGTTCCCGTAACTGGCAAGAGTTAAAGGCATGTCAGTAAACGACGTACGACTCGAACTCAGACAGTACTCACACGATCACCTCCTTGCGTGCGACCCCATTCAGCTGGGATGCCATGAGGCCATATTGTTCCCTAATCAGTTTCTTGCCCAGCTTCACAAGGATTGAGAAGACATCATAGCAGGGGCTATGTCGCAGCTAGCGTACCGTGATTCCCTCTGGTATACGCGATTCCCAGCCAAATGTGTCCCGCTGCTGCGTCCTCGGAGCCTTGCCTGCGGGCCTGCCCAGCGGCATCCACTTATCGAGGTTGGTTTGCTTCTTCGGTGAAGCGTCCTTCGGCATCGGGCCACAGGCAAGTCGGAGGCGGTAATATGAGAGTACGTGAGGGGATGATGGACGAGCGATGAGCGGCCCATGAGTATCCGCAGCGGTCTGGCAGATATGGACGTCAAAAGCGTCTACTGTCGGCGGCGCGCAATTAGTATAAGTACCGTCATGGAACAGCCTCCAGCAACAACCCACCTCTTATCATGAACAGCGTACATCTGTCGATGTGAAGTCGTACTTGACAACGACAGCTAAGTGGGACAGCGGGGCAATGACGACGTCGATAGTGACAGCGTATTTGTCAAGCCAGGCACGCAGTCACCGCCTTTGACACCTCGAACCGCCGTCAGGTTGATTCTGCCTGTAGGGCAGAGTCAGAGTCCAGAGTGTTCGCGCTTCATAGACACGGGCTATAGACGGAGTAGCGCGGGACAAATGAGTAGAGAAGTCGATGCGCGTCAAGCGGAAGGAGCGACGAAGCATACGCACCGTAACGATGTATGACCTTCTAGGCATTGAGCACGGCGCACATGCCATACGGCCAGGTCTGATTCGAATGCGCAAATACTGGTAACGGAGCAAGTATGTCAGCAGTGGTTTCATGAGAGAAGGTGACGTACCGGACGGAGGAGCGCACGGTGGGAGCGGACAAGGAAAGACGGAGCCGGGAGCATCGAGCAGACGTCGACGTGCCAATGATGTTCTACATAGTGGAGATAACGTGAGTTCTGACGACGCTGTTGCAAGCACAGAGTGAGAACGCACGAGCAGTCTTGCCCTTGAAGTCGGTTGGATGCGCATCGCACGGCTCCGAGGTATGTTGCACGTGAGGCATTGCAAGGATACAGCTACAATATGTACACGATGGCCGGAAGAGCGAGGAGAAAACGGATGGCAAGGACGGCGAGAGGGGATATGCGTGAGACATGTACAGCAGCATGTCGATGATAGAGGAGGACATGAAAGCAAGGAGGAGCAGATATACAGAGAGACTGCAGGACATAACAGAGCGTCAGCCTGTAGCTCGATGCGCGCCGGGAAGAACCAACTCACCTATTTTACAGCGATCCGGCCGACCAACCAAGATCAATACGGAGCAGACGACGGCCCAGCAACCGCCGTGGAGCTCGACGCCGCCCACGGTACCGCAATCGGTGCGGGCGAAGCAGACGACGGCGGCGCACTGGCACGCGGATCCGGGAGGAGCTCGTTATACCTCCTGCCAGACTCGCACAACCCACGCAAGCTGCCTCTCAGCGCGTCCTCGTGCATCCTACCCCGCAACCACTCCCTAGCCCCATCGCTCCACGTCTTCGAGAGCCGGTCGTACCGCAGGCCGCGCGCGAAGATGCTCGCATACTGCGAACGCGCATACATGCGTGAGCCGGCGGGTCGGGCGGATCGAGAGACGACGCACCTTGTCGTAGACCATCCAGCGGATAGTCTTCCAATACTCCGCTCCGTTCCCGTGTTCCCTGATGGCCTCCAAGAGGGCGGCAAACACCTCCTCCAGGTACTTCGCACTCCAGTCGAAGCGGTCCGCACGGACGTCGAGCGTGTGCGAGGCGGGCTGGACGACCACATCCCAATCCTCCGGATCCGGGGGCGGCGCCACCGCGCAACGGAGCGTCGCAAGGAGAGCCTGAACGCGCGGGGTATGCTCCTCTGTGGGTGTGTCCGCGGGCCGCGCGGCGTACTCGGGGTAAGCACGGACGAAGTCGACGGCGCGGAGCATTGCCTGCTCACGCTCGCCCTCCAGAGTGAACTCAAACTTGCTCTGCGACAGCGCGTCGTCCAGCGCGTCGTTGCACTTGCCCCAGGTCCACGCCGGGAGCCGAGACTTGCAACTCTCGAGGATCGATGAGCCGTGGCAGTAGCGGTCTGGGAGGGTTGGGGGGTTATCGAGGTAGATGTCGTAGATTTTCCCGCTCCGGTAGTCGAACGGTGGATGAAAGTTCGCCTCTCCTTGCTCTTCAAGCCTGTTTTTCAAACTTGGGCACGTTGAGGAGTGTGATACTTACTGGGAAAGGAGCAACGTAGAACACTCACTAATTCCAGAGGCCGACTGGCCCGTCATGTATCTCCCAAGCGCGCCACTCAACCGCTTTCTCGTAGTAGCGACGACCTTTGATGCCTCGGCTGGTAAAGGGAGGAAGTCAGCCGACGTCCTATGACGAGACTCAGAGCGATCACTCGCTGCGTCTACTTGGACGGCCAATTTCCAGTTCAGAAAGGCATGCGTAGGATGACAGCAGCGGCATGTGGAAAAGTCGTACACAAATTTGAACGACACGGACGGCAGAAGGGTCGCTGAGTGTTGCAGGGCAGACGCTTCTCCTGAAAGACGTGAAGGTACTCACTGTATAGTCTCCTCACATTTGACTCCCTTAAGTTGGGTCCAGTTCAATCCATATTGCTCTTCAATAAGTTCTTGGCGCAGCTTGAAGAACAGTGAATGAGCCATGGCGGTCCGGCGGACATGCGATAAGTAGAGGTAGACTCACCATGATATCGTCTGTAATCCCCGTGTTCCAACCAAAAGTGTCGCGCCGTGGCGCCTTGGGGTCCTTGCCTCCGGGCGTACTCAGCCATCCTCCGAGACTGGTCTGCTTGCTCTTATTGGGAGAAGCGTCCTTCGGCATTGGATGGCTGGTGTCAACGATCTACACAGCACCGGGGTGAGTGTCGTCGTTGTCAGCTTTACTGTGATGTCGGACAGATTCATCGGTCGCATTGCCAGGAAGCGTTCGAGCTCCGACCGCCCTGTTATTGTACAGTGTTCGAAGAGACGGAACAAAATGGAACTGCGTGGAGGGGGAGGAGAGGGAGATGCGAAGCGACGCGTTCCGGCGGCGGTGGCGCCTCCTCCCAATCCAACGGACGCACTTGCCGCTTTTAGACGGGCATTTCCTCCGCCCCAACTTCCAAGTTCCACACAGCGTTGACGGGCGGGTACTCACCAGTACTAGTAGTCTTTCTGGACTGGGGTGAGGTGTGCGAAGCAGATGGTGGGAGAGGAGACAGCTGAGCGACCGTTCGCGGCAGCCTCATAATCATGTCGGACAAGTACATATATACATCGAAGCCCCTCCCGTGACACGTCTAACCAAAGCAGTATGCCATACAGTATGTTCAAATTCAACTTGCTTCGGATTCGACCCTCGAGGCTGCGTGTCGGAAGCTGCTTGAACCTGGCTTCAAAAGTAACGCGAGCACCAATTCCTGCATGTTGCCGCAACGGTTGGATAGCTACGTGACCGCGGTACAGTCATACTACCAGGATGGGCTGCGAGGGCGGAGGAAAGCATGGTGGGTGGTGTGGAACCTGTGGGCAATACTAAGAAGCATGGTGCGGCCGTGGGACGCTTGCTCGGAGTCTTTCGGTAAATTGGTCATTCACGGCAACAACACTGAGTACTGATGGCGCTCGGGAGTCCTATGTTTGATGATGTGGACGCCGCATTCGATGGTTATCTGTCATGCCCGCCGTTAGAGGTCAACGAGCCTTCGAGCCCTTCCGCGCCTTTCGCGCCACACCCTGGAAGACATCAACGGCCAAGTGCATGCGATGTACACAAGGCCACATAAGTATGCTTGCGATCTCGTGTCGCCTATCCAAGGGAAGCCTCTCGAGTGGAGGTGCGGTCGCGCTGCGGCGTGACACTCTCGGCGGCGATCGCGGCTGTGTAGGATGCGAGCCCAGTGGATGGCTTGCGACTGCGCGTGCGGCGTGCGACCGGGTGCGAATGGCGTCGCATGTCACTCGCGCCGGCAAACCGCAAATGCCGCCCAATACAGTGGGCGCAGATCTGAGGTGGTGTGAATGGCTGCCAATGGCATGAGAGAGCATGCTGCCGCAATATGGATGTTGCTCACCGGCGACCCGGACACTGGCGTGAGCCGCACTATCTCGTGAGTAAGGGGCTGCCGACGTTGGGAGTCGTTCAGCAGCCGTGTCCCGCTAAACCCAGGTGATTGGAAGGCATGTCAGCTAATATGGGAGAGCGTGAGGGAAGACGTTAGGCACCATGGCTGTACCGTGGGGCTGAGGGCGCAGTGAGGAAGACAGGGTCCCGCGAGTCGATCTGCGTCTTCGGCGCGCTCCACCATCCCAGCGTTCTTCATGCTTCTTCGTTCAGCGCTGCCTTTAGGCTTCGATGGTTCAGTGAAGACGGGTGAGTCATGTACGAGAAAATTGACGACGTCGACGAAGGGACATACTAGGGGCTTGTCCATGTCTGGCTACGGTCAGACTTGGAAGCAGACCGCAGGGTCTACTGTGTCCGTGGCGGGTCTAGAGCGAGCCGAGAAGCCGTCGAAGAGCTGAGGTCCGGAGCGACGAGATGCCTGTCAGGACGGAAACGGAACACCACATAGAGATTCGACACATGTTGACCTCAGTTGGGCGTGCGTTGACCGTTGAACATGGGACGTAGGACGCCAGAGGGTGCCGATCGACGTGATGCAGTGCCAAGCGCTCCATCTTCTGTCCGGGTACGCTTCGAAGACACAACATGTTGCCCATTGACCAAATGGGAAGACAGATCCAGCGAGCTTTGGGGTCCAACGGTTTGAGAAACTGCGGAGAAGCCCTCCAGTACTAGCCATGGTCGCACACTACGGCCGCCGGATGAGGTCAGATCGATGCGTCTCAGAGCATTCAGCTTGTGTCCGAGTCGACATCTCGTTGTAGGTGACATTCCCAGCAGCACGAGCGATGTGTTGCTGAACGCCTGCGATATCACGGCGAGCACCCGGTTAGGTGACGGAGATAGAGATCGTCCCAATGGTATGCGAACTCCCGCGACCCGGACGTGTGAACGCATGCGGCCTTGTCCGCATCTTCGAACCACCACCGCCCGCATGGTGCTCCCCATATTAGGTGAAGACTGACTCGGCTTAGCGAACGCGGACTAGCGTTGCGATCCTGACGGCGCTGAAAAGAGGTCTGCAGGCTGCGGAGTACGCCCTGGGAACGTGCACGGGCTGTGCTTCACGGTCGCCGGCGGAGGTGGTCAAGTCCGCCTATTCGAGCAGCGGACGTCCTACATAGGAGCTGGAGAGTCAGGATATCCCGCTCTGTGTGACCGGTCGAACATCGTATGCGGGGCTAGACGCCAAACGACACCCGCAGCATCGTCGTCACGCTCCGAGGTGACGAATATGCTATCAGCTGGGTGCGGAGGGAGTGTCTGGTGTTCGAGAGCCCACGCTTTGGGAAGTTGCTGAAACGCGGGAACAGCGCTAGAAGCAAGCTAGAAGCGTCGACGGGCTGGACCATCTCTTGCGCAGCAGAGTGAACGACACGTTTGCGCCGGCGAGTCCGAAGGAGGTTAGCGGCCAGGCAGGGGGCCGCAGTGGATCTTCAAGCTTCAACCGCGGAGGAACGAGACGAGTCCCTTGGCGCGTGAACGAATATGGTTTGAAGTGTCCCCTGCTTCTTTGGAACGCTGTCCCAATCGATATGGTCCATCGCAGGCCAGCCTGAAACGTTGAATGTTCAAGGCCAGAGGGTCCTGTGACGATGTATCAGCTGCACGTGAAACACATGATGAGTCTCCATCGACAGAAGAACCGCACCGAGGGCTTCCGTCAAGTTGGGCAGAAGATAGCGTCCGAGTGAACTCTGAGCATCGCCTCGGGGTGCATGCTCACTGCTATGCGACAGGTGATACGCCCCCGGGGTCCGGGGCAAAGGCTGAAAACAGCGGGGGCGATGCAACGAGGTGGAAATCAATGCGGTGGCTTGGAATGATCCCAATGCGCTGATGAGCTATTTTGGAGGATGAAGCATAAGGTCGAAAGCGTACAACCTTGATAACGTCAGAAGATCCGACTCGGCTTATCTACAGCAGCAGGTTCCCGCGCGGACGTGTTTGAGAGCGTCGACGTTCCCGTTCCGCAGGTCAACCGGACCGTCCACGTTGGACTCGAGTGCGCCGCGCATGCGCCGACATCGAGTGCGCCGCGCATGCGCCGACATCGGTGCTGCAGACAGGCCCAGTCGGAGTCATCCACAGGCTGCGGCCCAAACGCGGACGACGGAGACCCTCGGCAAGGGATGGGCTTGAGTCGGTCTGAGGCTTCCAACATATTAGACTGTGGAGACAATTGATTTCGCAAGAATTCCTCAGCCGAGTTCGACCTTGAACGCGACATGAGGTGGCTGTACGTACCGGGACTCGGATAAGTAATTGGGGCACGGATTAGTCCGGAGCGACCAGGCGCATGGCGTGACGGATTTGAACACAACGCGCATGTAGCATCACAAGATGACTTGCGTAACAAGCCTCCACCGGGGGGTCCAGAAGCCAACGCAGCGTGTGCTGCAACGAGTTGAATGTGGTGTCAGCCGGTATCAGATTCGGCAGTGCTCGACGGTCGTATTCCTCAGCTTCGGACATCTCCTCACGCAAATTGTGCTCGAAAACGGCAACATTGCAGTCGCGACCGCTTCCCGTCCTCCGACCTTACCGCCAAATACCCAGCAGAGCCGCAGGGCATTACTTGCGCCTTAGCCGCGGTGACAGAGAGGCACAGCTGGCTCCTCGTCGTCGTCAACAACGCCGGTACGGCTTCATCGTGGTGGTAGAGAACGCTCGTGACGCAGCGATGCGCAAGATGGTGGAGACCAACTTCTGCAGGGGATGACGAACGTCAGCCGAGAGACAATGAAGTTCTTCCACGAGGAACCAACCATATGGCAGGCTACTTCTGAACGGCGTCGTATTCCTGGTAAACGAGTGGGGTTGCATCAGGGCATCCCGCCGAGTACTGCACTCTGCGCGCAACTTGGGATACAATATGCTTGCAGTTGAGAGATCGGTGTTGATATCATGCAGGCAGCAAGACGTTGGCCACTGAGGGGGTCCAGATAGACATGCGCGGACGAAGGACCAATATACTGACCGTGTTTCCTGCAAGATGTCCGAGCGTGTTGCTCCCGGCGCTGGTCTTCGCAACGCGGGCGGAGAAGGGGCGGAGCTCGATTGTGGCGGCTTCTTCCGAGCGCACGGACCGTGTAGATCTCCGATTGGCTTGCCTGCGGTCGGCATGGGCAAGTGTGGGGTACATATATAGGGTGCGGTCCCCGGGGACCTCCCTCTTCCCAACACAAACAGTAGGTACCTCTTTCCGCCTCGAGTGCTAGCTAAGCTAACTGTGCCTTCTGCGTTCCATTATCGGCCTCCGCATTGCGGTTACAGAAGTGAGTATGCATACGCAAGTTCCTCATGTTCTCCCCAGACCCGTGTTCGGCTGTGTTCGCCCCCCGGAAGTGCGGGGATAATATTGATCGTCGATCAATCGTGGGTGCCTAGATTACCCGGCTCCCGCGACCCGCTCGTCGCTCGTCCGAGTCGTGCCTCCTTCAATTGCCTCTGGTCCCGTCCTTGAGCTGACCGATGTATTTCTACGGTGCAGGATGCCATCTACTATACAAGAAACTAGCTCACCCCCCGGAACCGGTCGCAGGCCCTCTCCCATGGCCAGGGATACGTCTCCGACCCCCGTACGTTACCGCTGGCTGACGACCATGGGCGAACATTGGACGGTACGTCATCACTACAGATCCACGGGTGGGCTAGCAGACACTCATGGTCTCTTTACTCAAGATAACACAAGGAAACGCACTGTATGATTACCGGCTGAGTCCCAAGGACCTCAAGGGCCTGGAGCATACTTACACAGGAAACTTACGTCCATCTTGTCGTGTTCACGCACTGCGACACTGAGTTGGGCACCGTCAAGCGTCATGCACGGACACGAACGGCACTTCTACTACAAGTACAAGGAGCGGGACGTACTCGCACGCGCGTGGGCCAAGCATGGCGGTCCCAGCGGCTTCTGAGATGTGTGAGATGTTCCGTCTTCTCCCCACCCGCCTCTCTCATCCTCCTCCTTACAGCCTCAAGCGGCGACGCACAGCCGTCGCCAGGAACCCTGTCGAGCTCACGGCTTTCGACGAGCACGTCCCGCGCGACTACCGTCGCGGCAGGTTCTACGACATCATCGAGGACTTCTTCACCCCGCCCCCAGGCCAATTCTACCACCGGCTGCCACCCGCACACCAGCGCGCATACAACACACTCGGGCCGCAGAGGTACGCCCTGGAACACACCGAGTGGCCTGCCTCGCCCGACGACCAGTTCACCGTCGAGATCACAGACGATTCGGGCGAAGCTACGGTCGTCCCGCCTGCGCCCACCCCGGTCATGCGCAGACCAGAGGCCGACGCCGCGCTCGCCATCGCCGTCGAGTTCTTCGCCGCATACCCCGCGCGTCCAGCTCGCCCGCTGAAGCGCTCCTCCCGCCCGATCGCGCGAGCGCTCGGGGGTGCTCCGGCAGGCTCCCGCTGCACCGCGGCGCGGGACGGCCGCGGTGGGGTGCCGCGGCGGAGATGCTCGAGTTCGTGGACGAGCCCGCCCCGGGGCACTACAGGTGGAGCGCGGCGTATTTCGAGTGCGTCTTCGCGGCGCTGTGTGCGCTGATCGAGCGGAACCCGTCCACATGGGAGGGCGTCCGCTGGGAGGTGTATGACAAGGGGAGTACGTGCATCCGAGTGTCTGTATTCGTGCTGACTTGTGTGTGCTTGCAGTACGTCGCGTCGGTCTCGCTGCGCGCGGTGGTGCGGTACGACGCGCTGCAGGAGTCCTGGACCGACGCCGCGGCGGAGTGGCTGTCGGTCCAGGTGCCACCCGATGGGCTGCGGGGGACGTGTGCGAGCGGGCAGCGGTACGACGGGCTGCTCGGCGAGCGCGTCTTGCCATGATGCGCAGTATGTACTTGTAGCTTTGGGGGAGCGTGGATGCTCGGAGGGGATGTGTACTACCGATGTATGCTTGCAGATATATTAGAGGATGAGATAAAGGATCTGGAGTTGTGATCTGCTTGTGTGCCTCTCCATAGAGACTTGGAAGAACGTCATTACTACTGGTCTGCAGCGGTCAGATAGAAGGGGCATTGGTAATGGCCGCAGACCTTCGACTCGCTCTCAATCAGCTGCGTGGATCAACGACGCGGGAGCCAATGGTCAGTGTGAAAGTACTTCAAGCAGTAGTACCAGGCCATGTAAGATGTAAGAGCGAGTAACACAAAGGACGATATGTACAGAACATAACTCATGGACGATGCAGTCGGCTACAAGAAGCAAACGTCAGAGTAAGAGCAAAGTCATCCCGCACTCACGAGTCACCAAGTCAGTTGATGTGGTACAGGTACAGCTTCTCAAGCCTCAGCCAGGCTCAGATGAAGGGCCGGCCTCGTTCGCCGCAGTCTGCATGACCGGCGGAGACGTCGACAACGGAAGTAGATCGTTATACTGCATACCTGCGCGACTGTCGCGGAGGGTCTTCTGCAGCTCGTCCGGAGTGACGCGAGCCTCGAGCCAGATCCCTGCAGGATCAGACCATCCTTTCATGCCGGGGTCACACTTCAGACCCGTCCTGAGGCTCGCAGCGTACTGGCGAGCGAAGAAGATTAGTACTCAGTCGTCGAAGACAAGTATGGGCGAGCGGTAGTATAAACTCACCCTGTAGTAAACTTCCCAGCGCGCACTGCGCCATCCCCTGTCGCCAATGCCAGCCTCCTGGATGAGGCGAGACAGTGCGCCGAACACCCTGTCCAAATACTCCGGGCCCCACTGGTAGCAACCACGGTCTTCCGGTCCGGATCGGTGGAACACGAGTCCCTGTACGGGCTCCCCCCACTCGAACTGTTCTGCAGGAACGGACGGAGCGCAGCGCAAGATCGACCGCAACGTCCCGATGGCGAGCGACGTCCCCGCACCAAGCGGCTGCTCAGGACGCCCTACATACCGGGGGTTCTTGCTGAAGAAATACGCTGCCCGGTTCATGGTGGTCGAACGCTGGACCCCGATGTCGGTGGGGAGCTCGCCGTTCTCGAGGACCCTGTCCAGCTCCAGGTTGCAGGCAATCCAGAACCACGCGGGCAGCTCGTCCTTGACCCTTTGCAACTTATTGGGTGTGCCCACGTAGCGGTCGGGGAGGACGGGCGGCGTGGGTTTGGATAGGTCGTATCGCTGTCGCAGTGTGTAGCTCCGAGGAAGATCGAAATGCTTCTGTTGTGCGTCGGACTTGACGAACTCCTCTTGGAGCCTCTTCAAGCTGCGCATACGAGGGTCACACGAGGAACTTGAAGGGAGAAGGAAAGAGACCCTCACAAGTGCCAGAAGCCGATAGGCCCTCCATGCTTCTCCCATGCCCTCCACTCAACTTCACGTTCGACATATTGCTTATAGTACCCGCCTCGCTCTCTCCTTAACAGCTCACACGACGGGCATTGGCCCGTACCACCCCCAGAACAGGCCCGGAATATACGTAAGTATGTATTCCTGGTTCCGGTCCAGAATAGTTTGGTGACAGGACCGGAGCGCCGGATACAACAAGTTGTAACTCCGAAAGTAGACATCAGTACTGGCTACTTATAGGGCTTACAAAGATTCCGGTCCGGTCTCCCAAACTGTTCTGGACCAGAACAGGAGACCAATTCTGGCGATATTCGGGGCCCGTTCTGGGGGGTGGTACGGGCGACATCAGGAAAAACCTCCCTGGCGAATTCGCGACAATTGTCGCTAATGAGCACAAATGGTGCAAATTTGCAAGCTATAGCAAATGAGTGATATTTTGAAACGTGGTGTGCTAACGGAGCAGTTTAGGAACATTTTTGTGATACAATAGCAGTACTGTGGCAGTAAATACCGGCTCATTGTCCATGGGTTATTGTACTTTCAATCACGCTTATACGTAGCCTAGCCGATCGTCACTCAGGTTGGGAGCGAACAAAATGAAAATCCATTGATAAGCGGATGTACATTACTACAGACGGCTCAAATACAGTATCTTAACTAGTAAAGTAAGTAAGAAAGCAACGACGAGGGCGGAAGCATCGGCGTGAGCGGGTGAGGGTGCGAGAACCGTGCAAACAAGGGTGGCGGCGAGAGGGCGAGAGGTAGTGGCGGTAAGACGTGAACGAGAGCAAGGTGGTAGCGAGGGAAGGGCGGCAACGAGGGAAGGGCGGCAGCGAGGGAAGGGCGGCAGCGAGGGAAGGGCGGCAGCGAGGGAAGGGCGGCGGCGAGGGAAGGGCGGCAGCGAGGGAAGGGCAGCAGCGAGGGAAGGGCAGCGGCGAGGGAAGGGCAGCGGCGAGAGAGTAAGCACACACGGCGGCGAGGACGTGCGCGAGATAGGCTTCAACAATGATGTCCGAGTGGCCAGAGCGAATATTCTGCCAGCGTGAATGAAATGGGCCGGGATGGAGGCGAGTACGAATGCAGTTGGGAAGGTGGTGATGGAGGGGTTGACACAAGCGTGATGAAGCGAAATGACGAAGGGCTGGTAATACTCACCGTGGGATGAAGGATGCAGCGAGCAGATGTGACCGAAGCGTGCTGCAGCAATTGAAGACTGGCAACATGGCGCTGAGTGAGAGGAAAGGCACAGGAAACAAAGCACTTACCCGGATGCGCGCGCACGGCGGGTGGTGGGAGGCTTGCTGGGTAGCGGATGAGCCTCTTGTCCGACTCGCCGAGGATACTGCCACTGCCAGAGATGCATAGAGTGAGCTGAGTCGCGAAATCAAGCTGAGAGCAGACCAGGAGCATGAGAGGGAGGACGGCATAGGAACGGGGATGCGGAGCCAAAGCCGGAATCTGGGGAGCAGGCCATAGCCGTGGGCCTGGGCGCGAGAGAACAGCCAACAGACAGCAAGCGGAGACACTCGAGCGACGAGGACGAGCGAGGACAAGGATCGGGACGTGGATATATACAAGTGGCCATCGGAGTTTCCCGGAAGCACAGGCGCTGATGACATCATGTCTCCACTCCGATTTGTCATCGCTCTCTGAGCTGATTCACGCCAGTCCTCCGCGTTCCACTGAGTACTTACTTACCTTAGCTTGTTCCTTGCCCTCTGTCCGACCCACACACTCAGGAAGCCCAACGGAATTGACACACCTGGCAACGCGCACTCTCTACGTGCTCGGGTCCCCCAAGTAGTGCAACCACTTACTCGGAGCTCCCGTCTGCTCAGCTGGCCTCGCAGCCCTCTGAACGACCAACGAACGCCAATCAGCTACGTTCGAGGATTGAGATCTGTTGGTATAAATTGGGATGGGGTACGGGTGATGTGCCACGAACTCGAGGTAAGTCTCACCTACTTAGTCTGCATGGTCACGGCCCCAGGCCCCCGTCTGGCGTGGTTCTATTCAACGGGCACACTACTACTCTCTCCCGGTGGAATGGACCACGGTGGCGGCTGTCCCAGCTGCTGGTTTGCTGTGGCGAAGGGGCGATACAGAAGAGGGCTATGAAGATGTACAGCGTCCGTGCTCCTTGCACTGGGTGAAAGCGCACCTCCGTGCCAAGATGATCCAGGCTGGCAGAATGTCTTTTTGTCAGTGAATCTGCTCTCGTGAATCAGGACAGGAGCATCAGTGAAGAATTTATAGTGATATGCATGTACATAGATGACTATATCAACATGCACATTTCTGATAGTGAACGTTTGTCGACAAATGATCTCATATCATCAACACAGTTCAGAAGTCCCGTCAAGTGAGCATTCACAACTCAATCTGCTAGCACTAATTGGCAACACTGTGTCACTCGATAGCGGAGTAGCTGATAATGTCTGTCAATTAGCGCAAATTCGCACGGGAGGTTTTTCCTGATGGATTGCCCGTCGTGTCAATTGGTGAGACGTTTCGGTATGCAGTAGCATCTGAAGGACAACTTACGGTTTCCTCTCAAAGCCCAAACCTTCGAGCTCTTTATCGTCCAGGCGGTACAGCTCGACCGCATCTTCCTTAGTTATCTGGGAGCATGGGATCAGGACCCGTCATCGTCACTATACGACCACCTACTCACCTTAGAAGTCGCCGCTACGTCCGAATCCCAGCCGAACATGTCCACGGGGATCGTAGGCCACCGCGCGGCAGGCGGCTCAACTGCCGACTTCTTGCGCTTGCGTCCACCGGCGGCAGACGGCTTCTTTGCAGGAGCCTTCGACATGGTGCTTGTTGACTGGATGAAAAGAATGCCCCTTCAGACGATATGAGATGAACGAGAGGGGGCGGATACGCGATGGTTGTTCAAGGGGAGTGGGTGCGTACGGGGTACTGGAGAAGATGAGTGATCGAGGTGAGTCTTAAAAGACAATATGAGTGAAGCTGGAGTCACACTGCGCGCGGACTGCGCGTGTCTCCCGTCGACGGAATGTGCCGCGTCCACGCCCCGTTCTAAATGAATTCGTCGGGCGCTCCGGGACCGGCAGAACCCAGCCTCTGGTAAGTTGCTTGAAACCTAAAAAGTGTGAATGTCTCGGTAGCAATCTGCTAGATACGACCGCCGACGGGAGCTCGAGCCGTAATCAGATGATGCTCTAAGATATCGCGCAGAACCTCCCAGAGAACTTGAGGCCTCGGAAGAGCGGAGCAATCTCACAATCGTCAGTTGCGACGCGAAGTCCTCACGACGGATGCATGTATGCGGCCTCTCCGTGTTCGAGGCGCTACAACTCGGAGCCTGTATCTTCAAGCGCAAGCCGCACGGTCGACGCATCTAAGAAGACGATACGTCAATTGCAGGTGCAGAGGGTGGTGACATTGCCGAAGGAAGTGATTGCACACGGCGGGCGGGTGAGGCCTTGAGGGGCCGTGGCGCACTCAAGAAGCATGACAATAAGCCGCGCGAAGACGACAAGTTGGGGCGCGGGTGCGTCTTGCGCGGTGAGCCCTATGGCTGGCGGCGGAGATCACTCACCGTCGATTGGACCATTCATGAGAACTCCTGGGACCTAAGCAGCAATGTTTGTCCAACATATGTGGGTGCGGAGGTCCTAGGTACGGAAGAGAATGCTCAGGGAACGTGGGTGCCATGGGTCCGACCGCTCGGAGAGTCAGAAGAACGTACCGCACTGCGAGTCAGGCTTATCACAGTGAGCCCTCTTCAGGTTAGACTTGAGCTTGTCTGTCAGTCCAAGGGTTCTGTGATAACGAAGGCATGCCAGGTATTCTTAGAGGGTGTGAGGAAGATGGCTGAACCGGGAGCACGGATCTTGGACAACGGAAGACACGAACCACAGGGTCCTCAGAGCTGAGAGCGAATGGGACGGAGGGGTGCATATGGTGCGGGACTGCCCTCTCGCCACGAAGCAGAATCCGCTGGGTAGAGACGCGAATGTACCAGCCAAAGCCAGAGGGTCACAGGAGTAGAACCGGCAGACACGAAAATCGAGCGCAGTTGATCGGCCTGAGGTTGCAAGTGTGTCAGAGAAAAAGTGAGCTTACGAACGACGGGTGGTCCAGTATCAGTCTAGAGCTGCGACGGCATCCTTGGATCCCCCATAAGCTCCCTCTCAGGCCACTCAGCTACCGTGGTCTTGGCCAGCTTCGAGTCGTCCACGGAGCGCGCGCGAGGGTCCGTCAATGACGGACAGAAAACCCATCGTATATTGCGAGTCATGAGAGAGCTTGTAGAGTACATCGAAACGCAATTCGAGTGAGATGGAGAGAAGAGAGTTCCGCCAGTGAGGGTCGTGGTGGTGGTGGAGGAGTGGGTCAAGGCTCAAGACAGGAAGCGCGCGATAGAAGGCTTTTCTTATCAGGTGATAATCAGATTTACTTACCTGAGCTTACCACTTTGCCCTCCAGAATCCGTGTGGTAATGCATGGACGCAGTTCGTCATCGACATGGGTAATTGCATTATACGATATGTGATAGCGACTTGGAAGGATCGCGAGAACAAGGGGACAAGGGACAGCGGAACGACAACACATGACGAAAGGTAGGTACACAGAACAAGACAAGACATAGATAGAGCAGCGAGAGATGGCTAAGAGATACATAAGCGAGATCGAGGACTTGGGACAGTGTAGATGAGAGTGGGCTCGGGGACGAGGACGAAGAACAGAATTGATCGGAAGGGCCGACGGGATCTATATACCTGCCGCTGCGCACAGCCAAGACATGGTCAGCGACGCCACACAAGCAAGAACAGAGGGGACGTACCGAAGATTAACGAGAGAGCGCATAAGATACTTCATCGGCAGCTGTCGCTCACACGGACGACGGCCCAGCGACAGGCGCACGGATAGGACTGGGAGTACCAGACGACCCGCGCGCGGAGCCCGGCGTCGGCGTCCTGAACGTGCCACCTATCACGGACAAGAGCTTGTTATACTCGTAGCCGTCCGCGCACTGGCTGCGCATGGTCCCAGGGACAAACTGGGACTCAATCTGGCCCTCGAGCCATTCCCCAGCGGGGTCCGTCCAGTACCTGCGCCGGCCGTCGTAGCGCAGACCCCCATCAACGGAGCTCGCGAACTGTTGAGACACGAGGATCAATACTCATGCCGAGAGCGGACGGAGCGCGGGATGTACTACTATACCTTGTGATAAACCTCCCAGCGGAGACTCTTCCACCCGTCGTCCTCAAGCCCGAGTTCCTTGACAAGTCGACACAACTTGCCGAAGAGCTCCTCGAGGTACTCGCGGCCCCACTGGCAGTCCGCACTGGCAGCATGGAACAGGAGCCTGTCCCTGGGCGGACCCGACGCGTCCGTGTCTCGGAGGGTGGCAGAGATGGTCGGGGCCTCTTGCAAGAGCCCACGGAAGGTCCAGAGCGCGTACGACTTGGGTCCCAGCCTATGTCCCAGGTCCATCGGACGAGCAGGACGGCCGGAGTAGCGTGCACTGTGTCTATGGAAGAACTTCTGTGCGGCGCTGATGGCATAAAGTCGCTCCCGGGTAGCAGAGCCAGGTTCCCCGGACGGCCGCTCTCCGTTGTACAGGGCGCGGTCGATAGCGACATTACATTCCAGCCAGAACCAGGACGGGAGGTCTGCTTTCGCCGCGAACATGATCGGGTTTCCGGCAAGATACCGGTCGCAGCAAGGTGAAGAGCGGAGGTCGAGGTCGTAGGGGCGGCCTTTGGTATACTCGTATGGACATGGAAACGGTTTCCTCGAGCCGCTGTGGGCGTGTTGTTTTCGAGCACTGAGCCTGAGCCTGTCCGAGGAAAGACGTCGGGGATGTGAGGTGAAGTTATCCGAAGGCGGTACTCACAGGTGCCATAACCCGTCTGGTCCGCCATGCACCTCCCATGCTTTCCACTCAATTTCCCGCTCATCATACAAGTGCATGTAGCCATCGCCGCGCCTGTGGTATCCGGTTGAGCTGGAGCGGTAACTTGATAGATGATGCTAACGCATACCTTTTGGTCTCATAGTCGAAGTCCTCGATGTCTTCATACGTCAGTTGATACTGAGCCAACTGAGCCAGGACCGCAGATTTGTGTAGCTGATGGAGGCCGGTGAGGTCGGATGCCAGGGATACGGAAGGCTGAAATGCACCTTGCAGTCCCGGGGAGAGCCGTGTTCCATCCGTATGTGTCGACCGGCGGAGCCGGCCAAGTTGCCTCTCGGATGGCTGCATACATCTTCGGCATCTTCTCCGGGCCGCCTGCTAGTATGTCGTCGGCTTTCCTCTTGTTCGACATGATTTATGTATTTGTCTGCGGAGCACAATCAGCATGATGTAACTTATGCGTTGAATCGATCAATGGAAATGGCAACAAGAGATGCGTGCGGGGGCAACACTGTGCCGGCGGCGTCGAGCGCCCATGCTTGTTTGGATTCTGGAACAGATCGACACGTGGGATATTACGGCAAACACCTCGAACGAGCACTCACCTCCGTGGAAATCGATGTCCTCCTCCCGAGAGTGGATTCACGAATGGATGGCGAGTATCCGGCGTGCAGCGAGAGCAGAAGACTGAGAAGAGAGGTCAGAGGCAAGGAGTGCGTGGGAACGGACGTGTGTAAACAACGCGCTCATATAACCCGCGCGTCTAGGAACATTCACGCCTCCGAGGTGCCCTCGGACCCGCCGGCACGTCGTCGACACGATATTTCACCTCGATATCCTTCTTGCAGGTCTGAAGCTTTGAATGTATATCATTCCTACGTTTGGTGCTGCTACACGGGTGACGCTAGCTTCCCAGTTCAGCCCGATACCAAGCAAGTTGTCAGGCCGATACTTACTGGCTCTGATTACTTATCAGCTTGTCTTCTTGAGGGACACCGGCATACAGAAAGGCGTACCTTGCCATACATACGGCCCATACCTACTTCTCCAGCATTCCGGACCCTCTGAATCATTGCTGCCGCTTGGACGGAGACGCCAGGAGCTCTTGGGGTGGGCTCGAGCAGACTATCAGACCGGCAAAGATGCCTCCTACAGCCTGTTCCTGCAGCGCTCCGAACGAATGATTTCGCGGCGATCTGTCAGCTAAAGTTAAGAGTGCTAAAAAGGATGACATGGTCGATCAAGTGGCTGTACGTACCGCGATGTCTCCTGCAGCGCTGCGCAGTGTCTCGATCAGCCGCAGTATGTAGACCCCAGGGCCCAGGGTCCTCAAGGGGTTGGAGGGGTGTGCTGCAACGGGACGACACGTGGGCGGGTCTATATCGAACACTGCAGTGCTGGCGAGCTCTCAGCAGAGCGATTGACAGCCTTTGATTCTGCCGCACGGCCGCCGAGGGTTCGAGCAGGAGCCGAGTCCTTAAGGCTTCCTAAGTTCCTAGGAAGCGTAGACATGATATCGGACGTGACTGACCAGGAATGTGTGCGGCGGATTCCTCGGAGATTCAGAAGGACATACCATGATCCCGGGGGTCGAGGTCTAGCACAATGTCCGAGTCCAGTCACGCTAGGAGTCGTTCAGCAGCCTCATCGCATCAATGACGTCTGATAGTGCAGTGCACCAGAAGCTCGGTCAACATCGTGGCATTGAAATGGAAGCAGACATCCTCAAATTCTGTAGCGGGGAGTAGGTTGCGCGATGAGTAGTATTCTCCCGAGCCCCGCCAGAAAGCTTGTACAGAACGTACATAGGAGGACGGTCGGCAGCCAGCGAGTCGCGCACGTTCAAGCCAGAGTGTGGTGTGGTGTAGCGAAGAGGAGAAGACGAGGGCGGGGCCGTCCAGGGAACCCAGCGAAGAACAATCGGAACACACCGCTCGTGAGTCGTGACCGCTTGACCGCTGGGCACTGCTGAACTTAAAGCGGGCTGATCTGCGCCTCGACCAGCTGGCGGAGCCATGGCCGTATACCTGTGGTCATCTTATCAATGTAATTCAATCATACAAGGAGCAAGGGAGGAAAAAGAGTCGGTAGTCGTGGTCGTGGTAGTCGTGGTCGATGAAGTTCAAGATAAGGAGCATGAGAGGCGCTTATCGCATGCAGGCGCTGAAAGGACGGCTCGTGCGGACTTACTTACTCTCTTGTACTAGAGTACATGGTACTTGAGTACTGTGGAGCCTCAGAATCACACAGCTCAACCATACAGCCTTGCTATAATCAGCAACATCAGGGTTTGGTACAACATGAAGATAGGGAAATAATATTGGGAGTACTGAGTAGTGAGTGAACATGCGCCGGAGGGCATATATTGGTAGCAAGGTCTTGCAGAGCGTCAGGGATAGAGATCAATACAGAACGCGGGTACATACGGAGGGTTCATAGCAGGTACATGATTTCCAAGTAACACGTAAGTATCAGAGCAATAGGTATGTAGAGCGTTGGGAACAACTGAGAGAGATAAGTCGCGGGCCCGGAAGATATGATAGGATAATTACAGATCGGTAAACCTGCAGACAACCAAAACGTGGTCAGCATCGCGGCATGCATGACTTGTCGTTAAGGCCGACGTACCAAGAAATGGTCAGAGAGGGTTTAGTTGTCCTCACGCCGAAGACGGTCCAGCAACGGGCGCACCGATGAGATGCGGAACTCGAGACGATACATGCGACGAAGTCGGGTGATCAGCATCCAAGTTGGGCAGTACGCTGTTATACTCGATGCCCCCCACACATCGACCGCGCATGGTTCCAGGAAGTGACTGTGACTGAATCTGACCCTCGAGCCATTCCCCCGCGGGGTCCATCCACACCTTGCGGTGTACGTCGTACCACAGCCCGCCATCGACAGAACTGGCGAACTGTTGAGAGACGAGAATCAGTCTACGGACCACAAGAGAAGTTGACCGCGATGTCCGTACCTTGTAGTAGATTTCCCAGCGGATGCTCTTCCAGCCGGCGTCCTCAAACCCGAGAAGCACCATACACTGACAGAGCTCTCCAAATAACTTGTCAAGGTACTCGCGGTCCCACTCGTAGTAACCATTGGCAAACTGAAGGCCATCCTTGGGAGAGCCCCACGCGTCGGTGACTCGTAGGCCGGCAGAGATGGTCGGGGACTTGTTCAAGAGCCTCCGAAGTTCCCCGAGCGCGATTTTCCTAAGTCCCAGCATGTCTTCCAGGTCCAGCGGGCGAGTGGGTCGGTGCGAGTAACGTGCACTGTGTCGGTGGAAGAACTTGTGCGCGGTGCGGATGGCGTCCACCCGCTCAGGAGTGGGAGAGGCCGGCTCCCCGACGCAGCGCTTTTTGGCACCATCGCGCAGGGCGCGGTTGAGAATGAGATTGCACTCGACCCAGAACCAGTGCGGTAGCTCAATCTTGGCCGCCATCATGGTGGGATGACCCATGAGGTAGCGGCAGGGAGGTGGGGAGCTTGCGTCGAGGTCGAACTTGCCGCCTTGTCTGTACTCGTAAGGGAGTCGAAACATCTTCTGCGGGTCGTTCGCTTTCTGTTTCTCCCGAGCATGTCTCAACCTGTTCAGAGCCAAGGTCTCAGTAAAGTGGATGTAGTGGGTCGGACGCGGCACTCACGCCTGCCACAGGGCATCCGGTCCGCCATGAACTTGCCATGCTTTCCGTTCGATTTGCTGCTCATTGTACATGTTAGCGTAGCTGTCGAGATATCTGACGATATCCAGGTTGAGCTGGGGTAGCAAAGACAATGAGGCTACCTACCGTATCCTTTTGAATGGGAAGGCCTCGATCTCACTTTGAATCAATAAATACTCTGTCAAGGCCGCAGACTTGGATACCTGATGAAGGCGTCGTCAGGTCGAATAGTAGACATACTACAGCGAGAAAAACATCAGAGAGGGTGCGAACCTTGGAGTCATCGGGTAGGGGCGTCGTCCACCAATCTGTGTCGACTGGAGGAGCAGGCCAGTATGTCTCGCGGTCGGCTTCAGGCGTGGAGATCTCCGCGTAGTCGTGGGCAATGTCGTCAGCTTTCCTCTTATTCGACATGATAGACTGGATGTATGGCTCTGCAGAACATGGTCAGCGGTATTGTCGGGACTCTCGCCAAACTCTCGCGTCGAAAGGGAGGCAGCAGCAATGACGCGTGATGTCATAGCGGCGGCACAAAGAGCAAAATGGTATATTGTCACCCGCGATGAATCATCGGTCATCCAAATTGCTGCTCTTGCCTCCCCTATGAAGCATCTGTCAACCCCGTTTTACAGCTCCTCCCCTCCTCATCCCACCACTGCACTACTTGGTACACTACACCTTTCACTGTCCCCGAGTACGAGAAAAATGCCATTTTCACCATAGCATGCTTCCATGTCGATGTAGTCGCGTTCAAAATTTGGTCGACCAGTGAGCGCCTCCCTGGCTTTTCCCTCCAGCGTCTCTCCCCGCGTCCTCCAATTTCCGTGGCGCCCTGGTAACCTATTCCGGGCCGGCGGGCGCGGCCCATCTTTACCAATGCGCCCATTGTCCGCGCGTCGCCGCACGCCCTGTCCTCGGTTACCGCCATCCGTCGAATCTCCCGACATCTCGCGCACTTACCACCAGCGCTCGTTGGTCGCGGTCAACTACCGAAGCGCTCTGCACCAACTTCCCACTGTCCCCCAACCGAGATGCTCCTTCGTGTTGTACAACGACTCAACCTCGTCCAACCGCCCGTTCTGTCTGCATCATGTTCACCACCACCAACCTTGCTTCTTCGGTTCTTCTCCTAGCCATCTGTCATGCCCCTCACCACGCCAGTATTATCTTCCTCTCCTCCTCCCTTCGTCCATTATCACTGAGCGTTTCCGTCCCCTGACACATCGTGTCCGCACAATATGTTTCGTTCTAGCAGTACCGATCTTCTCGCTGTACCCCGAAGGGAACATTCCCTTCAATTCATAACTTTACTCCATTCCCCTTTGTCTCGGTGTAGGTCGTCCTCTCGGTGCGCCACCTCTCTCCCACCTTGTCCATCACCATGCTCTGCAACCCCACATTCCAGCCTCATAGAGAGCCAACGTACAAGTTGCTGTGGTGTGATCGACAAATATGAACCAAACGACCGTCTATCCGCCTTAAGAACCAGGCTTTTGTGCCTGCACCTTCATCTCCCGCATCGTACTCAGTCGCACGCACGCTCAACAGGCCACCCTTGGTCGTCACTTGACACCCCGCGAAAGCTTTCCATTGCCCCGTGGTGATCACCTTGTACACGAACCCCATTCGGGCCCGATCGGGAGGTATTGCACTATCATGTAAGGCATAAAGGCGTCCCATCCACCTCGCCCTACGCCACGATGACTAACAAACTAGCAGCCTCCGACTGCCTCACAGTATCCGCCGGACTCATCCGTACGCAAGACGCCACCGCCCTCGGTCGCCCGACACGCACAGGTGGGGTCATCTCCAACGCTCCCTGTCCGCCGCTCGATCCCAACTGACATTGATTCTCATTCAATCAGTATCTTTCGCAGCCCGTCACGTTATCGACCACACCCACCGTCTCCAAAGCTCCTCTCCAGACATGCCGTCCAACAGCACACTTCGTGAATCCCCTCCCTCAACGTGTTCATCGCTAAGGCCACTCCCCGAAACCCGGGCAGGGCTGAACTTCACTCGGGTGTCGTTTTCCCTCCATCGTCAAGTGCTGTCTCCCAGAGGACGCAATCCGCACTTCCTACCTGCGCGTACTTATCCCACGGACCCCTGAGAGGTTCCCGCATGTTTCCAGATCTCCTCGAGCAGTTCTCAGGACCAGGGAGCCTGTCAGTTGAGACAGCCGTATATTCGTTCAGACGCAGCAACGGTGAAGCCTTGCTCCCAGCCGTCGCTTCGCCCACATATCTGTCGCGGCCAAAACTCACCAACATCCATGCGCTTTCCCAGATACGTACACTCGGGGCTCCCTTCGGCGAGCTCGAACCTTCCTGACGTATGGATCGCCGCCGTGTGTCATTCTCGGTCCATTTCCATTGCGCCCCGACACTGGAAACACTGTACCTATAAACCTTCGCCTTTTTGTACGACTCACACAATGTTCAACATTGCTTCCCCAACTTCTCAACCCTCGTGCTCGACATATGGCATTGTTATGATGCCACCTCCCTGACCTCCTCGCTGCGTTGCCGAACCTCCACTGGCGACACGAGCTTAGTGACGGAGGTGCGCACGGATATCGGTACTGCATGGGCCTTCGTGCTCACCTGGAAAGCCGTCAGGTACCTGTGGCTCGACGTCATCCAGCAATGCGACACTGCGAGTACTTCATGGTAGGCGATGTGCTCGCGCATACTTACCCCCGCGGCGCGTCCACTCTAAGTATACCTGAACATGGACCCCATAATCATCATTCTTTTCTTGAACACTCGCGTGGGGTGATGCCCGCAACTTATAGACCGTGTCGCCTTGCGAAGGCCAGTCCCCGAATCCGGGCTTGTCGGTGCGGCTCGCTCGACCGCTATCTCACGCTGAGAGACCTTCAGGCAGGTAACTACCGTCTTCTACCTTGAATCCGCCCACTGTCATACACACAGAGTGTAGAAGTTAGTATGACAAAACGGCGCAGCGACCCGTGCGCGTTGTCTTCCCGTATTCATGTCATCCGGTCGGAGTCGGACATGACATGACTGCGCAGGAACGGGCTACATGACGTTCCTCTCGACATGTCGCACCTCCTCGTCCGGCCTGTTGAAGTATGTAATGGGCGCGTAGTGTAATGGCATAACACACGCACTTGTGAACTTGTGACGAGACCCGTGGTTCGACTCCCGGCGTGTCCAATTAACATTTTCACTATAAGTCGGCCACTTCTGCCACTTCCAAATTTCAACATGGTGGACATGCCTGCGGGGTGCTACTGTATGCAGTCTTACGGACCCTGTGGTATGGGTGACAGACTGATGGTTAGGCCCGTTGAAAGCCTGCGTAAAGTGGTTCATCCAGGTGTAAACTTGAGATTTACACTGGCTGAGGGCGCGTGTTGAAGTATGTAATGGGCGCGTAGTGTAATGGCATAACACACGCACTTGTGAACTTGTGACGAGACCCGTGGTTCGACTCCCGGCGTGTCCAATTAACATTTTCACTATAAGTCGGCCACTTCTGCCACTTCCAAATTTCAACACGGCCTCCGCCTATATATATACCAGTCATAACTTATGTACTTCGAGGATCCAACCTCACCCTGTGAAACCCGCGTGCACCCTCTACCCTGTTCGTCAAGTGCCATCCTCGCAATGGCTACGAAATTCCCTTGCAAGCCACTTCGCACGTTGTGCTCAACACCTGGTCAGTCCAAGTAACTTCCCATGGCCTAGCCAAGGGAACTCCACGACCGCGTTGAACTCCATGACCACGTTGGCCTGGCGCCGTTGGCGTGCCGTGCCAGCAGCACGCGCCGGAGGGTGATCCACTACGGTCACAGCGGAGATTGCCCCTCCTTCCCCGATGGCTACCAGCCCGTCGTGGCAGGGCTGCTGGAGTTGTCCACCCAGCTCATACACGATCCCGATCACATACGTGAGGCGCATGTGAGAATCGACCGCAATGGTATCATCGCTCCGGACCACGGGCGGACGACGATGTGTTCCAAGCTCTGAGCGGCCGTAAGTATCCAACGGTCCTCTACGGAATCCGCCCGCAGCAGGTGCTACAAAATGTATGAACACTGGCACGCAAATTGCTCTATGCACACTTACCGACACGCCACCCGCCCGTTTGGTGCCATTATTTGCGCGAGCCATGGGTACGCTGGCAGCGTGCGGCGGGGGAGGCTGAGTGCGCACGATCTCCTCGATCAAGCGGGTCGGCATGTATAGGGCGCACTCCGTTGGGCTAGCAATATTGCGTAACTCCACACAGTGCCAGGCGCGAGTACAGCCCCGGTTGAGCGGACCCATGCAGAGTATTCGTGCCCGAATATTCCATGTACGCAGGTCCTTCCACGTACGCAGCTCCGGTCAATCCGTTCGAGATCCCCTCGTGTGTTCCCTCCGTTCCTCCTGTGCACACACGGATAGCACGTCAGTCCACGGGACTTCTAAGACGCGCGCAGCCCAACGTGCCGTCACACTCACAGCGGATGCTCACAGTTCAGCTCGGCGAGTATAGCCTTCCATTTTGCGGTGGGTCCTCCTCCACGAGGTCGGGTTCGAAAGCGGCTGTAACAGAGGTAGGAGTTCGAGAGACCACGGGGCGCAACCGGCGACGTATACGAGTACATGAAGAGGACATGGGGGCATGGGACACTGGAGTCCGTGGGCGCGAGAGCGAACAGTGACACGTACATGCGCGTGCGCGTCTCTCAGGCCCTGCATTGTCGAGCGCAGGGTTTCGTCCAATTCGGGGGAATTTGAGCCATCCCCTGAATGCGTAACGCGGCAGCGCTGCGTCTCCTACCTCGGCAGGTCGGACCTATCGCGATTGACCAGGAAGCTGTATCTACTAGAGCAGGTCAGTAGGCTATGTCGTTTCGGATGATCGTCGAAGATGTACCTGTATGCCTGCCCCGCGCCGAGACAGTTCCGAACATGTCTCGCTACTCCCTCCTCAGCCTCTGCGCCGTCTAGCCAGATAGGGACAAGATTGGTTCTTGCAGCTCCTCAGATTTGGGATGCACGCGGCTCGTCGGATCTTGAATTGAGCAGACAGTGAAGAGGACAAGGCGATGGTCGTGGACAGGAAAGCCTCGAGGACTGTCTTCGAAATGGGAGACGACCGTGTAGTATAGCCATACGTACATACCTGGGAGCCCTCGGTGGCTGCCTCCCTCCATCGCTTGGAGCCGCAGTCGCGGGTGACCTACAGCACATGCAGGCGCGGCCCAACTACGCCTATCCGAGGGAAGGTCTTGTAAGAGCATCAGAGGGCTCAGAGGTTCAAGTCGCCAGTAGAAGGGGCGGGTGATGCAACTCCAGGAGTGATAATGAGTCCGCGACAGACCACGATGGCCGAAGTAGTACTTACCGCAAGGTTTCGCCAGAAGAGAGTCATCGTGGTAACTGCAGAATCAGGACGCGCTTGAATCCGTCGTCCCACCACCACCGACCCCGCGCATCCCTGGCCATTTATTGGAACTGTAATTATCACCCCGCACTCCTTCATTTCCTTCGCCGTCACTGTGAACCTCCTCAGCTGCGCGCCCAGTCGTATGATCGGCCGCGATTCTGCTCGATATCGGCAACGTCACCACCTCCCACCTCGCTCGCGCAAAGTAAAGACCCACGACCGGTCGAGCCTTCGCCGCCCACTGTTGCACCAGCGTGTTTCGACGAGAATAGTGTTCTTACACGGTCTCAGGCCCGCGTATACATGGCCTTGGTGTTTCAAACCTCAATCACGGCCGCACGGTGTACACACACAGTTCCCGAGGTGCGTATCGCCGTTCCTGGTTATGCCATGTGCATGTCATCTCCGTAGCTGCGATGCATGCGGTCGTTGGTACCGGGAAGCACAGGCCCTCGCCACCGTGTCTATCTCTCATCAAGCCTGTCACCGGCACATATGTCTTAGTGCTCACGCCGCACCCGACTGTTCGGCGTACCATTCCCTGTCCCGGTGCATTATGCATTACATAGCTCCCATCCTTATTCCCCCATCACATTCCTAAGGACGTTCCACCCTACCACGACGATGAATACTCCCCAATGTCACCACGACGATCGTTGCACGTACAGTCACAGCCTTTAGTCCTTTCATGTCAGGACACCAGAGACGAGTTCCAGGCAATACATGATTAGTCCCTATTTCATTGCACGATTAATGGGCACTGGCACCTCCAGCCTCGGCGTAAGTACTCGGTGGCTCCACTCCAGCGACAGGTTACCGAGTCGAGCGTACGCCTCCCATGCCTGCTCCCACCGACTCTCCGGTCTCCCCACACATCCGTCCTCGATCGCCTGTGCCATTTCGGTCCTCGATATGCCGGTGTACCATTCCAGCGCTGCAAAAGCCAAGTAGACTCTTCCCGCAGTAGCAGTCTTCACATACAAGCGATCGAATGGACCTCCGATTGGCTGCAGGTCTCCCAGCTTGTTCGCTAGGAACGCGACCAGAGCCTCGTCACCCGCGTCGAGGAGTTTGCGCTTCGTTCGAGGGTGATCTGCCGCGCCATGGGCGGTCCGCGAGTCGAACCATTCTTGGCATGTCATGGCGTTTTGGGATGCTCCAGGTATGCGTTCGCCGTCCTCATCGTATCCATGCGCCCTCATGCCATCGCGAATCAGACCGCTGAAGAGGACGTCTGCATGGGCTTGGCCAGCAATGACGTTGCTCATCACAGGCAACAACGCCTCCAGATGTTCACCCAGCGCTCGTCGGCGAGGTAGCCACCCGGCGACATATTGGCGGTACGAAACGTGGTATTCCAAGTCTGCTGGCCATACCATAGGTGCGATCTGTATACTGATCAGCATGACATCTCCGGGCAATGCGCATATCAATCACCTCGTCCTCGCAAAGGCCTTCCACGTGCTGCATGTACGTCTCCCATTTCATCGTCGCGGACTTCTTCAACAACTCCCTCGCTTGGGCGGTTGCCGTGTCTGTTATGTTTTCTCCTTGCAGCCATAGGAGATCCGCGTCTGGTTGAAACACGATCCACACGCTCTGTCTGGAAGCCTTTACCGAGGTGACGAGACCAGGTACTGCCCTATATGCACAACCAGGGGCTATTTCCTCCTCGTACACGAGTAGGTGCCACTCTCCCACCGCGGGTATACTACTCCGACCTCATTAGTAGTTCGTCACAAGACCCTATGAGGGGCACCACGTACCTTCCACCCTCGGCTTGTTGCGCATCCTCCGCTATCGCGGATGTACTATCTTCCACGCCCCCTCCTGAACTCTCGCGGCCTCGGGATATAGACGAGCGTAGAGTTCGCGTCGACGGCTGCACGGTCACTTGAGATCGTCTACGAGTTGCAGAGACTGACTCCTTGCCGATAGTCGTGTCCACGTCCTGTATCAACGACGATGCTACCTCGCTTGGAAGCACAGGTAGCTGCGCGTCTCCAACCTCCGCGCAGGATTCGGCGGCCACCAGGCTGTCGTGTCTGGCCAGTTCTGGCGCAGACACGAGATGCACCGAAGTTCGCTCCGCACGAATGTCAGCCTCTCCGTCCATGGGCGACGGGAGCTGTGTACCCTCCTCCGCTACCTCCGTGGTATGGACGTCTGGTCCCGGGTCGCGTTGGGCGGGACCGACAGTGGGTGCTTTCACCTCAGCGGTGCTCGGAATCGGATTGGATCCTTGCTCCATATCGCTCGTGGAAGGATTGGGGCTTGCCGAACCGAGCCCTCGTGCGCCTCCTGAAGACGTGTCAAGCAATGTGGCACCGTTCTGTGACGCGGCGCCCGTGGGGAGTAGACAACCTGCGCACAGTGCAAGGCATCCCGTCAGCCATCTCTCCTCTGACATAGAATTATGGTCCGTACCTTTGCCGCCCGGGTTTCGTGTCTGATGTCGCCCGACTGATCCCCCTTCTGGAGTTTGCAAGTCGCGGGGATGACTCTGGGCGATGGAAGGCGGAGGCTCGGACGCACCCGCAGGAGTCTCTTCCCCAACGTGATGGTGGTCGAATTCGCCAGGGAGACCGCCCGCCGAAGGAGTCATTCGCGACGGTCCCATCTTCCGCGGCGAGAAGGGCGACGCCATGATGTTCACGTCTCCCTCGCCGCTCCACCACTCTGCATCCACGTCGTCACACTCCAGGGCCGTCGCTTGCAGTGTGGATGCACTCGCGCTCGGCTCGCATGCTCCATGAGCGTCCGCCCGCACGCTAGATGACCGCTGTGAGATCGCCGCCGCTGCGATCTCGCGGCCCGTTGGATGTTCATTGCTGGCCGAGAGTGCACCATCGTTCGTGCTCACATCGTTCGGCACCGGCAATTCCTTCAAAAGGCGCAGCGCCATCGCTTTCCGTAATTGTCTGGCATCATCACCATTGAACGTCCACCCGGGTCGCTCAGGCTTGCGACCGCATAGGCTCTCTAGGGCGAATTTCAGGGTGTAAGCCGCGCAATTGTACGTGTCCTTCTGTTGCGGCGCGCTTTCCTGCTACGGAGTAAATGCATTGCGCAGATTCGCTTATATGGCACGGGACACTTACGTTGTCCACTCTCCTCTGTACCCACCGCGTCTCTTGGAAGTTCGCGCCCATACGCGCACGGTATTCAAACTCCACCATTTGGACCAGACGCTGTTCGATCGTTGTCAGCCACTCCTTCCCACCTGATCAGAGTGAGACTCGCACCTTGTGCATCGCGGCCGCACGGCGTTTGTCATGCAGACTATCATATACCGATATCCTCTCCTCTCTGCAGTCGATGATCGCGCACATGAAATGTTGCTTCTCCTTCCAGTAGTAAGGAATGATGATCTGATCTTGTTCAAAGATGTTGACCTGTTCGACGCAAGGTTTAGTCAACACTCGAAGGTGACATTCTGTTCGCTTGATGCGACTGGGTGCTCACCTCAGGGTACCAAAATGACGCGGACTTCTTTGGAGGCACGAGCCCGCCGGGTAGATCTAGTGGAGACGCCTTCCTGATGTAGAACACGTCCGACCAAGTGTTCACAACGACCTTGCTCAGGTCAGGGCAGGCGGCTTCTGGTCCGTCGCCGAAAGCCCGATCCCAGATCCCATTGCGGAGGTCTTGCACCACCAAAGCGAGTGCGGCGTCCAGGATCTCGTTGACCACCATCTTCGGTTCCAGCAAGTCTAGTAGCTGGACGTGGTGGAATGTGTCGTTGGCGGCCCGCCATATTGTGTCGCTCGGCATGGACCTGTACTTCCTCAATTTCTCGTGCAGGCATGGGTCTTCGAGTACAGACTGTGGTTGGATCGTGTACGGTGGCCCCGAGACCAACGCGGGGACGGGCGGTGAGATCTGCGACGTGGTTGACCCTGTGTCTGTAGCTGGCGGCTGGGAGAACTAGTGGGGATATCAGCATCGTGGTATCCCATCCCTGATGGCATGCAGGTCGCCCTACCGTGGCACCGAGAGTATTCCAATCCACGCGCGCCCCAAGCGGGGCGAAGATGTCTTTGATCAATGCAGTTGGCACGCCTCCAGCACCCGTTCGGTATGCGATCCATATCACGGCGTATATTCCTTTCAGGTCAGGCACGCACAGATCGACAGACTCCGCCTGGTGTGGGTTGAAGTCAAGCAGCGTTGCCCAGGCGAAGAAAGTCGCCCAGAAACCACAAGAAAATGAATCCACTTGGAGACCCGTCGGTGTCGACAGCACCATGTGTCCCACAGGCAGGAGCCGAGGATCAATCTGTCGGTCACATCACGCTATCAGCGCATATTCATGTAGGCATGGGGACAGGGCACTGACCGTTGTCGCATCGCCGGGCGAGGTCTCGGAGACAGGGGGCGTGTGCATGATCCTCCGTAAGCACGCCGTGATAGCGAGCTGATCGGCGAGGTCTACGTGGGTGTCAGTTGGCAGGGAATTCCAGGTTCGCACTGAAAGCGGTTCGTTCAAGAGGTCATGATCATGCAACGTCCAGTGAATGCCATCGCAATGCGCAAACACCATGCGGTCCACTTTGCTGTCCGCGCGGCTCGCAATCAACTCCGCCAATCGGGACTGGCCTGCCCCTCGCAGCTGTTAGGTAAGGTAACATCCATGTCAGCTCAACCGGCGCGCTGCATGCATATAGTTTCACTCACTGCGGGAATCAGATTGGATGAGGGACACGAAAGTGTCTGCATAGCACTGGCGAGCTCCGGATCAGGGGCGAGCCAGAACAGCATCCGTCGCGATCGGGCCACTTCAGAGTTGTTCAGAATTTCGCGAAACTCGAACGCCTCGTCCAGCCGCCACATGTACGTAGCCGGGATCCAACGCGTGAAGTCAAAATCTTGCATCTCGAACTCTTCCGCCCGCAACGGGCCATCGAGGGCCATTGGCGGTGGGGCCGCGGTGTTCGCAGGTACGTCGGCCTCGAAGTCCATCTCCGGAATCTTGGCATACTCAGCCGCTTGGCGGAGCGCGGTACGCACGGCCTGTGTTCCCGCGAGCAAGCTGTTGCGTGAGAGTCGTGTCGCTTTCGGTGGACCAGGTGGCCTTGAGAATATGGGTCTCGAGTTCCCTGGCTTCCGCGCCAAGGGTGACGACGCACCATGGTACCGTTTTGAAGATGTCTTGCGAGAGGGCGTACGGTGTGGTTGGAGTGGAGAAATCGCAGATGGACGACCAGGAGAAGCACCGCCAACTGATTACGGATGGGTTAGATGAAGGGCGTCAGATGTCGAGTGCTCATGCGTACCAGTCGGATCCTGCAAGACCGGCAAGTCTCGCAGCCACTCTGCGGTCTCCGCGTGCTTCAACTCGGCCTCGTCTTCTCGTTGCAGCCTCTTGTAGACGTCATCGAGCTGGGTGTCCAAGACTTCATCAGACCACAATCTCTTCTCTTTCGGGAGGCCCAATATCTCCTTGCAAAGTCGCGATGGTCGCAGGCGTCGTCGTTCTGACTTGACTTCTTCCTCTGTGATGCCACGCGCATCAAATCAGTTCGGACATGTGCGTTCGAGGACCATGTTCATTACCTTGCCATTCCTCGATCGGTCCGTTGACATGGTATAACGAGGCCGCCTTGAGGTGAACGCACATCTTACCAGTTTGTTCGAAGCCTTCACACGGGCATGTGGGTACACTCAATGATATGCCTGTCACTCTGAATCCGCTGTCGTCATCAGCACTATAACCGCGGAAGTCAGTGAGCTTCAGTTGTGTGCAGATGAGGTCACTGCTTACCCAGGGATCTCCACTGCGAATGTGTCTCTCGGGCCTTTGGTGACGCATCCATGCTCCCACAGATTATGAGCCTGATCATTCAGTCGACGTATATCCGCCGGGATCACCCTATCTTCCGGCGGCCAATTCTTGAAGTAAGGAAGGAAGTCGTGAAGGATTATGAGAGCCAGGCGATCAAGTCTACTGGCGCGCTCAGATCACATATTAATCTGTGTTGCGGTATCGCACCTCTTGTTCTTGCGATGCTCGAGGAATATCGCGTCAAACGTCCGGAATGATCGTTCAATCCAGTTGTTCGTGTTCCATGTGCCATCCCGAGTCTGACCTTCTGGTAAGCCGATGTCGGTGAAGGTCGCTGTGGGCGGTCAGGGTCGTCATTCGTCGTCGCGAAAGGAGGTATCACTTACGTAGCCAATCGTCCGTGAACCAATTCACCTTGAAGTAACGGTAGATGAAATCGTACTGCTCTTGGTAGCGCTTGAGGTCTGCGGCCGACGTCGGCTGGTTCTCCTCGTTGGTCTTGCGTCCTTGCAAGACGATCGCGCGCTGCACGTTGCGGAAGAAGGTCTTCTCCGTTGCAGGCCAGTCCTCCATCCGACGACAGCGTTGCAGGCGCCGGAAGTGGTAGATGATTTCCGCTTTCAATTCGATGCCGAGACGCATCGGGGACCCTCGATCGCCGCTGTCGCGCTCCAAGCGGGTTATGGCCTGTACGACGTGGAACTGACACAGTCGAATCACAGCCTGAGGATACGCTGTGACCCAAGCTCATCAGCCCCACTCCTTGCCGAACATGAGGTTACCTTGACTCACCTCGAAGAATCGCGTGCAGCTCCGACCAGCACTTGTCAATCATGAAGTGAGAGGGCTCGTAATCGTCCTTCAGCCAGCGTTCCGCCAACCCGCGCAGCTTGCGCTCTTGCTCGGGCGTTCGGGCTTCTATCTCCGCACCTGCACAGGATCGTCAAGTCAATGTTACGTCAATGTCCTGTGGTTAACGCGATCTCCCCACCTTTCGTTATCGCCGCGGCGCGTTCCCTGAGTTTAATCTTCGTCTCAGCTAGAAACTTCTCCAGGGTGTCAGCACGGGTGTTCGCCGACAGAAACACGGCTCCTGCGCAAAGGTCATTAGTTCTTGGTCCGAATTCGGAGGCACGATCATCATACCCGGTACCGCATGATAGTGCTCGTCGACGGCAATGAGTAGTGTCACAGCTGCGCGATTTTCGTTCTTGTTCCGCCAGCTCGAGTCTAACGCCCAACCGCGTTCTGAGCCGTGCAGGATCAGACTATCCATCGAGAAATCGTCTGTGAGCGCGACCATGAATGAGGACAGGGCATCAGGAAGTTCCAAATCATGAGGGGTGTAGCTGAGACGGTGTTCAATCAGTGGACCATCTCAAGCAGTCACCGCACCGGCAAAATTGACGTACCAGTAAATACGATGCGTGTCTCTCCTAGCCAAGATATGCACGGCGAACAGAGGGTTTCTGTCCAGACGCTCCCTTTGACGCACCATCTTCAGCATGTTTGACATCTGTTTGCCTTTCGGTATGCGGTGGGGAGGCGGGACGTAGATGTCCGGGATCTCATCCTGCAGAGCACGGGTCGCCGCGGCATCACCTTTGGCCTTGGCGTTGAAGAAGGATTGAAGGCCTGCAATGGGTTCCAGCGATCCGTGATCAGCCATTACTGTCTGTCTTCGGTGGCGCACAGTGGCAGAGTCTCACCTTTCTTCACGATAGACACTTTCGCACCTACGACCCGCAGACGTTCCAGGACCATGAGCCGTATGTGACGAGAGTGTTGCAGGTATTTGCTCTGGGAGCGTGTGGCGGCGGGATGTGAGTGCCGAATCCATATATGCACTTTAGACAAGTCGTCCGCGGTTACCTCCAACTGAAGTTGTTAGTCCATGAAACGCAGTGGCGACATCAATTCGTCTCACTCACACGCAAATTCACACCATCGCTGCACCTTCTCCACCGCGTCCGGAGTTCCACATCGTCTTCATCAGCCCCATCAGCATCCTCATCCACCTCTTCGACGTTGTCCGCTCCCCCTCCCACGCCTTCGTCCTCTGAATCGGTCTCTTCTTCGGCGTCCCCTGCGCCACCGCCCCCTTCCTCCCGCGCAGGTTCTTCTTCTTCCTCTTCTACCGCACGATCGTGAATCCCCGCGCAGTGATACACCCATCGCAATACGGGGCGCCTGGTCGACATTGCTTTCTGGAAATCGGCCTCCGCGATTCCTTGTTCTCGGTCGAAGCTTACCATCAACTCGCGAGCACGGATGTCCGCTGGAGAATCTCCGGGATGACCGATCCAAGTAAGCTTGGCTGCGCGGGATCGCTTGAAGCTGTGACACAGATAGTCGTTGAGCTGCTTTCCAAGTTAGCCTAACATCGCTGGCGAGCCATCAGTGAATGCGCACCTCATGTTCGAACCACTGGTATACTTCATGGGTCGGCACATCCTTCACATGCGTCCATGATCCGTCTTGCTTTGCGGGCGCGAGGAAGTCAGGTATACGCCGAAGTTTGCGCAGTGGTTCAAACTCGGCAAGGCGGCGCGCGGACATCAGCCGGGCGCGCAATTTCCCGAAGGCACTCAGAGGTTCAATACCCTTCGCCTCATCGGCTTTAGCAACCACGGCTGGGGGCGGGGGCGGCGCTGGGGCGGCCGCCGCCTCCGCGGCCGCCTTCTTGCGCTTCGCTGCCGCGCGCCCGCGGAAAATAGCTGGGGGCGCCCTCTACGGGGGGACCCTCTTCTGCTGCACGTTTGCGAGGCGCCATTACGGATGTGGTTTCGTCGCTGCAGCGTGGTCAGGGCGCTGTGAGGCCCATGTGACGCTAATGAATCACATACCAATCCACAAGGGGATCTGGCCCTCTGGGACCTTGGGCGGGGTCGCGCGCGATGGAGGCGGGAGTTTCACCAACTGACGATAGGATTTGGGTCGATGGCTAGACAAAGGTGAGCCTGCTATCGCCTCTCAATGGCTGTACACTTGCCTGTGCGTTGTCCTTTTGGCTCGTTAATGGTATGCCGGGGCGTTACAAAGTGGTCTTTTGTTGGGCGCGTCAGCAGGCATGGTAAAATCGTGCTCAGAGAGGCGGCACTCACGGTGATGTGCATCATACTGGTCTGTGCCCCGATTTTGCGACCTCTTTGCACCCTCTATCGACTCCCTATCCTCACTATCGTCCATTTCGCCGTCCTCCTGCCCTTCTCCTGCGCTCCTTCGGCCTCATCGGCCAACCTGCGAGCTATCGTCGGCCTATATCGTCCCCAGTCGGCCTTGGTAGTCATCATTTGTCCTTGCTCGACCATCACCTCCCACCTCGACTCTCGAACGACGTCGAACCATAGTCCTTTGCGTTCGACAGTCGTCGACCAGCCTTGTCTTCACTCCCATGGCCAGCAATTCGTCCGTTCGTCGATTCGTCAGTTCATCGACCCTGCGACCCTTCGTCTATTCGAGCCTTTGAGCCTTTGAGTCTTTGTCCCTTCCCCCTTTACTATACAGTTTGGTTCGACCTTGCCTTAGTTCATTTCGTCCCCTTCGCTTTGTGTCAATCGGCGCGATTCGTCGATCGCGTCATTATGTTGCGATCGTTCGACCTGGTCCGTGCGCCTAGCGCCTGTTCGGCGTTGTCGGCGCCGTCGTTGTCGCATCACGCGATTAGCCTCGTGTTTGGCTCTGATTGGTTTTTTGTTGCTTAGTCATAGGCCGAATCGCGCGCTTCGTCGTACCATATCGTCGAACAGCATGTACAGCATCTAGTCAGAGGCCCCCTTCCCTTCCCCCCACCATCTACACTCCGAATCAGAGAACCTTTCCCCCTCTCCGTCACGAGCTCTCGTTTCGCGGTCGTTTCGACGCTCTTCGACGTTTTCGCCAGTTTCGAGCCGGAGTCGCTCCAAGTCCAAGGTCCAGCTGAGTCGCAGAGTCTTCTCATAGTTTCGCCGTATCGTCGGCCAGTGTCGTATCGTCGACCCAGCAAGTAGCCCAGGAAGGGTAGCCCAGGAAGGGCCGGTTTCGCTCAAGAAGAGCCTTCGCGTTCGGCCTATCGTGGCCCTAGTCGGTCTATCGTGACCCAGTCGACCTATCGTGGTCTTCCCCAGCCTATCGTGGCCCCAAGTTGTCCAGGAAGGACTTCGTCGTCTCGCGCACCCAGGACGGGGCCGATTCGTCGCACTATCGCGTCGCAGAGTCTTCGCATCGAGGCCGGAGTGCCTCGTGGTTTCGTCTTGCCGACGGCTATTCGTCGTTAGGCTATATATCGCCGACACCTCGCCGATTCCCCTTTTCCCTCGCACCACTTTCGCCTTCTTCCCTCCCCCTTTCGAGCTCTTCGACTTCGCGAACCTCCGACGCTCGACTTCGTCGCCGCTCGACCGAGAATCGACTAGCCCACTCGCACCCTTTCAGGTTGGTTGTTGTCATTTGTTGGGTGTTCCGCCCTCAGAGACGCAGCTGCCGTATCATTTTGGAGCCCACCGCGAGGGGTTTAGTTGACACCGTCGGCTCAAGCTGTCGCCTTCGTCGTCGTCTTTCGCACCCACGTCGAACCTCGACTCTTCCATCGCCGAAGTGACCGAGCTCCTTCGCGATTTATCCATCGAACTAGACGACGAGTACCACCGTGCCGAACAGTTCGACGAGTCTTTCGGCTTCGCCACGGCACCCTCATCCCCTTCGAAGAAATCGTTCGCTTCGTCGCTTACACCGCTATTGCCCTCACCCCAAGCATCGCGGCCATTGTCCCCTCATCTTTCGCCTCGTCCTCGTTCGCCGTCGCTGTCGAACATAGCGTCAGGTTCGCACATCACTCGCCGAGAACAACGCGAACAAGGCATCCCCCTTCTTCCACCTCTCGAAAAGAATCTCCCTCCGCCGAAACGGCCTTCGCGCGCTAAAGCCCCCTCTTCGTCGACACCTCAATCGACGATCGCCCCTCCAGTACCACCCCTAGTCCCTCCCCAGTCCATTCCCTCTCCCCCTTCATCGTCTACCATGGCTCAGCGCAAGGTCGACAGTATGCCCCTCTCGAACGAACGTGGCACCCCGCAGTGGATCGCGACGAGCCGTGAAGGCGTCGAACTATACTTCCGCGACCTCGAACGCGTGATGGCAAAGTACCAGGTCACCGACGACGCCGAACGAAAGGAAGCCGCGCTCATCTACGTACCGATCGACATTGCAAAGCGCTGGGAGTCGCTTCCATCGTTCGCCGATGTGTCGATGTCGTTCATCGACTTTCGTGCCCAGATCCTTAGCTTCTATCTCGGCTCTGACAAGGATCACAAGTTCACTCTTCGCGAGTTCGACAATGTCGTGTCGTCGCGGGTTCGCTCTGGCATCGGTTCGCTCGCGGAGTACATGGCTTTCTACGGCGAATTCTACCCCATCGCTCGATACCTGATGTCGAAATCGCCCCCAGAGCTCACCCATCACCAAGTCGTCAACACACTCCTTCGTCTCATCCACAACGATCGTCGACCCGCTGTCGAAGCTCGACTTAGCCTGAAAGTCCCCGATAAGCATCGCGAAGACTCGTACACAGTCGATCAAGTCCACGAAGCGATTGTGCATGTTATTGACGATCGGCCTGCCTTCGCTGCGGTCGTCTATCGCGAGCCTCTCTATCGTGAGCCCCTTCGTCCTTCGTCCCCCAAGCTCGTTGCTCCCCCTTCGCACCCTCATGCCACGAACACGAACGAGCCGAACGATCTGACGATCAAGAGCGAGGTCTTAGAGCAGATCGTCGCAGCTGCGATTCGCACCGTTCGCGATGACGAGGCAGTGTCGCAGCGTGTCGAGCAGCCCCCTCGGGTCAGCGATGGTCGCTTCCCTGATGGTCCCCCTCGCTATCCTCCTGGACATCGTCAAGTTGGCACCCTATTCGCCAATGTCGCACAGCGAGCCGAAGATCGTCCCCTTGCTACTACTGTGGCGAGTCGGCCTGTAGCATCACGATCTGTCCAGTCGTCGAGGCCGATGTTCGCGCAGGTCTCGTGGTTCGCGATCGTCCTGGAGGTCATGTGCTGTTGTCGAACGACTGCAAAATCCCTACTCATCGAGGCGATGGCTCGACGATTCGTGAAGCGATGCTTGCCTACTACGACCAGAACCCCGATCGTCGACCGAATCGTCGTCAAGATGGCTATGTCTACACACTGTGATGCGACAATCGCGCTCGAAGCCCACTCGATCGTCTTCCCTATTCCTATCCCCTTCGTCGTCGAAGCTCAGCATCGCAGCCCTGTCCTTCATTGTCTACCTATCTCGACCTTCGTCTTCATCGTCCCTTCGTCAACCATCTCATCATTAGAGCCCTTGCCCCATTTTCGTCCATCGTCTCGGTCGCCCATCGTCATCGTCATGTTTCGAGGACTGAGGACAGTCCATATCTCAGTGGGGAGGGGATGATGTGCATCATACTGGTCTGTGCCCCGATTTTGCGACCTCTTGCACCTCTATCGACTCCCTATCCTCACTATCGTCCATTTCGCCGTCCTCCTGCCCTTCTCCTGCGCTCCTTCGGCCTCATCGGCCAACCTGCGAGCTATCGTCGGCCTATATCGTCCCCAGTCGGCCTTGGTAGTCATCATTTGTCCTTGCTCGACCATCACCTCCCACCTCGACTCTCGAACGACGTCGAACCATAGTCCTTTGCGTTCGACAGTCGTCGACCAGCCTTTGTCTTCACTCCCATGGCCAGCAATTCGTCCGTTCGTCGATTCGTCAGTTCATCGACCCTGCGACCCTTCGTCTATTCGAGCCTTTGAGCCTTTGAGTCTTGTCCCTTCCCCCTTTACTATACAGTTTGGTTCGACCTTGCCTTAGTTCATTTCGTCCCCTTCGCTTTGTGTCAATCGGCGCGATTCGTCGATCGCGTCATTATGTTGCGATCGTTCGACCTGGTCCGTGCGCCTAGCGCCTGTTCGGCGTTGTCGGCGCCGTCGTTGTCGCATCACGCGATTAGCCTCGTGTTTGGCTCTGATTGGTTTTTGTTGCTTAGTCATAGGCCGAATCGCGCGCTTCGTCGTACCATATCGTCGAACAGCATGTACAGCATCTAGTCAGAGGCCCCCTTCCCTTCCCCCCACCATCTACACTCCGAATCAGAGAACCTTTCCCCCTCTCCGTCACGAGCTCTCGTTTCGCGGTCGTTTCGACGCTCTTCGACGTTTTCGCCAGTTTCGAGCCGGAGTCGCTCCAAGTCCAAGGTCCAGCTGAGTCGCAGAGTCTTCTCATAGTTTCGCCGTATCGTCGGCCAGTGTCGCATCGTCGACCCAGCAAGTAGCCCAGGAAGGGTAGCCCAGGAAGGGCCGGTTTCGCTCAAGAAGAGCCTTCGCGTTCGGCCTATCGTGGCCCTAGTCGGTCTATCGTGACCCAGTCGACCTATCGTGGTCTCCCCAGCCTATCGTGGCCCCAAGTTGTCCAGGAAGGACTTCGTCGTCTCGCGCACCCAGGACGGGGCCGATTCGTCGCACTATCGCGTCGCAGAGTCTTCGCATCGAGGCCGGAGTGCCTCGTGGTTTCGTCTTGCCGACGGCTATTCGTCGTTAGGCTATATATCGCCGACACCTCGCCGATTCCCCTTTTCCCTCGCACCACTTTCGCCTTCTTCCCTCCCCCTTTCGAGCTCTTCGACTTCGCGAACCTCCGACGCTCGACTTCGTCGCCGCTCGACCGAGAATCGACTAGCCCACTCGCACCCTTTCAGGTTGGTTGTTGTCATTTGTTGGGTGTTCCGCCCTCAGAGACGCAGCTGCCGTATCAACGGGCGCAATTTGCGGACTCTGAGACCCCGCCAGCTGTAACTCTGGCAATTGACCCCCGTGCGTCAAGAGAACAGACTTGTGCGGCGGTAGGCGCAGGGGTCAAAGGTGAGCGGTCTTGAATAATTGAACGCGAGCTCAAGTCTCCAAGAGGCGTAGAGCTCATTATCCCGCGTGGTTACGAATTTTCCCTGATCGGCCCGTCCAACGACCTCCAGCCACAGGCGTCGTCCCAGCCCTCCATTTCGAAAGTGAGTTCGCCTACGGCTTTGCTGTCCTGCTTACTTACTGGCCTCAAGGTCTGCACGGCAATCGCTTGTGCGCGGGGGCAAAATGATATACCTCGCGTTGCTGTTCTTCGGAGTCTATTTCCCGGCCAAGCGAGAGGCTACACAGACTAGTGTTTTTGTCGCTCCGATACTTGGGCGGTGCGTGGGCCGCGATGTCCTGGGCAGGCAGGTGGGAGTCTGAAACGTTGAGGGCCATGATGTTGTGATGTCACCAAATGGGGACACGGTCCGCGAGTTGCTCTTCACCAAGTCGGAGTGGTGCATGGTAACCAAGCCCCTGGCACTGTCAATAGGGTCAGTCCCCGTCGCCGCGCCAATAAACTAGCAAGATTTCATACCTTAGAGCGGTCAGGCTTGACGGAGCCCAAAATCAACCTGGCCGCGGGTAAGTTGACCGTGACATACGCGGATGTGACATCACGGGGTGGCACGGTCACCGGTGTACGCGCGTCCGTCCTGCCAGGCCTGCGACGGTCGGGCATCATTAAACTTTGAACTCACCGGTATAAACCACTATGTATACCTCTCGTGCCGTGCGTGTCGCCCGCCCTCTCTGCAGAGCTCCCTGTCACTACTCCAACTCCTCGTTGGTGGCGCACCCCCTCTTGAATTCGCTGGATATCTTTGCGTCCACGCATTATCCCGGAGTGGTTGTTCTTGCGTGCGCCAAGCGAGATTTCGATTCTAGTCCCAACGAGCCTAATTTGTCAGCGAAGCGCGGCGCTGGAATCGCACCCCCTGCATGCAATGGTCCCTAATGGTCCTCGCGCGTGCCTCAGACAGAAAGCTTTGGCGCGCCTCAAACGGTGCCGGACGGTCTCGGACGGTACAGAGCTTATTCCTCGAAGACCAGCGACGGCGTCTCCAGCCGCGCCGTGCCCCACGAAGGTCGGCACACGAGCCTGAGCGCGGTGGGGCGGTATGTAAGTGGATATCTACTTGCGGGCATATGCTCGAGCAGGAGCATACATCTCACCAATACTTCAACCCAGCAGATCAGCTGCCGGGACCGTGATGACGGTTCTCTTCAAATTGCAGTCGGGCGTCGGCCTACCTTCACGCCGGCTGCGTTTCCGGCCGAACGAGCTGGTGTCCAGTTCCCCTAGTACCTCCTACCACGCGCACTGCCGGCACTCAGGTCGGCAAATATTCTACTCCTGCTTGCCGATACGGCCGCCCTGAGCCAGTGTTGCAGGGCAGTCCGTCGGTATCGGTCAGTCCCATATTGTCGTTACCCGCCCCGACGCTGATGGGCGTGAACATCCACCTAACGCATGGAATCCCTCATATTCTGCATGTTCTGGATAGAGCAGGAGTCTCTCCCAGCTTTGTCTCTTCGTACAGCCTTACCATAACTGAGCCCCATCCTGCAAGTGAAGTGCCAACGTACTACTGTCACGTTCTTCGTACTAACTGTTCCTGTCAGTAGGAATGGCCCGGGGCGGTGTGACATCTCAGGCTCGAGCGGCATCTGTGCCCGCTCCCCCAGGTCCAGGACCACGCGCACCCGACCCCCGCGCTCATCACGCCCAGCGTGTCCGCCTAGCTCTCAGCCCCGTCCTCCTCCCTCTCGCAGTGCTCTCAAGCCACTGTCACGCCCTTCATCACACGCTGCAGTCAAGCCGACGTCGCGCACACGCCCCCGTGTTGACTCTGCGGCCCGGACTACTCGTTCCAGGGCCGGTTTGCTCTGGACGCCAGGGCAGGGGCGCTCACGCTGGCCTCTTTTCCGCCGGAGATTATGCAAGAGATCTTCCTATACCGAATTCCACTCCGCCTCCCTCCAGCCTGTGTCAACGTTTCTATTCCGTCAGCCAACCCTGCTCGCATCACATCCCCCACAGAGACCGCAGCCTATCAGCGAGGCGTCCTGTGCCTCGTATGTCGTTCATGGAATGACATTATCGTCGGATCTAGTGTCATCTGGTCCCATGTCGACATTACGCCGTTCAGCACTCCCGAGTCGATGCACGCCGTCACTGAACGCTCGGCGTCACGCCCACTCCATCTTTCATGCGTCTTCAGCTCAGGATACCGGACCCGTTTCCCTCTGAAACCCCTCACGCTCAGCATCCTCGAGCAGTGCCGTGTCGTAGCCTCGGCGTTCCGTTGTCTCGCACCCACGTCGACGCGCTGGTCTTCCTTGGTGGTAGTCATCGAGGACGCTGCGACCATGGACGAATGTCTCCAGGTGCTAGACGGGGCCGTCCGAATGGACTCCATTTCGCAAGTCGACATCGTCTTCACCGGCCACCACAGGTCCTCGGAACGCGCGCTGCTTCCATTTCATCACACATTTCCGCCCCCCGCGCTCCACAGCACGAGCCCCGACGGAGTCGTGTTCCAGCCACGGTCGCTCACGACATTGACGTTGCGGAGGTGCAGGGTCAGCTGGGCCACGATGGCTGCGATCGTGCCCACCTTGCTCGAGCTGAACATAGATGCCACGACCGATGCTGTTAGTATTCCACAGTTCTTGGGCCTCTTGTCCCTCTCCAAGGGCCTGGTTCGGCTCCTCGTAGGCGGCAACTTCATTCGACACCCCGCCGGCGAGGACGTACCATCGGAGCACTTCAAGTTTGACGGTGTCTGTTTACCGTCTCTACGCACCCTCGTCCTGCGAGATATCCCACCAGGCAAGGTCATAGCGCTGGTCAACAACACTGCTCTCCCGCGCCTGGACTCTGTAGGTCTCGACCTGCGGAGTAAGCCCAACGCCGTCGACGGGACAGATTTCGCCCCGGCACTAACTCTCCTCTCGACTTGCACCCCGGCCACACCATGGTCTCGCATTCACGCACTTCACCTCCGCCGTGCAGACCTCGCCATGCCACTTCTATACGACCCTCAGCCATTCTTCTTCCCGGCCTTCACCGCGTTGAAAGAGCTGAGCTTAGATTTCCGCAAGCTTCAGATTCGGTACTGGATATCCCTGCTGGATTGTACCTCTGAAGGCGCGCTGCGTTCGTTGGAGGCGCTATCCGTCGCCGGTCTCTCCCCTCTCGACATGCAGGAGTATATCTGCGTGCGCCACGATCACTCCCTTCCTCGGTTGCGAATTTCATTAATAGCGTGCTTCACTGTGGACGATGACCGCAGGTGGTTTGGGTGGTTACGAGCGAACACTATCTCCTGTACCGTAGAATTCGATTAGGCCATCTTCCACACCGTCTTCAACCACCATAACCCCATCGCGCTTCGATATATACCTTGTTCTTGGCGCGACCGCTGTTGCAGCCGCCTACCCATGTTACACAGGGACAAGACCGCAATCCTATGACGTCTCAGGGCCCTACGAACATTTGTATCCTTCTCGCATACCTACCGTACTGAATCCGTGCGCAAATAATGTGCCGTGTGCTACGGCGTTTCTACCATCCATGAGGCAGCGGGAGCAGTGGCACAGGGTCCACAGCACCTCGTCGAGTCGTGGCCTGGGGCGGTGATCGTTGGTCAGTTCATGACAGATTTCTTGGCGAACGCATGTAACAGTCTCATTCATATTCTATGTAAATCTTGGTATACACCGGTCATACGTAGCGACGAGGCCGGCCTCGAGAGGGGCCATGCCCCTATACCGCTGGGGAATCGGATAGCTGCATGGTGCGGGCATCGCCTAGAGCTCCCAGGGAATCTCCACGCCGGGACGAACCCGCCCCGCCCGTGCTCACCACGCTCATGCACGAGCTGCAGCGACGTTGGGCCCGTCAGCTCAAAGAAGTCCACTAAACTACCCCCATCACCGAAGTAACGAGGGCGACAGTCACAAAAATACATCGTACGCAGGCATGGTAGTTGGAAGGAGCAGAGACGCACGGGGGTGATGGGGATATCTAACAGAGCATACGGGTCGGAAGAGAACGTAAACCGAGCTCGAAGTGTGAGGTACAAGAGTTGCTTGCGCGTAGAGGACTGGTGGGGATAACAACGCCATGCCGTTCTCAAAAGGGCTCGACGTCGGAGTGTGAGGGAAGGATAAGCACATCCGTACATATCCGCGCCCACGAAATTCATCGTGCCAGTGTGCTCGGCCCAACTAACATCTGACGCAGGCGTGCTGATAGGCGGGGACGTGCGAGGCACCTTCATGCGCCGCAAGCGAAGAAAACGACGATGGCTGATGCGGAAGAGTTCGATAGGAGGCGGATCGACAACGTCTGGGAACTCGTCAACTGCTGATAGCACATACCGACGGCGGATGTCGTCGCGCAGGCTCTCGAAGTTGTCCGGATGAACACAGATGACGAGAGTCCAGGGTAGGATGTCGATATCCCGCAGGATGAAGGCCAGAGCTGCTTCCTCGACGATGATCGCGTTCCAGCGGCGCAGCACGCCGATGATGTGCAAGGGATCCAAGAAGTAGTGTGTGATGATAGCGTGAATGGTGCGAAGGAGAATGTCATGGACCTGGGCTTCGAATAGGGTCGATGTGCGCCTCCAGGCAGACAAGGTGCCTATATCGGACCAGTCTACGATCATGGAGATCACCTCCAAAGGAAGGCTGCAAGCTCATTAACATGATTATACCTCAAGATAAACAGCATGGTGCTCACCGGTGCCACAACGTTGACAATTCAGCCATACTGGTCCTCGGGAGTCTTGGGGGGTGCGTGCACGCGTTCACTGATTGTCGGCGGAGCAAGGAATGAACGAGAGGAAGAAGAGCCGATGGAGGAGCAGTAATAGGCTCGGGCGGGGAGTGGACAGAGTGGACTGTGTATATGTCGCGGGTATGAGGGCTTGGAACGGATCCGAGAAACTCTGCGGGCGCACCTGTGAGTACACCTAGAGGTATACTGTGCCGATTGCGGATCGCCCCGGGTTTTTCGTGGCAGGAGGCTGCGGTTTCGATGGAACCAGGCAAGCAGGGCAGGCAGTCCAATGTTGGGAGGGCCACTGGGCACGCAGGGGTGAGAGAGTCACTGGGGCAAGGCGGAGGATAGCTGCACGATCTTGCGCGGGATAGACTTGACACAACTCGCGCTGCAATGTTAAATTAACTATGGCATACTTACCGTACGATATGGCGCCTTCGCTCAGCCGTGACAGCGGGGGGCGGGGGCCTGCCGGTCATTGTTGAGCCTCTGGCTGAATTGATTTTTCTTGGCGTGTAGGCGCCAGGGCGGACATATCAGGCCTACTGTGACGTCTTTTGCGCAGACTGGAGACCTTGCGGGCGGGCGGGCGGGCGGGCAGACCGTGAAGCCAACGCTGCCCCGGCCAGGTGCACGCAGACGAGTGCGCGGAGGGTACAAGACTGGACGATAGGTTGTGGCGGGTAGATAGACAGTCTGACTCGGAGATATGGCATGGCAAATACGGAGCACTACCAACGATCCATGGCCAGGAGGGGGACATTGCTGAACAAGTCATAAGCATCCTGCCAACGCTCCCATCCCGGCGTACTGAACTCCCCGCCGTGGGCGGCGAAAGGGCCGTACCCGCATGCCGCCCACAGAAACATACCCCCGCCGCTATGAAAGGTGATCGAACGCCGATGCTCGCCGGCCTCCACTGGAAGGAAGGAGTATCGCAGGACGCCTGCCGGGAAGAAGAAGACTGACCGCGGAGGCAGCTCCACGACGGCGTTAAGATCCCACAGCACGATGTGGCCACCGCGCGTGTGGTCATACCGACCGAGAGACACGACCGCTGTCCAGCCGCCCGCGAAGTGCTTTGTGGCAGTCGTTCTCTGGCTGCCCATGGACAACGTGTCATAGTGAAACGTGACCTCGGCGAAGACACTCGGAAGAGGTGGGCGCAAACCGGAATCCTGCTTGAGTATCTCGAGCATGACAGTCTCGTAGTGGTGATAAAGGCGCGGTTGCAGTATCTTGAATAACGCTACCAATGAGAATCGCTGAGCGTGTGCACACCACAGATGTGCGAACACGAGTACTCACCGTCGATAGAACTCGCGAGATGACGGACACAGCCCGCCTCTAGCAAGGCGCTGAGCTGTGCTTGACCACACTCTGGAGTTACCGTCTGTCTCAGCCGCTATAGGAACGCGGATGCAGTGAGTCAACAATCCCAGACCGCTGTCAACGGGACTTACCTGTTCGTCCGGATCGTAAGAGATGCCGGCAGTGGTCGCGCCTTGTCCAGTGCGAGATACTTCCTGCAGCAGCGCAAGGGCCTGAAGGCAAGCAGTGTCCCATGGCTCGTACCTACCCTCACGGGGACTTTCCAACCAGCAGATGAGCTTATCCAGGGAATCGAAACAGGCTATCTGCTCCCTAGGCAACCCGTTCAGCAGGTTGAAAGCTCCAAGGTCTCTCCGCACTCACACAGTATCACCTCGAGAATGGATGACAAGCATGCCGTATTCGACGAGAGCAGTGAGCGTCGGGTCGCATGGATCCGGTAGTTCGCCTGGAGTTTCCGGGGGCATGAAGGCGGAAAACGGGGAAGAGAACATGGATGACCTCGGGAGGCGCGGAGGAACCATGGGATCGCCCAGATAGTCATCAAAGAGGAATGCAGGTAGGACGCGCCTGACAGAGGAAGTTATGGATCGGATAGCTCGGCCTTGCCACTTCGCTCGCATTGTCCATCGCACGCCCGTGCGACTCAACAAATAACTGCGATTTGAGTGCTCGGAGGAGTCGTCGAGGCACTCCGTGACATCGACGAGGTCGCTGAAATGGCGCTCATCCGTGGAATCTTCAGTTCGATCCCGGCAACCGTGGTTGACTTTGCGGGATTCTGCTTCCCAAACGAGTTGAAGCAGACATGCATCGAACGTCAATGCGTCTACGCGCCACTCCTGCAAGGGTCGGTTAATCACAACCAGCTTAATACCGTGTAGCTACTGTAGGGCTTACCACACCTCTATCGAGCATTGGTAGATCCCATGCGTGTGCGCAATCTTCGCGCGGAGCGAATGCAGGACCTGTAACATGAGACGGATGTCAGGGCGCGGATGTGGGCACTTACATCAATGGCACACACCCATATTCGCAGACGCTGCAGCAGGCATCAACGACGCTGAATGGAAGAGACACTCTGAGATTTCAGGGATGACTTACGGGAGGGATTGTCAGGTTGTGTTCTGAGGTCCATGGTGAACGGGCAAGCAGCACCGCCACAGGCAGTTGACGAGTCGGGGCGCCAACGGCCCTATTCGGAGCCAATCGGAGTGTAAACGGACCATCAATTGCCTTATTGCGGAGTCGATCGGAGTGTCAGGCAACCTGGCACTCCCCGATCCGCCTCTGCCTACTACTAGCACCTCACAAACTAAGACGTAGACCACCACCGACGGGAGCAAGCATAGTCTGCAACGGTCATCACTGGTCAAACCTTCATTGCCACAACGGTGTTACGCACATGGAACTATTGCGGTTCTACAGCCTGAGCCTGAGGGTGTCGACGCACGACCAGCCCGCGTCATAGCCGGGGAGTCACATATGTTCACCCGGTCGACCGCTATGAGGGTGCCTCCGCTTGGGACACAGGTGGCCATTACACAGACCTGCTGCGGCGCCCGGTCACCTTAGATTGCTTACAAGCAGTTGAGGTCCCAAGGGTGAGTGAAGATGGTGTGTGCGCACGTCGACGACTTACAGCGTGCGTGCTGATGCAGAAATCCAGGACTGCTCGGGCGCACGGCGGTTGCGTGGTGACGCATGACGCCCGACTGTAGGACGATGCTCGCGCTCAAATACTCGCTTAGCCAGCGACGTTTTTGCATCGCCGTTGGGACTGTGCCCTTCGCTCCTCCCCGCTCCGCACTCACAGTCCCAACCGTTGCGTCGCTCACTCTGGGCCGATAATGCTCGTGATCACCTATCCACACCAGAGCTGGATCCCCCGAGCCCCCCGGACGTCACCATATACATTACCGAACTTCTCGACATCCGCGCGCTGGTCTGCGTTCGACTGACGTGTTCGAACGGCGATCAGTATGTGTCCGCCGTGCTCTGCAGGCGCATGCGGATGAAACTCCGCCCCTACTTCGACCGCTACATGGACTTCGTCCAGGAGATGCGCTTCACCGGTGCTGTGGTGGGTGGGCAGATGGCGTTGAATGTCCTATATCCCGACATCAATGCTCCGAACGGCATGACCCTTTTCCTTCCTAATCGACTCTTCTTCCACATGCTGGGGTATTTGACGAGCGTCGAGGGATACAACGCAGTCCTGGCCACACGCAAGTGCGACACCCGCGCGCTGCAGGCTCGCACTTGCACCGCGACGCTATCCCGTGGCCACAATGTCATCGATCTCATCCAGAGCGCGACGGAATCCCCCTTGTACGCTCTCTACGGCACATCCACCACGGCATCATCGGCATACTTCTCCCCAACATCGTTCTGTGACCCGTACCCCCTCCTCAACGCGGCCAGACAAGCCCTGGTCGATCCCCGCCAGTCATATCGCGCCTCTATCGTTCGGTGGCCCTATTACGACGAAGTTCTGAGGTTGCGCAAGCAAGGCTGGACGGTCGCGGTGCACGTAGCCGAGCTGGAACTGCGAGGGCCATGCCAGGGGAGACCTCGGTCAGACTGTGCCGCCGCTGTGCGGTACTTCGGGGACAAGGACTGTGTAGCCGGGCCTCTCTTCCCGGTGCGCGGCAGGCCGGAGTTACGCCCGACACTCCTGGTGGATATGGTGCAGGTCTACACGGTGATGTGGTGGAGAGGCGGGCGAGTTTGTGCGCCAGGGTGTCAAGGGAACCTGACCAGAGTAGTGCCAGGAGCCAACACGGTGTATCGGCAGCAGGTTATCGGATTGTGATTCTGTACATAACCATGTACTAACGTACGGCAGTCCCCGCGTCACTGCAGTCGTTCGAGAGATCTCACGACCGTAAACTATTCCTCGCGAAGTCCCCGCGTCACTGCAGTCGTTCGAGAGATCTCACGACCGTAAACTACGCATGCCGAATACTGCTATCGCTCGGGTGAGAATTGCGAGCCTGGAGGCAAGCACGCCCCTGTGCCGCCCGCCGCACAATAATGTCTCGAGGGAGCCAACGGAGACTGAGTGTACGTGTTGGTAGGCGCGGGTAACAATGAACACGTTCGCCGCGGCGACATGCCGGTCATGCGAGTGGCGCCGACGAGCCACTGTCCTTCCACGGCGTACGACGACACTTTGGTGCGAACCCTTACTCCCCACTGCGACAGACACGGCGACCACAGAGATGGCAGACCTGGCTACTATGAGCGACCTACCTCCCTGCCTCATTCTTCGCATCTGTCGACTCCTCGATCTTCGCACTCTGATGAGATTGCGTCGGACCTCGCAAAACTTGTGCATGGAGGTGTCTAATGCGCTCAAAGACAGGCTAAACAACCTTGTAGGGCGGTTCGTCGCCGCGCCGAAGGCCCTGTTGGACCTGCTTACGAGGGAGAACGGTTACGTCGGAGGGGATGTGGCGATGGCATTCCTCCTCCACGACGTGCAGCAGAGACCCTTTGTCCCTGCCGCCCTCGAGCTATTCCTCCCGGCTTCTCGCACATCTTGGATCAAATTCACCGATCATCTCACACGCATCCAAGCCGCCGTCGAGCAGCCCCCGCCCGCTTTCCATACCACCACCACCCGCCCGGAGAGCCGTATTCGCGTGGGGAGAGGCACCAGGGACGCGGTGCGCTACAAGACGCCTACTGGGACTCTGCTCGTCTACCGGAGCGTAACCACGGATGCCCTAGTCCAGATTAGCCAGCAGTGGGGCAGCCATCGCATTGCATACGCCAACCTCGCGCACGCGGGAGCGGGCTACCCTATGCTGCTGTTCAGGTACCGTGCGTTGCTCGGCACGACCCCTTCGGAACGCCGGAGAGGTACACCTGCGGAATCTGAGGCGTTGCAGCTCGTACAACGGGACGAACGTCGTGGATTTGACATCAGAGTCTCTCCGAGGCAATGGAGCGACACTGCCGGGCATGGGTGCGGGGCGATTCACTACTTATGTCCGGCACAGGCCCGTGGCTTCCTGGACAGAGGCAGCCTCCAATTCAGGCTCGAACCGCTCTCCACAGACCCCCTTCGCACGCGGGCATCCTGGAGACTTGTTGGGCGGCCGTGTATCGGAGGATGTTTGGGACTCGGGGAGATGGCATGGCTCGATCAGGATCAAACGATACTTGGCTCGTGAGGGCGAATGTTCCAGCGATGATTGCGGCGCAGAATATATGTATTTGTTTCATGCAACGTGTGATCGTCATGTTTACATCAAGGCGCACGGTACAAAGGGAGCCAAACGACTACGGAGGACCGACGCGGATGAATTGCACAGAGCAAGCAAGGGGAAAAGACAGCTCCCAGGTCGGGTGATCAGGGATGTGTCGATGAACGCAGCCTTCGTGACGCACCGGCCAACGCCAGGCAGGCACGATGCCCGAAGGAATAGAATCTACGGACATGTGAAGTAGGTGCATGCCAGGCGCACGATCGAGGTCAAAAAATCTACAATCGATTTCGAGTCCCCAAAATGACGCACGGGGCAATCACACATATACGGGGACCCGATCCAGCCCGTCGGAGCCGAGCTGTCGACCTCGGGCGATTGAACCTGGGCGGTGGGAGACCAGGACTCACGAATGAAAGGGCAAATGGGTGTGGTGAAGGAGAAAGCTGCGCGAAGAGCGAGCAGGAGCATAGCGCGGCGTTGGATGTAAGGGTACTGTGACCAATTGTAACGTAGATGTGCATAACGACGGAGAGTAAGGTCGGGGTACGCACATCCAAATATGTCAGCGCCAACGAAGTTGACCAGACCCGTGTGAGGCGCGTGGGCGACTGCGACCACAGACGTTTCCAGTGAAGGATTCGCGTGGGCCGTCGATATGATTCGGAGGCGGATGTAACGGCCGCGGCCACTGCGATACAAGGTCACCTCGTGGAGAACGTCCTCGGCGGGGGACACGTCTGCCACTGGGACGAGATCGTAACATCGTAGAAGGTCCTGGCGGAAAGCTACTAACGTCCTGGAGAGCAGACCGACCGCGAGGTCCAACCCAAGGACATCTGTGTCCCGCAGCCAAAACGCTAATGCGCCCTCCTCGACGAGAACGGCGTCGTGCTTGCGAAGGAGGTGGACGAACGTATCGGGTTGAGGGAGGTAGAATGCGACGATGCGGATCAAGTGGCGGCGAAGAATGCGGCTGACCTGACGTTCGAGCATGGGGAACGTGCGCCTAATGACCGTGAGTGCGTCCATGTCGGAATGGTCCACAACAAGCAGTATGACATCGAGGGGTAGCCTGCGAGGTGTCGTGCGCGAGCTCACCCGGCCGGCGGCGTGCGTGCAGGTCATGAGGGGGTACTCGAGAGCTGAGAGGGCAAGGGACTGCACGGGCGCATGAAGCAGTGCGATGTAGGTGCAACCAACCTAGACGAACATAGAAAACTGGTGGTCAGACCGGGGCACTATGAAAGAGAGGATGAGGAGGTAGAGAGATCTGCCCAACACCGCCTTGGGGTTCCCTCGGGACAGACGAGGTTCCATCCTCCTGATACCCAAGCGCTGTGGGTGACTTCGAAGGTCGGATACCCAACCTCACGGTGTGATAGCTAGGCCGCGCTTGGTTCGGGACATGCGGCATGTAGACGGATGCAGCGGGACGAACGAAGCGGGTGGGAGGAGGGGGGGGGCAGAATGGTTAAACATGTACTCACTGGTGCGAGGAGAACCCGTTGTACACCAACGATACGAGCCACGCAGCCTCGACGGTAGCCCAAGCTATCATACAGAGTGAGTGCACTGTTGAAAATCAAGGAAGGTGAACGGTGAACACACCTGGGACCCCGGTGTTTGCGTCGGGCCCGCACCGGTGTTCTCGTCGGGCGCGCTGGCACCCGGCGACACGTGCGATTGAGATGTAGGGTCGCGTGAAACTGCGAGACAGTGCGCCGGCGAGCCGAGAGGGTCAACAGGGCCAGTGGCGGCAGAGAAGGGGACGGAGTGGGGGAGGGTCCGACTCGATACACTGCGTACAGAGCTCTCCGCTTGCCAGACCCCTGCCAGACCCACACCACGGACCTGGCAAGCGGAGACGGCGGGGTGTCACACTGGGGCGGGTACCATGGTGTTGGATCCTCCGATCGACGCTTCCTGACGGAAGTTATGCAAAGGTTTTCCCGTGAGATGTATGATCACGCGGGGACCGGGGAAGAACATATACAGGTGAATGCTTGGCGCACTCACGCAACCAGACGCAACGACGAGGTTGGCCTGGCAGTCAGATTAGTGGGCGCACATATGGGAACTACAGTACTTACGGAGCAGGGAGCAAGTACATACTCGGGCCCACTCAGTGGTGACAATGCCGGGCGGTGACTTGGTGTGCATCGCGCGCTGACGATAGCCTGGGAATTGACTCGCCCTGTGGGCGTCCCTTGATACGCGCACGCAACGGCGTTGTGATTGTATCTCCTTGTGTTTTCGCATGGCGCCAACGAACGATCTATCAGATGTTACATCAGCGTATCTTCCATGCTGATTATTGTTTAAACTCGCTTTGGGGATGCTGATTCATAGGCGGAGTACCTGCAACAGAGGTAGCTAATGCAGCTACTATGAGGTATTAGGGAGGATAGAGCACAGAGGTGAGTACGGGTCTCATTCTCAAGTGAGCCAGACAGAGGGCGGTGGGCCACACGGGGGACACCGAAAGCATTCCAGGAAAGTAAGGGACAAGCCGCACTCAGCAAGAATGTTTCACCCAGTGGGCGCAAAGGCTGTGCGAGCGTCGTCATCGCGCCTGCATAGCCACCGGGCTGATTTCCGCCGCAGCAGCCGCGAGGCTATGACTGACCTGTCTCGCACTGACCTTGTTGAAGACTTAGCTCCGCAACCTTGGCCCTCAGCACTCTCACCTCTTCTGCCGGAGGTGTGAGACTTATACATGTCTTCGTTGAGGGGACCGCACGCACCGAGCACGTCGACGGAGGGCAACGGTCCGCCCGCACGAGTTGGGTTCGGCCTGACGACGTCCATCAGAAGTATGGCGTCGTGTCGGGGTAAAGGTATTTAGATGACATTGCCGGGGAGGTATGACGTGCTAAATCGCTGACCCCTGTTCGATTTTGGTGGCCAAGTAGATGACCAAATGAACTTCAACGACACCTAGAGAAGTACACAGTAGGGTTTCCGACGACACATCCGTGGCGAACATAGATGTTACCTGCTCACTCCACATGAACAGCGAACCATGAGGGCAATGAGGCCCACGCTGAAGCGGGCCAGCCCAGCGGACAGGGCGGCGAAGATGGAACAGATCAGTCGTTCGGATGAAGTGCCATCAAGGGCCCGGTGCACGCACACACGACAGCCGAGCATTCCAATCGGTGAGATCACTAACATCGCGACGCGCGCCTGCATGAATGGATACTCACTGAGAATGAACTACAGGTCCCATTCCCCACGTGGAGCGCTCATGTGCGACGCACAGCAAATTCATGGCGTACACGAATGCACGACTATGAACGATTGCGAAGTCGAACGGGGCCTCTGGTGACGATGTCGAAGGGGTAAGTAGGACGAATGACAATCGAGTGCGGAGCAGTCGTCGGCCTAGGTCCGCCTACCACGGAATCAAGCGAGACGACGCGAATCGGCCAGGGTGAGAGCTCCGGCGCACAGATGAGACCGGGCCGATGGAATAACAAAGCGCAAACGTTGGCGACAGTGGTATACGCTGCCTATAACCGCACGATTACATCGATGGCACTTTGGCCGAATACTCCCCCTCATCGCTCGCCGAATCTGCATCGCTAGCCCCCGCCCCCATCATCATGCAAGTCGAATCGGACGACGAGACAGTTGTCGCAAGGCAGAAGCCGGTCCAACGTCACGAGGAAGACCCCGAGGTAATCCTGCTGGAGGGTCCTGGACAGGCCCATAACTCGACAGCTTTGGGATGTCGGGATGAGGTAGATGTGGTACTGGATTGGGCGTCGAAGAGGGACAAGAAGTGCGTGACTTGACACTATATGAATCACACAAACTGACAGGCTCACATGCGGTTGAACCTGGTAGACGAGTGAGACGATACCTCGAGACCGCGGACGTCGCAGATGGCAAGTGGTCATTGACGCGATTTCAAAGTGATGCCTGCGCCTGGCCCGCGGCAGCAACGTCGTTGATGTATGGCGCTCGCGCTGCCCGAGTATGTACCGTGGCGAAGCTGGTCGGCGCGAAGTTCCACTTCACCATCGAGCAGCCGCCGACGTATGACCTGGTGCTCGAGCTCCTACGCAAGGTCGATAGTGACGCCATGCGGACCTTGAAGTCCGTCTGGGGCGGGTCAGGTATGTGCGTCCCATCATAATGTTGAAAGGAGTACGCTGAAAGCGCGTGGCGGGTGTAGTGTCGGATAACGACGGGCGCATGACGGTCGGGAGGCATCTGGAGAGCCATCAGCAGGTGAGCAGGTGTACCTACTATCAAACGTAGGCCAGCCCTCTGACGTACGACGGACCACAAGATATTCAACGAGTTCTTCTGGGCGGGGGAGCGTATCGCCGCGCCAGGCTCCGAGGATATCATAGCATTCACCTCGCTGCGGCCAGAGGACGTGGTCTACGTCGTGTGCTCGATAGGGAAGAGGGACGGTGACGTAGTATTCATTCTCGAGGCGATCCACTTCATAGCTCGATCTCCCAAGTACGGTACTGCGAAGTAATGTATACGGACGAACGAGATGTGCGCGGTGCGACCGAAGGAACGGATGATGGTTGCAGGGACCATCGAGGACTGCAAGACGCGGCCCGCTCATCGTCTAGGACATCGAGTTGCGGCTCTAGTTACACTAGTTGTGCGCATGTCACCTCGCCTGCGAGTCGCGACACCACCATCGACTGTCTCTCGGCCAATCGGCGAGACAGTACTTCATCCGCCTGAGAAAATCGCCCGTGTTCGCAGACACAAACCGTCCAGAATGAACAGATCGCTTGGGATGCTGGGTCGCCGTCCAGGTGAGGAATGGCTATTCGCGGGTGTGACAGCTTAGTCGTGCAAAATGTTGGTATCGCACGGCTCCCCGCCCACACAGCCAGTACCTTGGCAAGTGGAGGAGGGAAGAGGAGACGTAGTGATGCCAGCGGTACGTCGTGAGGAACGCAATGATTCCTCACCGAAGTGGAACTCACCAACGTCCCCGCGCGCGAATACAGATGGGCCCAGAGGTTGCATGCAATGCACAGGTTACGCTGCTAGTATCTAGTAATGTGTGTAGGCGAGGCAGTGAACGCATGCCAGGCGAGACGAGGCCATGATCGGACCAACGTGAGTTGCTGGGGGTGAGAGTCCTTGCAAGTTTGTGCCCATGGTGACATCAGTGCGCCCGGGCGATGGGCTACATATAAACATAGACCTCGATCTCATCCTGCAGGCGGCACGGCGTGGGCAAGAAACTCACGAGGGGGCCGAGGGTGCCGATGACCCTGTTGTCGACGAGGCGTCTGTCGGTCGCGCGGAGGATGACCGAAGAGCAGGACACGAGCGTGAGGACCAAGCAGCCGGTAGTCACGGTCTGGGAGGGGTGGCTGAACACACCGCGAAGGAGTGGACAAGGGCTGAAGGCCCCGTGCCGAGGGAAGGAGTTCAAGCAGTCGCGAAATACGAAGAGAATGTCACCCGTGGATAGCGACGACGAGAGAGAAATCCCGCCGATAGCCTTGAGCGTGCTCAACAAGATGCCAACTGTCGGCGTCGACGCTGATATGGGGCCCGCGACGTCGATACCTGGCGTGAAGAGCAATTCTCGGTGGCCAGCACAGAGTATATGGGGCGGACGCTGCGCCCGGGACAGGATGAACTCAAGACGTACACGTTGGAGCAATCGCAGGGCCTGAAGAAGAGACTGATCGAATGGGATGGAGTGTGAGTGACTGACCCGCTGGGCGTGAAAACAGACTAACTGACAAGCGGGTCGCAGTTCGCCGATTTGGTTCGTATAACCGCGTAGCAGGATATTCCTCGTGTTAGTGGGCCGACCCAGGGGCGAACGACTGGGATGACCTTTGTCGGGCTGCGGTCGATGTGCTTGTCAGAGAGGGGGCCAAGTTGACTCCGGAAGGGCAGCCGCACGAGCGAAGTTGGCCGCACCCGAATGCGAGCACAGGTTACTCATTTGGTGGAGGTAGAACGCGAGTCAGGACTCTGTCCTCTAGCGAATTGAAGCCCGACCCACATTGTACGTAGGGGGTATGCAACTTCGCGCACTCCCCGGAGAACGAGGCTATACTCAGAATGCTGTGCGCGGATGCCTGTTTGCGTCGCCTGGCGGGCTTTGCCTACGCTAAGGTTAGCCCAACGGCGTGCACCGGGAGAGGTGCTGACATTCCTGTGCGTAACCCAGCATCCTTCAAGTTGCACGGCTGCAAACTGCATCGCGAGTGCGGTGATTGCATGAGGGCTCTGCGCCGCGATATCCCGGACCGGAGTCGCCGTTCAAGAATAACGTCTTGGCGGCATGCACGTTCAACCTGGGAGGAAGAGTGGCTACGTACAAGCAAACCGACCACTTGAATTACGTACCTGGATGGTGCGCGGTAGTGGCTCTGGGTGACTTGACGCGAAGCGAGCGGGCCAACCCGTGCTCTGGGACCTCAACGTATACGTCGAGTGGCCGCTGGGCTTCTTCATATTTGTGCCCTCCGCCAATTTACGGCCCTCGAACGCTGCAATCCACGCAGGGGAGAGCAGATACTCGGTCACCCAGTATACGGCCGGCCGATTTTTCCGATGGAGGGGGTGCGGCTTCCTGTCACAAAAGAACTTTTAGGCAAAGGAAGGGAAGTATGTCCTTGATGCGTATACACGGTGGACTAGGGCGAACGAGAAATTCACCAAGTTAGATGATCTAGTACCAGGGAGCCCGGCGTAGTACTGGATGTCATACTTAGTTCGTAGCCACGTAACGCACCGCGATTTGGTTCGCAACGCGAACGCTGGATTGTCGGAAGCTACACCCAGATGAAGCGGGCAGCTGGGTTGCAAGCGGGACTTGATTGCGTCGCCCCGGGAGCCTCTGCGTGCAGCCTCTGCATTGGACGACCATGAGGCGAAAATAGTAAACAGAAGAAGCGATCGTCTAAGCACATATGTGCTTGATACGGGAGACACGAGAGCGAGTCGAAGGCGTCCCAATTGGCCGAGTACCCTCGAGTACCTGATGGCGTGCGTGCCAGTCCATGTGCCACTCATATCAACGACTGCTAAGCGCTGCAAATGAGCCGAGCCATCGATAAAACGAAGCGTTTCTGAACATCAGCACGTCAGCGAGCAGGTAAGGTGGCACTTGAAGAATGACGCGTTTACACACTGATGTTATGGCATGAACACGATTTAGTACTTATAGTAGCTGATAAGTGTCTTCCGGGCGATCGCCTGGCAATTCGCACTGTGGCTGCGCCTGGACGCATACGGGGGCACTTTGAAGTTCCTATAGCCGGTGTGGCTATGGGGGAGGTAAATGTGCGCGGAAAGGTTAGTTTTGATCGGGTCATTGATGGTCGGCGCGACGGGAGTGACAGATAGCATGACATACACCAGCCCAGTGCAATCACCCCGACTGCCGCTGCCTTTCTGTCACCTCCTCCTACCTTGACGGTGTGCTCGGTGTTCCCTGCTGGCACCGGTGCCTATAACCATGAACGGCGAGGATCGCGCGGCTGGCTCGGATGCTGACAGCGCCGCCGGCCAAGGACGCCATGAGGACGCCGAAGGTCTGTTGTTGCTCGTAACTGTGGACAAGGGTGAGTGCTGCCGCTGAGACCGAGATACTCCTCCCCGGGCGATGTAGATGTGCAACAAAGTGTGGCAAGTGTCACGGGGGTAGATGGTGAGCCGGACGAGGTGTCGGATGCGCAACGCTGATGTCCTGCGTTATGTAGGGAGCCAAACCGCCACCGTTGAGCAGGGACGAGAGGGCGATCGCGGTGGGCGCGCTGGACAGGCATACCGCGCCCATGTCGAACTCATGAAATCCTCGCAGTGTTTCAGAGGGTAACAGTCGAGCAACTCGGGACTGAGACGGGCGGTGAGTCGTCACATTATTTTGGGAAATGGGAAACGTTGACATGGAAGCAGTGGCACGACGACAAACTCTGAAATTTGAGAGTTGGCATCATTGCAAGGCAGGTGAGCGTCCTCTTCGACTTTGAAGCAGTACGCTGGGAACGATCGTGGGTTACGACGCTCGCGCAGGCGGGGTACAGCGGGTGGAGGTCGTGCAGCAATGCGGTACAGGTGCCGGTGAGTGCGGATGGGTTGTCGTCGTCGGCCCATGTTGACGGGGATGGAGGCCTGACAGAAAAGCAGAAGATCACCTTCGAGCAAGTTCACGACACCTGTGTTTGTACGTGTGCAGTAACACGACCGCGAGCGAGGGGGTTTTGACAGGCTCTCGCAGTTACACAGAAGATCAAAGTGACGTGTATCAATGCATCTGGCCACGGTGAGTGGGCCAGTTCAGACGCGTACACACACCCTGAATGCCACGAGGGACTAGAGGTGCCGGATACGAGAGCCGAGATGTGGTCGCAAGTGAAGGCCGGCATGCGACCGTTGCTGGGAGAACTCAACGGTGAGAACAGAGGGGAACAGACAAGGTGTATCGTTAACCTCGGTCACGAATTCAAACAGCCGCCCATACCCAGAGTCGATGCCAAGTCCTCCGAGCGCGAACTTCGCTTCGGCGCCGGGTGAGTGCCATGATGTCTGCGAGTTTAGATGGCCTGTTGATATACCTCGTCCGTATGCCGTGGGTAGTAGCCGAGGTCAGGGAGTTTGGCATGTCGCCCGTCGCGGCTGCACGGCGCGAGCGACAATCGCTGTCGTATACACCATTCTCGGGTGAGCGTGCCACAATCTGAGAGCCCCGCGCCGCGTCTGACCAGTCACCCTCGCCAACGGCCAGGAGCGACGCCTGGTAGGATAGAACGCATTAGAATCTGCGGGCGGCGCGTGTTGACCACGCACTTATGCCAGGTGACGATATAGCGACAGAGACCGCGGAATGTTCGAGGCTGGATGGTATGAAGAGTGGGGCGACGCGTAAGTGTTGATTGCGAGGCAGTGCCGAAGGACGATAATAATGGGCATCCTGTATAGCCATGCCAGACATAACGCCGACAACGGGCGCGGTGTGCATGACAGTGAAGGCGGAGGATGATGATTCCCAAAGGCCCGTGCACTTTGTGCCCACGCGGGAAGCTACGCACGTTGGCGTGAAGTTTGGTGCGTGTCCCGGTGTGCCGAAATCTGTGCGAACGTGAGGCATTGGCTGACGTGCAATCAGAGGAGGGATGTGGGCCCAGAGATCCCACGATGGCGTCGCGCCGAGGAGACGGACTCGGAGGAGACGGCGATGCTCTTCAGCACCACGGGACCGAAGAGACAGCGGCGGCGGAGGCAGTAGGCTACGACCGCGACCACGACGCGCAGCTGCGTGCACACAGGCCGTGCCGGGAGCAGACGCCGCAGGAGCTGCCACGCAAGGATCGTGTGGCACGAGGGGCGTTCGGGTATACGCGTGCGGAGGCGGCCGGCGAAGGACAAATGGGTGACGAGGGCGCTGAAGCACAGGAAGTGCAGATCGAGGATGGGGCGAACGTGGACGAAAGTAAGCGCAATCTTGGTGTGTGGTATCAGGACTGATGGGGCGACAAGTGGGGCCGGGGCAGGAGATCGTGCTGAGGGGGAACACGCGACACCTCAAACGCAAATATGGCGAGGTAGCTTGAAGAGAGAGCGCAGAGAATATTGTTGGATGGCAAGGCGTAGAGGAGCGAAGAAAAGATCTGACAGGGTCAACGGACATGTGACGGACGTATTGTTCGCAACGAATGTGATAGCGAGGAAGAGCCTGGACAGTATAGTGTGAATGACATGAGTACAGATGGGTACAAAGAAAGATCGTGGACACTGGAAGGATCGAAACATGGGGTCGGCTGCCGGCCCGGGAGTAGGGGCACGCCACTCACCGAGGCGTACGACGGATGGATGACTCCTGTAGACACTATTCAGCGCAAATCTTATATCAAGCACCGCAAGCACGTACCCGGGCACCTAAGCTAGCCCAGTTGAGATGGCAATATTGACTATCAAGCGGTCAGACTTCCGCCCGGAGCCTCAGGAAGAGGGCGGAGAGGTCTACGAGGCGGCAATGTTATACGTTGTCGATGAGGACATTGTCCAACGGGTGCGAGTATTCCCAATGATCCTTAACACAGTTTGCGCACTGACTTCCAATCAGCTTTGCCTGCCAATCGGTCCTGTCCCAGAGCTCGGTTACCCCTGGGAAGAACGGATAGAGGAAGTCCGCGGAAGATGGGGGGTGGAGTGCGATATCACACCAGAGCAACAGACCATCGTCGCCACCGTGCTGATTGGCTTCCGCGAACTCTCTGATGACCCGGACATGGAGAACCTCTACAAAGTGTTCACGTACCTCTTACGGATCATTGCGACCGCGGAGACCACTGAGGACATCGAGCCGGAGTTGCGTCAGGTGGGAGATTGGCTTCACGACATCCTTGACGAGGTAGGATTTGAGGTCGCGTACGCGATGGGACGCGACTAATGGGTGTGATTACAGGACGCATTCAAGGATTATGCCGACGCCGCAATACAGACAGAGGGCGTGGATGATAGCTGGGAGTCTGGGCAAAGCATTGATTCGGGAGTAGGGGGGCGGTCGTGGACGCTTGCACGCAGACAGAAGGACTAGAGTGGGGAACGGCGGACGTAGGAGACGCCGACGAACTTTGCATTGACGAGATATGAATGCACCCAGAGGGTTACGGGAGTATACAAACATGACAGATGGATGCGAGAAACGCGGGTGGTGGGGGAGTGACGAGCGTATTCGAACGACATCGGGGCAGCGTACGCAGTCGCGGCGCCGGCGCGACAGATCCAACACGCGCGCACGAGGCGGGATGCGACATATATGCGCGTGTCGACTGGTAGCAGGCGGATGAAGAAGGGAGCGATGGGGTGGAGAGGGGGGGACTGGCCAGGGGTTCATGTAGCCATGCGAAGCGGGTACTCACACGGTGCACCTGTGCGGGTGGTGTCAGATGCAGATGGCCGTGACGGCGACCAGAGCAGGAACCCCCTAGACGGGAAGCAGGGACGTGTTGTTGGTCGAGATAATGAGAACAGGATGAGTACGGCAATGGGGCATAGGGCGGGACCCGACAGGGGTTGTGAGGAAGGGCCATGGACCAGGACGGTAAAGAGGTCGCTGTCCCAATACAAGGCAAACGACGCGCGCGGCTTGATACAACGTAGGGAGATGAGGAGAAAGGGGGCTGCTGACATGGGATGACGTTGTATGAATAGTGAGAGAACGGACAGGGAAGCCGCGTTCGGGAAGCGCCCACGCCACGGGCGCCGTGGGGCGGCGTGTAGCGGTGAGATGCGGTTGCGCCTGCAGTACACGCGTGCGGCCTCTGGAAACGTATTTAGGATTTTTCCGTGCATGTCGTAGGTCATGGCGTTCCATGGATGCAGATTGTGGACGTGAGCGGGGAGTGGTAGAGGTGCTGTTAAACGGGTTGACAGGTAATCGTTCTCCTGAGGACCGGTGAGCGCCGGCGCGGAGACAGCAGTGCTTTTGGTGCGATGGGACAGATGCACGATCGCCATGGTTGCCGGAAGTGCAAACGGGTGGGGCGGGTGCGGCATCCGCGAAAGACATGAGGGCGTTCTCTGGGCGGGACGGGTTAGCTTGGGCACAGAGGGCAGCTGTGGGTACACAGGCCTGACGGTGGTAGCCCGACGGCGAGACAAGAGCCTGATCGTGGTGGGGCGAGTGCTCTAACAGCATTACACGCGTTCGACTTTCGTGCGGGACAGGTATGCGAAGATGGGGCTTTACAGGATGGCACAACGCGAAGGCCGGGTGACGGATAATGGTCAGGACTGGTTGCGGTATGGATGGTGACGTTTGATTCAATGGGCAAGGACTAGTGCATGTCATATGATGGACAAGAGTGAGGAAGGCGATGGTCTAATGCCGTATAGTGTAGTTACTGGAGAGAGTTAAGCAGGGGCCGGGAGTGGGTTCTGAAGGTGGACCGGATACCACTTTTGGATGACCGATGATTCATCGCGGGTGACAAGATACGTACTTGCTTTGCAGAGACCCACTACCTTGACGGTAGCGGGAATCTCTCCGAGGCCATCAAGACGGTGGAAGGCAGTTATACGTGCCAACATCGGCCGCTTTGCTACTACACATCATATACTATCAGGTGGAAGGTTAGGCTGTGGTCATCCGTCGTATCATCATACTAACAAGGGGTACGCCTCATCCGAGGAACGCAGCGCCGAATAGACCGAGGATCCCAGCAAGCCCCATGGCGCCAGCAGAGGCAGGCGTAGAAGCCGCGTTACTGCTACCAGTGCTGGATGCGGTAGCAGAGCTACTGCCGGCGCGCACCCCGGTGCCACTCTCAGAAGAACCAGACATGGACGACGTGGTTGAGGTGCCGCTAACACGAATGAGTAGCTCAGTGATACAGCAGCAGCTTAGACAACAGGATCTTACCGTGACATCCCGGATGCAGATGGAGTTGTCGCCGTATTCATAGATGCAGCGGACGACGACATGCTCGACGCGGAGCTGACCATGGCAGTGGATGACATCGACATCGTATCCGAAGATGAGTTGTTCAAACAGCTGGAAGCAAAGGTAGTCGGCGGCAATATGCAAACGAGGAAGCTACATAACTCACCCGCTGTCCGTGCCACTTTGAACGGTCTGTATGTCGGAGAAGGCTTGTGCACCGGTGCTGTCCTTCAGCGAACTCGAGCTGTAGCACACCCGTCAGTACGTGCGCATGTGCTCGCTATATGCGTCTTACAAGGTGGTTCCTGCAGGGAGGTCGACGGTCCATGTCATGCTGTTTCCGTTCTGGGTCGAAAACTGTTTAAGCTGCGAGAATGATGTCAGCGTCATCTCGCGGAGCCATGCCTTCGACCGACGTACAGGTTGTGCACTAGGCTGGCCCCTACAGCGCACGGTGAGCGACGGGAAATATGTCGGCAGAGAGTATGGAGCATACCAGGAACAAGAGAGAGATAGTATGGCGCGACTCCTCCTGTCCAAGTAAATTGCACGGGCTCTGGGGAGTACCCATACGTGAGAATTGGGAGGAGGAAGATGGCTGACGACGTCACTCACGACACTCGGTCGCGCTCGAGCTGAGATGGGGCGCATACAGTCAGATAGCGAGAGGCAACTTCCACGTTGGAGAACGTACATGGTGTTAATTTGCAGGTTCTGCGCCAGAACTACCTGGAACACCGCGGCCAGGAGCGACGCGGCGGTGATGAACAACATGTTGCTGCGTGAAGGAAGGTAGGGCGATGTGTGCGAGTATCAAACAGCGAGCGTATGAGCGTAAGGAGAGTGGGGGTTCGTGAGGGTGCGGAAAGGAGGAGATGCGGGGTCGACGAGGTTCTTGAACGGGCACATGTGAAGGGATTTCGAAGACGACGCGGAGAACGAACGTTTGACAGGCATGCCGCATTTGGAGATGGCATTGCCTTTCCTGAACAGCAGAACACATCGCACGCGACCACACCGGGGACGCGATAAACCCAGATATCCGAGCTGGCAAGCAACGATGTTCCCTAGTCTTATGGATACATGCATGCAGTGAAAGATACAGCACCTCGCGACACTCAGTCTACAGTCCAATCCAGCTACTCCGCCCTCCAGGATTATGCAGCGCCGTCTGGCTTATCTTGACCAGGCTCACGCCTTCCTTATGGCGGTCGCCCATCATCGACATCGGACCAGGGACCTCCAGTGTGAGATGATGAACATCCTGCAAAGGACTCGTAACAATTGTCGGCGTTGAGGCGACTGGGCTGAGGAAGCTGCTGTCCGGCGACGGGCTCATCGGCGACAGGGTGTCTCGCCAGATCGGCGATGATACAGATGCCGTCGGGACGGGCAGGAAGGCTTCCGCGTACCATTCGTACCACACCTTGCGCGCATCTGTCAGTCGCCAGATGGACACAGTGAGCTCTGCATCTGCGGGCAGGTAGAGAGGGTCCTGAGACACAGCTGGTCAGCGTCATGAGAGCGCGACATGCAGCGACAAATGATACCTTCAAAGGGATGAAAAGAGGGAACCAACTCAGCATGTCCTTGGAGATCAAGGCCATACGTTCAGGGTGTATGCTAATTCCAACATTCCCGTAGAGCACCGCTTCGAAGTATCCGCTGAACCCATGCAGGACACCGGCGTGTGGAATGTGGAACGTCAGCTTTGCTGACCTAGCGTTGTGGCTGTTAGTGAGCGGGAGGCCTGTGATTAGATCGACCAGCCTTAGTAGCGCATGACTGGTATATACGAGAAACGTACCTTGCTCGGTGAGGGCTGGGTCTTTCCTCGGATGCTCGAACTCCCAGCACTCTTGCACCCGCGGACCACACGTCCCGCTGATACCAGTCCCGTTGTCACTGAGAATGTTGATCGCGTGGAGCATAACAACGTAGGGTGTCTCGGACGACTTCGAGTCCTTGCTGGCTCTGGTCTCGTTGTGCAACTTCGAGGATGACAGTGGCGCGATATATGCCGTGTACGACGCCGGTATAGAGATGCCCTCAGCTATCAAAATGTCAGCGATGGAAGCCGTTTAACACAACTTGGTAACTCACGCTTCAAGAATCTCATCGCGCCATCCAAGCACTCCGGGCTGAGTTCATTGTCGCCAAAAGAGCCAAGGAGCTCGCTGATCAGTATATCGACCTTTTCAGGCACATCGAGGACCCGCATGTCACCGAATAGAAGCTTGACCTTCTCGTCGCCCCATTCTATTCTGTGGCGCTCCTGCAAGCTACGTACTACCTCCATCAGCGACGTGCATCTCTACAAGACAGCTGTGACAACCTACGTGACGTATGCATTGGGGTTTTTCTCGACAGCGTATATGAAGGCGTCGGCCTTTGCGCGTTCCACGGCTTTGAGAGCTCGAGCAACGAGCGGCCCTCGGCCAGCGCCAGCTACACATAGCGTGCTGCAAGTCCCACACATCAGTGCTCTGTATGAGATGTAGCACAAGCCCGACGCACACTCGTCCCGGTTGAGTCCGATCCTTGAGCGCGAGGTAAATCGCCTCCTCGTAGTTGCGGTACTTCACTGGGTCCTGCTCGAAGGTCTGGTATGTGATGCTTTGCAAGTTGTCCATGAGCGGCTGCGTGAAGTGTCAACATCGGCGCAGACGAGCCAAAGCATGTTTCGTATACCTGCAATGGCGCCTGCAGATAGTCTTGGTACCCCATAGCGAAGTTCTCGACCGTGCCGGCAGTGTTCGCGGCCTTTACCGAAGGGCTTGTCTTTTCCAGGTGTTTGACGTACTGGGTATACGCCAGCTCGCCGCCTCGAGGGTGCTTTTTTGCTTTTGTTCCGGAGAGGATGACATTCGGTTGGAGCTATCACGAGCACGTCAGTAGACTCCTTAAGTTGCCAAAATGAAACTGACCTTCATGATGTCCCGAATGAACGACTGCGTGCCCTTCGGCAGGACAGGGTATCCCTTCGCATTGGCAAGGAACGTCGACGCAGGCAACCAGAGGTTCCGGATGGGCTCGGCTAGCCACTGGTTGAGCACCGTCGACGACAAGGGCAGCGGAGGGGTAAGATCGAGCGCTGCACATCTCACGCCAGTCAGTCGACCGCATGCCACTCGAAGACAGTCTTCTACCACTCACTCAGCGTCAGCCTCGGGTGATATCCGCATATTGTCCTGATCGTGTCCCACATTTCCCAAGTCGTCAAGTTCGACTCCGGAGGAGACCCGCCTGTCTCCGCCGACGCGGTCGAGAACCGGCTCGTAGGCTCTACAGGAGACGGCACTGGGGACGGGGACCGCGAGGGCACCTGCATGACCGTGACGGCGTCGTATATGGGCACCCGTATCGAGAACTCCATGAACGAGATCGAGTTCAAACAAGCGTTGATTGCCCGCGCGTACGAACCGACTTGGGTGCGGTTGCTTGGGGGAGGGAGGATCACGCACTGCGCGTTGAGATAGGACGCGTAGGCGAGCTCTTGCTGGAGAGCCTAAAGGGTGCGGCAACGGACATGAGTGTGAGGCAAACATAAGAGCCAAGGGATCGCGGAGACGAAGAGTCGGCTCTCCCAGCCGGGGCAGGGGTGTGTGGGTAGGGCAAGTTGACTGCTACTTACGATCTCGGCATCGTGGCGGACCCAATCATCCGACGCGTCGAGCTCTAACCAGTCCGATATAAGCGGGACGATGCATTCCGCCTCATCTAGAGATCCCTTTCTCCGTCAGCCCGAGGCAGGGGGTGTAGAAGGAACGGGACTCACCAAGGCGGGAGATGGTGACCTCGTCGCGGAAGAAAGCAGGTTTTGATCTCCAAGCCTCTGCCCGTTGCTCAATCTCCGCGAGCTTGTCATGGGGTTCGTTTGGGTTCAAGATGCAGAGCTCTCTCCATCGCGCCTTCCATTTGTCGTTTGTGAGGGGAGCGCAGACTGTTTCATAGCCGGCTGTGCGCGCGTCGGTGGCCGCGCGAAGTACGGGCGTGTCGTCTCCTAGGTCATCGCGCTCCGAGAGTTGACCTAGATCGTCGAGGGTATAGTGGCTACAGAAGATAGGCATATGAAGGACAAAGCTACAGCATGAGCCGGGTGGGATTATACAAGATATCTCAGAGGTCAAGTGCACACTTGCGTGTGGTTCGCCGAAGAGGAGCGTCCACCATCTTATCACCGTAGATTAGCGCTCTGGCCGATCGAGGCTGCACGATCAGATCGACGAAGACTTCAAGTTGGTTTGGTGACCGAGGGCCCTTGCGGCGTACATAGGTGCGATCACCCCAGGAGGGAAAGACCTCGCAGACACACAGGAGCACGTACAACGGCCAGAGATAATCATACAGAGTTACGCGGACACGGAATGGACTGCCAGTGCTGCTCAGCCGCCCTCCGTCCGTGGCCTCTTCGCGTCATCCCCATCGCGCTGCTGGTGCGCATCCTGAGCGGCCTGCTCGCTCATCCCATAGCCAGTGACTACTCCTTCGATGACTGCCCTGCTGACGATCTGCCGCAACTCGTCATCCGAAGCTTCGCGGCCCTCCGCTTCGGCGCGTTGCATGACAGCTTGTACAGATTGCAACAAGGAAGACGTGAGGTTCTCCGATGCGATATTTTGGGCATGCTGTGACGGCTGTTCAGGAGCACTTGTTGCGGCAGCGTTCGCTCCAACTGCTGTAGCGGTCGGACCTTCGACGCTCCTCAGATATGCGGCAACGTCGGGAAATTCTTCGTCTTCCAAATGTTGCGCGGGCTAGTAGCGTCATGAGGACCAGATCAATCACAGAGGAACGCGGGGAACCTACGGATATGCCCTCGGCGTTCTGGCGGTTGACCACTGCGCCATGCTCCACGAGGAACTGTGCAGTCCGGACGTTCTCGACGACATACAGTGGTGTATCACCGTCTTCGTCCGTAATGTTGACATTCCCGCCTGAAAACCGCTCAGCGTTCCATTCTCAAGGAGACACCGGCTACCTACCACGAGATATCAAGTACTCAAGAATGTTCAAGTGCCCATAGGATGCAGCTGCGTGCCTAATCCCCTATTTAGCGCGCTCGAGCCTGTGGGGACGGTCTGGGTGCTCACATGGGCGTGTATGTGTTCGGATCAGGCGCATTGGGCGAGATCGCTGTGGAGACATGGTTCATTCTCATGCTGACCGAGCTGTGTCAATCTCACAGACAGTGCACTTCAATCAGTTCCTGCGAGAGTCTCAGTCTCACCAAGCGGCACAGGATGGTCTGTCATCGTACCCGCACTCGTTCGATGTCGCCGTCCCCAGCTGCGACCCATATGTTCTTCTCGTGCTGTACAGTGGTAGGGACTGGCATGATGGCAGACGAAAAGTTGTCAATGCGAAGTTCCTGGATTCGAACGCCCGTGAGCATCGGAGTCGCCACGTGGGCTTCCCTTTCGGGTTGGTTGTATTGAGTCGTACTTGGCTGTCGTAGTCTGTAGTACTTGCGGTGGCCGAGCTTCCACAAGAACGAGAACTACCTGTCGGTCCATTGCATGGCAATCAGAGCATGCCTATGAATCACTACGTTCTCTTCCATTTGACTGCGGTGCGTTAAGAGGTATCCGTGCGGTGACGGAGTCGGCCGCTTTCTGCATCGGCCACTACACCTGGTCCGTCATTTCCGGCAGTACACCACCGGGTGAACTCAGAGGTTGAGACAGGACGGCACTTAGTGTGGACAAAGCGTCAGCAGCCGGGACCGAGAGCATGAACACGCCTAGTTTCCGGTACAGGTCGCTTCCGACTTGGCTGGCTGAATTCTGCACCGGCTGGAGAGATGAAACTCATTGAGATGGCGGTGTGCAATCATGCTCCGTGATGACATTCCAAGGTGTCCGCTTACGCACGTCAACTGTGGACGCGGACGTGCTTTGGTGGGGCACTGCTGACATGAAGCCAAATAGAGGAATGGAGTGCCTCACATGCGCCTCCACAGAGAGACAGGTCGGTCCGCAGTGCGTGTGCATGCTTGTGCACGGCGCACTCGAACAGCAGTGCTCAGATTTGTTGGCCGACACGCTCATGATTGAATCTGGAGAAGCGGATCTGCGATCGGATTGTGGATCTTCGGACGGGCGGGCCAAGCGCCGTGGGCATGGGGAGCGGGGACAGAGCGCGTCCGGCGTACAAGCTGGTGGTCTGTGCGCTGCGGGCTGGAACGCACCGCCAGGCCCAGGCTGCGGCGGACAGGAGGGAGCGCAAAGGGGCGCACTCGGGCGGGAGACGGGTCGGTGTATGCGTGTCTGGATCTGCGTAATTGAGATCAGGGGGCTAACCAGATATGTGCCTGTCCGGGTCGTGGTGGCGGCGGCGGCGGTGGTGGCGGGGCTGCGGGGCGGGTGCGCACGACGGGGACGACGGCGGCGGACGGGGGCGGGGCAGCGGGGACGGGGGGCGGGACGCAAGATAGGCTTTGGTGATCGCGCGTGCCGAGGATATGCGACTTTGACAGAGCGAGCGTCTGCGAACCTTGTCCAACGCTGCAGCGGCAGGAGGCGGAACCCGCGCGGGCGCCCCTGTGTGGCAGCTCCTGTTCAGACCTGGGACCCGGCCGTCCTCTGCTGCCCATCCGCTCCTTAACCACGATCCATCAGCATCGCCTGCTCTCTGCCTCGTTCCCCGCCCTACCTTACGCCTTCCCTAACCACCTCCCCGTATCTTACTCCAACCTAGTCGTATCTTATCCTCCGCCCATGAGTTTCCTGGCCTCCCACCAGCGAGGCTACGACTCTCTTTCGCACCCCGACCTTCCCCCGCAGCCCCCGATCCACCCCGCACATCCCTCCCGCCATCCCATGCACCCCCTGTCCTCCTACGACAACCTCCCGCTGCCCCCATTCGCCTCCGTCTCCGCACCCTCCATGGCTTCCAATCCCGCGAACCCGTCCTACCTCTCCGATCGTCCGCATATCGCTTTGCCGAAGCTGGGCGAAACACGCTGCTGTGAGTCGTCACCCAGTTACCCCAGCGATCGTTCATCGATCGAACTTACCCCCGAGCCTTGTTCCGTCCCCATGCTTACTCTCTCCCGCGATCGTGCCAGACTGGTCGCTCCTCACCTCGCAGCTGAACTTTGTCTACCTCGACCCTGTCCTCGCCAGCCATCTGGGTGAACAGGCCGACCTCCTCGTGGGCAAGTCCCTTCTAGCATACGTCCATCCCGAGGAACAAGAGTCGGCGAAGCAGGATCTCGGAGCGGTGCTGGATAGTCGGACATTGCATGGAAGTGTCACTCGGTGAGTTGCCCCCTGTCGGTGCATCTATTTCCTTTGTTGAGTGCTGAGCGCCGACCTGCAGCGTGCGCTATTCCCGACTTTCACGGGTGCGCCGACTGCTTGGCTACAATGGCCCCGCGCCGGACTGGATGGATGCGGACAAGATCGCGCTCGACGCGAACTACATGGCGGTCGACATCGTCATCAATTACGCAGCTGACGGTCTAGTCCTCTGTTTCATGCATGCAGTCGTAGACCTTACCCCACGCGACAACGACGAGCACAACAAGACCGGCTGGACGAATTGGTGCGGGACACCGACAATGGGCATGGAGCAAGCACAGCTCCTGTACGCTCGACTGCAGAGCTCGGTCCCCCAGCCGCATGCCGTCTCGCGCGTGTTTCAGATTCTTTTGAACCAGCCCAACAGACCGCTGTGCCTGAGCTGGCCGAACGAGCGTCCCGGCGACCCCTCCGCGAAAGACTTTGCGCGGCTCGCTGAGGAGGTCCAAATCAGCAGTTCTGGTACCGACGCGAAGACGAGCTGTACGAGAAGGTACAAGGCATGCCAAACTGTGGCTTATGGGATGGGTGACAAGCGGGAAGTGGAGAGCATATTCATCCCTCATGGTACGTGTCCGCCTGCCTTCCTCATGGTAAAGTCGCCTCACCTTCACTGCCTCAGGCGCTATTATATTCGCATGTCATAAAATCAGTTCATATCCTCGCAACGCCGTCGTCGGCGGCAACGGTATGCCGCACCTGGGCTACCACTCGAACGGTTACGCTCCTCAAGGCAACGCCCAGTACTACGACGCTCATCCTCAAAGCCTTCCACAAAACCATCACGTTCCGTCGCTTCACTCCTACCACACCTACAGTCCTCAGCCACAACCTGCCATGTCGTCTTCGTACCCTCCCAACCCCTGGGTGAACATGGATGCGCCGACACACAGTCAGTACGCTCAGTGGGCCCCGAGCTCTCTTCCAAACGGTACCCCGATCAGTAGTATGCGCTCCTCGTCATATACCCCTCAGGCGAATGGTCCTCAGCAACAGTGGTCGCCGCAACAGCCGTCATATTTGGATACGGGGTCGCCGGTCTCCTCTGTAGGACCGTCAGCTCCTAGCCCGAGCATACCGTATCCTTCGTCCGCGTCCGCGTCAGCGTCAGCCCCCTCTGAGCAGGAGGACCCGCCGCCACCTTCGCCGCCCAACGACTTGGTCCCCGCGCCCAGATCAGGGCGACGGAACAATCGGGAACAGTACAGTAACGGAGGTCGTACGGCGGGCAACCCACCTGTGGGTGTGACGAAGTGCGCGAGCTGTAAGGCGACTCATAGCCCAGAGTGGCGGAAGGGTCCGAGCGGCAAGAAGGATTTGTGCAACGCGTAAGCTCTATCTCGGCTTTCATTTTATATGGCTTACCGACTCGATCATCTTCCTTTCACGACAGATGTGGCTTGCGATTTGCCAGGTCGCGCGCAAAAAAGGAAGGCAACAATCAGCGCCGCCGGAAGGACCGTGCTATGAGCACGTTGTCGGTCAAGCCTGAACCGTCCCCCTCCGCGTCTCCCATCAGCGCCTCGTATCCCACCATGCGGCGAGGCAGCTACTTCGAAGAGGGTTCCTTTCTTTCCACGTCCTCGGCAGGCTCTGCGTCTGGAAACGACAGCTTCTCACATGGTGCCAGCTTCGAAGGCATGACACCCTCTCCTTCCCCGCCGTCAGGAGGTATGCACTATGTACCGGGCCAGTCGGTCAACTACAACCCGTCCATGCCAGGGCAGAGCCGTTTTGGTGGGCACCCGAACGACTACTACACCTTGTCTGCACCTCAACCTGGCAGCCTTGCGCAGTCAGGCGTGCAGCACGTGCAACCTAACGGACACCCTCCTCCGCCTTCGCGTCTGGATCCCATCGTTCCTTTCCCGAACCGGCTCTCTCATATGGACTCGCCCTCGTCGCCCGCGGCCAACTCACCGCTTAGCGCGAGCTTCTCCGCGGCGTCCTACGAACGCGAGAAGCGGCATGAGCGAGAACCTGACCACCTCATGATGGGAGCACCGCTGGAGCAGTCGTACCGCATGGTGAAGCCGCCAGCCTACATGGCGCGTGACGGTCCATACTGAGCTGCGGACTCCCTCTCTCCGCCTTCCGCTACACGCCTTCCTCCGTCCGCTGTTTCCGAACCGCTTCGAATCTCGCCATCTCCGCACTTTCCACGCACATTCACGAATCTGGGGTCACGTTATGAATCTTGAGACACCTTGATGCACGCATTACGCCCTCGCACGAGTACCCCGTGTAGTATGGCTGCCCATGCCGTGCTCACGGGACGGTCGGTCCCTTTGCATTACTCTTCACGTTTCACGGTATTTATCTCCTGTATTCCACCCACCCTGTTCCGCCATCACTGTCAGGCTCAATCATGGCCGCAAATGTTCTTGTCGCAGACCGTCCAATTCCCGGAACCGTACAAATCGCTAGTTCACGACCGTCGCCTACTGTATTAATCCTCGCCAGCAATGGTAGATGTTGTGACATTTGCCCTGTACGTCCCCTGCGTGCGTCTACTCTTGGGCCGAACCCTGGTCCCTGCGCGCCAACACCGGTGTGCGCTCCTCGCTCGACGCTCGGCGGCGCTGTAGGAGCTTGTTGGTCCAGTATAGCTTTACGGCATGGCTGTCGCCCCGGCGCGTTTGGCAGCGGATCGTATGGTGCATGCCTTGTTAGAAGTGACAGGAAGTGCCCATGTATGGCGCGCCTTGTGTCGGCTGCAGTGCGTACCTACAGCTATGAATTGTTGCCGAGCATCGGGATGCCACACGCAATGGATGGATCGGACCCTGTCCCTGGGCGCAGCCCACGATTCAGATGTATTCGCCGCGCTCACTGCAAGCAAATAGAGCAGAGCTGATGCCTAACGCGCTCGCAGCGCGAGTTCGCCTGACAGCGTGTGCACTAGTGTGGACCAGTCACCGCGTGGGCGCGGTGCGGTTACAAGGCGGCGGCGGCACTGCGGCAGACCGCGTCGCGACGCGTCTAATGCCCATCACGTGCATCGCGTGCAGGCGTGCGTCACTGCGGGCGCTCCGTGCATATCTCTCTTCCACAGACGTTGTCGCGACAACAAGTCCTCTCATCTTTCCTGACTGCGCCGATCACTGTCTTGCTTGCTCGCCAAACTATGTCAGAATCTGTCACTGTGCCGGACACGACGTCAACGTCTTCCAATGCCATCAACGGGGCTGTAGATACTGCAGTGGCTGCGCCGGGACAAGCACGGTCGGTGGACCTGTATCATGCGTGAGCTGTGAGTTCTTACCTCATGGGTGGATTGCAGCGAGAGGACCGCGCGCGTGGAAGTTGTGCAAGCGCAGGTGCAAGGAGACTCGAGTGGCGAGGAAGAGGACGAAGAGGACGGAGAGGCGGACATCGAGGACTCTCAGATCCTAGAAGACCTTCCGGATGAGACCGAGGTATGTTGTATCCTTGCCCCTCTCTCCTGTGTTTGCAACCGAACCACATATCTGTGCAGGACATTGACCTGAATCACTCACGCCTGAACTCCGCGAGCGTGGAGAAGCTCGGACTTCCCCGATTTCGCGAGCACCTGAAACGGCTCTGTCTCCGCCAGAACCTCATCTCCCATATAGACCCTGCAGTCTTCAATGCCCTCACAAAGCTGGAGGACTTGGATCTGTACGACAACAAGATCAAGCATGTCGGCACCGCATTCAACAACCTCACGAACCTAGTGTAAGTACAGGGCCTGTCTTGCCTAGGTCCATGTATACCTATCGTTATAACACTTACCACTGATACATTTAGTTCACTCGATCTATCATACAACCTCATCAAACACGTCCCGGAGGAGCTTGAGTCGCACCTCACCTCCTTGAAGACCATCTATTTTGTGCAGAATAAGATCTCACACATCCGGAACCTCAGCGGCTTCGCCGCGACTTTGCGCAGTCTCGAACTTGGTGGCAACCGCATTCGAGTAGGTCTTGGTCGATTCGCTCCACTGCGCGTGGCTGATTGCTGACTGGTATCAGCAAATCGAGGGTTTGGAAGCGCTTGTGAACCTCGAGGAGTTGTGGCTCGGGAAGAACAAGATCACGAGATTGGAGGTAAGTCCAATGTCGATGCTTCGCGCATTAGGTCTGCCTTCCATTCGAAAGTGGTCATGGCGAAGGTAGCCGTGAGCAGGCCAATGGGTCATCGCCGGATTACCTTGTTGATGTCCGATCCGCGCGATTGTTCACGCTGACACTCTCGTGCTCACGTATTGCACCCATAGAATCTTGGTACGCTCAAGAAGCTGCGCATCCTGTCAATTCAGTCCAATCGTATCACGAAGATCGAAGGGCTGGAAGAGCTCGAGAATCTTGAAGAACTACTCCTCAGCCATAATGGTATACCACGGATAGAGGGGTTGGAGAAGAATGTTGGTCGTTCTCAGATCGTCTCGGTGATGCAGTATAGCTAATTCCCTGCTCTAGCTCAAACTTCGCATGCTTGATCTGGGGAACAACTTCGTTGAAAGACTAGAGAACGTCTCGCATCTGACGCAGCTGGAAGAGCTATGGGTACGCCTCTCATGGCTCAATACTCCGTCTTCACAATATTCACGGCGTGACATAGATCAACGACAACAAGATCACGACTCTACAGGACGTCGAGCCGCAGCTCAAACATATCCAGACGCTTGAAACGATATACTTGGAGCGTAATCCTGTGCAAACCACGGAAGGCTCTGCATACCGGCGGAAATTGATTCTCATGTTGCCCCAGCTGAAACAAATAGACGCGACGTACGTACGCAACACGCTGTATCCTTGCTTTCTTGCTGATCCTCGCCTCAGGTATGTGAAACAAGTGTAACCTCCTCGACGTGTCGATGCAGCACATTCTCCTGTCAGCGAGGACTAGTTTTCCAATTGCGAACCCCTCGGCCTCCCCGAGGTTGCCGTCTGCTGCCGTTCGTTCTACCATACACACACCGCCACCGACTCTTGTACATCAGATCTCACCGGACGATCGAGCTTGCCCACACAGATCGTGTTCGAGCAAATCTCACCGATGATGCACCGTACGATCGTTCCACGATTCACAATTTGCGCTGCTGATGGCCCAGCTAGTCCGGGACACAGTTGCTTTGTTCTGTGCTCCTCGTCGTGGGATCCCACCTGCGGGCAACTGGGGTGTGCGATATGCTGGATGGAGGAAGAGCTCCCAGAGCCGGATCTTTCCCTTAGTCTAATCTTGCCAGTCTTCGCCCTGATGACAACGGGATCGCGAGTCAGCGCTGCGCCGTGGATTTAGTATGGGAGCATGCGTGGACTATCTCGCAAGAGTGCGGAATAACCAGGGGACAGACAATTGGACCTTCGTTGGACAGACTAAGGAACCGACCGAACCTCATAAGTAAGGGAGGTAAGCAAGTGGGTCAGTAACTTAACGAGTAATAAACACAGTAAGTAGATCAAAGGACTATGTGCGCTTACCACTATATCATCCTTTGCCCCCGTCGACGTCGTTGTCCTGCTTCCCCTCCTTCAGAATCACCGTTCCCTGCAGATAGGATCTATGTCAACGACGAAGGATACATCGCTTGGTGTCAGCTCTCGTACTCAGCTCGATCTCCGAGGGTTGCTCGCCCAGAAGCAAGAGGAGGTTGCTAGGAACAAGGCCGCAGGTCAGAACAGTATCAAGGGAGGTGTGAAGCGACCCGACAAGGTATGCATGTACATCGCTACGGCGGTCTGGACAATGCTCAATCGTCCAACTTGCAACAGAAGCCCCCCAAATGGATGGCACCGAATCCTGGAGTGAAGAGTCGGGCTGCGCGGGACATCGAGTTAGAAGATATTCCCAAGGCAACACTCGACCAAGCCATGGCGAAGGCTAACGAGAAATCTAAACGCTTGTATAATACTTTGAAGGGCAAGGATGGTGGATTGTCCGAGGCGCAACTCGAGAATATGTTGTTCGACGTACGTCCTGCATCCTTGTACCATATCGTCCGCAAGACTCGAGGCCGAGTCGCTCAGACGGACTCTTCCACCGATTTCTGATACTTGAATCTGCAGCCTTCTCAAGAGGCGATCAGCTACGATTCCGACAGCGACGATGTCGACGAATCCTTGACCGTGCCTGTGCGTCCGCAGGACGAAGATGATCCCGTCATGGAGTACGAAGATGAGTATGGCCGTACCCGCACCGCCCGCCGCTCCGAGATCCCTAGCGATCTTTTGCCCAAACCTGAGGAAGAGCGAGAGGACTTTGAGTACGTATCGACCATGCGTTGTCGTTGTCCATCGCCGTCTAATGTCTGCTGTTGCTAGCTCTTCAAGATGGGGTACGTACATTTGCTCGATGCTGACTCCTTGATGCTGATACAACCAAGTGAATCCCGTGAATCACTACCCGACCTACCAACACACGGAGGAGCGGTGGGAACAGCTCGCCGCACAAGCTGCTGAAGATAACAAGCCACTCAATACTCACTTCGACTCTACACGCGAGGTCCGCGCCGTGGGGGCTGCGTACTACAAATTCTCGGGGAACGAGCAGGCTCGCGAGCAGGAACAGGCGAGGTTGAAAGAGTTACGCCAGGAGACTAGCAAGACCCGAGAGTTACTGAAGGCGCCAGACATACCTGCCGGTGCAGTTGAGGGCATGCAGGGAGCGCCGGAGTCGACGAAGAGTCGTGCCGCGGAGAAACGTAAGAGGTTGCTAGAGGAGAGGAACAAACAGCTGGATGCGAGGCGGAAGAAGCGTAAGGCTGGAGAGGACACTGCGCTCGCACAGGAAACTTCAATTGCAGGTCCCTCCAATGTGCCTCCACCGACTCCAACGCCGCTGCACAGCGACCCCTTTGCTGTGGTGGAGGCGCATAAGTCCACTCAAGCAGTGAAACAGGAAGCAGACGCGGCGGACGACTTCTTAGCCAAGCTTGAGCAAGACGTGCTGCTTAAACAACGCGCACAGTGATGCCCCCACGTGAGTCTCGATCCACTAGCTTCGAACACCTACTCAACACTGCAATGCATCCTTGGCCTCCTTCACGAGACGCTCCGGACAAATCAAGCTGTACCTTCCCGCTTCCTGCACGTATTCGACGTGCTCTTCGCCTCGTTTCGTCATTCTGCTCTTCACCTCCTCCCTCCCCTCTAGAACGTCCAGCATAAACACTTTCGTGGTTTGTAACACCTCGAGTGCAGCACCATTAGCGGTCTTGTGCCCACAATTGATCTTCGCTTCCTCTGGCCTTGCGGACGATTGAACCAGTTTGGTCAGTGCATCGACCGTGCCAAGCCACTGCACGATGCTGCCCTCGTTCGGGAAGATGATGTGCGCCCACTCGTACAGCGTATCGCCAACGTATAGCATCGCTTCGTCCTCGTCCCACAACGCAAGTTCGTCCGGGGTGTGGCCCGGGGTATGCAGGAGCTTCATGCCCAAGTGCACCCCGCCCTGGGAGAGAATGTCCTCGCCCTGCCGCCGGAGCGACGGTGTATAGGAAGGCGTGCGGATATGCAGGCTCTCGCACAGCGAGTGCGCCGGGAGGTTGGCTGGTGCAAGGAACGACGGGTCGTACCCCGACGCGAGCACAGGCGAGTCATGTGCAAATTGCTCCACGCCAACTGCTATCCCGGTCAGTCTGTTACATGACTACGAACTTGCGACGACGTACGGATATGGTCGTAGTGACAATGGCTCAGGACGACGACATAGCGCATCAAGCCTCCTGTGTTTATTGGCTTTGCATCGTTCTCCTCCACCGGTGCTCGTTCGAGGAAGTCTCGGAGCCTTGTGAGCTCAGCATCGGGCTTTCGCGTCTTGCCCCCACAACCAGTATCGAGAAGCAAAATGGTATGCGCGGCGGGGACGGTCTTCGCGTAGATGAAGGGATGCTCGTCGTAGACGTCGTCGACTTCGATGATGAGGAAGGTCGAGGGAGTTAGGCGGCGCGCTGTGAATGCACCTCTTCCGGATTCAGGAGCCGCATGATCTGCGTATGGATGATCTGGTAGCAGTTTGCACATCGTGCTTCCGTCCTTGGAATTGCTGGTCCTGTTCCTTCCTGTTTGCGGTCCTGGCGAGATATGACGATAAGACAAGGTTGCGTGAGACCAACTTGACATGTGTCGCTGAGCTCTCAGGCTCCCGCACGTACGCTTACATGCGGTGGTATTCCTTCTGTGTCAAGGTAGGTACTATATATATGCGCATAAGGCTTGACTATGACTGCTATCGTCTTCGCATCAGCCACCGGAGACCGGACATATGATAGCGACCTCCTCCCCTCCGCGGAGCGTGATAGTCGTCGGGTCTTCGACCATCTCCGCATCGACCGCCCACGAGCTCTGCTCGAGCACAGATGCAAGCGATGTCTTCGGATGCCTTGTGGCTAGTAGAGCCGCGAGCTCGGAGAGTTGCAAGCCTATACAAGAGCTCAGTCCGCGTGGGATGGCTGACAATGAAGTTCTTACTGGGTTCTGCCCCGACATCCGAGTCACTTGGTGGAAGCTCGACTTCCTCCCTCGTCATGCCTGTCGCAGTCGAGGCTGCGGCGAAGTATAGTATGGTTATGAACGACTTGCGCGGGGCAGACATGGCGGTGTAGAGGAGGCCTTGACAATGACGCAGAATCAGCAAGGCGTTCGCGCTGGAATGTCGGACCCTTTCGGTCGGACCCATCCGGGTACGATGGGGCCCTACTGCTCAGTAGGGCACCCTAAAGTCACCCATAAAGACGTCAGGATGGTAGCCGTATACGAGCTGTACATGGTCCTGAACCTAAGGATAGCGTGGAAAGTCATGCGCGCCGGGTGCGGAACGAGTATTGTACTAGCAAACGGTCAAAGACAGGGGGCTCGCTTCGAGAATCGAACCGGCGCTCAGCCTTTGCATAAGCGCCAGCGCCACTGGTGACCAACCACACTCGGTGAGGTCCCATATCTCACTTGTTTCTGGGCTCTGCACCTTCAAACTTCCCATAGATGTAACTGCATCTGTCTATCTACATATGACAGAATTTGAAGCCTCTGAAGTCCCATATGATTGAGATATTCGCGTAAAAGAGCAGGACCTGTCCAAATATGGTGTGTCCGGTACAGTTTGTCCTTGTTTGTCCCGGGAAGTATCATGGCGCCGCCCCTAGTCAATGTAGCTCGCTTCGCTCGCAACAATGGGACCCAGCTATGCTCAGCAGAGTCTCGTCCTCTGAGGGAGGAGGAGCCACAGGCTGCCAAGCGTCCGCCCACGAGCCCCATGGCAGCAAAGAGGGCCTCCTGCGCTCGTATACATAGTCAGTATTCCTTCATAGGATTCCCGAAGTTGGTGCTCACCGGGTCATTGCTCGGGCTCGTACTTAGAAACGTCGCAATCATACGAGAAGGCCTGTCACGAAAAACACCACGATCCTTGCACATATGAATCGCTCCTCTGACCTACCGGCGTGACTTCTTATGACGACTGCGCATATCATCAGATGTCGTCCGCACGCACCTTGGCAGGCGCGACATCGTACGGCAGAAGGCAAGTTGCATTGATCCCCGCGTTCGGCTTGCTTCTTCGTGTCTTCACATCGCTTCCCAGAGGATACCGCCAGAATCACTTAGGTTGAGTAGTGAAGTCTAGTACTGTGCAGCGTAGGGTATGTACAAGTTCGGGTCACACATATCAATCAAAGCATATCGAGCAGCAAGGAAACGGACAACTTAGTAGAGCATTTTACGTGCATGAGAACTGGAGAGCGGCAGCATGGCACGTCCCGACCGAACGCGCGATGAGTCCCTGTAAAGCAACCTGGGAGCGTGAGTCTAACCCTTGCGACTAGGTTTCGCCTTCGCGGGGGATGCCAGGCGGCTCGACGACCTGCGTTCTAGAGCAGCAACAGGCGCCGCAGGTGTCTCATCGTCCGTCGCGGACGACGCAGCGGCCTGCGTGCGTGCCTTTTTGGACGCGGGGCGCTTTGGCGACGCATTCGCCCCTCCACGACCCCTTCTCGACGGGCTGCGCGTACTGCCAGTGCCAGCCTCGGCGGACTCAGCATGCTGCGCATCCGCACCACCGCGAGTGGCAGCGCCCGTCTCTGCGCCATCTGCAGCAACGTCGGGCGGTGGTGGTGACAGCTCAGAGCTGAGATCTGCGGCTTTGCGCTTGCTCACTCGGGATGGTTCAGCCTTGGGCCGGGCAGCATGCGAGGAGCTCGCCGCACTTTCAACATATGCACCCGCCATGGGCACAGGAGGGGCTGCTTCAGCGGCCGGGGCCTCATCGAGTTCCACGTTCTCGGCCATGGCACGCGCTTGCATTTCCTGCGACGGGGTTGCAAGCTCGATTCCCATGCTCTGTGCATTGCGGAGGACGTCCGAGCGGCGTTGCAGCCGCGAGGAGTGACCGCTCGACTGGCTGCTTCCCGCCTCAGGCTGCGATGAGAGGTCATCGACCATGGCGAACGAGGGGGTCCGTGCACGAGTAGAGTCCTCCATTATGATGCTCGCTGTGTCGAGTGCCATCCTGTCGGACACGACAGACATCATGGAGGCGTCGGGGGCAAGCGAATCCGGGCGAGAAGGAGGGGTGATGATGATCTGTTGCGGGACCTCGGGGGAGGCGGGTTCGCTGGTCTCTCTGTTCTCGCTGCCCATGAGGCGGTGGAGGTGGATCAGCCACTCGTGCTCGCGCGCCTGAGTCAGCGTCATGCGCTTCTTGGGGTCGTACTCCAGAAGCCGCGCAATGAAGTCCTTCGCTGCGCGAGATCCACAGTAAGCGAGGGGTTTATCGAGATAGGTAGCGCGAACTTACCGAGTGCGGTGACATGATACATCTCCAGTATACTCCATTCTATTTGGCGACGCAAGACTCGTTTGGCGACGTCCGTTGTCTCAGGGTCCTCGGCAAACGGCGTGCACATGGTGAGCCTGCCTTGGGTCAGATTGCGTTAACGTCATAGCAAGAGCAAGAGCTCGTACATTGCCCAGACAATCACTCCGACGCTCCAGCTGTCGACGACAAGGTCGTATCCTTCGGCGCCGTTCACAATCTCCGGGGCAAGATATGCGGGAGTGCCGCAGAATGTCTACGAGTCCTGAAAGGTATAAAGTGGTCCACAATAATCGCAAAAGACGACGCACGTGAAGGGCTGTCATAGTGTCGACGACTTTGGCAAGACCGAAGTCGGCGATCTTGACCACCGGTGGATTATCGTCAGTGAGGAGGATATTCTCAGGCTTGAGGTCACGATGAGCGATCCCAAGACCGTGAACGTACTGCGATGCGTCAGCAGAAGTCCATGGTAGGGGGTGAACTCGTGGCTTACAGCGAGAGCCTCGCAGATTTGGTAAGTTAGACGCTGAGCAACGGGTTCCGCTGCGATTGCGGTCAAAATGAGGACTGATACGAGAGGCTGCGTACGTACGAAGTTCTTTCCGCATCTCCAGGTAGTCGAGGAGATCGCCCCCCTTCACAAACTCCAAGACGATGCCTGTCGTGGATCCGATGAGCTCGTACATAGTCAAAGCTCGCTAGAGCGGCTTACTGATCCCTGAGGTCTCATAGAAGACCTCCTTGAATTGGCATATGTTTCGGTGCTTCAGGCGTTGCATGATGTCGATCTCCCGCTTCAGAGGGCTCGGGATTGTATCCGGAGTGACGACATCCAGATCCGGGTCAGTCATGGCTTTGCGGAGCTTGCTGGTTGGGATGATCTTCACAGCATACCACTTCCCTTCGTCACGATGCAGTGCCTTCATGACAGTTCCGAAGGAGCCCCTTCCTAGCACGTGCTGAAGGTCGTAGACCTTGTCCACCCCTTTGGCTGGGGTCTTACACGCCTTATGACGGAATATGAAGCCTGTCTAGTGGATTAGAATGTGGGGAACGCATGTATCGGGATGGCTCACGATAATCGTCAAGCGCCCTGGAGTCCTTGTTGGCGACATAATTGCCGAACGCGATCTCGCACCCATCGGTGAGGATTTTGCATCTGCCGCCACGTTGGGGGGCGACACGAATGCCGTCAATCTGCAATCGCATTCAGTGCAAGACAGACAAGAGGGATAAGGGTGATGCTCACAAACGTGCCATTTGTTGACGTGTCAGTTAGTATGACGGCAGATTTAGCCGTCTCGTCTCCGTCCCACTCTATCGAGCAGTGTTTGGTACCTGCGATGAAACATAATTGTCAGAAAGGATGGGACGTGTGCTACTGATGTCTACTGACTGACGAACAAACACCGCGGGAAGCGGATGTCGTTCCCCGGACCACGACCGATGGTGTAGTTGGGCTTGGTTTTGTAGAAGTTGATACGAGAGATGTCAGTGTTGTTCGAGTTGACAGGGAGTAGGAATCCCCAGAGATCCAAGTCCTCTGTGGCATCATCAAATTGGGTGGCTAACTGAGTTGCAGCTTGAGTTGACTGGGTCACCGCGCCGTCGGCCATGGGAACGTACGACGAGTACGAGTGTCAGGGGGAGTGAGGAGGGAGTAAGATGAGGGGAGCGGAGTGGTCCTAACGACCAGGGTTGTTTAAACGAGTAGGTGGCCCATGAAAGAACAAGGACCATTAAGCGAGCTTTGACAGCGCCGAAGCAACGTCGAATATCCGTTTAGTGGCCACCGGAGGATACTAGGATGGGCTGTACAGAAAGATCAGATATGGAGAGGCTGTGATACCTTCTATGAGCCTGGAGGACGAGGAGAAGGATTCGGAGGACTTTTAAGTTGGTGACTAATCGCAGACCGGATCCCGACAGATTATTCACTGGCACAGCACCACGCGAGCGAGCCTCACTTAGGAAAACACACGCATTTTCTTTGCGTTCCCGGTGCAGGATCAAGGACTCAACCATGCGAGCACAAATATGTATAGTATTCATGAAGGACGATGGGCTGACTGGCCACAGTGGAATCGGACCGGGCGTGCGGAGTAGCGCGCTCACCCTCAAGTCATGACATTTAGCGCGACCTTCACCGTCAATGTGCTTACAGACCATTTGCGGCTACTAGTGCTGAAGTACTTATTCACACTGCACAGATGCCCGTCTTCCCCAAGAACGTCATGATATAATCTCATAAGCAATAGTGTACAATTCGTGAGTACCGTCCAAATCGTCCCGTGTCAGTGTGCAAGACTGACCGTCCCCCATTACCCGAGAGGTCCCCACGCCCGACGACCGTGAGGCCCGACGCTCACCCTTGGTTCTTCCGCCAGCTCTGCAAACTCAGCAGCCCTACCAACAGCAACGCAGTGCCCGCACCAACCAAGCCCGGCACGTACAGATACCACGTCCTATCATCATCGCCCTCGCCCAGATCCGGCTCTTTGTGCACGCTCTCCACCATCGAGCTCGACAGCTCCGCATCCGCGTCGTCGCCCCATACCCATAACCGTGCTCGCGCTTTCTCCTCCGGCGCATAGGCGGCATGGGAGGGTCTGAAGGGCGCGCGACGTCAATGGTCGGCATCTCGAGATGCGACTGGGACGGGCGTGGTTGGCCCCGCTTGCGCTGCTTCGTCTCTCTCTCGCCGCTTCGCTGCGGTACTTGTGGAGAGCGTGGACGACGATGGACAGCCAGCTCCGTCCCGCTCGCACTACTCTCCGCTGCGGAGAGGCTTCCCTCGTCCTCCGTCTCGGTCTCGGCTGGAAGGAGTGGGACGTCGACCCCGGGGCTGAGCGCACGTGCGCGCACGAAGAACCGGCCTGCATGTTGTCGGTCTTTCCGCCAAGCTTCTGCGCCGTCGGTGCTTGTGCTTGGGACGTGTGAAGGAGGCGGACCGGACATCGCGAATGGAGAACGGAGAGAGGAGAGCCCGGCATACGAGGATGCGAGCAGTGATGTGGCCGTGCCTTCGAGATGGAGGAGTCCAGCAGCCAGGAAGAGTTGAGCAAGACCGTGAGCACCGCCCACGCGCGATATATAGTATTCTGGCGTTCCTAGTGCACTTCTCTGCGCAAATGGGATTACGTGAGTAGCCGTAGGGGTTGACGGTTCAACTAGACTGACTGATGGAGACAAGGACGTAGAAGGCTCTTCCGGGACGATGGTCTGCAGAGGCAAATAGTGCGTCGCCAGACGGATCGCCGCGGATGGAAGACGCGCCTGGTGCCAGGCTCGGCTGAAGGGAGGAGATTAGGTCTCATCTTGCCACAAAGTAAAGAGACACACATGAAGTATTCGAATGCATCTTCCTTGGCCTTGCGGATGTCATACAGGTCAAGCGCAATCAAGACCAGGCTGGTCGGATCCATATTGTATTGCAGTTCCACAGAGTTGTCCAGCAACCATGGATACACGCCTGCGGGCGGCGGGGAAACGCTCTCGGGAACGGGGCCGACTATGAGAGACGGCCAGATGATAGACTCCGCCTTCTCGAGGTGGATGGTGAGAAGCCGTCCAGAACCGGTATGCAAAGACTCCAGAGACGAGAACGAAGAGGCTTGGGCGATGCCCTGTGGGAGCCTAGCAGGGGGAGAGACGGACAGTCTTGACCTCCGGTTATGGCGTTGTTGTGCAGGGACGCCCAGGTGCTCGTCCGCAGACGACGAAATGGGCGAGGAGAGTGCAGGAGAGGATATTACGGTGTCGTCTGCGTCTGAGCCCGAAATTATACCGGCCTCAAGGGACGCTGCGAAGCTGCTGGAGATCTCGGGGTCGGACACGATGGCATAGGATGATTGAGTAGAGGCAGTGGATGTTGTGGATGTTGTGCGTTCGCGCGCAGAGAGGCGTGAGGGACGGGGCTCGAGCTGCCAGACGGACGCAGAGGTGTTCACCTTGCCGTACAACTGACCCTACTTATGGACATGTTAGGGCCGGTTGACGTACCAGTGTGCATGCGACCTGCCTTCACTACGGGTGGCTGCCCTCGCACACCCGCTACGAGGTGACTCTCCTCGATGATCACCTAGGGCGGCGGGTCAGGGCAGTGAGCGGCTGCGCGACGGACACAAGACTCACCGTAACATCCTCCTCGACGGTCTCATACGGCAGTAGCAAGAGGACGGTTGCCTGGGCGTGCCTCTCAGTAGACCGCACGATGATCTCGCACGACACCAATCAGACTGACCTGGTCGTGGGACTAGACGAGACAATAGTACGCAGGGTCGTGAGGTCTAGGACTCGTACGATGAGCGCGGGGACGGACCTGGTGCCAAGAGTAGGACTGGTAGTGGTCGTGCAGCGTATCCATGCCCTTCGTCGCCGTCCAGAAAGAGGTCGTCGGTGAAGGAGACGGTGGCGGGTGGCGGGAGGAGCAGAGGACCTTCGCTTAGACTGGAACACGAGTACTGTCCGAGTATGTGGCTGCACGTGCCCGCGCTTCAGCGATCAAGGCGCGACGCGTGCAGATCGCGTCTCACGCAGCAGCCTGAGCCTCTCCTCATGCCCGCCTCTGCTGTCGCGTATTCCGTCACGCCCTGGGAGATTTCCTTCCTTGACCCCCGCAGGCAGTCCCGCAACGCCCTCATCATCCTCAACCAGCCCTTCTCCTTCCCCCTGCTCCATCGTGTCTGGCAGTCCTCGACCTGGCATGCCTGCGCAGACGGCGGCGCGAACCGTCTCCACGACGTGCTCCAAAACCATGACGGCAAGGATCTGAGGCACTTGTGAGTCGTGCCCGACCCCGTACGTAACGCAGACCCTCATCACTTCTACATTTACCCGAACGTGCTGCAGATACACTCCCGACCTCATCAAGGGCGACCTCGACTCCCTGCGGAACGATGTCGGGACTTACTACTCCTCTCGCGGCGTCCGTATTGTCCACGACGAGGACCAGTACTCCACGGACCTCATGAAGTGTATTGCTGCACTGGTGGAGGACGAGAAGACAGAGCGCCATGTCGAGGTACGTGCCTTGGCATGCAATCTGCGGCTCTGCTAAGGAGGCCTGCAGCAACACACCATTGTAATCCTGGGCGGCTTGTCCGGACGGCTGGATCAGACAGTACACACGCTATCGTTACTGCATAAGCTGCGCCGGAGTCGGAAACGCGTCTTCGTCATCACGGACGACAACGTCGCGTGGCTCTTAGACTCGGTAAGTGCTCTCTTCGCTTGGGCTGTGCACTTTTACCATGTATCGTCGTGTTCCGACTACCTATCGTCATATGTGAGACATCGAAACGTCAAAGACTATCAAATCACAGGTCTGCGGCGGTGCCTTCATCCAACCTCAATGCCTCACACGACGCCGTTGTGCGGTTCGTGTTGAAAATAACATCCTCCTCTACCACCTGAACTTGTGCGCGCGAACCAGCCAGGACGAGTACTTACCGGACCGGACAGGGCGAGCACCGGATAACTGTCGACCATAGCACCTTCGGCCCCACTTGTGGGCTGCTCCCGCTGGGCATCGATTCGACCGTCCTCACTACCACCGGTCTGCGATGGAACCTTAGTACGTTCCGCCCTCTCGCTCACCCACACACGGCCCAGTAGCTGACACGCTTCACGCCCAGCGGACCACCCATCATCATTCGACGGTATGGTGTCGACGTCGAACCATCTCCTGCCCGACGAACCGGTCGTCACCATCAAGACGACCAAGCCCATATGGTGGTCGATGGAGCTCAGACCGATTGCGCCTCCTTCGAGGCGCAGCATCGAGGCGCATGATGCGGCGTGCTGTGATGGTCACAGCAGCTGAATTTCTTTTGTTGGGTCTAGTCGCTTGGCATATATAGGTAGACGTTCTACACGACGGTTTGGCCAAGATCCTTGAGCGAACGAGACTTTTTGAGGCGAGCAGTCTTCATTGCTCCAGTCAGACAGGCACGACACAATGTTACTGTAGAACTCGACGCATGCAAAGTGTGATGTAGAAGTGTGTGGCGCGTATGTATATGCGGGTGGCTAGTGTTGAAGTTGATAAGTAGAACACAGACAGAGCTCGAGAACATGGTGATGTAATGGACAAGGCAAACCGCCTAGGACTGTACGAAGGTGAATGCAGAGATGCAATAAAGAGACGCTATAGATGCATGATGAAGGTATCTACAATTGCAATGGCCACTCCGGGGGAACCCTGCCAGTTGGTATATACGGGAAAGGTGAAAAAAAAGAGCTGCAGTGAGAAGCAGAAGTAATCTTGAGGCCTCAGAAGTAGAAGCCGGGGTAAGTAAGTGTAAGGTAAGGGTATGTACAGGAGGCGGCATGACGGGGATAGGGAGTGTGGGGAGAAACGAGCGGGAGAGAAAGCGAGAGACGGGCAAGAGAGCAATAAGGAGAGTGGGGGCCGCCACCAGGGGCGGCGTAAGCAGTGGCAGCGTAGCTAGTAGAACATGACCGGGCGACGCACGCCCAGATCGTTATAGACCACAGTATCCTGCCAGGAAATCATACCGTGCAGAGAAGACTCGAGAGATGAGGAGGTAGATGAAGCATGAAGATCACAAGCAACCACAACAGCACAGGCAAACCCAAGAAATCCACGATCGAACAGCCAACTCTACGACCGCCCGACCGGGAATTGCGAAGAAGATCGCGCGGTCACTGGCGAACTCGTCGCCGAACTCGTCAAGTAGTCGTTCGTGATCCGCTTCATCCTGTCGCGCTCTGCCGCGAGGTGCTGCATGAGCATCCCGTCGAACCGCTGGATCGACTCGCGCTGCACCTTGCGGCCACCTGGTGCTAGACGGTCACTCCCCTCCGCGCCAGTTGCCGTTGCTGGCCTCCGCACCGCACTCTGCCTGCTCCTGCCGCTGCTCGCTGCGGCCGCGCTGTTCGCAGAGCTGACACTCGCCCGGCCGAACGACGTACCCGGTGAGATAGGAGAGCTCGGAATGGGGCCTATAGGGAGGAGAGGGGAGTTAGGCACGTTCGCGATGCCCTTGCCCTTGCTCTTGAACCGTGACGATGAGAAAGAGCGCCGCCCGAAGTCGACGACATTCCCAATCGGCTTCTTCCGATCATAGGTGAATTGAGGCATAGGCTCCTTGGGAGAGAAGTGCGACACGGGCGAGAGCTGCGGCGTCGAGTGGTTCCCGAGACGCATGATCGAAGGCCGTGCGCTGGAGCTTGAGGCCCGATTGGAGATCGCCTGGGTGCGCGGCTCGACAAACACTCGAGTGACCTCAATTTGCTCCGGTACACTGCGTATGGAAGGCGCGCTCGACTGTAGCGACGGGGAACCACCAGGCGGGCCATGATTATAGCGACTTCGCGCGTTCGCGTCGTCGAGGGACATTTCGTCCTCCGACTCGCTCTCATCGGACGTATCGAGGTCGTCCATCGCGTTGTGAATCGACTGTATCTGATCGAAGAAATCGGTCGCAGCTGCGGGCGCTGGCGCCGAGTGAATATCAGCGGGCTGGTACTGGCCCGGGATGGACAAGGAGAGCGGGTTGCCCAAACCCCGGCGCGCAGCGAGCGGGGCCGAGGGCGATGATGGTGATGAAGAGAACGAAGAGTCGCGGGGACTGTGCTCGGAAACGACGGGCGACCCTCCGCTGCGACTACCAGAGGTGCGCGAGTTGTGGGTAGACGTAGAGGGACGATAAGTTGGGCGGACGGCTGGCGGACGGGGAGGGATAGGCAGCTCAGTGGGGCGGACAGAGGAGGAAAGGCGGGGAGGAGGAGTCGTACCGACAGCGCTATGAGTAGTGGCGGGAAGTGGCGGCATGGGACCATCCGTGGCCAGGGGCTTTGGGTGAGAGGCAACACTTCGTCGAGACATGACAGATGGAGGTCGACAACTGCCGAAGACTCCGTCACGAAATGCAGACGCCGTGGGAGATGGCACGGAATATTCAGAGACCGACACAGATATTGAGGGTCGTCCGGAGGGCAGAGACATCGTCATGGATGGTCGTGCACCAGTCTGGTCGACGTCAGTGTCCATAGGCGTTCTGAACGACATGCTGTCGCTTGAATACCTCGAGTCGCTTTCTGTTCGCGACCTGCCCGTCGAGAACGAAGGCATGCCGGCCAGATCTCGGGAGTCTGGTGAGATACCTCGTTTGCTCGACCGATACTCCGGTAATGGAGGAGGCGACAGAGATAGCATCGCCCTCTCTCGCTGGACATCCTCAGCACCGGAAAGGCCAGGTGTGGATGTAGCTTTGCGAACGGTGTGGTAAGACGCCGTGGACGACCCCGCAGAAGGACCGTCGGACTTGCCAGCCTCTGGTAGATCAGGCTGCGACAACGAATATAGCGGATTGACAAGCTGTTTGCGCGGTGCGGGTGCTAGGGGTAGAGGCATGTGCGCCGGGGTCTCCGCTCGAGCCGGCGCTGCGGCGGTCATCATCGGGTGCTCGATAATCTTCAACGACCTTTCGCCCAATGACATGCTGCTCTTGAACTGTCCGTCCAGAGGAGACTGCGGCGGGCTCACGGACGACTCCGTGCGAATGCTCATATTGTCTAGTATTCGCTGACCAATCTTGGGCGGCTGCGCCTCCAGCATCGCGGGCGTCGGGAAAGTCGCTTCCGATTGAGGAGGTGAGGCCGGTGGCTGCGCCGGATGGCTCGATATCGAAGAGAGGGAATGATTTGGGGTGTTACCAAGCGAGTGACTGACAGCTTCCCTCAACAGCTCCTTTCTCCAGGAATCCTCCTCCGAATTGATAGACCAGATCCCAGGACTGCTGGGCACGAGCCTCTCCGCAAGTACATCAGCACCAACAGAATCCTGAGGGCCGAAGCCGTAGACAGCAGATGCCTGAACCGCGAAGATCGAATCCGCAGAAGGCGGCGGCAGGTCGACAGCATCTGTTGGGTCAATGACGTCGTCCACGAAGCGATCTCTCAGATTGGTCTGGCTTTTTGTCTTCCTAGGATCAGCTTTCCGAAGGTCCTTCTCCGCCTCCTTCGCTGCGGTCTCAAGGTCGTCCATCCGCTCACGCAGAACCACAACTCTGCTAGCTGGTGGAGGCGGCGGCTTAGGGACACCAGGAGCAGCTAGCGGAAGCTGCTGTGCACGAGGAAGAAATCCCGAGGCAGTGGGCGTGTCAGAAGTGGTGCGGAGAATAGGCGCAGTGCATTCTATGGGCGGCGGACTGCCTGGGACAGGAGAAGTAGGCTTCGACTTCGACTTCCCTATCCGGAAGAAGTCCAGGAAACCTGCGTTCCCAGCCTTGGCCTTTTTCGACAGGTCCTGTGAAATCGGGGACAGTGCGTTGGGAGTGGGCTTCGCATGAGCTGGCGGGAGGAAGTAGCTATTGTTGAGTAGCAAGCGGAGGCGGTAGGAGACGTCGTCCGCGTCGAAGTCTGGGTGCTCGAGAGTGACAATGTCCGGAAAGGACATGTCGGCCTCGTGCTGGTACTCTGTGTATGGCATGGACGACTCCGTCTCCGTCCGTGTGCCAGCCGATGTCGACGCTGGATAGACCGACGACGACGTACCAGAGTTCTGCGTCATCATCGAGTCGCGTGGATTCCGCACCATACCAGCCGCTGTGTGCATAGGAAGAGCGTCGCCAAAGCCGTAGGGCGTCTGGGGGCTTGGTTGTGACGAGCAGTCTGAGGGAGAGTTCTGTCGGAAGGACTGGCGAGGGAGGCTGAGACCACGCAGCCTCGCCTTTGCCTGGAAGGTACGTGAGCATATGCAGAGTGAAGCCGAGCATGGGTTGCAGACGCACTCCTTTGAGAGACCCGTTGTCCGACTTGGCCTGCCGCTCCCGACCCTGTTCGCACGGCGGCTCCCTCACGTCCAACGCACTCCATGACCTCGCCATCGGCGGCATCCCCGGATGCAGCCCCTCAGAAGACGGTCGTGTCTCTGGCCCTATCGTCCTCGACCTGCGCCGTGTCTTCTTTACCTGCTGCTTCTCCATCGGTGTCATCTCCTCGGGCTCGGCGTGGACGACGGTGGGCACCGGGGGCGCATCATCCAGATCCAGGAAACTCTCGCCCGCGTCGGACCCATACTTGCCGCTGCTCTCAGGATGCCCGACACTCCTCCCGCGTTTTCCGGGAGCGAGAGAGCGTGTCCGGGTGCGCGCCCGTCGATGGAGGCCCGCGGCTGAGGTTGAAGCGACGCTATGGCTGGAACTCGCGACCGAATCTGCGCGAGCGAACGGATGGGGGCGGGGCAGGGAAGGCTCGACAAGGGCCGTCGAGGAGACCATGGATGCTCGACGCTGCCTGCGACGACGGAGATGAACCGAAGTTCGTTGTCGAGGCGCGACGGTGAGTACTCTGTCAAAATACGCGCTACACTGGCACCGCGAGGACCCCGGCATACTACGCTAGAAGGCGTCTAACGTCTGATGGCGGCGGCGCTCAGACGTCTTCGGCCGCCTCACCCGTCCCTAAGATGCCACTAAGTGGCAGCCTGTGGCAGGGTATACTTAAGTGCATATTAGGGCCGCATCTTAAAGCACAATGTGTGGTGTTTGGACTGCTCAATAATTGCAGCGAGCGTTTGCAGCAACAGCAAGTGTGTTAAGCGGGGATACCGGACAAGAGGCGGGTAGGCGCCCAGGGTCGATGTAGTCTCGGAAGCCGCGGTGGTGCCAGAGGTCCTCGAGCGGTTCGATGTCTCCGCTTTGGGACTTGCAAGTTCGACGTTGTTTGCATGCTACCTCCATCCGTCATGGCCATACTCGATGTCGTTTCTCCGTGTGAGTATGCATGTTTTGTACTCAGGCTGTATAATGGGGCTCATCAGGTACGACTAGATCTGCCGCAAGGCCCAGGGTACTTGCCAGCGTGGCAGCTAATTGTAGCAGTCACAGCTGCACTAAATACTGTTTCCAATATGACGAGTCTCACTTTCTCGCGGAAGCTGTACAAGGACGCGTTTGGTACGTGTCTCTGTGCTAGCTTAGGCTGATGAGTGCTGAATCTCCTTGCTCCAGTGGGCCCCGTTCAGGCGCGAACATTTGGCATATGGACGCTTACGTCGGGCGTCGTCCGCTTCTATGCGGCCTACAACATTCACAACAAGCAGTAAGCGCAGCCCTATATATCGTTGGCGAATAGCAGTCTCATTACTTGGTGCGAATAGGGTGTATGATCTTGCTCTCTTCACGTACTTGTTTGCACTCCTCCACTTTGGCACTGAGCTCCTCGTCTACCGGAGCCTGAAGATTGGATTCCCTGCATTCAGCCCGGTCCTTGTGGCGTGTGAGTCACCCCAGCCTAGTTACACGTGCAATGCACTCAATGACTGACAATCTGACTCTCAGCGTCATCACTGATATGGATGTTCACCCAGTACAACTTCTATGTGAAGGCATGATGATCTGCGTCGGCCGCCCCCGAAGAACGGGTGTTCACTCACTCTGTTCTGTGGGTTATTTGTGCGTCTAGCCGCTATACATATAACCCTCCATGTCACCCAGCATGTTCTTTCTCACGTCCGATACTGGCCTGACGACACCTCGACATCGAGAACGGGGGAGCCTGGCAAAGGCCTGACCAGAAGACGAATGGTGGAAGGTATCCATGAGCCACCTACGGGAGGGTTCCGGCTGCACGACTGAGCGTGACATCTCGCACACCGTCTGACGGCCTCTGCGAGCACGTTGCATGATTCCAACCGCTCACCATCAATCTTAATCAGACGGATGGCACTCGTCGTCGCGTGCTCACTCTGCGGATCTTCCTAGGCCCTGGCTACTGTAGCGCACGAGTCGGCACGATGATTGCAACAAGTCAGTACGTACGTCAAGACGATCCCCAACTTACTGCTCGCTTCGGACGCACGCCATTCATGACGACATCTAGCTGGTCGAAGAGCCGTCCGGAGCCCGAGCTTACACAAACGTTGAAGGATTGCGTCTGTGCACGTTTCTCCGTCGCCCAGAGCGCACGCAATCTGCTGTGAGGTCGCGAAGAGCCTCGGAGAATCAAAGTGAGTTCACCCGCTTAACCTGCACCATTGTCAATACAGAAGCACGAGGACGCAAGCGGTCTCAGGCTCTCATCTTCTCATGACACCTCCAGTTCCGCCTATGTATGGACCGGCCAGAGTCCCGCTGATCAGCAGACGGTTCCGTCCGTCAGGGGTGACACGTACAACTGCGACACACTATTAGAGCGCACCTAGACCTGGTGCCTGCTAGTCAAGTGCAGTCCAGCAACACACGGAACGGGTAAGACGGGACCAAGCATGCATCTCGGGAGCAGATGGATGAACAAGCGTGGTTCAAGGAACAAGGCGGGCTACAAGTGGTTCACCCGCCGGTTACCGCCAAGTCAAAGCAACGTGACCGTTCTAGTGTCGGTGAGTCTTTCGTTAGGTTGGGGATGATCGCTGGATGATGATCGATCGACAGGACAATCGTGGTCCTTGCAACACGGCTACATACATGGGGTTGAATACATGTACAAGTAAGTACCTTTGTCCGAGAGCTGAAGTCGAAGTCGTTGAGAATGTGTCGAGATGGGCTACTAGCCTCACGAACATGTGTCTTAAGTATGCAACCAGGAAAAAAAGGTGTGCAGTCTCGTTCATATTGTTGCCTGCAATTAGCTCATGACACTCTCGCATACACACTGGTACTGCGTTTCGCAGTCATCTGGGCCGGAAGTCAGGCTCCTCAGTACTGGCTGCGAACCGTGAGGCCCCTCTGAAATTAACCCACCACGAATCCTCACGTCGTGCGCTGGCAGTGTCGTACTAGGCACGGGCTTGAATCTGAACTCAGTGCACGCGAAGTTGTTTCCGCGTTCGCGCCCGCATCCGCACACAGCTGGAGCGGGCTAGCCTTCGGTGACCCGGCCCGTTCCTCCCGTTGTCCAAATGCGGTAACCGATACTGAACGCTCCCTCAAAGGCCTCAACAGAGGACGCTATCCGGTTACCTTGGCAGGCTACAGGGAGTATCCATGAACGATATGATTTATGCGATAGTTGATCCTGATATTGCACCTACAACCGAATGTGAACGTCACCGCTGGCACCCCGAGTAGCCCGCCTCGCTTACCGATTTCCCTGGGCAAGACTACTGCACAGCTCGGTGTGTCAACGGCGATCCGGTGAAGATGAGGTGGGGCCGGGATTTCTTTGGAAGCCTCCACTATACATCCGCTTACGCCTACTGAACAGCACTAACCACGAGCATCACCAAGATCTACGGCAGGTTCCGCTACAATGATCGAAAGTGGGCAACACCTGCTTCCGCAAATATCTGAGCTGCGTCAGCCTCGTCAACCTCATCAATTGTTCCCGAGTGACAAGTCCGTCATCATCACTGAGGGAGTATATAAACCAACGTACTTATGTCACCAGGTTCAGCCATTTCCAACATCCGCCTCTGTCTCACACCCGTCGCCTGACTTATCACACCTGCACCATGTTTTCCACTGTTCTCTTCGCCCTCCTTCCGTTCGTCGGAGCGAAGACGCTCTTAGTCGACTTTTCCGAGTACAACTCGTCTATGACCGTCCCGGACTTCCTCTTCGCGAAGGGATTCAAGATCAACACTTACGACGTTGACGGTGGCGACCCGTACAATCGCACCTATGAGGCGGACAACGTCGGCATTGCAGATGGGTACCTCACCATGAAGGTCACTGGCGGCACGAAACCCGGTAGCAATGTGCCGAGTGCGTGTATCCAGACGATCGACAGCAATATCGTGTCTGGTACTTTCAAAACTACCGCGATCGCGTCCGATGTTGAGGGTGTTTGCCATGGGTGCGTCGCGTCGGCTCCCATTTTGTCACTTTTTTGACTTACGAGTCGCTCAATTACCAGCTTTTTCACGTTCGAGAGCAACTCGCAAGAGTCGGACATCGAGATCCTCACCTCCTTCCTGTACTCCGGCAACGACGCCGTTGATGGCGGTCTTCAGTTGACGAATCAAGCGAATAACGGCAACTCGTCGCAGAACACCCGCAAGGCTGTGCCGTATCCGGCCGACCCCACTGCGGGAGAGCACGAGGTGAGTCTCGCCCCATCCGTTAAAAGATTACTTCTGACGTGCCATGTTCGTGTCATTGCAGTATACACTCGAGTGGTCATCAGGCTCTTCAAAGTTCTTCTTCGACGGTTCGGAGGTTGCCACAATCAACGAGAATGTACCGACGGCGCCGTCTGCCTTCCTCGTCAACGCGGTAAGTCATACAAGTCGTCGTACAACGAGCGTGTGTCTGACGCAATCTGTTCCGTACAGTGGTCTGGTGGCAACCCCAATTTCACCGCTGGCCCGCCTACGGAGGACGCTATTCTTAGGGTCTCGAAGATGGAGTTTATGTACGAGACGGCGTGAGGCATCTGCACATACAGCATTGGACGAACATCATGACATGTATTGTTAGCTTGAGAACCGACTCTTTCTCGCAGAATCTACCCTTCATCTTTCCGATGTATCGTCGCGGAAGTGAAAAAAGGCGGTGGGTAAAACTATTTTCAGTCACCCATGCCAGCAATATCCTTGCAACCCATTACGGCATGGAAATTCACAGTATGTTTTTGGTTCGTCGTCGGATGGAGTGCGAAGCCTCCGCCAAAGGTACCATATTGTCGGTCGTGAAACCGACCAACTTAGCATGGCAGATGAGCCACCAATAGATTCTGGACACGGATTGCTAGCGCCATGCCGTCAATTCTTCATTCACCACTGTGTCCCATGATGATGCAAGAGCGCATCAGCCCTCACGCAAGAGGACGAAACGGACGCTTATAGACGCTTATGGGCCATGCTTTTAAGCTCTCACAGGAATACCGCTGAACCGGTGAAGGCGACGTACATGCGCATACCCGGACACCGAGCCGGATGCAGCTCGAGGCGATCGCGACGCGGACTGGTGACCCTCGCAGGCAGTCGCAGGGCTGCCGATGAACGTTCGTTGGGTTTCGACCGGTGGCATGTTCGCGAAGTCCGAAGAGTTCCACTTACGAGCCGAGACCACATACCGCGGCAGGAACAGAACGGCCGAGGGCACCCGCGCGGTTGCGTACAAGATGGACGGTCGGTGCGCTTGCATTCAGAGACGACTTACATACAAGACAGGGCGTACATACCCCGCGTGAGCACCGCCTGCAAGCGGGTTGACGAGTCCGATGAATCGAGACGGACGCGGAACAAGGAGAATGACAGACTCACGTGTGCGGGGAGCGCATGGCGCAGGCGCGTCGGACGGGAGAACGAACACGCTGGGACGGGGCGGGCGGGGGAAATGAACGGGCGCAAACGGTCGCGCGAAAGACGCAAAAGCTTAAGTCATGGGCGGAACTGTTTGCCGAGCTGCGTGCGAAGAGGAAGGAGGAGGACGGCAGGACGGAGTCGAGCATCAGGAGACTATAGACGCCCGCGCGAGCCACCGTCGCCTGTGCGATCGTTCTCGGCGATGTCGCAAACTTCATCGCGGGTCACGCCCGTCTTTCCCCACAAATGACTCGGGCCTATATAATAACTCCTCCCGATCCTCTTCCTACCCCGACCTCACTCTTGCCTCTCCCCTGCCACCAGCCCTCCCCGGTCCTCTCGTACTTACTTCGTGACGACATACATACTCCCTGCCCCTGCCATGTCTTCGGGACCGTCCCTCGTCGACCAGTTCCCTCCGGAGCTGCTGTCGGTGATTTGCTCGTACGTTTACGCGTCTGGTTTCCACCCTCCGACGTCTTCTCTCGACCCTCATCTCTACTCTGACCACCCCGGGGCGCCAGTCTCCCTTCCCTCCTCGTACCCATGCGCATACTGGCCTGAAGCCGTGGTCCGTCGAACACTTACCAGTCTCTGCCAAGTCAACAAGGCCTGGTACGACGCGGCGAAGCCGTGGCTTTGGCGTAAGGTCGAGATCCGTCTCCCCCGCAGCTGGTTGTCCATTGTGGAGGAAGTAGCGGGCGGAGACGACGAAGACGCGAACGAGGAGCAGGCCGCCCTCATCGTCGGTCAAACGCTCAAGAAAGCTGAATCGGCGGCGCTCGCTGCGGGCTCACTGCTCCGCGAATGTTCCGGTAACGACTCGGACGCCGCCGCGTCGGATCTCCACGACAAGGTCCTCGAGAGGCTCAGTGGGCCAGACATCTCCATCCCTCCGGAGCTGCTCACGCCACCTGCCAGTCGCGACCCCAGTCCCAGACGCCTCCGGACAAAGAGCAAGTCGCCTGCACGGTGGAAGCTCATGCGTTCTATTAGCGTCGCGGTGCAGGATGTCATGGAACGTGCTCACCCTGGGATTTACGGTATGTGTCGAACGTGCTGATACCCGTGTACACGAGTAATGACAGTGCCATCAGTCCCGCCTCCTCATGACCCACACCCTGGGCGTTTGGTGCAACACCTTGACTTTAACCACTTCCGCACCATCGGCATGCGGCGATCAGTGGAGGAGGGTGTCAACAACCGCTTCGTCACTGGAGACAGGCTTGTAGCGGTACTCAAGGTACGCAGTTGGTCTATTCTTTCTCGGGATCTTCGCAGCGTAGGTTGACGAACGTGTAACAGGAACTGCCAAATCTGTTGACCTTCGGCGCTACGGAGTACATGGATGGTGCTCTCACCTTCCCGGTACTGAAGGAGCTTCTTCTACGCGGTTCCGCTTCGCGTGGTCGCGGTCGCCCTGCACGCGGCCGTGACGTTGTGATCCCAGACCCCAATGACCCGGAGCAAGAGGACCTCGAGCGCCGGCGGGAGTGCAAGGATCTCACAGCCATCGACTTGACAGGGTGCGTTAGCGGGGTATTTGTGAGCGCCTTGACACAACTTGTGAACAACTTCCTCCTCGACCACTCCGAATCCGACCCAAGCGACAGTGATGATGAACGTGAGCGACGGCGCCCTCGCTCCAGGAACCTCGTTCAGGAGGAACCTTTGGTGTTCCCTGGAATGCGTCGCCTTGGTCTGCGCGGCGTAAAGTCTATCCAACCACACATTCTTGAGCCGCTCGTGCTTGCCTTCCCTCACCTGACCCACCTCGACCTGTCCTGCACCCGGATCTCACCCGAAGGTCTGGCCGCTCTCGGCGCGTCGCCCACCATCCGGCTGCAATCACTCGCACTTGAGCGCTGCAACATGCTCACCGGTGAGAGCATCCGGGATTTCCTCGTTGGAGCGCCTGCCGCTCGGGACATCCGGGAATTGTCGCTCTATGGTGACTGGACGTTCCCCTCCCCTCTCAACGAGGAGGAGCTGCACGACATCCTCGCCCTGGCGCCGTGTTTCAAGAGTGGACAGCTTGTCTACCTCGACCTGTCCAGCACCCCGCTCACGCGCGAGTTGCTTGTGGACGTTTGCCCGCCACAGCCGTGCCTCCGTTCCCTCGGCCTGTCGCACATCCGGAACCTCGAGCTCACCGCCATCGCTCGGTTCCTCACGGAGAAGGCGAGCAAGGTCGAGGTCCTCACCCTCGTCACCTCCACCCCGGAACTGGGCTACGGCGGCCCGGTCGTGTCTGCGCGCCAGGCGACTATCGCGCTACACGCGCAGCTCGTCCGCCCACTGTGCACGCCACCGTTCTCGTTCAGCCTGACCTCGAAGCCGAAGACGGAGGACCCTCCCACACGCCTGCGCGTCATCGAGCTTGCGCCACCGCTCCTCACTGGGCTCGGCGCAGGAGCAGGGACGTGGAGGATCATCAGGAGCAAGGGCGGACGCGGCTGGTACGTCGACACTGCGAGCGGGTGGGTCGCACAACCTGCAGCCGATGGGAGGAGTCGAAGGGAAGTGTGTTGAGGCGAGACCTGGAGCCCACCCATCCCTGGCGAGTCGAGCTGGAGGCGCTAGCCGATGCGAATGGTAACGTGAACAGCGGTGTTGGTTGGCACGCGCGCAAGATGGAGGTGAGTGCCAGATGGCATCGATTCTTCTGCGGTACCTGTGGGAACTGATGTTGACGATCCTTAGGTTCTTCATGGCGATGGTCTACTAGGCCGTGAGGCTGGCCTCTATGGCGCTGTAGCCTTCGCATACCAAGGATGAGGAACTTACGCGCCTTGTCCGTGCCAGACGGCGGCTCTCGGTGCTGGTGCGCTCTTCGGTTATCCTCTCTTCTTCTTCGATGGATGTTCTCCGTCCTCCCTCCTCTTGGGCCTATGGGCTGGGGCCCTCTTAATCTTCCCACGTTCTGCTGTATGTATACTGTGCATCACCGTCTGCGCTACATACGCATACCATCGCCCGCCGCCGGCCTCGTATCACATTCCCCGCCTCGCGAAATCTTGGATACATACCATACCACTTACGCAAATTACTAACAAAAGTGTTCCCGTATCGATCGAAAGGGACAGTACTAGTCATCACGACCATCTGTACATTATCGTCCGCAGGCATTCTACTTACCAAATGGTATATATACAATGATACCTCTTCTGCGAGACGTTCGACCTTTCGCCAAAACGTCGCGGTGGTCGGTAACCAGTTGCGAACCAGTGCGTGTCTTCTGGCTACGTTCAAGGGCCACTATCGAGGGACAACGGAGGAGCTTCGCTGCATCGGTTGCGGCCTCAAAGATCCAGAAGAATGTAGTTGAGAAGCAAATGCGGCGATACAGCGCTCGCGGTTGTGCCCGCAAGCCCATCTCATAGGACACTCCCAGAATCTCCGCATGAGTACCAACTAATTTGACCTGTTCTGATTGCAAACCCAAGCCGGCATCTCACGAATTGTGTGGTTCACACATCTGTATCTTCAATCACTCGGCTACGTACCTAGTTATCAGCGTTCCTTGCGGTCACTCCCAGAATCTCCGCATGAGTACCAACTAATTTGACCTGTTCTGATTGCAAACCCAAGCCGGCATCTCACGAATTGTGTGGTTCACACATCTGTATCTCTAATCACTCGGCTACGTACCTAGTTATCAGCGTTCCTTGCGGTCACCTCCGAGAATTCCGGGGAGCGCGCATGTGGTTGGATGTGCAGCAGTTTTGCACACGCCAAGGCACCATCGACATCGCGAAGCCTGTCATGCACCCAGATATGCCGTTATACTAGTACCGTCGCGGGACTATGAACCACAATACTGTACGAAGGTCTAGGCGCAGCATCGCATCGTGTACCCCGGACCCGGGACATCCCAATGATCTCATTGTACTGTGAGAGGTACCTTCTGCAGTAGGTAACTGGCGTACGCTAAGTAAGTACTTACAGGAGGGGTTCAACACGATGAAAAAACACGATGCACGAGTGTGACGTCGGGCTGCGTCGGGTCTATTGAACGCCGAGACAATTGCTTGGCTGACCTCATTATCCACTCTGTGCAGGTCATCGCTGGAAACTATCACGTCTGACACACCAACACAGTAAGTACTGACTTGCAGTCCCCGAGCTCGAGGCCTCAACCGCAGCTGCTTATGTATATGCGGACCGCCTCGGACGCCTCCGCGGCCCAACTGCGAAAGTTCTTCTATACTCGAGCAGCAGCGCTAAGCTGGCCGCTGGTCTCGTGGGAGACGCACCGCCGTGGTGCTAAGCTGCGCCGCTTGAGCGAACGTCGATCCTGACAGGACGTGGGGAAGCGCGAGACTATTCTCGATAAAGACTCGATCGGCGTGGGACCTGGGTTTGTCTGGAACCTGCGACGAAGAGCTTGCTGAGGTTCCTGCAGACTTGTCGAGTCATGCTCAAGTTACTGAACGCCTGAACGCCGCTCATCATGCATACTTATCGGAGACGACAAGTGGAAGGGCCGGAACCCAATGACATGATACCGTTGGAAAGATGTGCACGCACCTTGGTTTCCAACGATTAGGCTACGCGCTGCACTTGTGGAGACCGCCGGGGGCTGTCATATCGGGCCTTGACTTGCGCGGTTTCGACCTCGTCGGCCATATCGTCTTCGCAAGAACGTTCGCCGATAGCGGGCTTGTACCGACAGCTGTTCTTCATAAGTGCGTGAATGAATCTGAAACATGTCTTGCAGACGTCCTGCGACTGTCCCGGGCCTGTGGCCATAGCGCCAGTATCTGCGTATGGACGAGTCGCACACAGTAAGACGACTGGCTGACGAACGCGTACACTGCAAGTGACAAACGACCTCCGCAGGTGGTCATCGCAATGCGGAGCAAGGAGGGCAATCGCCTTGAAAGAATCTGCACAGCATCGAGCACGGTCGCAGGAATTGTCCGAGTCGACGCTTGGAGCCGCGGGCGGCGGGCGGCCAAGTATCCGTACGCCATGACGGACCGAGGGCAAGGTCAATGCATGCGCTTAGAATCGATTGTCGCGGGCGCAGCGGCATATGGACCCTTAGTACTGCCTCAGGTAGTCGTCGGCACCTAGTGACATAGCCGTGCACGTCGGTTGCGTGCTGCCACTGTGAGCGCCAGCCCGCCTCATTTCCGGACTCCAAACTACCGGTACCCCCCTGTTCGACCACTCAATGTGCGGTCAAGTGCGAACATGCCAAACATTCGATTTTCGAACTTTCGAATCGCACACTAGAGTACCGAAATGAAGTCCAAATTCATAGGCTGTAGCTAGCATCCTGTATGGTACATCCCTTCGACGATGCTGGCCTTGGACCGGTACCGCGAAGTACTGCGATCTTGTCACTCGTCCTCAACCATGTCCTCGCCTTCCGACACAAACTGCGCGTGCGCATAAGGTCCACTCCGGTCGATGATTCCCCACCACCCTCGCGCGGCGTCATACACTCGACCAACGACACATTGAACTGATGCGATGTCGACGACCTCAAGCCTACCCATCTTCTTGTAGAATGGAAGCTTGTAGGAGTCGCTGGTGAGCTCGATTTCGGCGGTATGGATGGCGGCAAGTAGGAGTGTCGATGTAGTATCAGTCCCGAGCTCTTCCGATGCTGGAATCTCGAGGACAAATGTCGTGCGCAGCTGCCCGTAGAAGTTCTGCGCAAAGAACTCGGGTGCTGCGCGTTTTATGTGCGCGTTCTTGTCTACGAGGAGCTGATACTGTGTGATGGCCAGGGACTTAGTACATAGAGCGTCAGGAAAAGAATCATGTAGCGGAACTCACCCTGATCCATGATGCATCGCGTGAATTCTGACTCTCCGAGATCAGGTCAGCAGCACGAATAAGGTCTCCACCTTCGAGGCGAAGTATTCGTCCCCATTGCTGGAGTCTCTTTGGTACATGACGCCTTGCAGTGGCCATGGTTACATTGAAACGGGTGGAAAGGCACTGTGCTATCTTCGAGTGTAGCGACTTATTGACGTCCTCGGTACGTCGAGGCCCTAGAAGCATGCATTTCGGATCTATCTCGGAGTGATAAGGGCGGCGGAACGATGCGATGCAAAGTGGAACCAAGTACTTACATGCGTCGCATTGGTACGAATATTCATGGGAAGTGGTGCGCGACTCCGGCTTGAGAGAGAGTTGCTCATGGAGGTCGTACTTGAGTTCGATCTGGGAAAGCTGAGCAATGTCAGCAGCGTAGGAGCTCAGGCTGGCGTAGGGAAAGCGGCGACTCTTGACGGCGGGAAGGAGGATACCACAGAAGCGTTCTGTGGGAAACTCCCAGACAGTCCATACCGGACCGATCATTTCGAGTGCGTCCGGGATGTGTAAGAGCGCGTGGATGGTGAGCGGGCATGCAGATGCACGTTCAGGAAGATACTCTACATAGAGCCTATCACAAGAGTGTTCAGACCTTGGCAGAGTGACGTGCTAGTCTGTGCACCGCGACATACCTTTCATAATCACTGACCCATTTAACGACGCCCTCTCGTACCTTGGTTATGTCGTCATCCGTGATCTCGAACTGAAGGCAAACATTGATAATCTTGACAAGCTCCATATAGTGCCGGTAGTAGCGTTGATCTTGAAACTTGCGGCGGAGGAGGATCGGCGCGAGGTGGAGGGCGAAGAAGCACCACATCTCCGCCGTGAACAGATAGGCTTCGGTGGCGATGTTAGGGACACGGGCACCGAAAGCGGATGGAATTGTTGCCCCGGAATCAACACATGCAGCCCCGAGCCTCTCCCATACCGCCGGCAGGAGGACAAATGGGGAATCCGAGATATCGAGCTCCTTGAACTCGCCCTTCCATAGCGAGACAAGGTTTGGGATGAGGTTCTCGAAGATCTCGTGCATGAAGCCGTAGGGGAATGATGCGGGGAAGGAGAGCGAGGATAATGAAGCCAAGATCGGAAGTCCCTTGATGCCGTATTGCTTCTGCAACCGCTCCGCCTCTGCCTCCGTGTCCGCGGCCTCGATCTCACGGGCTTGCGACAGGATCTCGTCATGTGTACGAGCTGGTAGAGCGGCAGGATCGTAGCTCGTACTGTTGGGAAAGTTCCGACGGTCGTGGGGAACGTACAGCGTCTTCGAAATGCCATTCCTGATAGCTTCAATGTTGCAGAAGCGACATGGAAGCAGGGCGTTGTGGCCCTTCATATGCATGATCATTGATATTGCAGGGATGTCGCCGAAGACCGCGATGAGATAGGCACGGAGGAGGAACATGGATTGGCTGAGAGAGTCGAAAGCGGGGATACCGATCTTGAGCTTGAGGAGCTCCTCCATCAAGGGATAAAGGAAGGAATCGACGTCCCATGGCTTCTGAGGCCCGGGGATGATGGCGACACAGAAGATGTTGCGCCTCTTGAAACGCTCTTCCGGTGGCAGGTTGTAGTTGTAGACCAGAAGGATCCACGCGGAGTGCTTGCGCGACATGCGCCCTTTGAACGGCGAGAAGCCATCTGTCGAAAGTCCTAGGGCAACATCGCGATGGTCGGAGAAGTGTCGGTGACCTAGACGTTGTCCGTCGATTGTGACGTACTGACCACACAGAGAGCGGTAGTGTTGACGGTCGAAGATGTCTGTTGTAACGCCCGGACGGTGGACGTGCTCACGAGCTCGGTACTGGCCCTGTGTTGCAGTTGTGTGATTGGCGGCAAGGCCAGCGAGACGGGGGATGATGGGGTTGTAGATGTAGGGTTTGCGGGGCTTGTTCCCAGCGGCATACCGCGGTTGACCGCATTTAGGACAGGCACCAAGGTCGGAGTAGGCAGGGACATTGAAGTTGATGCAGCTATTGATGCATGCCTCGTAGCGTGCCGGCTTGAATCCTGACAGGCACTCGATACGGCGCCGCGCTCGACGCAGATTACACAGTCCCGAGCGTGGAAATGTGTACTGGAGTTTATTGAATGTACTCTCTGACAGATAGTCCTGCGTCTTGAGAGAGAACGCGCGAAGGAGCTGAAGATCGTCGTCATTAAGTGACGATCCATCTGCAGGTATAGTGTCAGTCATATTCCTTTCAAATGTTAACGGCGAGAATATCTCACCAAGTTGGGCCGCTGCACACTCAAAGTTCTCCTGTAGCTCCTCCTCTGCGGATAGCCCCGAGCCCCCGGTGCCATAGAACTCCATTACCAAGTCAACTAATGCGGCCTCCTCCTGTGTCAGGCCGCGTGCACTACCGAGATCATCCTCCTGGGCCGGAAACTCCTCCTCTTGAGCGAACGGTCGGACGTCTTCGTCCTCAACCTCCTCACAAGTGACGCGACGCCGCACGAGAGCAGGCTGAGTGGACGGAGGAGTTGGAGGCGGCAAGTCGAGGATGGGATGGGGAGGATCCACTTGCATGGGACTATTGCACGCAGGAGAGGCGGCGCACGCGCGCGGAATATGAGCGACCTCTGGGGTTCCTTCCAGAGGAGAGGGTGCTTGATTGACAGGAGGAGGGGAACCATACTGGTGAGGCGCAACTTCGAGCCGGCCCTGCGAGGCAAGTATATTGGCGGCGATTCGAGCGGGACCCTTGCCGCGAAGATGCCGGCTCTCTGTGCTCTGAGTCACTGGCTTATTACACCCGCAACGGCACCGACGCCTCTGGCTGCTTGTGCTGATTTTCTGGCCGCGTTTCGTCCCCGATGCTGCCCGCTTTGCCCGGGCTGTGTCTAACTCTCTCTGAGTCCTCTTGCGTGCCATAGCGGTCCTATTCAGTGTCGCAATAATTAGTATTATCACAAACCATATCGCAAGGCTCTTCTTACGGTATGGAGTAGTTGTTTTGTAGCTGTAGGCAAAGGCGGTGAGTGATGGTCCACGAGCGCTGTGGCCAACGGTCAGTGACGTAATGCACGTGACCGCGTTGGCGCGCCATTATATAGCGATGGGGTGGAGCGTGACACTTCCTTTTGCTCTCTACCGCCATGGCACAGTCATCTTCATCGAAGACCCTCGCTGCGAAGGACAAGAACAAGTCCGCAAGCTCAAAAGCGCGCCGACAGTCCGCTGCCCACATCAAGGATGCCTTAAAGAGGGCGAAGAATGCTCAGCGCGCCCGCCAGGGTAAGGGCTCGGGTGCAGGTTCAGGTCATACACAGCGCCGCGGACCCTCGAACAAGGAGAATGCGTCAGGACAGAGAACCGGAGGCGATCTGACGCCAGAGGAGCTCATAGAGAAGCTAGAACAGGCTGAGAGTGAGTCCTTCTCGTCTACAGGAGATTCCCAGTTGATACCACAGCTTGGGCTCGGTAGAGAGGATCAAGGAACTTGAAAAGCGTGATGACGACGAGCCTGCTGAAAAGATCCCGAAGCCTTCGGGCCAGGCGCATAGTGACTACCAGCTCAAGGCTGCGATGGGTCTTAGCGACAAGCCTCAGAAGTACAAAGCAATCCGGGTACGTCCTCAGCATCATCTTCTCAAGTATCCACATTGCTCATCCATCGTAGGATTGTGTTCGTGAACTCGTCCGTGGTGCTATGATCGATTACAACGTGCACTGGAACCAGCAGCCCAAGCGGAAGATCGTCTCGATCTTCGATGTGGTGCGTACTACTCAATCATCCTCGATGATATCAAGTTATCTAACCTCTTCATGACGCACTTCAGGCACGCCAGAGGCATCCGTATCTCAAGCGCTTCGCCCATGACTGGGCGACTGAAGATATCGCGAAGGCTCATATTCGACGGGTCCGTTACTGGCGCAACAGGCAGAAGAAGGAGGCCGAGGCCGACGGCGACGACGAGGACGGCTCCAGCGGTTCTGGCGGTTCTGCGCCTGGTTCCGACAACGAGGGTTCGAATGGCGCAAGTCCGGGTGCCGAAGATGGTACGGACGACGTTCCCGAGGACGACGAGGACGACAACGATCATCCTTAAGTGACCTTCAAGCCGCCAGCACTGGCAGAATATCGACGCTCGCAAGCCGCGACCGCGCGCGGCATCTCCCTCCCTCCCTTCATGGACGCTCTTCTGCTCGCACACGACGGTGGCCCTCGAGGCTATTCTTTGTATCCATAGCTACTGTATATTATACTCGCCGCTGTACATCCTGTATTCATACTGTATATAATGCCACTGTTTGTCGCCCTCGAGCTGCCGATGTGTGCTCAACCTGTCTCGCTACCAGTACCAATGCCGAACGCATACCGCGCGTTCTCGAGTCGCAATATCGAACTTCTAGCTGCTGAAGTACCGTCCGAATGAGAAGTCCGATATATGCATTTAAAGTCCAAACACTGTTGCTGCAGATTCGGACTTCTACCTACTGATTATGGACGTATTCGACCATGAGAAGTCTGAAAATGCGACTTATCGCGACCGGCAAAACATCCGGTTTTCGGATGTCCTGACGCGCACAGTGTGCTTCCGCTCTTCCGGGGCTTCATACCATAGGACCCCAGGGCCGCCTCGGTTCACCGCATTACTGGCATGGAACCTTCAAGAGTGGCAGGCTCGTAATTGGACTAGGCACTAGACTGCAAGGCGCTGCGGAGATGAGTACTGCAGACCTCACCATCGTGACCTGTACTGAACCACGAGGCGAGTGAGAGCTCCAAGGTAGACGGCCTGTTCAAGGCTACGTACATCTTTCATGACAAAGAGAGCACGTACTGTACCGCAGCAAGACCTTGAGGATTCGCGAAGACTTCATGGTGGGAGCCTCGTGGTACGTAAGTTAACATGCCCACGGAGCACCACGCCGGAGCGGCAGAAGTGCTTGCCGTATGAGCAGACCGAGCGACGGCCATATTGACGCAAGCCAATGAACTTTACAGTTTCCTGTACATGGCCGACCAGCCGTGGCAGAGGGAATACCGCCGCTGAAGCTTGAAGCAGTGCGCTTACGGCCTTCGCAGTCGCCCGTGAGAGGTTGTGCTGCGAATGCGTGAGCTCGTGGTGCCTGAAGGCGACGTAGGGTCCCTGCAGCGACTTTGGCCCAGGAGGTATGTCGCGCCACAGTCGCACAATGTTGAGGGTCGGGCGGGAGTGGTGAGGTCGAATGCATGCTCGGACTGCATACTGGAAGATGAGTACGTCAGCTGGGATATGAGCTGGTAGAGTGAAGGTCTATGACTGCTCCACGATTCTGCGAGGGATAGGTAGGACCGTTCCAGAAGGTAGGGCATGATTGTCAGGGGCGGTAAGAAGCAGGGATGCGATGAGGCGGAACGCCGCCGTACTGAGACCGGTATCCATGAACAGCAAGTGATCGGTCCGTGCGTGCGTAAAACATCTTCACGGTGAGATTCGCCTGCAACAGTGGGAGTACGGCGTCTACGACGCCTCGCAGACCCGGTCCACAGCAGGCGGCACTACGTGGCGTCGATGCACGCTTCGTTCCGCCTCGGAGGTGTTGACTTGCAGAGAGGACGCACCTCGGACCAATGCCCGAGCGGGATGCGGCGGCGGTGCAAGATTGCTGCTGCGCAGTCCGGGCCCAATACAAGTTACTGTGAAAGCGCGTAGATATGGTCAGACAATAAGAACATACTCATGGCTAGCGTCATGCTCACCAGTGGTGACCATTCGACACAATATTGTCCGGGAGGCAACTAGAACAAGGATACAGTACTTACATAGACGGACTCCCCTGCGACCCAGATAACTCGGCGATATGCGGCGTTGGGCGCATGCTGGGCGGCGCGCCTGTGAGGCAGATCGACCTCTTGGCCAGAAAGACTAAATTGCCATTCGACAGAGCGGCATGGTGGGGCGGTGCATGCATCCTTGCGTGTCCTCACGTTAGGCTGGGCATGTCACATATTTGTCGGAAAGTATTGGATGACTTACCGTATGGAGCTAGCGATCAACGGGGAGGCTGATATGTCGTTCAAGTCAGGACCGCTCACGGATTAGGTCTAAGCGCATATGTTGCACTGGTCGTGCTGGGACCGGCAAGAAGCGAGGGCGTCGGAAATGTGGTGCGGGTGCGGCGGGTCCCGTACTCGGGGGTCCGATGCGGATAGGCCTCACATGCCGGTAGGTGAGGCGAACTCGCTCGCGATTGAATGCAAGGCGCGCTGCCTGTAATCAAGCTGTCGCGCAGCGTAGTAAGCTTACACCTGTACGGGAAAGACTCATTGGGAGGGATGGACCCGGACGAACGATTCTGTGTTTCCCATCACAACCCTGTTGAAGACGGTATTGCTGTCGCCCTGTTACGCCGCTTGTGGTCTAGGGCGACATAGCTTGAGCATCATTGCAGATGAAGGCACGGAAGCATGTCGGGTTCTAGCGTACTTGGAATATGCAGACGGTCAGGCTATCGAGATGGCACAGAGCTGGTGTCAACACCACTTCGAGCTGTTGAGATTCTAAGGTCGAGCAAGATGTCCTTTTCTGCCAGTGCCAGTGCATAAGTTGCGCATCACACTGCGCGGGCAGGGGCGTGATAGCTATGATAGCAGGCAATGATGCCGACGCATGGTCAAATGATGAGTCGGAGGCACGTACTCAAGTTACTCCCAGCTGTTCGCATTCGCCGCTGCTGTACGAGCTCGGTAGGTTCGAGGCGTAAGTATTCCGAGTTGGTTACAGCAGGTCCGGAAAGTAATGAGACGTTGGAATTTTCTTTCGATACCTGTCAGTCTTCCGAACGCATCTTCCGGGGGCCATCTTCCCGTAACAGACGCCCATCTCCGGCCGAGTCAATAAATGCATCGTAGTCCACGCTTCAAGTGTTCGACCTCCGCCTCATCGGGGAACAAATCTGACTGCGAAAGTAGCCGTAAGGTTAGGGCTTCAAAGGTTGACAGGTGTCACCTTGAGCGCCTACAGTCCGGAGGATGCGTTCGGAGGAATGGCAGGTATCTTTCCCGTGTCGAAAAAAAGCCCACGAGTCTCATTACTTTCCGGACCCGCTGTAAGTCCGATGCTGGAGTAGCAGTGGTGTCAGCGTGTGCGTTACCCCGGTGAGTAGCGTGGGAATTGGGGCCAATGGGGGCGTGCGAATCAAGTGCGGAGGCCGGGGTCTCAGCGTTGCAATTGAACTACGCAGCGGCTCTGCATCTGACCACCTCTACCACCCACGCGCCAAGTACTTATATCACTCTTGCCCGTAACTCCCTGTCTTGGCCCCTGCTGTCTTCCAGTTTCCCTCCGTCCTTGGCTTCCTGCTATCCTCGCCCCGCACAGCACCATGGATGAAGAACACTTCGCCAGAACACAGACCGCGGCCATCGGAAGGAGGACGACATTCGACGAAGCTGCCATCCAACAGCCCTCCCGCAGGTCGACTACAAATGGGACCACCCCAGTCACGAGAGCTACATCCCGGTCCTCACAGCGTTCCAACCCCTTGCAACTCCTCCGCGCGCTCACCATCCCAAATCATAAAGTGGCAGACCCACCGTCACTCATGCACGGGATAAAAGCTATCATCATGGGCTCGTGTAAGTTCACGCACGCCGCTGCACTTGGCTTGCTCGCTCATTCTTGGCAGGGCTTAACGTTCTGCTCGTGTTCATACCCGTCTCGGTGCGTTCCATCACTCCGGCCTATGACGTATGATCTCACTGGGCTCTGTAGTGGGCCATGTACCTTGCCCTCCCGCGCACACAGCAGAACCAGACCCTTACCTTCGTCTGTGAGTTGTGTGTTCGGCCACTTATGCACCTGTTGCTGATCATGCAACGCCACAGTTGCCTTCCTGGCCATTATACCCCTGGCGAAGGTGAGCATTAGCTGGGCCACCTCGTCTTCCCCGCGGCTTATATGGCAATGGTAGCTTCTCGCTTTCGCCACCGATGAGCTCTCAATGCGTGTCGGACAAACGCTCGCAGGTCTAATGAACGCTACTCTGGTAAGGATTTCGCCACACTCACCACTTTGAACATACATTGACGGACTGCTCCAGGGCAATGCGTATGTATTCCACATCACCGTGGTGTCCTTCCCACGCTGACAGCTATCACCTCAGCGTTGAGTTGATTGTGGCTGTAAGTCACGTTGGCGTAGAACTGCTTGGACATATATTGATGAGGTTGGATGTCAGATCATCGCGCTTGTACACTGCGAAATTGCAGTTGTGCAATCATCGCGTACGCCTTTCATCTTATCTGGCGGGCAGTTCCGATTACTTACTTCTCTCACGCCCATGCTGTAACTCAGTGGTCGGCTCGATCCTCAGTAACCTCCGTACGCAAGCGCCTTGACCACAATAGGCGCTCACATACTGAATTGGTGTTCATTTGCAGTGCTTGTGCTCGGAATGTGCTTCTTCGCTGGAGGTACAAGGTTCTCGGAGCAGGGTTTCGGAGTCAGTGCGTATCATCTCTCTGATATCATCCTAGTTCGCTGCGGTGGCGGCGACGAGGCGCAAGGCTGTACAGTTCGCTCACACGATCTCTTCCTCCTTCTGCTCCCGATAACTGGCTATGCACGCGGCACGGCTTGACTGTCAATAGGTGTAACACAGCTCAACTCGTCGTTGCTCACCATTTCTGTCATTGCGGTGTTGCTGCCGGCTGCATTCCACTTCGTCGGGGACTCCACAATCGCCGACCCAAAGGAGACCAGCGACATCCTTTCGCTCAGCCATGGGGTGAGTCGATTCGTCATAATATCGCTGTAGCAGCGTTGACGATGTCCTTTTGTGCCAGGTTGCCATTATACTTCTTTTCAGTAGGTTTCCTGCTAGACATGATTTGTTCGGATACATGCTGATCTTGCGTGCGCACGCACCAGTCTATGGTTGTTTCCTTGTTTTCCAGCTCTTCTCGCACAAGGACATGTATAATGATGAACACGGCGATATTGTGCCGTCAACCAAATACAAGCCAAGACCGAAGAAGGAGAAGAAGGAGGGGTCGGAGAAGAAGAGCATATTTGGATGGCCGAAGGCGAGCAGCACTGCTGTCGCCGCTAACGGTGATCCCGCGACTGCGACCGCTACTACGAGTAGTGACTCCAGCCACTCGGAGACCGCGCAAGGCGATGTTGAGGCTAATGATACTGAAGGTCCACACGCCGAAGAGGAGGTCGAGCAGCCCCAGATGAGCGTTCCGCTCACGGTCGGCCTGTTGGTCGTCGTCACAGTGGTGAGTGGGACATACCAGGGGTTCTTCCAGATACTCGCAAGTTATACTTGACTAACTTTCTCCCACAGCTAGTTGCGGTGACTGCTGAGTTCCTGGTTGACTCCATTGATGGTGTGACAAAATCCGGAGCCATCAGCAAGGAGTTCGTCGGCTTGATCCTCCTGCCCATCGTCGGCAATGCCGCAGGTACGTCGCTTGAGTCCACTGTCGCCGAGCGGAGTTCCGTTTTCCCCGCTTTGCTTGTCACTTATCCATGTAACATATCCGGACTCACGCCGCTCCCTGTCTCCGCCCATAGAACATGTCACCGCTGTCACGGTATCAGTCAAGGACAAGCTCACGCTCTCGCTCGGAGTTGCCGTCGGCTCGAGTATCGTACGTGTCGTCCCCGAGCACCGTCTCGTTATTTCGCCGGAGATGACAGGCTGACATACGCTTATCCGGCGCGGTACACAGCAAATTGCGTTGTTCGTGATTCCGTTCATCGTGACGCTCGGCTGGATTATTGGCAAGCCGATGAGCCTGCTCTTTGATCCTTTCGAGTCCGTCGTGCTCTTCCTGTCCGGTACGTCTCCGCATTGCTCTGCGCCGCACACGTTCCGTGCTGACCGCCGCTTCCCCCAGTCATTGTTGTCAACTACACCGTACAAGACGGCAAGAGGTGAGTGTTACCCACGTGTTGGGGTGCGGGCCACGCGCCCGTCTCCGCTTCGCGTCATCTCCGTCGTGTCGAGCGCATTGCTAACGCATGTCCGTAGTAACTGGCTAGAAGGCATGGTCCTGATGTGTTTGTATGTCATCGTCGCCGTCGTGTTCTGGTACTATCCAGGTGAGCGCTCCGTCGTTTCCGCGCCGTATCTGGACCCAACTCATATCCGTCGCTCTCCAGGTGTCCAAGAACTCAGCACTGGCCTCACATGCTAATATATTCTCGAAACGCATACGATACGATCCATGTCTTCATCCTTCTCCGAGTCTCGTACACCGTGATCATCATTCCCAGGGCATCCGGGGCGCTGTGCTATATTGAACTGGACCTCACGCAGCCATCGTTAGTCGACTGTATTTCTATACGATAATCTTCTTTTCCTAGAAGTAGTAGGCCCCGATCTTCAACGGACGACTGCCTCAAACGCTTCGCTCCGCTCCTTTTGCATTTACCCTTCCACTTTTACCCCACATTGATAATTTCATCTACTATGCCACGACCTTACTAGTTGCCTCTCATCATGACATACAGTACACAGCCTCCCGCGATACACGTAGTTTCTGCACGACGTCTGACTCGCTTCAGCAGTTGCATCCCCGCACTTTTTGCTCATTGTCTTGCTCCACACCGTCTTGCTTCCGAATGATACCTGGTATCGTGATGTCTTCTTGACCTGCTCTTGAGTCTTCGTGTTATGCGCGTCGCATGTAGAGTCGCTGTGTTGTTGTAGCTAACGATGTCAGCGGTAGGTGCCGAGTACGGCCGTATACATACCCGAGTTTGTCGTCCTTGCGTGTGACAGGCGGGCTGGCGGCTGGGTTACCTGCGAGCGGAAAGTGGAAAGGAGCCCGGGGGCCGGCGGGAAGCTTAAGCTTAACGTTATCACGACAGGCGGTGGGGAAGATGATTGTGACAGTACAACAGAACAATTGCAAGATAATGATACAGCAGAAGAAGGATTGAGGGTATATACGCGGCTGCCTCTGTGCTACGAAGTGCCGTAGCCTTACCGCTCCATGACTTACCGTCCTCAATCAGAGCTTCGCCTTGGCCGAGGATCCCGGATTGACCAGTGTTGCCGCTGCTGCTGCGAGAACGGTCGCGTTGCGTTCCTTGACCTTCGTGGCTGCGGGGCGAGCACATGTCAGCTCGTCTCTCACGGCGTATAGCCCCACCAGGCTGGAGAAGGAAGGATTGGGAACACGCACTGAACATGACTTTATCGCCCTCCTTCCACATCTCGGTGACAAGAGTCTCGCCCGGATAGACGACGCCCGCAAACCTAATACGCCAGAAGTCACCAGTCAGCGCCCCGCCCGAACACAAAGTTGACGAACGTGCGCGCGTCCGGGAGGAGCGCGCACACCATCCGTTGGTCGCTGAGCAGCATGTACGCACCGCACTTTAATGTCCTTGTATTCGCCGAACGTCTTAAGGACGTGCTTCCCGGATATGCCCATGGAGCACAGACCTGACGGACGGAAATGTGGTCAGCACCATCTTATCTGAGTTACTCTGTCTCGGACTACACGGTATGACGGGTTATCCGAGTCTTACCGTGGAGAATGGGCTTGTCAAACCCGCCCACCGCAGCGAACTCCGGCAGGATCTGACGGCAGAATAACGTCAGTTGAGCTACGGACAGCGGAAATGGGGGCACAGGCACGTACATGCAGCGGGTTAGTGTCACCGCTCAGACTGTGGTCGCCATGGTGTGAGGTTCATGTGCGTAACTTAAGGTTAAAGTTCGCTCACCGATACAACGCGGCTTGAATGGTCAGCGTCTTCTCCTCCACGACAGCGTCAGGCTTTCGTTTGGGAGGCGAGTTCTCGGCCGAGGCCGGGCCGCGGTCTGCGATTAAACATAGGTCAATATGTTCGACACCAGGACCTCGGCCTTGCAAGGCGGAAAACGCACCTTTGCCTGTCCGCTTGCCCCCAAAGCCGCCAGACCCACGAATAAACAGGGTGGATTGATTCTCGAAAATGACCTTGCCCGAGTGCTTGTCCTTGGTCTCCACAATGGCGGTGACAGCAGCAGCCTTGCCCTTGTCCAGAACCTCCATCAACCTGCCCCAGGCCTACTCAGCACGCTCTAGTCTCCACCACATAACACGGGCCGCTTACCTTGCTTCGTTGACGAGCTCGCCGCTGGTCGGTATAGGGGCCTTGATGGACAAGTACTGCTCCCCATGGAGCAGCTTTGCCTGCACACACGACCGGAGGTCAATCTCGTTCGGTCTCCACAGTTTGGACACGACTTACAGGGTTGAAGTTCGGCAGGAAGTCGAAAGACAGGCCTGTACTGGCCTGGAACTGAGGGATGACACCGAACGTCGGCAGGGCAGCAAACTCCTCATGGTTCTCGTAAGTCCACTGCAGCTCTTGTTCTGTGGCGCCGATGCCCAGATTGTACAGGATGACGTCGCGCTCGGTGTAGCTGAACTCGACGGGCTCCTGAACTTCCTTCTTCGCGTTCGCAACGACCTCTGAATCCTCGGGGTCCGCGTACGGGTTGTCAGAGTCCGATCCGCTGGCTGCGTTCTCGTCTACATTGCCAAAATTCTCGGCGATCTGGAAGCGAACGCAGTCAGCAATGCACACGAGTGTCTCGGCTCGCGGTCCTTCCCACCTGCATGAACGCTTCTTGAGTGCTCCCGGGGTTCGTGGCTCGGCCGTCATCTGCAATCTCCATGAGCGAACCGCATATGACGAGCCTATGCGCTCAGACTTACCGAAGTCAGTGATCGTCTTCCACTTCGAGATGATGTGCTCGGGCTGCAGGGGACGGTTGACAGGGAAGCCGTGGCCGCCAGTGCGCTGCCACCTGATCTGTGCTATCCACCCCCAGCAACTTGGAAGATGCCACCGGTCGTCTCGTCGTTCGAATCACTGCTGAGGTAGCCAACAAGCGGCGCAACGTACTCCTCCTGTGTATCACGAGATCAGGGTCGCCAAAGGCGAAGGAACAGTGCTTGTTGCGAACCTTGACAGCCTCGACGCTAATCCCACCACTACTCGAGCATAAGTGATGTACAGCACAAGGGAGCACCTGCTATACTCACCGGCCGAGCCCAGCTGATGTGCCGGCAGAAGGAATGACAACATTGGCAAAGATGTTGTACTTCTTTCCCTCGATTGCGAGGGTCTTGGTGAAGCCCAAGATACCCGCCTTGGCAGTGGAGTACTATTCCATTGAAGATTTAGAAGGACCCCAGACACTGAATATGAGGTACCTACGTTGGCAAGGCCCGGCAAGCCGTCTACGTGGAAGAGTCAACACGGAGTACCCTAATGCACACGCCCATCGAGGACTTACAAAGACCAGCTTGGGACCCCATGGTCACGATGCGACCATACTTCTGCTTGAGGAAGATGGGCCAAAGGGCCTTCGCGCACTATATGCACTCACCAGTCAGCACCTGGACGACGGAAAAGATCGAGCCACTGACCTTGTACGTTGCCCTCAAATGGACCGCAAGAACCTCGTCCCAGTCCTTCTCCGACAATTTCTCAAAGGCGCTCGGGCGTGCGCCGCCAGCGTTGGCCACCAGGACGTGTGCGCCGCCGTATTTGTCAAGAGCGACCTTCACGATGCCCTCGCCATCCTCAGCGGAAGTGACTGCTGCAACAGCCTTGCCGCCAGCTGAAGATACGAAGTCCGTGAGCCCATGATTCTTATCGGGTTTGAGAAGAGCGTACCCTTCGTAATCTCATCGACGATTGCCTGAGCCGCTTTCTCGTTTACGTCGTTCACCACCACGTTGCCACCAAGACGAGCGTACTGGAGAGCGTATGCACGACCAAGTGCCGAACCAGCGCCAGTAACGATCGCGGTCTTACCATCAAAGCGGACCTCCGGAGAGCCTTGCGGGTTCTCTGAGACCTTCGATGACTCCGCAATCTTCGCCTACGACGATTGCTACTTAGTTCGCGCCATATATTGATCAATTGCAGACCAACCTTGATATCGAAGTCCGGGAGGGCCTGGGGGCTATGTCATGGGCAGGGTAAGCAACGTCTGCCAGCATTCTCGTCACTGTACTTACTGTTCGGGGTCGGTGTCGAAGTCAATGATCTTTTCCCACTTCTCTTGTACGGCGGAAGGAGTGAACGTCTTGTCGGTCCTGAAGTACTGGCCCTTGCTACGTTCCCACCTAATCTCAGCAATGAAACCAGCGCCAACTTCGAAGATTCTTCCGTTTGCATCGGCGCCTTCTGGGTGGGTGATTGCAAGAACGAAAGGAGCGACGAACTCGGGCTGGTGGCGGACCGCATGAGACGTCGGAAACAGCTCATATAACAAAGAAACAGACCTTCAGGTTCGCGAGCATCTCTGGAGGCATGATCGTCTCCGTCATGGCCGAGGCAGCCATCTATAGTAGAGCCCGGTTATGGGGCAGATCACCCTGAAGGTGAAGGACTTACAGGCGCAACAACCATAGCCTTGATGTTGAATCGAGCACCCTCAGCAGCGAGTGCCTTGGTGAAACCGACCAAACCCATCTTCGCAGCACTGTAATTTGCCTGTCCGAAGTTACCTACGTCACTATGTGAGCGTCGTGTGCACATCGCAAGTCGGGTGATGACACAAACCATACAGTCCCGCTGCACTGGCGGTGTTGACGATGCGGCCGAAGCCTTGCTTCTGGAATATGGGCCATGCTGCCCTGGCGCACGAATACGAGCCCTTCAAGTGAACCGCCATGATTTGATCCCACTCTTGGTCGGACATGTTCTTGAAACTGCAAGGCGCAGATATAGCCGGGAAGCCATGGAACACAGCACACAACCTGAACGTACCCCTTGTCCCGCAGGATACCTGCATTATTGATGAGAATCGTGACCGCACCAAAGGCCTCCAATGCAGTCTTGATGACGGCCTCGCCGTCGGTCACTGAAGCCGAGTTCGTGACGGCCTTCCCTCCCGCTGTCCACGCCATGTCTCAGATGGCTGTAGCGCGTAGCTGGTGTGCCGCGTACCTTTCGTGATCTCGTCCACCACCTTCTGAGCGGCAGCCTGACTGACATCGTTCACGACCACATTTGCTCCCCTCGACGCGAAAAGCAGCGAGTAACTGTGAATGACATCACCGAGACCGTGTTAGCGGCAGTACGAGCTCCGAGGTGCGCTCGACGTACGCCTTGCCGAGACCGCCTCCTGCGCCGGTGACAATGACAGTGTGGCCCTTGAATGAGAGCTGGGACATGACGGGGATATCGACAAGATGTGCGGGGCAACAGTTACAGAGGCAAGCTGGGGAACGCGGGGTTATAGTTACTGTGAGTTATAGTCATGCAACCTCCATGTGATATTCGCGTCCCGAGGTGATCGCGCTGCTTCCGCGGCAAATGCGAAGCCTTGCGAAGCAGCCACAGCGGACTTTGAAAGGCCGAGCAAACGCGGTGGGACATCAATGTATCAACCTCAAGTACTGCTACTACTTACTTCGACTGCCTTATTACGCCTGGTGTCCTGTTCCTCTGCGCTGCTTCTACTTGAAGGCTCACCTCAAGCGGTCTACACTATGGCACAAGCAGTCCAGGCCCCTACCGCATCCGCAGGGCCGAAGGTAGATCAGTCACCTAATCACCTCCACTGAGAGTACTTACGCCCCACAGTCTAAGACGAAAGCAAAGAAAAGATATCTGAAAGCGAAGAAGGAGCGGAGAAAGAAGCGCAAAGCGCTCCCAGGAGAGCCCAAAGCTCTGACGAAAAGACAAGAGGACGAGTCTGCGACCGAGGAGTCCGGCTCAAGTGGAAGTGAGGCGGAGGAAGGGCTGGAAGATGGAGATCAGGAGATTGCAGCAGTACCAGTACTTGCTAAGGCGAAAGAGGATGGCGGTGAGCGACCAAAGAAGCGGCGCAAAATTGACACACCACCTCCCCGTCCCTCAAGTACGCCAGAAGACAATATCGAGGTGGACGAGAGCGAAGAACGTGCAGTCCAGCCACGTCCCAGGTCTCCCACTCCCCCCGTGGCCCTCCCGGCATTCCCTCAACCTCGAAGGCCTGAGGCTCCATCAAAAACCGTGCTCGCACTGCAAGGATTGGACAAGGCCTTGATCGAGGCTGAGATTGTCAATCCAGCTACGACGCTGCCGCTCGATGCGGCAAAGGACGTCCAAGATGAACGGACTGGTCTGAGCGGGAAGATGAGGCGGCGGTTGCAGGATCTGGGTATCACGGAGCTCTTCGCCGGTCTGTCCGCGTCCATGTCGTTGGTGTCCCATGCATGTATCGCTTACGCCGAGTTTTCTGCAATAGTACAGACGGCGGTCGTACCGTTGCTTTTGTCCTCTCCTGGCTCGAGGTCTCTGTACCGACCATTCGACCCTCCAGAAGACTTGTGCGTATCGGCGCCTACAGGTAGTGGAAAGACATTGGCCTACGTCCTACCCATCGTTGAGGTGCGATACTGTTTTGATTGGACATCATGATCACTGCTGAATATATGACGCAGGTGCTCTCGCCGCGAGTAGTGACGCGTCTCAGAGCTCTCGTCGTGTTGCCAACCCGAGATCTTGTTCTCCAAGTGCGAGAGACGTTTGAAGCTGTTGCTCGAGGTCGCGGTCTGAACATCGGGACTGCAACGGGACAGCACTCGTTCGCACACGAGCAAGCGCAGTTAGTCGCCGAGCGAACCACGGAGTGAGTCTCTCAGCTCCATTGACTTCGGGTGCTTGCTCACTTGTCGTCCCTAGTCTGCAAGGTGGCTCGAGCAAAGTTGATATCCTCATTTGCACTCCCGGGCGGTTGATGGACCATCTGCATGGTACCCCCAACTTTTCGTTGCAACATCTTCGATTCCTCGTACGTTCTGGTTGCTCACCGCTGACTCGTATCGCTGAAAGCTGGCTGCTATAGGTCATTGACGAGGCCGATCGACTACTTGCTCAGTCTTTCCAAGACTGGCTAGCGCAAGTGCTCGCTGCAACACGACCTCCACGACCGTCCGAAGAGTCCAGTGCCACGTCTTCGGTCGAGTCGCTCTCATCCCTCCGAACTGCCCGTCCGCATCCCGACGCCCTAGCACCGGCCTTCCTCCACCTGCTCCGAGACGTCCCGCACGTCCAGACCGACATCGACGAGCACAAGGAGTCGCCATGCCAAAAGCTTCTCTTCTCCGCGACGCTTACCCGCGACCCGGCGAAGATCTCCGCTCTCGGTCTGCGGCAGCCCAAATACATCGTGGTACAGAGTCGGAAGGCGACGGACGACGCGAGCAAGGATGAGGGCGTCTTGGACTTCGTGATGGAGAAGTTCACGATGCCCGCGACGCTGACGGTACGCGCTCTTCCTCTTGAACCCTTCACCGACGGCGCTGGATCTCATACGTTGGTACATAGGAACACATGCTCGTGTGCGATGCGGCGATCAAACCGCTCATGTTCTTCTACCTCTTGCACTCGCGGAACATCACGAACGCGCTCGTGTTCACCAAGTCGGCGGAGTCGACTGCCCGACTTGTGCGGTTGCTCGAGTTCTTCGAGGATGCGCTGCAGAAATCTCAGGGCGGGGACCAGGGCAAGGTCATTGTTGCGCGTGCATACTCCAGCGATCTCTCGCCCAGTGAGCGCAAGACCATTCTGGAGCAGTTCAAGAATCAGGAGATCCATATGTACGTCTCCACCTCACCTGTGTCAAAGGGCCCGAAGTGCGCTAATCGCAGTTCGTTTGGCAGTCTGGTTTGTTCTGACCTCATTTCCCGTGGAATCGACATCAACCATGTCTCGCACGTCGTGAGCTACGATGTGCCTGTGGACTTCCGGAAATACGTGCACCGTGTGGGGCGCACGGCGAGAGCTGGCCGCGCCGGTGATGCGTGGACTCTGGTCGAAGAGCAGGAGGTGAGTCACGTTTGTTACCAAGGCAATCCCCATACGCAGCGGCATTCCGGTTAGATCAGCTCCCGGGCTCACCAATTGCTTGCAGGCGCGGTACTTCAAGACGATGATGAAGGAGACCGACCATCTCGGGAAGGTGAGACGGTTGAAAGTACCAGAAGAAGACGCGGAACCGTACAAGCCTGCTTATGAGGTGCGTTCAAGCAACCGAAGCATATTGCATGCGCTGAATGTATTCTTTCTGTATATGCAGACGGCTCTCGGGCAACTGAAGGAGTTCTATGCTCGTGGCTGAATGCAGGCTTGGCATGACGAAGCGCGGATATGTCAACTTCGGCGCTTCGGCGAACCACAAAGCAACCGCACCAGACCGCACCCTACTGTATTGCACCCGGTCCTTGCCTGTCTCATGCAAGTCCCGACCTGTCCCGACTTCCATGTAGAATCTTGACGATGTGACGGCAGGGCAATGTTGCTCCGATTCGGCTGGTCAAGTGTGTAAATACTGCCACCGTAGTACACTCATTCGCGATTTGGTACTACTGAGCACCTCTTCGGTCAGTGGCCCAGAGTCTGTAAGATCACAGATGAGTATCGAGTATGTACCAGCTAAACGCTATGGCACACGGCGGGGGTGCGTGCCCGTCCGGAGTCCAATCAGAGGCGTTCGAACACTGCGGGCCTATATAGCGGGGCTGACTCGGATGATTGTCGCGCAGTCTGCTTGCGCAGGCAGATGGCAAACATGTACTTGTACCGATGGTCGGGCCGCCCGATGCACGAGGTGTGTCGTCCACAACACGTCCATAGGGTTCATATCAACGGCACCAGAGGAAGAAATGTGGGCGTCGGGTTACAATCTCATAGCTTGAATACAGTAACAGTGTATGGCGACCCAGGCGAGGGTGAGGACGCTGTCGCCGAGCGTCGAGCGCCTATGGTTTGTGGGTATGGATCACGTACTTGCGGCCCGCCGAGCGGGACAGATATGTAGCGGCATTGTAGCCTTCGCATCGACTCAGATCGACTCGTAAGCAGTCCGGGTCTGTGTCGGTATAAGGCTACGACCTGCTACGACGCTGACTGCCTCGAGCACGCTATCTCCGTCCCCCTGCCCGACAAGTCCAGCCGCAATCCATGTCTGGGATGTCGCGAGATGAGTCGCTCAGCCCAGCAGGCTCGCTCGAGAAAGCCAAGACAGCTCGATGGTACGCCCTCCTCGCAGATGTGCGCCTCCGTTATCTGATAAGCTGCTCACCCTCACAGGAGCCCGAAGCGTCTGCTCACCCCCAAAGAGATCCCACCTCCCAAAGCCTCCCTGGACGACGCCGACTTGATCCCTGAAGTCGGCGCATCATGGTGGTCGTTGCTCACCTTCGGATGGATCACCCCGCTCATGTCCCTGGGCTACGCCCGCCCGCTCGAAGCGTCCGATCTCTACAAGCTTCAGGACAACCGAGCGTCCCAGTACATCGCAGACAAGATCACACAGTCTTTCGATAGGAGGCAGGCGGCCGCAGCAGAATACAATGAGAAGCTCGCGAACGGGGAGATCAGTCCAGGGCTGAAAGGTCTGTGGTGGTCACTGCGGGGCAACCGCGCGGAACGCGAGAAGCAATGGAGGGAGAAGGATGGCCGCAAACGCGCGAGTCTGGTGCGGGCAATGAACGACAGTATCGCGTGGTGGTTTTGGTCGGGCGGTATCCTCAAGCTCATTGCGGACGTCTCCCAGGTCTGCAGTCCACTCCTGGTCAAGGTGCGTCCTTCGCACAGTTATTCACTCGCGCATGCGCTTAACCTTCCGCAGGCTATCATCAACTTCGCTACGAAGTCGTACAAGTATGCTTCTTCGATCCAAACTTATTTCATTGGCACTGATGTCATCGTCGCAGCGCGCATCGTCAAGGATTGTACGACCAAATACCACCAATTGGACAAGGCATCGGTCTAGCCATCGGCCTCTTTATCCTGCAACTGCTCTCGTCTTTCTGCACACATCATTTCTTCTATCGCGCCGCGTCCACCGGCGTGTTGCTCCGCGGCGGTCTCATCACTGCTATCTATGACCGTTCGCTCAAGTTGTCGTCGCGCGCTCGGGCAACACTACCGAATGGCAAATTGGTCAACCATATCTCTACGGACGTTTCTCGCATCGACTTCTGTTGCTCGTTTATGCAGCTGGGCCTCACCGCTCCGATACAGATGGCCATCTGCCTCGTTCTCCTCATCCTCAACTTGGGTCCCTCCGCGTTGGCTGGGTTCGCGGTCTTCGTCTTCGCGACTCCTATGCAGACCCTTGTCATGAAGCAATTCATAAAATTGCGCCACAAGTCTATGGTCTGGACAGACAAGCGCGCCAAGTTGCTTCAGGAGCTCTTGGGGTCGATGAAGATTATCAAGTACTTTGCTTGGGAGGAGCCTTACCTCAAGCGTATCGCGGAACTGCGTGGCAAGGAGATGGGGTGAGTTGCTTCCTACAATTGTACCACAATCGAGAGTAGCTGATCATTATCTCAGTTACGTTCGGTCACTGCTCGTGATTCGATCCGCCAACAACGCTGTCGCCGTCTCACTACCGGCCCTCGCGAGCGTCCTCGCTTTCGTGGTATACTCGGTCACGGGTCATTCGCTCGACCCTGCGAACATCTTCGCGTCCCTCACGCTCTTCCAACTTCTTCGTATGCCGCTGATGTTCCTTCGTAAGTTGCTCGTCGCGTCGGCTATGCTCGATTCCTTCGTACTGACAAGTCTTACAGCTGTGGCCCTCAGTACTTCTGCCGATGCCTACAACGCCACTCAACGTTTGTATGGCGTCTTCGAGGCGGAGACGATTGCGGAGACCAAGGTTCAAGACACCGAGATGAAGTACGCTGTCGAAGTCATCGACGCCGAGTTTGTGTGGGATGGGCCGCCTCCCGAGGAAGTCAAGAAGAGCAAAAAGGAAAAGAAGGCTGCAAAGAAGTCTCGTCCAGCAACCCCGACGGAGCCGCAATCTCAGGAGTCCACATTCAAGCTGAAGAATGTCAATCTCGCGATTCCCCATGGTCAGCTGGTGGCTATCGTGGGCCCTGTTGGTTCTGGAAAGTCGTCACTGTTGGAAGGCATGATTGGCGAGATGCGCCGCACTGCAGGCACCGTCAGGTTCAACGGGACGGTAGCATATTGTCCTCAAAGCGCTTGGATCCAGAACGCGACGGTGCGCGAGAACATTACCTTCGGCCAGCCGTTCGACGAAGAGCGCTATTGGAAGGCCATCCACGACGCGTGTCTCGAAACTGATCTCGAGCTACTGCCTAATGGCGATATGACCGAGGTTGGAGAGCGGGTAAGTCCTCAAAAGCTCGCTGTGATCAATACCAGTATTGACATCATGCTCAGGGTATCTCGCTCTCCGGAGGACAGAAGCAGCGTATCAACATCTGCCGCGCCATCTACGTCGGCACTGATATTCAGATCTTCGACGACCCGATGTCCGCCCTGGACGCCCACGTCGGCAAGCACGTCTTCCAGAATGTCTTCCTTGGGGCAGCAGCAGACAAGACGCGCATCCTCGTCACGCACGCACTCCATTTCCTCCCTCAGGTCGACTACATCTACACCATGGTCGACGGGCGCATCAGCGAGCACGGCACGTATTCGGACCTGATGGCCGCTAACGGCGACTTTGCACGGTTCGTGAACGAATTCGGCAGCAAGGAGAGCGAGCTCGAAAAGGAGGAAGAGGCACTGGAAGTCGAGGCTGTGGACAAGGAGCAGACCGAGGACGAGGCCGCGAAGGAAGCGGTCAAGCGGAGAAAGCGCAGCCAGGGCGCGGCGCTGATGCAGACTGAGGAGAGGAACACGGGCGCCGTCAGCAACGAGGTGTACAAGGCCTATATCAAGGCTGGAAAAGGCTACGTCATTGTCCCGCTGCTCATTTTGTCGGTTGCGTTGATTCAGGTCGCGCAGGTCATGTCGTCCTACTGGTACGTTCGATACATCGCTGCTTATGTCCTTTGGCTGACGCAGGATATAGGCTTGTCTACTGGCAGGAGCGCAAATGGAATCAGACCGCAGGCTTCTACGTACGTGCCATCTTGCATTTTTTTCATATTTTGGATTTTCATGTCTCTCGCACAGATGGGTATCTACGCCGCGCTTGGTGTCTCGCAAGCTATCACGCTCTTCATGATGGGCGCGACATTCGCTTCGCTCACCTACTTTGCTTCCCAAGCGATGCACAAGCAGGCGATCAAACGGGTCATGCACGCACCGATGACCTTCTTCGAGACTACTGTGAGCGCATCTGTTTGGAGTTCCGTATACATGCGTGGTTTTCGCTAAAACACCGTTTCAGCCTCTCGGTCGGATCATGAACCGCTTCTCGAAGGACATAGACACCATTGACAACACGCTTGGAGATGCCATGCGCATGTTCTGCGCGACCTTGGGTACCATTCTGGGTGCCATCATACTGATCGCCATTGTCCTTCCGTGGTTCCTCATCGCCGTCGGGGTCATCTCCTTCGTCTATGTCTTGGCTGCGATCTTTTATCGTGCAAGTGCGCGTGAGCTCAAGGTACGTAATGATTCGCCTATGGCGGTGGAAGGACAGGCTGACCAAAAAATTACATTCGCAGCGGTTGGATTCGCTCTTACGGTCAACGCTTTACACCCACTTCTCCGAGTCCTTGTCCGGTCTGGCGACCATCCGTGCATACGGCGAGACGGACAGGTTCCTCGCAGAAAACCGGAAGCGCGTCGACATCGAGAATCGTGCGTACTGGCTGACAGTCACGAACCAGCGATGGCTCGGTATTCGCCTCGACTTCATGGGCATCCTCCTCACCTTCGTCGTCGCTATCCTCGCCGTCGGCACGCGCTACACCATCTCACCCTCGCAGACCGGTCTTGTTTTGTCTTACATCATCTCTGTCCAGCAGGCATTCGGGTGGATGGTTCGACAGAGCGCTGAGGTCGAGAACGACTTCAACAGTGTTGAGCGGATCTATCACTATGCGAACGTGCTCGAGCAAGAGGCTCCTCACGAGATACCGGACCGCAAGCCCGAAGCGTCCTGGCCGTCCAAGGGGCAGATCGAGATGAAGGATGTCGTTCTGAAGTATAGGCCGGAGCTCCCGCCTGTTCTCAAAGGCTTGACGATGTCCGTACGACCGGGTGAGAAAGTCGGCATCGTTGGTCGGTGAGTAATTTGTCGGACTAGTGGGTTGCTGAGCGTGTTGGCTGATAGCGGTAATCAGGACTGGTGCGGGCAAGAGTAGCATCATGACCACGTTGTACCGACTTGTTGAGCTGACCTCCGGGTCCATTGTCATCGACGGGGTGGACATCTCTTCCATCGGTCTGAAGGACCTACGGAATGCCTTGGCGATCATTCCCCAGGACCCATTGCTATGTGAGTTATCATGCCTTTGCTGTCCCGTATGCATCGGGGTGCTGATAGATTCACAGTCTCAGGAACCCTCCGGAGTAACTTGGACCCCTTCGGCGCTCACGACGACGCGAAACTCTGGGATGCTTTGAAGAGAGCATACCTGGTCGAGGACAGGAAGAAGTACTCCCTGGATGGTTCCGACGACGAGGAGGTCAAGGAGGGCGCGCGCTCACCCGTGAATCGATTCACGCTCGACAGCCCGATTGAAGATGAGGGTAGCAACTTGTCCATCGGCCAACGCTCGCTCGTCTCCCTGGCGCGTGCGCTGGTCAAGGACAGCAAGATTCTCATTCTCGACGAGGCTACTGCGTCCGTAGACTACGAGACCGACAGGAAGATCCAGGACACGATCGCGAACGAATTCACGGACCGCACCATTCTGTGCATTGCTCGTACGTACCTTTTGGGCATATCCCCCTCGCATGTCGCTTATGCTCTCGTTTCAATGCAGATCGCTTGCGCACAATCATTGGATACGACCGTATCTGCGTCCTCGACGCAGGCCAGATCGCCGAGTTCGACACCCCCGCTAACTTGTATAACATTCCGGAGGGTATCTTCCGCAGCATGTGCGAACGGTCGTCGATCACGCTCAGCGACATCAAGATGGCCGACAAAACTCAGAAGGCGTACGAAGCATAAGGCTCCTCGCCTCGCCTCCCTTCCCATCCACCACATACACATACGTCCGTAAGACACCATAATACACACGCGTACGCACATATCCGCTACGCCATTACGCTCTCTTGGTTATCGAGGAATCCAGGCTGTGCACCTTAGATGATGACCGTCACGCATCTTCATACGAGCCGTTTAGTCCATTCATACTTAATGATTGTTCCATGTTTGTGCCTGGGTTACGATCGTGTTGGCTTCGGCCGTCCGTCGCGTTACGACTCTGATATGTATCGCCACTAGATGCTGCATGAATGTAATTCAATGTCTCTCTTTCGATGTACGTTCAATCTGTTTGAGTGCGACTGCCACGGGACCAGAAGGCGCGCCGGCACCGGCAACAAGTTAGAGACCGATTTCAACCATGTCTTCTTGCTGCGGCCACAACCTGGCCCTACCTGGGTATGCTCTCTACATCCAGCAAACTCACCTGGCTTACAGAGTGCTGTTGAATTCCAGATATCGCTGACGGCGTGCAAATGCTTGAGGCAACAACCTTGAGGCCCCTTGCGGGGGTTAAGGTAGTCGAAGTAAGTCCCCGATCTTCGAGTCGACATGTCAGTAACTTTCTCATCTGGCCTGCAGTTTGCTGGTCTTGCGCCGGGTCCTATGGCGGGCATGATCCTCGCGGACTTCGGCGCGGACGTGGTGCGGGTGGACCGCCCCAGCGGTGTCGCCACGGCTGTTCCCGCACCAGACGTCCTTGCCAGAGGGAAGCGGTCGATCGCAATTGACCCGAAGGTGCGCGGTCGATTCTGCATGGTGTCCAATCCCAGAGGAGCGTCTCGCTGACATGGTTTGTGATGCAATAGACACCGAGTGGATACGCAATCGTGCGGAAGCTTGTCGAACAGGCGGACGTACTCATCGACCCGTTCCGACCTGGCGTTATGGAGCGTTTGAAGCTCGGTCCTGAGGTTTTTCTTGCAATCGAGAAGGCGGGCGTGCAAGGGAGCAATAAGCGACTAGTGTATGCACGCTTGGTTGGGTTTCCTCGAGAAGGTAGGTCCCGCATACTAGGTCCCATGTGTCCGGGTGTGTTGATGAAAACCTGTACAGGTCCACACAAGGACATGGCTGGTCAGTGTAGGAAGTAACTCCTTCAGACGCATGAGATCTCATTGTCTTTGACAGGCCACGACGTGAACTATCTTGCGCTCAGCGGAGTCCTATCGGTAGGTATGGCCTATGTACATGCCCACGGCGTATGCTGAACACAACTGAACTAGATGCTACCTGGCGAAGACAAGCCAACATTTCCTCTCAACATCCTCGCCGATTTTGCAGGCGGCGGCGCAATGTGTGCCATGGGCATCCTCCTCGCGCTCTTGGAACGCAACAGAAGCGGATTAGGGCAAGTTGTAAACACGGACATGGTGTCGGGGGCGCGGTACTTGTCCACCTTCCCGTTACTGCTCGCACAGCTCCACTCGCCGCACTTTGGTGAGCCAAGAGGCACAGGGCTGCTCGACGGAGGTGCCCCCTTCTACAATGTGTATACCTGCGCGGACGGGCGGTGGATGTCGGTCGCGTGTCTTGAGCCCCAGTTCTTCCGCGCGTTCGTGCAGCACTTGATGGGCGCGCTGCCGAAGGACTTTGCACTGGATGATGGATGGCGGTTGTCGGAGGAAAGCCAGACTGATATGGATACGTGGCCACGCATGAAGGAGTTCATAGAGAGAGGGTTCAAGTCGCAGCCGCGTGATTATTGGGCAAAGGTCTTCCAAGGTACACCTCCACCAATTCGTGGTAGTAGGATCCACGCGCTGACGGCTCTTTGTCTACAGGAACCGATGCGTGCGCAGTTCCCGTTCTTTCTGTAGAAGAGGCCGCTGCTTTGGCATGGGCGACCACCGGAGGAGGGCCAATACCGAACCCACATCCCCAGCTTACGAGGACGCCGTCGAAGATATCTTCTAAGCTGCAATCCTCGGACCTGTCGGAAACGACTCTCGTTGCGCGTGGTGCGCATACGGAGGAGATATTGTGGGAGCTGGGGATTAGTGCTCAGGAGCAGGCGAAGCTGCGTGAGGACGGCGCTCTTGGGGACAAACCGACAGCGAAATTGTAGTGTTCATGTGCGTCTGTATTCATCGCTTCGTGCAGATATGAGGCCTCGAGGCCGAGCTAGATGGCCATTGATACTAGAGTAGTTATGATTAGTGGTCGTGTTGTGTCGTGGTAGTCATGGTGAGCGTCTGAAAGCAGTACTTAGTGGGCGCGACTGAAGTCTGTTGGCGCTCAAAGGGACCGCGGACCGAGCAACCGGCCGCGCGCCGTCTTATGGCCTCTCGTCCTCTTGGACGCTCTTGGACGACGTCTAAATGGGCGGTACATGTGCTTCAAGGCGTTCTGACTGTTCAGACAGTCACAAGCCCGGCTAACACGCCCAGAAATCGCGAGGTGTGCCAGACGAAGACCAACGATGCTCGTGTGACTCGGAGGTAAGTATGGCAAGCCTTCTGATGAGAGAAGTCGGAATGTTTTGATGACATGTGCCACGATAGATATGTTATGTTACCGCAATTTTCGGTGTCAGGCCCCATGAGCATGCCATGGCCTCCCGTCAGCCAGAACCTACCCGTCCCAGAGCCTCCCGGAGCTCTTCTGGGACGTTGTTGGTACAAACTGGTACAAGACCATCATTTTCTCGCATGACCCATGATCCAAAACTTATGCTGATGTGCACCATACAATGTCCCAGCCTCTTCTTTCCGGGAGCCCAGCAAGCTGTGAATCCACATGCCTTCCTTCTTTGAATACCTCTCGTTCGCTCCGACATCCGCCACAGTATCCGCAAGCCTCGTTGTAAATCTCCGAACTCGCGGTCATGATCGTCTCAGAACACGTCATACTGCGTTGTGACGTCGCGCCCGGCCATCGATGGCGGAATCCATTCCGGACCTCGCACACGGATATCTCGCTGCCCTCGTCCATCCCGCTGCGTCTCTAAAGTCAAACTCAGTCGAATGAGACCGCTTCTGTACGGCAAATCTCCGGGTACGTTCCGGTATGCCTCAGGATCCATTCAATGCGGCCAGCCGACCGCAGACATCATACCCTATCATACCCCAGACGACGTCTCTGGCCGAGTACTGTCTCGTGCGAGTTCGTGTCACCGGACCTTAGTATGGCTAGCCTCCACCGGACCTGGTAGGCTCTGCTCCGACCTCCGCATCCGCGACTTCTTATCACGATACCATCTACGGCAGCTCGGGGTGCAGACGTCTTCGCCATCTGGAAACCGTATCTCTTCGCACTCAATGGCGGGCGTATAAGGAAAACGCGCGGCTGCCAAGTGGCCACTGCGCCTATGTATGTATACTACCTCCTCTCGTGACAGACAGTCTATGCTGGCATTAAGTATTGCCACTTGTGTCGCTCTCTCCTTCTATGAGGGCGCCTTTGGCTCCTTATAAGAGTGATGCTGCTGCCCAGGAGATCAGATCTGTATTCCATCACCCCCTGCCAGACCTGTCGAGCTCGACGGTCTATACTCCAACGAGTCCATACCTGTCAACACGTGTTTCCCTTGAACCTCTCCCATCTTCAGAAATGTGCTGGGAAGAAAGGTCAGCCGTTCCTTTTTGCCGTCGACTAACATACGCTCACGTCTCCTCGTGCACGCTAGCTGTGGCAATCAGCACCGAGGATGTCCGGTAATGCCGTTCCTGACTGCTCTTCAATCGTATGCTAAAGTGATCCACCTCAGCACTTCGTGATCTTGTACTACTCGGGCGAGAAGTGGGATTGCGGCTCACCGAATTGCGGGCTCAGCTCCGCTCACGCACACAAGGGTGCCTACAGTAACAATTGTCCCTGCCCCAAGGTGCGTGCAACATATGACATCAGTCTCCGCCTGTCCGCTGACCTCGAGACTCGGCAGACATACCGCGAGAGGCGGAAAGTACTGAACTTGATCCAGGAACCCTGTGATGCGTGCAAGGAAGCTGCCCTGGCCGCTCGAGTCAGACGTCGATGATCACGATATCCCCTCGCTACGCCTCGCCACTTCACAATGTTGTGTATGCTTCCTTGCTGTACCATTGCTTTCCTTCGTCTCGTATGCCACGCTCATATCAATATCACATACTTGTCTGCCAAGAGGAGCTTAAAACTGACTTGCGGACATTGTGAAGCTAACTCCTACGGTCAAGTGACGGCATACAAGGGAGAGAAGCCGCGGTCGAAAGCTCACCATTCGAAGGCAGCACGCGTTTAATCCCGGGCTTCTCGTCTTCTCGACATATGATATACTAAGGCCGTCCACAACACGGAACACGACCTAAACACGATGCGGGGAAGACGCGTGAGGCAAGGCACATGTCTTCTGGCTCAGGGTACCAATGCAGATAAGTGAGATACATGGGGACTTCTCGTGGGGAGAAGGAGATAAACCCGCGATCATGCCTTGAAGGGCGCCGTGTGAACCGTGAACCTCGAAATCCTCAGAATCGTCGCCCTCCTCGCTTGACAGGCTGCTTTGCACCACGGGTAGAGCTTCCCTTCAGCCGTGCTAATCTCTTCTTCCGCTCCTGCTCGCTGTCTTCCTCGTCACTAGAGTCAGAAACTTGCGCTTTCTTGGCCTTCTTCGGGGGCGGTGGGGACGAGGACGCCGGAGGCGAGGGCTCCTTACGGCTTCCCCCAGCCTCCGGGGGAGGGGACTGATCTGGGGTGGCTCGCTTTGGAGGCACTGATCGAACGGGGCTGCCATCCCTTGAATTCGTGTTCCGACGGCTATGCGGGACGGCTTTGCCCTTCCCGGCCGGTACGGCATGGTCGTCCTCTTCTGGTTCCTCTTCAGTGACGGAGTCATCAGCGGCTGAAGGGATCGGTTTTGCGGGCATGCGACTCGGAGGCTTGGCTTGACTCGACGCTTTAGCCTCGGTCTTGGACTCCTGAGCGGTGGTTATCAGCTTCTAGATCCAGGTCTAGCGGTCCACAGGCGCCACCACGTACCGTATGCGTTGCATGAACTGGTGAAGGCCACTCTGGAGAGGAGCTGCGGGCAGGCGCGGCATGCCTAGGAGGGGTGGTGGCTCTGGCTCGTGACGCTGTGGGCGGGGAGGGTGGAGTAAGATCCGGAGCCTGCGCATCTGCGACAATCCGGGCTGCATCTGGGTTCAGTATGAGGCGTCATGAGACTATCGCAAGAGTGACTCACGGAGGTCCGGGACGAAGTTGAACATAGCTGTTATGCGCCGGAGCGTCGTTGCCAGGACTGGCTTAGACAGCGCGTTCCTGACATGCGTGTCCAGCGTGCGGCGAGCAGTCCTCCCGACCTTGTCTACGGACTGCGGCATATGTGTTCAATTCAGCGGAGACCTCGGCTAGGATACAGACAGTCGGCACGTACCTTCTCTAGGTCAGCCTCAGAGGTCGCGCCCAAGGGATCAGCTGAAGAGAACGCGATATGCGACATGCTGATCAGCGGCAGAATGAGGTGCTTGGACAGTACATCTGCTGACATCCTGGGACCGAGATGGAATGTTTCCCACCGCCAGCGGAAATTTCCGCCACCTAATGTGAAGGCGAAGTCCTGCTCGACGCCACTTCAGTCCAGTAATTCTGAGACGCAGCGATAGTTCCATACAGAGAAGTTAGACTCCACGAGCTCCAGGGACAGCGCGGAAAGGCCTCCGATTGAGTGCGCTGAGGTTAGGAACTCCAAGCACTTGATCCTCCACGCTTCCTCTTCCTCTTCTTCCGCGAAGCTAGTAGAGTTTTGCGGGTTGCAATCACGCCACCTCCTGGCGATTTGATTACTGGACAGTACTGTGTGCTTAGTGAGCATACTGCGTTCGAGGAGAAACCAAAGTGGCAGGTGCAATAGCGGGTGCAGATCGGCTATAGGCAATCGATCCGGGCTTCCTGAGTCGGGCCCTGCCATATACTGTCGTCCGACCTCTCCGAGAAGACAAACTGGTCAAGGTATAGCCACACAGCGATGGAGGCCATCCCGGTAGCTCAGCCGAGATGCGTCTCCTGCCCTACACGGCACAAATGAGGTCTCACGCATTAAATTGTAGACAAGGCCTTCCCCTTTCATGAGCGTACAGTAGCGGCTTGCGCTGGCGTAGTCGTGTCCAGAGCGAGAGTTCGGAACCTCTGATTGCAATGTGCGCCCTCTATAGCTAGGCTGAAGGGTATAGCCCTCGTGCCGAGTCGTCACAACACGCGCATTTCCTGCGATCTAACCTGAGTTTGAGTGGCTCACCTTCGCCCCATGCATTCTTCGTGTCCGTGATCAATACACAGCAGGTCAAGTCCACGGTGGAGGCATAGAACTTCTACTGGCATTGATGATGGCGTTGGATTAGAGCAGCAAGTATTGGGAGATAAGTGTGGGTAAGACGAACCAGGAGGTATGGCGTCGACGACTCGCTGTCCGACTTGACGAGCCATTCTTTGGTGAGAAGTAGCTTCACGTGCTCCTAGATGCGTGATGCGTGGGGATCAAGAAGGCACCCTTCAGGAAGTTGTGGACCACGCAGCTCACCTCGGACAAATACTCCATGCGTGCGGTTCGATGTCCTGATCAGAACCAGTCTTGAGTTTGAATCCCGACTGTGTAAGCGGTTGTTTTCAGTCTACGCAGCGTATGTTGTGGTCTCAGTATGTCTCTTACTTGTTCCAGGCACACCGCCAGACTTGTGAGTTGGTCTACCCCTTGTGGTTCAGGTTAAGACGAATGTTGCCACCGCCACGCGGACGCCCGCAAGTTCGAACCACACGGCACTCGCGGGCCAATCGAGGCGTGAGAACAATGTCCATATCTAGATGCGGTAGATCCTCGTGGGCGCCTCGTGTCTCCGAGAGCCTCACTCCTCGTCCTCGTCCTGCCTCACCGCGGTATTGAATTCTCACCTCCTGCTCTCACTGCCTTACATCCGACACGCCTCAAAACACGCCTTGTGCATCTCGTACTCATCGCAGCTCATGGAAGATGGGGAGATCGCTTCAGACCTCGGTTCCGACCACCACCACGCCCACGGACCTGTAGATGCACGTAATGAAGACAAGTCTGGCACGGTCTACTCCCCGTCCATCGAGTGGCCCGGAGACGCAGAAGATTTTTTAGAGCTTATGCCTGCTGGGGAGTCACGGGTACTTCCAGGTTTGCCCACTCCTTCCTCGTCTCTGCGACTTCTTGTCCAGCGCAGTCCCGTTCTTCGCAGGCAGCACAAGGTCGCCCTCCTCGACGGGTACTCGGAGATCCAGATCGGTCGCGACATTGCGCCCGCAGGCTCCGACACACCCAGGATCCGTCTGAAGGAGTTGGAGGTGTCCAAACTGCACGCAACTATATACTGGGACCAAGGCCGCGCGCAATGGTCGATCGTCGACATGGGTTCGAAACACGGCACCTTCGTTCGGTCAGCGACGGCCCCTTCTGCCACAAGCTCAGCAGAGGGTATGGACGAGAAGGGGTTCCGGCTCTCAGCTCCGAGGGTCGCCAGCATGCCCCGGACGCTACGCCACCTTGATCGCCTCACGATCGGTGGTACCACTTTCCTCATCCACGTCCACGAGGACAGGACGCCTTGTCCCGGCTGCTCTCCCCAAGCTGACCAGGAGATACCCCTGTTTCTCCACCGGACTACGAATAGCGACTCTGGCACGTCTAAGAAGCGGGCAGCCAATGATTTGGGTATGGACCCTATAGAGCCCGCACGACCACAACAGCGTGATCCGAAGAAGGCTCTCACTGCGCTGAAACGTAGCCTCTTATCGTCCAGGGTCCCGGCGTTGTCGTCACCGGATTCGCCGAATCTGCAGTATGTCGACAGGAGTGCGAAACGACGTGCGCTTCACCCAGATCATACCCCGGTTACGACTCCGAGTGCTGGTAGTTCAAGGGTTCCCTTTCCTGCAGTATCGGCGTCGGCTCCTCCTGTGCCCGCAGCACCTCCACCTCCTCCGGCCCCCTTGGCCTCCATCAACGTCGGTCACCGGTTGCTCATTAAGCAAGGCTGGCAGCCTGGGACCGCACTGGGTGAATCCTCGAGTGACCGCGGCGGTCTTGTGGCACCACTAGACCCTCCAACCACCGTAGGCCGTGCAGGGATCGGAGCTCCGGTCCGGAGTGCGGGTCCTGTAGTCACGCAGGAAGGCGGTAGTTGGAGAAATGCAGGGAAGAAACGGCGATGGGACGAGATCCGGAGTAGTGGTGGTCAGTGATCCATACTGCGAGCTGTGAGTTTACCTGAATCTTGGCAAGATCGCCTCCGCACGTAACTTATCTTGATAACTAACTGAAGCGTTCGGATACCCTATAGTAGTATGTATGCGCTGCGACTTTCGGCTCGCCGCCGTCGGCCCGTCGCCGCTGCTCGATACTCGAAACCAAGCCTTGTGAAGACACCATGCGGGCGTTTGGTCTGGGCATCTTCGTCGGGTCTTCGGTAAGTCCTCAAGTTTGCGCTAGTGAGCGGATCGGTCGAGACGTACTCATGTCGGTATCCACAGCTCCTTCAGTCTAGTGACATCGTAGCCTGGGCACCTCGTACATGGTGTATCAGCATCAGCATCGACCGATCGATCGAGGACTGCGGTGTTCTCGAAGGCGACACCGTAACCTACATATCGTAACCGGGTCGGGATCTAGCTATATCGCAGCGCACACATACCGGGTACGTCTGTACAACCGTGCAATTCCCTCATTTCTATCGTCATGCAGTGAGTACATACTCGTCTTGTGCCCAATCTTTGAAGCTGATAGGTTGCTTCTCGATGTCCAGGGACCGCTACACGATCAGGGACAAACAAGCCGACTGCAAAGCGTTGTGGCCAGCCGCTGTCTACATATCGTGTGTTTGCCATGGTCAATACTCATAGCGGCTGCGCTATTGTTTCGCCATCATCCCGTGAATCGCGCTGTTGCTCGGGAGCTGGCAGCCGAATCTCGTGCCGCCTCGTGAGAGAGCTGGGTCGTCGGCGGCGCCATTCCAACCCGAAAGTCGCATATGCCCGCCCCTCTTCGGCCTGCTGTTCTAGTCCGCTGCCACGTAATCGAGTCCATTCAGAATTATGAGCGCAGCCCGCCAGGCTTTTACTAGGAATGCGTGCGGGTTGTGCAAAGACGTACTGCGGACGTCTCTGGGACCGCCGACAAAGATGCTGGGTGATTGGCTATCAAAGAATGATGAACCGCGTCAAGGTCGCGAAGAACCACAATGACAGACGCCGTGTTGGTTGGGCGGGTGTAGTGGACTGGCGCTGGAGGCGCGTTATTTGGCCTACTTTGGCGATCACGTGGAGCGCGACCTCGTCTAGGTTGAAATCGCGAAACGAACCCGCTTGTCCTTGCCTTGAACCAGGCTGACACTACTCTCTGTTCCGCCGACAGTCACCTCCTCCCCTCCTCCACACCACAGCGCGTCGGGGTATTTTCTCTGCGACATTTCCCCTTTTCTCTTCGACATTTGCCCCGACACACACTCGCTGTCACTCGACACTTCGCTACCAGTCGTTATACTTCTTCATCCCGAGATGGCCACCAACTTGCGTGTAAGTACCTCGACGCTCTTCTTTTCTTTGACCCCCCTGCACCGTGTTGACTGACATGACTGGGATAGCTTCCTATGCGAAACCGAACCGGCCCCCAACGTCCCAGAAATGCCGACGAAAACGCAATGAGCAGACATGTCCGCCAGGCTTCCAGCATCGCAGGCGGGTCGCGAATTCCTCCAGGTCAAGCTGTCAAGAACGTCGTCAAGAACGGCGTCCAACGCCCCGTCCTCACAGAAGTGACGACCACTGCCGTTAACCGCAACAAGGTACGCTGTCTACCCGATGCAACCCAGCGCACCCTCTTGCTTTCCACCACTCTTTTCGCGTTCTCCATCATTGCATGGGATGTTGGTGGACCTCTGTTACGAATGAGCTGGCAGGGTCGTGGGCCATGCCCCGACCCTGACCAACGCACGCCGTCAGCCGCCCACTGTGGGCGGAGGTCGCGTCGTGGGCGTCTGTCGCGCCAGCGCGCAGAGGACTTCCTAACGCGTGATCGCGACGATTGCCACTTTCGTCATGCGCTCCATCTCGAGTGCGGAGCAACTGCAACGCTCAGCTCGGACAATACGTTCAACGATCGGAGCATTCGGACGTACCATTCGTACCGTTGATTCGGTTAACCTCGCTGCGACGAACGGTCGATATGCCAGCCGCCCATCGTCCTTTGGTTTGCGAGAAGTTCATTGTCTATCATCGAGGAATTCGAATGTGCCGACCATGTGCTCACTGCGCTGCGTACCTGTTAGGATGTTAACCCGAAACTCTCCGGTAAGGAGAAGGAGACCATCGAGACGGGTCTCAAACGCAGTCGCTCCGCCTCCCTCGCCGCGGCAACTGGTCCCCAGCGGGTTCCACTCGGTCCCGGCAAGGCTCCCATCGCGACTGGGCACGTCCTGCCACGCGTGTCCTCTGGGCGCGTTTACCGACCACAGGTTCCTCTTCCTTCGTCGCGTCGTATCCCCGTTCCTCAAGACCCGCCCGCGGTCGTCCTGCCCAATGTCCTCATTGAGGAGGACGACATGGAGGTTGAGGACCACGCCGTTTCGGATGTCGTCGAGCAGTACGCCGACGAAGCCGAGCTCACCGAGTTGAGCGATAGGGAAGAAGAACTGCAGCAAGAGGAGATTGACGATGAGGAGCCCGTCGCCAAGCGCCAGCGGGTATGGCCCGAGGTCTCAACAGTGCGGGCGCAGCGGTACAGGCGCGAGTTTGACGACATCAAGGAGCACTTTCACGATGAGGTCGACGAGTTTGATACGACAATGGTCTCGGAATATGCCGAAGACATTTTTGAGTACATGCAGGAGCTCGAGGTGGGTCTCCCGAAGGCGCTGTCTCTCGTGCGCCGCTGACCTTGACTTCAGGAGGACGTCATGCCTAGCCCAGAGTACATGGACGGTCAGAGCGAGATCAACTGGCACATGCGACAGACCTTGGTCGACTGGCTTCTTCAGGTGCACTTGCGCTACCACATGCTTCCTGAGACGCTCTGGATCGCTGTCAACATTGTTGACCGCTTCTTGTCGAAACGTGTCGTCTCCTTGCTGAAGCTGCAGCTCGTCGGTGTCACCGCCATGTTCATCGCGGCGAAGTACGAGGAGATCCTTGCGCCATCCGTAGAAGAGTTCGTCTTCATGACGGAGCGCGGCTACTCCAAGGAGGAGATCCTCAAGGGCGAACGCATCATGCTTCAGACGCTCGACTTCAAGGTCAGCCACTACTGCTCGCCCTACAGCTGGATGCGCAAGATCAGCAAAGCGGACGACTACGACCTCCAGACGCGAACATTGAGCAAGTTCCTTACCGAGGTGACGCTCCTGGACCACCGCTTCCTGCGCGTCAAGCCGAGTCTGGTCGCGGCGGTTGGCATGTACACGGCCAGGAAGATGTTGGGAGGAGACTGGGTGAGTGCCTCTCAGGATTCGTCACGGATATATATACTGCGCACAATGAGGTAGCCACGCCCCATCAAGCTATTGTGCGCCGTTTTCGTTCGAGTGTTTCTATGAACGACACGTGACGTGATGTTGAACCAGAACTGACACCATTCCTTTTGTAGAACGAGGCGTTCGTTTACTATTCCGGCTTCACCGAGGAGCACCTGCAGCCCGGCCACAAGCTGCTCATTGAGAAGCTCACCGAGGAGGGCTTCAACGAACAGCACGTCTGCAAGAAGTACGCGACGAAGAAGTTTCTGAAGGCGTCGTTGTACGCGATCGAGTGGGCCCAGCTGCATCTGCACGAGACCCTTGAGGAGATGAATGTGGAGTGTTAGGCTCCCATTCTGTTTCCTTGCCCTCCGTGGATTCGTATGCAGGATATGCCCATGATGTATATGCCCCCGCCGCCCCTCGTCCCCTCTCTGCGCATCAATACTCCTCCCCATCCTGTGGTCGTATCCCCTGTGTCGCATCCATGTCCATGCCTACCTCTCTCCATCTGCCCGCTACGCCTCCAACACGATCTAGCTCGATTTCTGGTCCCATCTCCGATTCATCATTTTCGCCTCGTCAGCATCTCATCATCACCCACAAGTGTTTGATTATTATCATCTACCATCGCCCTCCACACGTCCTGTCGGTCCCCTTGGCATGTCATCGTTATGTTTGTCATTCAGCTGCTCTCCTACGCTCTCGGTTCGCTCGTTCCCAGCCCCCAGCACCACGACGTCTCAGCCATGACGGGCACGCGCCTTACGCCCGGTGCACTAATGGTGTGTGGCCTCGCCGCTTCCGTCTCGCCTCGCATATTTTGTCCCTCTCTCGTTTTGTCACGAGCCACCCACGACCGTCTCGCCGTCAGCGCAAGCGCGTGTGGGGCGTAGGGATGCAAACCGAAAGTACTCAGTACCCACCCCGCCCTACACTCTCGTTCTGTCCCAAACTACGTATGCACTATACGGCACACGTTCTTATGTCTCGCTCTGTCCACTATGCCTCTCGCTTGTTATCTCTCTCGGTTACCACCACCGCATTTGCAACTCTCTCGTCTCTTAGTTGTAACATAAGTTATATTCAGCCTGCATCCTCTTCTGTCTCGTGTTCATCCTCTTACCCCTCGCTTCTCGATGTTCATGTTCGCTCTCGCTTTCGATCTGTCCCTTGCATCCTCGACACGGACTGCGCCTGCGCTCGTTTCTTCTTCGCGCTGTCAGTCGAGACCCTCCCCTCTCGCAGCACTAGCATCCCTTGTGTTATTACTATCCGTATTGTCCATTCCCCCTCGCATCTTGTCACCGGGTCACTCCTCGCGCTACTTCTACTTCCACTTCTACTTCTACAGCTGCAGTACTAGCCTCTGCATCGTCCATTAACGCATTCTATCGTATCACTCTGTGCACACCCCCGCCCGCGATGCTGCGTACGATATGGACGCGCCTCCGGTGCATTTAAATCTTTTGACGTTTAGAGTCTCGTTGCAATCGACATCCTCCTCCTGCACTCTGCGTCCGCCTGTCGGCTTTAGATTTGTCTCGGTGAGATAGCTATGTAGCAAGCCTGCAGTCAGTGTTATTTATCTGGAATCTCCCATTGGTGGTCTCTTGCGTCTCTCGGTGCATGGAATCGCTGAGAGCTCGTTGGACGACCGGTCTCCAAGATGATAGATCTCAGTCAATGCAGCTGCGCCCATGAAGCTGCGCGCGTCGCGGCAGCTGATTGGACGACGCGAGGCGCGATTTCACGTGGGGACGGCCGATCGTATTCACGTGGGGCGCGCGACGGTGACGCAGCGCACGCGAGTCGATTCCCCCGCGTTTGATCAGCAACAGTCGGACCCCCTGACGGTTATCCTACTCCCGGACGTGATTGTCGCGGGTGCAGTTGCACATATAACCTCTGCTCACCTGCGCCCAGATCCACTTTCTTCCCTCGTCTAGCCCCCACGCCATACGCACACCACCGACGATCATGGCCACCAAGGAGCTCAAGAAGTTTACGCGCGAGGAGGTCGCGAAGGTGCGTCGCCTGCTGCTGCATTCTGCACGTATTCGAATGCCCGACTCATGGTTGGTGGGTCCGGCAGCATAACACGGAGGACAGCCTGGTACGTCTCTCTCAGAACCGCGGGACGCGACGCTGATGCAGGAGTACAGTGGATCATCATCGACTCGAAGGTGTACGATGTGACCCGCTTCCGCAACCTCCATCCCGGAGGCATCTCCGTCTTCATGGACGAGGGCATTCGTGAGTGCGCTGTTCCTAGGCCCGACTTTCCCTTCATCTACCCCTCTCGCCGCCCCTTTCTCTCGCTTGCGCGCGTCGCTCGGAACAGCTCTGACTCTTCCTTCGCACGCACACAGCCGGCGAGGATGCAACGGAGGCGTTCTACGGCCTGCATCGTCACGAGGTCCTCGAACGACCGCAGTACGCTCGGCTGCAAATTGGTGTGATTGAAAGCGAGGAGCCGCAGATCAAGGGCGGGCGGATGCCGGGGGAGGTCAGCCAGGTGCCCTACGCGGAACCGTCGTGGCTAGCGAAGGGCTACCACAGTCCGTACTATAAGGAGGTGAGTCGTTCACCCATGATCAGATTCAGAGAACAGTCCGTCGACCATTCATGCGTTCGATAGAGTCATCGGAGGTTGCAGAAGGCAGTCCGCGAGTTTGTCGATGAGCACATTTACCCCGATGCCCAGGAGCGCGAGCTGGATGGCAAGCGCCCCTCCCAGAGTGTCCTCGACAAGATGGCGTGAGTGCAGCTGTCCTCCATGACGATTTGTCCTATTGACGACTCGCTCGACAGTGAGGTCAACTTGCATGCTATGCGCATGGGCCCTGGCAAGCACCTGAAGGGCCTGACGCTTATGGGCGGCATCGTCACCCCTGAAGAGGTACGTTTGGAGACGTGGAACATGCACACGACCGTACTGAGAATGTTTTCCTGCCGCAGTTTGACTACTTCCATGAGCTTGTCATCTCGCAAGAGATCGCACGTTGCGGTGCCCGTGGGTACGGCGACGGCCTTCAGGCGGGATGCGTTATCGGCTTGCCGCCAGTGCTCAACTTCGGGTCACCGGAGCTCAAGGCGAAGGTCGTCCCTGAGGTCCTGAGCGCGAAGAAATTTATCTGTCTGGCGGTGTCTGAGGCATACGCGGGGAGCGACGTCTTCGGTCTGCAGACGACGGCGACGAAGACGGAAGATGGCAAGCATTGGATCATCTCCGGTACGAAGAAGTGGATCACGAACGGAACGTGAGTGTGCCTGCTCGATGATAGTGCAGGACACGGCTGGACTGACGATGATTTGTTCAGGTTCGCCGATTAGTGAGTATCGCCATCCCGCCCTCGACCGTCAACGACCATGAGCTGACTGAGTGGCAGCTTCACGGTAGGTTGTAGAACTGAGGACGGCTTCACTGTCATCCTGGTAGAGCGCAGCGAAGGTGTCTCGACCAAGCCGATCAAGACGTCGTACTCGGCCGCAGCAGGCACGGCATACATCACCTTCGACAAGGTCAAGGTACCCGTAGAGAACACGCTCGGCGAGGAGGGCGGGGGCATCTTCGTCATGCTCAGCAACTTCAACCACGAGCGATGGGTCATGTGCGGCGTCTCCGCGCGCAGCCAGCGCGCCATCGTCGAGGAGTGCCTGAAGTGGGTGAACCAGCGGAAGGCGTTCGGCAAGCCGCTGCACTCGCTCGCGGTCATCCGGAGCAAGCTCGCTGCGATGATCTCGAGGGCGGAGAGCGTGCAGAGCTGGCTGGAGAGTATCACGTACCAGATGTGCAATATGGTACGTACCGGTGTCATTTCCTTTGTTGGACCAGTTGGTTGATGATCCGCGGACAGTCGTACAAGGAGCAATCGAGCAAGTTGGCTGGCCAGATAGCGTTCTTGAAGTCGTACAGCACGCGGTGTGCACAGCTCACCGCGGCGGACGCTGTCCAGATCTTTGGAGGGCGGGGTATCACGCAGACCGGCATGGGTCGCTTCGTTGAGCACGTAAGTCACCTTTATTGTGTTTCGCTCTCGTGAGGGGCATGAAGCTCATCCATACTTCTCTCCAGTACCACCGTACGGTCACCTTCGATGCACTGCTCGGCGGTGCCGAAGACGTGCTCGCCGATCTAGGTGTTCGTCAAGCCATGCGGTTGATGCCCCAGGATGCGCGACTGTAGTGGGCTCGTCACGGATTGTTCGCCGCATATACCTCTTGGCTCTGTATTATCACCATTATATCATAGTCCATATCGTCTCTTGAAGCCTGGTATATTTGATGTTGTTGCACTACCGCTTGCCCAGTGCGTACTTGAAGCGCTTCTGGATATCCCCTCCTTTCACCAGCTTGCTCCGTGCGACCAACGCACTCATACGGGGCTGCCCCTGGCGTCAGTGAAGCCGCCATGGACGCCGCACATCCTTACGGTGGGGCAGACGGGTGAAGATTAGCGCATTCACGACGCCAATGACGGAGCCTGCGCACATCCGTGACCTCGGACGGTGAGAACTGCAGTCGCTGACTGAACCTCCCGTAAGCCCTCCCTTCCTCCTCAAAACCACTACACGCATGCGCACGCGTGCGACCAGAACTTTGCGTACCCTCCGAGCAGCTTCGAGATCGCACCACCCCATCCGCACCATGGCCTCAGGCTCCTCAGCGTCGCCCGCAAACACCCTCAATGGCACCCAGACGAAGACGACGCACGCGCGCGTTCCCATCTCTGCCCTTCCCCTACCCCCAGCCTCGCATTCGCTGATCCACGCGCTCACCCCGGACCCATACACCCCCACGCCCGCCGCATGGCGCGACACCCGCGCGGAGCGTCCGAGTCTGCAGCGCCGCGCGCGGCTGCTCGCGCCCGAGGCGCACTTCTCGTACGTCGCCCCGTGCCCGCTGCCGTTCCCGTACCGCGTGGAGTACCCCGAGGACGCGGAGGGCGAGGCGCAGGGGAAGGCCGTGGAGGACTGGCTGGTCGCGCGGGAGGCGCTGCGCGAGGTGCCCACCGCTGCAGCAGGGAGACTGAAGAAGTACATCGCGGAGGAGAGGGACCAGGAGCGCGTGCTGATCGGGTTGGCGGAGACGGGGTTGGGGGACTGTGTGCCGCACCTGGACGTCGGGGATGCGTTTGAGTTGCTCGGGAGCCCGTCACTCTCTGTGCCGTCTGGGCAGGATCCTGGCTCGGAACCCGCGGTCGATGTGCCCGCGGCGGGTGAGACGGCGGTCGCGGCGCGGCAGGAACTCATTGACGTGCTGAGCGGACATGCGATGTTGATGAACGGCGAGGGCGAGGACGTGCAGGCGCAGTGGGCACCGTGGTCGTTGCGGTACAGCGGACACCAGTTCGGCACATGGGCGGGGCAGTTGGGCGACGGGCGTGCCATCTCTCTTCGTGCGTCCACGAGCTCGCAGAGTACTCATTGCTCTGAACACTAACCGAAACCGCGACATTCGACAGTGAGCACCCCGCACCCAGATCAATCGGACGTACAATATGAGCTTCAGCTCAAGGGCGCAGGCCGCACACCGTTCTCGCGCATGGCGGACGGCTTGGCCGTACTCCGCTCGTCCATTCGCGAGTTCCTCTGCTCCGAAGGTACGCCTCATAGCATCGCTCAGAGAGCCCGTACCCACTCGTACTCACTACTGTGTCCTAGCCATGCATGCGCTAGGCATCCCGACAACGCGCTCGCTCGCCCTCATTGCTCTCCCCAAGCTCCCAGTCGAACGCGAGCGCATCGAGTCTGCTTGCGTCCTCACGCGCGTCGCGCCGTCCTTCATCCGCATCGGTTCCTTCGAGGCGCTGAACCCGCCCGCGCAGATGTTCTTCCTCGGGGGCGGGCAGCAGCCCGGCAACCTCGACGCGCTCCGCGTGCTGGGCGAGTGGGTCGCGCGCCGTGTGCTGCGGCTGCCCGATATCCAGTGGCGCGGAGATGCGGGTGTGGAGGGCCCGGGAGATGCGTGGGGCGCGAGGCTCGTGCTGGAGGTTGCGCGGAGGAACGCGAAGATGGTCGCGGGGTGGCAGGTGTACGGGTTCATGCATGGGGTGATCAACACTGACAAGTGGGGCTAGTATTTCTGGTCGAGGAACGTGTGCTAACGTTCCTCCTCTTCGCTCGCAGCGTTTCCATCATGGGCTTGACAATTGACTATGGTGCGCAGCTGCCGTGGCTTATGGGTTGTCCCGGTCTAACGCTCTGCGCAGGACCATATGCCTTCATGGATGTTTTCGACCCGTGGCATATATGTAATCACAGCGACGGGGAGGGGCGATACGCGTACAAGGTAAGCTGTATGCGCACTACTATGCACTATATCTGCTGACTATCCTTCGCTACCTTCAGTATCAACCAGCCGTGATGTCAGTCTGTCCTCAGATCTATGACCACCATGGCGTTCACAGACTGACATGTATGATTCATCGCAGCATTCACGCACTACGGTCACTCCTCAACGCTCTCGCTCCCCTCATCGGCGCGGAGGATGAGCTCGGCGGCAAGGCCGTCTCCCCTGGCTGGGCAGAGGACGCGTCAGAGGACAGAATCGGGGAGTGGTCGAAGCGCGGCATCGCCCTCGTCAAGGAGGAGATGGAGCGGGTCGCAGAGGAGACCTGCGCTGTTGAGTACGGCCGGCTCATGCACAAGGTACGTCCAGATTCTGCCTTATTAGCTTGTCCACGGTCCCTCCTCCACACGACAGAGCTGACCATGTGCACGCATACAGCGACTTGCACTGCGACGTATAGACAAGGACGACGAGTCGAAGCTCGCCCGCCCGCTCCTCACGATCATGGAGGACCACAAGCTCGACTTCCACGGGACCTTCCGCCGACTCTGTTTCTTCAAGCCGTCCTTGGCAGCCTCTGAAGACGCCCTGAAAGCCTTCGTCGACAGCCTGCTGAAGCTCACGTCCGAGCCGGAGAGACTGGACCATATCAGGGCGCAGAGCGACTGGTCCGGCTGGCTCAGACGATATGCAGCGCGGATCGAGAGCGAGCGGGACCACTGGGGCGCCGATGTAGATGCGGAGAGGGAGAGGGAAGCTAAGGGCGCGAACCCGCGATTTGTGCTGAGGCAGTGGGTGCTCGAAGAGGTCATCAAGAAGGTGGAGACGGACGCCAGCAGTGGCAAGCGCATCCTGCGGAAGGTCTTGCATGTGAGTGCTTCCGCTTCGTGCCATGCCGCGAAGTCATGGCTCATGTGTCTTGGCAGATGGCTTGCAGCCCGTATGAACCATGGGGCGGGGAGGACCAGGAACCGAACGAAGATGAGCTGGATGCGGAGACTCGGGAAGAGCGACGATACTGCGGCATGGGCGAGAGGAAGCTGCTGGGCTTCCAGTGCAGCTGCTCCAGCTGAGCACCGGAGTTCCACAATATGTACAACAATGCTGCACGATTGCTGTGTATCCTGGATAGAACTCTAAATAAGCCTGTTGTATGATTCCACGTAAAGGTTCGTCCTAGATATAGTACGACGGCGTAGGTGCGAAGACCCTGGCCGGGTGCTGGGGACGTCCGAGCAGTAGAGTACATTGAATTTCGTTCCGAATCGTGACGTACAGTACATCCATCCTTGTCCTGTCTATGCCTAGGTCGCGCTGCCGAAGATCTGGTAGCGTCTGCAGATGCTGGGACCGATCTCGTCGTACTGCGCCTTCGTGTGGCAGAACGAGTAGAACTCGGGCTGACATGGAGCATCTATATGAGATAGGCCCTCGTAGCACAAGCAGCACGCCACTCACCAGAGACGCCATAAGCGAACCACCGAACCAGACAGCATAGCTGAGATGGAGGGTGAGCTTGCGAAATGGAGAGACGGGATAGAGAAACGGACCGTTGACGCTTGTGCGAGATGACATCGACCTCGACGCCGGACGACTGTATGCAGATTGAGGCCCTGACCTCTCGATATGTGAGATGACGAGACTCACCCGCAGCTGACTGCCACTTGCTGCCATGCTCGCGTCCAACCGGCGATCCACGATCTGCTTCAGGTCACGCTTGAGACGGTTTCCAAAGTGCTGGAACATTGTGGAGCCACCGGAGAGCACGATGTTCTGTGGACGCGGAAATACTTGTTGGCACATGACGGGTACAGGGTTGAAGACGTACTGACCTTGTAGAGTCCTCGCCGAACATCGATGGGCGACTGCTGGATGACGCCATCGACGATCTCCGGCAGTGGTGTCAAGAAGTCGGACGAGTAGATCTCGGGGTTGAAGAAGATTTCGGGAGCTAGGAATCGCTCGTAGCCGACGTCGATCTCGTATTTCTGTGCGGTTGGCTCGGTCAATGGGGGTGCTGGGCAGTAGAGTGTCTCCTTGCACGCACCCGTCCAGTCACGGTGTGCTCCCCCTCGTAGCGCGCAAAGTACTTGTACGGCTCCTGGTCGTACTTCCTGAACTCTTTGACGATGTCCTGGCAGACGTAGCTATACTGCTCCTTCACCTTGCCCGCAACCTTGAGCTGGTCTTCGGGAGGGACGTTCGCCATCTCCCCGCGCTCACGCATGAGGTTCAGCACGAACTGGGTGATGTCACGACCTGCGATGGGGATGTGCTTGATGGCACTGCCGATGACGTAGCCCTCCGCGCAGGGGATAACGTGCGTAACACCATCTCCGGAGTCGATGACAGTACCCGTGAGCGTACGGTCCGTGACGCGGTTCGAGGACCACGACGCGGCGAGGGCAAGGACGGCCTGTACGGCGATGTACAGACCCTTGATGTTGAACGACTCGAAGAAGATCTCCGCAGTCTGCTCGCGGTTCTCAGGGGGTTCAAAGGGGGCTCGGTCTGCACACAACATGGAATCGGAGTAGATCAGACACTGCGCGCGTGCTGCGCGGCAGGCAGATGACGACGGAGTACGCACCAGGAGGAAGTAGTGGTCCTCGGGCTCCGCACGCAAGTACTTGAAGATGGTCTGCTCCCAAAATCGCTCCATGTAGTCCCAGTTCTCGATCTGGCCGTGGCGGATGGGGTAGTTGACTCCATAGCCGGGAGTTTGAGCATTGGCCAGGGCCTCATCACCGATGAAGAAGTCGAGGTCCTCGACGCCGCGCTTGGACGCAAGATGACCAGGTTTCGAAGGTAGAGCGGGGCCTGTGCGACTGGGTTGTGCGGCGGGTCCACGAGTCGCTATGGCGGTGGGAAAGACACTGGGGTAGCATGAGCAACGCGACGGGGTAACACGAGTCGGGCGCACTTACAAGGATGGATCGGAGTTCCCGGCATACCTTCGAGGCGGTCAGATACAACACTGCAGCCTCAAACATCCTGCACGTACCCAACCTTGGAGAACCCGGTACCGTTGTCACAGATAATCGGCGCGAGGACGGACATCGTCGTTCACTGCAGGCTGCGTCCATCCACTGCCGCGCTCATCCTACCACATCCCATGCCGTAGCCGTCACGTGGCTGTTACATAAGGCGAGGTAACGCATGGGTCGGTGGCGTAGTTGGTTATCGCATCTGTCTAACAGTGGTTTACATAAGCCCACAGAAGGTCCTCAGTTCGAACCTGGGCCGACTCATATTTTCCCACGTCTTTTTTGCTGGATAACAACCGACAGTCCTGTCAGCCAAGAGTCAGTTCCATAACAATATCCATGGTCTCAAAGTCCGAATCAACGAAGGGGTCTGGGGTGGCTCCTAAGTAAGACAACGATGCTTACTGGGTAACAACTGCGGGTAACAACCAAAACTAATGTTTGCACAGCCTTTCCTAGTGTCCTAGTGAAGCGCCCGTGTCGGCACCAGCGCCGAATATGTCGATAAGTTGGTAAGCAGCGAATAATAAGCCGGGTAAGCACTCGATCTAATGATTGCCACCCCTAGACCCCATCATTAACTCGGACTTTGTCACTCAATTGATCAAAGCCGAACGATGCGCAAAACACATATGGGGACTACAGGCTCTGGCTCGTGCTGATAGCGGCCTCCATCCCAGCTGTCCGCTGCTTTGCCTAGCCCAACTCTTGAGATCTGCGCCTCTGAGGAGCCAGCATGTACTCACCTCTTCGATCAGATCATTCTCGATGACGGGAAGGGTCTCCAGAGGTTCATCGTTCCACGTCGATACCGTCCAGCGGTTTGGCGGATTCTCGACGTAGAGACAGAAGTCTTCTGGTATGTACTGTCCATGCTCAGCCTGGAACTCAGCCCTGAGCAATCGCTCCTCTGCCAGCGCCCCGTGTCAGCCTGAGGCCTAGATAGCGGTAGCTGAGTACTAGGTAGACGTACCTTCGGCCATGGCATCGAGCTGGGCTGTCATATTCGCCACAATCCGTTGTGCTGCTTCCCGATACTGCGTGCGCCGCGCGAGCTCCAAGATGAGCTTGCTGTATGCGTACTTGTAGGAGGTGTACTTGTGGTGCAGCTCCTCGAGCGGCCGGAGGTGCTCGTGGAGGTAGGAGAGTTGTTCTATACTCTCATACTATGTGTCGCCCAAGGGAAATTCAGAATGTATGAGCACACGCAGAATGTCTGAGAGCCGTACCTCGACATTCTGCTGTTGTTCGAGCAGGTCCGTCATGATCTCGCCCAGCTCATCAAGGTCTGTGAGCGTGCGCCGGTGCACTTCAAGATGTTCCTGTGCAGCCGTCTTCGCTGTCAACAGCTCTTCACTAAGCCCTCAATGTGAACTCGAGCTACGCGATGCATACACCTCGGAAGACTGACTGGAGATCTTCAATAGAGTTCATGCTACTCTCCAGCTCCGAGATAATGAGCGGGAGCGCCCCCGCGTCCTGGGACATGCCTGCCTACTATGTGAGTGTCACGGGTAAGTACGGGTCTACAGCTTACCTTGCATGTCTTCCTCGTGAAACTCCTCTCCGGCTTCAAAGTCATGCAGGGCATTCGACATGTTGTCATAGTGGTGAGCAAGGGACTCAAGTTCCTCTGCCATCTTGATCGACGTCGTCTCCTGCGAGGAGAAGATATCGCTGAAGGAGGGTAACGGGACCTCAACGGGGACCATCTCCTTGATAGCCCCAATCGTCTTCAACAGCGACTCTGGGTAGTCCGATGTCGTCTCAAGGGTGTCCTGATTCGAGAGTCCATGAGATAGACAGGCGCACAGCAGAGGAAGGGACGCACGTCTAGCTCCAACCGTTCCTTCTCAATCGTGTCCAGCAGATCCTCAATCGCCCGCTCATTCACGAAGTCCCGCAACGTCTTCCACTTACTCCGGTCTGCCCTCCTCTGGTCCCTACGCTGTTGTCGCCTCAGTGCTGGAGACCGGTTACGTATCGTGTCGGTAGGGCTCATGCGCGGACTGGTACTCGGCTGGGGAGGACCGAACGGAGTAGTATCGTCCTGAGGTCGGCGCTCTTCCTGCTCGTCGTCAGAGTTGTTCTGGCTGCCAAAAGGTGAAGTGTCCGCGGAGACGGTGTGGAACTCTGGCGGGACCGACTGTGTGCCCAGAGACTCGAGCACAGCGTCCAGCGCATCAGTGCGTTGGTTGCGGATGTGGTCCCATTCCTGGAAGCAAACGCAGCGTCACAGCGTGTTGGTTGGTACGTTGACAATGCGTACCTCGGCTTGTCTTTCGAGCTCAGAGCGCTTTTGCTCTATGCTCTTCGCCACTTGGGCAGCAAGCTGCAGTGGTCCGTGGCTGGTTGGGAGGCGGTCTCGGTGGTCTGTAGATGTGATACGAACGCACCTTGAGCTGGTCAAGCACCGCTTCAGACATCCACCTAACCTGGGCATCCAATGCCAGTACGTCCACGGCTGTCTGGGCTGATGCAGCAGAAACCGCGCTGGCGTGAAGACATAGTTCCTGGCCTTGCTGCAATGCCTTCTTAGCTTGGAGTACGAGCTCGACGATATGTGGTTGCTCGTGCTCAGGTTGAGTAGACTGTAGTTCCGGCATTGTAGCGACCTCGAACCCCAGGGCTGGGTCACCAGGAGTTGGCAAGAGTGGGTCGTTAACAAAGAGCTACTGTAGTACTACAGTAACAGGATGATGCCAACTTGATGCCAACAGCGTCGACGACGAGTGTTCTCGTACGGCCCGTCGGTCGGGAGCGCTCGCTCCGACCGGGGTACCGGTCCGCGTCCTTACGTCATGGCTGGGCCGAGCGCTACCCCCTGCCCTTCCTTTGCGCTAACCCCCACCACGTTCGCAAGTTCGCAATCTCTACGTATACCTGAAGGCCTCTGCTAGGCTTCAAGCCACCGCCTTTCTACCTCATATGTCTCTGCCGAACAATATCCTCCGGTCAGTTGCGAAGCTAGTGGGCCACGGGAAGATTACAGCCACACAACTTTCCTCTGTTCGGACTTTCGCACACAGTGCAACAAGGGAGAGTGAGAAGCATGTGAGGGCCTTGGCCAGTAGTTGCCCTTGCTACTTATTGAACGGTCTATGCGTAGGCTACCCCTGACTTTGATCCCAGTCTGAAGGAGCTCGAGGAAGCTTCGGACAAGCGGTCACGCCCAAACGACAAGGACGTCAAGCACAAGATGTCCGTAGCCGATCAAGACGCTGCATTAATGAATGCCTGGAAGGATCGGGAAGGTTCCCTAGCCAACACCGAGTTCGAGGATGGAGATTTCGAAGGCGGTTACCGACGGAATGTGGTGCGTTGCCAGAATTTAGTTACAGCCAGAGTGAGACCCATGCGTTCGTTGTATCATAGAAAGCCAACATCTTCCGTTATATATGACGGTCATCTCACGCTTCAGTTTCTCTAACCTCCGTGTATCTTCCTTGGCCTGCTTTTGTATAGTCCGTGCTCCATCAGGAGTTGACAGCCGGCCTGGGTCCGTGGTGAGCGTGGTGGCGGCCAGGCTCTCACTCAGGCAGCTGACATTGCTGTCAGTATGCTGATATTCGTGTTTGCACATTCCCCATAACAGCGAGCCAGTACCATCACGAATCAGTTCTGTGTCCAGCTCACAATCAGATGTCGTACAAGGGAGATGCTGCCCTCCTGGTAAGTGCACGGCTCGTGATCTGATGATGACGCGTCGGAGAGAACCTCAGGTGCTCAGATCACCCTTGACTTGACCTGCTTATAAATGCATGTCTCCTACAAAGACTTCGAGCGGACTGTAGTCCAAGCGGGCAAACCCGTCATGGCGGACCCTCCCGCAGTAACGGCGACCAATCCGTCACTGCTTAAGCAGGGCCGTTGTTGTCTCCGGCTTCAACCCAGATGCTACCGAGAAGTCGGACATGGCTGTCGCTTGGTGCTCTGCTCGTCGACCCGCGATGTCGCGTCTGTTACACGGTCTCGTGACTGTGACAACGCGCGACGGGAGCCAATCACGGACGCGACTCCTCGCATGTCTCCGTTCGATTGACATGGATTGAACTGCAATAGCCATATCGGCTCAAAGCACGCATCGTCATGGCCCAAGGGCCAGCTCTGGGGCTATATAGACTCAGAGCTCGCGTTCGTCCCGGTGCAACTTGACTCCCGTCCATCATGTCCTCCGCAAGCCCTCCCGCTCAGTCTCCTCTGCTCAGATTTCGCCTCTCACGGCAAGACTTCCAGCAACAGGTCGTACGGGCTCGCGAGACGCGGACGAACACAGCTCAACGAGATGCGCGCCCGGCGAAGAAGCAGGCCATCGTCATTCGTGGGTATAACGACGATGCTACAGCCGCCATCCGGATAGCTGCTGGGGGCAGAGAAGAAGTTCTGAAGGCCTCCTACATTCTTGGCAAAGAAATGGTAACATTTTCGACGTTTATCGGAGTCAGTCAACTTACCTCGCACGTTCATAGTCCACCATCGTCGAGCAGGTCGAAGATGCTCTACTCATTTCCAGCAAGCACTGGGTGAGCTTCTAGCCGTCTGTCATGCGCTGGTTAGGTACTGAGCCCTGTCGCAGCGCCTAACATTCAAGTCGGCTGCCCGGAACCCCGAGGACACCCTCATACGTGACTGTGGAGATGCGGTTCGCAGTCGTCCTGTTGGTACGCATCTAGCTACCAGTTCCTATCGCACGTTGTCTGACGAAATGCTGGTTGCTCAGGGCTGCTACTGGTTCCTGAGGATGCGGTCGTGGACTACCTCTCAGACTCCAAGAACGAAACTATGATGCTTGAGTGGAAGCGCCTCAAGCCTTCGACTCCTCCGCAAGCAAGCTTGTTGGATGGCCTCGCACAGGCGCAGTCCATGTTTCATCTCCTCGTACCGTCCGAGGATAAGGATTGGGGACAGTACATGACTCGGCGACAGGACGCCGAATGGTCCTTTGTGCGGGTGCGAGAGCGTCTCGGGTGCATGGAGATGTCCTCGGAGAATCTCCTGGATACAATCAACTACGCCACCAGATCCATCCTCGAGCGCACTGGCCTCACCGCCAAAGAACAGGCTGCAGTTTCCGATGGTGTTCTACCTCAAGGCGTGGATGCAGAAGACGACGGTGGTGACTGTGTCCGTGTAAGTCGCTCTACGCCTTCACTCAATCCCAAGGACTGATCAAATGAGGTTTGCGCTGATGGGCTGCAGTGGAAGGACGTGACGGTACTCACGCGCACCTTCTCGCCCACGCGCCCCGCCATGATCGACGTTCACCTCCGCTACCGCGAGCGCGGCAACCTCGATATCAGCTACCGCATTCATAATTCGCTGTCGTCCACCCATGAACGCCTTAAGACACCCCACGTCCACAGCTGGAAGGACTCGCTTGATTGGAGCGGAGACTGGCGGTCTGTATTTCACGTCGATGTCACCGAGATACGCCGCAAGTATAGGCACGGCCAGCGGCCGCCGAAGAACGTCCACTGGCGGAGCTCCTGGGGCATGAACGAGACTGATGCGAAGCAAGTCCGGGACGTCCTCTTCGGCCCGCTGGGAGACAAGGTCTCCACCCTCGACGCTGTGCTGTTCCTCCTGACCACGGTGGGGTTCCGTATGAATGTGCGCACTGGGGACGGCGAGAGATTCAGGGACTCTGTCGACGGAGATCCGCTATGGGAAGTTGGGGATGAGGGATGGCTTGGGAGGAACATCCGGAAGGCGTGCGGCATTTCAATAGCAGATGAAAAGGAGGACGAACTTGAGTCGGATGACGACGCGTACTGTTATAAGACTCACGTGGCCGAAGAGCATGTACTCGTTATGATAGGCGTACCTCAGTGACTTCTATGCTTGAATGCTGAGTACAGCAACTAAATAGGTTGCTATACCATCTCAGTGTAGCCTGTCACCTCGTCACCATGCCCTGGTGGCATCTCCTGGTCGCAAGGTCACACACACAGTAGCCGTGTCAGGCAGACGACACACAGGAAGAATATAGAGATGTCAACGAGCATGGATTGCAAACTCGATCGACATCAGCAACGCACAGACTCTCACACAACCGTAGTCGTTTGGGACGGACAGCTAGGATACCACGCGACCACCCTCCAAACCCTGACCCCGTGAAAACTCATGCAAGAACCTCGACGGCAGGGCCCTCAGCAGCGCGGCGAGCGATACGTGCAGCGCGCGTGCCCTGCATCGGACGGACGCCATCAGCATACATGATCGTGTCAGAGGGGAACCAGAGGGGCATCACGTACAACAGACTTGCTCTGGCGGAACGACTCGATGAAAGCCTTGAACTTGTCTGCCTGAGTGTTGTTGGCAGTCGCCTGCTGCTGGACCTTGGCGGCCTGAGTGTTGGTGGCGGCCTGACCCTTGGCGGCATTGGCGGCATTGGCGCCCTTGTTAGCCTTGTGGCCCTTGTGCTTCTTGCCGGTGGTCGTGGTCGTGGTCGTGGTGGAGGTGGCAGCTGCCGCCGTGGATGAGGCCGCGGCGGTGGCGTCCGTGCCAGTCGCGTCGGTGCTGGACGCATTCGTGCCCGCGGCTGCGGTCCCCGCGTTACCAGCGGCAGCAGCCCCGGCGTTCGCGTTGTTACCAGCGGCGGTCGCCTGCTGGACGACGACGCAGTTGCCGAAGCCGCCAGCGGTAGTGAACGTGACGAGACACTTGTCCCCGGTGGCGCCACCAGAGCACGTCGTGCCGGCGGGCATCTGGATGACCAGCTGCGTCGAGCCGGTACTGGTGGGGCTCTGTCGTGCACAGGCCGGTAATGAGTCGACACATTCGCACAAGACGTAAGGATCGAACACGTACCTTGACGCCGTTCTGAAGGACCTCGGCGTTGACGAAGGACTTGCCAGTGCCCGTAGCATCGACCTTCGCGGTGACCTGCGTCGAGCCGTCGGTACCCCTGCGGACCGAGCAATCCCGGTTAGTGCACGATCAAAGGCAACTGGAGGAGAAACAAAGAACAAGACACGCACGCGTTGAAGTTGGTGATGGTGGCAGCGAACGAGCCGTTCGTGGCCGCCTTCACCGCGGTGGACGAATCGATGGTCTGCGCGATGTTGATGTTACCGCAGGGCTTCGCCGTCGAGGGACGCTGGACGTCGTTCCTGGCCGGGGTACCCTGGACACCGAGGGCCGGGGAAATGGCCGCATGGGCGTGAGCCTGGAGGGACATGCTCAGGCCGAGCGCGGCAGCAGCAATAAGGCTCTTCGAGAAGAACATAGTTCCGGACTTGGGATGGAAGGAATGTGAAGCACAAAGAGTTGTTGGAGGAACGGCAGAAAGAAAACTTGAACTTGTGGAATGAGCAGGAAAGCAAGAACAAGTGGAATGCGTCCAAGAAACTACGGCTGTGAAGAGGATCCGGCCTCGGTGCGTTGCAGGAAGGGTGCAAGTGGGGGGAGACCTCGGTGCAGAGGACGCCTCTATTTAACGGCGCCGTGCTCGGCTATTCTTGCCGCGTCCTGGTATATCCGTCCTTTCGGATCTATTCCCGGGCATTGGGTTGCTATGGATGACCGCTAAAAGGGCTCACCATCTCGCCACAAGAACAGATCGAGCTTTTCCGAGCTTGCATGCGCACAAAGTGATGCAAGATCGGGCGAGCCGAAGGTGGGGATTGGTTGGCAGAGCAAGGCACGAGGTCATTAATGTGATCCGGGCACCGTTGCTCAGTATACTCCCAGTCTCCATGTCGACCCTCGCGATCGGCTCCATTGTGACCCAACCAGCACTTCCTTCACTGATTGTCCGAGGGTCTCCAGTCGGACATCGTGTAACTTGGAAGTCAGTCATGCATGACAGCGACGAACAGCACCTGATAGCACAAAAGACGAAGACTGCCAACGAGACAATAGGAGCCTGAGACCGCGAGACACATTCAAAGTTCGCACTTCGCAGTCTTCCCACCTGCTCCTACCTTTTCCCACGGGTGGATGTACATCTTGAGGAGTCAGGACAGAACACACACCAACTCAGCCCTGATCGCAGTGGCGGACCACTGGTGGCTGCAACAGGGCACTACTTAATGTACTGCACACGTACCGTTCCACTGGGACATGCACGATTATCAATTGTTGGTCCACCAAACCGAGCGTACGGAGCCGTTCACGTACTATCACTCATCGCAGCATGACAGATCTCCCTCACCGAGACAGTGGTGTGTGCCACTCCCTTGGAGGCACCGCCTCGACTTGGACAAACCCCACCCCTCGGGTAGCGATATACAATAGTGAACCGCGTCACACTATTGCGCACGGCTGCGGTAGGCCTCCTTGGAACAGTCAGAACAGCATAGAGACTGGATGCCGTGCATACACCGCCGTTCTCGTGATGGCTTGGACCTTTGAACTTCTCAGCGGAATATCGCGGCGGCTATTGGTTGCAGTTCCAACTTTCATGGTTCAGTCATGCCAATTTGCGAAGTGCCGTTACCATGGTGTCGTTGACACACTCCGCAATACGGTGAGGGCGCGCCGAATCGGAGAATCTGCGGCGAGGTTGATGGTGGGCCTACGACGCCGCGTCCTTGAGTAATGCCCAGTTCAGGTCCTCCAGGCGCGTCCTCAACTGTGCGATTCAAATCAGTCAGTCACAATCCCGCCTGAGGAGCACGGTAACCCACTCACATCCTGCATGATGTCGTCCAGCAGATCCCTATCGCACCGATGCAAGTCCTCAGACCCACAAACAGCACGGATGTGCTCAACCTCCCGCATGACCTCCTCGGGCACTTCGAAAAGCAGGGCCGGATCAGTGTGGGGAAAGACGTGCAGCACCAGCGTATGGGCGGGATTCAGCGGACATGGCGTGAATGCCAGGCGGAAGCCGAAGTAGCGAGCGTGCATCCGCTGGCTAGCGGGTAGAGTGAACACCCTCGTGCGTAACGGCCAGTCCTGGATGTGATCTGTCGAGCAGACGTGGGTTGGGGTACGAAGAGATGGATTCTGAATGACTCGGATTGTAGCCCGCGACGAGGAATCCCGGAACTGCACATGAGCCCAATGCGCGCCAGTGAGCGTACACCGGCCAAGCTGTATAGCGAAAACGTGCTGATGGGATGCTGCCTGGTCGAACAAGCCTTTGAATAGGAACTCGACCGGGGGTTCTCCTGTCCATGGTGGTGCCGGGCTAACCACAGAGTCGAGTACAACTGTGCTGTTCATTGATAGCTCTCGCAGGAAAGTGTGGAAATGCCAGAAGCGGAACGGGGTGGACACGGGGAGGTCGATAGGAATAGAGGCGATTTGTTCTGTCTCAATACCGGGGGGCGGCCGATGGACCAGGTAAACCTCCTTCCATTGCCATACCCCTCGTACCACTGATTCCGGGGAGACGAGACGCATGGTCTGAAAGATGCAATACAGGGGACGCACCGGGTCCGTCCGATGGGGGCACGGAATGAGGAGGAGGCCAACACTGCGCTGAAGGCGCCTGTTGAACCAGGACATGTATGCGATGGCATACCTTCCAGAGCTTTCCTCGTGAATAAGCAGACGAGCCAAGATACCATGGGGCGTCATCGAGAAAGTTGGTACTCCATCGAGTTCGTGTTGTTGTGGCGCATGAGGCATTGACTGTCAGATGGGGAGGATCAGACTTGCATAGATGCGGAGATCGACAGAACCTACGCACTGATGTACATTCAGAGACATCACCGAGCCGTCGCGAGTACCGCGGAGGTGTATAGTAGACCTCGCCCGCTCCCGCAAAGTTATACGGGGCCTTTGCGAAGAGATAGGAGTCCTCGTCATGTATGTGAAAGTCTCCATGCTCCTCCAAGTTGGAAGACAGCGTGCTGAGGAAGGATGTGACGGCATCAAGCGAATGCATAGGACTGCGCAGTGACCGGAGATCCTTCCAAGCAAAAAGCGTAGTATCGGCGTATTGCTGCATGATGGCCTCCTGTAGCCGGCGAAACGCGTGTCTGCCTTCGCCATACAGTGTGGGCATCGTGATCCCGAAGATACCCATGAGACAGTAGGCCTCGTCCTCCACGCGCGTGGTCTCTCGGTTCGCGGCCCACGACATTCGCCGGGCGATGCTGACCTCCCTCAGCTTCTCCTCGAACCGGAGCACCGTAGCAGGTATCCGCGTGACCTTCTCCAGCTGCTGGGAAAGATCCGCTTTGGTTCCTAGCACCTCCCAGTCCCGCGAGAGGAAGATGAGGAACCTAGGCGCCAGGAGCTCCTGCAGCGTCCAGCCTCGCCTGTGCCACCGGCAGCGTTGAAAGGGCGAAAGAGGATTATCCAGCTCGTCGTCGCTCGGCACATCCCTCAGATAAGCGTAGCAGACGGACGCAAGGTGGTAGTACCGGAACATGGAGTTGATCGCTTCCGAGAGCTCCGCGCTGCTCGTCTTGTCTATGCAACACGTGTCGGCCCAGAGCCATTTGTGCCCATGGCTCTCGGCGAGCATGCATGCATTCCTGACCTTCGCGCCTGCCAGGTGGCGTGGTGTTGCTCCAGTCCCGTCGACAAGCACAGGTAGAGCTCGGATCTCTTGGAAGGACTTCTCCCCTTCTTCGTCCCATACGTGGGAGAGGATAGCATAGCCATCGTTGACGCATTCTGGAGATGGGAAGTAGTGCAGCTCTGCACGGTCGGTGCTGAGCAGCCACATGACGAGAAACTGATTTTCGATACTCAATACCGTCCTCAGACCCTGCGGCTGCAGCCTGCTACAGTGGACACAAGTGAATGGAAGTCGTGGCACAAAGGTGGGTAAGTTGACATACTGGAAGTATCGGGCTGTTGAGATCACAGGTTTGTAGGTGCTGTCGAAACTGGGTCTCGCCGGCTGTTGCTTCAGCATGGGGTTCCAGCCTCCGCCGGGAGTACTTAAAAGTAATTCAGTTTAAGGTATCCGAAAGCGTCATGTCCAGCCGCATCATGTGTGGCTGTGATAGTTGTAGAGCCAGGCATAGCCTTGAGGTTCCTGAGGCACTGGGAAGAGTACTGCACAATCGAATGACACTTACGTTGCTTCCATACTTACTCGACGCGTCGACAAGGCAATTCACCACATGAACGCAGTGCAGACCTGTTACTTCACGTTGGTAGCTGTGCGAAAGGACTGCAGACTGACAGAAGAGTCGGTGACATACGATCCGACTACATATGCTGTGCGCTGTCAGCGATGTGGTTGGCAGGCGAGGAGGCACACGAGTGAACTGTATAGAAGTACGTCAAGGTGAGGTCAAGGTTATGTCCGTGTCTCCTTCAGCTTCCGAGAGAAAGCCTCTCGGCACTGGTAATGAGTGACTTCGCCACTGAGAACAGCGTCAACATCCTGTTTCTCGTCAGCATGACATGCACACTCACTGAGGTGCATGAACCGCAATCACACTGCCACCGAGGCGTTTGTGGCACTGCGGACATCTGCGCAGACACCTGTCAGCCCTGATCTTATCCCTGTGCCATGAAGATCGTGGCTTACATCCTGCTCTCGGTGATGCGCACACGCTTTGACTGGAGAACCACGAGTCGCCGCGCCACCTGGTCCTCGCGCGACTTGTGAATGTTGCGCACCACGCGCGTGTCGAACACGGGTGCTTTCAGCGACTCCAAGAGGAAAGCGCGTACATCCTGTGCCGTCACAAGTGGCGGGAGCAGCTGCAGAGTCGCGACAGGGTCCAGGCGGGGGCTGTGACGGCTGATGAGCTCGAGTGCAGGTGGAAGCAACTCTGCGGCGGCCGGGGCGGAAGGCCCAGGAAGGAGATATATGCGGAGAAGAGTGAGGAAGACGTGGGAGGTCGGAGAGTTGGGCTGGTACACGCGCTTGCAGTACTCCTCGGCCTTCTGGAAGTCTTGGAGACGGTACACGTAGACTTCAAGTGCGCTGTCATGTCGACCCAGGCGGCCGAGCAGGATCGCCTTCGCCTCGAAGAGATCTGTCGCATACATTGTCAGAGCGTGGAGAAAGAGGTTATGTGCCTATTGACCTTCAGACGGAAGTGACGCAAAGAGCCGGTCGGCCGAGTAGTGTTCGGTGGTGTCGATGAACTGCAGGAGCTTGTCATATGTAGCCCGTCGTACCGCTTGAACGGCTAGTCAGCGTCACGCTCGTCGTATTGAAATCAGTGCCGCTCACCATCATCGCCCCTCTTCTTCGCGTTGACCGTCATGCGCAAGTATAGTTGAGCGAGGCGGTCATGGAAATGCCGTGAGGTCTCGCCACGCTCCGAGATGAGGAATTCGATATATCGTGCGCATATAGCTGGGTCGAGACGCTCAAGGAAGTCCGCGACACGGTCTTTGGGCAGCTCAGCCTCCTCTGAGGTGAAGATCTTTGGGGAATGTTAGACATGCTTAGCGGGAAGGCGTACGAAGTACCTCGAAGGCGATGTCGCGGTCCTGCTCAAAGACCCATCGGGAATGCTCGAAGATCTGGTCGAGATGCTCGGGTCCAAGTCGTTGAAGATAGTTGACCGTGGGCATCAGCTTCTCGTGCGGATCCGTCTCCTTCTCGCTCAACCTGCGAACGATATACGTTTGATCCAGGCTGGGCATACGAACATGATACTCACTGTCGGAGAAGATCCAGTGCCTTCCCATGCATCTTCCTGCTGTGATACAAGTATATCATCTCTTGATATTTCTGCAGTGTCAGACGTCAACACAATGCGAGCATGGCACCGACAACCAACCGGCGTACCTCCCGTTCACGCAAAAGCTCCTCGACCTCTGATACTTCGCACCAGCCCACGCGACACAGCGACGCAAGCAGACCGGGACGGACAAGCAGATACGACTTGAATAGTGCCGTATCCACGATCTGCGCGAAACGAACGAGCTCCTCGGGTGAAAGCGACGAAAGCGGCGCGTTTGGCAAGTCGAGAAGGTCTTCCTTAGAGGTCGCAGACAAGGTCGGCATCTCGTGCGACTGCATGGGCGTAATGTGGAATGCAGTGAGTGCCCCTGCAATCTTCGGTCGTCGATCGGAGAGGTATCGCATAAGGGTCTCGATGGATCGATGGAAGTTGTCTGTCGCGAGATGTCAAAACGAAAGTTCAGAGTCTTGGGTGGAACGAGGCTACGCACCCGGCTTCGGCGGTCGGCGGACACTGCGTATTGATGCTGTGTCGTCGTCCTTGGCCATTCCCGTCGACACCAGACTTTCCAGGCCAGTCTTCAACAAGACGTTCCGGATCGAGCCCTGAGGCGTCCCAGCTCGTGGTGGCGACTCAACACTCTTTGAGCCACCTTCCTGCTCTGCAGCGGTACCAGACACATCCGTGGATGACACACTGGGAGACGTTGGCGGCGGTGCAACTTGTGGGGGCTTCGGGCCTCCGAAAAGGGGTATCCACTCATCTCGAGGCACCGAGAGTCGCCCGGATATGCTCTCAGGATACAGTGCGACCACCTTGGCGGGGTTGATGTCGAGCTCGATGAAGGCGTTGATAGCGTCGTCGTACTTCGCATTCCGGAAATGGTCGACAGCTTGCAAAGCTCGGACCTGCTTCTGTTTGCGTTCCTACACCAGAATGAGACGCACTGAACACCGTACAAGTGAAGTTACCGGACCTTGTCAGCAACAAGCGCTGCATCCAGCGATTCAAGCAGGGAGAGTGCATCAGCATACGACCCGGTCTCGACGAGTTCGTCGATCTGCTGGTTCCAGGCTTTCATCCGGAAGCACCATATCGCACTCCCTGCGTGTGTCGCGGCCGTCCGGTCAGTAGGCGTGCTGATGACGAAAAGGGGCGATTTGGCAGACGGCGAAGGGGTCAGCAGGCGTACGGCATGAGTAGCTGCAGAGGGCAATGAAGTCGGTGCAGAAGGCGGGAAGGGGATTGTCTGCACCGTTGAGAGGGAGATAGATGAACGAATCTCGATGACGGCAGATTGTACAAAGGTGGAAGCGGAGGCGCCTGGTACGCCTTCGACATGACTTGTCGGAACAGATCCAGGAGGCAGTATCGCAAAGACATAAGGCTTGACGAGAGCTACAACGAATCAGTGACTGGCGGCACAAGAAGTATCAGCGCACTCACCTAACTCGTCCGGAGGTGCTGGCCAGTCTATGGATTCAGACCTCGTCGTCTTGCCCTCGCGTCCGACCATGAAGCCGTTGTCTGTCTCATATGAGCAGGATGGACATGAGGCATGTCGGGGTACTCACTGTCCTTGGCAATGAGGGCCTCGTCCTCATTGACATTGATCACGTTGGGCCTTGTCTTCGCGCCCAGCCCGAGCGTCATGTAACCACCGAGGCCGGAAAGCGCGCCCATGCCCATACTGATACTGTTCGTCGAAGACGTCGTAGGGATGGGAGTTGTAACATCAACAGTGATCGAAGTCTTCACAGATGTCAAGCAGTAGTCGGTCGGAGTGTGTCCCCAGCATAGCGTCTCGCCATCCACGAACGTGATTGCCCTCGGGGAATGCGCGAGTCCGCCAACTTCCTACGTACAGCACTTCGTCCTTCAAGTTGTGTGCCCCATGTGCAACGAGTTGACGTACCTGTACATCCTGCGGCTCCCCATCCTTCCATGAATAGAGGACAATCTTCCTTCTGCAACCAACAGCCAGCCTCGTCACGAGCGCAGGAACGCCCTTCCCGACGCCCTTCCCCTTGCCTGGTGTTCCCGGGGTGGCAGCTACTGTCGTGTCAGCATCGAGGTACTCCACACCTGTATGCAGAGCAAAGCAGAGGGCGCCTTTGGTCTTCACGAGAGGCGTAGGCGGCGAGTATGTCGGATAAGGGAATAGCGTGAGTTGAGCCTCTGCGGGACATCCGTTCAGTCAGGCCCTCAAGCATCTAGAATAAGCAGTACCAGAAAGAACGACGAGTGAGTTCACGTCCTTGATGAATGCGAGTTGTTCTATGCTCCTTCGGCACAGGGTCTTCCTCGTCTCCACCAACTGAGCCTGTTGTTCTGTGCTCCGCCTGAGCGAAGCGGCTAGGACGTTATTCACGACTCCCACCTCCTGTCTCTCCATACGTGTACACATGCAGATTGCCTGTGGATGTTCCAACAAAGAGCTTATCGCCTAAGAAAGCCGTCAGACTGCATGTGTCGCTAGCGTCGATAGCAACAACATGCCTTGTACCGCGAGTGCCTCGACACGCTCCTTGAATCCATCCAGGACTATCTCCGGCGCGTCAAACGGGCCCACAGGCATGGTAGAACAACAAGGTAATCCAGTCTCACAATGTCAGAGTTGACGACCAGGCTGAGGTCCAGGAGCAGGAGCACGAAGTCGCGTGCTGGCTCACGCACTATGGGCGTCTCTCTCCAGGACTGTGAAGCACGGGCCGGCACGGGCCGACACATATAAGTACCGGTGCGCTGCGGCTAAGTTATGCCCTGCTATATGCCAGGAGGCCTAGGATAGCTAGTGGGCAGATGCATATGTATCCTCAACACAGGCCTTGCGAACGCACGGACAGCTCTACAGTGGAGGCTTGTTAGAAAACCTTGGTTCATGTTGACACGGCGTGACTCTATGATACAACAAGATGATGATCCTCCGGTCTATGGAATACCGCTCAAGCTTTCGCCTTTCCAACAATGTTCATCTCCTGAAGAGCGACGACGCATCAGCACTTGCAATAAATGCAATCCGGAATGCAGATGCACCTGGTAGTTGGTGGTCTTCCCGGTCTTGTCGTTCTTGATGGCGTAACGGACGGTCTACACATGAACGTTAGAGAGCGCATACAGCGAGTACAAATGAGACACGTACACCGTCCTCAGCCTCAATGACCTTCTCAATAACACCAGAGGAGTGGGCGACGTTCTCCTCAGCACCTGGGCAGCATTTGAGGGCCAGGTCTGAGGATGTCACATGACGTACTCACCACCGATGGGGCGGTACTCGACCTTGTCACCCTTCTATACTCGACGTCAGTTGCTAATTTGAGAAACGTAAAGCCCATGAAGGAAACCCGCCTCGTAGCTGGCAGCGGGCATGATAAAATGAAGTGCGGTTGGTGAGAGAAAGGTGGTAGTGGTTCGAGGGAGAGATGCGTTGGATGGAGTCCTCGTTCGTACCATGGCTTATATAGGCCCCGCTGGCAGAGAATGCGGTCATAGCTGTCGTCAACGACGCGTACGCAGCTATTGCTGGTGGGATGTGGTGACGTCGAAGTGCACTTGCGTAGTCGCGACTTCCTGATCAGGCAAGGCCCTTGCCTTTCATGGACAAGCGACGACGCGACGCAATCTCCGTCTGCTTCGCGAAGTCCACGGCGACTTGCAAGGCAAGCTCAGTACTGTATGCGCCTCGTTGGGGAGCGCGAGGTGGAGGACGCGACGCGTACGAGCCCGCTCCCGCCATTGCGTTCGGCGATCTCAAGCTGTGGACCAGGAGAATACACGTGCACTGCAGAGTAGCTCAGAGGCCAGTGTCCCATTGAACCGTACGGCCCTCCTGCGTCTCGGGTGCTGGAGGAGGATTCGGTCGGATTCTGGAGATCCAGGATGGAGTGCGCGTACGAGCCTGTGGCATTATGTAGCTATGTGGCAAGCGACATGCGTACTATGCAACTTCAGGCGTGCGAGGTCAATTGATGGACCCACTCGGCGAGCCTCTGCAGGATCTGCGTGCGCTCGGGCTGGTGCCATATCATGAGGAAAAAGTCATGGGCGGCATCGGGAACTTCGACGTAGGTGCACTTGTCTTCACCCAAGTCCTGCGCAAGTCTGTCCTTGACAACACGCATCCCGTCCAGAGTGTACTCGGCGCCGCCCGCTGCCACGATGGTCGTGGGAAGGCCAGCGAACATGCCAGGCTTCCACTCTGTGTTCACGGCGCCGGGGGATAGCCAGAGGCTCGTCTCCAGCTTGTCGCGCGGAAGCCGGCCGAGGAGAGCCCGTCCCGTATAGTCGATGTTCAGCACGGCTTGCACGTAGTCCGAGGAGTTGTTCCGCGACACAGCAGCCTCCGGTCCCGTGTGAGTCTTGGCCTAGTGCAAAATCCTCGGCGAGTCGATATCGATCTCATGCTGAAAGGGTCCGACTGCGTCAAGTATTAACACACAAGATGTACGCAGTTAGTTACCCATTGAATGCCGGCAGGTACAGAAGATGCTGAACGCTGTTGAGATCGACGGAGTTTCACCCACAGCTACCAAAGCTGCTGGCCAACCCAGCAGCGCCACAGTCCCCTGTTCGTGCACGTATGTAGCGTTGCCACACATGCGCCATGCTGCTGAGTATATGCAGGGATGTGATTGCTATCTCTCACTTTGTAAGTCACAATACAATTTGGCCATGGTCGGCACCAAGCTCATCCACCGGTCCTTCAACCAGGCACCGTACTTCAGCGCAGCTCACTTAATCTCAACGCAAGCGGGTACTCACCATCTACATCCGTATTCCCATCCGCATCGCAGACCCACAGCCGCAGAACAGTCGGGTCATGGTCGCTCGCCCGTTCGCCGACACTCCTCGCCCACGTGTTCACGTGCACATGTTCGACCTCCCCGCCACGCTTCGCAATGGCGTCGCTCACGAAGATGTGGTCGATTTCCTGCGCGTGCTGGTCGTACGCGTAGGTGTACCGCTCGGCAGGCGGGACATCCGCAACATCGTTCGCGTCGTGCAGGAGCGCCTGGAGCGGGCGGAGGACGGCGCGCGTGGCCGCATATTCGTTCATGTCACCGGCGACAATGATGCTCGCAGACGAAGAGAGGGTCAGGATGGAGTCTACAAACGTCTGTGGGCAGGAGGACTCGTTCAGTGACGCCCCTGGAGACAGCGACGAGACAGGCGTACTGCAGTGACGTTCGCTTGGCTCATGCGTCGCTCAGAACCACCGTTTACGGGTGGACGTGCGTCGCCTTGCGCAGAGGAGCTGTCGCGCTTCGAGCTGAAATGCACGTTGACGGTGTAGAATCGGTCACCTGATGCGGTTTGCCAGGCCGCGGCGAGGGGTTTGCGGGCCTCTTCCCATGCTGCATGTGTCGGATCTATGCGACCCGGGTTATAGCTAGTCATGACAGTCAGTACGAGGTCTCAGGGCCCTGTCTCGTGTCGAAACATTTACCTGAACTCCACATTGCCGTCATCGTCAACGACCACCTTCGTGGAAGTGACAGCGTCTCCGGTAACTCCTGGAATCAGTGAGACCTTCTCCGGTCGCCAGCTGTCACCTCCACAGTCAGCATTGCCACGATTCGCTGCCAGCACACTTATGATATGTGTGAATGTTGCACGTACAGGTACGCCACGCGGATGTTGCCTCCAGGCTGTCCGCCGTCTTTGTTGTCCTCCGGTGCAACGTTGGCGAAGTCGTACTCGACGCCCCCGCTAGCCTTCTTGATCGCATCGGCGAGTGCACGAAGTGTCTTGTTCGCCGACACAGTCCCGTCGTTGCGCGAGCCCGAATCATCTTGGATTTCCTGAACGAAGAGGATGTCAGGTGTATGGAGGTGCTGCGCAATGTGCGCTGCGATCTTGGTGATGTGGTGCGAGCGCGGGGACATGTTCTCTACCTGTGCATGAAGGTCAACGGTCGCTTGGTTGTTGCCAAGGAGGGACAGGAGCGAGTACGCACGTTGTAGTCGCCGATGCGGAGCTCGCATGGGTGGCTCGTGGAATTGAGCGAGGTTGGTGGCACGTTGAAGTCTGGGACTTCGACGATTTCCGGAGCAGTGAGGGGAAGTATTGAGTAGGCCCCGTACTGCATACAGTAGATCGGTCTTGTCCCATGTCGTGTATGAGAAGACTCGACATACCTGGTAAGTGACGATGCCAGTGATATCGCCGAGCTTCGCGCCCATGACCGTCTTCGGGTTTCGAGTAGCGTCCAGTGGGCGTCCAATCAGTATGGCTTCTGGGTGAGCTGGAGGAACGTCGTCCGTTCCTAAAGTGACGAATGTATTAGAGGAAGAGCAAGCGACTTGTCAAGTATCCCTCTGACCGTTGATATGAATGGTAAGGCCACCGCGCGCATTCTTGCCAGTGGTCGGCCAGTCACCGTATACCCATACAGAACCGAACCGATCTGGGAAGTTGGCGGCAGTAGGCGACTTGACGGTCACGAGCTGGCCTTCCAGGCTCTCCCAAAAATCCAGTCCATACTGCTCTGGGCGCAAAGTGCCGTTCACAGTCTCGAGGAGGGTGACGTTGTTTGGAATGGAGAGCCACCCGTCGTGGCCGATGTCGAGGGAAGACAGCTGGTTGTTCGGCGGGATGCGGTCGACGCCCAGCACTAATGGCTTCACGGTATGTCCAGAGGAGACAGACGTGATGGACGTAAGGTAGTCAATCTCCGTGAGGAAGAGGTTGTTCGCTGCTGAACGGTACTCGGCCACGCGGCCGGAGATCGAGACGAGGTCTCCGACCTTCGTAAATCGTGTGGCGGCGGGGCCGTAGATACGCAGGCCGCTGGAGGCGCGCGGGTCGTCGGAATGGTCCCCTTGGATCCATATTCCGTACCTGTCCTGTCGGTCCGGTGAGTTTCTGACTTCTGTGACTGTCAGCAAACGAATCACCTTCGCAGTTACAACACCGGTGACTCCTTGAACAAATTGACCAGCTAGAGGTGACTGAAAGGATATGCCTTGAATATCGGTAATCTGCGTTGCCAAGGCTGCAGATGCAAACAGAAGACTGGCAGCAAAGACCGCGGTCCGCTTCATCATTAACGGGCGGGTGGTGACAGTGGTTGGCCGACGGTGGGAGTCGAGTCAGAGCTTTTCAGCCACGTCGCACCTGTCCAAGATGAGGTATGAAGGAGAGAACGGCCCTCGACCGTAAACGCCTCTATGGAAGAACAAAGTGGCGAGGCCAGGTGGTTGCAACGCGTCGACGAGGAAGCAACCCCAGTTTGGTCCACCACGTCCCGCCCGATCCAATCTGGGCATAGCCACGCCCCCGCACTTGCGCGCTTTGTCAGAATCATAGCTCTCGCCTCCTTGTCCTCATGCCGACTGTCCCAATCTCCGTGTCTCTTTGCCTCGCGTGCTCGGGGTCTCTGCCACCTAGGATCGAAGAGGACAACGTGTTCCATACCTCCTGCTGCTCAAAACCCATCTGTCCGACCTGTATTGCTGCCAATCCCCGCCTCAAGCGGTATAATCCTTGCCTTCTGTGTCTAGCCGGAGTGACCGCGGTCAACTCAGGCGCCCCCTCAAACAGCAGAGGCGGGGTGGCTCTGAGATCTAACGTCGACGGCTCAGTGCGAGATGAGGATATCTTTGTGGTACAGGATGAGGATGAAGACTCCGATCTCGAAACCGAGGATGGTCTGCCTCCCTCAGTTGCGGAGACAGTAAGTCGTGACTCGCAGGGACGTGGCGGATGCGACGCAGTCGCACCAATTCCTCTGCCACCATCGCAATCAGCAGATCGCCCCCTCCAAGATGTGCGAAGTATGTCGTCGAAGTACTTTATTCGGCCGCATGACACCCTTCTTGGAATATCTCTCAAGTTCGGGATAGACGTAAGCCCTTCTGCCGATCCGATTCCACAGCGTCCAATATCTGACAATATCATAGGGCCGTGCTCTGTGTCGTCTCAACAATCTCCCTGCTTCTACCTTACGCACAACCCCGCATCTCCTACACACCCGGTCATTCCTCGTCCTCCCAGCTTCTGTCGTGTCCCCTCCTCTTACTTCCGCTCAACAAGCCCTAGACGAAGAACGCAGGGCACGTCTCGCTGTCGAACGCGCAGAGACGCGCTTCCAGTCCATGACCAAAGAGACCGACCGGGACGTCGCGAAAGCGTATGTCGCCTTGGCGGGCCTCCCGGACGAAGAAGCCATGGCGGGAGACTCTAAGGAGTACGAGAAAGAGAAAGCGCTGAGGAAGCGCAAACCATATGCCGACGCTGGTCTCGGAGGAAGCAGCCTGGAGGAGCGTGCGGTCGATCAGTTCTTCGACGATGAGGAGTGGGAGGCCCGTGAGCGCGCCGAGGGAAGGAACGTGACGATTCCGTCGTTCCCATATCTTGATCGCACTGCAGACAAGTTGCCTGCAGAAGAGCAGAAAACGTGGTGGCGTTGGCGCAATTAAGAATGTTGTCCCCGGTCAACGTTGCCTTATGTTCGGACGGAGGATTGACAGAGGACATATGTTATTTATGCGCTGGTGTAGAAGAGCTGTACAATAGGTGACAAGATATATCGATATATACACTGGATGATGGATGCTACAAGTCCCGCATGAGGTACTTCGTCAAACACTCAATAGCGGCCTTCTTGATCTCTTCGTTCTGCGGGCCACTCTTCAAGATCTCTGTCGCGAACGTCACCTTCTCGATCGATATCTCCTTCTCCCTGTCCTTCCCCCCTGATGCCCCTCGCCCTGACGCCTCGGTGCGCATGAGCTCCGTGCGTGCCCTACTCTCTTCCACTTGCTGCTGGAGGAGCTCCTTCAGTGAAGAGCACACTCCGAGCAAAGATTCGGTGACCGCCGTGAGCTGCGTGAGAGCCTGCGTCGCCTGTGCGTTCTGATCTCCCGCACCAGAGCGCAACTCCGGGAGCGGCGAATGTCGCTGGCCGTTCGAGATGGAGCCTTGTTTAGTAGCGCGCGTCGTGGTCGGTGTGGCTGGAGCGCCCTGTATAGAACGATGCGGAAGGGCACTCGTTGAGCGCAGGTACTGGAAAGACTGCGAGGTAGAATGTGGGCTGCTTGGTCCAGCTTGTCGGTAGTCCGACGCCTGCGAAGGCGAGTATGGATACGAATGCTGAGAGCTGTCACCAGCTTGGTGATATTGCCCACCAGGAGCTGACACGCCTGAATGGCTAGACATGAGCTGAGGGTCGATAGTCGAGTGCAAGCCCATCATGGCATGCGGCGCCGCCGAGGGACCAGTTTCCATAGGCTGATCAACGGGCCCATAGTAGGCTGTCGGCAGACCTGTTTTGGGGTCTTCGCGGTACCTGCGCATTCGGTCAACGAACTGGATGTCAGCGAGAGCAGGAATGTACGTGCCTCTTTTTGAACAAGTCAAACCAGCCTGTCTCGTACCATCTATCGATGACTTTCACGTTCAGGCTCCCTACGTTCAGCCCGGCGACACGTGCAGCATCGAGCATGGATTCGACCGAGGGCTGTTCTGCATTCGGATTCTCGGCTTGGAGCTGACGGAAGTGGTTGGCGGAGAAGACCTGGAATGCATGGACCTGTTTGAAGACTTCGAGATTGCGGTGGTAACAGCTCTTAAGGGCCGTGTAGCTCTTCCTGCCGGGAAACAACTCGTTCGAGCACTAGACGATACACATCTCAGCATCAGGTGCACAAGCCGATTGTCTGGCGCGAGGGGGAGAGGTTAGCAAGACCACGCACCTCGCGGAAAACGGTGTTCATCCTTGTCCGGAACGCATCCCAATGCTCATCGCTCGTGAGCATCCAGGTGAAGAACCGCGTCTTCTCCTCTTCTGTCCAATGTTTCGCACCTCCATTCGGTCCCACCTCCAGGTCCTGCGCCTCCTCCCCGTCTTCCCCTCCAGCTCCGGCAGCACTTGCGCTACCACCCGCGGCGCGTTGGCGCCGCTTCTTCCCAGACGCATCGGGCGTAGCGGAGTCGGGCTGTTTGCGCTTGCCGTTAACGCTCGCGCTACCGTTCACATTCAGGATTGATGGCGAGGGGCCCGGCGAGCCTTCCTCCTCCTCCTCTTGAGGCTCAGCGGTCCGCTGCGATTGCGACGGAAGGGGTCCGGCCTGTTGCGGGTCCACTTGGTAGACGACGTTCGAGTGGTGTCCCTGCACACCAGGGTGGGGGCCAGGCGGCGGAGGGGCAGCCATGTAGGGCAGGACATGGTGCGGGTATCCGTCTGGAGTAGCGTAGTGTGCTCTATGCACCGCGGCATATGCGTTCGGGTCGGTCTGCACGGCACATAACACCAAGAGGCAATCAGCGCAAGTCGCTCACGATCTCCGATGCACGACGAACAAGCGCAACGACGTCCGCCTTTGTCGCCGCAGCACGCCCGAGTCGTTGTCCCATGTCGATCTCGACAAGCAAGCAGACGGACAGCGCGGATCTGAGAAGGATGAAAGGGACGAACCTGGACCGGCCCCACGGGATGGTTTGGCGGTTGGCTCATCATCATCGTCGGCGAGTGATTTGGGTCGGACGCAACCTGCCCGTCGTTCGCGTTCGTGGTCGCTCCGGCATGGCTGAGCGAGCTGCGATGAGGCGATACAGCGTATCGGAACTGGGATTAGCGTCTTCTGGCTGGAAGAAGGTCGGATGTTTACCTGGCGGACATGCTGCACCGTCGATGCGAGATGGTTGTTCACGACAGCGCCGAACCGGTTCGAATCAGCGGGTGCTCTTCCCGGCGTCTGCGCAGCCCGGCTCTGAGCCACTCAGTCAGAATTAGTGAACGGGATACAAGAGCAGTATCAATATATTGTGGGATGCGTATATCGCCAAGCCGTTACAATCCATCGACGGTAGAGGTCCCAATACAATCCCGGGATCAGCACTTGCTGCTAGCGGCACAGGGAAGGATCATATATGGACAGCGAACGTAAATGTGAATAAAAAAGTTGAAGGATGGCAATATGGACACACGTTCAAGACATACCCAAGTGACCTGTACGAGTGACCTAAAGCAGAGCGCGAGCGATACAGGAGTGGTAAGACCAACAGGGTAGATGTACATTTTGACAGGCAGTCCCTCCTCTGCCGCACGCGGACGTAAGCAAGAACGAGCAGACTAGCGGTGAGAGCACCCGACGTCACGCACGACATCGTCAAGACCTGGAATCCCGCCGTGCCCCCGCTCCGTTCGGCTGATACATGTACTGATGCTGCGTGGTCGTCCTGTGTGAAGACGGCGGCCTCTGTTGCGGGGTCGCGGCGGCCGCGGCAGCAGCACCGTACGACGTCGTCTGCGGTGCTCGATAGTAATTGGTTGTCCGCGTGTCCGTCGTTGACGCGGACTGAAGGATAGAAGACGGACTGGCGGTCGTGGGAGGAGGCCAAGAGATCTGTCCCGCTGTGATCGGAGGTGCCGGCATATTCGCGGTGCGTGGGGTACCTAGCGTGCTCGTGCTGGAGGGGGGCCGTTGTGCCGGCTGCATCGCAGGCGACGCATTGATGGACGTCGGTGTGGAGGTCATAGGACTTCGAGTTGGTGAGACAACACTGGCCGCTGCAGTTTGCTGCTGAGGTTGAGGCTGGGATTGCGGCTGCGGCGGAGGTGGCGGGGGAGGGTGATGCTCTGCACTGGGATCATCTGCTCGCCGCCGTTTCGTTCCACGCGTTGTACTCTCCTTCAAGTGCAACGATGTGGCTTTGAGCAGGATCTGATGCCTAGAAGAGTGTCATAAGCTGACCCCAATATTTCAGTAACAACAAGAAACTTGCCTTGTTCTGCTGTTGCCCCATTGCTGGATGACCCAGTCCCATTCGATCTCTCCCTTGTTCTGGGGACCGCCCATTTCCCTGCTCTGCTCCGCAAGTCTTTTCAGCCGCTCAGTCTCCTCCTCGGACCAGGCTCCCTGATGACCACCCGGCGCCGTGTTACCGGTCGCGGCGTTGAAAGTCGAGATCGTGCCAGTGTTAGTAGGTACTGGAGGAGACACCGCAGGAGGTTTAGATTGTGCTGGGGGCTGCGCTACAGGTGCGGGTGTAGGTGCAGGTGCAGGTGCAGGTGCGGGCGCGGGCGCAGGTGCAGGCGCGGGCACAGCTGCAGGTGCTGGTGCAGGAGTAGGTGCAGGTTGAACAGGCTGAGCAGGTGCAGGTGCGGCTGCTGGTGGCTGCGCTGCATGAGGGGGATAATAGGGGGTCGCTCCCTGCGGTGGGGGATAATAGTATGGAGCAGTTGGGTATCGTGCGCCGGGGGCAGCAGTATACATGGGGGGATAGTACGGCTGCGCAGGTGGAGGCATCGGGGTTGAGTTCAAGGGCATGACGAACGTCTGAGGATTTGTGATCACAGAGCCTGCAGTGGGAGCAGGACCGGCAGCAGCCGCCGCCCCTGGCGGAGGCGGCGGCGGCATTGGTGAGTACGGCTGATAGCTCGACGCGGGGATGGGTTGGTTGACCAGTTGGGAGGGGTTGGCGAGCTGTGGCGAGATGAGAACATGAACGAAAGGGGACACGGTAGACGTACAAGGTTGTCGCAAACACGTTTCGCTTCTCCAATCATCACGAGAGGGTCGAGGTGTTGTCCTGGACCCATCTTGTAGCACTGCGCGATGACCATCGGAGAGGCAGCTTTCTGCCGGACGAATACGCCCATTCAGGGAACCAGTGGATCGCTGAGTTGCAAGCGGACACTCACGACAAGCTCCTCCGCAGCATTGTAAAACTCAGAACAGAGGTTCAGGGCGCGCCATTGGAACTCGTAGAACTGTTGATTTTGCTGATTCGTGCCGGGGGCAGGTGGGTATTGATAGAAGCCCGGATGCTGGGTATTTGCCGGGGCTTTTGTTGCGCTACTGGACGACACGCGAGGTTTGCGGTTGCGCGAGCCTCTGGGGCGACCGGGTCTGCGCTTCTCGGTGCCATCTTCGCTTGCGGCGGGTTGGGCATTGTCCTGTTGTGGTACGGCCTGTCTGTAATCTGCAGAGGTGGTCGCGCTAGCCGCGCTTCGAGGTGAATAGGGTGAGACCAAGCGTGTACGCGAATCTAGATTGGGGATTACGCACCCCGCTGAGCTTGATTGGGACTGAGTAGCGTTGACGCGAGGAGAAGAATGACTGCTGGCGGACTGGTGGGGTTGGTCGGTGTCGCGGTGCTCGAGCTCCTCCTCGACCACCTCCTCGTCGTCTTCCTCCTCCTCCTCTTCCTCTTCGCGGTGACCAGAGCCGGCGCCATTGGTCACAGGGGGGCGGTGATGGGAGGTATAGGGTGCATACTGCTGGCGAGGGGACGAGTGGGACGTGGACACGAGCGGGGCATGGAGGGCGTGCGAGAGAGGTTGATAATATTGAGGATTGTCCATGATTTCTGGAGAGGTATATGATAAAAGCCCAGAGATGGGTGTAACGCTGCGAGCGGAGAGCAATCGATGTCGCCAACAACAACCAAACCCCGTGGGAACACTCGCTCGACGCATTTGCCCTTCCACACGCCGTGCCTCTCATCGCCCTGCGCACCCACAGACCACCCCCATAATTCGCCCAGTGTTCGCGCTGATGCGCTGGCAGACAAGCACTCTCACAGTTCGTTTGCCTCGCTGCTCGCTGCTCGCCGGAGTCCCTGCGCGTCCCAGATATCTGCCGACCCGAGCGACACAGCCGCCGGCACGCAGGTCACACAGTCACGCGCAGTGACAGTGACAAAGCATTTCCAGACCGCCGTGACTCGTCACCGCCACACCGAGCGCGGACCCGCGCGGCAGGCGCGTCCAACCACCTCTTGACTTGAACCGTCATCTAGCCACCCGTCTTTGTCTTTCTTTGCCGCTCCTCTTGTCGACGACGCCCTTCCTGTGGCGTTGCGACCATTACCACCACGAACGCAACACCATTCACGCCGCTGCGCAATCGTCCACAGGCACAGAACTTGTTCGGCACGAGCGCGCCACCGTCGCTTTCGACCATGTCCCAACCCGCTTTTTCAAGTCCAACACCCGCACCTGGCACCCGTGCCATCGCCGCCACCGCACTACGGAGGGCTGGTCTCATTGACCGAGATGCGACAATGCGGGACGTCTCGGACAGACCAGGCGGGCGCAAGGGCGCGCCAAAGCAGTCCAAGGCCCGCCACAATCCCCATAAGCCTCGCGGAGCAGATGCCCTCCTTGGGAAGGACAAACCCCGTGTTGTACCACAAACGGTAAATACTCGCTTGCTCTTGACCTTCTAGCACTGTGACGACCTTGGTCCTCGGACGACGGGCATCGCACACCTGCCCTCGGATGACGGGTGTCGGGTCTCCGTTTTCCTATTGTCTGCGCAACACCAAGCTTACGAAGTTATCTCCCCGCTATATCTCCCGACCTCTCCGCCCCTGCCACTCAACGCGTCTGACGTCCCGCCACTCGCTGCACACTGCAGAAGGGCCATGGCGCCCCCAGACTCAGTGGATCCAGCTTGACAAAGGGCAAGCGTTCTGCTGGGGCCCCTTTGACGGAGAAGGTCGTTGACCTGTGGAAGGAGTGGGTGAGGAGGAGATGGAATCCAGAGGCGAAGTTCCTCAACCTGGAGGTGAGCGCTCAGCTCGTGGCTTCCGCGCAGTTCTAACATAGCACTATAGAGGATGGCTGAAGATGACTGGCTGAAGAAACATCGTCTTGGTGTCCCGACATCCGACCCAGCATCGAAAGAGGCCCAGGTCATCTTGAAGATCGCGAGCAAGCTCAGGCCAGAGGTCAGTCTTCACGCTATACTCGTTTGATTGGTAGTGTGATGCTCCTTCTTCAGATTGAGACAATTTCACTCGCGCACAATGGTTTCACCAGTGGACGCATTATGACGTTTCTGGCACACTATCTTCCCAAGCTCAAGAACTTGTCCTTGGAAGGTAACAGCCTTGCATCGTGGAGAGAGATTGAATACATCTCCGGCAAGCGGGGGAGACTGGAGGAGTTGCGCGAATTGATCCTGAAGGGCAACCCGATCCGCGAATTGGAGTTCAAGAACAATCGTGCGCAAACTTACAAGAGGTACACCCATACTTTTCTCCACCTCTAAGACCTTACTGACGATGTGGTAGCGAGGTAGCGCGGCGCTTCCCATCGTTAGAAATCCTCGACGGCGAACCTGTTGCCCGAGTAGGTTTTGACGCGCCCTCTACGTCTACCTCTGCGCCTGCGCACCCCCGTACGATGTTGTCGACGTTTGCATGGAATATGGAACCCTCTTTCATTGCTGGCGTCGATGGCTCGTTAATCAGCAACTTCTTCATGCGCTTTTTTCCGGCGTTCGACAACGCCCGCGGCTCCCTCCTGGACTTATATGCTACCAACGCAACATTCTCGTTTCAGGCAAACACTGCCATCCCGCCCCGTGCACGGATACAGGGCGTACACGTGTCGAAAGACTACCCACACCAGCGCAACTTGCAATGGGGCCCGTGGCTCGAGGGCGGTAACGGTGGCTCGCGAAATCTAGGTCGTGTGAACGGTCTGCAGAAGGTTTCGCAGTCACTCCACTTGGGCAATGAGGAGATCGTTCGAGCCCAGGCTGCCCTACCTCTCACCCAGCATGACGTTGCCGGCTCGCCGGAGAAGTTCTGTGTCGATGCCTTCCCCGTCCGACAAGGCGAGCAGACGAACCTGCTCGTCACCGTTCATGGGCAGTTCACCGAAAGTAAGTCTTTACCTCTTACGTTCATACTGTGAGACTGATCATTGTGTCCATGGATCTGTTTCTTTGCAGAACCTGCCCAAGGAATCCGCTCCTTCGATCGGTCATTCGTCCTCGCTATTGCCCCGGATGGGTCAAGGTACGTTTTTGCTTCTGATAGCATTGATATCGACACTCACCTGTTTTGGTGATAGGGCGAAACAGCGCGGCTGGGACGTGATGATCTTGTCCGACCAGCTGGTCATCAAGGGTTACTCTTTGCATGACGCCTGGCGACCCGGTCCCATGCGCGTACAGGCCGGTGACCTCCTGCCTTCTCCGGGTTTGCAGCAAGCTCTGGCAACCTTGGTAAGCATCTTCAACTTTACGATCACGGTTCAGCGCGATCCGCCGGGTCGAAATATTAACCACGTTTGTTCCGATGTACGCTGACGTACTCCTTCCAACAGGCCCCACCGCAGCGAGCGTTGATGCAGGACGTCATCCTCCGTACGCGGCTCAACTTCCAGTTCGCTGAGGACTGCCTGAAGAACAATGAATGGGACGTCGACCGAGCCGTCGCCAATTTCGAGCAGGTCAAGGTAAGCTGGGACAGATGTTGCGCCTAGGGCTTCATACTGATCGCATAATCACTTTAGGGCAACCTCCCACCGGATGCCTACTTACCCCAAGACGCGTTCTTGCCTTGAGCCATCCTGGGCTAAGCTTCGGTTGGACTTATCGGCTGGCATGTCCGGCTGGCTCGTTGATCCAGCGCGTCTTTGTGCCATGGCCCCGTGTGTCTTGATCGTTTCGTCGGACTGCATACGTACTCTTCACGCTCTCCTACCCTTCCATCAGCAATCCCGCAATGTGTACCCTATAGCTCATCTCATGCATCGATGCATCATTGACATCGCTCGTCGTGTTATCCGTCTGTTGCATATACATATTGTTTATAGCACTGCAGTCGCTCATCGCACCCCCCCTCATATATTGGTATCTCTAACGCATAGTCCATTGTCGCGATTACAGAGTATAATGAAGCTCTCGGTTCTGAAACGTCGTTCTGCGTGAGGGTCGGAACAATGGCGTCGGAGCGGGATAAACAAGCGGTGGCCAAACACGGGAGGCGCTAGCGCGTCGGCTGCAACAGCGCCACGATGGTCCTGCGACTTGTCCTCATATTCTTGCATGCCGCGCCTCCGCTCGCGACAAAACGAGGTTGCCAAACGGCGGCAGTCCTCGGTAGTCTCTGTTTGGGTCCCGCTTTGCATTCTTCCGAGTCGAGGCAGATGATGGCAGCCCGCAGCCGTCGAGTAGCGTCGAGTTCAAGTTCGTGCTCGCACGCTCCGCCTATGGTCCTTCGCGTAATGGCCGCCTCGAGGCGGACACAGTCTCGTCTGGGGACATGTCTGTGCTATTCTGATGCGGCGTGGCCTTTCGCCTCGTGTCCTGTTCTGTCGCGTCTTCCGACACTTATAGAGCCCGGGTGTGCCAGTTATCCCCGCACTCTCACCCGCACGCAAACTTCCGCGGGACGGCTCTGGGAACACTCGGACTCTTCTACCTCTTGTACCACCACTGGACTCCTCCATACCACCTCTCCTCCGATACCCTCGTACACTCGCTCTCCACACTAGCACTCACTGACAATGGCGACACAGTCTCGCGGACGACGCCGCACGGAACGCGCTGCACTGCACGCGGCGCTACTAGACGCCGCCGCCCGGGCGGACGAGGAGGGCGTGCGGATCGCACTTGCGCGCGGCGCAGACGTGAATGCGGCGGACGTCGCGACAGACAGCACGGTGGTGACATGCGCGATTGCGGGAGACAGGTATGGTGCTTGTTGCTTCCACGTGATCAGCTGGACGGTGGTGCTGAAGGTCGGCACTGTGCACCCGTTTGTCTAGCAGCTGGGAGGACGTCGACGTGTCCGACGCGTCGTTCAGCCCGCAGAACAGGGTCGAGGTGCTGAGGACACTCATTCGCCATGAATCGATGTCTTTCTACGCTCTGAACGCGCCAACGCGCGGTGTAACGCCGCTGGGTCTCGCCGCCTGGTTGAACGTCCCGGACGTCGTGCGGGTACTGCTCGAGGAGAGCCGTGGACTGGTCGCTGTAGATGGTACAGACGCGGTAGGAGTTACCCCTCTCATGTGTACGTTCGTTTCTTGGTTGCTCGTTCGGTTTAGCTCACAGTGAAGATCAGACGCTGCTCGCGATGGCGCGGTCGAGGCTGCATCCATTCTGGTAAGTCATGGAATCCAGATGACATTGTTCCCGTACATTGACCCCGTGCCTTGCAGCTTGCCAACGGCGCCCGCCCAGACCTCAGGGATACCCACCATCGGACCGCAATCCATTACGCGCTGCGCCACTCGCGACTGCTGTGGTTATTCGAGTCTACACTGCGCCAACAGCGAATGCGAGAATTTACCGTAAGTGTCATCTGTGACCGCATCCGGCGCCATACTGACTATTCTCGGCACAATAGAACGGCAATCGCAGACATCTGCATCCTCTTCCTCAACCTCACGCGGCCTACGCGCAAGCTTGCTCGACGTCTTCGATTGAGCTGTCACATTGGCCAGCCCCCTCTGACGCCATCTTGACGCGGTCAACAGCAGCCCTCATTCGGGCAATTGCAGACGGCGATGTCCCTTCGATCTATCAGGTTCTGTTCCCCGCGACCCATCGGACCACAGTTCTCGTCAACCGTTTGGACTCACATGGCTGGGGCCCGCTGCATCACTGTGTTTGCTCGCCGAATCCTTCGGTTGAAATCATCGACGCCCTTTTCCTCGCCGGTGCGGACACCAGCATGTATACTGCGTCAAGGCATGGAACAGTGCTCCACTGCCTAGCTCGGAAAGCCCAACACCCGGTCAACCCCACTCAAGCAGCCCGTATGCGCATCTTCGTCCATCATTTGATTCGCGAACTGCGCGCCCCCCTCGCTGCGACGGACGAAAACGGCGAGACGTGCATCCATGTCGCCGCCGAATGTGGGCAGACCATGGAAGTACTCCTTGCGCTCCTTGCGTGTGATACACGGAACACAGTCCGCGAGATGAAGAACTCAAGAGGGTTCGTATCAAGCGCTTCGCTCTCGTCGACAGTATACGTACTCATCACCTGGCAGGTTGACCGCGTTTGAGGTCGCACGACCTGAGCTACGAATGGCCTTTGGTCCCGATGCTGAGCCGCGAAGAAGCAATTCCGTCGCGTCGTTCCGTACCATCCGTCCGTCGACAAGCTCGTCGACATCAACGTCGTCTTACGCGAGCTCGATGACCGTAGCTGTGGCCCCCGGCCACAGTTAGGTTCGATCTCCCGCCTCGAGTCGCCTCTCGAGAACGACGATACTTCCCTACTTCCCCGCCGCATCCTGGAGAACCTGATCACGGTTGCACAAGATGCTCCCACTGCCGATGCGCTTGAGATCTGCGGCCTTCGTGATATACTTGACGAGACGGAGCACCTCGGCGAAATCTGGATGCACGGCATGCGGAACCGCATACGTGAGGCCGCGCAGGACCTGCGCGATGCGCGTGGACGCTTCAAGGAGGTCGATAACTTGCTGGAAACGGTGACTCAAGACCTCGAAGCTGTTTACGGGCCGCGCTTCTCTGACCGACGGGACAGCACCGAGCGCGCACGAAGACGCACCACGGACTCGGGTGACTCGGAGTTGACCGCAGTCTCCAGCCGTGCGTCATCGTCGCTGAGCAGGAAATGGCGTTCAATGTCCGATCTTCGGATTTCGAACGAAAGCGGCAGACGGGAACTTTCTGACGTCCCTGAAGTCCCGAGTGTTGTTGTCGCGGAGGAACATGACTCGGGCGACAGCTCTCCTACAGACAAGCCATCGTCCTTCCTGAATGCGCTTCTGTCACCCTCGACAAGAGAGTTGATGCACAAATCCAGCAAATTGTCCGTCGACTCGGGGAGAACCGCCTCGCCGGCGCCATCGAAGCTGCAGAAGGACGGTTCTCCGAGCGGCACCGCGAAGCTCAAGGCGTGGTTCCGCAAGAAACTCCGCTTTGAGATACCGGACACCTCCAACGCGACGAAGATTGTGGTCCCCGGAGAGCAATCGCCGAGGATATCTCCGCTCTCCCCAGCCGGTGACCGAAACTCGTCATCAGAAGACTTGCTGTCCATTGCTCGTCAAGTCGTTCGTACTGCCGGACAGGATCTGTCCTGTATCGAAGGGTGTATGGATGAGGTGCGCTTCTCTCCATTATGTCCGATGCAGACAATTGACATACCTTCAGGCTGATGAGTACCTATCGCTGGCATCGAGTCTTCTGTCTCAAGTCGCCCGTCGGCTGAAGATGATCGTAGTGGTACGTCTTTTCAAGCGTCATGTCACAGGCCTGTCTGTTGACGGTATCCCAAGAACCGTCAAGCGACCCTCGAAAGCGCGCGACTTGCGCAGCTACAAGACCAACTGGACGACCCCTTCATGTCGGCCATTGCATCTACGATTCGTTCCGCCACACAGGATGCAGTCCCCTTCCCCTTTCGCATTCGCGCTCCGGAAGCGACTCGGACAACTCGCAGAGTTCCCTGTCCCCCGGCTCCTCGGTCACATCCCTCTCGGACACGCTCATCGAGTCCGAGGACGACGATACGCGGGTACTTCGCCGCCTCATGACCCGCAAGATCGAAGCCCGGACGGACGGCGCGTTTGACGAAATTGACAAGGTGCTGACATGGCTTCGGATCGTGCAGGACACGCTCCGGAGTCTTCGGCGCAGAACTAACGCATCTGTAACCGAACCATTGCCATAGGCCCTCCCCTGGAACGATCTTCAGTTTAAAAACGTATGTGCAGTTCCTCCAAGATCAAACTCGCGGATGTGTACACTTGTGTCTAGACTCTGGACGTGTTGATGTTGTACTCTCTGTAGGCATAGGCATACGCCCAGTAGGCGGACTCGCAGTATCTATGTTGTATATATGTGCATTGTATAGGTAGCTCGCATGTTACAAACCCTGGACCCCCATCTCTCTGTACGTAGGACCTTCTTTTGCTGTCGATACTTGATTACCCCGCTGTCCGCGATGCTCTGTACGTAGCTTAGCTTTCGATGTTCATTACTATCGGTTTTTCCTGCACGCGTGTGCGACATGCTATTAGGACATGCTACTGTAGTGGGCAGTGGTACGGGACATATATTGCGTTGCTTACAATGGAATAAGTCACTTTGCCGGAGTGGTTAACGGGATCGCCTGCTATTCATAGCTGCCAGCGGTTGGGCTTTGCCCGCGAGTGTTCGAATCGCTCAGGTGACGCTTTTTGTCTTCCTTTCTCATTTTCGGCGCTCAAGTTGCCCCAAATATGACCGCCCGACGCGTCCCGCCGGTTTCCAAGCCGGTTTCCCTCTACCATCTCCGGTGCTTGCACCTCTTCTCTCACCATGTCGGAACACTTGAATACTGAGGAAGAGGACCTCCTACAGGTATGGTGTAACATTACCTGATCCACCATTTGATAGCTAAAGTCACACGGGCAGTCCGCACTCTCTACGGCTTTCAGCCCTGCTTCTCTGCCTCGTCAGTCTGCTGAGCCTGAACCAGCACTCGCAACGTCTGCGAAAGCTTCTGCATCTGAGCCTAGCGCGCCAGCACTACCTGAAGCACCTGTGAACGCCGGCGACGCAGAGCAGACAGAGGAAGTCTGGAAAGCGGAGTACGAAGCGCAGCTGGCGGAATGGCGTAGACAATCGGCAGAGCAGCGCCAGAAGGCCGAGGCAACGCGCGCGCAGTGGGAGGCTATCCGGGAGCAGGAGCGCAGGGAGGGCAAGTCGCGCCAGAGTGTTCTAAGCGAGTCTACAAGCGGCTGGGAGAACCTCAGCGGTACCTCCGTGGCTGCGGCCTCTCCCAGTCCGGCCGACGCGCGGGATCTGGTCAGCGGAGAAGGACAGGGCGGGCATTCGAAGGAATATCTCGAGGTGCGTCTCCCCAATAGCGCGTAAGGCGCGACAAGCGGCGCGGCCCTGACGACACCTCGCCCCTTCGTGCCTGCTGTCGGATACGCGCACAGTCTGTCTTACCCGGTGCACCCACGTCGACGTCTACACCTCCCTCGCACGAGAAGTCGCCCTCGCAGCCCGCGTCGGAACCGGAGTCGAAGCAGGACAAGTGGGACTCGATGACGTCCTCGCTCACCTCATCGTTTCCGTCCATGTCGTTCCCCTCCGACCCACATTCGCCCATCTCATCCACCGCTCCACGCGACCTTCCTCATCATCACGGGCAACCGCACTCCCATGCTGCCGGCCACTCGCATGGTCATACCCATAGTCACCACCACCGCCAGCATGACGAGCCTCAACGGACTGCGTCGCTCTCAGTCTTCGACTCGTCACTGAGTCCGAGGACGCGCACGCTTGCTTTGCTTTCGAGCCTTGCGATCAACGTGTTGCTCCCATTCGTCAATGGCGTCATGCTTGGCTTTGGAGAGATATTTGCCAAGAACGTCGTCGGGTGGTTGGGCTGGAAGGCCCCTGGGACAGCAAGTGCATCGACCTCGCGTGGTTCAGGACGAGTGGCTTCCGGAGTCGGGTTGGGCAAGAAGTAGAAGTTGTGTGTATATGATGAACATTGCTTACACGTTACATCCACATGCGACTAATGCACGCCGTGGGTTCGCTATACTCATTTCGACCTCCTTCGACATGCTTTATCAAGATGAAGGCGTTGTTGCGCTCCTAGATGTACGAACGTCCAGCGAACCTCTAGACGACACGCAGTCCCTGTGCTGAGCCATAACTCGAAGCAAGCGCGTTTCCTAGTGGTGTAGGTTGGCAACCTGCACGTAGCGCGCTCTTCCTCCCCTCTTTCAGCCCGCAGCCGTATAGTGGGGTTGCGCATTGTTCGTCTTCACATCTGCAGGACGAACGAAGTGCCCCTGGTGCTATGTGCTCTGGACAAATCAGTCTACAAGTTGTCGGTAAAGCACGAATCGCTGCCCTCCCAAACACCACTTGCCGGTCGTTCAAGGAACACCTGAACGAGTTCGCGAAAGTGTTGCCATCTGCAGTATACTCGTGGGGGTTACAGGTCCTGGCCGACCTGCAAAATTCTCAAGTTGACAAGAGCGTCCGCAGTGTTGGTAAGTTGTGCTTGAGAAAGTTGTGAGCACCTTAACTCAACATTGCCGAAGATGCGGGAGGATATTCTGACTGCGGACAACTCTCAGCTGGTGATACATGTCAGTAGTGTACAGGTCTGCGATAGAACGGGGAGAAAGAGCTATTGAAAACGCAAAGTGGATGACGGCCAATAAGTATCCCGCATGCTCGGTTTCTTGACGAACCAAAGAATATGTACTCAAACGATTTTGAAATCTCCATTAGGCGTTCAAGATTCCGGTCTCGCTGTGGAATGAGATTCTAAAGGAACAGACACCGAAGGCAGGCATACACTACACATGAGCATGTTGCATTCTTCCGACAGGCTATTCTCTCGCGTGTGCGCGTGTGCCGGGTCGCATGTCATTGCAACAGCATGCACGAAGACAGTTCCTAAGTCATCGCCTTCAACACGCCCTGGACAACCTCCTCCTGCCGTGCCAGCCATAGTCCAAACGCCGGCGTCCTCAGCCATCGCTCGTAGAACTCGCGCTGCTTGCCGCTGCTCTTGAATGGCAGTGGCGACCCGCGCGCCTTGAGCGACGCGAAGAAGGCTGCATCATGGAAAGGCTTCAACCTTGGCGGGGTGGCGAGATTAGATCGAGACTCGCTTGGGGTAGGAATCAGAGTCTGGAGGTATCTTTGAAGAGGCACCAGCAGTGCGTTGGTCCGGGAGCTGAAGTGCTGGCGGAGCGCTTCAGACGCTTCACGTTCTGCGGGATGGGGAGGTCAATGCTGGAGCGACGAAGATCATAGTAGCGTAGGTGGGAAGACATACTGCTTTGTTCCGACCCTCGACATGCTTGTTCAAGCTGCTTGAGGAGCGCATGATCTCGCGATGTATAGCGCTTGTGGGTGGATCTCCATCCTGGTGAGGGGCCCACTACGATCCCGGTGGGCGTGCCAATCCTCTTCTCTTGCCCGCTGATAATCGCTTCGTGTAAGGTAGTGGTCCAACTACAGCAGTGCGGACCCTTACGACTGTTGTCGCCCCAGACTGAGGACGTGTGGCCAATGTTGACAAGCCCTCTCAAAGAACGGGTTCGTCACGCCGAGCAGCAATCCCGCTTTCGGCGGTCTAGGGTTGACTAATGCTGTATGATCGGCGTCCTGTATGGTGAAGAATGGTCGGAAGTCCCCTGAGAGAGGTATCTGGATATACTGTCAGCAATCCCGTCGCACGCATATGAAGAAGTGATTTACTGGACGCAGGAGATCCCGTAACCACCACACCGCCATACTGGTCATGGACGGTGAGGGGCCGAAGATCAGGATCGGTTCGCTCAGGACGACGCATTCCCATATGGACCATAAATGCGAAACCACAGCCTCAAAGTGGCCAAGTATGGGTGGGTCAACAGGACATATCGAGGCCAGAACCTACACCGCTGTGAGAAGTTGGCTCATGCAAGGCCCCTTTCCGACTCACCTGGATGTCGGTTTCGCTCGTTCGGCCTGGCGGTACAGCGGACATGGACTGTTGTGTTTCGATGGCCGCTGGGAGTTCCGCGTGTATGACGGTCCCGAGAAAGCCAAGCTCCACGCTGGTCCCAGGTGTAGGGTCTGCCCTTCTTTTCCATGTGCATGAGGCACTTGTCACGGAGGTAGGATAGACCAAAGACTTACCAGCTGGCAATATTATGACAGGCAGCTTCGAGCATGGGTCCGCCATGGCTCATGAAGGCCGGTGCAAGTCTGGCAATGAGGGTATCGAATAGTGAGGGGTATGCAAGGTGCGTCAGAATAACTATGGACGTCTGCGCGCCATGTCAATGCGAAGGTACTCAAAGTGCTTCGGGTTGGGGCACACCTGCTGGTATCCGCGCTTCGACGAAGCGTCCTTCGTTCTGGTGAAACAAGAGAATCCGTATATGAACCCGTCGAGAGTGGACGATCGAGGGGCACCAATGTCCCACTCTTCTCCCTCCACTGGTTCGCGGGGACGTATTCGGAATGAGTGTGTCTGCGAACCCTCCTGGAAGTGGGAGGAGTCGGGGAAAGAGGAGAAAGCGCTACAGGCAACATGGTCTATGAGAAGTCTCGTAGCAGATCAGAGACACGCACATATTCTGGGCTTCGGAATGGGAAAGACTCAAAGGGGGGTATATGCTAGTGATCTTCGGACCGACTTCGAGGTCGAAATTGACTGCGAGTTCGACTTAGCACCTCGCGTTCAGGCAAGCACTGTACACGAAGTATGCCTACCTGTTGCCAAACCCAAGACCCATCTCCTCAATCTCGCGAGCTTCTCTTGGCCCATCGCAAGGCCATCCAAACTCAGCTGCGTTCTATGCATCGCCGTCCGTGGCAGTCGCGGTAAGGTGTTCGAGCGAGACAACCGGCGGCGGGTCAAGGAGGGATCGGGAGGAAGAGACTTCTCCGTCAGATTGGGCGACGAGGGCGACTTGAGCTGCCCATTCGTACTTGGGCCGCCTCCCAATTCCAGAGAGGCTTGCACGGTGCTGCCGGAGCCCGCGAGCGGTCGGGGACGGGCGCTGGGGGAGTGCGGAGGAAGTGAGAGGTCGGTGAGCCCGATATCGACCTCGACGTTGTCGTCCATAGCCGTGTGTACCACTGAAATTCACGACGGTTTGAGAGAGCGAGTAAGGGTGTGTCGTCGGGGCAGGAGAGGGGAGGAGTAGGTATGTGCTCCCCACGTGCCACCGCGTTCCGACCACTGCCAGTGCGTTCTGTGTGTTGAGACCTGACATCACCTGTCTGCATCCGTCGTTGTTCCCGCCGTCGTGTAAGCTCGCCTTGCACCTCATTCGCGCTCATCTTCATCGTCGGTATGGCGGGTGCGAACTACATGGGAGGAAAGAGGTGCGCCCGCAGTCGTCCGCTGCAAGGCGTGCCATTCTCATGATCTCCGTACCTCTCCTGGCCCACCAATATTCCTCCCCACTTCCTTCCCGCGCTGCTTCTCATCATTTCATTAGGAACGCAGCGCGCGCAAGGGGCAAGGACGCGGCAAGCAAGGCGCAAAGATCGCATTTCGGCAAGAAGCGTTTCGAGGTGCTCCGGACGGGCTTGAGCAGGAGCGGCGGCGTAGCGAGGACGAGCCAGCCCCAGAATGCCGGGAAAGAACGTCCAGAGATCTCCCTTGCGCATGCCAGATGGCCTCAGCATGGACCGGAGCACGGTTTCGAGGCAAGAGAGCTCGACTATGGGCTCAGATCACCCTTCAGTCCGGTCGCCCGTGCTCGATCACCTTCGGTCCCCAGTTCGGCGTCCAACTGCTCGAAGATCCTGAGAGCCCTCGATGCTGATAGCCGTCTGTGACTCTCCCTCCTATATGCGTGCAGATATGCGTATTGAACGCCTCGCGCAGCTGTGGCACAGCGGGAGCAGGTCCAACGGATTCTCCAGATGCCAGATTTACTTGGGCTGTCAGCAGTCCGGACGTGTCGACGAGCCCGTTCTCCCTCTGTCGATCGTACTCTCAGCACTCCTGGTCGGTATGAGGATTCTTTCACCGACGAGGTGAGTACATGCTGTTGATCACACTGTAATGTAACTCATCACTTGAAGCGCGGTAATTCGCCGAGTTCATATTGTGACATCTCACCCCTTCGAGACCAGGAAGCGGATTATGCGACGCTGGCCAGTCCACAAGGTGATCTGTGCATCATGGCAGCTATCGGGGCACGCTAGAACTTCCTTTGCAGCCCATATCACAACCCTCCCGATGGAAGCCGCGGATTCTGGCTTCGTCCCCATGTACCTCGACAGCAGCCCGCTGGATGACGCGCAGGGCTCCGTTTACGCCGAATGCTGGGATTCACCGCGTGCTCGCCACTCTGTTCTCGCCAACCCCTACAAACCGGCACGAATCTCGTTCTACCCTCTATCTGACAACATGGGATCATCTCTCCCTCCTAGGTTCGCTTCACCAGGGATGCCTCCGCTTCCGTCCTCACACCCTCAACTGTATCAACAAGTGGACACCACGTTCTTCTGTCGTTCGCCGGAGCCGATGTCGCCTCAAAGCCAAGTCGCAGCAAGTTTCCAGTTGTCCACGCCATCCTATCTAGAGCTGCCGCCTCCTTTAGCCGGAGCGGAGTTCATCTCTGATCTACCGACCCCTCAGCCGGCCCTCGAGTCGATGGAGTCGCCTCTACCGCCATCGGACCTCTCTGAGGTTTCGTGGCATACAAGCTCCCGTCTACTAGAGTCAGATGACGTTCCTCAAGCCAGCTTCACTATGTCGCCGGGCGGATCCTGGATGGAGGAGCAGCCGTTCGGAGAACACGACGACGATGCTTCAGACGGTTCTGTCTATTCCTTGCCCGGAGGGTGTACGCACCCCATCGTGTTCGACGAAGCGGAGTGGGGTGGCGCGACGTGGGATGCTGTCTGTTTGGCCGACTTCTTGGGCGGACTTTTCGAACAAGCCGATCCTTGGAGTACGCTCGGCGATTTCTTGGATGTGCCTTCTCTCCTGCCGGACCTCCCTCCTGCCTCGACAGCTTTGTTCCTCCTCGCCCCAGACAAGGGCGGCGTCGGCTACGAGGCAACCCCACGATCCCCTGACTGGCAAGATCTATCATCCCAGACGTTGGCTGAGGAGAACAGTGCATGCACTCCGCTGGTCTCAGTCTCTCGTGGCACGGAGGCTCTCGAGGATGTACCTGCCGTTGACAGCGATCCTCCCTCTTCTGGCGAAACTGCATACGACGACACACCTGAAGAAGCTCAGACGTACCTGCCGCGAGCCGAATACGAACCACTCTTCGTGCCTGCAATGCCGTCGCCGTCACCTGTAGAAATGCTCGAGAAACCACCAGGAGTAACCGTTCGAGGTCCATGTGCCTCAATCCCTGCGGCAGAGGAAGACTCAGACGTGCTCGAAGAGAAGGTGCGTATTTTCCGCGCACTGCAGAGATGTTGCGTTGATGAGTTTTCTTCCAGTGCGGTCACGACGCGTCCCTCGGCACCGACGGAGCTGATGCAGCGGTAGAACGTGGTATAGAGACAGGAGTCCCGGAGTCTTTCGATCGTGATGTGTCAGTAGATGGCCCCTCTCTCTTCGCAGATGATGATGTAGACTTGGACGATGAATGACTTTGATGTTGTATGCACCTAGATAGTATTGCTGTGAACGTTTGAACGATGGTCTACGAGGGTCTCCGGGTGCTTGGCGGACGAACTGCAGTCGCGTGATTGGGCGGGGACACGACCGGTCACAAGCATGATGCTGGTCACGGCGCGCGATGCCTCCGCCCGCGAGATCCGGCGATCACAACGCGTTGCGCAGAAACACATGCCAGCCTTCTTCCCCGCCCTTAAGATCCCCGACCCCGCGTTCCCCGCTGCATAAGCCCCGCTCGCTCATTCGCTCTCCCACTCGTTCTCCTTCGTCTCCCCATACCACAGCACGAAACCCGTCTTTGCCTTACCAGTGTCGCTCAAGATGTCGAAGGAGCTCAAGGTCTTCTCGCGCGAGGAGGTTGCACAGGTTCGTTGGGTTTCTCCTGCGTCCACTACAAGGAAGCTCACCCCTGTCTCCCCGCCCACACAGCACAACAAGCCAGACGATCTCGTGAGTGCGAAGGCGACTCCGACGTCTTGGCGGCACTGACATTGGTTGTAACAGTGGATTATCGTGGACGCCAAGGTGTACGATGTCACGAAGTTCCAGAATCTGCATCCCGGCGGTATCTCTGTCTTCCATGCTGAGGATATCGGTACGTGCTACCACAGAGCGCAGTGTGCTTTAGCTCAATCCTCGTCCCCTGCCAGCCGGCCAGGACGCGACTGAGGCGTTCTACGGCCTTCACCGGCACGAGGTCATCCTGAAGCCTCAGTACCAGCGTCTCCAGATTGGCGTCCTGAAGGACGAGAAGAGCGTCATCTATTCGTCTATTCCTGGCGAGCTGAGCAAGGTGCCCTACGCCGAACCCCTTGGCCTCACCCCGGGCTATCACAGTCCATACTACAACGACGTGCGTAGCGAGAAATCTTCCGGATGCAATTGGGACGCTGACGCCCGGGTTGCATGTAGAGCCACAGAAGATTCCAGCTTGTCGTTCGCAAGTTCGTCGACGAGATCCTCACTCCGGATGCACTCGCAAGAGAAGAGGATGGCAAGCGGCCCAGTATCAGTGTCATTCAGCAGATGGCGTAAGTGTGAACTAGTCTGTCGCGACGTACGCATCCTCACGCTTTCTCAGTGAAAACGGAATACTTGCCATGACGATGGGTCCCGGGAAGCATCTCAAGGGCCGCACGTTGTTGGGCGGCGTGATCAAGCCTGAAGAGTTCGACCGCTTCCACGAGCTTATCTTGGCGCAAGAGCTTTGCCGTCCCAACTGCCGTGGATACCGTGACGGGCAGAACTCTGGTGCTATGATCGGCTTGCCCCCAATCATCCACTTCGGCCGCCCGGAGCTGCGCGACCGTATCGTCGAGGAGGTCCTATCAGGCAAGAAGTTCCTCTCGCTCGCCATCTCTGAGGCGTTCGCCGGCTCAGATGTCGCGGGTCTGAGGACGACCGCGAAGAAGACAGAGGATGGCAAGTATTGGATCATCAACGGCACGAAGAAGTGGATCACCAACGGCACGTTCTCTGACTAGTGAGTATCTAGATGCGACATAGTGCTGCTCTGTGCTGACGTCGCGTTCAGCTTCACCGTTGGCTGTAGGACGGACAAGGGTCTCACCGTGATTCTCGTTGAGCGCGGTGAAGGGGTTGAGACCAAGCCGATCAAGACTTCATACTCGACAGCCGCCGGCACCGCGTACATCACATTTGAGAACGTTAAGGTGCCTGTAGAGAACACGCTCGGGCCTGAGGGCGGCGGAGTGTTCGTCATCCTGAGCAACTTCAACCACGAGCGTTGGGACATGTGCTGCGGCGGCGCTCGCAACATGCGCCTGATCGTCGAGGAATGTCTGAAGTGGGTGAACCAGCGGAAGGCGTTCGGGAAGCCGCTGCACTCGCAGGCGGTCATTCGCGCTAAGCTCGCGGACATGATTGCGAAGACGGAGGCTGCGCAGCACTGGCTCGAACACATAACGTACCAGATGCAGCACATGGACTACAAGCAGCAGGCGCAGCAGCTCGCAGGGTGAGTCTTCCAAGGACCAATGCATCTGCGGAGTGCGGCCTTTGTGCTGACATCGTATACGACTAGGCCGATAGGACTACTGAAGATGTTCATCACGCGGTCCGCGCAGGACATCGCACGGGACGCCGTCCAAATATTCGGCGGTCGTGGGATCACGAAGTCAGGCATGGGCAAGCACATCGAGCACGTACGTACCACGCAAGGGTTCATGTCTTCCGCGCAGACGCTGATCCTGCTTCTGGCGTTCCATAGTATCATAGGACCGTGCCATTTGACGCTATTCTCGGCGGAGGTGAGTGCAATCTGGCATCTTGGGCGTCGAATGTGTTGGTTCTGACGCTTGTGCTCTTCTTCGCGTCTTTGCACTACAGCGGAAGACGTCTTGGGCGACTTGGGTGTCCGGCAGGCCATCAAGGCGATGCCGAAGAACGCAAAGCTATGATCGTTCAGCGTTCAGCCGTTGGAACTTTGCAGAGGGGTTTCGCATTGGATACTGTACTCAAGCTGTATTCTACTGCATTATATTCTTATCGTATAGCAGGATCTGTGGATACTATTTCCGCCGCGGAGCCCCGCTGGGCGGTCGATGTGGTTAAGTCCGGTCACTACGGACCCCAAGGCCATTCGCTCAAGGCCACACTGTAGGTGAAGCCTCCAAAGATAGCCAGTTTAGAATGAGCTGAACTTTGCATGAAACTTCGAGCGTCGATCGTGTCGGAAACCAGCGCTGTTGTCTCCGCGAGATTGACGGACAGAGTACCCGAAGCATGGATGCTTCAATGCTTGCATAGGCTCAATGCGCGAGTCGCTGTAGCCTGCAGATATAAGTATACCCAGTCCCGTACCCCGATGCCTGCGTGTGCTGGGCAAGTCAAGCGTTTCTATTTGACTTAGATGAGATTTAGTCGGATCTGTACCCTCGTCGCCAATTATGGAGGCACAGGAACCGCTCAAAGAAGTCAAGAACCTGGGCCAGACTAGCAGCGTGAGACGCCGCAGCTGTCTCTGAAGCCGCGTCAGAGCTCATGTACAGTTCTCTGGCGCCACATGTACGTTCATGACACCGTCGATAGATGTCCGCGCTGTCCGTCAAGCTTCAGGTTTGCTGCAGGAGATCGCTCGCAGCTCTGGGCCAAAACGGGAGTCGCTGCAGCAGCAGAGCCACGGAGCAGGATCGGTGCTTAGTCAGCTGTAGACGCCAAAGAAGCGCAAACAAGCCCCCGGGAGTGGCGCTTGTTCGAGTCGTTTTGTGTCTCGAACACCGCAACCCTCTCTCCATCCACCACCATCTCCCCCTCCCCCTCTCGCCTCGTCTCGCTGTACGCACAACTCCCCCGACCGCTGCAGTCGGCACCAGCTCCGCTCGCTCTACACTGTAATTCTCTGGACTCGGAGGACGTGTTGGTAGAGTCTGTCTCACACCTGTAACACTACTTGTAAGGCCTGCCACCGTGTGGTGTCCTACGCTGTCATCTCTGCCTGTATCTGACCAAATCGTCCTGTCCTGTTGCGCCCCCTTCATCCTGTCCCGTCGGTACACACCAGAACGAAGAATTTGTTCTGCATTTCCTTGACCGCCTGCCCCGCTTGCAGCAAACGCCCACAACTTCCCCGACGGATCTACAGTCTAAGTCACAGGACCGACAAGCATGCCTCCCGCTGACGACGATTTCGACATTTACGGAGAGGACGACGGTTTCGGCACCGTGAAAGAGGTTGACGAGGTTAGTTTTCTTTCCGTCTCGGGGGACACGGAAGAGGTGGAGCATGCGACTGATACATCACATCATCAGGGACAGGATGAGTATCAACCACCCGCTGAGGAAAAGGAATCCTCAGAAGGCCCCGCCCACTCCCCCGTAGTGGGCGAGAAGCGGCTAAGAGAGGACGACGAGTCTGAACAGCAAGAGCCGCAGAACGGCAGCGTTCACAGGTCGCAGTCTTCGTCAACCCCCACACCGTCTGTGCAGAACAACGGCGCATATAGTGGCGGCCAGGCGAACGGCGCCGCCGGGACGACGGGTGGTGGTGGCGGCGCTGGTGGCAACGGCCAGTTCGACGCGCTGTACATTGGAGAATTACAATGGGTCTGTACTCTCAGTGTTTTCTCTAGCCATGTATGCAGTATATCTGAGACGGTCGATGTATGCGCTCTGCGCTCGTTTCTTTTACAGTGGACGACTGATGAGGACCTGCGGAAAGTCGCGCTCAACCTTGGTATCAACATTGACCACAAGGACATCACGTTCTCCGAGCACAAGGTGAACGGAAAGAGCAAAGGGTGAGTTTCGTGTATTAGTGTTGGCACAGGTGATTATATGCGTCGCCTACGGCCTCTGACCGTCCACCATGCACGTAGGATCGCGTACATTGAGTGCCACAGTCCCGAGAATGCGACCACCTTGAAGAACTGGTTTGACAATAAGTACGTATCGACCACCTACCGCATGATGGGTTGGCTTGCTCACCTATGGCAACACAGTGATTTCCAAAACCGTCGAGCTACGGCGAACCTCAGCAGCTCGGCACAGGGTAACCCATTCCGGACTTTGCCTAAAGGTACGTGGCCTTTCTTTCCTCGACGCTTCCGCTCCTCTACGCTCTGGAAGCACGACGTTGACGCCAAACCACGGAACGCAGAACCACCCCCGCGCGAGCAACGCTTCCAGAACAGCACCCCGGGCACCATGGGTCGTGGCGGAGGCAACTTCCGTGGAGGCATGGGCGGCGGCATGGGAATGAACGCAATGAACAACCCCATGCGCGGCGGTATGTTGGGTGGCGCGATGCGTGGCGGGATGATGCCCAACATGGTGGGCAACCTGGGCATGGGCAACTTTGGCGGCATGGGCGCCGGCTTCGTTGGCAACACCATGGGCGCCGGCTTCGCGGGAGGTCGCGGCGGCATGATCTCGCAGGGCCCGCGCGGCGGCGGGATGATGGCAGGCGCAGGCGGATTCGGTGGACGCGGGGGAGGCATGATGGGCGGAATGGGTACGGCAGCTTGAGCTTCGCTTCTCGTGTTTGTGGACATGCATGTTGACTCGCGCTCTCTGTGTTCGCTTTTTTCTTGTAGGCATGGGCATGATGGGCATGGGCGGCCGCGGCGGCTTCTCCGGTGTCCAAGGGCACTTCAACCCCGCGTTCATGGGCGGCGGGGGCGGGGGCGGCCAGTTCGCCCAGGACGGCCCCCGGAAGCGGTTCAAGATGGAGGAGAGCGGGTGACGGACTCGAGCCTGACTCGGCGCGGACCGTCTCTCGTCTGACTGTCTCCTTGCTCTGTCTTGCTCTGTGGACTGCGTAGTACGCATCTGACCTATTCGGTACTGTACGACTCCTCCTCATCGATCCTCCTCCATACGCTGCCCCCGTTCGAGCTAATTGCCTTCACGTACTTATTCCTCATGAACGCCATACAGCACAACCATATATACATATTTTCCCCATCGCTCCTCGAGTAAACGTACTTATCGTCCGTCCCCTTTCCTCCATCCGTGTTCGTGTCGCGCTTCGTCTCCACAATGTCCTGCTATCGCGAGTTGTCGTCGTTCATGTAGTATACGGGCCACGGCTCACACCGGATCCCAAGCAACGTATTCCCAGTGCCACACTCCTGATGACTGCTCCCGCGGTCCAAGGGCATTCCGCGACGAGGAGTGCATGTTTCCAAATCATATTAGCTTACAGTCGATGGCGATGTACAGGCGTTGTGCTTAAGTATGCAAGCAGAACGAATGCGTATGGTCTACAGTGTGGTGTCAAGAAGCGTGAGTGCGGTAGATGTGCGTATGTATGTGCGAGGACCAGGGTCCGGTTGATCAGCAGGGTAAACGACGAGAACGTTAGCAAGTAGCAGGAAGCGGCGAGCGTAAAGGGTCATAAGGGGGAGGCCAGGCCCTAATAAGGTCAACGGCAATAGTGATGAAACACTGCATATCGTAGCATAGGCGGAAGAGGTGAAGACAGACAGGCCATCGAACAGGAGGTGATAAACCAAGGTTTACCCACTAGTACGATGCGTTCAATAGTTGCCGCGTTTCTCCTTCTCCTTCTTGCGACGCCGCTTCTCCTCCTCGTGGCGCCGCTCCTCCTCCAACGCCGCCAAGTCTTCTTTCTTCGCAAGGCGCGCACTGGACCGCGGGGCGGACACGGGGCGGTAAGCGCGGCGTCCATGGCACACGACAACGAGCGGAGGACTGACCTTCTGAGCTCTTCCTTCTCCACATCGAAAACGTCCGCCTCCATATCTTCGTCGTCGCTGAAGACGTCGCGCTGCAGGTACGCGGCGCGGTCCTTGCCAAAGAGTTTCCAGATCTCGCTGCTGATGTCGTTGGGAGCTCCTCCCGGCGCGGGGCGTCGTCTCGCTGGTGGCGGAGAGATGCTGGAAGAAGGCGAACGCCGTTTCTTCGGAATTGGCTTGCTGGCAGAAACCGAGGAGGCCTTCGATGCGGAGGGCGCCGCGGTGCGGGAGGCGCTGGCCACAGGCTTTGCACTCGCAGCCTTCGATGCTGGAGTCTTTGCCGCGCTTGCCGCCTTCCCAGACGCGCTCGTGCCGGCTTTCGAGGAGGAGATGGACGATTTCGGCTGAGATAGGGACTGGGATTTGGAAGGGCCAGATGAATACGGGCTGGGAGACGCGGACCCGCTGGCAACTTTCGATTGGCTGCCTGCACCAACGGCTGGTGTATTGGCACGAGACGTCGAGGCAGACGTGGCGGGACCCGCGGACTTCTTCGGAGGGTCCTTCTTCGCCTTCCCGAACCAGTCATTGAAGTCCTTCGCAGAATCGCCGTCGAGGACCTTGCCCTGTCGGGCCTTCAAGCGATCCGACACGATCTCGTCGATAGTACGAGTGTCCCGCTTGTTCGTGTTGAGCTTGATGAGCTTCGCCGGCTCCGCAGCCAATCGCTCGCGGATGGACTGGGCCTTGCCGGGGGAACTCTGGGAGGACGACCCAGAGAGCGTCGTCGTCGTGATGTCCACGGCCCCGCCGGGCAGTCGCCTCCCCGCCTTGTTGTATCCGCCTCCTCCTCCGGTCGACCGACGGCCAGAACTGCGGCCACCCCGGAGCTCCGCCTCCAGACGCCGTTGCCGTTTCTCTTCACGCGTGAGAGCGTTCGAGGTCCCGGGCTCGTCGTCGTCGGACGAGGAGGGGTGTCTGCGCTTGGCCGAGCCCGAGACGGGATATCCCTGGCCGTCCCTAGCCCTCTTGGGCCCATGGAGGAGGGCATCTCGCTGCTGCTCCTCCCGCCGCTGCAACTCACGCTCCTTGGCCTCCCGTTCCCGCTCCTGGCGCTCGCGTCGCTCCTGCTCGCGTTTCTGCTCCTCGAGCCGCTTGAGACGGAGCTTCACCTCCTGCTCCCTCTCCCGCCGCTCCTTCTCTTCGATCTCCTTCCGCTTCTGTTCCTCTCTGCGTTTGCGTTCTGCCATGGCTGATTCGACGGCCTGCTTGGCCTGCTGGGTTTGTGTGGCACTGATGGCCATGAGGGCCTGCCAGCTCGTCATGACGGTGAAGCTCTAGGGGTAAGCGGAGACAGAATGTACTGAGAGACCGTCCAGGAGATATAGTGGAGAAACCGGAGGCCGAGAGAAAGAAGCAGAGGAGCTGAAAGCAGACGATGAGTACTAGGTGCTCGAAGAGCGCCTACAGTACTTGCAACGACACTGTTTGGTCCTGTTGTGGACATCCGACGTTTGTCCGACCGGCCTGAGTGCTTTCTTGTGCTTTCTTTCCCCTGGCGATGTAACGAAACACAGTCTGCTTATCTCTTGAAGTACATCCAACTCAAACACCAATGGCTTCAACACGTCCCGAGGCTCAATCAAAGGAAACGAAGACGCTCCCCCGTGCATAATCAGAGGATCCAGAGCGTACCACCCACCCTGTACGTACGTGTTGGAGGACCACCAACGTCCCACCCGCTTCGACCTATGTTGGCGAGGTGTACAAAGCCGGAGTCGTCAACGTTGAACGGACGCATAGTATGTGATCATGAAGGCCCGACTCACCAGCTGCGCTTGAGCAGCTGACTGCGCTGCGCAATGCAGACCCCTTAACTTGTCACCTCGAGTCTATCGCCTTTGCGTTCGCATCGCGGAAACATTCTGTCCCTGGCGTGCCCCGAGGCCGCTCTTGCTAGCAGACATGGTAGGGAAGTACGCATCCATCTCCATCCTCTCTTTCCTGCTAGCTTGGCTAGGACAGCGTTTCACCCATACGTCAGAGCCCCGATGCCGCTGTCTGTATGGGACTCATGTTGGCCCAGCGAAGATGCCTTTATCAAACTCGCGGAGCAGCTTTCCGCACCTCTGATCTATCCTCGCCCGCTTGCGCTTCCCTGCTACTCGAACCCAGACTCTTCGGCCTGCGCCGCGGTACATGCCAGGTGGGATGACGGAACCTGGAGAGCGGAGCACCCTGGAGCAACGCAGCATCCGAACTTCGAAGCACTCATCACTCCAAGCGGCGAAGTGGATGCTTGCTATGCTAACAGCTCTATCGGCTCGCCATGTGGACAAGGCAGCGTCCCCGTCATCGGGGTCAAGGCCCTCACCCTCGCAGACGTTCGGATTGCTGTCAAGTTCGCTGCTGAACATAATCTGAAGCTTGTGATCAAGAACACTGGGTAAGCAAGCCTACATGGTTTTCTATGACGTGAGAATCCCACTGACCGTTGTCTACAGGCACGACTTCCTAGGCCGGAGCAGTGGTCATGGCTCATTCATGCTATGGACGCACCACATGAAGGACATTGCTGTCGATGAAGTCTTTCGTCCTCTGGGCGCCCCGGAGGGCGTTTACTATGAGTTCGGTCAGTATGAATCCGTTTCATCAGTGGGACTTACGTTGATACATTCCCATCGACAGCATTGACCATCGGTGCCGGCGTGCAGTGGCACGAAGCGTACGCCGCTGCCGACAACGCCAACAGAATGATTGTCGGGGGCATCTCTCCCGGCGGCTCCGTCGGCGCAGCGGGAGGGTGGCTCCTCGGCGGTGGTCACAGCGCCCTTTCTCCGACGTATGGGTTGGGTACGTGCCTCAATGTCTCAAAGCCGACCTCCATTACTAGGCTAACGGATCATGTCAGGAGTTGACAATGTCATACAGATCTCTTTGGTCACTTCCATCGGCGACCATCTCCTTGCGAACGCTCATCACCACGCTGACCTCTTCTGGGCCCTCAGAGGTGGCGGCGGCGGGACGTTCGGCGTCATCACGTCCGTGACGTATGGCACCTACCCAATCGTCCCGACGGTCCTGGCGACGATGGTCGTCTCCGTCAAAAGTACTGAACTCACCGACGACGTGAAGACAGCCTTCACGGAGCTCATCCGCATCACCACGAACTTGACGGATGCTGGTTGGGGAGGCTACGCGATGCTTGAATCTACGGGTGACACACGAGGCTTCTCCCTGGGAGCACTAGTCCCAAATGTCTCTTGGGAGGAGGCGAACCGGACGATCATGCCCTACTTCGACTACGTGAAGTCGCTCGCGATGAGTTCGGATAGTTCAGACGAAACCCGTAACGGCGCTCTCAAGGTTGAAGGTGGCGCCACCACGGAGTGGCCCTCATACTGGTCGCTATACAAGCACCTGATGCCCAACACCGGCCAAGTTGGCCGCAACCTCGAGCTCGGCTCGTGGCTTCTTCCTCGGGACGTCCTCGACGGAGACCACGAACACGTTGCGGAAGTACTCTTGGAAAACCCGGGCCTCAGCTACGAGTAAGCACTGTTGCACTCGTTCTCCCGGACTTCAGATTGAACTTGATCCTCGTATTTAGACTCATCGCAGGCGGCGCAGTCTCCAAAGTGGATCCGTCGTCGACCGGGCTGAATCCCGCGTGGCGGAAAGCCGTCGTGCATGCCGTCTTCGGCATCACCTGGCCCGACGGCGCGTCCGCAGAGGAGATCCAGCAGCTGCGGCGGTCCTTGGAGAGCAAGCTGACGAGAGTGCGGGCGCTAGCTCCGGATTCCGGAGCCTACCTGAACGAGGTATGTCTCACCCAGTCGAGTCAAGTTGCCGGACTGTCACAGCTCATGCGGGGTTGCAGGCGTCGTTGTTCGAGCCGGACGCCCGGCATGCGTTCTTTGGCGGGCATTATGAGAAGCTGAGAGCGGTCAAGAGGAAGTATGACCCGAGTGATCTGTTCCTCGTCACGGAGGGAGTGGGGGCGGACGAGTGGGACGAGCAGTTGCGTTGTCGTGTCTGAAGTGTACCACAGTGTGGTGCGTATTGCTGCCGCAGAAATTCACCCTGATCTATCTTAGTGCTGCCTTATGCCCCCTGACTCACTCGCACCGTGCCAAGGGCGAGATCATCCGAATTCTGGGCGGGTATGTATACGCAGCCGCGGAGGATTGCCACAGCCCCTCGAAGCAGATGCATGGCTCGGGTATGTATGGATTCGGAAGCTAACACCTTCTCCCTGATTTCGTCATGGAAATAGCTCGGTGGCTCGGAGCGCATTCTCATGCGCGGAAGGCGGGGATTCGGAGCGCACCCCAATGAGACGCTGAAGGTGGGTATCATGAGCGACGCGTATTCTGTTCTGACTAACGAAAGCGCAGATGCAGTCTCCTACGCGGTCATGCCACAGCATGCCACACATTTTACGCGAGTTGTCTTGTATTCGATGACCTGACCACTGCGCGGACCAGTCTGCGAGCTACGTTGGATCGTATATGAAGCCCACACCACACTGTTGAGAACTTTACCGACCATCGACCACTAACCGTACTTCTGCCAAACATGCGCCGTCTCTCACTTACATCTTTCCTCTCCCTCTCTGCGGCTCTCCATGCCGCCACTGCCGCCCAAAGTCCATGTCGGTGCCTGTACGGAGACCTTTGCTGGCCAAGCCAGAGCGAGTTCGCCAACCTCGCGACTCAAGTCTCGCAGCCTCTGATCCATCCGGAGCCACCTGCGAAACCCTGCTATACGTCCGTCAATACTTCTGAGTGCGTCGAGGTGACCAATGGATGGACCGACGGCAACTGGCGAGCCAACCAGACGGGCTCGATGCAGTCGCCGAATTTCGAGACGTTCATATTCCCTAACGGCACGGTGGAGGAATGCTTACTCAACACCACGCTCGGGGTGCCGTGCGGGCAAGGAAGCGTGTCTGCCATCGGGGTGGATGCAAGGTCCGTCAGTGACATCCAGGCGGCAGTCAAGTTCGCTGCGGAGCATAACCTTCGAGTGGTGGTCAAGAACACCGGGTGAGTCAGTTTGCTGTAGCAACCTCTCTGCCGACCTGACCACCTATCAACAGACATGATTACTGCGGGCGCAGCGCTGCTCGAGGTTCGTTCTTGGTTTGGACGCATAACCTGAAGAACATCACTGTGCACCCGTCCTTCACCCCTGCGGGTGCACCAACGAACGAGACCTTCGAGTATGGTATGTATGCCGTTCCTCGTACCCGAGTCTACGCTGACAAATCCTATCTAGCGATCACCCTCGGGGCCGGTGTGCAATGGCATGAGGCGTATGCTGCAGCCAATGCCTCCGGCCGCACGCTGGTCGGCGGAACATCCCACGGCGGCTCGGTAGGGGCAGCCGGTGGATGGCTTCAAGGTGGAGGGCACAGCTCCCTCAGTGCGTCTTTCGGCCTCGGTGACTGCACTTCCTGACGAACTGGCTGGCTCATGCGCTGATACTAGTATCCTCCAGGTGTCGACAATGTCCTCGAGTTCTCTGTCGTTACTTCAAACGGCTCGTACATCGTCACGAATGCGCATCAATACCCCGACCTCTTCTGGGCCCTCCGCGGAGGAGGCGGTGGCACCTTCGGAGTCGTGACCTCGGTGACTTACCGAACCCGTCCGACCTTCCCCATCATGACCGTCTTCCTCACGGCCACGGCCAACACGAGTACTCCCAATTCCGGCCTCTCCCAAGCATTCACCGAGCTCGTGCGGATCACGCCGCAGCTGACAGACCAAGGCTGGGGAGGATACGCGCCCTTCAACAACCCGACTAGCAACTCCACTTCGTTCACTGTCATCAGCATCGTCCCGGCTATATCCCAGGACGCAGCTGCCCAGGCGAATGCGACTATGGCTGGGTATCTCGAATACTTGCAGGAGCTGGCGGCGAATTCGACGCAGTCGGGGAATTCCGCCGACGCGGTCACGCTGCAGGGTGCGTCCATGACGACGTTCGCATCCTGGTACGATTGGTACACTGCGCTGTGGTCCACCGGAGAGCAAGAGGGGATCGGGCTCGACGCTGAGGTCGGGTCGTGGCTCATTCCTCGTGATCTCGTTGAGAGTGACCACGAGCGCGTCGCGCAGACCTTGTTGAGCATCCCGCAGGCTGGTTGGTTGTAAGTACATAATCCGATGTCATGTTGTGATCACCTGCTGACCTATCCTTCATTCTCAGTATGGTGGCCGGAGGCGCAGTTACCAACGTCACCGCCTCTGACACAGGCCTCAATCCCGCATGGCGAAAGGCCGCTGCTCACGTTCCCTTCGGCTTCACCTGGACCGAGGGTACGCCGCTTGACGAGATCAATGCTTTGCGTGATACCCTCAAGAGCAACCTCGCGAAGTTGCGCGCCCTCGCCCCAGAGTCCGGCGCGTACCTCAACGAGGCAAGTGGTCCAGATAGTACTTCAGCTGCTGATGGTGGAGGATTGACGATATCTCGCTCGTAGGCTTCACTGTACGAGCCGGACTCGGCGCATTCTTTCTTCGGCTCTCACTACGACCAGCTCCGGGCCATCAAAGCGATCTACGACCCTGTCGATCTCTTCATCGTTGTGGAGGGCGTAGCGTCGAACGAGTGGGACGGGAGCCTGACGTGCCGGAAGCCAACGTAGTCCGATGCATGATGACCGGGTCGATCTGTTCTTTCGCAGAGGAGGCAGGTGCGGACGAGATGGGCGAGCAATCACTGTCGTGTCTGGGCTGCCCTGCGGTGCGTGCTATATACTGCGGAAACGTACTTGATCAAATTCTATTCTGCATCTGCATCGTCCTCGCTTACGACGAAGTCGCAGTATGAGTGAAAGGTCATCATAAGTCCGGTCCCAGTCGGGATTGCCCGCGGCAGTCACCCGACCCGTCAACTCAGGTCGAAGTCATCAGGCCACTGATGCCTAGTATCATCACATATCGGACTCCGACTTAATGCATTCATGAGCTGCGCAGAGGGTGGTGCAAGTGACAGTTTGACACTTCCGAGTATCCCAGCCCTGCCTGGTCCTGTCGCTTAATTCACTCAACTGCGGGGACGTTGAGTCTACTGCTACGCACAACCTTGGGGCCGCAGCCCACAATCCCCGGAATATTCAGGATCAAACGCGGTATTCGCATGCTGCGTGAATTCTGATCCCGTCAAATTGATGTCGTCAATTGACAGGCGCAGCTGCAATCCACTAGTTCAAGTTCGAGGACGTTGTTCTCGTGCGCTGGAGGAATTGTCAGATATAAGAAGGCTTTCAACGCGCTGACCTCAACCAGACCTCAAGGACGTCATGCCCGCTCACTGCCCACACCCAAGGATGCCCAAGTCAGCGCTCATCTTCCTCCTCGTCGTCTTCGAGATCCTCCACGCCGTGGCGGCCGCAGACAGTGGACTCCAAAGCAAGTGTCGGTGCCTTTACGGAGATCCTTGTTGGCCAAGCGAGAAAGAATTCGCCCAGCTCGCGACTCAATTGTCACAGCCTCTCCTTCGCCCGACTCCGCCAGCTCAGCCATGCTACACGTCCGCAAATTCGTCCGAGTGCGCCGAGGCAATCGCCCGATGGAACGATGGTGACTGGCGGACGAACCAGACTGGGGCGATGCAATTATCGAACTTCGAGACCTTCACATTCACCAATGGCACGATTGAGGCATGTTACTTGAACACCACCCTCGGAGTGACGTGTGGACAAGGGAGCATCTCTGTCATCGGAGTGGATGCAAGGTCAATCAGTGACATCCAGGCGGCGGTCCGCTTCGCTGTGCAGCACAATTTGCGGCTGGCTGTCAAGAACACAGGGTGAGCGAGTTCATCGCAGCACTTACCCTCTAGGCCTGACCATCTTCTGCCAGACATGATTTTCTGGGCCGCAGTGATGGTCGAGGCTCGTTTATGGTCTGGACGCATAACTTGAAGAACATCACAGTGCACCCATCATTCATGCCAGCGGGTAGCACGTCTATGAACGAGAGTTTCCAAGGCGGTATGCATGCGATTCATTCATCATGACTGGAAATGTACTGATAGGGCTCACAGCGATCACTCTCGGGGCGGGCGTACAATGGCATGAGGCATACGCCGCGGCTAATGCTTCCGGTCTGGTCTTGGTTGGCGGTGCTTCTGCAGGAGGTTCAGTAGGTGCAGCCGGTGGATGGCTCCAAGGTGGAGGGCACAGTGCACTCTCCCCATCCTTCGGCCTTGGTGAGTTTTCCGCATCGTCGATGTGCTCGCTCGTGTGCTACCAGTGACACAGCTCAACCTAGGCGTCGATAATGTCTTAGAATTCTCGGTGGTCACCTCGAACGGCTCTCATATTGTGACCAATGCCCACCAACACCCCGACCTCTTCTGGGCCCTCCGCGGCGGCGGAGGCGGCACCTTTGGAGTCGTAGCCTCAGTCACCTACCGCACGCGTCCGTCCTTCCCCGTCATCGCCGCCACATTGTCGGTCTCAATTAACGCATCCACACCCAACACTGCCCTGTCTCAGGCATTCACCGAGCTCGTGCGGATCACACCCCAGCTGACCGACGAAGGCTGGGGAGGATACTCTTCCTTCACTCCATCCAGCGACTCCCTCTCATTCTCCATAATCAAAATTGTCCCTGCGATATCCCAGGAGTCCGCGACAAAGGCGAACGCGACCATGAGCGCATACCTCGAGTATGTACAGGATCTCGCGGCGAACTCCACGCAATCGAGCGATCCATTGCAGGTTCAGGCCGCCCTGACCACACCCATCGCTTCGTGGTATGAGTGGTATAACAGGTTTTTCCCCCCGGGTCCGTCGGTCGGGGTCAACATCGAGGTCGGATCGTGGCTCGTGCCGCGGGACGTAGTCCAAACCGACCACGAGCGTGTCGCGCAAGTCTTGCTAAGCATCCCGGGATTTAGCTGGTAGTAAGTGGACGACATCACTCATCCTTCTGTCTGTCGAGCTGAATTCAATGTGTGTTCCCCAGTACTGTCGCAGGGGGCGCAGTATCGAATGTCAGCGTCGACGCTACAGGACTGAACCCCGCCTGGAGGAAGGCTGCTGCCCACGTCGTCGGAGGCATCGGCTGGCCTGAGGGCGCGACCCTTGAGGAGATCAACGCATTGCGTGACGAGCTCAAGAGTAGTACAGCCAAAGTTCGTGCCCTCGCTCCGGAATCTGGCGCGTACTTCAACGAGGTGAGTAGACGAGGGCTCATGCTATATTCTAGCCCGAGAAAACGGCGCACTGACAGGCTTCCACTCAGGCTTCACTATATGAGCCAAACCCAGCGCATTCATTCTTTGGCCCCCACTACGAGAAGCTCCGCGCCATCAAGACCGTGTACGACCCCGTCGATCTCTTCATTGTCGCCGAGGGCGTAGCTTCCGATGAGTGGGATAAGAGCTTAACTTGCCGACTTTGAACGCAGGTCGATATAATCCGTTTGTTAATCGATTCTAGGCGGTCGCCTTGATGTGGGTTTATGTAGTGGTAAGTAGGTTACAACAAGGTTCAAACCTGTGCGGTGTGCACAGCCACCCGGCGGAGCGGAGCGTCGGGAGTCGGAGCGCAGATTGCCATATCGACATCACGTCAACCGCAGACCACCACCAATGTCTGAGTATCTGGATGCTGCCGCCAATGCATGCACTGCGGCAACGTCGAGAATCCGAGTCTTGGCAGTATGTCGATTAACCGCGATGCTCTACTGCGCACCGCCGGGAGCTTGGCCGTGCACATACCCGGGAAGTAGGCCCATGTATAAAGCCTCGCACTCAATCCACCCACAAGTCAACCATCAGCGGTACCCGTGCACTTGCTTTCGACCATGCTCAGACCTCGACTTCTCTTTCTTCTCGCCCTCCTCCAGGTCTTCCACGCCACGGCTATCTCTGGAAGCAGCTGCCGATGCCTGTACGGTGACCCCTGCTGGCCGAGCCAAAGCAAGTTCGACAAGCTCTCTGCACAAGTATCGCAACCTCTCCTTTTCCCGACGCCGGCCGCACAAGCGTGCTACACGTCACCGGACTCCGCCGAGTGCACCGAGGCCGTCGCTCAATGGGGCAACGGGAACTGGCGGGCGAACCATACTGGAGCGATGCAGTCTCCGAACTTCGAGACTTTTACCTTCTCTAACGGCACGATTGAGGGGTGCTACTTGACCACCACGCTCGGACTGCCGTGTGGACGGGGAAGCGTCTCCGTCATCGCGGTGGATGCAAGGTCAGTCAGCGACGTCCAGGCGGCAGTCAACTTCGCCGCCGAGTACAACCTCCGGCTGGCTATCAAGAACACTGGGTGAGTCAGTTCGGATGCTGCAGCCGGTCTTTCTGACTAACTCGCTTCCACCAGACACGATTATCTGGGACGCAGTGATGGCCGGGGTTCGTTCATGCTCTGGACGCACAACATGAAGAACATCACGGTGCATTCGTCTTTCACCCCTGCGGGTGCGCCTACTAACGAGAGCTATGAATATGGTACGCCGGCCGCTACTCATTTCCATTTCGATCACCGCTTCCAACTTACTGACTGGGTTATAGCGATTACTCTCGAGGCTGGTGTGCAATGGCACGAGGCTTACAGTGCAGCCAACGACGCCGGTCGCGTCCTAGTTGGCGGTGCCTCAGGTGGAGGATCAGTGGGTGCAGCCGGTGGCTGGATCCAGGGCGGAGGCCACAGCGCACTCTCCGCATCCTTCGGTCTCGGTAAGTGCATCACCTTCGACAAACCCGCGCGCACATTCACGCTCCCGCATAGGTGTCGACAACGTCCTCGAGATCTCAGTGGTCACTTCGAACGGCTCATACCTCGTCACCAATGCGTACCAGCACCCTGACCTCTTCTGGGCACTTCGTGGAGGAGGAGGCGGAACCTACGCAGTCGCAACCTCGGTCACCTACCGCACACGCCCCTCCTTCCCAGTCATCGGCGTGTTCCTCTCGGCCTCGATCAACACGTCCTCGCTCACGCCTAACGCTGCCCTGTCTGCGGCATTCACCGAGCTCGTGCGGATCACTCCCCAGTTAACAGACCAAGGCTGGGGCGGTTACTCAATGTTCAAACCCTCGAACGGCTCCGTGTCCTTTGTCATACGCTACGTCGTCCCGGACTCCTCCCCGGAGTCCGCGGCACAAGCGAACGCGACTATGAGCGCATACCTCGCGCATGTGCAGGAGCTCGCGGCGAACGCGACGCAGGCGGGCGATTCCACGGTGGTTCAGAGCGCGTACACGGCGTCGTTTGCCTCGTGGTGGGACTGGTACGTCCCGCTATTCTCCACCGGCGAGTCGGTCGGGTTCAACGTCGAGCTCGGGTCGTGGCTCCTCCCGCGGGACGTCGTCGAGAGTGACCACGAGCACGTCGCGGAGACACTGGTCAATATCCCGGCGATCAGCTGGTAGTGAGTGCACGACGTCCAACACCCTTCTCCGTTTTAAGCTGAGCTGACTTATTCCGTGCCCCGCAGTCTTGTCTGTGGGGGCGCAGCGTCCAATGTCAGCGCCGATGCTGCAGGCATCAACCCGGCCTGGCGCAAGGCCGTCGTGCACGTCGTCGGGGCCACCACTTGGTCCGACGGTGCGACACTCGAAGAGATCAACGCTGCGCGTGAAGTCCTGAAGAGCGACACGGCCAAGATGCGGGCCCTCGCCCCGGAGTCTGGCGCATACTACAACGAAGTGAGTAGTAGTCTACGACGTGATTAATATGCAGACGGGTGACTGACAACGACTCCTTGTTGTTGTGTAGGCGTCCCCATACGAGCCCAACCCAGCACAGGCGTTCTTTGGTTCCCACTACACAAAGCTCCGCGCCATCAAGGCCGTGTACGACCCGATCAACCTCTTCGTCGTCACGGAGGGCGTAGGATCCGATGAGTGGGACGAGAGCTTGACGTGCCGCAAGTGAGAATCTCCGTGATTTCGACTCGGACTTCAGGAGTCAGGACTCGAATGTCGGACACGGACAACAGGTAATGGTTACAAGTTACGCGGAACGATGTATTGATACACTCTTCTAATATCTACGCACTCACTATATAATTCAAGAACGGAATTTGAACCAACGTCTACGAATGCGGATAGACTGCTTTCGGGTATGTATGCATAGCAATCTTCAATGGATATATGTTGTGTTTTTCGTCAGACCTAAAAATCAGGCTCAGGCTGGAAGCTGGCAAGACACAGCAGTAGCACCCTCCTCCACATTGTCGCAGCACTAGGGTCCGAATAATCACCAGCTTTCGAGACGGTAGAGATGATACCACTGGAGGATTCGCGCTTTCCCACGGGTGGTTTGTCGCCCCGGCCCTCAAACGACTCCAGCCTCTATTCAGACCGACTGTCTTCCACTACTGAACTACTGAACTAGAGGTTGACTTTGCACCCTATTGTGAAGCTGTCCTGACGACAGAACCGCACGCGTCTGATCAGAGTCCGCGATGTGGGGCGATGCATCACGATCAAGACGGGGCGGCACGCGAATGCCCCTCTTCTCGCCCGTGAGCCTACGCCCACTTTGCCTCGAAATATGGAGGCGGTCCGTCGAGGTACACCAACATATATGTAACGTCTTTCACCCCTAGGGTCCATCTGACGACTACGTGCAATGCTCACGCTCACCTCTATCCGTCTTTGGGCCAGCACCGTCCTCAAAGTCTTGTTGGCTACTGCGTTATCATCGATCATTACAGCGTTGTCGCACTGCTCGCAAATCTCGCTAGAGGACAGTCGTGCGGACTCCCCACACGACTGGTCTTCCAGCCTGAGTTGTGCGACTTCACATGGCTACGCAAACGTGCGGTACAATCTCGTGCACGGTGCTTCACTGCTACAGTTCTTTGCGCTGTATGGTGCGCTTTGCTTGGTTGTGGAGCGCCGCCGCAATTTGAAGTTCCATGTGCACATTGTTCTGTGCGCCATTTGGACGGTTGCACCCCTGAAATGTGAGTTTCACGCCGCATGCACCAATGAAGACCGTGCTGATAGCAACATTCGTAGTTGGACACCATCTGTCTCTGCCCCAAAGTTTCCGGCAAACCCAGGCATATCACCACTTCACATTTTATGCGGAACTCCCCGCGCTGTTCTTCGCTTTTGCGGCCTTCCAGCGTGAAACGGCATACGGCAGCACTGGGGCGTATGGCGGGTTGCTCTATTGGTCACTCCCGCAACTTTGCATCGTCGCTTGCAAATGTTTCGTCCTGCTGTTCGACCACGCCCGACTGATGGGGTTGGAGTTGGCCATTGTGCTGTGGCTGCCTTGTCGATTTGGCTTGTGCTTGCCTTGGAGGCTCATGGGTGCACTCCATGATACGGGATGCGCAGTGTTGCGATTGTTGGAATGGGGCGTTGACACCGTGTCTGTGTTCCATGCAAATGAACCTGGAATGGATTATGGGATAACAATGGTAAGTCCTTGCGTGCCCTTCACTCTGTGTCACCATTAACGATGGCTATATAGGGATTCGGGATGTATAAGGTGATGGGGACCCCCGCCGTCGCGTACACTGCTGGGGCTTATGACTCGTCGATGACGGCTTATGAGTCGTCGATGAGGGCTTATGAAGCGTCTACAGGTATTCACCGATTCATATCCTTCGCATTCGCTGCTTAAGTGCAGTATCTGATTCTCTGGGTATTCCAGCGGCACGAGTCCGAAGCATTCAGACGCGATACAGACCATTTTCTCACAAGGCGTCTGCCGTCAGAAGCATCACCACCCGGACCATCACCTCCTCCTCCTCCAGAGTTGCGCCCATGCTACCTCAGTATTGGTCCACACGAGCATAGTCCCTCCTGCATTGTCATATATCTACGAGGGGCCGATGACTCCAACCTAACATGTTACGGTACTGATCATATTACCAGTGCTACTACTATTCCCGGTTCTCTTCTGAACCAGATAAACCGAGAAATGTTGGAAGATTGTTATGTTGTGGTGACCTACAACGATCTACTTTCGCCGGTCTCCATACATGATAATTTGAAACCTACGCGCGAGCGTCCGAGTCGTCTGCTCCGAACCTCATGCGCGCCATCCTTATCCTTCGGCCTCCTCCCAGAATGCCGATGTCGACTACGCGTGTGGATGCAGAGGGACATCGGCATCGTGATGTGGTCCTCCTGCTCGTGCAGGGAGAGTGAAGGCAAGAAGGCGATGAGGCAGAGAGGACTCATCGGGCTTCAAATTGTCGGACACGGACACAGGTGATGGATACAAGCTGCGCGGACCGATGTATCGATACACTCCGTCTAATACGTACGCACTCTCCTTCTAATCCATTCGAGAACGAAACAAACGCCGTCTACGAATGCGGACAGACTGGTTTTGGGTATGGATGCGTAGCGATAGCCAACGAACACCACAAGGGTATGTTGTGTTGTTCGTCAGACCAATGTATGCAGCGTCGTGAATAGTCGTGATGATCCGTGTGTAATGCCCCCCCGGTCCCCTCGATACTGTCATGACGACTCCTCGGGCTCAATCTGCGGCTCGTCCGACGCCGTGCGGTCCGGCAGGAACGTCGCGACCCATAGCGCGGCGCACACAAGCGCAGACAGCGCGACGTACACAAAGTACCCGCCCATGTAGTGGTGGTCCTTGTCGATCGAGAGCGAGAAGAGCGAGTTGGCGGCCGCGGGCCCGACGGCGCGCATGATCGACACGAGCATCTGCGCGATGCCGTTCACGGAGCCGAGCGACGCCTTGTTCGGCGACGACGCCGTGATGAAGATGAACACGCAGCCTGGCAGGGGAAGAAGGGCGGACGAGCAGAAAGTTCAGGTCAGCGACATGGAAGAGGGCAAGAGCTAGGAAGAGGGAGCAGCGACACGCACCGTACGAGAAGTTGATGATGATAGACAGCAATGCCTGGCCGATCGTCAGTGCCCACACGGTGGAGCTCAGGCCCTCGACCCGCGCGAGCTCGTTGATGACGGGGAAGAGGCCGAACACGGGCAGGACGCTCGCAATGCCGGCGATATACACGCGCTTCGTGCCAAAGCGGTCGTGAATCCTTCCGAAGAGGAAGATCTGCGTAATGCCGTTGACGATCCCGTACAGCGACATAATGAGCCCGATGATCTGCGGGTCGAGCCCGAGCCCTCCGAATGCAATGGAGGTCGAGTAGAAGACCGGCTGGACGGCGCGGAGCGTGATGTCGACGATAGCGAGGACGGCGTAGTTCCCCGCGGCGATGATGACGCGCGGGACGAGCAGCTGACGGAGGGGAAGAGGGCGCGAGCTGTCGTCCACTACGGGGTTTTTGGCGACTTGAGACCCGTCGCGCTCGACGGCTGCCTCTTTCGGAGACAGGTGGAGTATCTGGCGAAGAGACAACGGGTTCTTCACAGTCTAAACAAGAGCCGTAGGGTCAAATGCGGCTACGACGGAGAATTCAGTGAATCGTCGTACCTCCTTCAAGAAAAACAGAGTAACGAAGCAAGCCACTGCGGAGAAGGTGGCGGGAATGGCACATGCAAGGAAATAAGGATACTGCTTCAAGAAATCGATACCACCGAAGACGTTAGGATAGCGTTCGGCAGGCCGAGACAGAGAACCGCCAATAATAGGGCTGCCGAAAGGTTCAGCTCGGGGAAATCTCGATGGCGTCATATAATGCTTACCCGAGCGTTGCGCCAGTGGACCAAGCGATAGGTAGGTAGGCGTATGCCTGCGCGATGTTACTTGGGTCCGTGATCTCAGCCAGCATGCTCTTCATGACACCAATGTTACCATTGAGGGCACCGTTCAAACTTCGACTATGTGTGGAGTAAGTATGCATACTTGGCATGGCAGGGAACAAGAGACGTACCTGATTACAAGGCCCCAGAACGTGCGAGACAGACCAAAGCAATACATAGACAACGATAAACCCATCAAGCCAACCATGATGACTGGCTTACGTCCAATATGATCGGATATACGACTCCAGTGCATGACGGTCATGGCTTGGGTCGCAAAGAATATGGATTGCTAGTAATGTCGTCAGCATGAATTTCAAGGGGGAATCAGAAGATGGGAGTCGCAGGCACGGTCTCCAAAACTAGATGGTAGATCCTCCGGCGCTGAGGCGATACGGCGCACTGATATCGTCATTTTAGCGGATAGGCCTGGTAGCATGGAATATACTGCACACGCAAGATGACACATGCGCGCGTTTCAGCACACTGCAGCTGAGTGCAGCTGCACCAATCGCCCATACATTGCACCGAGCGGCGTCAAAACATCTTCATACGCCTTTGCGACTGTCCGCATGCACCGAGAGGAGGGAATAGTAGACACACCATGACTCCAACATAGTATCCTACTCGCGTTTCGTCTCCATGAGTGATCCCAATGTTCCGGATGAGCTAAAGCGCGAAATCAGCTCAACGCACACGAGAGGCGGGTCAACGAAGTACTCACTTCGGGAGCAAACGGGTAGATGACTTGACTCGTGAGGGGCTCTGCGAGCTGGAGGACAAGCAGGATAGAGAACTGAGCCCACGGGATGGGCGCGTGCTTGCGCTTGGGATGCCCATGGGAGTTAGAACGGAGGAGCGGGGTCTCCTCGTCGGCCTCAGCGTGTCGTGCAGTCATGAAGGGAGAACGGGGAGGAAGAGAAAGGAAGGAAAGCGGGGGGATGGGAGTGAGAGGACGAGTCTCAGTCTGGGGTCTAACATGGCGGCGGATTGGGAGATTATATGTAGAAATTCGGTGCTTGAAGCCGATGTCGCGGCATGAGTCAAGGAGGTATGATTACCTAACAGAAACAGAAAGTGTTGAGGACCGACGGTTCGGTCAGAAGTTGGAACGCTTCTCCGCGGCAGCTCTCCCGTCGCTTTTTGACCGCCGCTGCTCACTGACGGCATGCGACGCTGCTCACCACGTCAATAGTACGCGGGTGTGCTCAATCTTCGTCGAGCACGACTGCAATCAGTACAAACGGGTTGTCGTCGGCGTTCCAGTCTCTGGAACAGGAGGGAAACATGGAGAGAGACGAGAACATCGTCGGTGTTCTCATCATCCACGTGGTTATTCCGCGGCTACGGGCGCCTACGTGGATAGCAGGCGGCGAGAGACGGCCTGTTTCGCTCGCTCTCTTTCTCCCGCCTGCCATGGCCATTCGGCTTTGGATGCTCGCTCTGCTCCCGCCTGACTCTCTTTCTCCCGGCCACCATCTCCGCACTGCTTCTGCACTCTTGCTGACTCTTTGACATGCTGCGTCCAAGCGATGCGCTTTGGCCCATGCACGGACCATGCAAGCATCGCATGGCAATCAATTCTGCAAAACTCGGAACCCCTCGCTACTCTACCGACAACGCGAGAGCCCTGCCATCGCATAACCAGGCCCAGTCGAACAGCGCAAGGTGGTCCTGATTCGCACTCGAACAGCTCGGCTCCGTCGTCTCAAGTGGCTCTGCCTATTGTGTCTCTGCCTTCTTCGTAGGACAAAGCGGTAGCAACGGCACGCGTACTCCTCTAACCACCGCTTCCTCCATACTTAAGGCCTCCACTTGCGCGCTCCTGCTCTCTCTCTGCGACACTCACCAGCTCGCTCGTTCCGTGAACCACTCGCTCCTATGCTCCCCATGCTCAGCCTCTCCCTCAACGCTATGGACTTTATGCCTCCCCTCTCTTCCAACCTCCCGTATCTACCATCGCTCTGTTGTGCCTACACTCCGCCGCCGCCGCTCATGGCCGTCTGTTCTCAACCACCGTCCGGCCAAGGCAGTCACCACCTGCGTGGTCCAGTGAGCAGCCGCACCCGTTCACGGAGTGGCACGGGCTCCAGCCAAGGGAGCCACCCCCTTCCTGACGATGATGTGGTCATCTACCGCGACCGCCTCAACACGGATGGGGACCCCGAGTTTGATCCTCGAGCTGTCGCCCAGGAGCTGGAGGGTCGCAGGATCTCACCCATCGGTTCCCGCCGTGGACAATACAAGACCACGTGTCCCTCGTCTCCTGCTTGGTCGCACTCGGCGTACTTCCCACCTCCCGGTCTGGTCAAAGGCAAACCACCCAGTGTGCTCCCGGAATGTCCAACGAGCCGTGCAGCATCGGCACCGCCGTCCATGTACCCGCAGCTCTTGTACTCAACCTCGTGCAAGAGCTTCGAGCATGGACCGGAGGACTGGCTCGAACGCGACCTGGCTCATATGTCGCTGAAGGAATTCGAAGACAAGTTCGTGTCCATGTCTCAGATCCGCAAGCTTCCAGAGGACAAGGCCAAGGACAAGGACAAGAGGCCCAACCCGTGGGACAAATCCGGCCCGTTCAACAGGAAGGTCGGCGACATCCTGCGCGAGCGGCCGTACTTTGGGTACGTTCTCCCTCCCTCTCCCTCCCTCTCCATACGACACCTACTGACATCAGGCTCCCCGCTTGTGCCCAGGTCATACACATGTCCCATTGAGTGCCCGGGCTCCCGATGCGCGAACTGCACGTTCCTCAGGTTCGGCGGGAACCTGCTCGCCGCCAAGATCGGGCAGCGCACGACGAACGCCCGCCTGCTGCGCGTCACGCCCCGCTCGGACTGGCCGTACGTCGAGGACAAGCGCAGGGTTCTCGCGCTGCGGGAGTCCTACCGGCGGGGCTCTGAGCGCGCGCTCGCCGAGCTTTCCGTGCTGAACTAAGTAGGTCTTGGAGAGAGCCGCGGGCATATGGTTGCAGGTGAGGCATGCATGCATCTCCGTTCATGTGCATGAGTCGTTAGCTAGGTTATAGGTCATTTGTATACGCATCGTACAGCTAGTTGTAATCTGTCGCTCTGTTGTCGCTCCCCGCTCGTTCTTCGTTACCCGTTGCTCGCATGTATCCGACCATCACCATTGTATGCGTATATGTAGCTTATGCGAATTGGATTATGTTAGGTTCATTCTTCTCCGTCGTTCCGGAGGAAGGAAGAAGGCATCGACTCGGGAGTTGAAGTCCGTCAGTGACTCAGAGCTAGTGAGGACACATGGAGCTCACGGTGTTGCGTGGGGGGAAAATACGGCACGCAGTTGTTGGGTCACGACGCCGCGTTTCAAGAATTAACAAGGCTATGTTCGCTTTAGTGCACAACACACATACATCTGTGTCGCTTTCGGGGCTTCCTGTGTACTCTAGTACTACGTCCTCGTCCATATCGTTGCGTCCTCCCCGTCTCCGGCCAGACGACCCGGTACTTATCCAACTCTCACGGGCAGAACGTGACGGTGTAGTCCGCGGCGAGGTTCTTGTCGCACGTCCAGAGCGCGGTTCCGCTCTGCTCGTCGAACGCGTATGCGTACGAGTCCTTGCACGCGTCCTCTGCAGAGTGCCAGAGTGCGGATATTGGTCAGCACTCATGATGCCAGCTACGGCACGGGGGCTTACTGAAGTAGTGGTAGAACTCCACGCCATCGGGCGGGCAGGTCGTGCTCGTGTTGTGAGTGCCCGTGCAGCAGTTCGGGTTGTTCGCTGCAAGACGGGAGTATGGGCAGAAGGTGCCAGTGCGAGGGGGGAGGAGCCATGGTCAGCAGGAGGGTGAGAGCCTGAGGGGTCAGACAAGCAGGACGTACTGGGGTCACCGCGCCCGGCGGCGCACGCGCTGAGGCAGCCGACGATCTGGCCGGAGGGGTCCTTGGGGCCCGTAAGCTCCGGGGGACACTTCGGGTTGAGGTCGGCGTTGCAGCTCGCAGAGTGGCAGCCCTTGTTGTTCGTGATCGACATAGGAATGTTGAAGCCGTCGACGAGGGACACTGTTGCGCAAGTGGGAGGGGGGACGCGGGAGGGTCAGCAACCGGTTGGAATACGCAAGAAGGGCGACCGTGCCACTGACCATCATAGTTGTCGGGCTGTCCGTTGAAGCCGAGAGTGAACTCTGCGACGGTGGCCGGAGGGACACCCTGGGATTCCGAAGTGAGGTCACCACAGGTCGGAAAAGGAGAACAGGAACTGAACGTACCGTGCCGCTCTGGGGGTCGCACTCGAGGCCGCCGTTGCACCCGCCATCGAGGCACTGGGTCGGGCCAGGAGTGCCCTTGCTGAAGTCGCAGCCACGACGACCCTGTCACATCGAGAGTCGGTTTGTTAGCATGGGCTGGCTCTCATGAGTCGTAGCAAGCAAGGAGACGGGACACACCCAGATGCGTCCTGCTCGCCAGTCGTCAGGGACGGCGAACGAGACGGTCTGCTTGGAATCCTGCTGCCAGCCGGTGGCGTGGTCGGGCTTCGACGGGCTGACCTTGAGGTCGGTGTAGAGCCCGGGCCAGATGGTGTAGGCGCAGTTGTTCTTGACCGTGAGCGTGCGGGCTGCAGCGGTGGCCGAGAAGAGGGCCACGGCGACGGCGGTGCTGGTGATGAAGTTGGTCTTCATAGTGTGCGTTGTGCTGGAATTCGGGTACTAGTGTTGGTTCGATGGGTCGACGAGTCGATGTCGAAACCTGAGGGCCCCGACCTGCTTTTATACCGTCTCGAGCTGCTCAACCACTACCCTTAACGACTGCTGGCTCAGTCCTTAGTGTCATGCTGCACAGTCGAGTCCGAATGAGGCGGGGTCAGCCAAGACGGAGTGCGCAGGTTAGACACTGGCTACTCCACTTGTCCCCGGTCCGGGTCGGGGTTCGACGTAGCGTACTGGCCTTCTGCAAACAATCCAGAACTCCAGTCGGACGAGTTAACCGCAGCGTGGCGAACGCCGGTCCGGGACTCTCTGCGCATTCCGGCACATCCCAACCGGACGCCTGGTGGACAAGATTCAATCTGTTGAACACATCAATGTCCGTTTCGCGTTTCGCCCTTCAGCGACTCGAAACCGTCCGCCGATCGGCGGACCTTGGAGTGTACACTGACCGCTGTGTTGTGCATTAGAATCCCGTGAGCGAGAACGACGAGTTCTAGGCTTACCTCCCACTACTGCAAATGTCGCTGCACCAACTAGCAGGAAGGATATCTAGCACACCATCATGTGCAATTGAGTGAGACCGCCGGACTGATCTGCACACAGCATGATATCAGCATTCTTGCTGTGAGCTTGAGAGTGATGGACGCCCGGACTTACCTGCGATTGTATGTGCTCGCCGTCATGGATGGACCCAAGCAGTCTGATTTCTCCAATGATGTGATACTCCGACTCCAAAGCGATCATGCTGCAAGGTATCGTAGTTGAAGACACTTCGCAGAACAGCCGCTAGCCCGGCGGCTGAGCACTCGGGGTGATCAATGGGCGCGTTCAGGTCGGCTATGGACGACTCCCTTAGCGCACGACGGCATAGCGTGTATCGTCATGTCTCGTCTCCGCTGCGACCAGAAGCAGAGTGCCAGGCCAGTCGTGATGAAAGACACCGGGGCGTTCGGCATCGGAGACACATAAGGTCACTTGGTCGTGATTGTCATACTCAACTACGATGTCACCAAGTACGTTAGCATGCCAAACCCTCGATACTCGTACAGAAGCGTTCCGATATTCCACTTTACCGCTCACGAACGTCCCCTCGAAGTTTGCCGAAATCAGAAGATGTTATAGTACCGCGCGAGCGGCAGCTTTTCCGCAGGCTCGATGTCGGCCAGTTCCCCGTCGGCGTGAACCTCGTAGCTCTCGGGGTCGACCGTCATCTTCGGCGTCGCGTCGTTCCACTTCATGTCCTTCTTGGTCACCTTCCGGCAGTTGCGTACCGCCTCGAAGCGCTTCCTGAGGCCGTACGATGCGATGGTGCCCGACGTGATGGACACCTCCGACACGAACGACACAGAGTTCAGCGCAGCCGACCCTGCGTACGAACCCCACATCGGGCGGCCGATGAAGGGCTGCACAGTCGGAATGGAGGCGTTCGCATCGCCCATCTGCGATGGAGCGGGAGTCAATATGAGTCCGCCGCTGGAGGGCGCGCACAGTCTGCAAATGGACGAACCTGTGCCCAGGCGATGACGCCCGACTTGATGACCATCTCTGGCTTCGCGGCGAAGTTCTCCGGCTTCCACAAGACGAGGTCCGCGAGCGTCCCAACAGCGACCTGCCCGACGAGGTGGGAAATACCGTGTGTAATAGCGCTACCCGCACGCATGCACGGTGAGTCAAGTTACCATAATCGCTTGTGTCAGGAGGTGCTCACGGATTGATGGTGTACTTCGAGACGTAACGCTTCACCCTCCCATTGTCGTTCCCTTCTCGGTCTCCTAGGCCGGCGAGGGGTCCGCGGAACTCGCGCATCTTGCTTGCCGTACGCCATGTCCTGCTGACGACCTCTCCGACACGACCCATGGCCTGTGAGTCGGAGCTTATCATTGAGATGGCACCGGTGTCGTGGAGCACATCCTCGGCTGCTACTGTCTCCGCACGGATTCGAGACTCTGCGAACGCTAGGTCCTCGGGAATGGACTTGTCCAAGTGGTGGCACACCATGAGCATCTGCGCCGCAGCCCGTCAGCTGAAACCCGTAGGTCGGAAGGCATATGCTCCAACTTACGTCCAAGTGTTCATCCAAAGTGTTTCCAGTGTATGGCCTCGTGGGATTGGTGGACGATGGCAGAACGTTATTGAGACCGCAGACAACTATGATGTCAGGTGCATGTCCTCCGCCTAATCCACGGGTAAGCGCAGATCTCGACTCCGTACTTCACCACCAACTCACCAGCGCCCTCCGTATGGTACGTGTGGATTGTACGGCCGCCGAATGCGGCGATCGTACCTACAATCTGGTAAGCCACAACTACAAAGCTTCAGGACAGAGAGACGCACTTTCAACGAACCCGCTCTCGTTCAGCGTATCCGTGTGGATGTTGACTTGAACGTCGTACTTATCACCCACGTCGAGAGCGCTGACGATGACAGACGGAGTAGAACCCCAGTCTTCGTGCAGCTTCAGACCTGCCGCACCCGCCTTGACGATATCCTCCAGCGCCTTGGTGCCTGTGTCGTTACCCTTGCCGGTGAAAGCAAAGTTCATCGGGAGGCCGTCGGTCGCCGCGAGCATCTGCTGCATGTAGAATGGACTCGGGGTACAAGTTGTCGCGTTGGTTCCGGCACTAGGACCAGTACCACCACCGATCATCGTAGTCGTTCCCGATGCGAGTGCCTCTGTAACCTGCTGAGGGCAGATGTAGTGACAGTGCGCGTCGATGGCACCGGCAGTGACGATGAGCTTCTCCCCCGCAATGACCTCCGTAGCCGAGCCGACGACGAGGTCGGGGTGGACTCCGGCCATGACATCCGGGTTCCCAGCTTTGCCGATCCCTTTGATCTTGCCATCCTTGACACCGATGTCTGCCTACGGTAATATCAGTAACCCATGATCTGCTCTAAGACACTCCCAGCCTGCCTTGTAGATGCCGGACCAATCCACGATGAGAGCGTTCGTGATGACCAGGTCGAGGGATTCCGCAGCGCTCCTGTCAGTGGCTTGGCCCATGCCTTCGCGGATTGTCTTTCCTCCACCGAACTTGACTTCATCGCCGTACACCGTCTGGGCGAGACAACATGAGCGGAGGTCGCGGCATGCGGATAACAGTACTCACCTCGTCACGCTCAACCTCGATCCAGAGGGCAGTGTCTCCAAGGCGAACTCGGTCGCCCACAGTAGGACCAAACATGGCAACGTACGCATCGCGACCGATATCCGTGTCCTCTGAGACTTCCAGTGCGCCGGGATCGGGGGTGTACCCGAAGCCCTTCTGTACTAGGTTTCTGACAATCTCATCCGTGCGCGACAGGTCGACGACGCCGCTGGCAAGACGGTTGCCACCGGTGATGATATTCGCGCCCGCAATGGCGCACAGCGTCACCGTCTTCGTGTCGCCAGGCTCGAACCGCACTGCTGTACCCGCTGCGATGTCGAGTCGCTTTCCGTACGCCTTCCCACGATCGAAGACCAGTGCAGCATTCGTCTCGATGAAGTGGTAGTGCGACCCAACCTGACAGATTGAATCTATATCAGACGACATGCATGATACTAAGTGGAAGAAAGGCTAGTCGCTGTCCGTGCAGTTTATCCCCATACAACCCGCACCACGGGGGGCACGGCCTGGCACGGCCAAATCCCGCTATCAGAATAGTTCCGCGCACCTGTATAGGTCGGTCGCCATTGTTCGTGACACGCAGCCTGACACGCTCTCGTCCTTGGTTGATACAGATTCTGTCCTTCTTGACGACAATCGCACCCGGTGCATTCTCACGAGCGTACAGCGCGGCGTTGACGGCGGGGAAGAGGTCGTTGGAAGGAACTGGCAGGAACGACCCGTAAAGCGCCGCTTCAAGGTCTCCATCCTCCGTACAGATAGGTTCATGCACAGTGACCAGGAACACGCTGCGGCAGCGATGTGGGATGTGGAGAGGGTATCACAGTAGACTTGATAAGGGTCGCGAACTAGCAACATAATCACTTGCTCACCCGTCGGGGAACGTGCCCTCAACTTGAATCTCGTGCAGGAGGGCTGGCACGCCAGGCAGGACGTGCCTCCGTCCGAGCATAGTCTTCCCATGTTGCATGAGCTCAGCCACGGAGTTCTTGCCATCCCTGATGCGCTCTTGCAGCTGGGATGCGATTAGGGCGACTGCTTCCGTCTGGTTCAGCTGCAGACCGCGAGCAAGGCGCTTTTGCGCAAGAGACCCTGCCTGGCAGTGTGCGTGAGTCCCCGGCTCCGAGCATACAGTCTGTGCAAGATACCTGATGCAACAGGAGCTTCGCCTCCTCCCTGGGTGAGATGCGCATGCTTCGCGGGCTGTGTAAATCAGCAGTAACGATGCCGTGGTCGACTCAAAGCCTCCAGAAATGGTCGCGTCGGAGTCGGTATTTGTTCAGCACGAGGTGGTCGAGGTCAAAGCTGATCTCGCTGGACTGCGCTTGCTCAGGAGACCTGCATGGTATTGGTGTGGTCTATAGTACAGCAGAGATACAGTCGTTCCTGGGGCAGATAAGCAGGCCCAGTGACCGCGGGGAAGAGGATAAGATGCGCGATTAGATTCTGCTGATGCCTCGAGGCGGCGCTCGCCGCGACGAAGAGCAGAGTTCGCTGTCTTCGTCTCCTCGTCCCATCTCCCATCCATTCTCCTGTCTCCTGTCGACTTGCTACTCTCGCAACACTGACTTTCCTGGAACTATGACCCTGCTTCATCTTGACTGCCATATCTGACTCGAGCCCGGCCAGGAACGGCCAGCCAAAGTTCATACCAGCCTGACGTATCCCACGCCGCGACCGTCGTGCCCTACTCCGGCCCAACCTGCTTAGGATGTGTAGAGCTATCGCATGTCGCATGGCATAGGCCCGCCCTCTCGTTATTGTGGGGTACCGGTGATCGTAAGTCGTCCTTAACTATGAGAACCTATTGTGCGCCCGATTCAGCTGCTATCACGAATGGCTCCCATGCACCGGCATATCTCCGGCTCGATGCACGACTCTGCCCCGCTGGCACCTTCGAAGTGTCAGCAGCGGTCGCGACGCTGTTGAGGATCAGCTTGACAAGATGATCAACATCCGTCGAAGTCAGTAATCTGTGTTGACTGAAGCAGGTCGGAGCTTCGCATGCTACGATCCTCCGTTGCGTACCGTCGACACCGCCTCGACGGTCTGCTCTGCACTGCCCGTAATCACAGTCAGGCTCTCTCATCGGACGGAACACAACAGCGTGTACTCTGCATGGCGGGCGGTGGCACGGGAGCGCGGACACTTGACTCCAGCCGGCACTTTCCACTTGTGGAGGGCAGGTCACGTGGTGTCGCAGGCGGTATTATATCCCGCGCGTTGTGTTAGCGGAGGAGCACCCTTTGTTTCCGTCTCCATCCCTGCGCCTGGTCCTCCTCGGTCCTCCGTCCCTTATAATTCGTCGATGTCGTGCGCTGTTGCGCTCCCTCCTTCTGCGACCCAACCTTCGTTTGTCCCTCGGAAACGCACTATGTCGTTCTCGATGCCGACACCCACCAAGTCTGCGCGCACACCACTCCGCCGCACCGGATCGTACCTATGTCTCGCCGACATGCAGGCGGCAGAGTATACCCCACTCTACGGACGAAACGGTCCAACGAAGAGCTACACGGCTTCTGACAGCCTAGTCATTGGCCAGTACGACGCTCGAATGCGCAAGCGGAGGGCCGCGTCCCCTCGCTCGCTATCCATTCAGACCCCTTCCGCGTCTAAGATGTTGTCATCACACCTCATCCTCACCTCGCGCCGCACCCTACCCAAGCCGAGGCGGTCTTCACTTCTCGCACCCGTGCAGAAGTCTCTACCGGAACGGCCTTCCCTACCATGCGCCAAGAAGCGGGAGCCGGACTTGTATCGCACTGCGATCCAGACGCGCATGCGATTATCCCCCGTCGGCCGCAACATCCTCGAGATGGGCCCGCGGATAGCGATGTCCATGTCCGTCATCACGGCGACTGAAGCCCTGGAGAACCTCGTTGCTGCGCACGGCGACTGCGACATGCCAGATATGCCAGCGCTAAGCGCCTCGTGGGTGGACCTTGGCCAGGAGGATTGGGAGATGGTGGAGCCTGACGCATAGGTCGTGCTCGGGTCAGCCAGACGGCAGCTCTCGCAGGAGGGTGTGGGCGACAGGCTCACACGACGCTATGCTGTGGCGCAGGTCCGATGCGTTTTCTTCTCACTCGCATGTCTCTTACCTCCGGGTTTCTCATACGTTTCTTCTACTTAGTACGACGCCTGAATTTGACGGCAGCTTTGTCGGGTTCTCAGAAGCACAATTGGACTTTGTATCGTACGCGTTGCGCCACCGCACTTCTATTTTGTATTAACGTGTACAACTGTGTCCCACCATGCATACATCCACACCCACCACCGCGTAATTCACTCATTTTTTGCACGAGAATGCGACGGGTCCCGGCCGCCGCGGTTTGGGGCTCTGGGGACGTGGGTCCTGCCTCGCAGAGCCACAAGGAGCCAAGGACATGGGCGCTCGGGGTACGCCACAAAGCAGGTCGGTGGCTGTGACACGTGTCTACTCACCTCACCTCCACCGCCCGCTGCGCGGTACATCGTAGCCTCCGAGTGCACTGTTCAAGCTAGTGTGATTACGAGGACTCTCGCACGCTGCACACCTGGGCCTTGAGCTTGGACGACTGCAGCCTACCAAGAAGGCCATCTTCGTGTTGAGTGAGCACGTTACTGGAGTCTGACCAGCCATTGGAAGTGTATCTGACATAGTATACTAGTACTCTGCTTGCTTCCACCGCAGGTACTACGGTTCGAAACCGAGATCTTGCCGCGGGACGAATTCCAGAGCCACCGTGTCACTGAATCTATGCTCAGGCTCTTATTCGCATGCTTTTCCAGGTGCGGAACTGTGCTGTTGCGTGCGGCACTAGCTCAATTTTCAATTACATCGGGTGAGAACGGAGTACTTGGTCTCGCTGAGGATGCTGACTTCCCTCACCTACATAGGTGTCGCCACGAAGACGAATTGCGTCCGATCTGTCAGAGTGCGTCCGCCGGCATGTCATAGACGGTTTTCGTACTGCTGGCTGATAAGTAATGCAGGACGATCTCTTCACGGTTGGTTGGGTGAGGCATTCGAGCGCGTGGTTTGCGTTTGTCTGGAATGTTCGGCCTGGGCTTGCGTTTGTACCCCGCGCGCTCCGTAGCGACGCATGAGCAGACGAGCTCCGTTGCTTCACTACCAGCGGTCGCATGTGTGCCGTCCGGCATGGGTCGTGTTTCACGGTCACCATCTTTCTCATGATGATGCGTGGTCTGGTAGGTGGTCCCGATCATGCTGGCCACGCTACTTACGAGTAAACAGACTTTGTGAGGCCCGCGGTACGCAACGTGTCTCTATCGTCACCGGCAGTTGCCTAACATTTCTGCCGTCTTCTCGACCCCGACTACCGCAAGAAACGAGCGTATGCGACTCTCAAACTCGGAGCGCATTTGTCTGCACTTGCGATCACTGCGACAGTATATACTGCAAGCGAGAGGTCGAACCGTCCGCTCACATGTGTTGCACAGTGCACATATGTATGTGAAGGACGATGTAGGTCCTAGGACGATGATACTACACGGACGCGCTGGCATAATATGAACCAAACATCCGGTAGGTTGCTTCAATGCTTGGCGGTGACTACTAGCCTCTAGACTGTTCACTCTACCCACGTGGAGGTCCTGTCCGTATCATGGATCTGGCTGCGCATCCGCGACTCGGGCGTCGGGAGTCGGGCGTCGGGAGTCATCAATTGTTCAGCCTGGTCTGGGACTCCTGCTGCATGCTCCGAGTCTCCAGCGAGAGAAACGAGGCTCGCCGCTCAAGAGACTTTCCAGGTCGGGACTCGGCTGTGTACATTCCTGGCGTTGCGGGTTGCGGTGCGAACTCGTGCCCAGCAGCAACCGATCACAAGTACCTTATCCGGATTTCGGACAAATATTGGGCGTCTCGATGGAGCGCCCATGCTAACCGCTGCGCACCTCATCTGCATGTTGCATAGTACCCAGGACAGTACTTACGGTCGGCATGCAAGCAGTCGTGAGCTTTGATCTCCTTGCAAGTCTACGGCATGTTGAGACTAACTTCGGTATGCTCATACAGCTGCTGCCTGACATGCACCGATACGATTATGAACACTGGTACAGTAAGTAAGCCACATTGCTATCTTGCAACCATCTTGACTTCGAGGAACAGAGACAACGCAGCAAACATTTTGGCTGACGTCACAATATCGCAGTACGCGTGGACATCATGATCCGTGTCCAGATTTCCCAGCACGGTAACGAAGACGATGCGTGCGCGTGGCACACGAATGTCATCTGCTGGCGACGGGCGGGAATCGTCGCCGAAGGCCGGTTGTCTTAGTGAGTATGTTCTTATTGCTGCATACTCTTCCCGTTACAACGGAGTCGCTCACTCGATGATTCCAGCTGGTTGCTGGTCGCTCTGCGGGATTGCCCAGCGCAGCGACCCGACGCTATGCATGTGCATCGCAGCCGACCAGCTCCACCCCCATACTGAGGGCGCATCCTTGGCTCGCTCGGGATGCACGGCGCAGATGCGGCGCGGCGGCAGAGTCGTCTGTCGGTATCCTGGTCTGTCCAGTGATCGGTCAAGCATGTGCACTGCGCACTCGTTGCACGTCGTTGCTCTGCCTTCTCGCATTCGAGGGTGCAAAGTTGAGCAATCCTTCCAGGTATAAAGTGTATTCGTCTACCTTGAGAGGAGATCAACGGATTCACAGTCTCGTCAGCCAGCCTTCGCACCTCGCACGCCGCCCCATCATCCTCTTCGCCATGCACGCCGGCCTTGTTAGCACCGTCACTCTCGCCGTCCTCGCTTCTTCCGCCGCGGCGAGAACGTTCACGGTCGTCAACAAGTGCCCGTACACCATTTGGCCTGCTGTACGCATATTGCATCATTGTCGAGTTCCCGATAGCTGACCCGGTGTTCAGCTCTTCACGGATTCCAACGTCAGCCCGTCCAAGCCTGACCAGACTACTGGATGGGAGCAGGCTGCCGGTCAGACGGTGACGTTCAACGTCCCCAACGACTGGCAGGCGGGCCGTATCTGGGGTCGCCGCGACTGCGACTTCAGCACTAACCCTGGCCCCAATTCTTGCGTCACCGGTGGCTGCAACGGCGGGCTCGTCTGCGACCCCGTAACTGGTGGCGTTCGTACCCCTCATCCTTCTTCTAGTATGACATTGTCAGCTTACCGATCACCGTCCTCGATTAGGGTGTGCCTCCTGCTACGCTCGCTGAGTTCACTCTCGGCCTCAACGGCCTACCCGATAACTACGACGGTAAGTATACCTACCTGAGGCTGAAGCGATAACATGATGCACTAAACATGATCATACAGTCTCGCTTGTGGACGGTTACAACCTTCCCGTTAGGATCGACAACAACAAGGGCTGCCCTGTCGCTGATTGCCCCGTCGACCTTGCCCCGAGCTGCCCGGCAGAAATCCAGGGTCCTTTCGACGCCGACGGCGACCCCGTGGGCTGCAAGAGCGCGTGCTTGGCCGGTCTCGACAACCCTGGTAAGTCAATACTATGTCGCCCAGAGCCAGCGGAATACAACTGACCAATTCTTCATCCGTAGCGGACAGCGCCAACTGCTGCACGGGCAGCCACAACATGCCGGCGACTTGCCCGCCTTCTGGCGTCAAGTACTACAGCTACTTCAGTGCGTTCTTTCCTCTTATCTGATACGTTGTCGGTATACTGATCTCACGAATGTGCATTGCAGAGCAAAACTGCCCGAACGCCTACGCCTACGCGTACGACGAGTCCAGCGGCAGCGCCCTCTTCACTTGCGACGCGGCTCTCGCGGCAGACTACACGATCACCTTCTGCCCCTGAAGATACTGTCTCTGATTCGGGCATAAGTTACTACGGAATGGCTTTGGTAATTACTCTAGTATACCCAGGTCCTGTAATTTGAGTATAGCGGTGTATGGCATTCATGATATCATTCGAACGTCTAGCGGGGATCCTGCGTGCATCCACCGTGATATGCGACTTCTAGTGGCACAAAGCACATGGTGGGACCTTGACTCATACTCTTCTTTCTGTGAACAGCGCCCGACCTTACTAGCACACTGGTAAGTGGATATGGGGTGGCTTCCGGAGGTTCTTCCGCATCTCTGATTTCCAGAGATGACAGGCCATGATTTATTCCTGTGTTCTGCGCAGCTGTGAGGCAGCCGCGTGATCGCAGAAGATTCGGACTCTCTATGGGTACTGAGTCCTTAGTCGTCGGCGGAAATGGACGTTCGATACATGCGTCGCGAGTCGCGAGTCGCGACTCGTAGTGTGCGACGTGCGTCGGCGAGAATGTGTAAGTGTTCATGACAGACGTTACCAGATCCGGATGGTACCGTAGGGTACCGTACGTTGACTGCGCACCGGCGCCTAGTTGGTCGCATTCTTCTACGCGGACCACGACTGTGGTGTACGACGACCATACGTGGGATTGCTGACAGCCGTTGCCGTCTGTGCTGCAACGTGCGTAAAAGGTCATTGCCAGATCACTGCACGATGCTGAGTAAGTCCTTATCTCCTAGTGTCTATCCGAGTGCTCACCGGCTACATCAGCAATCTGCTAGCATATGGTCCTCGAACATACTGTGGGTCGACGCTTTCTGCGTAATATGAATTCGGCGGTGGGTCCCGCACCAGACGGATAGCTTAGAGACGGAACGATGTGCATAGCTGATGTCCCATTGTCACAGTACGCATGGTCTTTCTAGCGTTGTACAGTTTCTCCGCCACGGTAGCGAAGACCGTGACGATGTGTGCGCTCGTGCGCGAGTACCGCACGGACATCATGCACGCATAGCAACACCGCATTTTGCCGGCTACCTCTTCCCCCGACGCCAACCGATTTCTGGCCGACGAACGGATATGGTACCTCGTCCACTCGCCGCCTATTTTCGGTCGCCTCGCTACCACAGCTGGGGCTAGCTCACCTGATCATCCCGGCCTGTAGCGCACCAGGCTCTTCGCAGCTCTTCGCGCATCGCCCGACGCAGCAAACGCATGTGCATCCGTCACCTGGACGGGCTGCCCTGTGCCAGTCCACCAGATGTGTGGTGGAGCGACGTCATATCCATCCACTTGAACGGCCGAGCAAGAAGTCCCGCTCGACTGGAAGACCCTTGACCGGATCGAACGCACAAGACCGATGCGTCTCCCCGTGAAAATATCATGCGTTGCTATCCCGCCCTAGTCCTCTGATCGTCGGACCATGTGCAGCCCAGTCTGGCCGCATGATGGCACCGTGCAGCGTGCTCATCCTCAGGTACGAAGGTGCGTGGCCTGCAGTATAAAGAGCCCGTGTGTTCGCTGAGAGAAAGGCAACGGACTCATTGTCTCTTCAGCTCACCCCACACTCACCCACTACGCTCTCATCATGAACGGCCTCGTTGCTACCGTCACTCTCGCCCTCGTTTCGTCCGCTGCGGCGAGAACGTTCACGGTCTACAACCAGTGTCCGTTCACGATCTGGCCTGCTGTACGTCATATCCTTCCCTTATCGCCGTCAAATCTGCTTTGCTCACTGTTCTCATCCAGATATTTACGGACCTGAACGTTGGCTCTGCTGTACCCGACCACACCACTGGTTGGCAGCAGGATGCATACCAGAGCGTATCGTTCAACGTCCCGAACAACTGGCAGGCTGGCCGTATCTGGGCGCGTCGCGACTGCGACTTCAGCACCAACCCGGGCCCTAACTCTTGCTTGGACGGAGGCTGTAATGGCGGTCTCGTCTGCGACCCCCACACCGGCACGGTTCGTTTCATGCCATATGTACGCTGTCTCGAGCACCAAGCTGATCACGACATCGAACGATGCAGGGTGTCCCTCCTGCGACCGTTGCTGAGTTCACCCTCGGCCTGAACGGCCTCCCCGACAACTACGATGGTGAGCTGTCTCGGTCTCAACGTCTATGTTACAATCCACTAAGTACTGGCATCACAGTCTCGCTTGTCGACGGGTACAACCTTCCCGTCAGGATCTCCAACAACAAGGGCTGCCCCGTCGCGGATTGCCCTGTGGACCTCGGTCCAAACTGCCCTGCGGAGATCCAGGGTCCTTTCGACTCAAACGGCTTCCCTGTTGGCTGCAAGAGCGCTTGCGAGGCTGGTCTTGGTGGTGATCCCGGTATGTGGACCTTCACTAATCACATTGTAAAACATTTTCTGACATCGTTTTCACGCCAGCCAACAACCCCAACTGCTGCACAGGTAGCCACAACACGCCGGCGACTTGCCCGCCGTCTGGCGTCCAGTACTACAGCTACTTCAGTACGTCTCCCCCTGCGTCCTCTGCATGTCCTCGGGATGCTGATTGCATGAACGATAGAGCAAAACTGCCCCAACAGCTACGCGTACGCGTACGACGAGTCGAGCGGTACCGCGCTCTGGACCTGCGACGCCAACCTCGCGGCCGACTACACCATCACCTTCTGCCCCTGAAGATCCTCTGATCACCAGAGCTAGTAGAAAACATAAGGTGGTGACTTGGTTTCTCAGTTAGGATACTTACCCCGGGAATATACTGTACGCGTGTATATACGCAATAATTGATTGGAAACCATCTGGCGGCAGTGCTCGCCTGCATCTATAACACGTGTGTGGAGAATCATTGATGGTCGGCGTCATGCAGGTTCGCTCTCAACCATCTCGCCGTGGCTAACTTGCTCATATGCTTCATCCTCGCCGGCCCAGAAATTGCGTTTGTTGCTATTGGTGTTAGATTACTAATACTAAGCCTAGTCTTCCTCGGGTGGCAGTCCCACCGCTCGAATACATATGGAAGGTTCGCACTTAGTACGTCCTTCTCTCGACACTCCGTGGTCCAGCGTGGCCTCCGGGGCTGACTTCTCCGTCAGTTCGAATAGAGACCTGATAAGTAATATCATGTGTCCGGGTTGGGTACCACGCCTGGCGCAAACTCGCCCATGGAGAGGAGTCCGCCGAGACCACAACGCTGCCACGATGCCTTCGATATATCGGGCTCATCCGACTCACACCAAAGCAACCCTGTATGTAATCGCCTTTTGCCCTGCGACATCCTGACGGCCCGGTCTTGTCCCCTTACAGTAGTCGTTGTCTGCGTGTGCCGTAGCCAGCTGTCATTGCAGCCAGCAATTTACCAGTGCGCTCTTCACGTTCACTACAAGGCGGGGTTCAATCAGTGTATCGTAGCATATCAAACCCACCCTCGCCTCGCCTCGCCTTCGGACCTCGAAGGACCAATGAGCTCGCACGATCCCTCGTCGGAGGCACCCATGGGAAAATCAATGGTATGTCCACCGCCTGTTGGAGTGATATTCACGTTATTTGTTGTGTCCCTTCCCCGCGCTCGTATCCCGTATGCTTATATAGGAAACTAGCAGCTTTGATATGGTCAAGTTCGAAGGTCGACGCCTTGGTGACGCTTTGAAGGCTTGACATGCAGTTGCCGCATGCTTCCTTGCACTTCCGTCTCGCTTACCAGCCCGATAACGGAGTTCATCATGGTACGCTGGTACTAGTAGATGACGCGATGTCGCCGGTCTGGCGGTTCCTCGGCCTTCCCGCGCTCCCTGAACCACCAGGGTGCAGACGGCGTTATGTGCCTAGGGGTCACACGTCGTACTGAATGCAGTCCTCCGAGGGTTCCAGATGATTTTCAAGCGCAGCTTGGACCCTTTAGCCACGGACCTCTCCCTCAAGAACAAGGGGGGCCAGCGGAGGATATCTTCAGAGCCTCAAAATGAAGTTAAGCAAGCTCGTTCTTCACGATCTGTCCGCTGACTCCGCTCTCAGAGGCGGAAGTCTCTTTGCCGCGAGTGATGCACGCGTTGGATGGTCCATAGTTACGAATGAGAAAATGCTAATTTTGCGTTCCTATTTAGAGGAGCGGGACATGCCTCACTTGTACGACAGCCACGACATCCTTCAATGCACACGTCTGCCTTTCTGCCTCAAGAGTATGGTCGTTGCCGCGAGTAGATCAACAGGATGTCAAGCCCGGGCATAACTCATGAGACCGACCAGATATACGAGTCGCTGGCAGTCTCACGCTCCCGTTGTTCGAGGCCCAGCGCCAACCCTGCTTACTCTTGACTCCGCCGCTCTTCTCTCCCTACATCCTCTCCCATGCGTCGACAGATAGTTCGGAATTGTCTAAGCTGCCATGCGGCATCCCAGAGGACCTGTGACCTTGCGAGGCTCGGACAATCTGACTTCTTTGGTACGTCCTTCTCCGAATTGAGAGCTTGCCGTACGGTACATTGAAGTGACTGATCGGCGAACCTCACATAATGTAGGCTGCCAACCGTCACCAATACCTGTCCCCGCCGCGGCGGTCGGCCTCAGAAATATCTCCAGCCCTTGCAGTGATAGTGCCGGGCCGGCTACGCTTAGGTCGGTGGCTACCTGTCGCTAGACGGCGTGGTAGAGTATCAGCGGACGGATCATGGACGAGCCGGCAGAATCAGTGCACCAGAATCATTCAAACCCGTGAGCGGACTTGTGTCCGCCAGCGTTAGCGGCCAGCCAAGCCGCCGGGAGAGCACCGCCGGTACGTAGCCCGTGCATCCAGGTCCCAGGTGCTCGATAACGGCCTCAAATGGATCGTCCCAGTCTATTCGCGTGTCTGTGATTCTTTCAGGCATCCTGCAAGTCCGTCGCGATGTGCCTCCAGCCGCTGTCTGGCCAGTCGTTGGCACCAGCGGGTGCGTGGAAGGCATCTGAAGGCTGAGAGGCGGCAGACCCGGGCCCATCTCCGACAGCTCTGTAATTCCGCCTGTCTCTTCTTGGCGGAGATGAGGCCTTGAAGGCTTCGCACTGACGTAGCAGGAGAACAAAGGGAACGAACACGGTGGCCATCATCGTATCACGGATGACAAGGTTCCCGGTGCGCTGACACCGACCTATGAGCGACCCGGACACGGACGTGAGAGGGACTTGGAGACCGAGATACGCCGCGCAAGGGCCGGAGTTCACGATCCCGCGCTGCGGTGTTGTAGTGAGTTCACTGGACGTCGATTCAGCGGCTGAGGTACATGTTAGCCCCCTGAATTATGTACCACACGATTGGTACGGGTGTCTGCTGTATGGTGTCGCATGGCGTCAGAACCACAGTGGTATTTGGGAGGTGTGTGCCTCTGCTGCTTCGCCTGTCATTATGTATACACGCATGACAAGCGTTGCGAACAAGGACAATGGTCGCGAGGGTCAGCGGGATAGGACGGTCAGGACGCACCTACGTAACGACGTCTGCATCCCATTGACAGGAACCGTGCGACGTTTAAGAGCCATGTCCTCGCTTTCATATGGTACAGAGGCCGCGGCGTTGAGCCAGTGTAATATACATGATGACACAGTGTCTTGGTATACAGCGGACAACCTGGCCCGATTTTGAGTACTTAGTGAGACAAAACAAACGGGATAGAAATTTCTATACAACATGCCAAACGGGGGCAGTGGAACCCTTTCCCAATCATGTTCATCTTTTTCGCGATATGTGGAGACTAGACGGCGCGAAGCGCTTCCTCGAGGGGTGCGGCCATTTCTTCGGGGTTCCCAATCCAACGCACAATCCCGTCTTTTGGTGTGATGATGAACACTGCAGCCTGGTATGAGTGCGACTGAAGAGAGTTTCATTTAACCCGGGAACGGGGGCACGTACCAAGGGGTATGGATAGATTTTGGCCAGGCTGGAAGATCGCTGCGATAGAGAAGGCTTAGTCAGCGTGCTTCTCGACAGCGCGGCGGGTCAGAATTCCACACCACCAGCGTCGTGCGCCAGGAACAGGAACCACACCTACAGCTCACTGCGACTCGATGCGTATCGATGTAGATGGGGTAGTTCATATCGTCCCGCGCTGCGATGAAGGCCTTGACCGCGGTAACGTCGATGGGCGCATTCGTGAATATACCCTCGGAGTTGAAGGTGATCACTTTGATGTCCGGTCGCGTCTGGGCAAGCTTGGAGAGGTCCCGGAAGACCGCGAGGCATGGCTGGGAAAGCGCCTGAGTCAGTTGAAGGCAATTAAACCGTGTATGTCCCATATCGCACGTACCCTGCACCAGCTGCGCACCACGAAGCAGAAGAAGATCTCGGAGTCAGTAATCGCCCTGATACACAGCATGTAGATGCGCAGAAGAGCGCACACACGGGATGACGCGGGAGCGCGAAGGCAACGGCGCGAGCTGGAAGGTGGGCGAAGCTTCAAACGGCGTACACCACCTCGGAAGCCCGGGAGAGAGGCCACGTCCACGAGGCACGTCCAAGCAATTGACGCAACGCGCTACCGAGCCACTGGTGCCCCGCGACTCCCACTGCACCCCGCGAGGGCAATGATGCCCCCGGAATGCCCCATGCGCGACAGCGAGAGGCGAAGAGAGTACGTACGAGGCCCACAGCTCTATTACGAGCACCTTCGCGGTCCTCCATCCGTCCATGTTACCCTTCACAGGCTCGAATTTACCCGTGTCGAGCCAGCGGAGGTCGATCTTCCTCCCGAGCAGTGGGCTCTTCCATCCAGGGCGCAGAAACGGTGGCGGACCCTTCCTGAACTGCGCCTCGAGAGCGTTCCATGAGGGCAGCTTCGCCCTCACCCAGAAGCGCTGCACAACAGCGGGGTCGTGCGCGGCCTCAAATCTAGCTAGGAGGTGGTCAGCGATTGATGCCTGGATTCTCGAGGCTCGTGGTGCGAGAGCATGTGCCGAGTAACAAGACCTACCAATAGCTATGCGCCAACGCTCTGTCGCATATATTAGGACAGCCAGCCTAATGCAGGAGGCGGGAGACATACCTGAATCCCATCTGTCTTCATAGAGCTCCTGGAAGACCGACCAGATGTTCGCCCGGAAGTCTGTCTTCACCGCAATCTCTTCAGGGGTCTCGGGATGGGTAGCAGCCATGGTAGATGCTTATCGCGGGACGGTGCCGGGCATAAAGGTAGGTTGCGACAGACACAGGTGCGGCGTACCGAGCTCAGTATGACCTGGATCGCGAGCGTACGCAGTCAGCAAGAGGAATGAGCCTGATATAAGTATGGCGGGTGCACACCGGGTGCTGTAACGCTGTCAGAAGTAAGAAGCTGTCAGGAGGAACCGCGAGGATGTGAGGGGGAGACAGGGTTCATGGAGACTGCGGGGGGTCGGAGCGCGAGCGGCGGAGGAAGTCGCGGAGGACCCAGTATGTATAGAGGACATGGCCAGGGATGAGAGAAGGAAAGTTTCATTGATGCCGTACCGAGAACGTTGGAATTCTGTTTGCTCGATCTGCAGACGCACAACTCTGTCCAGGCCGTTAATCAATCACTTCCGCTGCATCTCCCCGGCGTCTTGGCCGTTCTTATCGCGCCCGTCAGAGAATTGCCAAATTTTCCACGAAGTGGCCGTTTCCGGACGTTCTTTCATCACAATGCATAGCAGGCGCGCTACCACTGTGCCTAACGCCCGATGTTCCGGGATCCGAACAACGGAGCGCATAAGTGAGTGTCAAGGTCATTAACACCAAACGTTGCGGGTGACGCAGTATATTCCATCCCCAAGTCACCCATCTGCACGACGTCATCGACGCAAGTGAGTTTGTTTCCTGTAGCGCAAAGAACGATAGGATCCTCATGCGAGAACGCACCGATGCTGACAAGTCTCATATATCCAGCCTTCCGGCATCTTCACTCTGGTCCCCGTGCTCCGTCTTTTGCACCAATCCATGGCCAGAAGGCAGGAACAGTTCTGTAGGCAAGATATCAGCTGCGGCTCAAGGTAGGTAATCCCAAATCCGTAGCCCTTTGAAATCCGGTCCCGTCGGCGACAGCGATGGGTAAGGTCACTTCGACGTGGCCCTTACCATGGGAACCTCGTGTTGGCGACCATGCGGGAGATGATCTCCTGTGATTGAATGTGCCACCGCAGGCCATGCCATGACGCAGTCAACGGGACGAGACCGGGAGAGCCAGGCAGCTCAACGAGCAACTGCAGAACGAAACGATCGGCAAGCAGGGGACTCGAAGCAACGCACCGCTTGTATTCTTGCCACTTCGGGTCGTCCCCGTACTTCTTATCCCCCGCAGCCTGATCGGAAAGGTAATCAGCACGCCATGCCTGAGCCGGCGGCACGGCCTCGGCAGCGCCAGAATGCGAAAATTGCGTACCTCGAGAGGCGGAACACCAGACACGCGTGTCAGCAGGAACCAGGTCAAGAGCGGACTCGCCCCAGCCACCAACCACGCGCCTCTCGGGAAGAAGGGGGACTGTAGAGACCGGCATGATAGCAGCCATATCCCCGTCCATAGTCCCACTTCACCGACATAGCTGTAGAAGATCAATAAATTTAGACATCGTAGGCATAGTGAGAGAGCGAGGATACACAACGTGTACGCACTTCGGGTGACGGCTAATGCCCCACAAACCCTTCGTGATGAACTTCTCGTCGTGCTCTTTGTTGTTCTTTGCATGTCGCCAAGTGCTCTTCTGCTGATCAGCGACTGACAGACATGTCATGCTGATGAGCACCTCCTGCGGACTGTGTTCCTATCGTTTGCTCACTTACCGAGCTCGAATGCCCACGAACCGGCCCATAGTGCGACAGCGAAGTAGTCCAGCGGGCCCAACCTTGGATGATGAACCGGAGCTAGCGTGTTCACCTGCGACAAACAAGCGTTAGTCGACGGAGACACCATAGGATAGCGCTGAACGCGTGGGCGGATATTGATGCTAGCAAGCTCACTTACCATATAGACGGGCAACCCAACGACAAGAACCCAGGTAGCTGCGCTGCCCGTAAGCCGCATACACACAATGGTATATGCGCATGTTTACCTTGCGCCATCCAGAAAGCCGTGAATTTAGCAGGCTGATGCTTGACCTCATCAAAGCGCGAGTCGCCCCCTGCTCTCATGGCTCTCTGGAAACAGATACTATCAGAAACGTGACAGTATGCGCATATAAGGGGCTTACGGAAAAGAGGAACGTCCCAAGCCTCGCCGACCACGCGAGAATAGCGGCGTTCAACAAGATTTGTCTAGGTGCCAGGTGGAAGAGCGAGGGAACGGTCGCGGTCGGAATGCGGTCCCAAAACTTCGCTTTGAGATGGGGATAATAGAGTGAGACGAGAGTCGTAGATATAAAACCCGCCGATCCTCCTAAGTCGTAGAACATCTCGTTCGCTTGCGGAACGAACACCAGGGCGAGCACTGGAAGCGCATATAGCCAGTCAATAATCAGTGCAGCCCCATGACATTTGCCGGCGCGACAGTACCTGACTGTAGTCCGTATGCTGAGACAATAGACGGGAGCATCCTCGAGAAAACGGGCATCCTGTTGCACTCCGGGTTGAGCTGACTGGCGGGGGAGATGATGGTGGGAGCTGTTCAAGGCGGCACCTCGACCTGTCGCCAGCTGTCGCCTGAGCGCGTCAACACGCGCTCGTCTTGCCGCTGGGACACGGTCACGTGGTAGGCGATTCTGCCCCGGGATGACATCACAGCGGCTGGCCATCAGGGCGAGAGCTGGGCCGTGGGCGAGAGTCGCGAGACGAATGGAGCGGTCGGTAAGTAGGCAATGCATTAAAGGAGACTGACGTGTCGTGGGGTGCCATATTCGTGACAACGAGCTCGAGTGAGCAAGTCTCCACGGGCAACAGAACAGGCAGACTTACCAGTCAGAACAGGCAGAACGACCATGGCCGGGTTCGAGACGAGCTGGGCGAATCTGGGACTAGAATATGTGAACATCTACTTGATGCATTGGCCTATGGCCTACGACGAGTCAGGTACGCCACGCCTCCAACGGAGTCGCGAGTAAATGGAACTAGTGTTCATTGCCAGGACCATAGAGCCGGATGAAAGCCACACGTTCGTGGATTGGAGAGAGATGGAGAAGCTGCTCAGGAACGGTGAGCTACGGCCAAAGTCCTAATGCGAGGACGTACCTTCTCTCATCCCTGGCCTCTCTGTATTTAGGCAAGGCAGGGCGTGCAACTTCAGCACGAGCTCCTCCCTCGCGCCAGCATCGTGCCCGCGGTGTGACCAGGTGAAACTCCATCCATATCTCCCACAACATGAGCTATTTGAGTTCTGCTCCGCCGTGGGACACCGCCTACTCGCCTGTCGGGAAGTGTGAATTCGCTGACGACCCTGCTGTCTCGACCTGCGCAAACGCGCATGGGCCGGGAGTCACGACAGCGCAGGTATTGCTGAGCTGCGGTGACCAGCAGGGAACGGCTGTACTTTACAAGGCGTTATACTCGGAGCACCTGCGAGGGAACCTCGAGGTAAGTCAAGACACTCATAGCAGGGCCCATGAGGGATCTTACACTCACGTAGACCAGCTTGTACAGCTCACCCCGAATGTGACGACGGTGCTGGATCAGCTGCACGAGAGACCTGGGATGCATCGTAGTGTCTGCGGCTTCCATTAGCCAGATGTTCATGGACATACGAACAGCTGGGATGTAATATGACCGTGGGGGGCATACATGAATATGTACCAACGTTTACTGTCTCAGAGATCTCGTCAGATGACTCGGAATAGATAGCAGCGAAGTTTTGCGCACCTCCGTCATCCCGCCAGCATCTCAGCTATCGCATCATGTCCGCCAAAGCACCCACCATCCTCGAAAAGATCTATGCCCAACGCCAGAAGGACGTCGAGGCTGCGAAAGCCACGCCCGGGACGCGTCCCGATGAACTCAACACCTACCTGCAGATGGGTCTCGCGCCCCCGCTCATCGCGCTCGTGCCGCGACTGAAGACGAACCCCTCCACCTCCACCTCCACCGCCAACCCGTCGCCCAGCCTCATGGCCGAGATCAAGCGGGCGTCGCCGTCCAAAGGCGACATCGCGCCCTTCGTCAACCCGGCAAAACAGGCTCTGCTGTACGCACAAGCAGGCGCATCCGTCATCTCAGTCCTCACCGAGCCGACGTGGTTCAAGGGCAGCCTCCTCGACATGCGCCTCGCCCGCGCGGCGGTCGACGCGCTCCCGAACCGCCCCGCCATCCTCCGCAAGGAGTTCATCTTCTCCTCGTACCAGATCGCCGAGGCGCGGCTCTGGGGTGCGGACACGGTCCTCCTCATCGTAGCGATGCTCGAGCAGGAGCTGCTGCAGCGGCTCTACGCGTACTCGGTCGGCCTTGGCATGGAGCCCGTCGTCGAGGTGAACAGCGCGAGATGGCGCGTGCGCTGGAGATTGGCGCGAAGGTCGTGGGGGTGAACAACCGCAACCTGCACGACTTCACGGTCGATATGGGCACCACGAGCGGCCTCGTGGACATGGTGCGCGAGAAGGATGTGGTCTTGTGTGCGCTGAGCGGCATACAGGGTCCGGAGGATGTGAGAGTGTATCAGGAAGAGGGTGTGCACGCGGTGCTGGTTGGGGAGAGCTTGATGCGCGCGACGGACACGACAGCATTCATAAAGGAGCTCTTGGGCTGGCCGGTCGATGCGTGGAGAGAGTCATAGTTTGTATGCAGAGCCAGCAAGCATCGGATGGTAGTAGCAGCTCAAGTTCGAGTGAACTTGACGCGTTCACGCAGGTTCACGCGCGTCCGCGCAGCCGTGTGAGCGCTTCGCAAGTTGATCTTACCTCTCCCCGCCCGTCTAATGACCTACCTGCGCTGGTGCCAATTGAAACTATCCTCACAACGCCCACAATTCCGACTGTTTGCGACCTTGTGCGCGGCGCATGGCCAACACGCCAGGCCGCCGAATCAAGCGGTGGTTGTGCACGTGAATGTGCGGGCAGGGCAAGGTTGCAGGTATAACCGGGCAGCCCCTCGGCGTGGATGCTCGTGCATTACCAACCACCACCCCGCGAAGTGCAGCCATCTGCTGTACAGGACAGTACCCGCACCACAGACTGAGTGACTCTCATATCCACCATGTCGTATCCCGTCAGCTACCCGGCAATCAACCCGCTGGTCACTGTCACGAACCGTACGTCCACAACTCCGGTTCAGTAAAACGTGTGGCCCTGAACGCGCGCATTTCACAGCTTCGTCGGCGGTGTGGGTCATTGAGATTCACAACGGGACCGACAACCGATTGACCGACGTGTTGATCACGCAAGCTTTGAAGCCCGCACTGGACACGGTGGAGCGGCACTGGCGCGAGAACTGGCGTTCCGGACAGGCGAAGAAGGACGAGAGTCTGTGCAAGGGCTCTCTTATCCTGATTGGCAACACAAAGCAGGACAAGTTCTTCAGCAACGGTACGCATATCTGCTTCGGGATGTCATGACTACCCACCCGCGAGCCCGCGGCGTATCTCTACTTAGGTCTCGACTGGGCCGGTGCGACGAAGGATCCCTCGTTCAAGACGAACTTCTTCCCTGGTACGTGTTTCGTTATTCACCGTCCGCGCCTACTCGAGTGCGCTGACCTGTGACGAACCAGTGACATTCAACCCTCTGTTGTATCGTCTCCTCACGTTCCCTAGTGAGTCTCACGCTACCATATCCCGGTCCATGTTCTCAGCTTGATGGCCTCACAGTTCCCATCGTCGCTGCCGTCAATGGTCACAGCTTCGCAGCCGGCATGGTTCTCGCCATGGCGTGCGATTATCGTGTCATGACTGACGGCAGCAAGCGCAACGCGTGGATGTGCATGAACGAGGTCAATAGATTCCTTGATCGTTCATGTCGATCACATACTCATTTCCGTGAACGCTGCACAGATCCATTTCGGGGCCGCCATTCCTAACTCGCTCATTGCCGTCCTCAAGGCGAAGGCGTCGAACTCGACAACGCTCCGCAAGATCGTTCTCGAGGGACACCGGTTTACGCCGCAGGAAGCGCTCTCCCTCGGGCTTGTGGACCACATCGTCAACGGGAACTCGGAGGCGATTCTGACCGCCGCCCAGACACTGGCAGAGAAGGTCGGACCAATTGCGAAATCCGGTGCGTGGGGAGTTAACAAGGTACGTGTGTCAGCTGAGGCATGATGGTACGCCTGTGTTCATCGGACGGTGCTGACGTTGCGTGCGTGCGGTGATTGCAGCGGGAGCTGTACAGAGATGCGATTGAGTCCTTGTCGAGGGATGTGCAGCTCATCGACGTTCTCGCTGATGACGCAGCAGCGAAGGCGCGATTGTGATTGTTGTTTGGGTATCGCTGTTGTATAAGTACTTACGCTCACCATGAGATGGACCATTGTTAGCTAGGCAGCCTGCAGCTCGAAGGACCTGGACGACTTAAAACCGTTCGCGGGATCCCGGGTCGCCTTCATATTCATTGAACGAATTGGCGGTACCGTCGATTTAGATCGGGGTTGTCAAGGGAAAGAGGTTTGCCCCGTGGATGATCGATGCGTCTTTACGCCGGAAAGGAAGTGCTGCGTGCTTGCTGCGGAGGCGTTCATTCGGATGCACAGTTCCTGCATGTCGATGCTCTGGGGTCTTCTGAGGTGCGCTGCAAGCCTGGACGCAGCTGGACGCATGGTGTTGCACGTCCATGCATCGTTGTGCAGTCGCCAGGGACGGAGAGGCGGTTGAACAGGCGATCGAAGAGGAGTGGGGCCAGAAATAGGCTCCATCGCTTCTGGTACGCGCGCGTTGGTGGACGCGCCTGTTGACAACAAGACGGTCCGTATAAAAGCTCGCGCGAGCTCAGCGGACGCTATTCCCCTCCCTCTCCCCTCGTTAGCCAAGGCCGGGTCCTTGTCCTTTCCTTTCTTCCTCAGCTTCATCTGTCAGGTTACAGCGCAGGCCGGTCCCAATCATGCAGCTCGCTCTCTCCTTCTCCACCCTCCTCGCGAGCATCCTCGTCCTTCTTTCCGCCACCGACAATGCCGTCCAGGCAGTCCCTCTCGCCAAGCGCGGCAAGTCCATCACCCTCCCCCTCACGCGCATCCACCAGAACCGCGGAGACGTCCACCCCCAGATTGTGAGTACATCGCCCACGCTTCGCGCGCGCCGCTCCTCATACCACGCGCCACACACAGCTTCTGCAGCAGCACATCAACCGTAGCCAGCGCCGCATCGCGCGCATGAAGGGCGTTGCGCCCCCGAGCAAGCGCGACTTGGAAGCGAACCTCAGCAAGCGCATGTTTATCCCCCAAGGGGGCCGGCCTGGCAAGGCCAAGCAGCAGAAGCGCTACAACCGCCTCGGCCTGCCGGGCGCGCAGGCTGCTGTCGCCGACGATGAGGATGAACAAGACGACCCCTCGCTCGAGCCTCTCGTCAAGGACAAGCTCAAGGGTCTCAAGACCGCTGCGAAGAAGGGCAAGAAGGGCAAGGGCAATGGGAACGCAAATGCCGGCGCCGCCAACGGAACTGGTACTGGCGCCGCTTCTGCCGGCCTTGCGATCGCAAATACCCCCACCACCGCCAACTCGCTCGGCCTTGACATTGAGTGCGTCCCTGCCATCTTCTGTAGTAGACTGGGACGACCTGCTGACAGCGCGCGGCTCCAGGGCTCAGGATGTCGGCTACATCGCTACCATCCAGATGGGCACACCCGCCACCGACTTCAAGATCCTTATGGATTCCGGCTCGGCGGACCTCTGGGTCGGCTCCGAGACCTGTGTGTCAGAAGCGGACGGAGGAGATTGCGTGCGTATCACCCACCCCGTTTCTCAGCCTTCTATCTTACTCCACACGTCGTGAATCTCCAGGGCAACCACCAGTTCCTCGGTCCTAACGGATCGTCGTCGTTCACGAACACGAACAAGCAGTTCGAGGTCACCTACGGTACTGGGCACGTCTCTGGCGACATCGTCACGGACGACATCTCCATCGCTGGTCTGGCGCTCACCGGCCACACCTTCGGTGTTGCAAACACAGAGTCGGCCGACTTCTCGGACGACAGTGTGCCTTTCGATGGTCTCATGGGCCTTGCTCAGTCGGTATGTCTTTGCGCCTTGTATATAACTTCAAGGAACAACGAGGCTAAGCATGAACCTGCAGACGCTCTCGAATCAAGGTGTCCCGACTCCCGTTGAGGCGCTCGCTTCCGCCGGCCTCATCGACGAGGCCATCACCTCGTACAAGATCTCCCGTCTCTCGGACAACAAGAACGACGGTGAGATCACGTTCGGCGCGCTCGACGACACCAAGTTCGACCCGAAGACGCTCGTGACGTTTGACAACGTCGCGACGAACGGCTTCTGGGAGGGCGCGATGGACGCGGTCACCGCAGACGGCAAGGACCTTGGGCTCACCGGCCGCTCCGCGATCCTCGACACCGGCACCACGCTCATCGTCGCGCCCCCCGCGGACGCGGCGGCCGTCCACGCTGCGATCCCCGGCGCGCAGTCCGACGGGAACGGCGGGTTCGTCATTCCGTGCGACACGACGACGAGCGTCGCGCTCTCGTTTGGCGGCGCGTCGTTCGCGATCGACCCCAAGGACCTGATCTTCGCCGCCGCGGACAACACCGGCACGAACTGCGTCTCTGGCATCTCGTCTGGGCAGATCGTCGACGACACCACCTGGCTGGTACGTGCCCCTACCCTCCTCCGCGTGTTTCCGTGTGTGCGACCCGGGCTGACCTTGTGCTCCTCTGTTCATGTGTAGGTCGGCGACGTCTTCCTCAAGAACGCGTACTTCTCGACAGACGTCACGAAGAACACCATCTCGCTCGCGCAGCTCGTGTAAGCTTGAGCTCACGGCGCGCTTTCTGCTCATGCTAGGGCATTGCTTTGGATACTGGCTGCTAGGGATCAGACCTGCTTTCGTCTAGTACTACTGCTCGCTGCCTGTAGGGTTTGTTGGGCGACGCATCGCATGCACTGCAACCAACTCATTTGAAACCGTCTTGCTCTTCGCCTTGGCAATCGTGCTGGGGCCTGCGTGACAGAGTGTCTGAGCGCAGCATGCGGTACTGGGCGGTCGGTTTCGCGCATTTTGAGATGAAAGTGAAGCTTCAAGCTTGATGCATAAGCCTCCAGGTTCCCCGAAGTACAGAACCCACGTTGAATTGCGGTTACACATGTGCGTCTGTCTATCATAAGACGTGCAACTGTCCTATGATCTTGCCGCACCTCACGGTACATACGGCGGAACGAGGACGGCGCCGCCCACCTCCTTCTTCTTGTCCCCTGTCCTGTCCTGTAATACACCTGGGTCCCGCAGGGGCTAACTTCGGAACGAGCCGTCTGGTGTCCATCGTGCGACGTGCTGAGTGGTCAGTCCGCGTCATCCGCGTACCTAATCAGTGCGAGCACCAGAGTGACGGGTACCGGTCCAGTCGACGTAATTGCAATAATGCGGGACGCACAGGGCATGGAAGGCTGCGTTCGCTGCCAGCTGCAGCAAAAGGGGTGGATGCGCGACGTGCCGCTCCCACAGACCCGTGGTACCCTCGAGCATCCTCGGTCACAAGGGCCTGTCTTCTTTCGGGGTCTGCGCAGCTGGCTGATGGGTCCCATCACGCACGAAGGCAGGAACGGGCGCGACTGCAGTATGCACGTCCCGACCCCGCGGTAGCTTGCGCCCGCCGCTGTAGTTTCGAGAGACAAGGCGGGAAGGGAAGGCCGCGGGCGAAGTAGTCCCCTTCTTGGCTTGGAAGTTGTGGCTCAGGGCTCGGGACCTCGCGCGGTCCTGGCGCAGCGCGGGGATGACTGGGCGAGCCGAGCCGAGAATGTCTGTGTACGTAGGCCGTTGTCGCTATCGCGCGCTGTGGCTGGAAGGGACTTGTCATGGCCGCTGGCGTACCGGAGCTAGCACAGTCGTAATCTGCGTCCCTTGGAGCATGCTGCGCGACGGCCAGCGTGTGCATGATGGGCGAAGGGGACCGGGCTCGTCACGAGCTGTGCTGTATCTGCCACAACATAACCATACGGCAGATAGTGGTGATCAATGAACATGCGAGCGAATGAAGAGCACGCACCTGGCAACTATTGGTGTAGATACAGTTTGCGCCGTGCGGGGAGGGAAGGTGGGCCTGGGCGCAGAAGCCCCCTTGCTGCAGATCCGGGCTGCGGAATAGAGAGGGAGATGCGCGGGCAGATCGATCCCGGGGCTGTTGTTCTGACCCTCAACGTAAGCCTGTCCATGTCCGGCGAGGGAGTGTTTCCGCGCACGGACCAGCTGGGGGCACCGGCATACCCTGTGCTGATTGCGCACGTTCATCCGCGCGGGCCCCCTCCACAACAGCGCGCCGGTTGAGCGATGTTGCATCTATGTATATAAGCTTAGTAGACGAAACAAGAGGCTGTGACCTAGGATAGATACAAGATGAGGCATCGAGAGGATGAGGAGACTGAGGTGAGGCAATAAGACAAATAAGCAGTCGGATGGGTGTCGCGGTCAACGTCGGCAATTAATACTATGATAGGATCGGAGTGGGTGGAATGAGGGTGGGGTTGGGGTTAGAGAACGAAGGAGGGTGGAGGCATTGCTCGACGAAGGTGGAGAAAACCCGGTCGGATAATGAGGGGAAGGGCCGGCATCCGAGAGTAGGAAGAAGGGTGTTTGCGCACTAATGATGCATGTTGTACAGGGGATTGGACCTCCAAAGATTGTAGCGGCGAAGAGCTCCAACAAGTGACGAACGGGATAGCGACCATGCGACGGCGATAGCAATACTGTATGTAGACGAGCGGGAAAGTATACAACGGCAGCATGGGCCTGTCCATATCGTACCGACGACACCATTGAGGGCCAGAGGTTGAGGGACGGCATAAGGATCGTTCAGTATTCATTAGGGATTTGTAGCGAAAAGTACGGGTGGTTGAGGGCCTCCTTGACCGTGATCCTTTGCGCAGGATCAAACGTGAGAAGCTTCTTGACAAGGTCAAGGAAGTGGCGGTTGATAGGGTCTGTGGCCGGAATTATCTCCTGTTGACGTGAACGACGTCAGGATGCGCTCATGGTAGTTGAAGATAGCCTACACGAACCTGTAAACTTCGGCAAGCCCGCACTTCCTTCTTGCTCGCTCTAGTGGCCTTCGGCTTTGGCCAGTCGAGCTTGCTCCCTTCCTTGAAGTACTCGGGCTTCGCGCGTGCACCAGAGCGTGCGAAGCGTTCCGGCATCTTGCCCATGACCTGCTCCATCATGGCTAGATGCTCGAGGTTGTCGTGTGTCTGGAACAGCGCCACACCGGTGTAGAACTCGACAAGGATGCAACCAAGGGAGAAGACGTCGCAAGGGTATGACCAACCGAGTCCTGGGGTGCCCCATACGGTCAGAGCCTGCCGACTGACAAGGATGCAGGTGGCGTACCAAGAATGATCTCGGGGGCGCGGTAGTGCCGTGTTGACACAACACTAGAATGGTACTCGTCTTCGAAGGTCGCAGACCCGAAATCAATTAGGCGGATATCTGTCGAGTGAAGTATCCGCTTGCTTCGTGTTGGCGCGCCGCGCTACAAGTCGATCTTGCCGTCAGCGGGTATCGTCGAGACGAACAGGATCCGCCCACCTTCGATGATGTGGGAACTTGCACTAGCTGATAGTCATTGTTTACCAATAAGATATTTTCGGGCTTGAGATCTGTATGGACCAAATGGAGTTCGTGAAGGACTGACGAGCACAAGATCAGCCATGACATTGCAGGGTGGCGAGAGCGACTTACATGCTACACTGCCAAGAAGTTGCCTGGCGAAGTCTTGAATGTGATGACGTGGGAAGGGGGCGAAGTCGTTCTCCTTGAGGAAATCGTACACACACATGCCCAGTAGCTCCGAGACGAGGCAAATGTGGTTGCGATGGTCGAACCATGCGAGCAAATGAATGCATTTGCTGAAGCGCGTGTTAGCCATCAGTCGAGACGAATTCGGGCCCTTGCCCGATTGCAGGGACTTACTGTCGGTTGTAAGGGTCCCGCTCCTTGAGTTTCTGCAGGACCCGGACCTCGATCTTGCTCGCGTCGCGGTACTTGGGGATGGCCCGGATGATCTTGATAGCTACCCTCTTGTTCGTCTCGGTGTCGACGGCCTCGACAACCTTGCCGAAGGTCCCCTGACCCAGAAGGCGGACAGTCCGGTCTTCGCGGGATGAGCAAGACAGACTTCAGGACACCTGGAAACGGCACTCACATCGACGGTATATGATGTCGTCGGGGACGATGATGTAGTGACCCTCTTTGTCGTCGCAGGGCACCTGGGCCTTTGACGCCTGATATACATGATAGATGGATCAGCGATGCTCGAAACTGGAGTATTGGAGCCCACATACATCGTCGACGACGGCGCCGCTGCCGCTGGCAAACGACTTGTTCTGCGCGATGGCGTTAGAAAGGTGCCCGTTGGTGACCGTCTTCTTGGACACGGTGCCGATGTCATCCGCCGGATCCCTCTTGCGCTTCTTGGGGGCTGGGGCGACGGTGATACCTGACGACGTACTGGCCGACAGAGCCTGTGCTTCTGCCGCTGCTCGCGCCCTCGTGCGGATTGGTGCCGAGTAGACTGGAGGCTGATAGGACGCAGAGTACATGGCAGTGTGGGTAGTCGCAGGAGAGACGGTGGATGGCGGAGGAGTGTCGTCTATGACGATCACGTCCCGAAGCCTGCCGGAGCTGTCGACTTCCTGGACCTCGCTGTACGAGACCGTGAATTGCTGTCGCTTGCGCTTGCGTGCCGTGACGGGGGGAGTGGGCATTGCGCCGATGTTGCTCATTGGTGGTGGGCGATGCGACGGGTGTGTGTACTGTGAGAGAAGCTGGGGAGCCATTTGATGCACTGCGGCCTGCATGGACGTAGGCTGGCTGGGTGCGGAGAGATGGTGGTTGAAGAGAAAGAGAGGGAGGGCACTGATATAGCGAGAGCAGTTGCGAGTGAGAGTGTCGTCGCCCACGGCATCCTTATTTGTTGTTTGGTTCTAGAGAGCCACGCCTTCAGCCACTCTTACGCAAACCGCCCTTTTCTCGCTCGTTTTCCCCGTTTTCTGTGCTCGGACGTCTTCCGCTGCCCGAGTGGCACGCCGCAGTCAGTCTGCAGAATGCATCCCGTGTCGCTACAGTACATGGCTCGCTGCAAGAGGCGTCCTGTTTGCCTCCAGCCAGCCCAGAACCTGGGCGTCTACACTATCAGCGGGGCACCCATAAAGCCCGTTTGGCCTCCCAGACGACCGTACTCCGTGTATACCCACCCGGACTTTGTACCGAGTCGCAGTGCATGTGGGCAGTTCATGCAGACAGCGAGCAGAGGGCGCAATTTGGGCGACAGACCTCGTAAGCGGGGCAAGTGGCGCAGTTCTCTGCCCAAGGCGCCCGGGTCCGGCAGGCTTTTCGCCCACTGAGCTCGTCGCAGGCCGCAGTGTCCCCGCTCTGCACCTGATCAACGCCCGCCCCGAGCCAGACGTCGCACACCGGCGCGTAGACAGCGACCGCGGAGGGAGAGGCAGACAATTTCGCCCGCCGCGCACTTCCACCCCACATCACCAAACAAAGCGTAAACAAGCGGTCTCCAGCCCGACATCGTCGCCGACGGCGAGCTCCTGTCCTCCCGCGTCCCGCCACACCCCTTCTGTCACTGCCCGACATCGTTCACCATGGTGGGCTTGCCATTTCCCAACAGCGTGGGGGATCATGGCACGCCTTTCAGCGGTAGTGGCGACATTCCGATCGACCCAGCACTCAGCGATGGTTCACTCGACCCAGCGTTATTCGCCGAGAACGGTGTCTCTGCAAAGGAAGAGGTACGTGGCAATGTCGGTCAAAGAAGTGTGCGCGAGATGCGCGACGCGGAACTGGCGAAACGCGTCGCGTCGCGGTCTTGTTTATGCATCTCGCGTACGGTCTCGAGTCTCATCTACTCTCGCGTCAGACACCCTACCCACCTGCGCCCTATCCTCCTTATCACCACCTGAACGCGCCGCAGTACCCCGAAGGCCCGCAAGGTGATCCCTTTGCCCCGCCGCCCCCTGCGTACGTGCCGGTTGAGGAACCCGTGCCCCTCCCGGCGAAACCACTCAAGAAGAGGAAACGCCCACCTGCGCGCGAAGAAGAATGCGGCTTCTGTAGCGGGAACGATTCGAAGAACAGGGACGGACAGCCGGAATTGATGGTCAGTTGTGTGGATTGTGGCCGAAGTGGTGAGTCCGTTCATCTCATGCCCTCTGTCGCGCATATGTACGTGATGCATGATCGTTGTAGGGCATCCGTCTTGCATGGGGCTTGACAACATGGGAGACGCGATGCGCAATTACGAATGGCAATGTGCTACCTGCAAGAGCTGTAGCGTGTGCCGCCGCAGAGGCAACGCTGCCTCGATGCTCATATGCGACCATTGCGATCGAGGTCAGTGCGCGTTCCAGAGCTGTCGTCTTCCATATTCACCCTTTGTAGGGTGGCATATGTCTTGCTTCAATCCTCCGTATCGCGAACCTCCTGAAGGACGGTGGCATTGCCCTTCCTGTCCTCCCGTTGACTTCGATCCTCAAGAAGAGCTCATCGTGCAGTCAGGTGAAGCACAGGAGCTTCCATCTCATTTCCCCGCCATCCGAGAGTCCTCAGTTGCTTCATCCTCTCATTATGCGCCGCCATTTTCCGATGTACCGGACTTGCAGGACCATGTTCTTACTACCGACGCATCTGAAGTTGAGTATGATCCGGCCGACCCTGCCGACCCTTCCCTGCGACGGAGCACGAGGAAACGGCAACGCAGCAGGAAGGGCAAGGAGGTTGACATGAATGCCGCCGACGACGACCAAGCGGAACCCCCTGTCACACCTGCACCCGCAATTCGAAGGCTCCGTATACGATTGAGCTCGCCTCCACCACCCCCTGCTCAGAACGAGACGCCGCCAACTATCAGACTCCGTGTACCCGCTCGAGCTAAGGGCAGGGCCCGCGAGGATCCACTTCCGGACGACGTGGATCGCGGATTGTTCGACGACATCCTGAGCCCCGAAGACCGCGATACGCGCGAAACCACGATTGGCTTGCATGATCATGAGAGGTTCGAGAGAAGTCGGGCGAACGCAGAGGTGAGCCCTTTCGTTGTCGACTACACCTCTTGTTATTGATAGCGCATATCAGCTACGGTTGTTGCCCCGTTTTGCCCCAGAACCTCCAGAGACACCTGTTGCTGGTCCTTCCACTCGTCCATTGCGATCCCATGCTACTCCTCGTATACCCAGCTTGTCCATGTCGCCAGCACCTGCCGCTACCCCTGGTCCCCAGGCAATGTACCCGAATGGCCTCCGAATACGCAAAATACGCTTTGGAGAGTACGATATCGACACCTGGTACGACGCTCCGTTCCCCGAGGAGTACGCGGCTATACCGGATGGTCGCCTGTGGATGTGCGAGTTCTGCTTGAAGTACATGAAGAGCCGGTTCAGTGCTTCTCGGCATCAGGTACGTCTCCCAGTCATTCCTACGTCGTCTTCGCTGACTATATTCATGATATAGCTCAAATGCAAGGTCCGATGTCCTCCAGGAGATGAGATATACCGGGATGGCAGGATCTCCATATACGAGGTTGACGGGCGGAAGAACAAGATATACTGTCAGAACTTGTGCCTTCTCTCGAAGATGTTCTTGGACCACAAGTCGCTCTTCTACGATGTCGAGCCGTTCCTCTTCTACGTGATGACGGAGATGGACGACGCTGGAGCCCACTTTGTCGGCTACTTCAGCAAGGAGAAGCTCAGTCCCAAGAACTACAACGTCAGCTGTATCATGACGCTACCCGTTAGGCAGAGACAAGGATGGGGAAACTTACTTATTGACTTCAGTATGTCTGTTTGCTGCTCGGTTTGGCTCCCTTCGCTGACGGCGATCTCAGGTTATCTATTATCCAAGAAAGAGCAAAGAGCCGGTTCTCCCGAGAAGCCGCTATCTGCACTTGGGGCGTTGGGCTACAAGAATTACTGGACACTTTCTATAATGCGCTACTTACGGACTGCTCCCCCTAATCCGAGTCTAGAAGGTACGCTTCTTCATTATGTGACACAAAGTAATGACCAGCTACTAAAGTGCGAAATGCAGACATCAGCCGTGCCACATCTATGACTGTCGAGGACATCTACTCCACACTATTACACCTCAACATGATCTCCGTCTTGGATTCCGCTCAGCCACCCAAACCGCTTCCTGGTCAGAGCATCAAGTTTCCGAAGGGTCGCAAGAACGGGATCGCCCGGAAGCATCTCCAGCGTACGCAAACCCACGATGACGAGAAGGCGAAAGGCCCTTTCGTGCCGCCTACCAGGTACAAGGTGCGATGGGATGCTGAGGAGGTCAACGAGTATCTAGCGCGCTGGGAGGCCAAGGGCTATCTCAAACTCAAGCCGGAGATGTTGAAGTGGAGTCCTTTCATCCTCGCGCGCGCGAAGAAGACGCAGTCATCCGACGGCGATGCTGCCCTGGGACAGTCTAAGGGCGACGGGACTCGGAGCGCTAGCGCGGACGTCCAGTCGTCTCAATCGGCGGCTGACGGCGTGGAGTTCTCAGCAGGAGCGCGGACGCTAGTCGAGAAGACACGCTCCCCTGCGTTTGCCTTGTTCGACGACGACGACGTTGAGATTGTCCGCACGAGCGCGCCACGAGACATCATCCCGTCGGAAACCGCAGACGTGGGCGGTAGCCATGTGCGATCCTCAAGCGCGGAGCCCACCGAGATGGTCCGGACCAACGGGAGAGACGTCGACGGTCAGCGGTCGATTCGCCGTTTGCGGTCGCGGGACTCTGTCCTTGAGTCGCCGCCGATGCGCCGCCGGCCGCACACGCCACGCCAAGACACATCGTCGCATTTGGACAGACGTCGAAATCCTCAGCGGCCTCGTCACCTCGATGGGCCCTCTACGCCGCTCGCCGTGCACGAAAACGGTACAGCGCCCTCTGTGGACGACGACGCAGCCCTTGCCGCGAGGCTCGCCATGGAACTTGACCACCCTCGACGGCAGCTGAGGACCAGAAGATCGAGCACCGACCAGCAGTCGCTCGTCCAAAAGCGCTTGGTGCCCCCTTCGCGCTCTGTGTCGCCGAAGAAGCGGAGGCGCGTTGACTCCTCTCCAGAGGTCGAGATGACCCCCACCCCAAGATCTCCTGTTACACGCCGGACCGGCCGTAACGGTGACAGCTCAGCGGTAGACCGGAATTCTGAGCCTCAAACTCCATCTCGCAGATCCTCCAGGGTCGCAAACGGGCACTTTGCTACCAGGTCCGCGACCAGCGCCGTTCGTGAGGAAGAGGAGGAGGAAGAGGAACAGTCGATGCCTGCAGAATCGCTTTACGGTGATGCGGCGATCATGACGGACGGGTACGCCACAGCCGAACCGGAGGACGCGGACACGCCAGTTACGGGAGCCACAGCTGCAAGCAGACACAGCGTTCCTAGTGATGACACCATGATCGGTGGGGACCCCGCAAGGAGCAAGGTGTCGCCTCTCCCTCGTCTGATGGATCCCGGCCTGGACGCGCTCAACGTTCTCGCGCTGCTGGCTGCTGGCCAGATCGCGGATCGCGATGCGAACGCGAACGCGAATGCCAGGGCAGGTGTGGACGATGGTGGAGAGGAAGATGCGGAGGGCGAAGAGGATCTGGACGCTGAGGGAGAGCTTGACGATAATGGGGATTCATGACGTTATCTGGTGTGTGTACTACGTTATACTGAAGCGTGCTGCATGGGCTCTATTTTGTAGGAATATGTATCATACGGCGTATTTGTTGCACCCCTCGGTGTTTGTCTCCGTATGTCCCCATAGACTGCTGAGTGGATGTCTCGGCCGTGGGGGGAGTGCCTACACTCTGCCGAAGGCTGGTAGAAGATCCCGTCAGGCTCGATTCCGCTCTTCATTGTCTCTTGCCAACTAGCAACTTCAAGCAACTGCGTCGTCTGCACTACCATCCAGCCTCCAGGGCGATAACACGACTCACGAGCGCCCGTGCTGGGATTGGGAGATCACGTGCAATACGCCTGGAAACGGGCGCCTCACCTGTTCACTATCCCCACCATCCTCTTCGACCGCGAAGTGCACGCATCTTCCCGTCATGCCTCTAGACGAAGCCCGCGTCGCAGAATACAAGGGTACGATACGCTCCAGACATTCATCGTAGTATCCGAGCTGACGCCCATGACAGCACGTCTCGCCGAGCGTGAGCAGACCATCCGAGAGTCTTGGGTGCGGACAATGGAGGCCAAGCTCGTTCGCGACCAGCTCGACCGCTGCTACCAGACCGAGGGCGTGAACCACTTGGAGAGCTGTAAAGACCTCCGGGAGCGGTACATCGAGATGCTGAGGGAAAACAGGGTGCGTCTGTCTGATTCATACGGTGCCCGCTTGGTGCTCATGTACGTCGGTGTTACAGGTGAAGGGGTACAAGAATATTGATCTATAAACCTATCATATCTCCACGCATCCCCTCTGATGACTGGCTGGATTGGCCCTCGAAACATGGGTCACCTCATCGCTGACCTATTACCAACTGCTCCGGCTCGTCATCGACATGCTCGCCGTTCGAGTCTCAAGAGTACAGAAGCAGAGCCGTCGTACGCATGAAATACAAGCAACTCCAGCAGCGTGGCGTGTGGCTGCTTATCTGTACCCAAGTGTCACTTTTGCGTCCATGTCCGTCCGTGAGCTACCCTACTTCTTCCCCTTGCGTCTCCTGCCTTCAGTACCACTCTCGACACCGCTGGCCTCGTCTCCGCTAGTTGCAGTACCGGAGGCCTTTGCCTTCTTGGACTTCTTGAGATGGTGCTCCGGGATCCACTCCTCCTGATATCCGCCAGCGCCAGTAGCAGTGACAGTGCCGACCGGTGCGCTAACCGCAGGAACAGTCTTGCGCTTCTTGGGCTGAGGTACGAGGGTGAGGTACGTGTAGTAGCCGAGTCCCCCCAGTATGCCGGTGGCGATGAGATATGTCAACAAGCTATGAGGGAACTGCGTCAGGAGATGAAGCTTGCGTATGCAAAGTATGACGTACAGCTTGATATCAAAGAAGGAGCCCTCCGGTTCGACAACGGTGACGATAGAGTCATAAGCCGTGACGCGGTATGTTTGACCCTGAGCCAAGGTCAAACTCGGAGTAAAGATTGGCGAAAATGCGAAGGACATACCTCAGTGACATGCTCCGCCCAAATGTTCAACTTGTACTCGCCCGGCTGTGGTCATGCTTCATGTTAGGGGCTGTCGCGCTCTTCCGGTATGCAACGTACCTTCAGCCTGTTCAACAAGCGTCAACGAGGGTACACGAACTAAAGGCGAGATCAACGTACTCGCTGTGGAATGCATAGGGCAGCTGCAGGGGAGCGCCGTCAAGCAGGGGGATTCCATAGTCCATCTTGGTGAGCTGTACAAGCTGTGAGCACGCGAGCATGACGCAGACACGTTCGACGTACATTCTTGACCAGTTTGTTGTTCTGTACATGATGCAGGGAGCCAGCGATGTTCTTGAGGGTGACATTACGTTCGGTCTCCTTGTTCTCGATAGACAGGTAGATCGTGTTCCGCTCGCCGTTGACGATGTCTGTCCAGAATCCACTGCTCCGTCGGCGCGACCCCACCACCACAAAGACTGAAACACGCACGACCAAACGCGTTGCTTTCTGGGAACTGCGCAATCGCCAGGACCACTGGTTCACCAGATGACGTCTCGAGGGGTGCTGCATAGACAGACTTCGTTCAGCGCTGCGGCAAGCAAGTACTTGTGACAACGATATACGCACATGCTACGACATTCTGAAAGAATGCGAAAGCACCAAATACAAGTCCGAACGAAGTGTAGAGACGCATGGTGAGCCAGAACCAAAGTTTGAGGAGAGATCGGGAGGCAGCAGTGGAGTCCTATCCTTTGCCACGTCCGCTTGCCATATTTGGCAGGTCACGGAGAGCGATGGCACGTGGTCGCGCGAGCGCGTCTGGCGCGCATATCGGCGCTTGCTTGTCAGGCAATGTCGGCTTGGTGGCCCACGCAAGTAGCTAGTGTTGTCACATACCTCGGACTTCCGCATTGTCTTTGCGACACGGTGTAGAGAGCAATGAACAGGGCTTCTGCTCGTCTGCTCAGAATCTGGCCCTCGGCGAAGAGCAGAAGTGGGAACCTCTATCCAGCAAGTCACACAGTCCGTGCCTGCGGGACGGGGGCTGTATCCCGCATAATACATTCCTCAGAACGTCAACATACGACAGACATCAAGAGAGAGGCACAGTGGGACTTGCCGGGCTCGAAGGCACAGCAAGCCGACCATGCATTAGCAGATCCTACCGTAGAACTCCAAGGCACCGACGCGGTGGCATTGACAACAGGATACACAACCACCCATAGCGACGGAGCAATGACGCCAACCTCATCTCCTCTTCAGGAGCTCCTTCGCGACTTCCTCTGGATCACCGGTTGGATCCGGTAACCAGAAAGCCTGCGGTACAGGAACACGGTCAAATTCCCCGGCAAAGACGTAAGAACGAATTGGACTCACAAGTTCTGCGCCAGCCGACGCCATCATAGCAAGTCGGGGGTTAAATTTGACACATCTTGACGGGCCTGGGTGCCCTTCCAGCACAGCGAAGGGCTGCAAAGGGCGTGTTTCCGCCTTCAGGTTGATCGGGCCCTGTTTCCCCTCCAGGTTGGACAAGTCCCATACGCAGATCCTCCCATCCAGGCTGCCGCTGACGACGAATTTGCTATCAGGCGTCCACGACACCTCTTCCCCGCTGCACCCTCGGGACGGTTCCATGGTAGGCTGTGCCTCTAGCCTTCGCCGTTCTAGCCCTTTGTGCCCCTCCAGCTTCGCGAGCAAGTGCCCCTCGAACGCGTCCATTACGTAGTGCGCGTCCCCAGAGCAACCGACCAATAGGTACTTGCCATCCGTGGAGAATGACAGCGATGTCATGTAAATAGCCCGTGGTGGATAGCTGATCCGGGTCAGTGAGGGGTCTTCGAGTGTGATGGTCAGGAAGGGGGCCTTGTCGAAGTTCGCTTGGTCATAGAGGAGGATGCGTGAATACTGGTTCACGCCGACGGCGAAAACGAGACCAGAAGTGTCATATGCTACGACGGGGGAGGCAGGGAGGTTGAGTAGTCCTCGGCAGTTGGGCGAGCGTAGGTCCCACAGTCGTACAGTCTTGTCCTCCGAACCAGACATGAACCCGTCATCGATGGGCGACATTTCGAGTGAGACAACGCGTCCTTTGTGACCCTTGAAGTACTGGAGGTACTTGTTGTCGTGCAGTGAGTGATACCGGATGGTATCGTCCTCTTTGGTGGAAGCATGGATGATTGCGGTGTTCTTGTGCGTGAAACGAGGCAGGTCCACGCCATACTTCTTAGAGTATAGCACTTTTACTTGCCTACATGGCGAAAGTACACCAGGTAAGGTCAGTTCACGCAAGTGGCGTCTGCAGGACGAATAGAACTCGCTTGCCGGATTTACAGTTATACAGTCTGAACGTCTCGTCCTCTCCAGCAGTGATACACTGATCCCCTCTATCATCAAAGCTCAATCCCGTGATGTGTCTTGGTCCCTGTTGCTGCGAAGGCGAGCGCGAGCCCTGTCCAGGCGAGGACGGTGCTGCGGGCTCGACAGCAGTCTTGAACACTTTCGCCGCCTTAAGCTTGCTCTGGCGTAGACTCTCAGGCACAGCACGCAGTGCAGATTGTATAAGTAAATACCATGATTGACGTGGTCAGGACGACTGTCGAGGAGTCACTGTTGTTCATCGTCGTTGACTGTGGCGGCATGGAGGTAAGGGACTGAACGCTTTACGCGCCCGCGCTCGGAAGCGAAATTCGTGCGCGTCTTGACTCTGTACCACCACCACGATTGCTATGGCCACCCCCGGAGAGCAAGAGGAGTCTGCGAGGCTTTGGAAGGTGAATCGCACGATTCATGAGCTGGTAAAGGATAGGGTGAGTGCCACCAATCATACTATTCTTTGCCGATGCTCACCCGCATCGCCAGGGGTTCCAAGTCTCGGACGACGAGATTAACATGGATCTGGCGACCTTTCGATCGCATTATGCCAGTCAAAGTGGGAATGTAGAGTGAGTGTGTCCTTTTCGATGTTATCTGTCAGGTTCCTGGGCTTGGACGGAGAACGTCGGAGTTCGGGAGAGTATGGTGTATCTGCTTTGGGGTTTGGGGCAGTTGTGGGGACCACACTGGTTCTCAGGTACATCGCCACGCATGTCCACCAACAACGTTGCTGTCCCTCTTTTGAAGGGCGATGTGTCCGGGAATCAAACAAATCCGTCTTTCTCGCCTTCCTTTCAGCGCGGTGTACGTTCGGGAGGTTACATAGCCCCATTCGCGACAAGTATCGGTTCCCTCCATATATTTTCGCGTATTTCACCAGCCGGCCAGTGCATGTGCGCCTTGTGCCACGCTGTTGGATCCAGTCCTAACCGTTTCGCAGCCGGAGTCAGCTGAACTTCTTCACAAACCACCGAGACAACCCCATGCTGCAAATCTTCGTCTTCTTTACGGATGAGAAGAGCGTGGGCATCAAGACGATGAGAAAGTGCGTATGCGTTTTGTACAACCCATCCAACGCTTTCTCATTTGCGCTCATCAGGTTGGTCAATATTTTGGAAGAGAAGAACATCCAGCAGGGCATCATCGTCTTCCCTGGGAACATGACTCCTTCTGCTCGCAAGGTTTGTTGACACCTTGACTAGATCATAATATAGACACATCCTGAACGCCGTCCTATGCATAGGTGATCGTAGCCATGGCAAGTCAGTTCAGGCTGGAAGAGTTTTCGGAATCGGACCTACTCGTCAACATCACCCACCACACTCTGGTGCCGAAGCACGAAGTTCTCACGCCAGAGCAGAAAAAGGAACTATTAGAGACCTAGTGCGTACCTTGCACCGGTATCTGCCATGGAGCACACTGACATCAGCCTCAAGCCGGCTGAAAGAGACCCAGCTTCCCCGTATCCAGCTGGCCGATCCAGTTGCCCGCTATTACGGTCTCAAGCGAGGCAACGTCGTGAAAATTACAAGGCCAAGTGAAACCAGCGGTCGTTACGCCAGCTATCGTATCTGCTTCTAGTCCCCTCCGCGTATTTTTATTCGCCAGCCCGCGCCGTCGTTCATCCAGTTCGGCCTCGAGGGTCCGGTGTCCTTGCTAGCTTCTCTTTGCACTCGATCGTCGCCTGCCATGTAGCATCCATTCCTCCTGTTTTCGCTCACCTTCAGCATTGTATATTCTCCTGATGCCACTGTTCGCAATCGAAACCTGTCCGTGGAAGTGATGTTTGTCCGCCGTCATTTCTAAGATCGTCTGCTCCCCCATTATCAGCCAATATCGCGCTGGCAGTGCTGAGAAGTGAGTGCCACCCCATAGATGCCCGAGATGACGTTGACATGCTGCCGTCTCTTCTAGAGCGCAGTCATTTTGCAGTCCGCGTGGGGAAAGTGCGGGATAATCGCACACCGTCCTGGCTGTGAGTGTCGTCCTCCCTGACATATTTTCCCTCAGGATAGCCGCGGACCTCTTCGTTCCCATACCTGCTGGTCTCTCCGCGGCCATCTTTCTGAGGTTGAAGAGAGCTCGGTATTGGATGCTGCGAGGCTCGACAGCGAGAAGTAGCACGACGACGTCGCCGCGCTTCCTCGAGCCGGCGCGCCTGTCTGTGTTTGGCCATATTGTGAGTCTCTTCCGCTACCCATGACGAGTTCAGCCGCAGGCAGACTGTCGACTTCAGCCTAGCCGAACCCGGGGACATTCCACCGCTCGCTGGCTTCGAACAGGCGGTCGCGACATCGGCTCTTGGGGCTCCATGTAGCACGGCCATCTCGCAAGATCTCAGCGGCACCATCCCTTTCGCCGTCCGCGACACCGCCGAAGCACCAAGACGTCTGGAAACCTCCCGCAGCGCGGTTCAGGAGGAGATGGAGTTCTCGTCGATCGGGTGAGCTGCTCACTTTCGGGTTCTCACGTATCCCAACCCCAAACATACGCGTTCGCGAGTAGTGGCCTACGGACTAGCTTCGTGTGTCGAGCCTGATCCTTATGCCTCCGTGACCATACGCTTTGGGTCGGGGGTCCCGCCGTTCAATAGCAGCATCGCTAACATACGTGATGCAGGTCTCCTGGTTGCACCAAGGACCTGTCCGTTAACCACAGCCTTGTCGGTCTAGCTCATCAAATTGCCACTGTTCGCTCCCGCTGCATTTAGCGAACAGTGTTGTACGAAAGCCGCCGCTGCCGTCGGATGTCTTTCCACAGACATGAAATGATGAGAGGCACGATTGCGCGAGGGGTCCCGAGAGATCTTTTGGAATTGATTACGCCGCCTCCTGGTGCATTCGGGTGCGGTGAGTGGCACAAGGGCTCCCTGCCGCAACGTGACTGTTCTCTGCACCTCGTAGCGACGGACGAGATGGCGCTATGATTACTCCGTCGTGGATGGCTGTTCAGGTCACCGCTGTTGGATGCGACGTAATCTCCGGCCCCCTTCACCGCTGAGCGCCCAACTAGTAGGCCAAGCTCATGTCAGTTGCACAGGTGACTTCACGACAATCCTGCATACTTCGGAGATCTTTCACTAATTGAAGCTCGCAGTGGCAGTACACTCCGGGTACAGACCAGATTGGGAACCTTCAAAGTTCAGGCAACATCCTGGCATCCACCGAACAGCACGATAGCAACGTACAATGTTCCTGTCGACTTTGTTTTAGCTCTGCTACCGGGCCGCAACTGTAACCATTTTCGCACATCATGAGCGAGAACTGTTGTTGATCTTGCTACTCGCAGGGCGCTCCGATGTCTATGCCCGACCGCCAGCGAGTGACTCGGTGAGTTCATTGGAGCAAGTCTACCGTATCGACTGAAACACTAGGATTCGGGCGCGATTTACGAGCGTTGCAGCATGGCGAACACGGGACAAAGCATGCGCCTCTCGTGGCGCTGCAAAAGTGCACCAGGTCCATCCGCTCGCGCAGGGCCGCGCATTTGCTGTGCGGTCTCAAACGGCTGGTGACAATAGCGTGCGAGCAAGGCAGCGGCATCCTCTGCAATCAGTGCCCTCCGCAAGATAGCCTATCCCCGAACAAGTGCGTGCCCGTCGATATGCGCGGTTTCGCTTGGGTTTCGCACCGTTCCTCACTCGAAAACAGGTCATCGGCGGATGCCGGCGCTCGGTCCATATGTGCGGACCCGCACCCACGCCTTCTCATTGGACTTGATCGAGCAGGGGTTCGCATCCCGAGATCCTCTTGCCTTATGCGATGGCTCGCCCCTTAACCGGTGCGTAACCAAGCGAATCTAGGATAGACATTTGGTGATCGACACCCCTTGTCCAACAGGCTGCCATTAGCGCTAGTTTCAACGTGCCTCGCGCCGTCCTCGTAAACCCCGAAGGTCCCCTGCAAGTAAAGTCCAAGCGCGGCGCTTCCCTCTGACAGTCGTCGGGCATACGATGGCATAGCCCGTTGGAGCGCCGGTGCGGTGAGCGGTCCCCGATTCACCGGGTGGGTCACTCAAGTTCAACGGGTCCCAAACGTTTGACTTTCGGGCACCTGTTTCCAGCTGCGGACGTTGCGGTGCAAGAGCTTGCTCAGCGCGAGAGATCATGGGAGCAATCTTGCGCGAGATCCGTATGCTCGCGGTGACAAAATCTGGCATCTGCGTTACAGAATGTTCGCAGCAGCATTGGCAAGATCATCCGTGAACTCGATCGCAAATGGGTTCCCGCCTTCGGCTATATTTTCTGCGTAGACCAAATGTGGGTTACTCATGTTGCAATTCAAGAAATCTTAGCGGTTTCCAGGTCACTCTTCCGGCACGGCTCACGCTAGCGGAGGTAAGTATAAAGACTCCTCGTCGAATGGTGGATAGCTCATCGACAGCTTCACACATACGCCCTACTTCGCTACCCGACGATGTCTGCTCACCAATTCACACTTCCCGATCTCCTTGCAGTCTGCCCTCTCAAGGGATCTACCAGTCCTCACTACGCTCAGGCCTGCGCCGAATCGCGCGCATGGGTTAACGGCTACCACATGTTCAAAGGAAGCAAACAGGCATTCTTCCTCCAGGGGAGCAACGAACTCCTCGTCTCCCACACCTATCCCTATGCTGGATACGATCAGTTCAGGACCTGTTGCGACTTCGTCAATCTGCTCTTCGTGGTCGATGAAGTAAGCGACGACCAAGACGGGCAAGGAGCACGTCATACAGGCGAGGTGTTCCTGAACGCCATGCGCTACCCTGACTGGGATGACGGCTCTGCTCTTGCCCAGATGACTCGGGAGTACGTCTCTTGCCAATGTCCGCGGCCTGTCAACCGATGCTGACTGACTTCGACATGTCATAGATTCAAGCAGCGTCTACTGGAATACGCCGGTCCCCGTTGCTACCGGCGGTTCCTCATCCACTGCGTCGACTACGTTAACGCTGTGGCGCGGGAAGCCGAGCTTAGAGAGCGGGGCGAGGTCCTCGACGCGACCGCGTTCCAGTCCCTCCGCCGTGAGAATAGCGCAATCCGACTGTGCTTCGGCTTGTTTGAGTTCGTGCTTGGTGTCGACCTTCCGGACACCGTGTTCCAGGACGAGCAATTCATGACCCTCTACTGGGCCGCCGCCGACATGGTTTGCTGGTCTAACGTAAGCGCTACCACGCTACTATGCTGATCATCACGCTTGATACTGACATGCGACATGCAGGACGTCTACTCTTACAACATGGAGCAGGCTAAGGGCCACTCCGGCAACAATATCGTCACCGTGCTCATGCGCGAGAAGAACATCGACCTCCAGGCAGCCTCGGACCTCGTAGGCGAGCACTTCCGGGTCCTAATGGATCGATTCACGGAGACGAAGACCCGCCTCCCATCGTATGGGTCCGGTGTCGACTCCGCGGTCGCACAATATGTCGCTGCAATGGAGCACTGGGTAATCGGCAACCTCGAATGGAGTTTTGAGAGCCAACGTTACTTCGGCTCGGAACACAGACGGGTTCGGGAAAACAGGGTAGTCCTGCTGCGCCCGCGGGAGCACGGGAACGAGCAAGAACGACAGCACTGAGGTACGTCTTTGATGGTACACTCAGTCTGGGCCGCGGACTGACAATACGCTTCGCAGCTTGACAGTACCCGGGCGACATGTACCGGTTGACAACGCCACAGACGAACATTATCTTATGACGATCACGCCGGTGCTGACGGATCGTTTCATGCGCAACATCATCTAGTGGAGGGGTGGAAGGAAGGTTACGATATCTTATTGTGTTCCGAGATACAGGATTCGAGAAGCATAATCTGTAGTGTATTTAATGCGCCACACATCATAATCGGAACTATACCGCCATATTATGTGCACACTAGTTCATGACAGCACTCATGGCATGGAAGGACCGAGCCCATCAGATGACCTGAACGATAGCGAGTAGCTGTCGCCACAACGGCAGCTTTGGGGGCCGCGGCCTAGTGGGCGCACAAGGAATATTCGCCCACAGGACCGACCACTGGCAGGTCTTACCGCATGCAGTGTGGCGCCAGTTGTTCTGTTCCTGTCTGTTGACAAAAGGCGTGGGCGTATGGCGCAGTTTGGCTCTCCGCCGGAGGCATTCATGCTGACGCTGGGACGTCACCAGGCAGGCGTCCGGCGAATGCCTGGGAGCTCCCTCGGACCTGAGAGTAATAACCTACCTGCTGTTTGCGGTATGGCTAATTGTGACCCCAACTCCGCGACATTGCTTCCATAGTATTGCTGTGCAGAAGAAGGTAAAGCAAATCTTGGTGAACTTCGGAGCAAGGTTCTGCCCGCAGAGGATTTTGAATGCAGAACTACCGTTGTAGCGGCGCTCCGCTCGATATAGACCAACCGCTCGACGGCGAGTCATCACTCGCCAACGTCAGCGCCGCCTAACGGGGTCCTGCGGATACCGTTACGAACGCCGGAGACGCGTCCGATTTCGGGAAGAGTACAGCTGCCGTGGGCACCATCCTCGCAAGCAACATATCCTGAGACGGGACACAACGAGGTGATGCGGACCCTCCGGTCGGAGGATGCCTCGGTCCAAGACGCAGTCAGCACACGGGCCTGGTGAATTTTGGACCGCTGATGCGAGATCGGGGCATCGAGGGAAGGTCCCACAAGACGCCGCGCTGAGACGTTCAGTCAAGCGCACCTCTGGGAGTCCCTTCGGATCTACAGATCTAACGCAGGGTCGCAGAGATGCAAGGAGATGCCAAAAGATCTCGGTAATTCATAATAATGGACTGACCTTCAGTTTCGAGGTGCGGCCTGCGAACCGTGGACGTGATTACGCGTCCGTGTCAGCCGCTGCTGACGCGAGCACACATGAGTGGTGGGTTCCCCATGATCCGTGCGAGAGATACTGTATCATTTTGCGGTAAGGTAGAAGATTGAGAGAAGTCCCACAGTGCCCGCCTTGTGGTCCGTATCTGGCGCGCTGCCTACAGCCACGAGTCGGCAGAGCCAGTGCGTGCGCGGCGGCACCCTGCATGGGCGCACCCGTAGAGTTTCGCCCAGCGGGATGACGCACGACTGCGCGTCTTGGGCACGCCTGAAAGGGATAAAATAGTGAGTATCATAAGGGGGAATGGTAGAGTCAAGGTACCACGAGATCCTGTCTCATCCCGAATTTTCCCTGCACTTACGGATGTTCGACATGAACTACACTCAAATGGGAGCCACTATGTCGTAACATCCACGGTGGAGATGTCCATTTGCCGGTAATGTCTTTTGCCGATCCAAGTATTGCTGCCGCTAGTACTCATGTTCACGCAAGTACCTGACAGACCATGTTGAGAACTTCGCGTGAGTCTAGACTGTACTGACGCCGAAAGCACGACTGAGTACTTACCCACTAACCCATCCCACGCCACGTCGCACGATGCACGGGCTCGGAGAGTAACGATCTCGAAGCTTTTAGCACAACAAACACCGTCGCACTCGAACGATTTTGACAACTGAAGCGGGGAACTGGCAACACAATGCCAGAGTCGAACTTTGAGATCACTCCTGCTTGAGCGCCAGTAACGTACCACGGCAAAAAAGAATCTGCAAATCTGGATGAGGCTGAGATGGGGCCTGGGCGAACGGTGACAGAGAGGGTTGCGTGGGCGTCGAACTTGTTCAGGTTAACCTGCTGGCCGTGGCACACCTAGTGTAGACGCCCACTTCGGAATGTTCCGGCGAGCGATACCACCGGTTTGTGGCAGTCGCGGTTGCGTGTTGACACTTGCTTCCAACACTCATTATGTCGCTGCTTGGACAGCGTGACTGCAAGCAGGATATGGAACCACCGGCATCTCCTCAACTGTCCCGCGTCTTCCGCGCTGCTCGCATTCGCATGTGGTAACAACAGCATTCCAATCTTAAGGCAACAAGGGTGCTTACACTGGCATTGGTCGATTCGTGGGTGTTTGCTCACAACAACTGCATTGCTGTCGGATCTTCTAGAAGCACTGGCAACGGGCACTCGAGTACTACGCTCTCTTCGTCGTCTCCGTTGTGAACAAGTAACATCCAACCTCGTACCACCTGGACCGCCACATGTCACATCGGTTTCGCCGGATATCATTCGAAGGCAAGGATTGCTCATTCTGGCGTGCAGTATGCATGTTGATTGACTTCCTTCACAATAAGTGTCTGGCAGATCCACACCACAGGTCGACCGACCATATGCAGCGACCATACGTGTCTTGATGAACGGATGAATCTGCCCGTCCTGAGGCAAGGTATATCGATCCTTAAGTCACAACGATTATGCCCGCACGTATAGCACGGTGGCAAGCCCAAGTATCTTTACACCGATTGCGCCCAAATAGGGACGGCATCTCGCCATTATCTCGAGATCAGTTCAGCAGGATTCTGTCCCCTACACTGGCATGAGGCTATGTGCCCCAGGTCCAGGTCAGGGTATGTCCTCTTGCACGGCCATCTACTCTATGATGACACCTTGTTTTGTTTTCTCATTTTTCTCGTCTGCGTGTATGTTTATCTGATTAACAGTAGGTCGATCACAGCCGATAGTCCCTATATGTCGGGCAGTCCGCCGCCGTAGTCGAGTCAGACGGCTGGCATGGAGTCTGGGATGACACGTTGAACCACACGCGTACGAGGAGGCCGTGTCCGTTCTGGTCGGGGAGCGGTTGCTTTTCCCGGTGCGCTCGTCAAGAAGACTGCCGAAGTGGAAAGGTGAGACGCTTTCCATAGCCGAGTGACTTGTATAACTCATCCAACCCATCCTTCGCCAGTGTGATGTTGCTGGCATGACCAATTATAATGAACGGGAGGCAGCGCAGGAGGCATCTCACGCCGAGATGTTTTGTTCCCAGCACGGCGGTATCGCGCGGTCCGCTCGCGCGTCTTCTGTAAATTGCGCGCTTCACCTCCCCTTGACGCATCCCGGAGCGTCCGACCCATACCAAGGCCGACCGGTCGTTGTATGGTACACCGGAGGGCGTATTTTGGGCCGATTCAAACTCCCTCGGAGGCTGGATGAACGGCGACACAATCATCGCGTTGCAGCCACATCCCTCCGAGTCCGTCCCGATGATCCTGGGATGATGAGGAGTTGACGCACGCCCCGAGAGCCCATTCCAGCTCTTCCGCGCCGTGGCAATGCAGGCGGTCGTGGCAAATGGCTACCTGTCGGAACGCTCCAGTCATGACGGAAATATGGACCGCCCAGTCTAGGGTCTATGCCTTTGTGAGACGCGGGGAACGGACAGTCCATCGCGGCAACCAATCCACCGGCGGTCGCGATATTTGTAGGGGGAGGCGGGTACGGCCATAAAAGGGGGCATCGAACGGAGGTAGGTCCTCACTACTCATCCTCCTCTCCCAGTTCATCCACCTCTCAGTCTCGACTGTCTACATTATCTCGCTCCTACACTATTACCCATCTGCACAACATGTCTTCTTCCTCTGCACCTACGTCCTTCGTCCTCCCCGACCTGCACTTGGTCACTCCTTTCACCGGCTCTTTCAACCCTCATTACCCGGAAGCAGCTGCCGAGTCCTCCGAGTGGATTAACAGCTACCGGGTCCTTTCGGACAAGAAACGCGCCTTCTTCCTTCAAGGAGGCAGTGAGCTGCTCTGTGCGCATGCATACCCGTACGCCGACTACGAACGCTTCCGGACGACGTGCGACTTCGTCAATCTTCTCTTCACGGTCGACGAGATCAGCGACGACCAAAATGAGAAGGGCGCGCACGAGACTGGCCTTACCTTCTACAACTCCATGAAAGATCTCACATACGACGATGGCACCACGCTTTGCAAGATGACGAAAGAGTAGGGCCGTCTCCGTTGCTCTTGCACATCCGTCCGATATTGACATCGCGCTTCCGAATCAGGTTTACTTCGCGCCTTCTCAAGCACTGCGGCCCTCTGACCTACCGCCGCTTCATCAAGCACTGCAACGACTACATCGAGGCAGTTGCTCACGAAGCGGATCTCCGCGAGCACGGAATCGTTCTCGACCTCGACTCATACATCACTCTCCGCCGTGAGAACAGCGCAGTGCGGTTCTGCTTCGGGCTCGCGGGCTACGCACTCGGCATCGACTTGCCCGATGAGGTTGTCGAGCACCCCGCGTTCATGGCCATGCATCTGTCGACCGTCGACATGGTCTGCTGGTCCAATGTGAGTTAGATCTGCGGTCTCGACCCTGCAATACAAATTGCTGACGTTTTCCCTTTCCCTTGTTCTTCAATTAACTGCGCCTTTCCATGCCGATCTGTTTCATGCACCCCGCTCCGGTATCGACTCGACAGGACCTCTACTCTTACAACATGGAACAAGCGATGGGCCACACCACCAACAACGTGATGACGGTCCTCATGCGCCACAAGGGTCTCGACCTCCAGGGCGCTGCGGACTATGTCGGCGTGTACTTCAAGGGTCTCATTGACACGTTCCTCGAGGCCAAGCGCACGCTTCCTAGCTGGGGTGCAAAGATCGATCAAGAGGTCGCCCTCTACGCTATGGCGATGGAGAATTGGGTCATTGGAAACCTCAACTGGAGTTTCGAGACGCAGCGCTACTTCGGCCACGCTCGCCAAGAGATAAAGCGCACGCGAATTGTCCACTTGAACCCGCGCCGCGTCCAGGAACCGTCGGACGATGAGGAGTAAGGTACGTCGCACGGGCACTCCATGCTGCGCTCCTGTATTGACCGCTATTCAATCCAACAGCAACCGGAGAGCACTATAGTCCACGAGTCTTCCTCTCCTCAGCTGGCCTCGGATCTTCACCCAGGGTGCCTTATTTATCGCGTCTACCTCTCGCGCTATGTGTCAAAATATCTATTCGCCAGAGCTTGGGTCCCGATCTCCTTGATAGAATGCTACCTTCAGACTATGGACTACTGCTACTATTGCTTCGTTCATCATTGTATCATATCAGCACCTAGATGAATTCTCTACCGTACTTACCCGATATTCGTTCATGTACATGTCTTAGTAGCTCACGAGGTCATGCAAAACGTTTCCAATATAGGACCGGGCTCCCCCGGACCGCACTTCGATGCATCTGTCGCGACTCGCAGCGCGCCGAGTGAAGACCGATCACTGAAACGCTGAGTAGAACCAAAGGCTGGGTTGAACAGCCGCTGCATTCTCCAAATCCGACAAAGCACGAAACTTAGCACAGTAAAGTTGGATGTAATGCTACAGAATGACATATAGCAGTGGTCCATAAGTTGATCAAACTCAACAATCGCAATTGCCCCCAGGTCCAGCCCTTTACCATCTCGTGATATCGGCTTCCGCTTCGCCGAACAAACTCGTCTTCTTGATCGCGAAGTCCTCGATTGGGATCTCGGATTCCACTTCCCCTGTCCCCGATGTGTAGTACTCGGGAAACTCGCCCTTGAGATACTCCAAGATGTGCCTGTTGATGAGCTCGAACTCGAGCAAAAAACCATCGTGTCCCTCCGGAGACGGGATCATGACCAGCTTTGCCTCCGGGATGCCCTCCGCGATCTCGCGCTGCTCTGAAGGCATGAAGAGCCCATCCGATTGGATGCCAATCACGAGCGCACGCGGCGGCTCCGTTCCAAGAACCCGCAGGAGCGCCGCGTTCTCGTCCTCATCGGGCGAGAGCAGACGACCGCGTGCCACGTCGTGCGTGTCAAGCTTGCGAGTGATATGAATGTAGCAGTTGGCGTCGAATCGTGACGTGAACTTGTCGCCCTGGTACCGGAGATAGGACTGCGCAGAGAATATAGGCGGCCGGGGGACGGACGATGTGGGGGAGTTTGGGCGCTCCGCATTCGATGGCAGCGAGCCAAAGCGCGGGGTAGCGGGGCGCGACTGCGAGCTGCGGAGTCCGTCGTTGTGCGCGGCGAGTGTGGTGTCGGCCGACGGATGACCGGGCGAATGGGGGGGCGTAGGTACGGTATTGTCGGTCGCGGCGGACTTCTGCGGCTTACGGCCAAAACGGCGTTCGAACGAGTCCCGGGAGCGGTAGGTGAGCAGCGCCGCCATACGCGCTGCGGCGAGGCCGGAGGCGGGCTGGGCGTCGTAGTATCCATCTTGATAAGACGGGTCGCTGTAGATGCTCTGCCGCTGCGCCTCTCCCCAGCTAATGCACCAAGCCGAGTGGCGGGCAGATGTCGCGATGGGAATGATTCGGCGAACGTAGCCGGGGGGAGAGCAAAGAGGCCATTCGAGAACGGCCATTCCTCCCATGGACCCGCCAATCACGACAGCGACAGAACTTACGCCCAGATGGTCCAGGACCAGCTTGTGAATTCTATCCAGATAATGTGTGAGGACCCTGTACTTTGCCTAAACTAGCAGAAAGACAAACCGAACGTCGTCCCGGATTGTCGTCAGGGGGAACTCTGGACCGTATGGCTTCCCCGTGTCTGGGTTGAGCGTCACAGGCGACGCTGAGCCGTAAGGCGAACCCATGGTATTGGCACAGAAAATGAAGTATCGAGTGGCATCGAACGCCTTTCCCCGGCCCATGAGAGGACCCCACCTAACGACAGAGTCAGATAGGATTCCTCGTCGTGAGAATTGACATACCAGTCCTCCACGTCTGAGCTGCCTGTGAAGGCGTGACAGATGATCATGACATTGTCTCTGGTCTCGTTGAGATTGCCCCACGTCTTGTAAGCGACAGGAACATCTTTGAGAACTTGGCCAGACTCTAGCGTGAATGAAGGGACGTAGAAAACGCTTTGATCTAAGAGATGAGTTAACGCAGACATGGCCGATTGTTAGAATAGCAGGATGATGGGCAGTGCGAGTGATGTCGGAAGGAGGAGCTCGCCTTGATCAACAGGACGAGCTTGTACTAGTACTACGTACTTATTGCGCAATCGTGAAGCCCGTCGTGGCTGAGGAAAGTGCTATCCCGAGTCAAGCCGTTGGAGCCTGATTCACTCCCGATCCACAGGGCCGGATGGGCGCTACGGCGTTGCCCGCATAAGGCAGCCGAGTTTAAACCTCCCACGTCGCGGAACCAGAAACCCCACCGCGCAGCCCGCTGAGCACATCCTACACTGGCTCCCAACGAACAGCTCGACAAGATCATGGACAGCCTATCCGCAGCTTTGAGCTCCGTGAAGGGCTCGGCGGCCCGCTACCCCCTTCTCGTCACGCTTATGGCACTGTTCGTTACGAAGCGACTATGGCGCCTCAAGTTGCGACGCTCAAGAACCTTGCCTCGAGGCCAGGAACGTGTCTTGGTCGTAGGCGCATCCAGTGGAATAGGACGTGCAATCGCCCATGAGTACGCAGCCGCTGGTGCTCTGGTGTGCATCGTAGGCCGCCGGGAGAACGAATTGAATGTGGTTGCGGAGGAATGCGCGAACCGTCTCCCGAAGGCCGCCGCTGTGGGGTCTTCTGACAGGCGAGACAGGCTCCTCGCGCTACCAGGCGACTTCTGCAAGGCGGAAGATATGCTGGCCGTGCGGGACAGCTTGGAAGAAAGTATGTCCCACGGTCTGCTTCTCCGGAAGGCTAGCCACGAGCTTACGGGGCATTGAATAATGCTGACTTTGTTTTTTTTCACCCTCTTAGAGTGGGGTGGTGTAGACACACTCATCATCTGCGCTGGAGTGTCTGCCTTGCGCCCGCTACTCGAGGTCGCTGGGCTGGAAAAAGTCGGCGGTGTCTTCGTCCCTCCCAAGGTTGACGCCTCGGGCGTGCAACGTACCGTTGCTGCTGCGAACGCCGCAATACAGGGGAATTACATTGGCCCCCTTGTGTGTGCCGTGACCTTCGTAAGCGGCACCAGAGCGTTTTTGTGGGCATACCATGACTCCTGACTACATGCTTGCCTCACAGATTCCCTTCCTGTCCGCGACATCTCGAGCCCCTGCCATACTCCTCGTATCTTCTCTAGCAGCGGTAGTTCCGGCACCTACCCGCTCCCTCTACACGTCCTCGAAGGCTTCGTCACTCCTGCTCTACCAGTCGCTTGCGATTGAGCATCCTTCGATCGCATTCTCGTATATCATTCCGGCGACGGTCGAGGGTGACTTCCGGGCGTCTGCTGTCGACGGTGGACTTGTACGCGAGGCCGACCCAAACAGGCACGGTCTTAAGCGGACGGTTGTCGCGAAGAGGTGCATAGACATGATCGATCATGGAGAAAAGGCCGCATTCATGCCAGCTTGGTATGGGCGTGTGGGTCACTTCGGTTATTGGCTTGCACCGTCCATTATCGAGTGGTTGGCCGGTAGGAAGTATAATTTCGCCGCAAAGTGATGTGATAATATTCACTAGCCAAGCAGTGACCCACAAGAGATCCAGTTGATATTCGCATCATAGATTATATGACCCTCCGCTCGCAACGCGTCTCATTATGTACCCCTTCACAGTTCATATCGCAATATGGCATTGCACACCGCCTGCACTTGTATTTACCCCAATATCCGCAAACGGAGCAAATTAACCGCGGTGGTTCACGAGCGGGCGGAGCTACAGCCCTCAGGTACGTTGGCACGCCCGGAGGCATCTGCTCGATACCCTGAGCGCAGTAATGCCCATTAAACGACGGAAATAGCAAGGTAGGTTTGGCACATGACACGGGACGCATGTCATGAGAGAGATGTAGGGCATGCGGCATGAGGAAGGGACGGCGATGGACGAGAAATGAGCGGTGAGCGGTGGGCGACGAGGAGTCAGGCGCGGTCAGCGGGCGGTCGGCGACATGGATGCTCACTCACGGATTCGTCGAGCAGAACGGACAAGTTCTTCTTGTACAAGATGGCGGTGCGGATGTTCATCGTGGATTTCTTTGGTTTCTTCCCGTCCCATTGCCGCTTGTCCGAGATTGTCGCCTGGCGAGCACGGCCCTTGGTCGTGCGCCCGCCCGGCGCAACGCCCTCGTCCTCTTCGTCGGGTTCCCCACTTGCGCCTGCATGCGCCCCAGAGCCGGTGGGTTCGGAGTAGTTCGAGCGCTGGGCAGCCCACCGAGGCGGTGCACGTATCATTGAGACATTTGACCGAGGACCCTGCAGCGTCCGGACGTGCGGGACCGGGGACATACCTCGAGTTCATCAAGATGCCTCTTCGTGCGCTTGGCGATGACGTCGGGGTCTAGAGATCCGTTCGAGTTCTGAGCCTGACGAACAGCTGGAGGATGAAACAGACGCTCCGTGAGCAGTTGAAACAGGTTTGCGATCGACCGATGATTGCGGACTTACGCTGTCTCCTTGCGGGGGGCATTGTTTCTCTCCGCGCTGTCTTTGCAACGTGTCCGTTCAGCGCAGCTCGCGCATAGCCTGGTCCGCAGTGGTCGTTCGTGAACAAGGGCTGGCGCGTCTGTTATCGACTGCCATCTTTGGCAAGTGGGCTATTGAACTGCCGGCGCTTATCCAACCCCGCACAGCTTGCACACGTCATCCATGTGCGTTTGCCCGCATCGACCCAGGCGAGCCTGCCTGGGACAGAGAGTCTCAGTCTTGTCATATGGAGTACCGGCAGCATGCAACTATTCGGCCGGTGCAACTGGGATGAGCATAATACTTACAACGCAACTTATTGTTAGCTGACAGGTTGCCTGGAGACGCGTCAATTGTGACGGATAAACGCAACAAGGTGGCATTTCCCCTCAAAAGGATAGTGTCGTCTCTGGAATGGTGCTCTGTAATTTATGCATCCCCCTGTGACATCCAGTCTAATCGACGCGCCCATCATGCTCCCCGCCGAGATCGACAGGGCCTCCGGAGACGTTGACGAGGAATCTGGTCCAGATAGAGCATATGGCACCACTAGATCCAATGGCGTCGTTCCTGGAGTTGCGTACAACTCATACGGGCATTCACCGTGCTTGGTGCTGGGCGACAACGAGGACGAGGACGACTTTTCCGACGGAGACGAACCCATCAAAGCTGTGACTAGTGGGACTAGGGTGACCCGTGGATGGAGACGTCCTGGTCCCACAGCGACAACTTATGCCCGGAGTGTGTCCGGGATCTTGACCTCGAAGGTGCGGCCGACCCAGTGGGACGTGCGTGTTCTGGTTTGCTGACACTGATAGTGTGCCTCCCTTTCCAGCTACCCCGGCATCTCATGGAGCGTTGGTCGGCCATAGACGAGGATGACGTTCACCTCGCTACACTCCGAGTCTACCACAACACCGGGAGATTTGTCTTAATCCTTCCGCCTTCTCCACAAGACGGCGTTGATGGCCCTGAACAGTTCGAAGGGACTCTGTCAGAGCATGACAGTGCGGACAGGCCTCACAGCGGGTTTGTCGTGGCTCACCAGGACAAATGCGTCCTCGCGTCTTCTGTGGACTGGGAATGCCAGCCGCAAGCTGCTTCATCCTCGGACACGACGTCATCCGGCTCAGGGCCCTCGCACATCGGACACTCTGTGCCAGGGAAGAGGTACATACGTAGCCGCATGGCACTCTGTGGTCGGTGGACGCATCACTGCGACTCGCTTCAGGCCACAAGAAGAGACTTGAACCGGCTCGGGAAACGTATCAAAGCACGCTACACAGCTGGGAACTCAACGAAGCGGAAGGCCGAGCCCATCACAACTGACGGCCTGTCTCGTCTCAGAAACCAGGACGCGCCGATATGGATATTATCTGTAAGTCAAGGCACCCGAGCCCTTCTTGTGTTTGCCCGTAGCTGAGCACTCCCTAGCCACCAAACAAGAGGCAAAAGACGGACCGCATGTTTCGCCTGCCCAAGGACCAGGTGCTGGATGCGCTTTTCCAGCTCTTCCAGCAGAAGGAACACTGGTCCATGAAAGAATTGCGGCAGAAGACAGAGCAGCCGGAAGCTTACCTCAGGGACACCCTCTCCGAAATCGCCACCTTCCACGCCTCCGGCGAATTTCGAGGATCATGGGAGCTGCTTCCCAGTCTCAGACACAGAGCAGTATGTCGGTTCTCTGTTATCGTTACCGAAGCTACCCTGACATGAGCGAATTCGCCGCAGGGCTCGGGCAGCGAGAGTGTTCAAGCACTGGATCATGGCGCAGACGTTGCGGGCGAGTTTGATGCGCCTGACGAGGATAGCCATGGGACCGATGGTGAGGTCGATGACGATGACATGGAACAAATTGCTTAGCTTGCACTGGCACTCGTGTCCCTAGCGTGTCGCTAGCGTATGAGGCGATAGCCCGCCGAAGCACAGGATGTCAGGACAATCTATCCTTGACCCGCCGCCTACTTCTCATCAGACCCTGGTCGCAACGCGCGAGTATGCGGGCATAGTAGTTTCATTGGCCACTAACATAGCCCGCTCCTGCATACATAGCCCCATGCTATACATGTACAAGCTCGAGAAATTGATATTCACAAGAAGACAGATATACTATATCATTAGCACAACAGCAGCAGCGACAATACGTCAACACACATCCCAGAAAGCCAGAGTCGTGGTATTCACAGAAGAGAGCAGGTCCTCACAGCGACCGACAGCAATTGCACAAGTGTCGTGAAGGTCATGAGTCAAAGTTTGAGCAGCGGGCAAGAAGGATCCTATGCGGAGACCGCGACCTTCTTCTCGTCGGACTCGGTGGACATGGTGTCTGTCTCAGTCTCGACGAGACCCATCTGCGCAGTGTCGTAACCGTGTTGCTCGAGGTATTCCCGGAACTATCAACAAGACGTCAGCAACGAGAGAGGAAACGGACGGAGACGGACGAAGAGGATGAAGCCCACCTTGCGGTCCTCGTCCTCCATGCCATCATGGTCTATGGGACGGACGAAGAAGAATGTGATGATAGCACTGAGGATTGCGAGGCCTGCGTGTGCGAGACGGAGTGAGTACAGGGAGGAAGTTCGCTACCTTGGTCGACATACCGCTGCCAATCCAGAAGGGACCGGTATTCCCGATGTTGGGGTCATCGGGGTGCATGGCTTGGAAGTCTGCAGACGTCTCATTAGTCAACGGAATGCGGAGACATGTGGGAAGGTATCCTCGCTCACCATCGACGATGCGTTGGAAGGCTGATAGCACACAAACAAGGTGAGTGATCATTCAAACAGTGAGAGGGAGGAGAGAACCCACCCCAGGTACCACCGAAGGCGCCAATCTTGCCGACAGCAGCAGCAATACCGTAAAACTTGCCACGGACAGCCGTTGGGCCACTCTTCGCAGCGAGCATGCCGAGACAGTTGCCTGGGCCCAGTTCACCGAAGCTCAAGAAGATGCCATAAACAACCTGGAGGACGCGTTAGGTGGCTGCGGCGCGGTCGATTTCTAACTTCACGTACAGCGAATGCCCCGATATGCTCAGTCAGTTGCCTGTACAGGCCGCTCATGATGAAGCCGATAACAGCTTGCGCGAGAAGACCAGCGATCTGATCTTAGTCAGAGGGTGTCGGCAACGGAGAGGGATGTGGGCCTACCATCGTCCACTTGGGGCCGAGGTAATCGACGATAAATGCACCAGCAACGGTACCAGGGATGTAGAACAAGCTATAGAAAGTTGCGTCAGTCAAAAATAACTGATTGCCATGCTCTAGTGCTCACTTGATCACCACCGACCAGCCGAATACGACGCTGAGCGAATCGTTGTTACCAGTGATGCTGAGAGAATGTCAACATCTGGAGGCACGAATCAGGAAGATCGACGCTCACGTGTCGGTGACGGTGGAGGAATACAGGCCGAACTAGAGATCCACTGGATCAGTGCACATTGTGAGCGAAACTCTGTGCGACTTACAGGGTATCTGAACGCAAAGGTTGAGTTAAACTGGACTTGTAGGGCACAAATGGGGCTTACGTGATGAAGTCGTATATGAACCAGGTAATCGAGATGGCCGACAAGCTAACCCAGTACCGGCGGATGATCAGGAGATACGGGATTTTGCCACGGACCATGGAATCCTTCTTGTACCGAATGGGTTCCTCCATGCGAAGTCGCCAGATGAGCACCGCAAGAGCAGGAACGACGCCAAGTCCGAGAGACAAGCGCCAGACAGCGCGAAGGTGATTCTCGCCGAAGATCCAGAAAAGGACCAGCGGAACGAATGCGCCAACCACGAAACCGACGTCAATCATCGTGTCTGCCAGATGCAAGGTATCGTCATTAGACTGACCCCACACTTGCAGGTCTTGACTTACTGGTTGCAAGGGCGAACCAACGGTGCTGGGCGTTCTTGCTGATAGAGGGCTCCTCGGACTGCTCCGACGCAGCGACCGAACCGCACGGATACTCAGCGCCGACACCGATACCAAGGAGGAAACTGCGCCGCATATGTACCGTTAGCCGTGCCTCCGACGGAGACGGAAGCAAATGCACTCACCGGCATGCCATGAGCATAGCAAGCATTCCGCCGACGCTATGGTGCGCGCCCGTGGAGGCGGCTGACAGTGCCGAGAACACAGCGACGATGCCGGTGGCCGCCATCTATGACATCGCTCGCGCCTGATACTGTGCCAGATGGGGCGAGGGAGCTCACCATTCCAAACTTGCGCCCCATCTTGTCGGACAAGTACCCAAACGAGAGCATACCGACCACAGTACCAGCGAATGCTAGACTGCTGAGGGTGGTGGCGTAATTCTTGTGCTTTGCGAACTCATCCCCGTAGATGCGCTTGAGGACTGAGCGGACAGATGGATTGAGTCTTGCTGTAAAATCCAGGCAACCAATTGGAACGTACGAGTGTTGACTGTAGGATACACGCCGACTTGGTGAGCATGTGCTGTGACGGACGGAGCTACTGATGTAGTAGGAACGCACCTCCTCCAATGACGTTATTGGCGTAACCTGGTCCATGTGCACGCGTCAGTTAGGCTGTTCCTGTGCAGTCCGGGAGGACTCACCGTCAGAGAAAAGAGCCGTCCCGCAGCTGCGCGATACATGCCATGAGTATGTAGTTTGACTAGTTGGAGTGTGCAGTCAACATACGCGAAGATAAGGGACACCTGGGAGAGGCCTTTCTTCCTGTAAGCCTCGGTCATCGTCTGAACTACGCGCGGAGCGGGGACGGACGAAGAGGGGGAACGAGGAGGACGAGGGTCGAAGGGCCATGGTCAGCGGGGGTGGGGTATATAACTGCTCATCCTGGCTCTGACCACACGATACCGTTTCCCCGGCGTGACATCTCAACACTTTGATCTTTGATGGGACGCCCGCTGTACCTGGGAACACTCCTTTATCGGGCTCTACACGCACGTTCGTGGTATTCCTGGCCACACTTCTTGACGAGGAAGGCAGCACAGATTCGAATCCTAGGGAATCTAAGTCGGGCTTCTTCTCCTACGCTGTCAATGTCATGCAAGGCATATAACCACGCCGTACAAGGCATCCTCTCGTCCCCTACCAGGCCCTCGAGGCCAGCCAAACCTTCCTTCCTGTGAGGATCGCGACGCGAGCATGCTGCCGTGGTACCTAGGTGTCTCTCGCATCTTTTGACCCCGCCCATCACATTTGTCGTGCTCATTCGTGAACTGCGCGCGCCCGGCGTCCCTGTCGCGCAAAACACACCGGACAAACGTTCGCCGACGCAGGCCGACAGTGGTATGTCGATAATGGACGTGCATCAGCCACGGAAATCCCACCCGTCCTATGGCAAGGATCGATTGTGCTGTACTCGGAAGAAGGTACTTCTGCATTTGAGGCCGACATGGATCTTCCACAGTCTCGATCGAGGGCTTGTTCTGCCATATTCCTGCGCGATGAGCACGGTGCCTGAACCAGCATCTTCATGTGGAAGCCATGTCATAACCTTAGACTACGTACCCGGTGGAACTGGACCGGTAGTCAAACCTCCGGAAAACGCACAGAACCGTGGATAGCCTTCCGGGCACAATATCGACGGGGTCCCAGACAGGAACCTAATCTTCCGTAGAATCCCTTCATCCGCGGGAGAGCGCATCCAAATCAATCCACGAACTTTCCGGACGCGTGGAGACTGGATCCGGGAGAGTTGGAGAGGACAAGTGCATTGATACACAAACGAGATCCGAGCAAACATGGTCGAGGCACACCGAGGGACAGAACGCTTAGTGCTGCATCGACTCCGGGCCGCCACCGTTGCCCTTCTTCTTTGCCAACTCGCTCCTGGAAAGGACCCACGCATGAGTTAGGGGTAAGGACAGAGCGGGATAGCCAGACGCACCTTAGCTGCACACTGAAGTCGTCCTCGATATCGTCGTCGTCCCAATTATCCTCCCACAGCTTGTCTCCGCCCGACTTCGCCGCGCCCGGCGCTGTGCCGCCCAAATGTGCGAGGTCCGTCTGAGAATCATCCCAGTCTAGAGCACAAAGAAGGAACGGTCAGCACACGCGTTCGTCCATCCAAAGTCGTGCAGGCGCGAGGGCTTCCTTGCAACCCACTACACTCACAAGGACATACCTGCTACAGCGAACTCCTCGAACTCGTCGTCTTCCTCCAGCACACCCAAGTGAGGGACGTCATCATCTTTCGTGTGCTCGACTGCCGCAGAGGTGCTCTGAACCGGCTGAGATGTGGACGCTGACGAGGACATGGTGGTAGAAGTGCAGGTGTTGGGAGGAGGACGCGTCGAGCTGGGACGCGTCATGCGCGTGGAAGCGTGGGAAACGGAAGACGCGTGCTATCGCGTCCAGGCGCCTCCCCCAATTCCGCCGCTAGTTGCCAGCTTGTACAACGTAGAGCTTGTCTGGGCTCCAACCCCGCATTGTATGTGACATTCGTCTGTTCCTGCTGAACCACCCGGCCAGCTCGTCACTGGCAGCACTGTAGTTGTGCGGTGACTCAAGATGTCGTCGCAGCATCCGAAGTTGACGAAGATGATGTTCAGAAGAAGAGAAAGACGGGTCTCGAGGCATTCAAGCCGATCTGAAGTGGTTCAAGGATAAGCAATCCGTGCAGTCTGAGTCTCTGCCACTCGTCCATGGGGCTCAAGCGCAGTGGCCCGCCAAGGCAGCACCTGCGGAACGTCCCTCCACTGGCGGTCCCAGTACCACAGATGCTCTCTTAGAAGAATCACCTACGCGAGAGCGATCGCCTTCTCATTCGCCCTCCATCCCCTTACAGCAGGTGTTGCAAACGAAGACTCGACTACCTACCTTGCCTGCAGACGCGTCACCTTCCCCGTCAGCTCACAAGAGGGCATTTGTGAAGCAGAAAGGGAGGGGGAAGGGCCCACCCGGATTCAAGGAACCACCGATACCTGTGGGACAGTCACAAGGTACGGGCGAAAGTGTGCGTGGGCATGTTGTGGGCATGTTTCGGTGGACGTGAGCTCTGGGTCGGAGGTGGCCTCCTCGCATGCCCAACAAACCCCATCGTCGATATCCGCCGCGGAGTTGCCTTCGTCCGTGTCGCCGTTTGCGCACAATCTTATCCGCGTGCTGAGCCTCAGACGGTGCCATTCGTCATACCAACTTACACGGGTCCCCCTCACGCTAGCTTTTAAACTGACCGCTGAAGAGGTAGTGCAGGTCGAACGGTGGAAGGGTCGTGATCGGAGTGAGTGGCTACCCGTAATTGATCTGACGAAAGCGTAGCTGACACCCTAGTGCAGCGGCCTGACAGCTAGCATGTGCATCTCTCTGGTGTCTTATCCAAGCTCTCAGTGCACCGCGAGCTTCGTAGACGAAGGAGACAGAGCTGCTGTGGACATTGTCAAGTGCGGTCATCCGGCCCAGTGGCCCAGGGACTCGTCTCTCTTCGCACAGCTGGACGCCACTGCTGAAGGTGACCCGCCGCAGAGCATTGCGCTCTCACCCCCCTTCACTCAGGTACGCATGTGTCCATCGCGGTCAAGGTCCACGGAAACATTTGCTGAAGACGGTTCAATATCAGTGCGAGCCGGATGAATCTGTCGACCTCGGCGCACATGGCTCCATCCGGGCGTTGATACGCTGCAGATATACCAGCACCGCGACTACTCAGATCGGGCCTTTGTCATTGTCCTTCATCATCCTACGGCTGCTCAGCTGGCCGAGCTCCAACGACTCCGTAACCAGGATCGCTCGTGGCGGGAGATGCTTGGAAGACTGGGCACATTCAATATACCCGTGCCGACGGTGATGATACCGACCTTCCCCAGGGTGAACGCTGTAAGTCGCTACCGGCCATCCTGAAGTACGCATCTGATGCATAATCTCCTGACCTGCTGTGCCAGATGTGCGACTCCCCCCTCGGATGAGTGTAGGAGCTCAAGGTTTGTCCCTCGCTGTCGCAGTTCTTGCTCTCGCTTTCATGATACAGCCAGTCGGTCCTCATATTCTGTTCAGTAGCTTTGTTCACTTAATACATCGATGTCGTTTGGGTTCAGGGCGCAAAATTGCTTGGAGGACAGGCGTGGCGTTACGAGTAGTGGCTGCCTGGATGCATTCCGCCGCGCTGTTCTCGTGGCTGTTGAGTCTCGGTTCTGAATACACCCGCTTTATGAGTGCTCACTTACGGTCGAAAAACAGTCGTAACTTCCGCACTCTGTGTTACTGGTTGTTGGGCCGTCCTTTCTGCACGTCGATAGGCCCGTCAATCGTCTGCCTAGGGGAGACAAGTGTTACTGTACATCCTTACATAAGTACTGTAAGTGGGACGCGTTGGCGCCAGAGGCGCTAGTACTAGTAGGTCGCGTCGCTTGTTCGCCCGAAATCGGTTCTGAGGTCTCCTCCTCCTCCTCTTCCCTTGCACTCCCGGTCCTGCAGGCTAAAACGACGACGAGATGTCATCCAACTCCTCCAACGTTCTCTTTGACGACATCTTCACGATCAACGCCATAGACAAGGAGGGCAAGAAATTTGACCGAGGTGCGTGCTCTGCGCATCTGCTTCGCATGTGTACGCCACTCACACTACGTCCTCTGTTGTGCACAGTCTCGCGTCTATATGCACACTCGAAAAACTACGACATGGAGCTGACGTTGGACTACAACGTTGAGCTCTTCCCCCTACAAGCAGGCCAGTCGTTCGCGCTCGCGCTCGCATCATCACTCTCCCGGATACCGCAGGGCGTGGCGGGCGCCGCAGACGACGAGGAGAAGGACCGGGATGTGTGGAGGCCAGACGCGAAGGGACGGAGAGGGTTGGACGATGACTACGAGTACGTCATGTATGGGAAGGTGAGTATGCTCCCGCTCTACGGCTCTGTCCGACCATCTTCTCGCTCGCCGCCTGTCCCTTCTCCCTCAAGCGACATCCACGGCAGTCATTCCGGCGTTTTGGACGGGACAGAAGGCATGCCAGTGGGCGAAAATTCGCCGCGCGAGGTTACCTTTCGGCCGGGTTTCAGGCTGAAGGAAATCATTTGGCCGGCCGCGCTCTGAGACGAGACACAAGGTATCCTTGCGCGGCGTATATCTCTCGCCTTTCCGCCCGTCCGAACAGCGGGTATCCCAGCCGTGCATCATCCCCTGCCCGTGAATGATTGACCAAGGAGTGCAGATGGCTGACGTCACTCTGGTCTTTGCAGGTGTATAGATTCGACGGTGGTTCAGCGGAGGTTGTGTAAGTGGCCTTCGGATTCGCCGCGACCACATTACAGTACCTGACTCGCCTTCCCACAGGACGGCGTATGCGTCGTTTGGTGGCCTTCTGATGTCCCTAACAGGCTCGCACAGGCATATGACGAACATCGTGCTCGGGGACCCTGTATTCATACTTCTGCGTCGGTAATGCTACGGCGCACGCTCGCGCCCATTGTATTTGTACGCCAGTTCTCTTGAGTTCTCGTCCCCATAGCCTTGTGGTATGCGACCATCGCAGGCCAATTCGTCTTCCAACCCTAAGCCCGAATTCTGCTCGCACTTTTGGAAAATGGCTCCTAGGCACTCTTCGATGTCAAACAAGCGGAGGACCATACGGCCACACCGGGCTTGTCAATGATAATCCACTACATGAATGATTTCCCTTGTCTGATTCCTCGGACAAGTCGTCGAGCTCGTCTTCGAAGCTTAGTTCAAATTGCCAACGTCCCGAGAAAGGACTGAACCAGGGCTAGCGGATGCACCGGGAGAGGAATTGCTTTCGCATGAGGGCTTTCCTCATAACATCGACTATGAGAGGGCTTCTTGTGTCTTTGAGTAGCGACCGCGGAGTGAGAGAGTTGACGGCGTCGAAGACGAGGCGGAGCAGACGGCGCGTCCATACTCGCGTCGAGAGCATCGACCAGCGCGCCACCGCTTCAAGTTCAGGTGTCCAGGCGCCTGCTCCCAACGCTTGTCCTCCTCTTCCACGGCCTCCTGTCACTGCGACCTCCCCGTCCGTCGCGTCCTCCCGCCGCCATCCCCGCCACCCCTGCGATGACGGCGTTCCTGCCGCTGGACGCGGCCACGCCGTTACCGCCCTCACCAGCGTTCCTCGTGCCCTCGCCCGACCCCGTCAGCCACATGAAGCGGGTCGTCAAGGCCGTTCTCAAGGCGCGCCGCATAGCAGTCGTCTGCGGTAAGTGGCGAGCATACAGCATGCCTTGGTGCGCTGTCGACTCATTGAACGCGGCGCTCTAGGTGCTGGTATCTCTGTCCAGGCCGGCATCCCTGACTTCAGATCCTCTGAGGGCCTGTTCCAGTCTCTGAAGAAGGACCACCCGACGCTAAGCTCGGGGAAGGACCTGTTCGATGCCTCGGTATTCAACGTGAGTATTGTATCTGGTTGTGGAGCTTGCTGCAGAGGTCGTGATGGACGCCGCGACTCATGGTCGGCGCAACCCCTCGCAACGCCGCCGCGCGATTCGCCTCATACATGGATGCCACACGCAATCGCCGTGGCCAGAGGCAGCAACAGGAAGAACACTGCATATGGCTACGAGCGCGGTGCTTCCAGGGGATATCATTGAGAGTGTCTCGTCAGTCCTCAAAGGGGGAGCTGCATGGGGGTTCAATTTGCCTCCTCACGATGACACGGCTATCGCGAGTTCAATCACACGCAGCTCAGACCTCTCAGCACCTGCTGCTTCACGGCCGGCGTCGCACGAACTCACGAACATACATCTAGTCGGAAGATACTACTTCGCTCTTCTGCCAAATGATCGGACAGCTCTCGCAATTGTCGGATGCTGCCCAGCCCACGGCCTTTCATCGCTTCCTTCGTATGCTCGACGAGCGCCGGCGCCTTCTACGAGTGTACACGCAGAACATCGACGCACTCGAGGAGAAGTCGGGCCTCACTTTCGGCGTACCTGAACTCGACGCTAAACGGACTAAGCCTCGCTCTACGAAGGGAAAGGCTGCTCCTGTTGAACTGGCCGCTCCCGCTCCTGAGGAACCATCAACAAGTCGGCTACCATCACCTCCTGCGGAGACGCCGAGATGCATCCCTCTACACGGCACCTTACAGTTCATGCACTGTCAGACTTGCACACACTCGTTCCCCCTGCGCGACTACGTCGGCTCTCTCAAGGATGGGACACCTCCGGCCTGCCCTCAGTGTACTGCCATCGAGGAGACCCGGCAACTCGTTGGCAAGCGGTCCAGAGCTGTTGGCCGCTTACGCCCGAGTGTCGTGCTCTATAACGAGGATCACAAAGACGGTGAGGAGGTGGGCAACGTCGTCCGGAAGGACCTCATGGGAAGCGCGAAGGGCAAGGGTCGTGCCGGAGCGGACCTCCTGCTCGTTGTGGGCACGAGTCTGCGTGTTCCCGGGACGAAGCGCATCGTGCGCGAGTTCTCAAAGGCCGTGCGCTCACGGCATGCTGCAATGAATACTCCCGCCGACGAGCCCTCGACATCTGCCCACGGTCTCGTGACGCCCACACCCTCTCCTCGTCGGTCCCCAGCGGAGGACGAGGAGCCTCCCGTACGGACAATCTATCTTAACCTGGACTTCCCCGTTCCCACGAGAGAGTGGGATGGTGTGTTCGACGTGTGGATACGTGGGGACGCTCAGTCTTTCGCCCGGATGGTACAGGAGGAGCTTGAGCGGGAAGAGCAGGCCAAAGAAGCGGCTGAGGAACGGCGGCGGAAGCGAAAAGAGGCAGCTGAAGAGACCGCACGACAGGCCGAAGAACAGGAGCGGCTTGCGGAGCAGCGCAGTAGCCAGGAAGGTAGCGCGAAGAAGGGCAAGAAGAGGAAGTCAGAGAACCACAGGGACGCCCATGCTCAAACGGCGAAGAAGCGGAAGACTGGTGTTCCACCGCTGTCTCCTGTATCACCGTCGAAGAGCTCACGCAAGGCGGGGGCGAAGGAGAAGAATATGACCCGGAAACGAGGCGACACTACGCTACCCACTCCTCCTGTTTCCAAAGACGACTCGTCGAAGCGTCTTGTCATCAAGGTCCCGGGAAGGCGCAAGGAGTTCCCAGAAGTGGTCATCACGACGACGCCGTCGAAGAATGTACGTGACCATGGGCCCTTCTCGTCATCTCCGTTGTCGTCTCCTCCAACATCTATCTGTCTCTCCCCGCCAGCCCTATCGAAGACCGCGAGTTCGATGACCCCGCTATCCTCGCCGCTATCTTCGCCACCTCTTTCCACTTACGCCGAATCTGTGTACGACCTCTCGCATATAAGCAAAACGTTGTCGCAGATCTCGCCGCTCTCCTCGCCGCTCTCCTCCCCTCCTGCCTCCGTCGGTTCAGCCTCACCACCGAAACCGATCAGGACGATCAGCGGCGCGACGCAGCCGTCGTCGCCCCTGTCATCGCTGCCCGCTTCTCCTTGCTTCGAGGAGCTGCCGGCGTTCCGCCGCCAAGACATGTCTTCTCCGCCATCGCCATCGCCGTCCCCCACTAAACGGCGCCGTACGTCTGGCGGCCTCGGTGAGTATATGGGAGCTCGTCCTGGCAAGCCGAAGCCATACAACTTTCCCCAACACGCGTACGGCTACCCCGAAAGCGCTCGTTCCTCGGGGTCCAGCGATGAAGGAGAATACGCCCCTCGTGGGGACCCGGAGAGTCGTTTGCCAACGTCCTATATTCGAAGTCAGAACCCTCCCGCGGATGGTCGTAGAACAGGACGCATCCGCTAAGGATACCACGCATACAGTCTCATCCATCCATCGACCACGTCCATATGCATGGATCGACACATTGCTACCTTCGCATCATCCTTGTACATTGGACCATGCACGCGCAGCTTGACGGACTGATACTCTCTCTCTGTTACAGTCGGGCTATCTTATTTTTATTTGTACGAACAGATTCAGATCTAGCATCTCCATTCGGCCCTTGAGCACACGCATATATGTACCATGGTGTACAGTTTCGAACACTTTACGAGTACGTTCTTAATCCTCTAATCTATATATGCGGCTTCTAGCTTCCGGGACATTCGCAGTCCTAGGCTTGGCAAGACGTTCTCTGTCTGTCGCTCGCAGCACCTGCCTCCGGCACGCCATCTCTACTGGGTCACTCACTGCAACGGCGGTGTGTGGGGGGTGACTGGTCCTCGCGCTTATATACCCTTCACATGCAGGCATCCGCACCCGACGACGTTCAACGGCACAATGTGTGTGTCTCTTTCTCAGTGTCGTTGATGGCAGGTTCTGTATGTGTGCCACTTGTTTACGACGCGTCGGTCGGTCGTCTTCACGCCGTATGATATATTGCTGGTGCGCAAGGGACAGGCGAGACGTCGCTGCTCCTTACGGAGATCGACTACATCACTACGGACACCACTATTTTTGCCACCGGTCATGAGGTGGAACCTCTTGTCTTAGGCGTCGACCGCGTTTTCCCAGATAACCGGCTGTCTTCGCCTGACAAGGGTCGGGACGGAGGCTCTCAGAAGGCGTCCTATATCGTGAAGGGATACTCTTCGTCAAACTGTTCCTTGTCGAGCTTACGGCCGTATTTGTTGATGAACTCGGTCAAGGTGGCGTTGAGGGCTATAGGAAACTGAGTGAGTACACGAGGCAATGGAAGAGAAAAGGATTACTTGCCATCGAGCGAGACAGGCTCTGTGCATTGCAGGGAGTAGTGATCCGAATGCTCGTGAAGAAGGGTGAGGGACGGAGGAAGAGGGGTACCTTCGGGTATGACGTAGACGGTGATGTTCGTGCCTCGGAAGTTGCGGACCACTTCCTGGAACATGGGCGACAGAGGCGGTCGCAAAGAACAACCGTTGGGACCTGTTAATTGAACGAGGATGAAGCAAAGGTCGGGCGGAGGGAGTGTTAGCAGTACCGATGAAGTTGTCGCCCTCGGCGGGATGGACGAGGCCGTCTTTGAGCTTTAGATCATAGCTGAACCGCTTGAGGGCTTTCTGTTGCTCGTAGTCGCGTAGGCGGACGTTGGTACCAGACTGGACGCGTGCAAGGTCGACGGGAATGTGGTCGAATCGGCCCAGGAGCGGCCGGGGCGAGGGGGCCTTTGCCGCTGCAGCATACTGACGTCGCAGAGAAGGCAGCAAGGAGCGCGACGCGTGACGCGACGCGCAGAACGCGGGGAGAGAGCTCAACATCGCGTTGGACGTGGTCGAAGACGTGAGGGCGCCCCCAAGCGGGCCAAGCTACGCGCCATCGCTTGTCGCCCCGAAGATACCAGTGTGTAGGCACAGCCTTCCAACGGCCGACTGGCCTAATGGTTAAGGCGTCAGTTTCCGGCGTGAATTGTCAAGTTTAAGCTGAAGATTCTGGGTTCGAATCCCAGGTTGGTCGTGAATAGGCGGCATATTCGTTTTTGCTCAGTATGTCAACGGACACGGCAGTAGCACTTTCAAAAGTCAAAGTCGACGAGTACAGGATCATTCTTTCCGTGCTCTGGGTGGCAGCGGGCCGCAACTTCGCGAGTGACGTGTGACTGCCCGTTATAGCACAAGAGGTAGGTCACGCACTGTCACGCGTTGTGCAACTCTGCCGCATGCCAGTCCCGAGTCCGCGTCCTTGCCTCTCTCCTTCGTCTTCGTTTCTCAGCCCTTTCCTCCCCACCTGCCGACGCCTATAACGAGCTGACCCGCGGTGACTATGTCGTTCTTTGGCAGCTCGACCTCGGGCACCCTCGGTTCCAATGCTCCAGCAGAGAAGGACATTGAGGTCGCCGACCCTCCGACCGACTCAATATCCAGCTTGGCTTTCTCACCAAGTGCAGATTACCTTGCAGTCGGTTCTTGGGACAACAACGTACGGTTGCAGAAGCGTTTGACGCGTCACGATGGGCTTGAACTGATGTGCTATGTACCGGTTGGTGGTTAGGTCCGGATTTACGAGGTGGGCCCGAATGGCCAGTCGCAGGGCAAGGCTATGTACCCGCACCAGGGGCCTGTGTTGAGCGTATGTTGGAACAGGGTGCGTGGTCTCTCATGTCCGAGTAGCAAGAGATATCGACGGCGGCGCGACATTCCAGGATGGAACGAAGATATTCTCCGGTGGCGCGGACAACGCAGGGCGCATGTTCGACGTGACCACGGGCCAGCCATCGCAGGTCGCTCAGCACGACGCGCCCATCAAAGTTGTGCGGTGGATAGAGTCTCCTCAGGGCAGCGTGCTCGCGACGGGTAGCTGGGACAAGACGGTCAAGGTGCGTTCATCCTCTGTGTCATACTGTTCGGCCCCTCATGGTTGGCCGACGTACATAGTACTGGGACTTGCGGACACCGAACCCAGTGTCGACTGTTCAACTCCCTGAACGGTGTTACACATTGGACGTCGTATTTCCGTTGATGGTCGTCGGCACAGCCGAGCGCCATATCCAAGTGTTCAACCTCCAGAACCCCACTACTCCCTTCAAGGTCAGTGTTTCCGGTGCTTAGACTCCGACATGTGCTTACGGGGTGGGTCATCATCCAGACCTTGGTTTCTCCACTCAAATGGCAGACGCGTGTAGTGTCTTGCTTCCCCTCTGCGAACGGTTTCGCCGTGGGCAGCATTGAAGGGCGTGTAGCCATCCAGTATGTCGAGGAGAAGGACTCGTCAAACAACTTCTCGTTCAAATGTCACCGACGCGACTCTACTCCCACGGGCAAGGACCAGTCCCTCGTCTACGCCGTCAACGACATTTCATTCCACCCTGTGCACGGCACATTCTCCACGTGCGGTAAGCTGCATCTCTCGTCCCCCGCGCAATTAAACATCCTTGACTGTCGACTGATCCACCCTGGTCTGCAGGGTCCGACGGCACCATCAACTTCTGGGACAAAGACGCGCGCACGCGTCTCAAGTGTACGTCTCCCCTCCATTCTATACGTCCGTTTCTAGGCTTACCGGAGCATCTCCAGCGTTCGACCCTGCCCCGGGCCCGGTCCCATGCACGACCTTCAACCGCACGGGCACGATCTTCGCGTACGCGGTGTCGTACGACTGGTCCAAGGGCCACTCGGGCATGACGCCCGGCCACCCGAACAAGCTCATGTTGCACGCGTGCAAGGACGAGGAGGTCAAGCGCAAGCAGACGAAGCGGTAAGGCGTGCTAGCAGTTGGTACCTGGGCTCCTGCACTCCCTGTCCCGCTTTGTGGTCGATGCTCTCACCTTTGGTGGATAGCGCACGTCTGGGGAAGAGCGCGAGATGTGTTCATACTCATCGGTTGAGGAGGAGGGTGGGACGGAAAAGTACGTCGTACACATGGAATGCGATACACCCCGCTGTAACCTCATCACCCTCGGCACTCGATGTCGAGTTATCCCGTCTTGTATCCTGTTATATTTCATATCTTTTTAGCCTCATGTCCAATGCTATCGTGTTGTGCTGTATTGTCATCCAGCAGGCCTGAAGGTTGCTTCACTGCTTGTAAGCGATGGTACTTGCAACTTGCTTTGCTACGAACATGTCGTGCACATCGCAACACGGACGTCAATAGATGGGTCACAACAGAACAAGACATGCCATTAGGACGGGCTACACGACTCTTAACTAGCAAACGATTAGATCTCTTCTCTCTACAAGTACCTAGATGGCGCGGATAATGCCTCGCCCGCCCGCACGCTACCGCAGTGCAGCGCGAGCGCGGGGGCTATGCGATGGTTAATAGTAATGTACATTTGACTGAGTCGTGGCGTATCGTGGACGTGAGGAATAAACAACATGCGCGCAAGCAGAGTCAGTGGGCGGTATATGGGATAACATGAACAAGCACAAACGAGCAGCACAGAACGGCATATACAAGACGAGAGCACAGGGAGCTCTAGAGGTGCTCACTGGTCCTTGCCAAGCGCTGCTTTTTGCTTCTGGGCCTCGGCGGCCTTGACGTCCAGCATGGGGTCAAGCTCAGAGAGCGGCTGCCGGTAGGAGTTGCCCATCCTGTCTGCCCACGTGAAGTACTGTAGGTGCGAACCGCGTCAGCATGTCTGTCCACAACGCATCGCGCGACAAGTGCGTACCTGGCCGTAGTTCACGGTGAAGTAGAGATGGTGCAGTGTATGATGCGCCGGGCCGTTGATGATTGTCTCGAGGGGGTGACCAGTGATCATGTCCGAGTCATGGATGAGGATGGACCAGATGTTGACGAAGACGAAGAGCCCGAGGTACAACATACGGTGGAGGGGGAAGAGGTGGATGAAGAGGTGGTACGGGATTGACTGGGCATAGCCGTCGAGTGGGTGGAACGCGTGCGACGAGAAGGGCGTAGGGACTGCGCGGACGAAATCAGTACGCTGCGAAGGAGAGGTGGGGCGCAAAAGCGGCACTCACTGAGCCATTTGTGGTGCGGCTTGTGCAGCCACTTGTAGCAGATGGGGTGGTGCTCGCCGCGGTGGATCCAGTAGATGCAGTAATCCGTAAACAAGAGGAAGCTGAATCTCCATGAGCAAAGTGAGAAGTCTCGCGAGCGGTGGCGGGCACTCACAAGAATATTGAGAAGACAAAGTAGCCCCAGCCGTATTCCGAGACATCGTCATAGAGCTTGGAGTGACCGCGAACCTCGGCAAGGAACCAGGGGACGGTGAGCAGCGTCATTCCTGGGAATGCCTTCAAGCTGCATTGAATCTCAAGCTTGACTTGGTTCTTGAGGAAGCGCGGATGCTTCATCATGTCGTGGTTAAAGATGTACTTGTAGGAGAGGCCGGCGATGAGGAAATAGAGTACATGGATGCCGATGAGAGTCATGACGAAGAGGGAGATGAGCTGGCGCGGCATGTAGTCCCGTGGCCATGCCGACGCGACGTTGCCGGACTCGACGAGAGGGCGGTGAGGAGCTCGCTGGTGAGTGGTGGATGCGGGATGTAGGAGATGAGCTGCGACCATGCTGAGGGCTGGGAGGCCGGGGGTAAGACGTGAGAAGAGGCATTGTATAGGCCGGCCGCATTGGAGGTGGCGGTTGTGAATGCGGACACGGGGAGAAGCGCAGCCCAGGCGCGATCGAGGACGTAGTCGTCTGCGAGCTTGAGGACGATGTCCATGTCGTCTGAGCTGGCGGTGAGCTAGGCTGTGGGCGTTGAGTAGGCCGGCAGCAACGGGGACGACGACGAGAGGGACCGAGCTGCCCGTCCTGCTTATATTCAGAGCGCGCAACCGAAAGTCGTCCCACTCGCCTCGAATTTTGGCACATGTGATCTGATTAGATCATGGGCATCTAATCTTGCCGCCGGCTGCCCCGGCCCAGTGCGTCCGCGCTGCTGACCGACGCGCCCCTCTGTGTCACAGTGCCCGACGCAGCACGCTGTGCACAGGGTGCTCGCCGCCGTCGCTGGCGATGCCCCTCCTCGTCCCGGCGATCTGCAGCCCGCCCCTCTGCGCTTTCCTGGATCGCCCGAGCGCGGCTGAGGGCCCCGTGTCCGCACTGGGTCCGTCTGTGGAGGCCTAGTGGCGCCCCGGCGAGCCGACTCGCAACCCTCACCGGCACCGCGTCGTCTCATGCCCAGCGACACAGGAAATAGAACAATCCGCGTAATCGTACCACTCACCTCCATTGCCAACGTTGTGACATGCGCCCAGGTTCACGACGGACATGCCACGCCGGCGCTGCCGGGCGTCTCCCCGCAGTGATCATCCTGGACGCCTCGGTCTGGTCCTGGGCTCTGGAAAGGCACTCGAGCTCATGCTGGTATCTTGTCAACGTTTTCCGCGCGGGACCTGGGCGGAAGGTGGGTGAAGTGAGGGGACAAAGGAGCGTGCTCAGCGTCAGGTCGTCCGTTCGCCCTAGGCCAAGTCATGTACGTCACAGTACCGATCGGGCCATCTTCCCGCATTCGTCGTGCTCACTCGTCCTTCAAGCAGGTTTGTACATCTGGGCCTAGCAGCTTGGATACCACTCCAGTGACCAGATGCACTTATCCTGCATATGAAGGGTATTTCGGGCCTAGGTTTGCGCATCTGCCAGTGCGCCGGAGTCTGGAGGATGTCGGAGGCAAAGGAGGGGACTACTGTGCAGTCGACACTTTGCCAGCACATATATACCCTCGCTATCGCATCGCCTTTCAGTGTGAACATAACCAATTGCGTATCTCCGACAATGGTGACAAACTGAAGGAAGACGCCGTCGGCGAAGTCAGAGGGCGAACTTCCATGATTCAATCTCCTCTGTGTGGCACGATGCTGCGGCGATTGTGCAGCTTAGACTGACAGACGTTCAGTAAGTTCGGCTCACGTTTCCCAACGCAACGTACAAATGTTCGTAGATCCAAGCAATCGTTTCACCTTTCACGCTGTAGTATATAGGTATCGTCCGTTCGGGTAAACATCCACCTTCTAGATGTGCGCGAACTCGTCCGTTGCCTGCGACAAATGAATCACTATCTCTTTCCCCGTGGAAGGGAGGAGGCGTACCTTCACCAGCAACTTGCTCGTCCCCGGCTCGCGGGAGGAGTGCCCCGCGTCGGGCACGATGTGCAGTGTGATCTCAGGCCAGACCTTCTTGAGCGCGTAGGCGGTCGTCGCCGGGCACACAACGTCGTAGCGGCCTTGCACGACGACGCACGGGATGTGACGGCTGCGTGCGAACCTATGAGCACAGTCCTCGTAGCCTGGATGGAGGGCTCACATCTTGTCAATCTCCTGCTTCTCGAGCAGCTGTCCGTCACGCATGAAGCCCTGTCAGCACGCACGCACTGCGTCAGCGACGTGGCCAGACTACACTCGACCAAGGACCTACGTTGTTCACGAAGTAGTGGTTCTCGATCCTCGCGAACGCACTGCAAGATGCATCACAACCCTTGTCACCGCTACTCAAAGGTACGATGCAAGAGGCAGACGTACTTGGACCATTCGCTGTCGTCCGCCTCGGCGACCTGCTTCGGGTCGACGTGCAGCTTGGACGTCCACATCTCCCACTTGGTCCACGCGCGAGCCGCGCGGAGTCGCGTCTCGTCGTCCTCCGAGTTGAGCTGCGGGTGGTACGCAAGGACGATGTCGCCCCGCTCAGCCTCGGGAATCGGAGCGATGAATTCTTCCCTGTGGGCGGGAGACACTGAGGTCAGCAGGACTCCACAGGAGAGGAGGTGCGGCCTACCAGGCTTCGGGGAAAATGTGAGACGCGCCATCTTGGTAGAAGAAGCGCAGTTCGCTGTTCGGAGTGGTTAATATCGCCACGATACAGAGAAGGAACGGCAAACCTCTTGCGCAGCGTGAAGATGCCGCTGTGCATGATTATGATATCGATTCAGACCCCTTCCACTGCCCTTGGTCATGGAAACATACCGGAGCACCAGGGTCTTCACTCGGTCCGGATGGGACTGCCAGTCGCGGCAGCATTAGTCCTCGGAACCACGACGCGTTATCAATAGGCAACTGCCCACCTGCGCATACGCGAGAGAAAGCGTCGACCCCTTGGAGCAAGAATCGCGTCGCATCAACATGGGCACGAATGTCTTTGTCGGCAGAACGGCTCACCCACGAGCCGCCAAAGACGTGCCACTTGTCGATACCGAGGTGCTCACGCAGCTTCTCGATATCCTTCACGAGGTCCCACGTCGTGTTTTCCTCGAGCGATGCCGTCCTGCGCAATCGAATCAGACGCACGTTCTACGATGCAGGTCAGTCCGATCAGAAGCACTACGCACGGAGTGGAGTTGCCAGAGCCTCTCTGGTCGAACAGGACGATCTACAGCCCAGCCGACGCATACGAGTCAGCGTGTGGTTAACACAGCAGCATGTACGTCACGTCACGACCGCGCACCTTGTACTTGCTCGGATCGAAGAAGGATCGATCTAAGGGATCGGTGCCGCCACCGGGGCCCCCATGCAAGAACACGACTAGATGCGCACCAGTCAGCGGGATGGACGACTGATCGCAGCGCAGGCCCGAGTTCCAGGACCGGGATGCACATACTAGGATTGCCGTCCTTCTTCCCGCTCAATTCATAGCTGCAACAGCAAGAGAGCGGTATTAGTCCCGAGGGCCGCGATCCAGGATATGATATCCAGGATGGCTGCGCGTACTAGAGCGTGTGGAGGTCGGAAACCTTGAGCTTGCCGGTCTCGTAGGGCTCGATTGGAGGATACATGTAGACGGTACCGGCGGGACGAATGGTACTGTAAAACCTCTGATTGTGGTTGACCTGCCTGGTGCGTTTGATGGTGCTGGGTGCTTGATGAACGATATTCCAGCTAGTGGATGGCCGCACTGGGTAGCCCAACCGGCGGGCTGCACGGTTCAGGGCGAGAAGCATTCAGGATTAGTCACACCTGGTTCTTGATGGCCGCCTGTTGTGTCACAACTCCAACTGTTGTCCACGCGCCTCCACGAGCCTGAATGGTTACGACAGCGCAATGTACTTGCAGCATGTAAGACGATGCATGACGTTTCATTGAGAACGGCTCGGCATGTGGCAGAGACTATCACTGCTCACCATGGCACGCGTGAAAAAGAAAATTTTCTGCAGCTTCGTCAATGATGAGAGTGGGATTCGAACCCACGCCCGTGAGGACCAGATTGCAGGTAACGACCTTAGTCTGGCGCCTTAGACCGCTCGGCCATCTCACCATATGAACCCTGTTAACATACGTTTACTGGGACAGAGGCATTGTCATTCCAGGCGTTCAGTATGTCTGCCGAAAGCGGCAATCGCGTTACCGTTTTGGGAAGGGGAGGATGATGTCATGGACCCATGCGCCTTGGAGAGAGCGCGTCTGTGGGTATATAAGACCGCCAACGAGTGGGGGGAGCGAGCAGAACACAGAACACGATGTCCACAAACAAGAATCTCGTCCGCATCCAGGCAGCTACCCAGAAGTACCCCTGGGGCAGACAAGGCTCGTCCTCTCTTGCAGCCCAGCTCGCCTACAACGCCATCGGCCATGACTTCAAGATCGACGAGAACGAGTCCTACGCAGAGGTACGTGAACTCTGCTCGTGGCAGCATCTCGTGCTCACTTGCTCGACAAAGATTTGGATGGGCACTCATACGAACGGCCCGGCACACCTGTACGACGATCCCTCCAAACCACTGCTTTCTCTCATCTCCTCCGATCCCAAATTCTACCTCGGAGAGACCCTCCTCAGCAAATGGCCCTCCACTACCCACATACCCTACCTCTTTAAGGTTCTCTCTATTGCTAAAGCGCTACCTCTGCAGGCGCATCCAGACAAAGGTCTTGGCGAGCAGCTGCAGCTCAAGGATCCCTCCAACTTCGTCGACGCGAATCATAAGCCCGAAATTGCTGTGGCCATCGGAGAGCCGCTGAAGACAGCTCGGGAAAGGGCGGCTCATTCACATGGGGATGAGCAAGAAGTCGTCGGCGGTGAAGACACTGCCTTCACCGGTTTTGTCGGATTCCGCCCCCTCGAGGAGATCAGAGGATTCATCGAGGCGGTCCCGGAGCTTGGTGAGGCCATCGGCGACTCCCAGCTCGTCTCCTCTTTCGTTCAAAACCCGTCCAAGGATTCTCTGCGCCAGATCTTTGGCAAGCTGCTCAAGCGCGGCGTGGAGGCACGCGAGGAGGTTGCTAAGACGATCTCCCAGCTGCAGGACCGCATTCAGGATAGCGGGGGCAGTCTTGGCTTCCACGACAGCGATGAGCTCGCGAAGCTCGTCCTGAAGGTGAACAAGCAGTACCCCGGTGATGCCGGCGTGCTTGCGACTACCTTCTTCATGAACTTCGCCAAGCTCCGGAAGGGCGAGAGCATCTATATTGGCGCCGACGAGATACATGCTTACCTCGAGGGCGGTAAGTAATCAATTCGCGTAGTCCGCTCTGGAGGTGCTGACGACTCATTCGCCCAGACATCATCGAGTGCATGGCTATCTCCGACAACGTCGTCAACGCCGCATTCGACTCCCCAGACTCCCTCGCCTCCCAAGTCGACACCTTCGTCGACATGCTCACTTAGACGGCACGCCCCGTCTCGCACTGGTCGCTCCCCGCGCAGAAGTACGAGCACTCGAAGCTCGGACGCACGGTGAAGTATGACCCGCCCTTGGAGGAGTTTACCGTTCTTGGCACGTTCCTCAGCGCAAAGAAGGCGAGGGAGGAGCACTTGGGCGCAGTGGACGGCCCGACGATCGGTATCGTGACGCGAGGCAAGGTCAAGCTCAGCACCAAGAAGGGCGGCCAAGTGGAGCAGTTGGTGCTCGACCAGGGAGCTGTGGTGTTCATCGCTCCGAAGAACGAAGTCCAGGTGGAGATCCTCGAGGGACGAGAGCAGGACGAGGCGGGCGAGGTGTGGTGGTCGCTATTCGGTGCATAAAGTCATACGAGAGAGAAGACAGAAGAAGCAGGCTCGAAGCACATGGCGCTTCAATGTATTATAGACCCCATGGCCATCCAAGCGTGTACAACACCATCGCATTATACTGTAGAATACAACAACTCCAAGGTAGATCCGCAAGTTAGATACACACCAGGTGCACGTCTAGACATACAGCCACTTTCCGCGCGTCGACGCCCACTTGGAGAGCTCCGTGCGGCTGACCTTCTCGAAGCGGCGCCGAATGGAATGCTGGAGAGCGGGGCCGTCCGCACCCTCCCCAATCGGCGTCATGGGCGGAGAGAGCGGCGGTGAGTCGTCGTCCTCGTCGACGGTGATCTCGTCATATGGCGAGAGGATACCGAGACCGGAACCGCCGACAGCGGTGACGTACGGCTCGTAACCTGCAGCCTCGAGCGACTTGATGAGCGACTGCAGCTTCTCCTCCGGGAAATCTGTAGGGGCAGGCTGATCAGCACCGCTGGCGGCTGGATGCATATATAGTGTCTCACCATCAGGAACGAGCGTGACAGCGCAGCCTCCGCCACCTGCGCCGGTCAGCTTGGTGCTGAGGCGGTAGGGCGCGCCGGCCGTCTTCGCACGAATGACCTCGAGCGACGGATGCGAAACACCAAGGGAAGCAAGGTGGACGTGGTTCTCGTCAATGAGAGACTACAGGGACAAGTGAGCTGTCAGCACGACATCCGCCAGCGTTTATGGCGTTACACGTACGGCGAGCCCAGAGAGAAGAACGTTGCGCGGGACCTCGGGGTCCGCAAGTGCACGCCGCGCCTCGTTGCTGATGACCTGGATAGCATCAAGCAGCTTGCCCACGAGCTCGGGCTCCGCCGCCTTCTTCCTCGCAACACCAGCGACGAGTGCCTTGGTGTCGCGAGGTACCTTCGAGTCGATGAGGAGGAAACGCAGCGATTTGAAGCCCTGGATCTGGTCCATGCCGCTGCGCTTCCCGAACCCGGGGCGCACGTACGCAAGAGCGCCACCGAAGACCGCGACGGAGTTGTCAACCCCAGACGGATTCCCGTGCAGCACCTTCTCGGCGACGAATGCCCAGCGGTTCGTCTCCTCAGCAATGTCTGGGGGGATGGCGCGGCGACCTCCATGTGAGACATGGACGTGACCAGGGTCGCTGCCGATGGCCTCGCGAGAGGGTGGCGGGACGGTTGGGAGCTCTATGCGACCGTGGAGGATGAGGAGTGCGGTGGCAATGCAGACAGAGAAGGAGGCAGAGGAGCCGAGGCCAGCACCGATGGGGAGACTGGAGCGACATACGAAGTGGAAGGATGGCCTGTTACATAAGTATCAACCAGCTGTCACCCACTGGCACAGAAGCGTCTGAAGAGCTCACCTGCTGCCGTGAGAAGTCATCATCATATACAGATAGAGGAAAGCAATCGCTGCTGCGTGTGTCTTTGGAGGCATCTTGTCCTCAGACGGGAGAGCCCTCGACTTAATGGCGTCTACGACACGTTGATCCAGCGTGTCGGGATGAACCTCGCCGTTTGGTATAGGAACAACAGCATCCCAAGGCAGCTCGTCGATTTCCCATTCATGCTTGTAGTTGTTGATGTCCGCAAAGTGCACAGAGAGCTTGCCGTCGTAGCGCGGAGATGTGAGGCCGTAACAGCGAAGGTCCACAGACGCAGCCACAGCAGTCTGCGCACAACATCAATACCGCATACTGGAAGAACTATAAGGAGAGTGCTCACGACACCGTGGACGACCGCGTGTTCACCAAACAGGATGACCTTGCCTGGAGCGCTGACGAACCATTCACGGTGGTCCTGGGGACGAGCAGTACGTGCCTCCCCGAGCGCGAGCTTCTCGACAGCCCGGCTAATGGGGTTCGGGATGCGGATGTAGTTGTTGGCGGCGAAGGTGATCGCGCCGGCTTCGATGAGTGCATGGCGAAGGTCGTCCAATAGATCCGCAGGGTCCTCGATACCGACACACAGGCGGATCAAATCTTCAGGAAGGCCGCGGGCCGCACGAGTGGCCGGGTCAATGGAAGCGTGTCTTGCAGGTGGAATTAGCGAGCTTGTTCGGAGCAGATACGACACCCTCGGAGAAGCCACACTCACGACATCACGCAAGGCATGCTGATGAGACTGTTCACACAGCCGAAGCTCACGCTGATACCCCACAAACGAGTGGCTGCCACGATACGCTCACTCAGCTCCTTGTCGCCAGTCTCGAAGGAGAGGACGGCGCCGTAACCTGCGCGAGATGCATTGAATATATGTAAGCACATATAAAGTCGAATGGGACTCACCGTCAGATATCCGGTCATGGATATCCTTGCCAGGATGGTTGGGCAAGCCGGGGTAGTGAGTGACGAAGCCGAGCTTCGACAACATCTGCGCAACAAGCATCGAGGTGGATTGCTGACGGTCCATCCGGATAGCGAGGGTCTTCGTGCCCCGCAGGAGGAGGAAGGAATCGAAGGGCGTGAGCGCATTCCCGACAGAGTTGATGATGAAGGCGATTTCCTGCAGGAAGGGGTCATGTTAGTGAAACGTAAATTAGAGACCCATCTGCACGTCTAGTACGTACCTTGGCAAGGTCATCGCGGTTGCACGTAATAACACCAGCCATCAGGTCATGGTGTCCACTCAGATACTTGGTCGCGCTGTCGTAGACGATGTCCGCGCCATGTTCCAGAGGCCTCTGGAGGTACGGGCTCATCATGGTGTTGTCTACCACGACGACTGCATCCTCGCACTTCTCCTTCACGAGGGCGCTAATCCCCGCGATATCAACTATCTTGAGCAGAGGGTTCGTCGGAGACTCCAGAAGCACCATAGCGGTCTTGCCAGGGTGGAGGTATGGGATCACACTCTCCGCCTTCGTCGTATCTACATGGTGCACCGTAACACCCATGTGCGTCCGGAGGTAGGTGAGCAGACGGTTGGTGCCGCCGTACAAATCGTCACCCGCGATGACCTCTACGCCTGGCTTGAGCAGGCGCGTGATGACGTCCAAGGCGGCCATGCCGCTTGACACAGCGAAAGCATGCGCAGCAGAAGAGATCTTTGCAATGTGGTGCTCTGCGCAAAAGAGCGTCAGCTGCGTGCAATATCATACGATTCCCGGGAGTTCGTGCGGGCGGCCATGTCCATTGCTGCCTCCCCTCTCGTAACAGAGTCTTCCTGCAGAACTTTAGGGCTCCACCAGCTCATATGACAGGATCTGAACCGCACTAGCCACAAGCACCTTCTCCCGCGATACGAAGACGCAACGAGTACTCACCTAGATGAGATCGAGTCGGGTTCCCGCTTCGGGTGTAATCATACTGCCCTCCGACGCCCTTGAACGTCGCAGTCTGGTAGATGGGCACGCTCGAGCTTCCGTGCTGGTCCTTGTGATCCGCATCCGGAGAGTCAACGGTGGCACAGAGCGTCGAGAAGCGGTATGGCTGGCGGGGTCGAGTCAGAGAAGGCGATTCGGGCTCCGGAGTCGGGAGGTTGTAGGCGGGCGCCTTTTTCAGCGAGCTCTCCGCTGCCATCGTCGCCGAGTCAAGACGAAAGAGGTGATAGGCGGGCAGGAACGGCGAGACGAGCTTATATGCTGGCGAGAGGACACGATGCGGACGTCAGACCAGCTTGTGGTTTTTCGCAGGCAGGAGCGGGGTCGAGCCATTCACATTATCCCCGCGTCACGTGCGTCATTAGGTGCAACGATCGCGCCATGCATCGCGTCCACCACCTCGGGAACGCTGGCCCTTGTATGTTTCAGGCCGCCGCCAGGTTTCGCAGACAAAACAGCTTCAATTGACCTGGACAGGCTGTAAGCAGTACTTACCATGCGACCGGAACGCTAGGTAAACCAGACTTAACGTTTTTCCCAGGTGCGTACATTGTTAGACACTCATCTACGTCAGTCCCAAGCGATTAACCACTACAGGCGTTCCGTCACTGAAATGACTTGCACTGGTACTGAGGTGCAGTGGACTGCGTCCCCCCCTGATCCACCAGGAAGGTAGATCACTGTACTATTGGAAACGCAGCGTCGCTGACCAACGGTGACCGAATGCGCCAATATACGCTTCGTATGGTTCACTGAACAGGCGCAGTTCTCGGCAGCCGCAAAAGATGTACATACAACAAGGACAGCACTCAGAGGGGCCAACGATAGAGGATAACAGGTGTCGACGTTCACCTCGATTTCGCTATGCGCTACTGACCTGCATCTTAGCGGGCACCGATTACCATATCCACTGCGCGGATCACCCTGCCTCCCTGGTCTTTGTTGACATCTTGGCAACATCTTGGTGCAATACTCCCTCGTACGCATTCACACAACTCCCACATAACGCGCGTCAGCGGGAATGCAAGACCGCAGGCAATCTACCAAGATCTACACGCAGCCTACTGTCTTCGCGGCTTTGTGTCAAGTGCAGTCAACTACTCGATGGCATCAATTCAACTTCCACGGGACACACTCCAAGGTCACGAAGGTCATCATTTTTGTAGAACCAGGGTATGCATAACCACCTCTCAGATCAATGATTCACGAGTAGCAACAAAGCGTCTTGATAGTACGTATGTCCAAGCAAAATACATTCGTGGTGCAGTGCTCGGGCGATTCCTCGACAACTCCAAGCAGGCAACTTCAAGTGCATGTTGCCTGTCCAGATGCCGGTCATGTATGGGATCGAAGTTCGACGCTCACAGCTGCAGACACAATGATATAGGGTGACCATCTCGGACCAGGGTATCAGACATGGGGAGTACGCCATATACGCCATCACGTGGAGGATAGAATGGGACCTCTACCATAGAAAGATGGCGAAGACCGCGACGCAAGACGAACTCAAGATATACCACCAGGAACTCCATCTTTGCAACAGTCACTGTCAGGCAACCACTGTCCGGCGGCGCATTCTAGAGCAATCTGCTGGAGACCTAGGCGGACATGCCGGACAGCATCAAGTCAGAGATTGAATACGTCCCGGGCATCGCTGCTATGAATCTTGCCGCAAGGGACGGACTCGAGACCACACACGTTAGATAGGAATGCGGCTTGCGGCTTGGGACCGATAGGACCGATACCCAGACCCATCATGCTTGATACCCCTCACGCGGCGGTGTGGGACCTTGCGGGACATATCAAGCAGAGAGCAGGGGGCGCTCGGTGACAAGCAGCGCGCTGCGTACCACAGCTCGCTCTCTGGCATGGATGGGAAATGCCAGGACTGGCAGAAAGCTTCAGGTTTGTCAGATGTCTTTCATGTCGAGTGTGCCGTTCTGCCAGACAGGATGTGGGCTGCGGCTGGCCTGCAGAAAATAACCTCGGTGGTCATCGAGCATCGGGCGCGCTCGCCGGCGCATGATGATCATTGCGAGTGAAACTGCAAGGGTAGTGATGGGGCGTGTGTGTGAGCAGCGCTCGCCGGCGTACACGCAGAGGTGCACCCCAACTCTACAGCATGAGCTAGCTATCCGAGTGGGGAGGAGGACGTAGCAATACTTAAGACTTACAGACGTCGTACTAAATGGACTTAGTACGACTTACTTAGTAGCAGTGCGCCGTCGGGCGCGAGAGCGGGACGCGGGGCCGGCGGCGATGCGGATGCCGGGCGCGGCAGTTACCGTTCCATGCCACGGACTGCTCTGATGGACGAGTTGACCGTTCTCTCCCACCCGCCTCTCCGTCGACCAAGACGGCGCAGAAGAGCTCAGGCCCTCCTTTGTCCCCGGCCTGCCTCTTTCTTTCCGTCAGGTGAGCCCGCCGCAGTGCCCACTACAGGCACTTGCCTCCAAATGATCGCGTCTCGACTAATTACGTCCGCGTCCCAGCCCGCTCTTATTTCCATCTCTAATCATCGCCCCGCCTCAGCGGGCGCATCCCCTCGTCGCTCTTTACTTCACACCACCATTCTGTCTCCTTCACCCCCCGCCTGCCATGCGCATTCATCCAAACCACAAGGCCCGCCAGCTCGATGAGCCGACCGGCATCGACGGGCTTCTCCCCGGTGGCACAACGGTAGCCGCGACCGCAGCAGCCACCGAGGGCTTCGCATTCGACACGTCTGCAACCAAGTCCGTCGCCGGGACTGGCGTGCCGCTTGTCCAGTCCTCCACCATCGTCCTCACATCCTCTCCCACCGCCGTGCCTACCGCCTCCTCGCCCCTCGCCTCGCCCTCAGGCGCGGCCGACTCCGCCACTGCGTCGAGCGCGTCCAAGCAGATCCCCATTGGAGTCGTCGTCGGTGCATGCGTGGGTGCGTTCGTCGGCCTGTTCCTCCTCATCTGCCTCTTCCTCGCGTGGTACAAGCGGTCCTCGGACAAGCTGACTTCCTCCGAGAGGAGGAATGTCGCGGGCCAGGCCGAGCAACAGCGCGCATACGCCCGGTCGTTCCAGCCACTGGACGACTCGGAGAAGCCCCGCGGCGATCACCCGCCACCGTCCCCCAACGCCCGCGAGCTGCAGGAGTCGGACGAGAAGAACTTCTCCATGTTCAAGAAGTCCCCCAGCATCCGCACCGCGTACACGACCAAGACGACCACGGACGAGTACGACCTCCCCAGCTCGATTTCACAAAGTACCACCCCACGCTTGCGGAGGAGCTCTCGCTGGAGAACCCGCAGAAGCCGTTCGCCGCCGCCGCCGTGGCTGCCCGGCAGAACAGCGGTGTGTCGTGGGACGGCGAGACGCTCGGCGACGACTCCTTCCTGTCCATGCGTTCCGTCCGTGTCGACTCGGGCGCGATGTCCCCCACGATGGTCATGGCGAAGATGACGCCGCCCGCGACGTCGTCTGTGCCACACAAATGGGAGTCTGCCGAGGTGCTGCACGCCGAGGAGGACGAGTCGTCGCCGATTGCCCCCTCCATGTCGCGCAATCCGTTCGCGGAGATGGCCGAGGAGCGGAAGCCACGGAGCAACAACCCGTTCTTCAACGCTGGGGACATGAACCGGACCAGCCGTGCCATTCGCAGTCGCAGCAACAGCCGCACCAGCCGCGGACAGAGCATGGTGCGCTCCGAAAGCCGCGCCACGGCTCACACCGTGACAGTCAACACCAACCCCTTCCTCGAACTGCAGGAAGCCGTTCCGGTCTCTGCCATTCAGGCGACTGCTACGCCCGACACCCTGGCGCCAGACGCAGGTCTGCCGTCGAGGGCTGCTGTAGCCAGCGGTGCGTCGGCACAAGCCTTCGGGAACCCGCGCGCCATGGCGTCCCTCATCGCCGCTCTCGAGCTGAGCAAGGAGGAGGTCGAGCAGCGCCTGCGCGTGGTCTCTATGCAACCCTCGGTATACTCTGCTTACTCGGAGAACGACGACGACACCGTCACTGTCCGCGAGTTCCCGCTGCCCCCGGGGACTAACACGTCGAGCACGCCATGAGCTTGCCTCACCTCATCCTTCCCCCGCGAGCTCCGCGCTGAGACTCGCCACCTTGAGCTGAGCGCATGCGCCGCCGTCCCCTCCTTGTTCCGTCGTGCTAGCCGCCCTTTGCTTTCGTATGTTGAGTCTGGATGCTCATCCCGTTCCTCCTCATGATACGTGGGTCATGATCCGTTGACGCTCACCCCCGCTGGCTGTCGCTGTTGCTGTTGCTGTTGCTGTTGCTGCTGCTGTTGTTTCTCCCCCGCCACCCGCGTTTGGATGGTCTTCATGTACCGTCGCGCGCCCCCCCCCCCTGCCCATCACCTTGCCCGTAATCCCCCAGCCCCTCGCTCTCCTCCGCCCCACCCCGCTTCGTTACCCACAGGAGGGCTTCCGTTTCTTTCCTCCTATGACTTACGTTGGCTCCTAGTGTACTAAATATCGCTGATTTATTTATAATTCGTCGCGTTCGTTGTCCCTCGTCCCTCGTCCCCTCCCCGCACCCGCACCCGCGCCCTGTTCATGCGATCGCCGAATGTGATTCGCTCCCCCACAACTGTGTATCAAGTGTGCGCGATTTCGGATCTGTGGCAGTGGTACTTCCGAACGTCTCCTCGCCAAAGCCTGGTGAGTCCGAGTCTTCGAATGAGGGGATGTACGCGGTTCCGAAGGCTCCTCGTAATGCTGGAGGGGCCAGGATGGGACTGAACTAGACTCTAGAGGACCTGATTGTTGTCGACCTCCCCGCCCGAGAGCATTGATGCGCGTGCACGAGGTATGTAAGCTGGCGAGTAGTTGTGTGATTATGGAGTGCCCTTGTACATGTGTATACGATGTATGATACAGACGATCTACGGATGTGCGATGTGCGATGTGCGAGAGCAGTGAGTATGCAGATCTAGGCATTGTGAGTGCAGAGCGGGGAGGATTAGCAGGATATATACTGTGATTAGCTTTTATGTTGAGTTAGGCTGTGGTGAGCTCGGAATCGGACTCGGAAGAGGCAGCAGACTCCGACTTCTCCTCGTCCTCGCCGAAGACCATGTGCCAGAGCTCTGGACCGTCGCGGATGAGGCACTATCACGACAACGTCAGTCGGAGATCACGGAAGTCACAGTAAGGGGGAGGACACGTACGATCACGACCTCGACGGCGATTAGGGCGATGATGATGAGCTCCATGCGGTGTCCGGATGTCTAGATGGGATGGTTAAGTCCACCTGGGTGAATGGGAATGTATCGTGCAAGTACCTCCGTCAGTAGTTCCCTCAGAACCGATTGCATCTATCCAATGTGTCAGAATGTAGCCGGTGTGCACCTGAAAGCGATTGACCGACCTCTGCAGCGTACGTGATCTTGTCGTTGACAGACCGGATGCGCGCCCTGACGTCGAGGGCATTGCTCAACGAGTTGAAGTATCCTGTAGACATATTCAGCCTCGCAAACTCGGTAACACCTGACACGACGTACCTTCAAGCACGGGCTCGGACCAGTAAAAGTCGGGCGTGTCCGAGAAGTTCTCGCGGTTGAGGTTGAGGCCCTGGCGGAAGCGGAGCAGCTCCCCGAGCTTCATGACGAGCGCGCGCCGTCCGAGGCCGGGCTTGCCCGTCTTCTGCAGCGTGCGTGGAAGCAGCGCGACCGAGGAGAGGTAGTGGTCGAGTGCAGTCTCCAGGCCGGAGAGGGCGGTCGACCGTGACAGGGCCTGCGAGAACGCGTACCGCGCGAGCAGTGTCTCGCGTGGGAGCGTCGACGCGGGCAGGTTTGCGGGCATCGAGTCTTCGCTGCTGAGCGGCGGCGTTCGCCCGAGAATGATCAGGTCTCCTTGCAGACGCGTATCCCTACGCACCAGAGACGGAGTCAGCACCGTACCGCCAGCTCACAGGACTAGCCCGGGCACTCACTCTTCAGGGTCCGTGACGAACTCAAGGTCCTCCGTCTCCACCTCCTTCAGAGGCGCAACCTCCGCCCCGCTGCGGTCCAGCACCTGCTGCTTGAACCGCTCCGCCTCCTCCTCGCCGAGGCCCCAGCACACGAAGCTGCCGTTCCCGAACACGAACACCTCGCCCTGCTTCTTACTCACCTCGTCCGTCCAGCGCGGGACCCACCACGCGTCGTGCAGGAGTTGGGCCCCCGCGGGGAGCGCGGTACCCAGGCTGGGCATGAGGTACCGCTCCGCGGACGCGTAGGTGAAGATGGGGTGGATGTCGCTCCGGGTAGGTGTCGGGTTCGAACGGATGGGGAGGGAGGCGGAGGCTGCGCGACGGAGCGGCGTTGAGGCTTTGGGCTTGGGCTTAGGCACGTCTGCTTGGGCTGGTGGGGGCTTTTGTGAGAAGGCGCGGCGGAGGACTTGTCGAGGAGATGGGGACGGGTGCGCGGGTGTCGCCCATTGCCAGCAGCGGGGTGTGCGGGTGAAGCTCTGTCGGAGCTGGCGGTGAACGAGCGCAGCGGGGTTCATGGTGAGCGAGTCGCAGCTGCCTCTCGCAGTCTGTGCAGATCCGTAGTGACTGACGGTCAGAAGCAAAGTTGAAGCAAAAGTCAAGCAAAAGTTACAGTTATGGGCGCCTGTCTGCCGCGGCATCGCATGCGCGCTCTACGTAACGCAGCATCCCGGCAGCTTCCCTCATCGCTTCGACCTCCTCTCTGCTTCAGATCACCTCTAGCTCTCGCACTGATAGATCGTCGTCTGGAAGAAATCTGCGCAAGCGACGGCATCCGACACGCCTGGAGACAGGCCCTTCGCCGCTGACGGAAGCACTCAACTGTGATCTGCATGCAGGCACGAATCCGTGCACTCGAGACCTTCAAGTAACCATAGTCCCATCTGTGTGTGTCTGTACGGTGTCCACCACGCATTGGCAACCTGAACGAGTACAACGATACCAGCGCGCCCGTCTATATCCGCCTGAACGTCCTTGGTGCGTCCTTATAATCCTCGCTGAGAAGCGCACTCCTGCTTACGACAGTGTCGTGATGCCATTGTTCTGTCAAGATCACGCTAGCCGTGTATCTCAGCGATTGCCCTCGAGGTTCTTGAATACAGTCAGGAGCCTCTCGTAAGCCCTGACATCCACCTACACCTCCGTCGGGGACTATTCGTATAGATACATCCATCCAAGCTCTGCCTTCATAACAATCACGACCGTCCACCATGGCCCAACATCCTACGCACCCTCCGCATCCCCAGTTTCTGAATGTCGACTGGCCAGGACCCCAGCATCACGACGCGATCCCGCCACAACCCCTCCAGCTCGAGAACGAGTATGACATCGACCCCTCGCGCTACGACATTCTTCAGAACGACGTCCCACACATGGATCGCCGTCGTCCACAGCAGGGCTCCGAATATATGATGAACGACTTTGGCAGGCAGCAGTTTGGAGGCGCAGGTGGCTATGCGTTCACCTTCCCGAACCCTCAATCCCAGTCCCAGTCGCAGTTCAATCCTCTCTACGATGGCGGGCAGTACTACCACGATCAATCGGCACAGTTCCCCGGCATGTCTTTCGCGAGCACGTCCCAGTCCATGCCCAGCTCTCCGTACTACGCCGCCGAAGACACCCCTGCGTTCACGTATAGCGAAGGCCAGGGTCTCCCCATCAGGCAGCACGCCCGTTCCAGCTCCAATCCAGGCAATCCAGGTCTGACTCCGACCGTTCGGTCATTCCAGGGCCACCAGACGCCTGTGTATCCCAATGTGCCATCTCCCATCACGCCCAACTTCGGATCGTCGCCGAACTATGGCCCTGGGATGGGCGTGCAGCCCGGGATGCCGTATCTTGAACGCGCACACATTGACAGCTCTGTAGCGCCCCATGCGCCCAAGCGAATGCGCATTCTGGACGAAGCGGACGGCGAGGTGTCCTCCGCGGACGGGGATGCGCATGAGGATGGAGGGGTTCAGGGGAAGGAAGGCGCGAAGCCACCGAAGCCGTGAGTATTACGTTCTGAATTAAGTACATACGGCCGTGTCTTGACCGAGAGCGTGTGTGTAGCCCTGGAGCTTGCGCGCGCTGCAAAGGCTTGAAGGTGCGCCTACACATTAGTCCACGCGGTATGCCATCGTCTCACCTCACACCCTGTATTCGTAGGTCAAATGCGAGTTCAAGACGGACCCTGACATCTGCAAGCGTTGCCTCAATGGCGGGCACGAGTGTGTCATTCCTGGTCGGAAGAAGCGCCGAGCACCCCCGTACGCAACCCTCTGTCTTACAATGTCTGAGTCGGAGAGCTGATATACCGTCGAAATGTTCTTAGGAGGCGTGATCTGCTCCTGGGTCAAATTCGCGAACAGGCGGCTAAGATCGAGGGGCTCATGAAGGAGCTGGAACAGGCGAACAAGCGGGCAAGTCAGAAGCAGAACGTAAAGGTTGAGCGGGCCAACGCTTCTTCTCCCTGCCATTCCGCGTCCGGTTCCACGGCAGACCTGTCAAACTTCTCGACTGGCGATCTGACGGGGTCGGAGATCGGTACGCCAGAACCGGCGTCAGACCACCTCACAAAGCCGGATGTTTTGGACTGGATCGCGAAGGCGCGTGAGTCGATGGAAGCGTTCGGTGGGTTCATCAACATGGGTGGCCCCAGTGTCACGAAAGATATGCTCGGCGAGGATGTACTGGGGTGGAAGGACAGCAGCAGCGACGAGGGATCCGCTGGGCAGGACGAAGCCGACGACACGAAGAGCGACGTCCATGTCGAGGTGCAGGATGTCGACGCCCCGCGTCTGAAGTACAGCGGGGCCGTGTCCGGCCAGAAGGCTCAGGCGCTGCTGAGGCCAGTACGTCCGCGGCTGGGGACGGGTCGGTGAGCAGCACTACACAGAGCTCGCGCCGGAAGAAGAGCCGCACAGGTCTCGGGCGCGAGAAGCTCGCGATCCTCCCGAACGAGGTTGCCCCAATCGGCATGCTCGCAAATCTCAGCCTGAAGAAGTCGAGGAGCCGGAGGTCGAGCCGCAGCCGTAGCGTCAGCACGGTGGACGACAACGACTATGGCGTGGCGAATGACGACTACTTCCGTGCGAATAGTACGTGCTAATATCACGCGTGCTTGGTCATGCGATTCGGGACTGACAGTATCTTCGAAGGTCCAGGACCGGATCGACCTATAATGTATGCACAACATCAAACGCCGTATATCCTTCGCAATGGCTTGGTGACCCCTGCGGACGTAGAGAAGCTTTTCAAAATGTATGTGCACCGCTCCATCTTCTGCGGCACGTTCCTAACCTGTCTGCAGTTATTTCGACTATATCAATCCAAATGTATCGCTCTTAGACCCTGTACTTTACACCGCTCAGAAGACCTATTGGAGAAGTCCGTTCCTGTTTACTGCTAGTGAGTGTGTTCGGTGCATCCGATGGCGTCGCATTGACCCGCTCTCAGTCTGTGGCATATCGTCCAAGTTCTACTCCGAGCGTCCGGAGTTGTATCAACAAGCTATGAATTGCGCTCGTCTCGCCGGCGGGTCAACGCTCATTGGAGGGCAGAAGAGCGTCGAGACAGTCGCGGCATACATCCTGCTTGCGCTGTATCCTGTCCCGGCCAGGAAATGGGAAGAGGACCGTTGCTGGGTATATCTTGGTCTCGCCATTCGGTGCGTAGATGCCGTGTATGCAACAAACGCAGGACTGACCTTGCTGTCCTACAGCATCGCAACCGACATCAACTTGCATCATCCCCATACGGCCCGACCGCAGAATGAGCAGCACGCTCGGGAGATGCTCAACCGGACGCGTTTATGGCTCAACTGCTTCAATGTTGACCGCTCTATGGCTTCGCAGTACGGCAAGGCCCCCATCATCAGCAACACCGACTACGTGGCGAACCACTCGGAGTTTTGGTACAAGAGCTCTCCGTACAACATCCCGGACATCGACATTCACCTGTGCGGGTACAACGCGGAGCTGAAGGTCCTTGCAGACTACCGCTTCACCATCTTCAGCGATCCGGAGCATCCAGTGGGCCTGAACAAGGTCAGTTGTCCGGAGTGGACGTGTCCGTTTCCACCATCGCTCACCTCTCACTAGAACCTCGATGTCACTGTTGAAGCCAGCAGGACGGATGATCAGCTTGCGCGCCTATGGGAGACCTGGGCTGCGCGAATGCGGGAAGAGAACAACAATTCCCCGGTCTTCCAATTCCGGATGCACCTCCTGAAGGTAGCGATCAGCTATGCCCGGATGACAGCCCTTGCCTTCGCCTTCCAGCACACATTCGGTCGAGACCCGTCACAAGGTTTCAGCGACACGTTCTTCTGGAGGGTCAGTAAAATCCGCCGTTATATTTCACGCAGTCGCTTACTGCTTCCGTCAGTGCCTTCGCGCATCGAAGGATCTCATCAGGACACTGGTGGACAATATCGGGGTGCCCGAGTTGCGTACGTCTCTCACAAGCTCTTGTCAGCGTATTTTATTCACAAGTGGGACATGCAGGTATCTACCTGCGCCATGGGCCTGACTCAGAATGTGTCTTCGTGACCTTCACTTGCGCGTTCCTCATCAAGGTACACATCCTAGCACTCCATCCATCTGTTTTATGCTGAATATTGTGATGCCAGTTGCTGAGTCCTAGGTTCGCTACCTACATTCCCCGTGAAACGCGAGTGGAAATCCGATCTATGGTGGAAGAAGTCTCCGACTTCCTAGGTTCCCCCGACATCGCCATCGACGACCGTCATGGGCCGAAGATGTACTCGCGGTTCCTCAAGGGCCTTCTTGAGACACCTTTGGCGACCATAGATCACTCGCCTGCGGCTTTGAAGCGCGCGATGAGGTCCCTCGCAGCATCTCCATCTGACCTCGACCATGCTCCTGATCGGACCAGCGCGTCCCCCGCGGCTCCTGCTGCCCCCTCCCCTTCTGGTCCGTCTGGTGAGGCTGGAGCGTCGAACCAGAACCCGGCAACGTCTCCGGCAGACTCCCAAATGTTCGAGGGCCTGGGGTTGCAGTATCCGGATCCTGACCAGATGTCGCAACCCGTGGATGCCGCGGAGTTGTATGCACCACCGCTGCCCTTCGACAGCGAGCTGTTGCAATCCATGCAGGCTCTCACCGAGTCGAACTGGGCGAATATGGTCTTACCTGGTAAGGCATATACTTCCTCTCTGACCATCGGCCACGACACTAACTGCCTCTGACAGGATTCAACTGGATGGACACCATACAACCAGATACGGACGTTCAGATGCGATTCAACGACTCTCATGCTGTAACTCACTGAACTTTCCTGCTTCCTTTGCTGTCCTTCGTGTTTGTATCGGATATGCCCTCAGACTGTCGTCTCTATGCTCGTGTTGTCGTATCAATCATATCAAGTGTAACTCTAAAGTACTCTAACATTGTCCAATCCCACTATTATGTACTGCTAATTTACGCGATCTTCGAACGAGAACGCTCGATCTCCTCTAGTGTAATGCCACTGCGTTCGCACATCCCGTGGAAGATCCCGTCCCGACGACTGAACAGGTTCTTCGGGGTGTCGAATTCCTGTCCGGAACATCAGCGGAGTAGCGCAGCGATGCCTCGAGGAAACCTTACCGCAATTTTGCCATCATCGAGAACAAGGATCCGGTCGTACGAGATGATCGTACGCAGGCGATCTGCCAAACGAATGGTCAGAATGTCGTGCACGTTCGGAGAGGCCGTGCCAGAACGTTAACTTACGGGCGATGCACAGCAGGGTCTTGTGGCTGAACTGCGTCTGGATTGTATGCTGGATCTTCGAGTCCGTCTCCAGGTCAACAGATGCGGTGGCCTCGTCCAAGACTGCAAAGCGGTCAGTACCATACCTCATCCTTACCTCGAAATACACGTACCGACGACCTGACTGTCCTTGACCAGTGCGCGAGCGAGGCTCAGCAAGCTGCGCTCGCCCACACTGAGATTGGAGCCTTCGCTCTCGATGACGGTGTCGAGATTGAAGCGGGAGGTCGGTGTATGTGTCCCGTCGACGTCAACTTTCGGCGACTCGACGAGGAAGGACCGATGAAGGGCATCCCAAAGTTGTGCGTCGGTCTGTCGTTACAGTGAGCGACTATACAAAGTTAGCCATGACAGATCTACGTACGTAAAGGTCGAAGGGATCCAAGTTCGAGCGAATGGTACCGCTGAACAGAAGTGGCTGTGGATGTGTCAGCGCAGCAATTGAACCCGTCAGGGACTAGACATACGTCTTGCGGAATGATCGAGATCTTGCTGCGCAAATCCTTTAACCCAATCTCAGAGATGTCGATACTACAAAGACATTTATCAGCATAGGTTTGCCAACCATGTAAACATCTTTCATACCCATCGACGGTGATAGAACCGGAGACAAGCTCGACGATGCGGAACAGTGCCAACATCAAAGTGGACTTCCCTGCACCCGTCCTACCCACAACGCCAATCTTCTCCCCACCGTTGATCTTCATAGACAGGCCCTTGAGGACGAACGGCAAGCCCGCTCTGTACCGCATGACGACGTCCTTGAACTCGATAGCTCCTTCAGCAGGCCAATCTGCTGGTGGTTTGTGGTCGGGAATCTCATGCGGCGCCTCTTGCGGGAGTTGTTCTTGTCGACTGTACTCTAACACTGAAGAAAACACGAAGTGAGCTTCGACTACGGACATACCGGGAGAGGAAGCATACTGCGTTCGACGGAGCTCATGTAGTTCTGCCATGATGCGTTAGCAGACATCTCCGAAGTCAAATGACCTACTCACCTCCACTTCAGCGGATTGCCGAGTGAGCATACCACACAATTGGGTCAGCGAGGCTGATGTGACATTGTCAGCCGTCAACAGAGGTCCGTTGTATCGTAAGACTTACTGGTGTATGTCAGGACCAGACCGATTTGCGCGGGGTTGATGCCAGAAGCGTTCGAGACAGCGAGCACTGCGACCTGTGGACGGGCATGGACAAATGGTCGATGATGCAGAGGGGTTACCAGTACTCACGATGAAAGACATGATGCCACCAAGCATGTCCAGACGGATGGCGAGCCATCTTTACATCCCCCATGTGAGTATAGGTATCATGGGTATTCGAAAGGTAGCGGTCGCACCTTTGGTTAGTGATAGTCAAGTAAGACGCCCGATCCTCGAGATCTACATAGTACTCGTTGTCGCGGAGGAAGCGCTCGACCTCTCCATAGCTGCGAATGGTAGGCAGACCCGACAGGGACTCCGCGAAGTGCGCATACAGGAGCGAACGGAGCATGTTATCTGTGCACCCGTCAGTATTGATCAGAAGTAAATACAGTCATGAAGTCTCACCAATACGTTTAAGCTCTCGCGCACTGGCGCGATAGAACGCCGCGAAGTAGCTGTAACCAACGGCAATTCCGACAGCAGCGATGACTGAGAGAAGTGAAGCTATCAAGCACGCGTCCGGCGCGAGAAAGTGCTACACTCACGGAAATAATGCTCGAGGACAGTGATAATCACGACACTGCCGAAGACGTTGGCGATCGTGAGGATGACTGCAGAGGTCGGTCAGCCTCCAGCATGGTTGTCCAATGGACAGGGCAGTTCTACTCACGTAGACGCATAGATACTATCACAGATAAGGTCAGTCATCGCTTACATCCGCATACACTCATTTTGAACCGCTTACCTGGCAGCTGGTTGTCGATATCTTCAGGCGGGCAACGATGAATATCAATACCAACAACCGGAGTATGTCTCCACTTACTCTCTATATCCTTTCCGAACACGCCCAATATACGACCCATGGGCTACGAAACGAAGGGTCAATCACGGGCACACAACAGAAGACCCACATGCGTACTGTGGTGTCAAAGAATGACATCGGCGCGTAGAAGATGTTGCGAATCGAGTTATGGTGCAAGTTTTGGGAAACAAAGTAGCCCATCTCGTCCATAACCGCGCCCCTACGACATCGTGAGCATCATGTCGTCCGAAGAAGCTAGTGACCATTCTACTCACACGGCGAAGGTGAAGAGAGACTGGCTAATACCGAGCATGCCATACAAGATCTGGTAGAAGGAGTTTGGCTTGTTGAAAGTACTGAGGCGCAGTGAGCATACAGTACATGTCGCATGAATGGGACGAAAACGTACTTTGCTTGCCACCAGATAAGAGTATAGCTGTTCATGACCGAAGAGCCTTGCATCGCCAACATGCAGAGAATCAAGAGAGGACCCGTGAAGTACGCGCGCGCCGCAGCAATGTAGTCACCATACACTGTGAGTGGTCCAGTGAGCCACCGAAAACATGACCAGTGAAGGTAGTTATACCTTTCCAGCTGACAGAGCCAGTGGTGCGCTTCTCGCGGACGATGAGGCGACCCTCGAGCTTGCCCGTGCCGGCTCCCTTGCGCTGAATAGCATCAGACTTGTTCTTCGCGTCGTCTATTCCCGGAGCCTGTTGCTTTGTCGCCGCGGCGATATCCTCTTCAGCCTCGGCCTCGGCCTCCTCTTCCTCCGTCTGCCCACCAAACTCCTGCATGAGACGAGCGAACTCCTTGCCATTGGCCACCAGGTCGGCGTAGGTGCCTTGTTCCGCGATCCGTCCGTTCTGACGGGAACGTGTCAATGAGCTCTTGAGATGAGTGACAAACGGAAGCATACCTGAAGTGTATAGACATAGTCGCACTGGGAAAGGAAGTGCAGAGCATGGGTGACGAGGAGGACGGTCTTGCCACGGTTGCGAAGGGCGCCGACGATCGCATCTGCAAAAAGAGCCTTCCCTACGTGAGCGTCGACCGCCGACAAGGGGTCGTCAAAGATAACAACGTCGGCATTGTAGTACAAAGCGCGAGCTATGTTCACCTATTGGAATCTATGAGCAACATGATACTGCGCATACTATGTTCGTGGATCACGTACACGCTGCTTCTGGCCACCACTTAGGTTGATACCCTTCTCGCCGATCTACAGCGCATGGGTCAGAAGCTGCAAGCGAAGAGGGTCATGGTTTGGTATATATACCTCTGTGAGATCTCCATCGGCTAGAACTTGCAAATCCGGAAGCAGCGACGCCTGCTCGATGGCCTTCCAGTACTGTGAACGTGATAAGCTTGTCTGCTCGAAGCATCTTAGCACTAGCTTACCCTATCTTCCTCGTATGGCTGCCCAAAGAGGACGTTCTCGCGCTATCAAAGAGCTCAGGACGGGGAGGTTGCTTGTGGTGAGCGACAGGCGCACCAATGTTGCGTTCTGGATCCACGCAGTTTGCGAGCAATACGCGACACGACCACCAAAGGAGACGTGCCCTGTGACCTTGCGCATCTCCCCGATGAGACCCTGTAGCAAGCTTGACTGCAAGTCCTTCAGTCGCCGTAGTGCATGCACACATCAAGATGACCGAGCGACATACCTTGCCGCTGTTGAACACATGTCAGATCGATCATGAAGCCACACGGAATCCCACGACGTACCTGCCAACAGAGCCAACGATGGCTATCAGAGCACCCCTGGGCACCAGCATAGTAACATCCTTGATCTGAAACGGCGGGCCCGCCGTTGGCGTTGCCGCCCCCTTCTCGTCCCCCTTGACCTTGACCTTCTTCTTCGCTGCGCCCTTGAGCGGGTTGCCCATCATATCCGCCGTGGTCGTAGTCCCCTCCCACTCAAACGTGGCAGCCTCGACCTCGAGTGCGAGCTCCTGCTCCGGGTTGATCGTGACTGCCTGCGAGGGGTCCTGCGTCTCCGCATTGAAGACCTTGGTCAGGCGCACGAGGGCGTTCTGTGCGTCCGTCGTCGCGGAGAGCGCGCGAGGGAGGAACATGAGTGGCTGCCGGAGCAGCTGGAAGAGCGAGAGCGAGGCGAAGATGATGGCGACGTCGAACTTGTCTGTGGTGGACGTGTAGGTCACAAACGCGATGGTGGCTGCGAGGATCGGTACGGAGTATGCGGCGGCGATGCTGCAGGGGCATTAGTATCGTCGATTGGACGCAGGAGGTGTACTGTGAGTCGTACTTAGCTGAGCGCGCGATCTGAATCTTGCGTGTGCCCTTCAGTTCGTTCTTCCTGATGTCGAAGATACCTGCGTGCGATGATTCAGAACGAAACCGTCCCACCGACACGAAGAGTCATCCGGACTTACGCTTCAAGAAGGGCTGCTCATAGCAGAAGTACTTGACGACGCGCATCGCACCTACAGTGACGATATTTTACTCCAGACTTTGTCAACCAATCATTGCAGACAGACGCACCCAGGACCTCGAGGATAATCTTTGCTCGCCTGTCGGTCCATCGCAGGGACTTCTTGCCGGTGCGGAACTGGAAGGACATCACACGTTCCTGGATCGGAATGATCAACAGGAAGAGGGAAAATCCCGCCAGCGCTGAAGGGCCGAGCTGTTGAGTCGAGTGATAACATTGAGCATGGCAGGCCCCGGTATGGTTAACTGGATGAGCGTGCCAAGAACGCACCTGGACCAACAAGATTATCAAGCATATTGTGACTTGGATCGGTGCGGTCCACACTGCACAGCATTGTATTGTCAGCAACGCAGCCTGATTGGTTTATGCCGGCGCAGTGGACTTACCAGCGTGCTAGTAAACATTGGCATCCAGGACGTCCGGTAAGTAGGACGATAGCACAGAGGTGAGGAGCGGGGCGATTACTTACGAACCACTGCGCACAAGCGTCGACGCGGGAGACCTAGGGTGCCACAGAGAGCGTTATCTGGTGGCTGCACGCGCGGTGATCAGGTGAATACTCACGTCCGTCGAAATATGGGTCACGAGAGCAGCGTTCGGGAGCGTCATGCGAGCCTTCCCGGTGAGACTCACTCCGCGTTTGTATATGCTGCTGATCAGCGCCGCTCGGGCAAGCAGTCCGGTGGTCATGGAGCGCCAGAAGAACTACGGGAGTCAGTCCTTGAATCTCAACTCGACATTCTCGCAGCGGTGGGCATACCTGGTGCTGGCAGACAGAGGCTGTGACGGTCACGCAGAAGAGTCCGATAGCCATGCCAATGCCGCGCCCGATGTTAGGCGGAGTGCGCCCAGCCGCAACGGCGGCGACGTGCTCCTTCCCAAAGTTGATGATCGCCTTGACCAGGAGCGGACCCATGAGCGCAGCAGTGTCACCGATGACCTTGAAGATACCACCGAACCAGAAGTCGCGTCCGAGCACATCGTTGAGCGACCACGCAAGGCTTGCCTGCTTGCGCCCGTCGACCTCCCGCCATTGCGTTTCGAGTGCGGCGCGGCGCTCACGGTGACTGCCTCCGCCATTGCCTCGAAGAGCCTGCACGGCCCACTTGGTGCGTTTGTAGATGCCAGGCTTGATCTCGCCGTTGGCGAGGCGCGTGTTCCAATCGTTGGCTGCCTCGACGCGGGCTGCCCATGCTGCATCGAGTTGTGCACCGAGGTTTCCGGACTCGCGGCTGGGGTCCATCTTCCAGAGGTCGGTCGCCTGGAGGGTGCGCTGGTATCCGAGGCTCTGGAAGGGTACAAGGTGAGAGTTGACTCATACGCAAACGAGAACGACGTACCATTATGGGATTGATCCATCTGTACGTGAGGATGGTGAAGATCGAGGCGAAAACCAACGGTATGACGGTGGCATCATCGAGAGACTTGGGAGCTGGTGGTGGAGGATCCTTCGGGAGCCTGACAGGTAGCGTGAGTGACTCAATGCACGGATGTCCACTGATCCGATGACAGGGCTCAAAGGGCGGGGCACCCTGCTCATGCTTGCAAGGCAGATACATGACCAGGATGCAGAGCGCTTGTAAAACCACACTCCGAGAGGTTATCTCGACATGTGCAGATTCTCGGCCACTCAGAGGTCTTAACCACTCACCAGATTTGCCACCAGTGCCTGCGGAAGCGGATGAGTTCCTCGCCAGTATCGAGGTCAAACTTGTGGGAGGGGCGGACGTTCTCCTTGGATTCGGGCACACCCACGTCCTCGTCCTCACCCTTCTCGACATCAGTCTCGTGAGAGTCAACTGTTGCGAGCTTCTCCTCCGTCATCTTCTTCGACGGGATGGCTGGCACGCTCAGGATGGAGAGAGCTCGAGAGAACCTGCGGGGAAGACGGGGAAACCGTCGCGCTGTGGCCCGGGATACATATATATTTTTGTGGAGGTGTTCGCATGGCCGCAATGGGTGCGAAGATAACAGGATGCCGGGGCCGGGTAACGGCAGGTGAGTGGGTGCTAAAGTTGGCGCTCTGCAGGTACACAACAGCACGCAGTGGCTATGCCGTCTGCCCCGAAAAGCCGACGAATATGTGGTCATCTCAATGGCATGTCCCCTGCCGCCCACACCGAGCGAGGTGCGCGCGCATTCTCATCTCAGTTCCCGTCGTGAATTTGTCGCGAACGCTGGCAGAGAGACCCACCATCGCCGAATCTTTATGTCATCCGTGTATGTGTGCTTGCCGCCGACACCGAGTCGCTCAACACCAGCCGGCTCACGGTCTCGCGAGGGACTGCCGGTAGCCGGTAGCTGAGGAGCAGTCCGAGGCTGATTCGCAGGCACTGATTCTGAGGATCATGATGTCCCTCTGTCCACCCAAACGGTGACCCATGCCACACGCACGACGAGCGATGTACTTTCCAGCAGGCGATGCGGTGATCAGGACAGCGAGCGGCTGTGCCTTGGTGTCGAGCACAGTGCTCGGGCACTGTGCTCGCAGTTTCCCAGAAAGCGCCACTCCATGACGACCTAGGGCAGGTCCGCAACCTTCTCAACTCCATTTCTTTTGCTTTCTCCCTATCACTACGACCAGCAGGCAAGCCTCGTGTCCACGCGCAACTCAGGCAGCAGACCAGCAGCGATCGTGTGACAGGCGCCGCTCAGGAGTCAGGACATCCCTCAGAGAATACCGTAAGCGCGCATCCGTCATATCATATCCTCACATCGTGGTTCGCTCACTTCAGATTCCAGATCTATCATAAGCATGAGCACGGGAAGGGAGATCGGCACGCTTGTCGTGGTCGTACTCAAAGCCCGCAATCTACGCGACAAGCATACCATTCACAAGCAAGATGTGTTCGCTCAGGCGACCTTGAATAAGACGACCAAGAAGACGAAGACTGATGTCAGAGGAGGGCAGCACCCTGTCTGGGACGAAGAACTCCGTTTCCCCATCTTCAACCCCGCGTCGGATGAGACGAGGAAGCTAGAGGTTGCGTGCTACTCGAAGGAGCCCAGGTCGGACGACTTCATTGGGCGTGGGACGGTGGATATCTCAGAGACGTTGAAGACGGGAGAGTTCGATGGTGAGCACCCAATAATCCAACCCTCGCGGAGAGAAATGCTCAGTGCGACGTTTCCTTTTATCAGACTGGGTACCATTGCAGATGGAGGACGGCCAGTATCGCGGCGACGTCTTCCTCGAGATGACTTTCTACTCTGCCGCGCCCCCGCCCCAGCGCCGCCCGTCCAAGTGGGAGCCCAAGGACCGCCTGAAGCGTCCGGAGTCCGCGTATGCGTATCCCGCATCTTCTCCTCAGGCTACGTCTGCCCCCAATGGTCGCACAGGCCACAGCCCCGGTGCGCACAAGAACGACCCCCTCCCTCCCCTCCCAGAAGAATCTGGTCCTCCAGCCACTATACCCGCAATTCTCCGTCCTGGAGGAGGCGCGCCTAGCCGCACCAGTCCCAAGGCCGGCGGAGGCCTCCTCCCTCCAGAGCATCCCGCGCACACGCAAGCGCCGTACACCGCGCCCCGCGACCCCTCCCCACCTGCCCCAGTCCGTCACTCGCTTTCCGACACACCGCTGGATTCCATTCCTGCCCACCTCCGCCCGGGCGGCGGCGCCCCTCGCCCGTCCGCGCACGCGCAACCTGGACCTGCCGCCGCTCCCCCTCATATACCCGATCCGTATATACCCACCCCGAAATCCCTGCCTACAGCACTCCCGCGCGTCCCCAGACATACTACGACGCAGGAGACTACGCCCCCCCTCAGCCGCGGCCGTATCCCCAGTACACCGCCCCTGCCCCGCGACCACGTTCATACGGCGAGTACGAACCGCCCTCGCGTGGATCCTGGTACGGCGCGCCGCCAGTTCCTGAGCCACAGTCTCAGCCGTATCCCCCGTACGGAGGTTACCCCAGCACGAGTGGTTACGGGCGCGAGCAGAATCTCGACCTGCCGGATCCATACCTCCTCGCCCGCTACAAGACGCCTCTGCCGCTCCCCAACGATGGCCGGACTCAGTCTCAACCGCAGTCTCAGCCTACGCCTAAGCCGCAAACGCAAACGCAGCCACCACCAAAGCACCCTCAGGCCGCCTCCCCACAAGCCCAGCCCGCGCCCAAGCCGAAGGGCCCGAGCAGGGAGGAGCGTGACCGGCAGATCGCGCTGGAGCTCGAGAAGGAGGAGGAGGAGCGACAGCGGAAGGCACGCGAGCAGGAGGAGCGCGACTTGGAGCTTGCGCGACAGCTCGATATGGAGCTGAACCTCGACGGCAATGGCGAGGCTTCGTCCGGGTCGGAGGTGCGGACTGCTGCTGGTGCACCTGGGATGCCTGGCGGGCTATGAGGAAAGAATGTATATTATTGTCACGTATCTACGACCAGGTAGCCTGGTATCTATCTATGTGGATGTGGCTCTCGCGTACAAATGTCTCCCTATGTACACTGCGATACCCTTTTTAGGCTTCGTATTCATTGTCCCCTGGACGGTACTAATACATATGCATTGAGACAGCTCGTCACAGCAGGATAGACCACGGAGACAGCAGATACGACATAAGTAGTAGTAGAGTGGGAGGATCGAGACACCAGACGGAAAACTCGCGCAGGGAATGATGAAAAGAGTAGTACTAGAGATGAAGCAAGAAAGCAAAGCGGACGAACACGCACATGATGTGCATGTCTGCGAGGAGGAGGGGAAGGAAAACCAGAGCCTACAGGTGTTAGGCATAAGTGAAGGGATTAAACAAACTCGATCCGTAGCCGTTAGGTATTTGTAAGCTTGGAAGAGGGTTCATAGCAGTCATGAGTCGTATGCGTGCGCGGAGGGGTCGAGGGTCGTGCGGGCGTATGCTGATGCCTATGGATGCGATGCTGGAATGCGGTGCGATGAAGACGGGGTGCATAGGTGTGGTACGAGAACGGGATGCATAGAGCGCATGGAAGGAGATGACATAGGTTCCTCCTCTCCCCCCTCTTTCCTTCATCCTCTTCTCCACTACGCAGTATCCTCCTCGGGATACGGCAGCGGCACCTCGCCTACCCGCTCGCCATGGACGCGCATGCGATAGAGGCACGTGAACTCGTCCTTGCCCCAGTTGCTCTTCACAACCAGCACGACGACGCCAAAGTCGATCCCAAGCTCCTTTACCTCGTCATGCACGGGGTACGTCTGGATGTGCACGGGCGAGTGGATGTCGTACGTGAAGTTGGCAACGCGGATGTACTCGGGGTTTCGCGGGAGCGTGCGCGGGTACATGACGTCGTCCAGGAGGCTCGGAGGTAGAGACTGGCCAGCAGACTCCGCCGCTTCGCGCCTCGCTGCCTGGCGTTCCCGCCATTCGCGGAGCTTTGCGACGTTGTCCTTGCCCTCGACCATGCCCCACAGCTCCATCTGGCGCGGAGCGGAACGCATGTCCATCGCGACCTCCTTGGCGACATGGTCAATGGTCACTTCGGTGATGTAGACAGGAGCAGCGAGCGCGACGCCAAGCTGACCCTGCGAACCGCCGAAGGGCCAGCAGTGTCCAGTGTGGATTTCGTGGTGCAGCGCAGTGACCGGGGGCCGGCCGATAGCGTAGCCATTCCCGCCAGTGATGAGGCCTTTGAGTTGCCCACTGAACGTCTGAGGACGGACCTCGAGAGTCTCGCTGGTGAGGGAGGGGATGATACGTGCGCCACCAGAGTGGAGGGCGAAGTCCACACGGGCGAGTGTGTCCTTTGACGTGCGCATGACCGCGCCGTCGACGAGCTGGTTGATGAGCGAAGTGACATCCTGGCCGTCGGAAGACTTGATGGTGACACCCTTCGTTTTGCCAGAGGCGACGTTCTCCCACCAGTGCGCGATCTTGCCCGTAACGGCGCCAGCCTTGACTGCGTTTTTGCCAAGCTCCATCGCCTCCTTGACACCACCTTCCACGGTACCGACACGCTCCTCCAAAGCTTTGAGCTTGGCACGTGCTTCTTCGTCGCTGCCGACAGACGGTCGGCGCGACTCCGCATCCCGCAGTTGCTGCAGCTGTGTAGAGAGATGGCTGATCTCCTTCTTGACGGCGTTGATTCCGTCGCTGGTCGAGGCGCGGAACTTACTTTCTGCGTCCTGTGCCCGGATGCTCTCCTTCTGTACGCGGGTCTCCAGCGAACCAATCCGACCAAGAACATCTTGACGGTGCTTCGCATCACTCTCGATATAGGCGCGGGAGCGGTCCGCGTCGAGCGAAAGGCCCGCAAATGCTTTCTCAAGGGTCTGCAGACGTGCTGAGAGGGCTGCGAGGTCACCGGCAGGGATCTCAGGTGCGTGGTAGACAGGTGCATGGCCTCGCGGGATAGGGATCTTGCTGAGGTCAAGCATGCCGCTGTTGAGCGCGGACCATGCCAGCCAGAGGGCAACACCGGCCAACGCGTATTTGTGCAGATTGAGTCGCATGAGCGCTCGAGGGATAGAGGACGCTAACGCCACGATAGAGCGGATAAACCAGGTGACGGCACGGACTAGCTCGTGTACTACTCGTCCGAGGGTGGCCCCAACAGAGAAGGAGTGCTTGCTCGGAGGGAACGCACCGTCGATCTGCGGTGGTAGCTCCTCGAGCTCAGACAGCATGCCACCACCCTCGAGATCCGTCGAATGGTTTGGGCCGCTGGAGTCATACTGTGGAGGTACTGAGGCCTGACGAGCGAGCGGCGGGACGGACGCTCTCGCTATTGAGGGTGGTCTCTGGAATGGAGTGGTACCGCGCTGTGACCGCTAACAAAACTTGTAAACGCCAATCCGCTGATTATATGCGGGCTAACGCACCTGTTCGCTCGCTTGTTCATCTTCCACTGAGCTGCCCTCTTCCTCGTCTTCTGCCGCTCCGTTCTCTCCTCTTGCGCCCTTTCTTCTCTTCTTCCGCTTATCGTAACTTGTGACGGGCAAGGTTGTAAGGGGCCCTCCGTTTGGCCCACCCTTCTTCTTCTTCCGTCGCGTGCGCTTGCCATTCACATCCTCAAAGTCCTCATCGGACTCCTCGAGGTCGGACATACTCGGTCGGTAGGCCTTGTTGTCCGTCGACATGCGGTTCTTGCGATGCTGTGCCGCACCGCGTCGAGAATTCGGTTTCTGCGACGCAGTGCCGGCCTGGAACTCTCGTTCCTCCGCAGAGTAGTCGTAGCTCGACTGGTCGCGCGCGCTCTCCTCGGGCTCCTGCGACCGCTCGCGCAGAAGGAATGTCGCAGGGATGACACGACGGACAAAGTCGTAGCCATGCTCCAAAGGGGTCTTACCGCGCCCGTTTGGCTGGACCTCTTCCTCGCCTTCCGAGTCAGGCACATGACGCACCGACGCGGTCTTCGACACTGGGCGGGCCACACGGGCCTGTGAAAGGCGGTTGGGAGGAGGGGCGAGTCGGCGATTGATGGTGGACTGGGTCTCCTTTTCGTACTCGACCGAAGTACTGCGAGGAACCATGGGCTGCTTCCGGATACCGGACGCCCACGCTTCGTTCGGGTTCATCGCGCTATTGTTCGCGGTAGCGTAGCTCGTGTTGCTGCCGCTGGCGTTGCTGGAGTTGGTAGCGGAGATGTCGAAGGAGTTGGAAGTCGCGGCCTGGGCGATGGCGCTCACAATGTTAACAGACGTGTCGCGGACACTCCACTTCTCTGGGTGAGGTGGAGAGGTAATAGTACGGGGACCCACAGAGCGAGATGGCTGAGCCTGAGACTGAGAGGACTGCTCCCGCTGCTTGAGACGGGCGAAGCGAACAAGGGCGGGCTCCTCCACGTCGTCTTCCTGGGGAAGGGGGGCTTTGTCGGGCTTGGGAGGAGAGCGCGAGCCGACGGTTGGTGCTCTGATCTGCTATCAGGCGCGGTCCTATATGAAAAGCGACGCGAGACCACGCACCCGTAGGAGTATGAGGCTGGTATCGCGCGGCGCTGTGCTGCGTTAGGGTTATTCTTGTTGAGAAAGGTGTGGTGATCTAGACGTCTGCCTTGACCGAGAGGTGTGCTCGAGAAGGACATGTAACTCGCGTGTTCGACGGTGAATAACGCGCAGACAGAAGCGGGGTTTCGTGGATATGAAACGTAAGCTCGTGGATGAGAAGGGGGGCGGGGGCATGTAGGCCGTGCGTCTGTCGCGTGTCGTGGTTGTGGTCAAGGTCGTGGTCGACGTCCGCGAACGCGCGCTGCCTCGGCGCCTACGGGTCGTACCCAAACAAAGCCAACGTGACCTCACTTGGCGCGCGTTGTCAGGTTACTGAACAAGGCCTAGGACAATGACACTCCGACAGGACGTGGAATGGACAATATTGTGCTGCGCGTACTAACCAAAGAGCTGGACAGCATGTATATACCATAGCAGGGATGAACAAGCAGCGCGGTGAGTCGAGGGTATGTGTCAATAAGTGGTGGATACAGTACGGGATGTGTTGACGCAGGAGGCCCAAGTACGTTGTGTCTCTATTCTATCATTATCGTCGTGAAAGGAGCGTGTCGGGGACAATGGCGTGGCCTTGAAGCAAGAAGAGCGCGACAGCAACATCTATTGCGGCCGGCACTCTGGTTCGCCATCTTCGTCGTCCTCGTCGTCCTCCCAGTCGCCTTCGTCGCCTTCGCCAAACTGGAAACCAGATGGGTGATCAAAGAAGTTTGAGCCAGCGGGGAAAGGCGTTTCACGCACGTCGGCGATGTCGCTCGCTTCGAACGGCACCTCGTCCACCACAGCGGGCTTCGGCTCCATCTCTGCCTTCTTTGGCGGGAGGATCGCTTCAAGAGCCTAGGAACGCAGGTGGTCAGCCCGGGAGGTGAGACTAGTATGTGAGACAACAGACCTGAGGATCGATAGTCTTGAGCCAGCTCTCTTCTGGCATGTCGATCTCGAGCATGACATAGAGATTGCCCTTGTGATCAGGCGTTTTGTAATGCGGCATACCCTCGCCACGAAGGATAATACTATCCCCAGGCTTGATGATTTTGCCCTTTGGGCTGGTTACGTGAACGCCGCGACCATCCAAGTGGGTAAGGAGAATCCGCGAGAACCCAAGTAGGGCCTCAGAGAGAGTGATATGCACCGTTGTGAGCAAGTCGGCGCCCGACCGCTCGAACGACTCGTGTGGCTTCGTCTTCAGAGTGAAGATCACGTCTCCGGGAGGGATGCCGGGCTGCTTTGACATTGACATATGAGCATCACTGTCAGATGTTGCGGTGACGTACCTCCTCATCACCTGCGCCCGCAAGAACGATCCTTTGCCGATCTGCCATGCCGCGTTCGATGTAGATCTCTTGTCGCGTCTTCTCCTTGACAGTCTTGTTACCCTTGCACTTCTTACACCTGTGGACAGCGTAGGCGCTATGCGAGCGAGTATTGTTTCGAAATGCTCGTACCGATCCTTTTCCCTAAGCTTTTCGCCACGCCCCTCGCATTCTGTGCACATGGCCCTGTGCGTACCGAGTCTTGATCCTCCCATCTGCACAGCAAATTATCACGAGAAGCCAGGTGAACCACACAAAACTTACTGCTGTGGTTACCATCGTCCATCCCTTGCCCTCGCACTTCACGCACTGCTTCGGCTTCGCGCTACCTTTCGCGCCCGAACTGCCCGAACTTTCAATACCCCGGTACACGGAACCGCTACTAGACACGAACGCACCCTTTGCATGCACCGCACACGATCTCTTTCTCCATATTCATCTTGACTGTCTTTCCGTTGTACAGATCCTCGAGCGTGACCTCATAGGGAATGTTCGAGTCTTGTCCCTTTGTTCGTCTCGGCCCCCGCGAGCCTGGGCCGCCGAAGTCGAAACCGAAGTTAGTCTGCCCAAAGAGTTCTGCGAAAATGTCTGCTGGATCCATTCCAGGGCCGAATCCGCCGCCTGCGCCACCTCCCGACATGCCGTCCATGCCATACCGGTCGTATGCTTCTCTTGTTTCGACAGAGCTCAGGATCTCGTAGCTGTGGTACCGAATCAGTGGTTTGAGGTATGTGGTTGGGTAACGGAAAAGCATACGCGGCAGCCATCTCTTGGAACCGTTGCCCGGCTTCAGGGTCATCAGGGTTCTACGAGACATGTCGACGAAAATCCGGAGCGCGCGGGTGAGTGTGTACGCACCTTGTCCTGCAATGAAGAATGCCCCATCACGTCCATGTCCCGGCATAGAAAGAATCAGCTACATACGGGATGGTGTTCTCTTGCCTGGTGAGCAAGTCAGCAATACGCCACTAGAAAACGAGGTAACTACATACCTTCTTCCTGTACGCTTTCTTGATCTCATCTAGATCCAGAACGGATGTTAATGCGCATTCGCTGACGCTTGAGGGGAATCATAACCTTCGGTGGCAGTAGGCGAGACACCGAGAAGCTCGTACAGAGCCGTCTCAATGGGCACTGCGAGCGCTGTGAGTGTAACAACCTAGTGAGGCAAGATCATAGCTTACTTTTCGATGGATGCGAGAAGGCCTGTTCAACGGCTAGAAACAGACAGAGGTAGAGGGAAGAGAGTGACGAAGCAAGTGCTGCAGTTGCAGCAGCCGGTGGCTGCAGACGGAGAAGCGCCCATATTTGCCGAGTATGGCATTTGATGCGTACGCGTTCGTCCAGCTTTAAGCCGGGGCGCCCACCGGCAAATTTCATCTCTTTGCCTCTTCCCTCCACCAGATCTCGGACGCAAGCTTGCACACAGCAAAGCTTGCTCGTCGAACAGTTCTATAGGTGTGTCTCGTTCTCCATTATCGACTTCACTGGTTCCCCTTCATGATGTCTATACAATATACAACTTATCTACATTGTCGGAATGGGTCTCCCATGCTTGACGTACACAATCTCACTGACCTTCCAATATCTGTTGGCTCTTTTTTGAATTAATTGCTGACTACCATCTCCAGATTTTGGGCCAAGGGACGCGTTTAGAGAGGGGCAGCTGAGGTGCGGCAGGGAGAGAACCGGAGTCGCAATTTGCACGTCCCACCACGTCTCTCTCGTACGTCGAGGGCTTACCTCACATACCTGTCGTAGCACCTTTATCATTATGAATTTCTACTTCGAGGCTGTCAATGTTCTTGATAAGTTGGACGCGAAGAAGGGCTCGATCAAGGGCGTGCTCGCCTCCATCCCCGAGAAGAACAGAAAACGGACCGCCGCGCTCGTCATCGAGACTCTGAAATGTGAGCCCGACCCGTACTTTTGTCTCACCGTTACGTTCCACCTATACACTTGCGTCGCGACAGACAAGCCGGTCCTGGGCGAGGTGATCGACGCCGCCCAGCTGCTCAAGCAAGAGAAGAAAATCACATCTCGCAACCTTGCTCTCGTACTCGTCCATGACCTCTTGCTCGCCAGAGGTATTCAAGCTGGAGATGGCCCAATCAAACAGGCCGTTTTGCGTCACAAGACTCGACTCACCAGCGAGTTCACAAGGGCGAAGATAAAGCGAGGGGCCAAGTCTAACGACGAACTGGCACAGACAGGCGACGCCAGAGCTGGTGCGTATATCCTCTGCGGTCGGCCATTGTCATCAGCTGAGCCGCGATATCAGCCTCGATTCCTCGGTATGTACGCGTCAACAGAACATGTTGGACGACGAAAGAGGCTTTGAAGGCCTTCCAGGCTCAAGGGTACGAGCTCGGAGATCCGTTGTCATCCCCGTAAGTGCAGCATATGGTGTTCGGTTCGCACACAAATCCCCATCTCCTTGTAGCAAGTCATTCAAGCAGGACGATCACATTCCCGACCTGCTCGCCTTCCACCCCAGTGTACGCTTCATAGAAGACCCTCTCTACCTATCCGGAAAGATCATTCTGCAAGACAAAGCATCGTGCTTCCCCGCACACATCCTTGCCCCGCCAGCGCGCAATGACGCCGTCGTCATCGATGCGACAGCTGCCCCGGGCAACAAGACGTCGCACCTTTGTGCCATCATGCAGAACAAGGGGAAGGTGAGCCTCGCATTTGGTGTCTATCTCCAGGTTGCGATCCATGATACAATTGCGATCTCACACAGCTGTACGCATTCGAGCGTGACCGCAAGCGGTTCTCCACACTGAAGACCATGCTATCCAAAGCGCACTGCACGAACGTAGAAGCTGTCAACTCCGACTTCCTCACCATTTCCCCCAACGACACCAATTTCGCGCGCGCGACACACATGTATGTCTCCATACGTCCATCTACTTGACCATACTCCTGATGCGTCGCGACTAGACTGCTCGACCCCTCGTGTAGTGGGTCGGGGATCGTCAACCGGATGGACCACTTGCTCGCTGCAGGTAAGCGTCTCACTTGGACCAGTTGCTGGAATACGGAGCTGACGTTGTCATGAATCGTCAGAGCAAGAAGAGGACGACGACTCCGACCGACTGAACAAGCTAGCAGCCTTTCAACTCAAGATGATCCGGCACGCCATGACATGTGAGCCTTGCCCACTCTTCGCGCTTCCTCAGGGGGTATGGCTGAACCAAAAATATTGCTAGTTCCTTCAGTGCGGCGTATAGTCTACTCGACATGCAGCGTACATGCTATCGAGAACGAGCACGTCGTGCGTCAGGCACTAAAGACTGAGGAAGCGACGATCGGTGGCTTCAGGCTGGCGCGTAGGGCGCAGGTGCTGCCTATTTGGCCCAGGCGAGGGTTCCCTGAAGAGATGGATGATCCAGGTATGTGGCCGCTGTTGTGCACTTGATCTGTGCTTGGCGTTGACGCCACGTTGCGTGTTGAAGCGGATGCGGATTCTCTTGTCCGGTGCTTACCAGGCGAGGATGCGACCAACGGCTTCTTCGTGAGTCTTTTCATCCGAGGCGAGACGGACGTCTCGGAACCCGAGACGAAGAAGAGAAAGGAACTCGTGAACGCGCACGACAATTCCGAACAACGCGCTGCCAAACGGAAGAAGAAGAAACCGAGCAAGGCTATGGATCCTTAGTCAATGCACACACTCATCCACTGTGTTCAGGACATAGTTAAGATCATCTCATCTCTTTCGATACAACATGGATTAGAGACCTGGTGAGCTACAACGCGAAGAGTCCTCAGGCTATACGGCTGGTTAGGAGGCGGAGACGATGAGTACAAACCCAATCCTACGAGAACCCAGATTCGGCGCGTCGCCGACAGTCCAGGTTCCGCATGTATGACTGTTAGACGTTTGGGAGGCGCGGAGGAACCAAGACGGGACGTGTGAGCGCGAACGGAGCTGCGTGAGCCATCGACGAGTCGAGCGTAGGAGATGAAGACATGAGGGGATCGTCAGGAGGTTGTTAGTGTGCGGGAGTACTGATCTGCTGCTGGGAATACTGGTTCTGGTAGTACTGAGCGTAGCCGGCTCCATAGTCCTGCGAGGGAGGGTAGTAGCCGGCGCCGCCCGGCGCAGGGTATCCAGCTTGACCGTAGCCGGGCGCGCCTCCACCGTAGCCACCAGCAGGAGCGCCGCCGTAACCGTTGTATGGCCCTTGAGGAGGCCGGAAGCCGCCCTGTGGGTTAGCGTTAACCGGGGGCGCGCTCTGCCAAACCTCGGGACGCCGCCACGGAGGGATGTTCGACCCGCCGCCAGTGATGTCGTGTCCTGCGCCTCCACCCCATCTCCCACCGTCACCTCCCGGTCCCTTCCCTGTTTCCCCGAGCTCCGCCATCAGGCTAGCGTACTCGGAGTCAAAGCCACCCTTGATCATGCTTGGCGGGCTGGAGGCGCCGAGAGCTGCGGCATTCGGGTCCCTGTTGACAGTGCAGTCGCGAGCCATGTGTCCGGCGCTGCCGCAAACACGGCAGATGATGTTCGCTGTGAAGTTGCGCTGCTCCGGACAGTCGTACTTGCGATGCCCGACACCACCGCAGTTCTGACAGATTTGGTTTTCGTCATCACGGAGAGTACCGTTGAGTGCTGCAAGCTCGCGAAGTTGGTTACGCTTGTGGTCGTTCTGCCCCTCCGGCGTCGAGGCAGCCTAAGTTGGAACATCAGTCGCAACTTCAAGATGTGTGGCAATAGGACAACGCACCGTTTCGATGACTTTGTTGATCAACCTGACACAAAGAGCGACCTTTTCCTCAGAGTCAGCAGTAACGAGACAGTGGAGATCTTCTTCAGCATCCTCGGCGTACTGTTCAGGTCGGGCCTTGCCCTCCTTAACGCTACCCTTCCCCCGAATGCTGATCTTCGCGCCACTGTCTCGCTCCATCTTCTTCAAACTGTTCCCACGAGGGCCGACCAGCAATCCGAAGAAATTGATCTCGGGAAACTCCTTCACAGGAATGTAGACCTTCTCGGAGGGGCGCTGCGATCGCTTCATTTGATGGTACTCGACTGGAGGACGGAAATTGGGGTCGTTCTTCATGGCGCGGTCGACCAGCCGGATACGTTCCTCCTCCAACTTCTTGCGATAACGGACCTCGCGAGTGTTAGTACGACGACCATGAGCATCATACGTAGGGGGAGGAGATGGAGACCTAACGCGGATAGACATGTCAGTGTCAACTGAAACAAGGTAGCAACGACGACATACCGTTCACGTTCCGGGGGAATGAAGTCATTCAAACGGAGCTTGCGGTTGATCTCCTCCAATCGCAGGTGGATAGCATAATTGTCAAGGTGAGCCTGGGATACACCATTGGCGTTGATGGCGGTGGGAAGACCGGGAATTTCAGTCTTCGCGTCACCCCAACGGCTTCGCCGCTTGCGAGGAGCATTAGGGTCAGTAGCTGACGAAGGACGAAATCAGGTGTTAGTGACAAGTAGGTCAGTAAGCATGCTTGGAACGCAAGCCATGACGGTGTCGCCGTGGCGGCCTGCGAGGACGTAGGAATGGGACGAGGATGAGTCCACCGCAGATGTCTCCGTACTTACCGGCGCCATTCGATGGAGTGGTATCACGGTCAGGACGTGGGCTCTCCCTGTCTTGAGCTTGGAACCGAGGGTATGCAGACGGGGATGGCTGCGCCAGCTGAGGAGGGGCTGACTCTTCCACAGGCGCAGGGCCGAACCTCCGTCGATTGCCCAACGGAACTACGAACTGGTCAGACATGTCTGCAAAACCGATGATGAGTATACGTACTCTCGTTCGTGCCCGTAACTTCACGAGTAGCTGGTCTCCACATATTTGTGACGGTGCAGGATGAGCGGGATGATGGAAGATTTGGAACAAGTTGCAGTCGGGCACTGAACGGCAACAGCATCAATTGGAGCTCCGCATTGCAGTCAAACAAACTCCGCTACAATGCTGACCAATATGGCAAGCCGGTTAGCCTCTTACCATTCGCCTCGAAACTTGACCTCCAACCACCGTGGTCTCTCTGTCTGCAAGCGTCGAGATCAGCAGGATGAGCAAACGGGCTGCCGAAGGTGCGTGTATACTTCCATACTGGAACTGTGGCGAGGCTCACTGGTGATGATACCACAGGCTCGGCGGATACCTCGTATCCTACCAAGAAGTCGAGAAGATCGAAGGACGACGACGACTATGCCGACGTAGACAACTTTCAAGCAGTTGAACTCGAGTCGCCACCAGACAGCCCGGTCGTTCCGCGTGGCGCCACCATCAACTTCAGTGCGCTGACCCGCAAACTAGCAGATACACGGCGTACGAGGGACAGTGCAGACGATCAGGATGGGTCCAGTTTGAGTGTTCACCGGAGGCAACAGGATGCTCTCGTATCCCATATCTTCCACGACCTGGACTTTTCTTGGCTCCGTCTCAAACCTGACCATGCTTCGCGTCCGCTCTGGATCAGCCCCGAAGATGGTCATATTATCCTCGAGGCGTTCTCCCCCATTGCGGAGCAAGCGCAAGATTTCCTTATCGCCATAGCTGAGCCTGTCAGCAGGTATGCATGTCGCCTTACTAGAAGTAGTTACGGACGCTACAGCCGTGTCCCAGGCCCGCGTTCATCCACGAATACAAGCTCACTTCCTACTCGCTTTACGCCGCGGTGTCCGTTGGATTGCAGACGGAGGACATTATTGACGTCCGTGTGCCATATCTCGTGTGGCTTACAACTGTGCTGACAGCGGTGCTTGAAGGTCTTGAATCGATTATCGAAGGTGCCCGTACCAGAAAGCATCGTCTCCTTCATTCGCGAGCGGACACTTTCCTATGGCAAGGTGAAGTTGGTCCTGAAGCACAACAAGTACTTCGTGGAGTCCAGCCACCCAGAGACGCTGCAGTTCCTGCTTAAGGACCGGGTCATTCGGGAGGCGCGTGTGCACTCCGAACGCGTAGACAACAGCATTCGCGCTGCCACCTTTACCACCTCCAAGGCTCCTGTCAAGGGCAACCTTGTCATCCCCGGGACCAAGGAGGCGGAGAAGAAGAAAGACGAGCCTGCGAATGGCAAAGGTGTCAATGGGAAGACGGACGCCGAGTTGTTCACATCGGTGGTTGGGGTGGAGCAAGGTACGCAACCGTGGCGGCTAGGTAACGTATATACCTGACTACTGACCGGGTTGCAGACGAGGTTGAGGAGGATGACGATAATGTCCATGCGTTCGAAATTGACGATGGCAAGATCGATGTACGCTCCTCTCCTCCTGTCTGTTAGACACTCGTTGGCTGACCTTGATGTCCAGGATGTCAAGAAGCGTTGCAACGAGCTCGAGTACCCGATGCTTGAGGAGTACGACTTCCGTAACGACACTGTCAATGCGAACCTCGAGATCGACCTCAAGCCGTCCACGGTCATCCGTCCATACCAAGAGACGAGTCTTAGCAAGATGTTCGGTAACGGGTGAGTGGCCCATCGAGTGCTGTCTACGTGGGGGAGTGGCTAACGCCCCCATAGACGCGCACGGTCGGGAATTATCGTCTTGCCCTGCGGCGCCGGCAAGACGCTGGTGGGTATTACCGCAGCTTGTACAATCAAGAAGTCTTGTCTGGTACTGTGCACGTCCTCGTAAGTCGAGTGTTTCCCTTCGACAACATGGACGAGTTGTATTGACGGCGAATGCCGCAGGGTGTCGGTGATGCAATGGCGGCAGCAATTCATGCAGTGGTCCAATGTGACGGACAAGCAAATCGCCGTGTTCACCGCCGATCAGAAGGAGAAGGTGAATACCCTGTCTCGATAAATTTATCGGCTCGTCCCTGACCGCCCGCAGTTTGCCGGGGAGAGTGGCATCGTGGTGTCAACTTACTCGATGGTCGCTAACACACACAACCGGTCGCATGAGGCTAAGAAGATGATGGAGTTCCTTACGTCGCGTGAATGGGGTTTCATTCTCCTGGATGAGGTGCATGTCGTACCTGCCGCCATGTTCCGTCGGGTGGTTACGACGATCAAAGCGCACTCAAAACTTGGTCTGACAGGTGAGTCTCCTTCCGAGATGCCCTTGTGCGCGCAGGCGAGCTCACGGCTCCGTTCCAGCGACGCTTGTCCGGGAGGACGACAAGATCGCTGATCTGAATTACATGATCGGCCCGAAGCTGTACGAGGCAAACTGGATGGAGCTCGCCGCCAAGGGCCACATTGCAAACGTCCAGGTATGTTGGGGCGCATATTATTTTGCAAATTGACGGTTCCTCATGGGCAAACGTGTGAAGTGTGCCGAGGTGTGGTGCCCAATGACGCCCGAATTTTACCGCGAGTATCTGCGGGAGCAATCTCGCAAGCGCATGCTGCTTTACTGCATGAACCCGCGTAAATTTCAGGCGTGTCAGTTCCTCATCAAATACCACGAGGACCGCGGCGACAAGATCATCGTCTTCTCCGATAACGTCTTTGCACTCGAGGTGAGTGACCGCTGCGGATCTTGTCCGAGCGCGGTCTTGTAACTGATAGCCACCATCACACGTCAACGACGCATAGGCATACGCGAAGAAGCTCGGTAAACTCTACATTCATGGCGGGACGGGCCAGACCGAGCGCATGCGCATTTTGCAATGGTTCCAGCATAGCCCCGAAGTGAACACAATCTTCCTATCCAAGGTGAGCATCTTGACGTGCCTCCTGTGGCTCTTCTGACCGATGGTCGCAGGTCGGCGACACCTCTATTGACTTGCCTGAGGCGACCTGCCTCATTCAAATTTCCTCGCACTTCGGGTCCCGCCGCCAAGAGGCCCAGCGACTAGGTAAGGTGCCGCGCTCGTTCCACGTTCGCATGGCGGCTAAAGCAGATTTCCAGGGCGTATCCTGCGTGCGAAGAGACGTAACGACGAGGGCTTCAACGCTTTCTTCTATTCCCTCGTTTCCAAAGACACACAGGAGATGTTCTACAGTACGAAGCGGCAGCAGTTCCTCATCGACCAGGGTTACGCCTTCAAGGTCATCACGCATCTCGAAGGGCTCGACGACCTTCCCGGCCTCGTCTACAAGACCCGTGACGAGCAGATCGAGCTTCTCTCCTCCGTCCTGCTCGCCAACGAAAGCGAGGCGGACCTCGGCAGTGACATCCGTGCGAACGAGGGCGACCTCGCGGGCACGGTCACGTCCAAGGATTTCGGCATGCCCACCAAGGCGGCCGCCGTTCAGCGGACGACGGGGTCCCTCACCGCGCTCAGCGGCGCGCAGCACATGTCCTACGTTGAGCAGAACAAGTCTGCGAACAAGAAGCTTGCGCGGGAGGCTGCTCCTCGCCACAAGCTGTTCGCGAAACGCGACAAGGACATGGCTGCGGCGCGCAAGGAGGCGAGAGCCGCTCCGAAGGGGTAGGTGCTGACGTGCTCAGTGCACGGGCGGACCGCGGTGATATGATTGACGTCGCCGTTGATCATTTGATTGCGGCCACGAGCGAACCTCTGGCATACGGACTTGGATTTCTGTAATATACTTATCGTCGTGGTAGTGGTATGCCAGCAGTGTCTTGTTACGCAGCGCGCCATGTTCCTCCATCGATCTTCCTTGTGGAGCATGCGGTCGCAGGCGGCAGTGACGCGAGGTTATGTTTCGGTTAGTTGAAGTTAGTCATCTGGCTCGGGGATGCCCCCGTCATGGTTTGAGGGTACAGGCGCAATGCGTGAGCTCCCCCGCGGGCAAAGGCTCGCTAAACCTGAGGGTGCAGACCCTACTGTATACGTCTGACCCCACGATTGACGGCCGCCGACTGTGTAACGCCCCCATCCGCTACATTCCTCTATTGTCCCTTGATGAGGAATCATGAGGACCATCACTATGACCGGAAAGCGGTGAGCCTTCTTGGCCCATAGGAAACGATCGCCCTCAGTATACTGTACGTTATCCACGAGGTCCGCAGTCGGGCAGAGGCCCGTGTTGCGTGCGCAGTGCCCGAAAGAAGGCGTCGCAAATTGGCTTCGTGCGCGATCCAGCAGCCCGATGGACCCACAACGTCTCACAGACGCCTAGGGCTAATTTACAAATGCAACATTGGCACTGCCGTATCCTGCCGGCGGAAGCGGTCAACCGCTACCAGACGCCAGTGCGAGGGGTCAGGATCTTCCCTTTGTAGACTATCAACGTCCTACAGGCAGGCCTAGAGAGCCCCGACACACCAAGTGGAGGTGAAATACTTGCTGATGCTGAGCGCAGATGCCTCTCCTGCCCTAACGTCAACGGTCATATTCCTCCAGCAACCCGGTGACTGGAGGATCACTGTCGGAAAGACGGCGGCCGATTTGCGTACAGTAGCCCACGTTGGAGGCGGGGGACGATCACTGTAATTGCCAGTATCCGAACTTGTCGTGCGCGGTTAGCTGCCGGTTCACGGTGGCTGGATGATCTCCAGCGATCTCGCATTCCTATCTCTGATTATTGACTCGCGGTGAACCGCATTTCAAATCCCGGGAAGCCAGAGCTGGAGCCCGTTAATTTGCAGTGCTGCCTGCATGAACCCCGCGTCACGGGCTGTCACCTGGGCAGCCCGCGGGGGAGTGAAACTCGACTCGCGGACGTATTTGCGGCGAGCTCGCGAGCGTCGACGGCCCCCAGACGCTGTGACCGAGCGGTCATGCATATACGTTGATCGCAGTACGCACAAGTGAATGGGTGCGACAGATCGAGCACGTAGTGCCAAGTGCGCAGTCCATCTCGAGGGGGTGTTCTGCGAAAGGTAGCCGTAAGACGGAGAGACTTGTCAGGGAAATTGTCGCGCATACCAATGGGTGAAGTCGGTCCTTGAGAAGTGAAAAGACCGCTCACAATGCGACCTATTACTTGGCAAGAATCAGGCGCCCCTCGGTAAGAGCGGTTTGAAAATGCCAGTCGAATTCGCGGCTATGATTTGCATAAGTATGGCGGGATCGCCCACCGGCGGGAGCACAATGCCGTAGACGGGATGCTGGCATAGATGTTCACATATGTCATATCGCAGTCGCTGCCAAGACCTACTTGTACTTGAGCATCATTTGGGCGTCCAGTTCGGGGACCCAAGGTGTCCTGGCCGCAGATGATGCGTCGCAGCTCGTTGGAAGAAACAGACTAGCTTCCAGAGGAGACTCCGTAAAGATCGGCGAGAAACATGCAAGGATATGATGAGCGAGCCGCCCATTCCGGTGAGAGACGAGATTCTCCAGCAAAAGCACGTTGAGTACCGCGCAGCTCTAGTGGCAGCAGTACTTACATGGTGAGTATCGCAGTGACAAGCTACGACGCCAGATACACGACGTTGTGAGGCGGTCCGACACTTCCGCGCGGACAGAGGAAGAGGCACCGAGGAATATTGGCCGCTCGCATCATTGATCGCCATAGCGCGCTGCCCACGAGTCAAGACGGAGGTGCTGTGCATCTAAAGGTTGTTAGCTGGGATTTCAACGATCATCGCAGATCCAACCCGCGACGAGGGAGAATCGTATACACACTGGCGCGGCTCGGGGATATGCTGAATCTAGCGGACGAGTCGGGGCATGCCTCTCCTTACGGACAGGCAGCTATTATTCGGGGGCGACTAGTAGCTTGGCAAACATACGAACAGCTAAAACCGTAGTCTCGAAACCAGACGGATAGGACCTTCCCAAACAGGGGGCGGAGTGCGAAAAAGAGAGGGAGGGACAGGTCCTAACCGTCTGGTGAATTTCGTGGTGGCGGGTGGGGTATTGCGGGTCTGTCACGCATCGTCACGTACGGCTCCACGAACGCGTCGGTCTCGCGAGCTCTCGCGTTTGAATCCCGATAAAGAGCCCAGCAATACGTCCGTTCTTCTCGCTGCACTGGCCCTTCCCAAGGAACATCATATCGTCAACAGGGCGAGGGACTTAAACTGTAACCCCCGGAGGTGAGCTAGGCACATGCACAGGCGGATGGAGTAGGTGTATGCGCAATTGCGCCTGGGTGGAAGAGAACGCCAAATGTCCGTATGAGGCAATCCTGCGCGAGGAGAGCGACGAGGTTGGGCGCCAACGCACCGAGCGTGACAATACCCCACCCGCCCCCACGAAAGTCACCAGACGGTATAGGCGTGTCTCTGCCTGGGTTTTTCGCTCTCCGCCCCCTGTTTTGGTAACCCGGGTAGAGGCGCGCCGTTATACCGTCTGGTTTCGAGACTACTAAAACCGAGGAGCGTAGGCACAGCTCACCTGCAAGGGACGTGATGCTATGTAGTGCATCGCATCTCTTGTCCCCTCCTGTCCCTCGGGCCCGCTATGCGGCATCATACGGAAATTGCGGGAAGGTCCGTTTGTCGCGCATCTGGAAATGGCAACGTGCAGCCTCGCAAGAATCATCGTCCAGCTGGCTGTTCTCTCCGGGGAGTTGATGTTTCCGGGTGCTGTCTGGTCGTCCTTCAAGGAGTTGCGTCTGTGCAGCCAATGCATACTTCGCGACGAGCCAGCATCGCGACTGTATGAAGGAGCTCGAGGGCAACTGTCAGGCGGCACGGGCACGTTGCTACTTACCCAGACAGAATCATAGTTAGGCTCGACCCCTGAGACGACCCTTGTGCGCAGCCTATTGAGTGATGCAGAGCAGCCATATGTTGAGTATTCTGCGAAGCAGTACATGTCAAAGACGCGGTGTCATTGTTCGCCGAATCCCGAGGGTCCTGCAGCAAGAAATCAAGGAGCCTCGGGCATAGGATAGTACTGAACGCCGGGAGTGACGAACCTTCACAAGCGTACGTACAGCTGCACAGCACGTGTGGTGGATGTGGAGTGCCGAAGATGCCATTCGTGGGCGGTGAGAAGGCTTGGGCAGGAGGCTGATGTCCTCAGACGCGCGGCAGACAGCCGTGTTGCCCGGGCTGAGGTGTTTGGACCACACAATCAGACAAGAATCAAAGGTCGGCTCGGTGGGCGCGCCACTCCGCGGGATCACATTGTTTCCACCACAAACGGGCGGGCTCGCAGCAGCGACGCTTAGCTCGCAGTCCGTCTATCGCGGAGGCATCTACACGCCCGCAGCCCCGCCTGGCGTCGCGACGTGCACAGCGGGCGAGGCGGCCTTTGCACCCCCCGGAAGTCGAGAAGCACGACGCGGTTCATCAAGGGGGATCGCGAAGGCGAACAGACTGTGGGAGAAGAGCGTCAGAGCGGATAAGGGCCGACTCATTCGTGACCATGCGGCCTGAGGATTTTTGCATACCGTATTGTCGCTGCAGGATGGCTCGCGCCGATGCATGATTTCGGGACTGAATCCCAGCATTGTTCCGCCACTGGGCGCGGTGCGGAGGCTAATGGCTTGGGAGGGTGGCTGGAGGTGGCTGCTTGATCGACGCGCTGGCTGCACCGCCATCAAAATGGACAACCGCTGTCGGCAAGCGTCCAAATAACCATGTTCTCGTCTCCCAAAGCGTCTATATAGCTCTGTCTTAAACACCGTCCTTGGTTGCCGAGCCCTCCCGAACTCCCCTCGCCCGCTCCGTTCCCCGTTCCCCGCCCCCAGTTGCCCTCCCTGTCGCCCTCAACAGTCCCCGCGATGTCCTCCAAGCGTGGACGCAAACGCAACGACAATCTCCCGCCCAATCGCGCCAGGGATGTCCAGAGAGCCTTCCGTGCCAGACGAGCTGCACATCTCGAGGTGTGTATCACAGATGCTTCGATCGCACACCTCTCCTGATCGTTCACTCCAGGCACTCGAGAACCGCGTGTCCGAGCTCGAGGAGGAGAACAACGCTCTTCGCGCAGCACTCAATCTCCCTCCCGCCAACCGTCCTGCCTTGGGCAAGGGTCCTACAGGAAAGGACAAGCCCAAGGGCGGATCCTCCTCCAAATCCGCGACTGCTTCCGCTCTCGCATCCACCCTCGCCTCTGGCACTTCTGGCTCTCCCATGAGTCGTACCGAGTCACCACTGTCCACTGGGTCTGCTAGTGGACAATCTATGTCGCCAGACCCCATGCATCCAGGTCTGTCCCTCCCACAAACGTCTCCCCCACATCTAGACCCTACTGGTTGGAGCGAGAACATGTTCGGGGACAAGGAGTCGGAACCACCCAACGCTTCCGCTAGCTTCTCCCTACCCCCACCCGCCTCCCACAACCTGTCATTCCCCCAGCTACCTCGCTCTGGCGGCGATATGTTCTCAACGGCCCAGGGCTATGCCCCCTCCGACGAAAAATCCTTTGGGTACCTTCCGCCTGACGAGCGACGATCATTCAACTACTCGCATCCGCTCCTGTCGGGCCATCCCTCCGCGCAGCCATCACTACCGCCATCACTATCGTCGACTGGCGGGGACGACCTCGCACCATTCCTCCAACGTCGTGCGTTGACAGAGCCGGACAGCTTTCGGTCGCTGCTCAATCAGATGTCTCACGTCCCCACATCACACAATGGCCTCCAGACCCCTGCGCCGCGCATGTCGTCAGCTGCGCTGCTCAATGTCGTCGATGCGCCGCTTTCGGAGTACGATCTGTCTGGCGAGCGGCGATATCCCCGGTTACACTAGCCGCTCTGCCCGGCGTCCCTGGACGCTGTGACCGCGTCTGGTCGCTCCTCGAGGCGCGCCCCCCTCTTGCCTTTCCCATGCACGTCGTAGATATCTCTCACTTTCGGGATCACCTGGAGCTTCGTCTGTATCCTATGTATCGCTATTCTAGCCTAGCCTCAGCCCGCATCCCACCGCCATCACCGCCTGCCTCTCGCCTATCCGTCTTTTTCGCCCCATTCCCACCCCTCACTGCCCCTCGCACCCGCTCCGATCTCGCTGCATGTCCAAGTCGCTGTACGGTTATCTCTGCTGCATTTACTCCTACGCTTATTATCTTCCGACTCTACTTACTCTCAGGCTATTACCGCCACGCCCCAGATCAGGACGTGGTGCGCGCACATGGCTATTGCATCCTCTGGTATAATATGGGAGCCCCGCTGTATTCTACACCTTAAACCGCGCTTTGCGGCCTTTCTCACTTCTGACTCAAGAGCCCGCATTTCTCCTTGCGGAACATTGGTGGCGTGTCCAGGACGATCCGCGACGCCGATAGCCTTTACTTTTTCTCGCGAGGAGCAGTATTACGCAGTGTCCACCGCCCGATCGGACCTCTGGCCATTGGACGCAGTGAGCGGGGCACAGGCACGCGCAAGCCGTCCATGTCCGGTGAGCGCGGATTTAAGCGACTGTGCGAGCTCCTCAAGGAGCTCGGGTGGCGGGACCATGCCCGAGGTCGCACTAGGTCGCATGCATGCCAGGGTGTCGTGTTGGTGTCGTGCCACGCGTCCGCAATCAGGAAACATCATGCCAGCTAATGCTTTATGTTTCCGCCTTCCGAATACGCGACCCACGATTCGGAGATCGGGACATGCCCGACGCGGTTCGCACAGCGTTCACGCGTGGCTTCCTGGGGTTAAGCACAAATCTTGATAGTCGGCGTGCGGGAAGTACAGCATGTCTCAGATGTGCCTCGGGATCCAAGCTCAAGCTCCAAGGACTTCGAGGCTCAGGCACGCTGCAGGCCGCGTCATATGTGTACGCGAGAAGCGTGCGGCAGGACTCAAGATTCAAGAACAAGCTCCATGTCATGTTCGTGGTCCACGGAACAGATGTGTAGAAGAAGTCACCCAGATCTCACCGCACCTTGGGCCTGAGGCCTGATCATTCTGCGTGCTTCGCCCCTTCGTGCAACCGGAACAGAAAACCATGCCTCTGGGGTAAGTGTCTTACACGTGCACTTAGGGTGTATCAGAGCAATATGTCACTGTGGACTGTGACACGTATTGACAAGATGGCGGACACGTACGTCCGCACACTTGCCAGCATGACGTGAGCGGTGCGAACCGACTTCACCCACGGGGCTGATGCTGAAGTAAGTACGCGAGTGGCATGGGGAGCATCAGGGAGCATCCCGAGAGTTGTCTCGGTTGTGTCTGCGTATGACGGATGCCATACTGGAGCTAAGAGAGGAAGACGTGCGGTGGGAGACTGATGACAACGCGGCCGGCGGAGAGACGACGACGGCGTGTGCAAACTTGGGGGGAATACTTGCATTCAACAGCGCGTACTGGGCAGCTGGGCAGGTCGACTGAAACGGCCATGGTCGGTGTTCTCTCGATGGCATGACGCGTGTGTTTGGCCACTCGGAACTTGATCGCCCCGTGAGGATCAACGCCGGCACATTGCTGCACAGTACCTGCGATGCGCCGGCGGGGCTGATCGATGGGGAGAATGTCGAACATACTGCGGCTTCGGAATGAAGCCTATCCATTCGCAGGACCACGTGGTATGTACACTCGTACAATGTGCGGCGAGAAGCCAAACGGACGCGCAACTCGGGTTGCAGGGGTATGTACATCATCCAAGGCGCGGAAGGGCGGCGAATGCGCGGGACGCCGTGTCAGCACGAGAACGCGTCCGCGCAGAGCCGCGGTCGATCGTTTTGCTGACGGGGTGGAAGTAAGGTCGTCCAGAACATGCTGAAGTCGATCAGAAGATATGCTGCGCACAGGAACCGAGACACCCTCCGGTACCCTCGGAGGTAGTGGGACTATGCAGAGGGGAGGGTGGTCAGTAAGGCTGGTCATGAGGTCGGTACGAAATCTCTTGCAAGTGACTTGCGCGCACCCTGGCGCGCAGATATAGAGACTACTCACCTCAAGAAATGATGAGGCTCGGTGAGCAGTCGAGTCTCGACAATCAAGCGTAAGCTCGGGCACTGCTGTCAGAGCTTGGTCCAGTCGACACAGCCATCCGGACCATACTTCCCCTCCAGCCACTCGTTGGCCTTTTTGAAGTGGCCGTTCCCCATGAACCCTTTGTACGCGCTGAGCGGTGACGGGTGCTGTAGATTGCCGCCGACCACACAGTGATTTTGTTCAACCGCGCGCGCGTATGAGTTCGCAGCCGTATCGTTCAGGGAGCATTGCGTCAATGCATGCATGTATCAGTCAGATGTTTCAGCATGAGCCGACCGGAGCACTCACAGCGCTGGTCAGGATGAGATGCTTTTTCTGCAATGTGGTAAGTGGCATGCCCGAGATCAGTTGAATGAGCTTGTGTTGGTATCACGCTTGCGGGGTGAGCGCACTGACCTTGTCGAGCTTCGCGACGCATTGTGCCGCCCAGGCACCCCAGGCTAGAAATACGATGCCTCGCCCACGACCTGCTGAGAACCCTCCGCTCTTCCCCAAGTTGGCACCGCCGTAGCGGTCGACGACATCGATGACTTGAGCGGTGAAGCTCTCCCAACCCTTCTTCTGATGGGAGCCTGCTTTCTTCTTCTCGACGGTGAGGACAGAGTTGAGCAGCAAGACGCCATTCTCCGCCCACGCCGTCAAGTTGCTGTATGGGATAGCCGAACGGTAGCTGCATTATTACGTGTGACGCCGTGAGCGAGGCACGACGTACCCATGCTGTGGTGGTTCGAAACCAGGATACTCTGCTTTTATCTCGGCATAAATCTATCGGACGATCGGACGGGATAAGCTGACGACAATATGCCTCTGAACGGTGGTTACGCACATTCCGAAGGGAAGGAGGAATCTGGATGCCGGGAGGTACCGAGAAGCACAGGCCTTGCTCCAAAGTTAGTAATCGTGGCAGCAAGCACGGCTAAGCACTCACCATGAGCCTGCCCCGGATTGTGGTAAGGGTCTTGCCCAATAATGACGACCTTGACGCGCCCAAGAGGGGTGAGGTTAGACCACGTATAGATGTTCTTCGCTGTGAGGCAAGTATCAGGAATTATCTCGTGCAAGTTTGTACACGAGAGCCTCACGCGTAGGATAGATTTCGGGCTTCATGGGCACACTGTCTGGACCCCTCACACCCGTCTCGTAAAGGAACCTCTTGAGATTGATGAAATATGGTTTCTTGATCTCGTCTTTCAACACCTTCAGCCTGCTGCCCGTCAGCGATGCGTCAACGGGTGACGGTTGGAGGCTTACCAGCTCTTGCCCATGGTCTCGCACTCCAGTTCCAGCAATTTCTTCTGCTCCTCAGTCATGCTGTTCCTATAATCTGACATCGAGAACGGGATCGAGTTGAGAGTGGGCAGCTCAGTCTTCGCCACCTTTGAGCTGGAGGCGGAAGAAGAGGAAGGCATCATGTCCATGAGCGACCTCTGTCTCTTGGTAGCACCGGTGGCCGTCTTCTTCGCCGCCGCCTTGTTAGTGGGTGTACTTGAGGTAGACTTCATCTCGGCCTTCACAGCCTCCCCATCAGCTGTAGATGCTTCCGTCACGGTGATGTTCTCCTTCGTGGCTGCCGCAGCAGGCTTTTCGAGGTCCTCAAGATAGACGACGCGCGGCGGGATAGACATTGTGGTATAAGTAACCAAGATAGAGAGCTCGTCGCGAAAGACACGTCAATGTGAGGACAGCGAGGTTCAAAGGCAAGACGCGTCTCGAGCTCAACGCGAAAGTGGCGTGCGATCGACGCGGCCGTACGCGGCCGAGCCAGCGATCGGCCAATATGTGACGGTCACGTGGCAATCCCGCCCCGCTCGGAGGTCGAGTGGGCGTCGGACGGCGAACAAGTACGCGGGCGTCCACCAACTTCCACCTCACTCTACCACCTTCCGCCACCACGCCAGGTGGTCCAGCGCGTCGTTCAAGCTGCCTCGGTCACCGTCGTCCCCTTCACCGCCCGCTCGCAGGCCGTTCAAAAAGGCCCGCGCGCAGCCGGCTCGCAGACAGTCGCATGCTTCGGCAGTCCGCCCGCCCTCGGGACAGCCGTCGCAGCCGCGGGGATGGAGTACTAGCTACCAGGCAGGGTCGTCAAGGTATGTACCCCTTTTGTACACAACGCGACATGGACGAGGCTTGTATTCAATGTTTGGGACGGACAGCTCGGACTCGGAGGATCTCACGAGCGAAGACGACCTGACAGATGCCGCACGCCAGGATCCTCGTGGGCGGCGACCTACCCAGCGACGGATAGGGCAATCCCAGCCTAACGACACTAAGGGCACCGGGACGGGAACCTTCATCACTAGACAAGGAAGTGGTCAATCTCTTTCGAGCAACTCCAGACGGAGCAGCCCCTCGAGGCTGTACGAGCGACGCACTTTCACCCGTTCCCGCTCTCCTGCGGTCAAGCCACCATCTGACAGCGCCGTCAATGGTACGAACCGTCCGGCCTCCCCGTCGCTGTTCTCGCGGAACCGCAACAACCCCGTGGTGGCCATCCGCTCACTCTTCCCCAGCACCGTATGCATACATGTGCGTATACCGGGCACACGGTGCAAAGTCTCGTTCGACACGCGACAGGCACTGGAAAACATCCTACTACTATGTTCCGTCGGTTACTCTGCCGTCAAAATCCAGGCGTACGCGAAATCTCCATTCGATCCGGACACGTGGATATCAATAGGTAAGGGACCTCCTCCATCGAAGACGTAGACGTCTTCCATTTTTTGGCTCTACGCTCGTCTGGGGATTGCGCATGACCTGATGCGGGCGTCTGCTGTGGAATGAGCTGGGTCCTTCCTGTACACGCGCCGAACGGCAGGCCTATTGAGTCTCGCCGCCAGGAAGACTCCAAAGTCCAGGTCACGCTTATACCGCCTGAGACATCGTCGAGGACCGTGGCTGATAGAGGTGGGAAGCTGCTTCTGTGACCAGCGACTGACACGCACCTCTACAGAGCTTGCATTACTAGTCATCGCCTCCGTAATATACTGTATATCGACAAGAGTCTCTTGGACACGAATATCTCCCAGCCTACCTGATGGATCACCGACACCACCTCCACTCTCACGAACGGTGGATGGGCGCGAAGGGCGACGCCCGCCCGCTGTACACTCGCTCGACAATGTAACTCCTAGAAGTCGTGACACAGCCTACATATGGATGACGGTTCCTAAAAACTATAGGTGAATATGTCCCCAACATCCCTGCAGTTCCGTGCGCTGAATACTTACATGTGGCTAGAAATGCTCAGGATGATGGCATCCTCACAGGACTTGTTGGCAGCGCTCTCATCTCTGCCGCGCTGTTGTATATCTCTCTCGCTATGTCCTCGACCGATCCTCCGGGGAATCCTATACCGGCGGGCTGGCGTGTCGAGCCTCCGATGACTCTTCCAAACTCGCCAAACCCTAAGACTCCGTTGGAAGCCCTTCTCCTCTCCAGACGATACCTTGTCAGCCAAGCCACCTTCTGCGCAACCATTCTAATTGTGCACGCCTCTGCATCTGCGGTCACCGAAGCACGCCACCGCAGGAAACTGGTTGTCCCCGAAGGCGAAATCAGCTCCGTACCCAGGAAGGAAGGCCGCAGGATCTATCTGTACATCCTATTCACCATAAGCGTCACCCTCTGGATTCTATGTGTCCGTATCGCACTGAAAGAGATGAAGTTGGGCATCTGGCAGAGTACGTGACCCTTCCACAATCGTGATGACGTCCCTAACCCGTGGTACCGGTCCCGATAGGCATGTCCTATCTCGAAGTGGTAGCAAGCGCGACCTTCTTCCAGTTCTCGCTCTACGTCTGCGCACGGCTCGCCCACCGTGGATTCACCTTCGGAGAACTCGGTCTTGTCGCCTTCGGGGCTACCGTTCTGTTCATGGAGTTGCTGAACCTGACCTCCGCGAAGGTGCGCGTCCGCTCACTCTCCGCATATTTGCAAATGTCGTAGTCTCCTCTTCTCACACGTCTACGGTTCCAGTTGTGGCCGGTCACCACTCCGTATATCAAGACGTTCCGGCTGCCCACTCCACTGCTCATTTACCAGCTCGCCCTCATCCCCGGCTCGCTCCTTACTGGATTCCTGCTGTCGCCGCTGCTCTACCTCTCACGCCACATTGCCCAACGGCCGGTCAGACGACTCCGCTTTCCGCTCGAGAAGCAGAAACACCGCCGTCTCCTCGCACTCGCGTTCTACGCCGGGACCGTGCTCATCGTGGGGGGCCTGATTGGGCTGTGGGCCCGCTGGTGCCTCGGCGGACGCGACCCGTGGGTGTACGCCGTGTTCTGGGTGCTCGAGGGGAAGAACAAGTGGACCCGGCCAGCCCTGCTCGCGTACTGGGGCCTCCTCATCAGCATCAGCGTCGCGGGATGGACGAGGCAGCTTGCGCGGGGGAAGCGCTGGCGGCAGTGGAACAGTCGCGGAACATGCACCTCAGCGTCGCGAGTGGGGACGTCATGGGTGGGCCTGCGAGCCCGCGGTATGGGGCGACGCCAGCTGGTGCAGGCTATTCGACGCTGGCGCAGGCACCCACAAGCACGTCTGCGGGGTTGTTGGGGCAAGCTGGTGGAAGCCAGATCCCTGGAGCCGCCCCCGTTGCGGAGCTGAGCGATCCGAGTGCACCCCCACGCCCCCCGGAGAGAGCATGCTCGGGCTGAGGTTCCCGAACATGCCCAACTTGCCTGACCTGCCGAACGGGGCGAACCTGTCGAACGTGGCGACGGATCTGCTGGACGCGGCGGACAAGCATGTGCCGACACTGAGCGTGAACGCGCGCCGCAAGTACTTCCATGCGCTCGCGGTGGTTATGTTCGTGCCGGGGATCGCGGTTGATGTGCGTCATGATGCCCCTTCTTTCCCCTCGCTTCCCACCATTGCGATTGATGCTCCCCCCTCTGCTTCTGCTTCCTCAATCCCGTTTTTGGCGTGCTGCACTACGCGATAACTAACGAGCTGTTACGTGTTCACAGGCGGCGTTCACGCACCTGGCGTTCAGCGGTGCGTTCGCGCTGTTCACGTTCACGGAGTACGTGCGGTACTTTGCGCTGTACCCGTTCGGCGCGGCGGTGCACCTGTTCATGAACGAGTTCCTCGACTCCAAGGACGGCGGCACGGCGATCCTGAGCCACTTCTACCTCCTGACGGGGTGTGCGAACTCGGTCTGGTTCGAAGGGTGAGTAGTGCGTTGTTGTTGTTGCTGTTTCGTGCGCTGTCTTCTTCCTTCCGTTTTCGCTTCCGCTGTGTTGTAACTTGTGTGTCGGCGACTTGTCAGTCCGCCCTGCTGGGAGTGGCTTGTTGCATGCAGACACGGGCGATCGGAGGGCGAGAGCCGTGGTTCCGCGGGGGTTCTGTGGTTGTCTCGCGTTTCGTGCTGGCGAACACGGTTCTCGTGCCGTCGATCGCCCGCGCAAATAAAACGAGTAGCAACCAGTCTAACCCCTGATGGGTGCGGTTTCACTTAACTTATCCGTACAAGCGAGTCGAACGAACGTCCACGCAGGAGTCTCATGTCCGGGGTTGGCCACCTCTGGATGGCTTCACTGCAACCGTACATCCATCTTGTCGACGTTCACGTTGGACGTTTGTTCCTTCCCGGACAGAGGATTCCCTCTGAAACAGCTCGGATGCAGCATGAATGTTTGGATGCTGTGAACGCGAAGATGTGGACACGGACACGGACTGCGCTACGTCATGCGAATAGAAACTGAGGCAGACCTAGGCAGACGTCATTCTGCGTTTCTCACTCACCGATCCCGGGGCTTGGTGCCTCTCCGTCTTTCCTTGTTAGGAAGCGTACACCGCCGTTCGGGTTCCGTAACCGTTCCGATATTCTCACTCCGCAAACGCCGATTCCTCTAGGCTGCTCTGACTACGACGATGGACAGGCGGTGTATGTTATGGTCGCTTGTCGGCACAGCATAGCCCAATCCAGACTCTTTGAGCAAGCATGACGCGTGTTGACGGAACTGTTACTGACCAGCTGGTATCGACAGCCCCTCTCGTCTGCTCCAATTTACAGGAACGCTGGTGCTAGGGGTAGGAGACGCGCTGGTACGTCCGTTTGCGATCGAGAGGAACGAATACTTACGCGGACTGCAGGCGTCGATTGTGGGGAAACGGCTGGGCCGGCACCGGTGGTTTGCGGCGAACCCGAAGACGCTCGAGGGCAGCGCGGGGTTTGTGGGCTCGGTGTGCGTGTGCGCGTGGTTATTGCAGGTGTTTGGGACGGTGGAGAATTTTTCGGTGCGTCGTGCGAGTGTGGGGGCGATGGCTGGACTGACGCAATGTGCGGGCTTCGCAGGTTCCTCGGTTTGTGGTGGTCGCTGGGCTGGCGGGGCTGCTGGAGGCGTTCAGCGTGCAGAACGACAACCTGACGCTGCCGCTGTACATGTGGGCGATGGTGGTGTTGGGGGATGTTGTAGCGTACTAGGGACAATCTATACAGTGTGCAAGCGCGATGACGTCGGCGGAGACGCCGGGCGGTGATGCTGGGGCAGGGAGACGCCGGTGCTCCTCTCTACGTCTACCTCCAGGCTCAGGCTCAGGCTGCGTCTCTCGCTGCACGGGGCTCTCCTCTGTGCTCGACGTATATGCGACCCCCGCCCGCCCGCTGATCCCTGCCTCCTGCGCCCAGCCCCGCGTGCCTATGGACAACCGCGCGTCGCCCAGCGTCCTCCAGTCTGCGCAGATCCTCTCCCAGCTCCCATCTATCCAATCCGACCACCTCTCCTACTCTCTGACCACCACCAGCCGCCCCGACATCATCGTCCCCACCATCCCCCGTCTCGCCACCCCGCCCAGGCCGTCCAGGCCCACAAGACGCCCGTCCACCGCCTCGTCTGCGCAGGACAAGCTGAAGCATACCCTACTGCCCCCCGCCCCGCCAATGGGCGAGCTCTCGCCCTCGTCCTCCATGCAAGACTCCGCGGGCACCAGCAAGTCCTGGTCGCCCCAGTTCAGAGAGGGCCGGCGGGCCTCGTACGAAGACCACACGCTCCAGGAGATGAACCGCAGAGCACACGCCGCCGTAGCGGGCCTGCGCGCGGAGGCTTCCCGCCTAGCGGGTACTGGTGCGTCTCCTTTACGCTATTTGTCTTGAGCGTCCTTGACGGTTTGCGTCTGCACACGTTCAGATGTGCTTCCGTCTCCATTTGATCCGTCGCCCCCGGTTGGAGACTCCGATTCCTCTGCTTCGTCTGGCGCGTCTGGCGCGTCCACTGCACGCGACTCCAACATGGTAGAGCCTGATTACGACTGGGCGACCTTCGTCCACGCATACTCCATGGGCCGATGGGACCCTCTCAAGACTCCCCTCCCGCCCCGATCACACCTAAACGCACCGAGCTTGCCGCGCACGTCCCCCCTCGATACCTCCGTCGGTGGTGTTAACTCGGACGTGATCTTCGATTCTCCTGAGCTCGCTTCTGTTCCCCATGGAGACCGATGGACACACCTCTCGAGGCACCATCTTCTCGTCCTCCCCCTTCCGAACCTCTCGGTCCATCAGCCCCCGCTGCGCCTGTCCCGGACCTCCCGCCGAGGATCATGCTACCCCCTCTACATGCAAACACACCACCCTCGAGAAGCTCTCCAGCACTCGAATCCTCCGCGAACAAACCGTCCACCCCAAATGCCGGCGTCGCGGTCACCGAGACGGCGGCCGGACCCAGTAAACCTACGCAAGGACTCAATCTCCCCCTCAACCTAGTGCCCTTCTCGCATCGCTTGCGGAATTCCTTTGCCGACATGCGCACTGCGTCAAGCCATAATTTGTACCCACATCCGGAGAGGTCGCACGTACCGATCCCGCCCGCAGATGCGACAGCTACGGCTGCTGCGATACGCTTGGCTGCTGCGCGTGTGTCCGTCGCTCCCTTAGCGCTGCCGTCCCCAGAGCACGAACTCACGGACCCGATGAGAGGCGTCACGGCAACCATACCACGCTCCCATCCAGATCACCTATTTCCTGATTCAGTCCCGCTCCTTTCACCCAACACTGTTCGGAAGACGCGGCTAAGCAGCTTCTGGCAAGGCACACAGGATGTAGAGGAGACTCCTGGATCCTCTGACTCCGACGGCGAACGTGATTCCATAACACCCACTCAAGAAGCGCCGCGGACGAACAGCCAGCTTCCGTTGCCTACGGAGACGAACTCGGAGCCACATCCCGTGCCTTCTCTGCCCATCATCTCAGCAATCGTCCCTCCAGCCACTGCGCCGGTGAAGGCCTCACCAGAGCAGTCTGACGATGATTACTTTGGAAGCGTGGGCTTGTCGCCAGTGAAGGACTTTGTTCAGTCGTCGGCACCGGTCGATCCTCTGCCGCCCGTTCCCAACATACCTAGTGCTCCACTAACGCGGGGCACATCCGACGTCTCCCGCCAAGTATCGGCACCGCCGTTTGACACCGATCCTCAGACAGTTCCTGCACTGCCGCGCCGGATATGCCTCACGCGCCAGACGAGTGCTCCTCTGCCGACGGCGACGCTGTACGAACGGCGACTGCGCATGTCGCGCCCGTCGAGTTCGAGCTCGGTGAACACCCTCGCGGGCGGGCGGCGAAGGAGGAGCAGATGTACCAGGAGCTGGGGTACCTCGCGCCGCCGAATCCGCCGAACGAGCTCGAGCGGAGGCGCGCGCTGTACAAGTTCAACATCTGGAACACGGGGCGGGACTCGAACTTTGACAGGATCGCGCATCTGGTGAAGCTGGTGTTCAACACGCGGATTGTGATGATCACCTTGGTCGACGGAACGGAGCAGTTCATGAAGGCCGAATGTGAGTTGCCGTTGATCTGCGTCGTGATGCGCGTAAATGTGTTGACAGCGTTTACTTCTTTTTGTAGCTGGGTTCGGGTCAAACAATATGCCCAGGACTAGTGCTCTGTGTGCCCACGCCATCCTGCAACCGTGAGTTTTTCCCCTGCTCAGAGAAGCGGGGTTACTCATGTTTAACAGGGACGATGAGCCTATGATCGTGCTGGATGCTCAAGATGACTGGCGATTCGCGAAGAATGTGCCTTCTTTTCCGAGTATTCACGGGGAAGCTTGCGGCTGATGCAGGTCTTACAGCCTCTTGTATTGGGACATCCACACATACGCTTCTATGCCGGGTGCCCATTACGCACACAGGAGGGCTTCAACATCGGAACGTAAGTGAGCTTTGCTGGTGCATCGATGGGCGGTCGCTGAGAGACCGTATCCATCCAGCCTTGCGATCATGGATGACACGCCACGACGCGAGTTCAGCCCGCGACAGCGACATACGCTGAAGGAGTTCGCGGTACGTACCCTTCCGTCGGACTGCTGTACATTACTCATAGCATCTGCAGCAAGTAGCAATGCGGGAGATGGAACTGTGGAAAGACAAGATACAGCTGCGGATACGGGACCGAATCCAGAGCTCGATGGAGTCCTTCACCCGCGAATGCCTCGAGGTCGACAAGCAGACGAACGACGAAATGCCCGAGGCGCGCCTGCCCACGTCGACATCGATGGAACAGGTCTATGTCCGTGCGGCGAAGCTCGTCAAGCGGACCCTCGACGTCGAGGGCGCGATCGTCATGGACGTCTCGCACGTGGACGTCCTCGAGACGATCAGCGCCGAGTCCACGACGTCGCTGACGATCCACCACGCGGACAGCGGCTCTGAGACGGAGACGCGCTCTTTGGGCAAGGAGGAGTACCGGCGACTTGCGGAGTTCTTCGAGAAGTATCCGGAGGGGAAGGTGTGCGAAAGCATCGTGCATCCCTGCTTGCGCCCGTTCCTGCCGGCGCAGATACAGTACGTCCTGGCGGTGCCGATATACAACATCGACAAGCGGCCGTTTGCCTTGCTGTGTGCTTACAGCACGGGTGAGCGGACAACGCCTTTCGTACGTTCCCCATCTAACCGGTTGCAGAAGTGACACTGATGCCTGTGTTGTACAGCTTGAGGGCCATGAGCTGTCGTACTTGCGTGCCATCGGTGAGTTGTTGTGAGCGTGTGACTACGCATTACTCGGATCGCTCATCGTTTCGACAGGTGTCATCATTCTATCCGCTGTGCTCAAGCGGAGAATGGTCCTTGCGGACAAGGCGAAGAGTCTGTTCATCTCAAAGTACGTATGTTATTACTTCCGTGTACCGCTGTTATTGACCGTTACTGGTTAGCATCTCGCACGAGCTGCGAACACCGTTGCACGGCGTATGTTGATTGTCCATCGCTGTTGCGTGTAGCGATTCTCACCTCTTGTCCGCGACAGATCCTCGCCTCTGCAGAGCTGCTATCCGAGACGACGCTCGACCACAGTCAAGCCTCGTTCCTCCAGACCGTGCAGGCATGCGGGACGTCTCTGGTCGAGACGGTCAATCACGTGTTAGACTTCACGAAGCTGAGCGGGAACTCCAAGAACGGCGGCGTCGAGAATGTCATCCATCTCAGCAGGTACGCGCGGTTCCTCCCACAGGTGCTGCCAACGGGCTACTCACGCAGTTTTGCCCACCGTGCCACAGGGTCAATCTCATGCAGCTTGTGGAGGATGCGACGGAGGGCTGTTGGATAGGCCACCGTGCGCGGATGTTCACGAGTGAGATCGGCAGCGTGTACTCTCCGCCCAAGCCGGACCGCCAGCAGTCCGTCGTGATCCCGAATTCCAAGCATGTCGAGACTGTGATTGAGATCGGACATAGCGAGGCTGTATGTTTTTTCTCCCGGCGCGAGCAGCATGAGAGTCACGTTAGACTCACGATTTGCGAATCAGGGATGGACGTTCCGGTGTGAGAAGGGCGGCATCCGGCGGATCCTCATGAACGTCTTCGGGAACAGCCTCAAGTTTACGTCGGTGCGTCTTGCGTCGACTGCGGCGATAGCGATCGAGCCCGGGTGCTGGGGTGCGAGCTGACTGGTTCGTTTGTTCGATGCAGGACGGATATGTTCACGTCATGCTGCGACAGCTGCCTAATGCGAGCGATACGCCGCCGGGCAAGGTCAAGATCGAGCTGTCGGTTATCGACACGGGCAAGGTACGAACAAACACGCGGCCTCCCCGCAGGGGTCTCCTACTGATGCCCACATTTTCTCTTCTTTATCGCAGGGCATCAGCCAACACTTCCTGAAGGTAGTGGATATTCGATGCATACGGCTGAACGCGAGCTTACGTCGCTTTGACTCTAGAACCAGCTCTTCCATCCATTCTCGCAAGAGAATCCCCTCCAGACGGGCACGGGGCTGGGCCTTGCCATTGTGAACAGCATAGTCCGCTCTCCCGGCGTCGACGGCAAGGTGGATGTGTGGAGTGCGGAGGGCGTGGGGACCGAGATCAAGGTCACCTTCAACGCAGAGGCAGTCGAGAGCCCCAGCGAAGCGTCCAACTTCTCCGCCGAGCTCGCGAAGGTCCTGGAGCACGGGCGCCGACCGACGATCTCGCTGCACTCGTTTGACGACTCCATCCGTGGCGTGCAGCTTCTGCGCAAGGTGCTCATGCAGTACCTCGTCGCGGACTGGGGGTTCTCCGTGACGGAGGACGGCGACGGCGGGGACATCGTGATCGTGAACGAGGACCCGACGCCCGTCGCGCTCGCGATCGAGCGCAAGACGGCGTCGAAGCCGTTCATCATCCTCTCCTCCGTGCGCGGCGACCCGCGCCTGATGGCGATCGTGAACGAGTACGAGCACATCGGCGGCTTCTGCAGGATCGTGTACAAGCCCGTCGGCCCGTGCCGCCTTGTCGCGGCGCTCAAGCTGTCGCTGCACGCGCTGAACATCACGAAGACGGTGCGCACGAGCCCGTCGCTGTACCATCACCAACCGCGCCCGGATTCGCCGACGAGGTCGTCGTCGTATGACCACCCGGACCTTGCGGCGAGCCTGTCAAGGAAGTATTCGGAGGAGACCACTGGAGACGGCAAGATGCCGGTCTATCGCAGGCCGCTGATGGGCCCGCGGGCGGTCACTGCGCATCCGCTGGGGAGCTGGTCGCTCATGCCGGCGACGGTGGAGGAACCGGAGTCGGACTCGACGCCCAGCTCGCCGCAGTTGTCGGCGACGCCATCGGGTTCGACGATCTCTATAGGTACAGGCGGCACGTTGCTCAAGTCGTCCGTTGGGAGTATCGAACCGAGTGGGCCCCTGAGGGTGCTTGTCGTGGAGGACAACAGTATTTTGCGGAACTTGCTGTGAGTTCTCCTGTGACCCTCAACTGTGGGCTTTGCTGATCGCCATATCGCCGTTCCTCCCCAGTGTCAAGTGGCTCCGGAATATGGTGCGTTTTCATTGCGCCACAGTGCGGCGTCCTCGGTCTGATAGCCTTCGTTGTCTCTCAGGGCTATGATTACCGCGAGGCCGTGGACGGGCTGGAAGGCGTCCAGACCTTCGAGACGGAAGGTCGCTTTGAGTACGGCAATACTGTCCGCCAATGGGGTGCTTCGAGGCTGATGTCTGTCCTCTCTTCCCACAGCGTGGTACTGGTTGATCTATCGATGCCTATCTTGGATGGCGTGGCCGCGACGGCGCGGATGCGGGAGATCGAGTCGAAGCGCAAGAACGAGTCGAGTGGCTCGGCCACACACCCTGCACGGATATTGGCTCTTACTGGGATGTCCTCCCTGGAAGACAAGCGTCGAGCGTTTGAGGCTGGTGTTGATGGATAGTGAGTGCTTATCTGGTCTGCGATATAGACGTCACTCTTAACCGTGCCGTGCCAGCCTCGTCAAGCCAGTCGCGTTCAAGACGCTCGACTCTATGTTCCAAAAGCTCGGGGTGTCATGACACCGGCCGAACGTACCGAACCACTGTAGGATAGCTTGGAAGTACCACCGATGGACATCTGCATCTCTCCCGCTCTCTCGTCGCTTCGCTCACCCATCCATCATGACCCTGCTCATGTCGCACATCGTAATATACTCCACCCCGCACGCACCACCATCGCCTGGTCTGTTTCCTAGTGTATATTGCTCTCGTTGGTACGTACTTATACATTTCCATCTACAAGACGTTGTACATATCCCACCACATTTACACACACACATACGTACGCTCGCAGACTTCGCATACCGCATACCAGCTCGGCACCGGTGCTCTGCCACACATCACATATCACATATCATGGCCCCCCTCCCTAGCTTGGCCCTCCTCTAATTCTGCCCATCCCATCCCATCCCATCCCATCCCATCCCATCCCCTGTCGTCATAATGCCCACTCCGCATTCCCGCTCGCTCGCGATGTCGTATCACTGTAGCTTCTTAGTTCTTCCTTTCCCTGGGTGTCGAGCACATGGGTTAAACTACGGACGTCCTCTTCATCTAGATCTCTGTCGCAATTGTAACCGATCTCTGTCTCTGGGGTTTTTTCTTCTTGCTCTTTTGACGTGTCTACGTCCGTGTGCCATGCATGCTGCTCGACGTCAACCTGGTGTACGCTACATGTTTTCATCCTTGGTAAACATCCGGGCGATTGTTGCAGTCTGGCGGCTCTGAGGAGACAATAAAGCGAAGGACGTGGTCATGACACTGACACTAACCACCACTCATCATTGAGTACCAAGTAGAGTACTGAGGGTGGCATCAGTGTGCATACCGGTCAGTAGTCTTTTGTTTTGAGCGCAGAACCTGAACCCTGCGGTCCGCTGCTCTACGCTTCAGCTTCACAACCAGATTCATGCTCATGGCTGCTGACGCGGACGCTCCAGAGTGAGTATCATAGTGCACGGCAGGATACTGCGTTACGGATCAAGGCACGTAGGTATGTATGTATACACGATTATGACCGATACTTAGCTTCTGAGCACGCGAACTTGCGCAGTATACGTACGTTCTATCTATTACGGCAACACTAATGCACCACTACGTCAAGGATTCGGGCAAAGGTGAACACTGCAGTGAAGGCTTGCTTGCGTGCGGGCGGCAGGTGCGACAAGTGCAAGTGCATTTCGGGACATGCAGAGCGGCGAAGAAAGCAACGTGAGCAAGGGGGATGGATATCACATGGAATACACAAGACGTGGCGGGCCGGAGCACTCGCGAAGGAATGTGAAGTGCGAGGTTCGCGAGGCGTGTGCAGAGACTGAGTATGGGCGCAAGACACGGCCGCGCCACGGACTAAATCCGCTAGGGAGCGTCTGCCGGAGAGACGAGCAAGAAGTGGAACAATGCGCGCCATGGCGCATGGGGGCGCGGAACTATGGCGGGGACCGCGCCCGGTGGTATATGCAGGAGACGAGACGGGTGTCACGCGTGCGATGGATCGCTGGGACGAGGACAAGGGCGGGGGCGGGGAGAGTTGGCTACAGGTGAGGAGGACGTGTGGCAGGGAACAACGGAATGGTACAGAGCTCGCAGATCAGAAGTTGGACCAGGACATGACGTTGTCGCGGTGGTCGATTCCGGGCGCCGCGTCGAGGTTCACGGTGACACCAAGACTGGAGACACGCATGGGGCGTTCGGCACGGAGGCCCTTCACGGGCTTGAGGAAGCACCACGCGGGAATCGCCCCCATCTCGACCTCGCCCGGCTTGAACACGCTGTCGCGGCCGACGATGCACCAGCCGTCGTCGTGCTGCTGCACGAGCCTGAGCGTCTCCCCGAGCGAGATGACAAGCTCGTCGGGGAGGACGGGGTCGAATATCTGCCGGATCTTCTTCTGCGACGCACCGTTCGAACCGATGGAGGACGTGCCCGACATTGCGGACATGTTGGAGAAGCGACGCGAGCTGCGGGTGCCGGCGAGGGGGAAGATGGGGGCGAGCCAGGACGCGGTGGAGGTGGGTCGGCCGGAAGGAAGCATGTCCATACCGTCGGGCGCGAGTCCGGGGCTGGTGGGAGAGGGGGGCGCGAAGGGGGCGAAGGGCCTGGGAAGCTTGCCCTCGGCGGTGTAGTGTTGCAGGATCTCGTCGCGCGACGCGCCGGGGCGCAAGACGGCGCGCTCTGGCATGACGACGCCGCTGTCGAGCTGGGTGCGCGAGAAGAGGTTCTTCCCGGACAGACCGGGGCCCGCACTATGCGCACAAGTCCGGTCTAAGTGCTCGGTCCGCGCGACGGGAGCAGATGACGCACCTAGCAGATGGGGCCTTCTCGTTCATGCTGCCATCGGAGGCGTTGGTGAAGTTGACGAAGGCGGACACGCGCAATTGCTCGCGCTTCGTGGTCGCGCGTTTTCTGAACCATCGGATAATGAGCCAGAGGGCGGCGCCGAGTCCAATGACGGCCGCCACGATGATTCCGGCGATGATGGTCGGGTTGGACGCGTCCTCCTCTGCGGAAACCGCGCGCGCGACGAATGAGACGTGGGGAGCCATTTCGACGGAGAGATGGGTGCCAGGGATTAGGCTAGGTCGGGCTGTAAAGAATGACTGGTTTGGAAAGAATGACAGGTGCGTGAGGACGCGTCTGCGATAGTCGTGCCCCGGAGTCTGGCTGGAGGATGCAAAGCCGAGACGGAGGGGGAGGAGGCCTGGGTGTATGCGCCGCGGACGGGATACACGCGAAGGCCAGGGGAGAGGCGGAGGGGAGAGGGAGGGCAGCGGATAAGGACTCGCATATAAGAGGGACTGGATCTATACTTGCGTTACCATGCTACTTACTCGAGAGCCACAGCGTATAAACCGCCGCGTAGTCGGTTACCATGGCCAGCTCCAAACTCAGAACTCGTCCTTCCCGTGCGCGCTCCCGGCGCCACAAGACATCTTCCCTGCCCACCCATCTTGATGTCTCCCGCAAATTGGCCTGATCCTCGCGCTCAGCTTGTTAGACTCGCAAGGCCACGCTGCCCAGCACTGGAGCCAGGTGAGTACTCACAGCGAGCGGTGTGGTTGGAATGTTTCAGTCGGCTTTCGGCAGTATCGAAGACGCTGCTCGCGGACCGCTGCATGCACTCGAGACAATAGCTTATCCCATACGTACACGGTTACCGGTGATGTGTCGTTGGCCTTGTCGATGCCCGAGGACTCCATGGATGGAACCAAGCATCGAGCGCGGTCCTGATGCCATCCAGCCAGCCCATCTTCAAGTTGTATCGCGATACCGGTGTATACCACGATGGCCCGCTGTCTCTCCCTAGCCTCGACTTCTCCTATATGATATGCTGCCCTGCCTTGTCTTGAATGGGTACTGCCTCAAGATTCCAGCCACTTATGGATCCATGCACCTTGAAGATCCTCTGTGTCGTGTGCCGCTGTGTCCTCGCATACGAGGCCGCGACGATGTCGGCCTGAGGCATGTTCTTAAACCATTTCTTGGACTCATAGTCCGACATGAAGCACTGTCACTGCAGAGCGATGCTGATCATCCGGTACTGACCGACTCGCCACTGCATGCTAGACCTCCGACTTCAGACATAGTAAGCGCAACATCGGACTTGTTTTTCGGGTCGTGCATGCTCGGAGTGGAGGAAGGTCGGAATGATGCAAGCCACGGACGCTGGGCCCCTTGCTACTGTATACTTAGCTTCACATTATGCATCATGATCCGACGGTGATACTGACTGTATATACGCCTACAACTTGCTGGCATCCAGTTACAATCTTCGGGTCGTACAGTGCGGTCTGTTACACCGTAACCCCACCCGGATTTGTGTACGATCTTCAAATCGGAGATCGCGATCGGGCACGGAGGTCCATATACACGTGTCCCCCGATCTCTTCTTCGACCACCTCCCACCGCGGCCATCATTAATATTCCAGGGTCAAGGCGACAGACAGCCTGTCCACGACTTGATCACCGGACAGGTGACGGAAGCAGGTGCTAACCGACTGAATACACTTGCGCAGTTCAGCTGTTTCGCGATGTCGGCAGCGCCACCACCACCGACTCCCAAACACATCGTACGAAGCCACGGCGCGCAGGTCAACGTCGTGTGCTTCTCCGACGACAACGAACGGATCCTTTCTGGCGATGCCACCGGCGTGGTCGTCGTGACCTCGACCAGGAGCTTGCGCGCACTTGCGAACTGGAAAGCGCACACGGACGGTATCCTCGGCCTGCAAGAGTTCGAGGAGCAGATCATCACGTCCGTTCGTGGATTCTTCGAATAGAATTTATGTCGATGCTGACGAGTGTTATCCTGGCAGGCATGGGCGAGATAACAAGCTTCACGTCTGGAGAAGGATCTCCGAGCCCTCGAGAAGCCTCGGAGGCTCAGCAGCGCTCCCTGGCCTGCAGACTCCGCAACTGTGCTACTCGCTCGATGTGAACGCGCTGAATTTCTGTCGGTTCACTCTGCTGCCTCTCCCTCCGGAAGCACGTACGGATGATCGACATGCTCTCATCGCCGTCCCGAACCTGGTCGAGTCGTCGTATGTACGTATGTCCCGCGCACATGTCTACGTGCGACCTGACCGGTACCGCAGGCCGACATCTGGACCCTGCCAGGAAAGCAAAGGCTACATGCCGCAATCGGGAAGGAGGGACAGACATCTTCCGCGTCTGACGGGAGGGACGTCCGCAATGCCATAGGTGTGGTCTGACATACTAGAACACCCGCACAGAGAGCTCTGACGCGTTGCGTTCCGTAGGAATCATCATGTCTATGCACCTCACGAGTGCGCCCCACCCACACGCAGCAGGTCGCACGCGTCTGCGGCTGCTATGCGCGTACGAGAACGGCAGCGTGACGATGCGCGAGTACACCCGGGAAGACAAGGAAGTGTCCATCGAGGGAATGGGCTGGGATGTCCTGTGGACCGTCAAGCACCACGTCGAATCCGGTGAGTACCTTCACGCCCCATGCCGGCTTTTTAAAACTGAGCGACGCCGATGCCATATGCAGTGATGGCAATGACCGTGTCCAAGGATAACTCGTTCGCACTGACCGTATCTGCCGACCACTTGATAGGCCGCTACAATCTTGCTGTCAGTCTGTCGCTATCATTATCCCAGGACTTGTATGCTAAGACATGACTCCACAGGATGTTGAGTCGCCAGAGGCGCGAGAGGCGGCGTGCACGGTGTACAGGACAAAGCACCCAGGAAATGCGTGCGTAGCTATGAGGGACGACGGGCGGGTGTGCGCCGTCGGAGGATGGGACGGAAGGTGGGCAGAATTTCCCAGCAGCATCAGCCTCATATATATGGCTGCGTTCCGATCAGGCTGGAAATGCTGACCTGCATTGGCCAACCTAGAGTCCGCCTGTACTCGACGAAGTCGTTCAAGCCGCTCGGGACGCTCAGCTATCACAAGAAGAACTGCCAGTCCGTCGCGTTTGCACGGTCGCAGCTACAATCGCTTCCCCGCGAAGCCGCCGGCGGTGATGACGACGAGGACGAGGACGAGATGAGCGAGGTGGAGAAGGAGGAGAGGACGCGGTGGCTGGTATCCGGCGGCCAGGATAACCGGGTCGCCATATGGTCGCTCATCGAGTTCGGGAAGACTTGAGCTGCACCGCGTGGCATGCGGCACCCAACGCGTGTTCCTTCTTCTGCTGGAAATCGCTTGAGATTCGTCCACGAGATGAACATCTCGGTGATTGATGCTACATGCTGCGAATATAACGATGCTTGGACGATGCAGACGATGGCAGGCAAGCGGATGAAAAGAAAAAAGAAAAAGGAGATGTCCCAGGGAGGATTCGAGCCTCCGTTTTCACGGTCCTAAGGAGTGCATGATCCACAACGTGATGATCTAACCACTAATCTACAAGGACGATACTTCAACGTGCTTGGCAAAAGCTATGTACCGCAAAGACCCTAAAAGGCACAGGAGCGGAGAAGGATTTAGCCATTCCTTACTGCGGGCAATGGACTGCCAGACTCTGCTAGTGCCGTGCTAAACCGTCGGTCCACCGATGGCCTCTCGGCCTCGCGTGCCCTCCCGACCGCCACCATCTCGGGGAAAGCGCAACTCGTTATGTACTCCACCGACCGACATGCCTCTCTTCGTGCGTGCGTTCTTCCTCGCCCGCCTCTCGTCCTCGCGCGACCTGCGCCGTCCCTCCGAGTCCCTCGCTCCGGCTACGACTGGTTAATCGGAGATGTCCTCGTCAATCACGACCCAGTCTGCGTACTCGCTCGCTATGCGGAAGCCCGCGCTCCACCTGACAGTTCCCGCCACCATCTATGTCGCCGGAGGGTCCGTCATGGGAGAGGTCGAGCTGAACCACGAGCTGGCTCTCGAGGATGACATTGAGAGGGTATATGTTGAGCTGCAGGGGACAATCAAGACGTGAGCAGCATCCTTCTCTCATTTGTGGACCTTGCCTGATTGCGTTGCAGCAAGAACCGGATGGGTCCCGACGTCGAGCAGTTCCAGGTCGAGTCGAACGACTTCCTGCGGAGAACCTTGACGCTGTGGAGGAGAGATCGCAGTGAACCGCCGACGGACGGCGGCCCCGTCATCCTGCCGTTCGAGCTGAAGCTGCCGGAGGACGCGCCCCCGTCGTTCCAGTTCGAGTCGTACATGAACAACGCGTACGTTCGGTATGCGGTCGAGGTCACCGGCGTGCGGAACACCACTTTTGCGGTAGACCGCACCTACAAGAGCCCCATCGTCGTCGTTCAGCCCGACCCGATAGGCAGTGCCATCCGCGCGGAGCTCAAGCTGGGCTGGTCGGGTACTTGGGGGAGGTTGAAGTCGGAGTGCGATATGCGCAAGTATCCGTGGGGCGAATATGCGCATGCGAAGCTCGAGGTGAGCCCGCTCCATTTTCCGAGGGAAGCCCTTGGATGCTGAACGGCCGCCGCCGCTAGCTGCTCGTTCCGCATGTCGACACCTTCCCTCTCTTCTCGGACATTCCGTACACCATCGTGGTCACCACGACTACCGCGCCCATGAAGCGGAAAGGGGACGCGGCTCCAGAGAAGAGCCTCTACCCCTCCGCGCCTCGCAATCCCTCCGAGCTCGACTTTGAGCTCCGGCGGTTCGTAGACATGAAGACCCCATACCAGCCCTCAAATCCGGAAGAGCACGTCATCGACATCATCTCGAAGGCGCACGCCCCGACACCGCCCGTCGAGGTCGAGGTCGGGAACTACCACTGGCTCCCGGACGGGCAGAAGACGGACCGGGGGCGCTGGTCGCAGGAGGTCTCGTTCCACTCCGTCATGAACTTCCGGTTCACCCCGACGTTCCTCACAGAGGAGCTGAAGATCAAGGTGCGTCAGGCAACACAGTTCGAGGCTCGTCGCGATACTGACACTTGCTCACGCGATAAGTACACTCTGATCCTGAGAATGGAGTTCCCTGGACTGGGCAACGTCCTCCGCGTAGAGCTGCCCATCAACATCGGCTCGGGCGTCGAGTCGTCCTTCCCCTCCGCGGACTCTCCACGGACGGTCGAGCTCCCGGGTGAGTGTCCAGCGGTTCCATTCCTCCGTCGCGCTGATGGTCATCGACTCTCGAACAGATCATATTGGAAGACTTCGGAGTGGACCGACAACTGATCCACTCCCACCTCCGACTCCAAGCCTATGCATGGGTCACCTCGGGTCTGTCCGCCAGTGTTATATGCCATGGCATGCCCGGGTCGCGCGTACGGCGCGCAGTACGTATGGAAAAGTATTCTCTGGCCGCTCACATGTTGTACTGTGTGCTCACTCCCCAGCACCAATACGTCCGCTCCTTACATACTCACGACTTCGCCTTCGACGTTTGTCACTGTGTTTCTGCTTTACTATTATCCCTATTCCTATTGCTATTCCTATTTCTATCTGTGCTTCTCCCGGTGGTCCCATTGCTGTTAGTACTCATAGTCTCATCCTATCCAATCTCTCTCCCAAGTACCTGCATCTCACGATTCACGTCTGTGCCCAACGCTGCCTCATCATCTGTCTCGCTCTTGCCAATGCCAGTGTACTGTTAGTGCTCAATTTTCGATTGTCCGGTTCTGCTGGCTTTTTTCGTCGCGACGCCACAAGATCACGACAGGCGTCGCTATGGTATGGTATGGTCCGGCCCATATGAAGGTGCATCCGGCCTTCCACATGTCTGGCCCTGGATGTCGATCTTCCTCGATCGGAGAGGCTGCTCACTTCGCCGCCGGTGCCTCACCCGGATCACGACTCAATTTCTGTATCCGTGTAGGACGCGTACGACTGATGAGTACTGTAAGTAGTCCGACGGCGTGCAATGGTTGCAAGTATCGGGCGATACAGCCTGACTGTGATATCGCAGACACTTTGAGTTCCGGCTGGTTGAATGTTCGTTTTCCTCAATCGTCGCCCTTGGCTGCCGCGCGCTTACTCATCATTGATTCATACATCCTGCATCTGTAGGTACCCTCGCTGAGCTCTCGTTCGGTTCCGCCGTCGACGCTACGAGTATGCTGCGATGCATGGAGGTTCAAGTACGTCGAGTCAGTGATTGTAATAGTGCACTCAACGTACGTCCTACTTAAGCCGTCGTCCGTCGTCAAGTAATGATGCATGATGCATGATGCTTCGGTTCTTACTCAAACTTATGAAGGCACGAAGGCACGAAGGCGCATCGCCGATCTCCCCTCGATCAGGGGGGAAAGCGATACCCGCGAACCTCACGCGGTACGAGGCGGTACGCGTGCTGTGGCGGTTGCAAGCGCGACGCCACGTCCGCACGCAGTATCTACAAACGTTGCCGGCGGACTGCGGTGCTGTGGTCAATACAGTAACACACCGGTGAGCGCACGGACGTCGTCGTCGTCGTCTCCAGCTCCAGTTGGGGACCGTCACGACACTGCGCTGATAGTACGCCGCAGTGGACGAAGAAGTACGCATGGTACGCATGGTATTCTATGTAGTCCCTGGGCCAGATGCACCCCACGCTGTGTCGCCGCGGAGCAACTTCATGAAGCACCTGACGTCCACGTATTTGGACACTGGACAGCGGGCACTTGCAGTCTGGCAGAACAGACGCACACAGCTGTAACGGGACGCCAAAGGAACGTAGAGCGGCGTGCTGCCGGTGTATGATGTCGCTATGCAGGTAAACTCCGCATCGACCGGGGCAGTGTGACCCGGGGACTCGACTTCCAAGCACCAAACAGTATGCATGGAGCAGCCGCCGGGCACGAAGCTTTTGACTCACTCACAGCAGGCGGCGCCCGAGGCGGTTGTGCGGCTGAGGCGGTTGTGATGAAGACCGGTCATTGGCCTCGGATCCGGATGCGTCTTTGAGCGAGGATTTAACGGGGTGCATCGGTTGGCCATGGCAGCGCGACGCAGTAGAGTTGTGTCGCTCGACCGGGCGTCGGCCAGTGGATATGACAGCACGGACTGTGGTCTGGTGACCCGCAGAACGCACAACGCAAGTCGCAGAACCCTAATGCGACGAAGCATCCAACGGTATCTCTCCTACCGCGACCATGATGGGTGCTGTCAATTGCTGACGGACGATGTACACTGTGGAATGCTTCCGATCGACTTTAAGAGGTGCACACTGCACTGGCAGGGAAAGATGAGCAGCGCCGTGAAGTGTCCCGTGGCCAGCACCGGTTATTCACCGCCGCCAGTACTGGCATAAGTACGCCCAACGGCGGGCGTTCTCACCGTCGCGCCGCCACCTGCAGATCAGTGACGGAGACGCACCGGTGAGGTGGCGGTTATTAGCGAGTGAAGCTTGGAGATTCGCGCCGCGTCGAGGCTCCGGGCGGCGAACCGCACGTAGCGCGCACGCGGGCGCAGCGATGCGGCGAAGGCACCCTTGATTTCCAGGCCGTCACGCAGGAGAGGCTTCTTGGGCTGCCGGGTGCCTGTGCCATGGGAGAGCCGGAGCGAGACGCGGGGCTGCAGGCGGTGAGGCACGTCAAAGTGCGCCGGACGTCCGAGAAGCCTGGCCAGGAGCCGGAGAGACGTGGAGATAGAGACCTGATTGGCAGATCTCCGCTAAGTATACAGACAATAGCAGCCGTGAGAAACAGAGTCCGTAGAGTCCGGCGCGAGTGAGCCCGTCGTCCGCCCGCCGGCCGGAAAGGTACTGTACAAGGGACGTGATATGCGGATGTCATCGCCCAACGAGTTCCGCGTCTGCGATGGGGTTTGCGTGGATTGTGACCTGCGAGAAGGAATGGCGGTCAGCACATGGTTCGACGGTCCCGTGTGGGTAAGGGCGGACGTACGTGCGTAGTGCGTATCTCGCTGAGCGGCCTGTTCTTTGGATTGACGGGCACTCGCTCCATGGCGTCGAGGGTCGAGTCGGCGCCATCTATGACCTGGAAGTGCAATCAGCGTGCAGAAGGTGCGATGTGCGCTCAGCTGCCCACCTTGCCGAAGATGGTGTACTTGCCATCGAGATGTGGCTGCTTCGCGTAGGTGATGAAGAACTGCGACTTGTTGGTGTCCGGGCCCGAGTTAGCCATCGCCAGGATGCCGCGATTGTTGAACTATCGAGGGAGCGACGTATCAGCCACGGAAGAGATCGGGTGGATGGACGAGAGGAGCAGACCTTGAGGGTAGACCGGATCTCGTCGGCGAAGGGCTTGCCCCATATGCTCTGGCCGCCCTTGCCTGAGCCCGAGGGGTCGCCTGTCTGGATCATGAAACCCTTGATGTTCCGGTGCCAGAGGGTGTTGTCGTAGTACCCGGATGCACAGAGTGCGAGGAAGTTCTGCGGACGCTAGGGTCAGCACAATGCACGGCATGCGGAGGAGACAGCCATCACCTCGGCCGCCTTTGGGGCGGCTTCGCAGAATATCTCGACCTGGAGGCAGAGGAGGTGAGCGTGGTGATGGATGCGCACGGGACAAGGCGTGTACTTTGATGTCGCCGTGGGTGGTGTGGAATGTGACTGACTGGAGGACATCAGCGGAGGCGTGCTGCAGTACTGTCTGCCCACGCACCATGTCGATCTGTGTCCGCGGGACTGACTCGGAGGAGGAGGTGAAGGACAAGCAAGGACGTGTGGCGTCGCATCGGCCCGCCGCCGGCGCCGGATCGGGCAGATATGGCAGGCGTCCGGCGGGGGTCGGCCGGGAAGCGAGGAGAGGGTCCGAGGAGGAGGACATGGAATGGGCCTCAGCAGCCGTTCACTGCCCTGCAGCATCAGCGCGCGTCGACGATGAACTCTATAAATCCATCTTCTCTTCTCTTCGCTCTCTTTCCCTCTGCCCCGCCGTCCTCCCCCGCGCACTCGCGCCTCTCCGATACCCCGTCCCCCCGACGCCCCCCATGATCTCCACCTCCAGGCCCCCTCCGTCCACAGCTCCAACACGGATGCCGACCCCTTCTCGCTCTTCCTCAGGCCCCTGCATCCGAGACTGAGCATGAACGCGTCACCAGGCTGCACCGCGAAGCAGATGCCAAGCGCATCAGCGACAGCATCGACGAGGAGATCAAGGCCGACCGCGAGCGCATGAGGAAGAGCAAGCAGGATATCAGGGTCAGTCGCGTCCCACGCTCTCTTCCGCTTCGTCGCATCTCCTCGCAGCCTCTCTCTTCCCCCATGTTTCGCTCGTTTCGCCCGCATACATTCACGTCTACCCCGCGGGAGGGCTCCGGCTACCGAGCACGAACAGCATGGAAGCCTTGCTCTGGAATCCCCCACTGATATGCGTTCATTAGCTGCTCCTCCTCGGTCAAGCCGAATCCGGAAAGTCGACGCTGCAGAAGCAGTTCCAACTCATGTACAACCCTTCCGGGCTCGACGAAGAGCGCCTGTCCTGGCGCACCGTCATTTACTTCAACATTGCTCGCCCGGTGCGGCGCATCCTCGAGGCTCTTGAAACCGTTGGCGAGGGTGACGATGACGATGATATGGCATCCGAAGCCGCATTCGCCAACTCGCCGGACACACCGACTGGATTGCCTGTTGCCGCCGACTTCTCCGAGCAGATGTCGTTGTCACCCTCGCAAGCCAGCCTCGAGAAGAAGGTCGCACAGCTGCGCGCCCGTCTATCCCCCCTGCTTGCTGCCGAAGCCTCCTTGGCCGAACGGCTCTCCGGCGGCGTCAATGTATCCGGTTCGGGCAGGGGCAGCGTCTTCGTCCGTTCAGGTTGGCAGTCGCGGACACTCGGCCTCGCCTTCGGCAAGGCTCGCGAACGCACGAGCAGTGGTGGTCGGTTCAGCTTCACCGGCCGCAACTCCTTGGACAACAAGGGCAGCGAGATGGAGCTTCAGGCACGCATAGCGCAGGCCGAAGAAGACCGGCTCATCGAAGAAGTTGCATCTGTTCTCAGCGAATGCCAAGGCGACGTCAGAGAGCTGTGGGAGTTGCCCGCAGTGAAGAAGCTCCGTGATCGCAGACGGCTGAAGCTGGAGGAGTGGGCAGACTAGTACGCACATCGATCTCTGCCTGACCGCAGCCCTTGGGTGCTTACGCTCCTCTGACAGCTTCATGGACACCATCTCACGGGTCGCGACTCCTGGGTACATCCCGACTACAGGTATGCCGCCCTATTCCCGACCGCAGACCAGTCTCGCTAACAACGAGCAGAGGACATCCTACACGCCCGCATACAGACCATGGGTGTCGCCGAGCATGTCTTCGACATGTCGGTGCATGGTCGGACTGTCCGTTGGCACCTGTTTGATGTAGGCGGCGCGCGCGGCCAACGACACTCCTGGATCCCGTACTTTGATGACGCGTGCGTTCCCTGTTGTGGCATCACATCATGTTCCGAAATTCATCTCTCTGTCCGGTTCTCAGCACAGCTATCATCTTCATGGCGCCTGTCAGCGCATTCGATCAGGTTCGTGGTCTTCCGTGGGTTTGCACGACCTTGGCTGATTGCATCATCGTGCCGTATAGTATCTTGACGAGGATCCGAGGATTAATCGCGTCGACGATTCACTTCAACTGTTCAAGCAGATTTGCTCCAACCCGCTGTTGAAACGCGCTCACCTTGTCCTCTTCCTCAGTATGTGGTCGTCTGTATTGTTCCAGGCGGCCAGGTTTTAATCCCTCTGTCTCTAGACAAGACCGATCTTTTGAGGGCGAAACTCGCGACTGGCACCCGAGTCAACAAGTAGTGAGTATATGCGCTATGATCGACCGCGCGTGATGCTCATTATTCGCAGCATCACCTCTTATGGCGACCGCGCGAACGAGTATGATGCTGTCGTGGCGTATTTCAAGGCACATTTCACTCAGGTCCATCGCCGGAACAACGAGAACAGCCGGGTCCTCTTTACTCATCTTACCAGCGTTGTCGTAAGTGCCCTTTCCGGCTACGATACGATTTTGGGCATTGACACTCTCACAGGACACCAAGGCGATGCAGAGCATCATCACCGACGTACGGGACTCTATCTTCCGCGGATATCTCAAGTCCGCAGCGCTCGTCTGAACATCTTTGGTATCGAACTTCACGTCCATCCACGTTAACATTATTGCCTCGCTTTCACCGCATATATGGCTGGCCCCCACCCATCGGCTCCCGACACGATTCCTACTGTACGATCACGTCATTTAAACCGCTCTGTCATCCGCTCTTTTCCATCTCTCCGTTCGATTCTTTCCATCGTCACAAGTGTTGTTATCCCTATCGTTGCATTAGCTCATCACCGCACCCCCCGCCCCCTACCCTCTCTACCCACCTATGTATTTCTTAACGTACTAGACATCTCTCTAAGGGCGGTAGTTTATGGTGGTGGCTTTTCGGGACGCTCTCCCATTGTTGAGTATTACTAGTACCGTCTCCTGTCCGTGTCCGTGTACGACTGTGTAAAAGGCTGTCGATGCAGCTGTAATGACTTGGATCCCCGTATTCCGCCCCACGGCTTCCCAGCTTCCTTGCCGTAATCCCGCGCGCTTCTCCCGCCAGGTACGTCTTCTGGTCCCTCCTGCGCAGGGGGCCGTGGATCTAATCTCGGTCGAAGGTGCGTAGAAACTCCGGATGTTCGCGCGGTCGATGGTTATATTGACTCCTGCCCCGCACTAGGTTCGCGGGACATCTGGGAAGATCTTGGGCTCGAGGCCGCTGTATTGCCTTCCGGCTGTCCAGCTGACGAGATGATGTCTTGCTGACTTTGCCTCATTGGACGGGCGGGCCGCGAGATTCCCTGCTCCTCGGCGACCGCTGGCAGGAAGGACTCGGTTACTGTACAGCGACCAGGTCGTATCACATGTGCTTCGAGTCCCTACGGAGTACTGTTGTTCCGCCCACTGACGTACCGTACGAGTCGAGCGAAGTCGGCGAACTCCCAGGTAAGCCTTCGCAGATCATTATCATTATGCATTCCGAACGGCATCTGACAGTCGGCAGGCTGCTGCACGGCACTGTAGCACAAGGGGAGGAAGCTGAGCGGGACAAGCTCAGTGGACTCCGCCCCAGCCGGGGCCCCGACTCCAGTTCTTGTGTCCGACGAGCATTGTTGGACGTTCGCTACGAGCAACAACGTATCACCATCTGTGAACACTGAAGAGGCACGAGAGTGCGCGGAAAGGTACGATCGTTGCTAATCCCTGATGCATGATGCATGATGCGGCCTGGGACGATCCTTTTAGTTGATCTCCAGTTGTTGTGCACGCTCGGCCGCCCGCACATCGCTGCGACCGGTTATACGTATGGAGTTCGAGAAGCTGACGCATCTCGTGCAGTGGGCTTCGGTCGCCTGTAGACTGTGCATCACGCATGGGTGATTAGCACTCGAACTCGAACTCGTACTCGTACGTTGTCTGCTGGGAACCGTCATGACTGATTCTGAACGACCTTCAGTCTCGCACTCCCGCCGGTAGCATCCCCTCCACCAATGGGTACCACCCCACCTCCTTCGAGTTGATTGGGACTGTTCGCACCTTCAGCGCTTACACTCTCTAGGCGCCCGGGCAGCCGCAGCCCTCCACCGTGTTTCCTTTCGCCATGCCTCCCACCGACAAGAAACACAAGTTGTCCGCGTTTTCTGATACCGAGATCATTCGACTTCTCGCATCCTTGATTGATTTCCAAGACAAGTCTCCCGATGTGTCACTTGAAGGTGATAAGGAAATTGTCCACCTCGTCGACAAACTGAAAGATGCACTGTCGCAAGTCAAGGTATTAGCCAACTCTTTTGTACCCCAGAAACACGTACTGACGAATGATGGAAGTATTACCCGTTCTCTTCGGCTACTCTTGAGACTCTGGAGAGGGCGGGCATCGTTCGTGTTGTCAAACACTCGCCGCTCGACCCCTATGATATCGACGATCCCACCACGCTCGCCAAGCACGCAGCACGATACCGTGCTATGCTTGCGGAGGGTGCATTCTTGTCTGCCGACAATTTCGATGGCCTATTCGACACCATAATGCGCCATGTTTCAATTATCGTATGTCTCCCGCTCCTACTACGATGTGATGTTGTCTTTGAATTGCGCAATCCAGACGGATGCTGGGTCTCGTCTGCTAATCGATGCCTTCCTGCTCCGTGTCGCAGCAATGGAAGATCAAGGGCTTTTGCTCATTTTCCCGGAGTACATGGTACCTATCACCCAACTGAGTGGGCCAGACGATACATTGGCGGTGGCAGGAAAGCTTGATCATCTCCTTATCCTCATCTCGGAGGACCAGAAGAACGCTGCTGGTAAGTTTTGTCCACCTCGATATCGACCAAATTCACCCATTTGCTCTAGTCTCCTTCCTCAAGAATCCGCGGGACCCCGTCGAAGAAGGCGCGAAAGGTTTTGCCATCGTGCAGGCCAAGCCGACCCTCTACCCTATACTCAGTGATGCAATTCCGCAAGCAGTCCTGGAGGTCGCAGCCTTTGCAAAGAAGCATAAGTGAGAGCGCATCTTCCACCACCACTGGCGACCTGTTGATGCTGACTCCAGAATTCTAGGAAGACGCTCATGAACGGCGTGGTCACGAATGGGCTGGAGTGGATGTTCTTCTCGTTCACGCCTGGCCCTGACGGCGTTGGAGGCACTTTCGAACGTTCCCGCCAAGTCAGTGCGTCGTCGCCCGAATTGAGGGCCGTGATCACTGGGGTCCTGAAGGATATGGTACGTGATCAAGGGCGGAATATACGGCAAGGGCTCACGTCATGACTTCTATCTGCAGATCGCTGGTCCGTCGACGGTGGTCAGATTGCCCCTTGTGCCTTCGACACATGAAGAAGCGTGATGGTGGGCAGTGTATATTGGCACCGTATTCTCGCTGATTCGTATACTTCGCCTTTGGTCACTTGCACATTGAGCTAATATCATCAAGATCGATGTGTGTTTCTTTCTCAGGGTTCGTCGCAATGTTTTTGTCGTCCGTCGTCATCATGTACTTTTATCGCTCTGTCATATTGCTTTGCAGACGCGCTCGCTATCATGATGATGTTGTTGTAGCTGCCGGCATGCAGATGGTTTACCGATGATGTCCAAAAGTGCGCATGAATCTCGTCCCTGGGAGCTTTCATCCACCCGGATCTTCCGACCTCGTTCGAAAGTGAGCTCGACTGGGAGGAGAAAGGCGGGACCGAGGTCACCGAGTTTCAGACCTATGCATTGTCGACTTCCGTACAGCCTGCATCATCCGGCCTCTTTTATCTCACTCACTTTCTTCCGTTCTCGTATAGGTGCAGAATGTCACGGTCTTCGGATATGTACCTCCCCCCCTCTCCCGTTAGTATTAACTAAGTCATCGGAACAGAGTCCAGATATCTGGCTTCTCCAATCATCACTAGTCACTGTAAGGCGTACTTCAGAGAGGTCACACTCGCATGTTGCGTGAGGTTGTGGGCAGAACAGGTACAGCAGGCGGGCTGTACTGTACAGGCATGCGGAGTCTACAGTACGCCGTAAGATCCACCAAGACAATATATAGGACATGCCTCTGTATGAATGCACGAGCTATCCACATGGGGTGGGATCGATGCCTAGGGACCAGCAAGAGCACTGCTCAGTAGTACTCAGTCCTCCAGCTCATCTTCCTCGTCCCCCTCGCTATCTGCGGTAGCGGCACGGCCGCCACCTGTCATGTCCTGCTCGACCATGCCTACGACCGCTTCTACAGCGGCGCGAGACATCCGCGGCATCGCACCAGGTCGTAACAGCGGGTGGCGCTGCGGGTCAAGCTCCTTCTCCTCGTCCTCGACATCCATCTCGTCTCCGGTGGCGTCGTCGCTCGCATCGCCCTCTTCGTCCTCGCCCTCGCCTCCCCCGTCCTGACTCGCGTCGCTGCCCGACTCTGAGTCCTCGCTACCATCCTCGTCGGCTGAGCTATCGATCTCAAAGTCGGAGTCCTCCTCGTCCTCCGTGTCCTCGGCCCGCGGGTCCTCATCATGCGTCTTCGCCTTGCCCTTGCCCTTGCCATCAGTCGAAGGGCCAGCCGCGCCATCCTCGCCATTGGACGTCGTGGGGTCGCTCACACGGCCAAACAGGTGCCTGCGCGCCTTGACCCACCGCCCGATGGGCTCCTGCTCGCGCCCATCGACCATATTGAAGTCGATCTCCACGCCTGCAGCCTCCTCCTCCTCATCGGCAGCATCTTCATCGCCGCCGCCCCCGTTGGCTTTCGCCTTGCCCTTGGCCCCAGCTTCGGCGGCACTCTTCTCGTTGCCGCCGCCAATGCGCCGCATGATCACAGAGCATGTCCGTCCCGTGGCGCTCAGCGTGCGGAGACCGTCAATCGGAGGGCTGTCCTTCGACGCGGGCGCAAGATGCTCGAGCGCGAAGAACTCGCACGGCTTGCCATCCCAGAGAACGCCGCCCTCGAGGAACCACAGCGTACCCTCCTTTGCGCCACGATACGCTTCTACACCGGCAACGCCTTCGCCCTCTTGGCTTCCCGCGGAGCTCTTGAAGACCCGAGTAGAAGGCTCGAGAGCGGGAATAGGGAGATGGGAGAAGAATGCTCGGAGCGCCGGCAGGGATGGTTGACCTTTCATGTACGCTTTGTCCGAGTCTCGTGTGGAGGTGTTCAGGACGGACGTCAGAGTCGCGTCCAGCCCGAATACTAGCTGTGGTTGTGTCGTTTCCTTCGCCGCAGCCGAGGCGCCGGGGCCTTTGGGCGCGGGCGGAGGGACATCGGAGGATAGCAAGACGACTGTCCAGTGTGGTTTTGACTTGCCTCGCGTAGGCAAGAGGAATGCACGTTGGAGCACAGAGAGAGGGATGGGCGGGAATTCCTCCTTGTGCGAGGATGGGTTTGTGAGGCGTATGGAGGCGCCGTGGACGTCGATGTTAACTTTCTTGCGGATGGGGGTGGAGACTGAGATGCCCTGTAAAGAGAACACACGAGGATCTTCTTCTGCAGACGGTACGCCACCGTCTGTCCTGGCCCGTTTGGACGACGACGCGCTGTCATCGTCCCGAGAGCGTTTCTGGCTCGGTCGTGGGTTCTCGCTCCGTTTGAGGTCGTCTACGACCTTAGAGGCGCGTGGCTGCAGGTCCTCCCAGCCTGGCAGCACGCCGCTTGCTGGTGCCTCGGCACCAGCTACGAGACGCAACATGGCGTCCACAATGATCTTGATTTCCGGGGCGAGAGCGTGGTCAAGTTGCTTCCGGATGTCATCTGGCAGAAGTGGCTGAAGAGAGTCCAAGTAGATAGTCATGATAGCGTCCAGTCGTGGCAGTCGCGGAGAGATGGTCCAGAGAGTAGATGAGATGTAATTTCGACCAGCACGTAAGCAAGAAACACGCGTGGAGAAGACCCAACCGTGAAGCCACACGCTGGTGGGAGACGCGAACTCTGTGGCGCGACCTGGCGCGACGCGCGCGAAGCGGCGCGTTGTGTGACGTGCCTTTCTAGGGTAAAAGAATGTCACACCTTCGCGATCACTAGCTGCTTGCTAGCTGCCCTCTGCTGCCGCTATGTGTGACACGAGATGCCCGTATATCCATGCTGGGTGCAAGCTGAGTGTGTACAAGTCTGCATTACTTCTACCGTCCGTTTATCCAAAGTTTGCTCGTCACCGCTTGATGAAGCCCACAAGCTCCTTCTGCAGTTCTCGCTGTCTCCGTGCTTTCTCGAGGTCGTCAAGCGAGCGCAAATCGAAGACAACATCACGAGTCTTGCCAAAGTATACCTATGATGACAAAAAGTGAGAGGGGCCCAGAGCAGGCGACCGAGATATGCCTCCAGAACATGCAACGACAGGCGTACCTCCTGCAGCAGGTTACGCATCTTGATTTCCATCTCCTCAACCATCTTGCCCGTGTTCGAGATGTGCGACGATTGGTCCTGTAGCTGGTAGTCCTGTTCCGTTTGGCGCGTCATGCTACCACTGAGAGTAACCTCTCCGTCGCGCTTCGCGTCGTTCTGCTCAGTCTTCTCAGCGCCGAACTTGCCCTTCACGACCTCATCTTTGCTGCCCGCGAAGATATCGAGCGGTCGACCATCTGCAGCATGATCGTCGAAGTCAGCTTGTAGTGCGCTTGCCGACCGCGCTCAGCGGCCTCGAAGACGTGGATGGAGTCCCAGGAGCCTGAGGGCTCGCCCGGTGCCTGGGGATTCAAGACTGTCACAAGTACACAGAATTAGTCAGGGTATGAGGGTCGATTGGAGATACGGTATACACCTTTCTTGAGCAATACCACACCGGCAAACCCGCCGTCATCCAGATCCCACAAGAACACGGACGATACACCCCCTCGTAGTACCTGAAGATATAGAAGCAGGTCTGAGTGTCATAATACCTCCGGCGATCTGTCCGGGAGAACGTACATCTCGCGGTAGGTGTCGAAGGCCTCATTCGCGGTGATTTCCAGCTTCCGCAGCTTGGGAGAAGGCACCGTACCATCTTCCAGAGGAGGGTCGTACTCATTCGACCATGGTGATCTATGAAACCATCGCGCGCGTCAGGACGAGCATAGATGCATAGGAAGCAGCAATACGCCCCCCTCGCACCGATACGGGCCTTGGGCGAGACACACAGCTAGACAAAGACGAGTACGCACCGATAGCTATCCCCATCCCTATTGTAGTCGCATGCGAGATACTCCTTTCCCGTCGCGCGATCCGTCATGACCTTCAACGGCTGGTCGACGCTGCCCAAGAGGTCGTCCGCGTAGTCCGGGCACATTGCCACGAGCGAGGCGACGTTCTCCTCCACATGAATGGGCGGGAGACGTCGCATAAGATCCAGCATAGAGTCTACGAGGTCGCCCATGGTGATTCTGAGCACGCGAGGATGTCAAAGGGAGGGGTATGAGGGATGGGCGGTATAAACTAGAGTAGATGTGGATGGCAGGCAAGTCTGCCACTGGAGGACGTGCGCGTGATTGAGCGCAAAGAGGCGTGCTGTGTATGCCGGTTCGCTCGCGAGGACTGCCAACGATCCGCGTTCCGACAGAGGTGGTGGTACAGAGAGAGTGGATGAAAGCGCAGTTCAAAGGAGGCTACGAGATCGGCAACCGACGATGTCCTCGAGGTACGGGAGGCGCTCGCGGGTTGTGGGGAATTTCGCGTTCATACAGACGATGTATCTACTTAGTCTACACATACGATGCTACACGTATACATCAATTCTGCACAACATATTTCTTATTGAGCATCAGCAGAGGTCGCTGCGGCAGACTCGGATGAAGCATTCGCAGCCTCCGAAGTTGGGACCTTGTCCGCGACCCGGCCTTCCGCATGCTCGTCGCGAAGGTTCTTCGCGTTGGCGATCTCCATCACGTTGAACTTCTGGAGCTTGTAGTAGTCTCTCACTACACTGATCCCACATACACTCTATAGAGAAGATGTGAGCAGGCGCAAGCAGCACGCGGAGGCCAGCGTAAGTACCTTGAAGATCTCTACCAGGATGAACAATTCGGGGTTATCCAGGGACACAGTATGGCCTTCCGGAACGCATTTTGCGAGTTCCGGAATGAGCTTCTCACGCGTGAGTGTGTTGTGGTTCCGTATGCGCAACTCGATCTTGTACTGCGAGATCGTGAGGTAAGAAGAGGAGTGATTAGTGCGAATTGACTTACGGAGTACTTCTTGTCCGGGTCGGCGGTGAATACAGGCTTCACGACACGCTGACAGAGCGCTTGGATCTCTGAGATATTCGCGACACAGCTACCTGACACTGGGGTCATGCGCTGCGAATATCTGCTGACGATCAACAGCGTGCTCCTACGCCATACGGCACCGATGCATACCGTGTATTCGTCACGCCAGTGTTCACGACATTTTGGACGTGAGTTGTGACCAGTTTCACTGGGTCGACGGGAGGCTTGCAAGATATGAACACAACTGGGTGAAGACCGTCAATGCTAGCACCAGATAATTGCTGAGGCATCTTACCGCATGGAGTGTTCGTCTGGCAGTTAGCTGAATGTAATGTCAGAACTGAAGCTGCGACACATGCAAGGAGACATACCGAACCTTGTCTCTTTCCTTGGCCTCTTCATCGAAGAGACTTCCTTGGCGATTTGCTTCTCAATGTCGTCTGCACATCCGTCGTCTTCGTCAGACCCGTCTTCACTATCTTTGTCTCCACTGCTCTCTGTGGGCCACAAGTCGTTGGCGAGCTAGGCAAGAACATCAGTCCAGCCGCACGAGCGGGACGCCTGTGTGAATGATCTCACAGATTCGAAGAGGTCGTACAGCTCCCCGACGGTCTGCTTTTCCTTTCCTTTGACGCAGGTCACCCACACACCAGGACCGTCGAGACTCCTTTGGCCCCAGATGGCTTTTCCGTCCTATAGAAGGTGCATCAGGAGAGAAGCTCTCTGCTAGAGTAGCCAGTCGGAACTCACTGGACGGAATCTACGTCTACTCCTGTCCTTCCCTTCAGTCTTCCGCTTGCTCTCCGACATCTTCTGCGATGGTGTCCCGGCGACGATGAAGAAATCCTGGACGCGACGCAGCAGAAGAGATCAAGTTTTGTTGCTGAGTGTCCCGGACAGGTCTGAGGTCAAAGACGCGCTGAGCACACAGACGCCCTCCGCAACACATCTTGACTTGTAGACATCATCATGCCGGGCGGTGGGCCTGTCGAGCTCGTTCTCAAGCCTCCATTCTCCACTGTGGCGACTCGCGATGAGGTGCTCCCACTCTTGCTCAGTCGACACTCTCACGTCTCTTGGCTATGGCTAGCTTCGAGGAGGTGCGCGCCAAACTGGTCCACTATTGCTCGAGCACGAAGGTCGAGGTCGGGCAGGGTGCTCAGGTCCACGCGGTGACGTTCCAACCACTTGCCTCACGGCGTAACGAGGACAGGCTGGTGATGCGCGAGCTCGTGGTTCATGGGCAAGAATGGTTGCTGCTAGCCGTTTGCGATGGTGCGTCATGACAGCCTCCGTATTTAGCACACGAGCTCACACAGGGATGTTTCCTGCGTCAGGTCATTGCGGCTCTTCAGCAGCCAGGTACACGACCTCGCACCTGCCGAGTCGGATCCGCTCTATGCTCGAACATCTGGCTGGGACCGACCTGCAAGGCCGGCTTGACCGGAAGCACCTATCGGAGAATGCGGACTTCATATCGTCCGAGCTCAGACGATGCGTAAACGACTTCGACAGGGAGCTCGGGCATGTTGTTGAGACGATCTGTCCTAACCCCACGCAGCTTACTCAGAAGCAGGCGTGTTCGATAGTCAAGGAGTATCCTGACGCACTTGCGCGTGCATGCTCGGGCACGACCCTCGCCGCCGCACTGGTGAACCTGACACACAGGCTCATGTGGGCCATCAACCTGGGCGACTCGACTGTCGGTAAGTGCGCCACATCCCCCTTGTGGCGCGTATTGCTGATGCATCGAGGTAGCCCTATCGACTGCCAATTCTGAGGGAAAGCGGGTCGCCCACGAGCTGTGCACACGACACACTCTGGATGACCTCCAACAATTCAAAGAAGTCTGCCGACAGCATTTAGGCGAGGAACGCGTGGTTGAGAACGGCCGCGTCTTGGGTGTGCTCGCAATGTCGCGAGGTGCGCACTCGGCAGGGATGTATGGATGGTGTCTATAGCTCATTCTTTTTGCGCAGTGATCGGTGACTACCCTCTCAAGATGCACGCCGCATACTCTCGCCATCTCTTTCGCTACTTGTCTATACTTGGTTCGCCAAGTATGCGGAATCATACGATCAGGCGAATACGGACGCCACCCTATGTGACCGCCGATCCCTCTGTCTGCTTTGTCGATCTCCAGGCCTTCTGGGACCACAAGCCAATCATCATGATCTATTCGGATGGTGTCGACAACCTTATCAATCAATGCAGATATCTCAATCCCTTCCGAGAGACCGATATCATCCCAGCCCGCGCTATCTCCGTCCTCTTGCAGGACGAGGTTGACGATGATGTCGAGGAGCTTCTCGGCTACGGGATTGACCTACACTGGAGCGGAGGGGAGAGTAATAGGGCTGTCGACGTCCTAGGAAACCTCTTAGGTGGCACGGACACCAGTACATTGCAGCTGGTGCTGGACCAGGGCCTGTTGGCTGACCGAACGGTGTCTCCCAGTCTTTACATTGATGACACTTCGCTGATTATCTGTTCCTTCGCGAGAGAATCAGCTCCTGTGTCACCATAGTTTTCCGCCAATGTCGACTATTCGTTTCGTCACCCTCGTCCAAACGCGATGTGCCATTCATGCTCGCAGTTGCGCGAGCGTCAGGACTAGCGCTCAGAATGTTTGGCCTTGTGGAGCCTCGTTTGCTCCAGCACGCAGTGTTGAGGCTTCATTTTTTGGCCTCTATCGAGCTTGCCTTCATGGGTACTAAGCACGCTGTCGATTTCAGGAATATGCTCCCTTTCATACGCCGTGCAGAGTAGGATAGGACCCTCAGCACCTGGGTCAAGGGTGTCGGGCAAAGGGTACTTGGTAGCTGGGATGGGTCAGCCTCGTTGAACGGCAAGACGCCTGATCTCATCATGCGGTGGACTGACCAAGGTCAGAACCACTATATACGTGAACGTGTATCTCCCGCTGACCTCGTAACGAGCAGGTTGGGCGGCCCGACTCGGACGGAGACCCGGTGCTTCATCAGCGGAACATACGGATACATAAGTCTCGCAGCGTTGCAGGGCAAGTGTACCATCAAGCTATCTCTTTTCCCACCTCTCTACTTGCATCATGTCCAGCGTCGCGGCCCTTCGTGAGCGGCTCTCCGAATTCTGGACAGCGGAGGTCAGCAACTCGGGCGTACACAGTGTCGCCTTCCAGCCGTTCCTCGAGAAGCAAATCGAGGATCGAATAACAGTTGAAGAATGGGACATTTGTGAACAACACTGGATTTTTCTAGCAGTCTGTGACGGTGGGTATCTGTCAAAGTAGGAGGCTCTTCTTGCATGATCTGACTCACCCTGTGTCGCAGGTCACGGAGGTGCTAGGACTTCAGATTACACCTCCAAAGAGCTCCCCAAGCGGGTTTGCGCTGCCTTGTCGGCCACTGTTCGAGACGACCTCCAGAGCAAGCTGGAACGAGGCAACGTCGACAAGGCAGCGCCTACCATCTCAGCCATGCTCGCCCGGGAGGTCGAAGCGTTCGACGCCGAGCTCGGCGAGCGGGTCAAGGCGATATGCCCAGACCCCGGCGCGCTCCCTGAGGAAGCAGCTCGTGCCATCATCCAGGAGAACTTTGATCCGCTGGTGCTTGCGTGGACGGGAACGACTTTGGCAGCAGCGTTGATCAACATCACGCTGAAGTGCGTGTGGGCGTTCGGCGTCGGGGACTCGAGTGTCGGTGCGCATTCTGCGACGAATTCCTGTGTTCGTAACTCAGCCGGGGATGTAACACAGTCCTTTCGACCGTCGACGCTGACGGAGTTCGCCACGCGCAGCGGCTATGCGGCCTGCACTCGATGAGCGACCCCGCAGAATGTGCGCGTATCGTTTCCGAGCACCCGCCAGAGGAGGCTGCCCATGTTGTGGAGAACGGTCGTATCCTAGGATGGCTCGCACTTCCTCGCGGTACGCCCTTACTTCCCTCCACGAGACTGCGACATCGCCTCACTCACGCTGCCATAGGTATTGGTGACTTCTCCCTGAAGTTGCCGTCCACGTACATGAGCCATCTCTTGAGGTTTCTGCCCACGACCGGGAAGATGCCTCTTGACGGGATTCCCGAGCGTATCAAGACCCCACCTTACCTAATCGCCACACCCTCCGTGCAGTTCAAGAACCTCGAGCCGGTGTGGAACAGTGCTCCCACTGTGGCGCTATTCTCGGACGGCGTCGACTTACTCGTCGACGGATACACGCTCTTCCACCCCGGTGTGAGCAGTAATGCCGATCCATGCGACGTCGTATCCAAGCTGCTCCAAGAGGAAGTTGACCCTTCCCTTAGAAAGGTGCTCGGGCATGGTGTCGATGCGCATTGGAGCGGACCCGAAGGTAACAGGGCGTTGGACGTCTTGGGCAACCTGATTGGAGGGACGAACGTGAACAGGCTGGAGATGATGTTGGACCAAGAGCGCATGGCGAACAGGAAGGCCAAGTATCCCTTCTACGTGGACGATGTTGCCATCGTTGTTTTCCCTCTCCAGCGTGTTTCCCGGTGATCTATGATACTACACCTTGTACTGACTTCCGAATCATCTTGTCATCCTTGCAGTACGCGTACACGAGGCGCTCATGTGGTTGGGTATCGCCGGCCGACGCCCGAAATCAGGCATGTGGGCCTTGATTCCCACATATATACGCGTCGCCACTCTCCTCTGTGTACATACTCGCCACACTCACTCGAGTCGTACCTGTTCTGCTTCGAGTTTATGTCTGACCTCGAGACAGCGCGCGCAAATGTGCGGTCTCTTTGCATCGCGACGAAGACCGATTTCGGGGCGCATACTGTGACTTTCCAGCCCCTCCTCACTCGACAGAGCGAGGACCGGCTTGTCACAGAATGCTGGGAGATTCAGGGTCAGAAATGGCTGTTCCTTGCTGTCTGCGACGGTGAGTCGGTGTAGCTACTTGCGCTGCTACGAAAATACACTGACAGCGACTGTTTTTACCAGGCATCGGAGGTTGTTATGCGTCGCAGAACGTGGCGGCGAACTTGCCTGGGCGCATTCGCGACGGCTTGATTGGAGTCTTGGAGAAGACCTTCCGGAAGCATCTTGACCGCGGGAACGTCGCCGAGGCAGAGCCCTCGATCTCGACCATGCTTGTGGAAGTGGTTTTGGCCTTTGACGATAACATCGGTCAAGCTTTACGAGACATCTGTCCGCGCCCCAGACGGCTATCTCCAGAGCAAAGAGAATCGCTCATCGAAGAGCATAAGGACATTATATTGTCTGCCTTCAACGCGACAACGCTGTCCGCCGCTTTGGTGAACGTCACGCATGGGTTCATGTGGGCCATCGGCGTAGGAGACTCGACGATCGGTACGTTCAGCTCAGCGAAAGAGTTCGGGAGACTAGCTAATCGGTTGAATATCACAGCTCTCTCGACCGCCGACGATGACGGTACTCGACGGTCCACCCGGCTGGTGAAAGCACATAATTTCAAAGACCCTGATGAATGCTTCTATATGTGCATGAACCGTCCCGAGGAGGTAGACGTCATCGAGAACGAGCGCCTTTTGAATAGCGCGGCAATGTCGCGAGGCGAGTCTCGCAGTGTCTTGTATATTGTGCGTTCGCTCATACTCCCCATGCCATTTAGCCATCGGCAACTACGCTTTCAAGTGCCCTGCATCTTACAGCAAGTACTTGTTCAAGTTCCTGCCTTGGAGCGGAGAAACCGACTTTAATGTGCTGGCTAAACGCATCAAGAAACCGCCCTATATGTCGGCTGAGCCCTCCGTCAAGTTCGTGGATCTGCAGCCATACCGCAGCAAACACCCAGTGCTCACGATCTTCACCGATGGCGTGGACAATGTGGTGGATGGTAAGTGGGTATTTCGCCCGGGCTCACCGAGTGGTGCAGATCCATGCGAGGTCGTGTCTAAGTTGCTCCAATTCGATATGGATCCGTCGCTCGAAGAGCTTCTTGGGCATCACATCGAACCGCGCTGGAGCAGGTCAGAAGGCAACAAGGCAGTGGATATACTGGGCAATCTGGTCGGAGGAACAAGTGCTGATCGGCTGAAGATGGTGCTAGACCAGGATCGTCTAGTGGATGAAGATCCTGTATCTGGACTGTACATCGACGACGTGTCCATTATAGTCTACGAGATTTCGTCGTGACTCATGTCTCCGACCCGAAAGTAACAACATTTGCGACGATGCGGCAGGCATGTCTATCCGATGCCTGACGCGGCAGTCGTGAGACCTGTTAAAGCGCGAGTCAGGAAATGCCGCTGCATGTATACGGTGCATTCTGCCGTCCGCGAGGGAGGCCTGGGAGGATGACTTTAGGTGTGCCAAAAGGAGACGGTACCTTGTAAGTATGATGTACGCGCCGGACTCTGGGGCTGTGCTCTTCTCGTAGTTCTACCGGCTGAGTTCGAACTTGTCCGGAGTCCTCGAACATGGACGCCCACAGTACTTATATCACGATCAGTCCGACTCGCGGCACTACTGGGAGGCTTGCGGTCATATCCCTGCGTCTTTCGTAGGTTGGCCTCCTGCGAAGCTTCAAAGACAATCCTGATCATACTCGTTGCAGCCGTGTATATGATTTCCACCCAACGGAAATCACCTGGAGTCCGCCACAACCCTCTGCACCTATCGCATACCCTGTATACTTTGAACGTCGGCAATGGAGGGACTCCAAGATGTCAAGCGGAGGCTCAAGGAGGAATTCATCAGGCGCGTAGGGTGTGGCTCAAGTGCTCACGGTGTTACATTCAAGTCCCCCTCTGCAATCGAGAATGAGGATAGGATGGTGATCGAGGCGGCCATAGTCAAAGACCAGTCATGGGCGTTGTTAGCCGTCTTCGATGGTGAGTGTTCTACACCGGGTGTTGTGTTGTGATCGCGCTCACAGAGTATGTTCTCGCGCTGAAGGACACTCGGGTTCTGTCACCGCTGACTATACGGCACAAACCTTACCTAGAGCTCTTCGCAGCGCTCTCAAGAGGCTGATCGATAACCCGCATGCCAGCGTCGACCGCGCTTCCTTGCATCACAATGCAGATGTCATATCCACGATGTTGCGGAACGAGATCAGGAATCTCGACCACAGCATCGGGCTCGCTCTGAGGAATCTCTGCAATGACCCACAACATCTCACGAGAGAACAAGCAGAGCAGCTTATCGATGAACATGAGGAGACAATTCAACGAGCGTACCAAGGAACCACTGTCGCACTGGCGCTCATCAATGCGGACCATCACATGCTCTGGGCCGCTGCACTCGGCAACTCAACCGTTGGTGAGCTTTGACATTTCTAGCATTACGGCTGGATAGCTGCTTATTTTAGTTCGTTCACTAGCGCTTTCCATCCGAACTGTTGACGACCCGGATGTACGGGAGGCACTGAGGCTATGCGAAGCCCATGCCATGAACGCTCAAGAAGAGCTGCCACGTTTGCCTTCGTCTCACCAGTCGGAGGACGTCGTGCACGATAAACAGCACTTACTGAAGCGAGGTATGTGTACTCAGTGTGGTAGCTAATCGACTTGCGCTAACGGCCGTCCAAATCACAGCTATTGGCGACTTTCATCTAAAGTATGACGCCGCATATATGGACCGGCTCTTCTCCTTCCTACCTCAGTCTGATTCAGACAACCCGTCGCCGAGAGAACATGTCGGCAGGATTCAAACGCCGCCCTACGTGAGCAATGAGGCTTCCATTCGCTTTGTGGACTATGGTCTCCTTGCCGATAGATACCCCATCCTCATGCTGTACACCAATGGGGTAGACCAGATTGTCCACGGTCGTCACGGGAGCACCCCTGACGTTTCAAGCAGGACAGACCCAGCAGACGTTGTGACGTCTTTCTTAAATCTGTCTCCGCAGGTGAAGAACAAAGTCGAGGAGATCCTAGGACACGAGGTGGAGGTCCAGTGGGACCCGACGCGGACGCCGAACATAGCGACAGATGTCCTTGGCAATTTGCTTGGGGGCACGGACATCGACAGGTTGAGAGAAGTCATCGCACAGACTCAGTCTACGAATGCCGGAAACGGGGGTCCCGTCCTTGATGATACTACCATCATCCTATGCGACCTCACAATTCTAAAGATCGAATTGGACCATATACGGAAATGGTGAGGGCGGTAGGCAGAAGGGCATCTGTGCGATTCGTAGAAGATTATTTTGTGATGATACCCTTGTTGATAGCGTGTACAGTCCATGTAGGACGAATTCGAGTCGCAGTAGAGGCCCGAAGGGTTGTCAATGTTGTTTATGGCGCCGTGGCCGGCTCTTGTACGAATACGCACAGTTCTTTCGAGTGATGTATGATATGGCACGATGCTCGACTTGACATATGAGCATGGACAAATTGAAGCTCGAACGCAAGAAGCTGATAGACATTCACAACAAGAAAAGAGTGTATATGACTGGAGTACAGCCGAGAGAGGAGAGAGCGAGAGTAGGAGCCAGACGAAAGGGTGCATAAAACTGATAGCAGAAGAGGAGGAGGCACGTAACGATATTGATATTGTACAACTGAGGAGGTATGTAGAGGAAGGTGCATATACTGGGAGAAACAGAGGTGTGAGAAACAAAGGGTATATGTGACACAACCACTGCACTAGAGAGAACGAGTAGGGCAGGACATGCCATGACGTACGGTCGGAAACGTCGGAACCCCTCTCAAGCTTGGCCAGAGCGAGAGGAACCGCTATTGGTATAGCGATGGGCACCGGGACCCCCGGCATTGGTGCGACGGCTCAAACTCTGGCTGCTGCCACTGCGAGAGCTCCGCGTGCTGCCGGGGTTGTCGTCGAGGCTCGAGCTGGACCGACCGCTGGCGTAGCCTGAGCTCACGCTAGAGTTGCTGTGGCGGGATGAGTACCGCGAAGGGCCCTGGTAGTTCGCACCGGAACGAGACGGAGAGTGGACATTGCTGTCAGAGCTCGTGCGACCGTACGCATCGTAGATTGAGGTGATAGGACTGTTGCCTTGCGGATAGTCCGGGGTCCCGGAGCCACTGCTTGCAGAGGCGTGGTAGCGTACGCTTGGCTCGCTGTGGTTGCTGAGGGGCGATTGGAGTGGTTGGATGGGAACGTTCGCGGCACCAGCAGAGTGGTGGGAGCGTACGCTCCTGCCATCGTCGGTTGGGGTGCTAAAGTGCGATCGGAGTTGCGAAGGGCTCGGGAAGTTCGCACTGCCAGTTCTGTGGCGAGATGAACCGCTACCGATGTGGCTGCTGAGGGGCGATTGGGGTGGCTGGATGGGAGCGTTCGCGGGACCGGCAGAGTGGTGGGAGCGTACGCTCCTGCCATCGTCGGTGGGGGTGCTGAAGTGCGATCGGAGTTGCGGAGGGCTCGGGAAGTCCGCACTGCCAGTGCTGTGGCGAGATGAACCGCTACCGAAGCTCGCCTGGCCACTCGCATACAGCTCCCCAGTCGCGCTGCCAGTACTGTGGCGCGAAGAGCCCCGTGGAGCGATCTGGTCGTTCTGCAGGGCTCCTGTGTGGCCCCCGTCGTAGCCACTCGTATGACCGACACCGAATGGGCGCTCTAAGTCGCGCCGCCGGGCGTATGCAGCATCGGCCGCGGGTATGATGAGGGGCGGAAGATTCTGGACGTTCCGCCAGACAGGATTGTCATGGTCGGAGGAACTGCCTTGAGGAGCAGAGCGATTGTAGCGGTTGTTGCTGGACATGTTGGAGAAGGGATGCGAGATGGCGAAAATGTCTCGTCCACGGACCGTCTTTATACCTGTCAGCCTGGAGACCTACTGAGAGCGAGGAGACACGCCGACGGCCTGGTCCATACCCTGTAAACCTAAGATCAGTGTGTCTGCCCGCCTTCCGAGCTCGTCCGGCGAGAGAAGCATTCTCCATGTTTGCTCCATGTGCAATTTTGGTTAGGACGAATATGCCGCGATGGGACGAAGTGGATTGCTACAGATCAGGACGTCGATGTGGACTTGCCCTTTGCAGAGAACAGTCATCAAGAGGCATACACAGGTCATGAATATGGGGACGTACGCGTTTGTTCTCATTCCCCGCGCGACACTGAACGAGGTGCGCTTAGTGTTTGTCTGTTTGGCGATGCGGAGCCTGTTGAGCACATAGTTCAGTAACATCCTTGGGCGCACGTCTAGCGCGGACCAGGAAGTCGAGTACACGAGAAGCACTCACCGCATTGCGGTATGTGCGTGGTTCAAGCTGAAGAACGAACAGCGACGATCGCGGAGAGCAGGCACCGCGCTAGTATATGCCTTCAGACTTGATCATCAGATGGCGAGCGGTCCTGCTGAATCAGTACAGACCAGCGGACATCGTGGTACGTATTTCACCAGGTCCAAACGAGGATGGTAGGGTTCGAGTCATGTTGGCGACGATAAGTGAGTCAAATGATCCCGGAGGGCCAATTTGGACAGTCCTGGCAGTGCGTATACACTGAATGCATCCTGCATCCGTCCCAGGTGGCTCGACGGACACCGTATCGCGAGACATGGAGCTGAGCCTCTTCGCCCCCAAGCCTCTTGCTAATCCGATGTAATATCCGCTATGTGAGAGCACGATGCTGCCCACCTCTGGAGCACAACTCGTGAGCGCCGGGATATCCGGATTCCTGACCCCAGCGTCCTCGTTCGCTCGAAGATCTGGGCGACCAAAACATCGTCTCAGTGTGCTGAGTCAGAGGCAGACGTGACTGAATTGCAGGAATGAGCCGGCGCACCTCCGCAAAGATACACTCCCACCCGTCAAGGCAACTTGCTGGTTCTCGGTACCCTAAGTGGACACTGGAGGAGGAGGGGTTTGGCGCCAACCAGCGTTACGTGTGCCAGCCCGCACACTTGCGCCCACGAAGTCCTAGCCTAGGAGCGGCGCCCACGTCCCAAATATCCTAGAAGCATCGTCACCGATGAGCCAGGCAGAAGAGCAGACAGAGACAAAAAGGACAGAAAGCATACTTAGTCCACCCGAATGCATGCGATGCTTCGAGCTAGTGCACCCACATCGTTGCAAAGCGACTCATATGTCGTCCGAATCCCACTATGGCGTTGGGCCTCTGCACGGCCATCGACTCCTATTGACAACGAAGACCGATGCAAGATAGCGAGGGGAAATGTCATCGTCTGCGAGGACAGCGGTTTCGGGACCAGTACAACCGTACTCGAGTACATCGCAGTGATCGCACTCTTGATCCACGGTCATCCACCGCAGAGAGGAAGTCCACCATCTATGTAGACAAACTTCAGCGTGGTGCACCAGAGTCAACGCCCATCATGACGGATCGCCAGTATTAAGAGCTCACTCACCACTGGTCAAGGTGCCAATACTACTTGTGACCGGCCTGTCGAGTCCGACGATGCAGTAATTCCTGCAGTTGAGTTAACTCGGAGAGCACGGGGAATGCCGAACTAGTAGCTGTGCTGAGGCCAGGCGCTGGCGGCCCTTGTTCAAGTTCGAAACTTCGACCGCCCATCACGATGATTCCTGACAGGCTAACACTACTGTCACACCATCCTACGACGCCCTCCTCGTCGGTAGGTGTACTGAATATGATGCTCTTGCGGCATTGATATGCTGAATCTGCCCGCTCAATGTCGTCCAGCCTTGTATACTTATATACCCGAGCGGACGGCATCTCAGAGTCCCGCCACACTTGTACACCTCCTCTACCTTCTCCGGCCACCGATAGAAGATGGCAACCTTGGACGAGGTCAAACGCCAGCTGCGGGAAGAATTTTTAGCCCGCAGAGGCATCGGCTGGAGCGTGCATGGGGTCACGTTCAAATCTCCAACCGCAATCGAGAACGAGGACAGGATGGTGGTCCAGGCGGCCACTATCCGAGAGCAGTCATGGGTACTGCTGGCCGTCTGCGACGGTGAGTTATTGTCTCTGCGTTATCAAATATCACTTGATTGATGACCACCGTTGCAGGACACTCGGGCTCCGCTACGGCGAACTACGTGGCGCAACGATTGCCCAAGTATATCCGCAACGCTCTCAGAGAGCTGATCGAGAATCAGCTCCAGGGACGCGTCGATCGCGAGAACTTGGTCGCGAACGCTGATGCCATCTCGAAGATGTTGCAGGGCGAGATAAAGAAACTTGACGACGACATAGGACTCGCTGTGAGGACGTTGCCATTCAAGGATCCGGACTCTCTCACGGATCAGCAAGCATGGCGTCTCATTGACGAGCATGAGGAAGTCTTTGAGCGGGCATTCCAGGGAACCAGCGTTGCGCTCGCGCTCATCAACGTTGACCACTGCTTGATATGGGCCGCTGGGCTCGGAAACTCTACCGTCGGTGAGTGCTGCACCGGCGCTCCTGATCTGCAGGCATGCAGCTTAACAGTGTGTCTTAGCGATATCGACCAGGAGCGATCAGGTCGGCGTACGGCAAGTTGAGAAGCTATTTCAACGACAGGCCCTAGACGACCCCGAGGAATACGACCGTGTTTGCGCAGCTCATCCCTCGGAGCAAGTTGTCGACGACCAGCTGTGCCTGTTAGGGCTCCTACCGCTGGTTAGTCGAGGTACGCCGTATCACAGCCCTCTTCTCGCCACTGGCTGAGAGCGACCATGCACAGCCATTGGAGACTTCCATCTCAAATATGGCAACGCATACTTGTACAATCTCTTCAGCCTTCTCCCGCACACCGCACCCGACAAAACACCGCTCAGAGAGCATTATCAGAAAGTGGACACGCCTCCATATGTCAGCAACGAGGCGTCTGTGCGCTTCATCGAGTACGGCACGCTCTGGGAGAGATGGCCCATCCTCATGCTCTTCACCCATGGTGTCGATCAGCTCGTGGATGGTTCGACGGTACACAATCCCGGTGTTCACAGCGACGTTGACCCTGCATCCATCGTGTCGCATCTGCTGTGTCTGTCGGACGAGGTGAAGTCCGCTGTCGAGGGTGTCCTCGGACACGAAGTTGATGCCAGTGGGTGGTGGAACGAGGATTACGGGAACCCCAACAGAGCTATTGATGTCCTCGGTAACCTGCTTGGGGGCAACAACATCAAGCGACTCAAACAGTTCATCACTCGACCACCGCCGTCTCTACACCAGCAGCACGGGGACCGCGAACTTGAGCTGGAAGACACGACAATTATCCTGTGCGACCTCACTGTGTTGCAGCAGGAGTTGGACCGTATCCTCAACGGCGGCAGATGATGGATGACTGTGGTCATCCTGAAGACATATAACAGACCGGAGCGTCACCAAGTGACGGGGACGAGGTGGATCATACAGCATATGTATATTGGCATTGTACAACATTGAGCATCAGACAGTATGCGGCATGATCGACTTGACATGAATAGCAGCCTGAGCAGGGGCATACGTACTTGGTAGTATGTAGTACGGAAGTAAATTAACATAGGTGGCGGGCATAGGAAGAGAGACGGTGGCGAGGTGTGTAACATACATGATTCAGACGATAAGCATATAGGAAGGAGACTCGAGGATACACGAATCGCCAGGGCGATGTTGACGTTAGATGTTTGAGAGCTCTGGAGTGACGTGTGAACATCGGCATATCACGATGCAGAAGGAAAATGCACGCACCAGGGCTTTGAGAGTGGCAGTTGTCCGTCCATCTCAAGCCTGCTTGGAGCGAGAGGTACTAGGTGTGCCAGAGGTCGACGTATCAGCGGCTGTGTTGGTGGACTGACCATGATGACGGGAAGTTGGACTGGTAGGAGAAGTAGGGGACTGGGGGGCGGTGCGGTAGCTGCTGGTCGAGCTACGAGGGGAGCCGGATTCGGAACCGCTGCTGACCATGTTCACGAAAGACTCGTCTCCGCGAGGGCGAGTGTTCTGGGGGACACGACGGCTGCTGGATGGTACGGGTTGATTGCCCGAAGTCCCACCGTGAACGTTCGATGGATAGGCACTGGCAGGGACGCTCTGGGAGCTCTCCGCGCTCAGGCTGTTGCGGGGACTCATGCTCAGGAAAGAGTCGTCGCCTGCCGGGTAGTGGCGTTGCTGGCCACTCCTCTGATCGCTCCCTCCTTGCGGCTGAGAGCTCTGCGGGACCCATACGTGAGCCCCACTGTCCATGCTGGGTACGAAAGAGTGGCCTGGTTGGAAGCCCTGGTTACCCTGCGACATGCCCCCAACGTTCTGGCCAGTGTGGGCACGGGCAGCGCCCGGATTGTTGTGAGGGTGCCCGGGAGTGCCGCCGGTCGGCCACCCAACCTGCTGGGTGTTGGAAGAGGTAGGGAACGAAAGGGGCGGCGGAGGCGGCCTTGTACGGCGATGGTTGGAATGAGAGCCCTGGTTGGACATGGTGTGGACTGTACAGTGGGAAGTAACGTCGTGCGGGCTGTGAGCGCTGCAGTGTCGTCCATCTCTCAAGGTTTTATACTCTTCGGGGTTTCTTACTATGCCTGGTGAAGCCACCTGGAGCTAGGGGTCCAACTATCCTAGAAGCAGCGACTAAGTCAGAATCCACACAGCCGGCAGCGATTCATGTTCGTAATCAGCCTTGAATGGTGACAGATATCAGCGTAAGGGCGTTCAGCTCCTGAGCACATACGTGTTTCACAAGGCTGCCAGCGCGTCCACATCGTCTGGATGGCTCTTCATCAAGAAGCACCTTCCAGACCACCATGCGACTACCGCACGCCAGGCAAAAGGACGAACCACGACCATCATGGACGAGATCTCAATGCCAGAGAGCAGAGCTTCTGCACAATCGTCATCAGATAACGTGTTGTCTTGCTTAAATTGTGCACCTACTCGCGCTATGCTCATTTGGTGCCATCAAGGGGTGTTCAAAGTAGGAGGATTTGACTCGCGTCCGGACTATGTTGTAAGAAGCACATGCACGCTAGGACTGCTTGAGAAGCGTGCGGCAAGTCTGGAGCCACACTCCACCCCACTTTCGCCCATCGGAGGATGTAGTCTGTCGAGAAGCACGGCGACGTCCTCGGAGAGGTTCGGAGCGGACGCATGCCAGTGGCCGTTGTCTTCCAGCGTTGTCCCATAGTCGGTCTAGGTACCTGAGAACCATATATCCTAGAAGCGTCCCGGCTACCACCATGCTGTGATGGGCCCGGCAGACGAGCAAACGGTGACAATAACGGAACAAAAACATACCTAAGAGGGCAAGTGACTCGAGTCATACCTGTCCGCCCGAAAGCATGCGCGCCGAGATTGCTGCACCCACAACACTTACTTCGTCCGAGTCCCGTCCGGAGGTCGGATGCACTGTGGTGTGGTCCGTACCCGAACGTAGACACGTACTGGCAAAGGCAGGATGCACGACAGCGAGAACAAAGCATGTATCGGCGAGGATAGCGATTCGTGACGATTATATTCTTACATCGTACTCTTCGTCTATCGCCGAGAGGAAGTCCACCATCTAGACGAACATTAGCGTGGTGCACGGGAGTCGATGCTCGATCGAGACCCACAAGTTGATGCCTTTTTTCAGCCAATTTCTTACCGGGCTCCGTCTTGAGGTGTTCCCTGATGTGTAGCAACTTGTCGTAAAAGTGGGCGACAGCGGAGGAATCGTAGGAGGGGTCATCCCTAGGGACATGGAGCGTGCTGGATAGACGAAGGCAGACGTTACTGTCGACCAATGCTCATAGATGTCTGGGCACTTACCGATTCGTCGCAGCGCTGTACGCAGCACAACGCAGAACTCCTACAGAACCGCAAAGAATGGGATCTCCAGCCTCGTCACATACTCGCGCGGACGAATCGTCACTCACCAAACGCGCCGATAGCATCAAGACGATCAGCGTCCTGCACACAGTGCAGTTCCACACATTGTCTATGCCAGTCTTCGATCTGACCAGCCGCAAGCCGCTTCTTCTCGGTACTCCACGAGACGTTGTCGATGATGAGCGCGATGGTACGCGCACGACCGTCCTTCACGAGGTCCAAACCGCTCTCTGACGCGGCCTTCTGGAAGAAAGGGAGAAAAAACGCGTAGGGGTCCGCTGCAGCTTCTGCTGACACGTATTTCTTGTCGAGAACGTCGTGTAGAAGTGCGGCAAGTTCGATGGTCAACAGGTCCGGCTGCTTGTCGTTGGGTAGAGTAGTAGACACGGTGCGCGCGAGCTGCAGCGCAGTCTTCCTAACGCGCTGGACTGTGAAGGGCAGTTCGCAGGGTGGTTAATTTGCCGCCGCATGCGTGGTAGGCGGAGTGAAACGAACCATGGTACGCGTCGTGTGACGGGTCGTATCTTGCCATCGTTTCGACCATGAGCTTCTCCGCCGCGGCGACGATGACTGCCTCTTCCTTGGAGGGATACGGTGCATACATGGCGGTCCTGGTCAACAATGAACACGTTGAAATTCAGTCGGACGTCGTTGTATCAACTTGCGAACGCACGCGGCTATCGACCGCCATCCAGGGCGCCTACGCGTGCCACGGAGCGCCCATAATCTGCTGCCAGCTCGATCGCTGCCACAGCCCCGGGCCTGCCACTAACCGTCGACAACGATGCCCAGTCTGACCTCCTGCCGCCGGACGCTGTTCCTCATCGCGCTCGCTGCGAGCCTCGCTGTGGGAACGAGCATTGTTGCTGAGACCGAGAAAGGTCCCCTGGTGGTGTCGGTGCGTGTGCTTTCCCGAGCCGACTCAATGGTCGCACGCGTGACAGTGCGAACCCAGCTCAAATACGCCCGTACTGACTATATGCTCCCCATACCTCTCTGGACTGCCTCCACCATACTCTTAGAACGCGGACGTGCAAGGATGCGCACCCATACGGCAGCTGAGCGCGTTGAAGGAGGAGCTGGAGGCCGCACAGTCGCCCATCATGCGGACGGTGTTCTCGTGGCTCTTCCCCTTCGGTCCTGGCTGGAACTCTGGTGCGTTATGTCCATGCTTAGGCTGCTTCAGACGAACGTGCACACCTACAATGCACACCTGGCCTCTCGATCCGTCGCGCTTCCGTCTGGATGCTTTACGTTTCACGTCCTGCTCGTCGATGACTGATGCGCTTGCTTTCGGCAGTCCTTGGAACGTTCTACATCTCCTCGTCTGTATCGCGCACATCTCTTCCTCGTTTCCACCGACTGACGCGGTCGCCATCTCGATGGCCCCGGCATCACCTCGTGCAGCGTCCCGAACTTCATCCTCGCGTTCATCCCCGCGCAAATCAACCCTAACACGCTCAACACCATGACGGCGTTCGCAGTGAGTGTATCTCGCGCCGACGTTGCTCCGTGCAGCATCTCAGGATCTCGCGACCGTGCAGACAGGCGGCCTTCTATCAGATGTGTTCCTCCACCTCGTACCACACTCCTTCATGGGCGAACACCAGGATGGGGGCGTGCACTTCGTGATGGTCGAGGAGAAGCGGAACATTCTCATCGGGTACGCCGCTGCTTCGTCCCCTATGACTCCCTTCGCCTGCTGATGGAGCCGCAGCCTAGGCATATTCATTGGTTTCGCGTCGTTCTTCATCATGGAGAAGACGCTTCGAGTGCTCGGTGGTGAAGACGAGCAGGGACACTCCCATAGCCACTCGCATGCGCACAGCAACGGTTCGGCCGAACACGCCAACGGACACTCGACGGCCGTCTCGGCACCCTCCGCGGACGGTCTCAAGTCCCGCGGCGCTGACAAGACAGAGAAACACGAAAGTAACGGCAACGGCGTCGTCCAGGAAGCGCCAAAGCAGACGTCAAAACTGTCAGCGTATCTCAACCTGTTCGGTGACTTCGTACACAACATGTGAGGTCCCGCATCAAGTGCCCCGCCGGATCTTGCTCTGAGCTAACGCCTTTGTCGCGCCTCGCAGTACTGATGGACTCGCGTACGTCCCTTCACGAGAAGTTTGCCGTCGCACGTTCGTGTTGCTCAATACCCGGGATCTATCCGTCCTGCAGCATGGCTGCGTCCTTCTACTCCTCGCCTTTGATCGGCGCAACAACGACCCTCGCGTGCTTTGCTCACGAGATTCCCCATGAGATCGCAGACTATTCGATCCTCATACGGAGCGGCTTCACGAAGAAGCAGGCAATGCAGTCGCAATTCCTGACTGCCATCGGCGCTTTCGTACGTGACTCCTTCGCCGTCCTAACCGCGCCGAGGGGCCGCGAGGCTGCTCTTTGTAGGTGCCAGGACTGACTTCTATTATGACCGATTATGTCACGGTCAGGTTGGGTACGACGAACTCTCGCGCTATCGCCGCCAATGTGTGAGCTGATCAGGCTGCGGTTACAGCACATTCATCGGAATTGGCATCCATAACCTGTCTGCCGCCGCCGAGGCGGACGGTGAGGTCACAAACCTTGCTGCAGCGCTGCAGCAGACTGCTGCTGGCATTCTCGGCACTACTGCGCAACTAGCAGACCTCGTGAGTGACTGCTCTTGGTGCAACGACAGCTCGCTGACAGGGTGTATGCAGGTGATCCCGTTCGTGGCGGGAGGCTTCATGTACATCGGCGCTGTAGCGGTACTGCCCACGTACGTCTACATCGGCCGTGCGTTCCTTGAGTCAGGTACTGATTGACACCTTGTGGCAGATTGCTCGAGGACAGCAAGAGCGGGAAGCAAGCGTTGCGCGAGGTGATTGAGACCTCGTCAGCTTATTGTCTTGGCCTGTTTCGTACTCACGTCACTTTTCCCGTGCCTCAGTTCGCGGCGATGTTCGTCGGTGTAGCGTGCATGTTCCTGGTCGCGTAAGTGCTGCAGCTCTTCTGCGAAGGTGCCGCTGTCTGACAGCCGTTGCAGGTGGAACGAGTAGAGCGGTCATGGGGCGAGCAGGGTCAGCGTATCGTGCGAGCGCGCAGCGGATCTACGAGACGGTGCGCCGCGAAGCTACGATCTGTGGATTGCTCCCAATGGGGAGACATGTACAGGTGGGCGGGTGTAGAGGGAGGTAGGACTACTAAGATAGCACAAGTTAATTGGATATACCATAGTGAAGGATCTGCATGGCTTTTGGGAGCGATGTCAATCTTGACATCGAGATCAGGGAAGGTGAGAAGACCCGGGGGAAGCCTTGGGGAAGGAAGCGCAGGGAGAACGCCTGGATGCAAACTCTACTGCACTCCTCGGCATTCCGCCCAGTGCGCGCGCGGGACACGACAATCGATGGTTATGTCGCAGGCGGGCGAGCAGGCAGCGGCGGAGGACGAAGCCAGGCGATGGACGGCGATGGGAGGGTGTGTTCCGGGGAGGGCGGGGAGTGGAGGTCCGGCGAACGTGCGTGAAGCCATTGGCCATTGGGTGAAAAACTCAGCCACCGTCTGTGAGCCAGTTGTCTCGCCGCCGTCGCTGCCCCGCCCGCCGCACAAGACGCCGCTCGAGCCATAAACCCGGCCCGTCTGTCGCTGCCCCTCTGCCTTTCTCCTCCTCCAGCCTGCGCCGTCCCCGGTCGTGTGCCCCACCCGTGCCCCGATCCCCGTCCTCCTTCGCCCATCTCCAACGCTTGTCTGCTCGTTCAAGTAAGCCCACGAACCTTCTCGACGCGCTTCGGACCCGTTCCCGTTGCGTATCCTCGTGTTCTCATCCTCCGACTCGACCTAGGACGGTCTCACGATCGCACACAAAACGCAACGCCCCTGCTCCCCGTATCCGCATCCCACCAACCCACCGCACCGCCGGCACATCACACCCAACTACACTACCCATTACGTGTCTTTGACTCGTTGCCAGCCGATTGGCGGTAGACTTGCACATCGAGAAGACCCCCTCGGCACCGGTGAATTCCCTTCCTGACCACGCCCTCCGAACCCGAGCATAGAGCTACATATCCGGCACCGCTCCTGACTTGTCCCACTCCTAATCCCAATTCCACCACCACCACCACCGCCCACTCACTCAATTTCTGCTCCTCCCACCATGAGCAATAAAGGACGGTCAACACCTCGCGTCGTCTGCTGCGCCATCCCGATCGCCCGCTCCGCAGGCAAAGTCCTCGTCATCACAAGTAGAAAACGGCCAAATAACTGGGTCTGTGAGTACCGCATCATCCTCGCCTCCTCCCCATTTCCTCCCCCTCTGCGCTTTCTTTCGACCGAACGCTGACCATCCGCTCTTGCGCCCATCTTTTCGCCACGAATCATCGGTCGTTCAGTGCCCAAAGGAGGTTGGGAGCCGTCGGACGGGGTGCTAGAAGCAGCAGCCTCGCGGGAAGCCTTGGAAGAAGGTCTCACCCTTTGTCCATCCGTCTACCGTCCCCATTCCTGACCATTCGCTTTCATCCTCTGCCCCCATGCCCATCTCCGCGACGCCGTGTTGCTGCTTCCGTGCACAACCGCGTTCTCCCCCGTGCATGCTCCGTGTGCATCGTCTCCTTCCCTCTCGCAGCGGGCGTGCGCGGCACAATAACGCGCTTCGTGACAACAATACCGTCGGCCTCATCAACGTACCACTTCTACGAGCTCGACGTGCAGGGCCTTGACGCAGAGTGGTTAGAGAGCAAGGAGAGGCGACGAGAGTGGGTTGACTACGCCGAGGCGTCGAAGCGGCTTGCTTGGAAAGCTGAGCTCGTACAAGGCTTGTCCCTCTCCTCTCTCGCGCCCAAGCGGTGATCGCAGGTGAGTACACGTTTTACCGTTCCTTGAAGAAGGCGATTGAATGAGACTCGGCAGACGATCCACGACGCGGCGAGACCCAAGGACGACCGCTCAACCGCTCATACCTGAAAAGTACGCATGACGTCGGCCGATCCTCTGTGCGCAGGCAACGACGCAGTACTGCGCACTCGCCCCCGTCCCGTGTTCCTCGCCCATCTGCTACGTATCTGACAGACATTCATTCATTCGCCCGCTTTCTGCTATCGACCCTTCCGCACGTCACCACCATCGCCATTGTAGACTTGCCATCACTACACTATATGCTCATTGTCCTCGCTCAGCCCCATTCGCCCACCCACCCACTTACCACGCTCCTCCTTCCCATCGCGCGAACCATATACTGTACCGGCCGACGCATTTAATCCACCCCTATACCTCACTGCCCTCGACCCTTCGATTCACAGCGCGCGCCGTCTCCCTCAGCGTCCTCGGGCGCACGCCGTAGACAGTACATATTGGTTCGCGTTGAGAGTCGCGTTTTGTACACTAGTCCTCCGCGTCGAGCTCTCCCTCGATGATAGTCCTGCTCTATAGTATAGACTCGAGCTTGGTTCACCATTCCATGATCTCCCCAGGATTGCAGCCGACACGGCCGTGTGTTGTGCAATGTGTGCCATCGGAGGGGCTGCGCACAGTGCACACGTCAGCGCGGCGAGCGGGCTGATACTCGGTGACGACCTTTTCTTTCTCCCTCCGTTTTTGCGCGTCCTGCTCATCGTCATCGCTCAGGCAGGTGTTTTACAATTTCAAAGACGCGTTCCTGGCGGTGGACGCGGAGGCCGAGTCGCCGCGGGTGCGCTCATCAGCTTCATCGTCGTGGATACGCCTGCAGCTGCTTCCAGCCCGTCATCAAGCTCATGAGTGCTTTGCTCTCCGTCCGCTCGGCGCTGTACGGCGTCAGCATCGTGTCTCGGGATCCGATCTACCACACGAACGGCTCACCCTCAAGAGGTCTGTGGCCGTCGAGCACGCCGCTCACAACATGGCCGACGTCGGACGCGCATACATATATGCGCCCGCCGACAGCTACTTATCTGAGTCTCTCCGCGGCCACATGGCCAGGTGCAGGGAGAGTGCCTGGTAAATCTCCATCATCTCACACCATGGCACTCCCCATCAGACCGAGCCATCACCCTGCACGTCGCCCGCGGTGCACCACCCATCCTCGAGTACCGTAACCCACTGCTGCCGGTGCTACTTATCAAATCATCTCGCGTGCACGGCGCGCCGACGTCTGGAGGCTGACGCTGGAGATATGGACAGGATATGTATGGGGCTTGCACTGGTACGGTCGGCTGCTCGCTGCCCCGGACTGTGTATATCATGGTGCTCGCGTGGGCAGGTACTTATAAGATGGACGCGTCTTGTTGCTCAACGCTGCCACGCCTGCCTCCTTTGCCGTCGGACCCGCACGCGTCGTCTGCAGCTGCTCGCGCCCTGCTTGCCCTGAGCACACGCCCGGCCCGCAAACAAGAGAAAAGCAAAAAGCCCAAGGACGTTAAAGAGGAAGAGGATGAAGCTCGCGATCGTGCATGTCCTCGCTGCGCTTGTCGCGCTCGCGCGCACGGCACCCGAGCCCCGCTCCTTCGATTACGCGACGCATCTGGGCAACCTCTCCCCGTACTTCAAGGCTCCTGTGCCGAGCGGGTTCGAGGAGACTCTGCCCGATGACTGTACGGTCGAGCAGGTCATGCTGGTATGTGTTCAGTACCTCCCTCCAATTGCGCGGTTCCGCCCTGCCCACTCCATCATGTACCCGCTCGAAACACCCGCTCGCTGCATGCTCACGACGAGACGTCTTGCGCGCGTTCTCCGATATAGATGCACCGGCACGGCGCGCGGTATCCCCTTGCGTCTGAGCTGGTGTATATCACGCAGCTCGTGGAGAAGCTCGGCAACGCGAGCGCGGCGATCCAGAAGGCGAAGCTCCCAGACAACCTGGCATTTCTGAAGGGCGGCTACGCGTCCACCCTTGGCCACGACGATCTCACCGCGCCCGGCCGCATGGAGCTCTTCCAGCATGGCGTCGAGTGCGTACATACAGATCCTATCCTGTGCGATCTAGCGAGTGGCATTGCTGACTTGCCGTGCAGCTTCCGCCTGAAGTACCCGCACCTCCAGGTCGACTCGATCCTCGCAGGGCTGCAGGACCGTGTCGTGGAGTCGGCGCAGTGGTTCGCGCTGGGCTACTTTGGGAGGAGCTGGACGAGCTTGAACGCGACCGTGTTCTCGACCATCGCGGAGGACGGCGCGACGCCCTCGTGGATCACGCCCATGGATACCTGCGCAGACTGGGACTACAACTACGGCAACAACGTGCGTCCTCCGTCCGCGAGCTATTCATCCAGATTGCAGAGTGAATGCTGACTGCGACGGTACTGCAGGCGACGATCGAGTGGGGCAGCATCTACCTGCCGCCGATCGCGAAGCGGCTGAACAAGCTGCTTCCGGGTGTGAGCCTGACGACTGATAACGTACACGGTGCGCTGTATGCGTGCGCGTACGATCTTGCGGCGCTTGGCACTTCGCCGTGGTGCGGCGCGTTCACGAAGAGCGAGCTCCTCGACTTTGAGTACGAGCTCGACCTCCTCATGGACGGCGCCTTCGGGTACAACCTTCCTGGGGACATGGGCCCGGTGCTTGGTGGCCTCTTCGTGAAGAAGCTCGCGGAGCGGTAAGTCGTTCACCGCAGTGGTATGTGGTGGCGCCGCTGATCTCCAGCCACTACCTCTCTTATGCAGATTCACGAACTCGACCGGGGACGCGCAGCCCGTCTACCTCGAGTTCGGCCACGACACGACGATCGACCTGGCGCTCACCGCGCTCGGGCTCGCCAAGGACACCCCCGCGCTCTCCGCGACGGGCCCGGCGAAGCGCACGCGCAAATTCCGCACCGCGCACCAGGTGCCGTTCGCGGCGCAGATGCTGTGGGAGAAGTTCTCGTGCACGGCGTCGTTCGAGGGCCCGCAGGTCCGGCTCGTGCTCAACGGCTCGCCGTTCCCGCTCGCGACGTGCGCGCACATGGACAGGAGGTACGGCTCGTGTGCGCTCGACGACTTTGTTGCGGCGCATGCGGGCAGCGTCGAGCATTCGTGGGGCGATGCAAGGTGGAACGCGACTTGTGGTGGCGTTTAGGCGTCGATGCTTTCGTGTCCGCGAGGTCACTTGTGGTGGGACTTTTCGGAATCGTATCGCAAGGAGGCAGTACCCTTTGAGTCTGTCCATCTCGAAGAACGGATTCGCGACTGATTCAGGGAACTTGGCGCCGGCGCTCGCCGTAGCGGTACTTATAACCTTGAACATAATCGCATGAACGTCTAACAGATCTGCTTTTCTCGTCTCTGCATGCGCAGAGTGAATTGGAACCGCCCAGTTGAAATGACTCTTCTGGCAACCTGTGCATGCTGCGCCAGGTTGTGACTGGCCAGCTGCGCCACGTCGAGCCCCTGCCCTGGTCCCATGACATTGATTGACGTTCTTGACAGGCGTTGCAAGTGCTGAGAGAGTCGAGGTGCTGCGCGGCCATCCTAGCACGCAGTCGCGCGCAACTACAAGAAGGGCCTCTGTTGGATCGTGCTCAACACTCTTAGGACCTGCCGCCAGCAAGATACGCTCAATTCGAACGCTTCCAAACACTCATCCGTTCATCAGCTTCCTCAGAGATGAGTACCATTACCGAGCCTACCTCTGCTGTAGCGAGCAACGCGCCTAGTGCGGCCGACGAACTGTACGAGGCTCGCAACGAGGGGCTCGCCTTACCGGGTGGGCGAACCTTGTCTTATTCCCACTCCGGTCCGCCAGACAGCGAACTCGTCGTACTATGGTGCCACGGCCTTTTCAGCGTCGGGGACACTGCGAAGCCCAACCAAGCATTCAGGAAGCGGGGGGTCCACTTCATCGCCGCAGATCTCCCCGGATGGGGCGGGACTTCTCCCATGCCCTCCGGCGCAACCTTCCCGGAGACGTTCCTCTCCGACCTCCGCGCTCTCTTCGAGCACATCTACCCTGCGTACGACGCCGCTACGTCCAAGCTGCGTATCTACGTCGCAGGCGGGTCCTTCGGCACCTGCCCTGCGCAGATCGTCTGTGGGGCGCCGTACGACAAGTTCCCGTACGGCCGCCAAATCGTCGCGTTGCTCCTCGCTGCGCCGATGACGCCGTTCCACGAGGACGTGCATTACGGCAGGTCGCTGACCTGGCGGGACTGGGTGGGCGTCGGGCCCCCGGCGCGCGTTCTGCCGTTCAACCTCCTGGCGCGGGTGGTGAAGTTGGCCATCCAGCCGAAGCTGAGGGACGTGCCGGCCGCGGAGAAGCTCCTGCGCGCGATGTACTTTGACCACATGACGGACGAGGAGAAGGTCCATTTCGCTGCGTGGCGCGAGCGCTCTGGGGCGCAGGAGGGGGAGTTCGAGCGCCGGATGGCGGAGGGGATGGTGAAGAGCGTGGCGGGGTCGTGGGCGGGCTTCCTCGAAACGGCGGATGCGCTGCATGCGGACTGGGGGTTCAAGATTGAGGACCTGGATGCGGAACATGCGAAGAAGAGGGTGGTCGTCATCGTCGGGACGGGCGATACGAGCATGTTCAGGATGTCGAGGTACCTGGTGGACAACTACAAGAACTCAAAGGTGGTCGAGATCGAGGGAGGACATTTGGCAGGGGCGTGGAGCATGGATAAGATTTGGGAGGATACATTCGCGGAGCTCGAGGGGAGGTTGCCTTCGGCTTGAGGACTTTGTGCACTGTTATTTCTTGGGTATACTTCGCCGTGCTTGCTGATCCGTGAGAGAGTCCTAATCCTTGAATGGCAACGTCCTCCCGGCAAGTCCTGAGTATGTAGGTTGCTATCCTTCAGTAGCCGGAGAAGGTACAAGTGTGGCGGGACTCTGATGTCGTCCGATTCACCGACGGTAACTATCTCTGTCGAAGTCCTGCACAGTCTATTGATCAATAGTTTGGGTGAGCGATGATGACTATAAGAGCCAACCTAGGACGAAACCTGGGGATACGGACATCGCAGCGAGTAGGATCATGATATAGGTACTGTGGCCGTACACAAGGACTCCGACCAGTTCGAACTCAGCCGGTAGTCGCGCTTCATCGAAGGGCTTGGAGACACTCTGGATTTCGAGCCACGACTCGGATGTAGAGGTCGTTAGCGGCCAGTTCGCAGAAGGCAGGGGTTAAACACCGTCGACGACCCGAGTGTCTGTGGCGCCGGGAAGATCCGAGTGGTCAGCGCTTGGGAGAATGCGGGGCAAATATCACAAGCCTTTGTTGCGGGGGAGAGAGACTCTTACGGAAACCGCTTGCCATGAGCCTCTTCACGCACTCCGAGTCCGCCTACCTCACCTCCTTCCTCTCCGCCGTCGACCTCGACTCCTCCATCGCCCCAGATGGCTCCGTCGACCCCGACCTCGCCGCACACGTCCCCCAGCTCCAGGGCAGAGAGGCTCTCGCAAAGGCTACCAAAGACCTCATGGCCCTCGACCCCGTCTCGTCCTCCACCGGCCCCAGCAGCGCACACCACCCCCTCCCAGCCCACACAGCACACCCGCAGCCCGCACACGGAAGCGCACCGAGCTACTGGCCGAGCATACCTCCAGCCGAGTCCCTGTCCTCGCCTGCGCTCAAATTCGGCACATCGGGCGTCCGCTCGTCCTCGCCCGCGAACTACCTCGCCCACGGCCTGAGCAGCTCCATCTACCCTTCCGATTCCTCGCGATCCGTCCCGCAGCTCGACCGCCCGCGCTCCAGCTCCAGCAGCATCTTCGCAGCGCCCCTGGCCTCGCAACCACACGTCCAGATCGCCCCCCTGCGCGGATATGACCCTCCAGGCTCCTCTTCGGGCTACACTCTTCCTCCCATCTCGACCTCTGGCTTTTCAAACGGGGTGGGCCAACAGGGCAGCCCAATGCGGCCCTCTGCGCTCCCCTCGCCCGCATCCGCGCCCTCGGTGCTCGCGAGCTGCAGTACCCCTACGTCCACGTCGGTGAAGCGGGCCCTGCCCACCTCTTCGCAGTCGGCGACGGAGCCGAGCTCAGCGAAACGGCACCGTCCGTCTCTGTCCACTTCCTCCTATCCATCCACGTCCACGTCCGCCGCCGACGCCGACTCAACGCGGCCCCGCCGGACCGCGAGCAAGAGCACCCCGGCTGCTCCTCGGTCGATACCAGCAAGCTCGAGCGCGCCCGCGGTGACGCAGACGAACGGCGGGGCGAAGGGCGCCCTGCTCTCGCCCTCGCAGAAGCGCGCCAACCACATCCAGTCGGAGCAGAAGCGAAGGGCGAACATCCGGCGGGGGTACGAGGCCCTCTGCGAGACCGTGCCCGCGTTGCGCGAGGCGATCCGGGCTGAAGAGGAGCGCGAGCGCACGAAAGAGCTCGAGGAGGAGGCGAGCGCGAAGAGCAAGGTGCGGGGAGGCTCGGACAAGGGCAAGAAGAAGAAGAAGAGCGAAGGCGAGAAGGCGGACGGGCGAGCGGGTCCGAGGAGCGAGAATGTCGTTCTGCAGAAGAGTACGTGTTCCACTGCTATGCATATGCCTTCGTCGTGTCTTGCGACGTCGCCCGCCTTTCGCCGTGCCTATCCTCGCCTCGTTGATTTATAAACACGGTGACTGACGCAAGCCTACAGCCATTGACTACATCGAAGGTCTTCTCGCGGAACGCGTCGCCCTCCGGCAGCGTCTAGAGCTCGCACGGGGCATGCTACCGCCAACGCATCCTGCGCTCCCCGTCGACCCCCGGCACATGGACTCATCCGGGGTACCATTGTGGGAGCGCGAATGGAACGGCGGCATGGACCTCGATGCGACCGCCGGCGCTGGTGACGAGGGGAGCGAGGACGAGGGCTAGAAAGTACCTCGTGGTTCGCGTTCTGGACTCTGCGATGTGTAGGATACTTATGCTTGTGACGAGATACCAGACACTGAACTCTGATAGGTGACAGTGCGGGACGGAAGACCTGTAATGCATGAACTATATACTACTATACAGTATACCCTGAAATAACAATACAACAGCAGATCGCACAGCCCTGACAGCTTGACGGAATGCGGATAGAAGGGATATGAGGGATTCCGTCCTGGAGGCAGGCAAGCTGACGGAATGCGGCATGTGGCAAGCGCTTGACGGCTCAGAAGTCGTCGAAGTCGGCCTCCATGTCGAAGCTGTAGAAGAAATGCTGCAAGAGAGTCAGCACTGGTCGACGACTGATATTTAGGAGGGTGGGACCGACCTTGTACAAGCTCATGACCTTGACGACCCAGGCCTCCAGGTGGAAGATCTTTTTGTTTCCAACCCGCATCCGTGCCTCCTGCAAAGCATGGTCGCATGAGCATGCGTTTGCTGGACGACAGTGCCCAGACAGGACACTCAGGGAAGCTATGACGTACGTATATCGCGGCCCAGTGCATGATGTCGGCCTTGAGCGCCTCGTCCACCTGCTCGACGACCTTGTCTGCGATCGTCTGTGTCATGGGTCAGTTACGCCCTGAAACAGAACTAGCGAAGGTCGAGGGAGGGAACGCACCTTGATCACGATGGACGGTGGGATGCAGTGGCTGAGAAGCTCGTAGAGCTTCGCGCGGACCTCCATGACGCGTGCCGGCGACTGCTCTTGGATGATCATGTCTGCGACTTTGTGGCAGTAGGTCTCCCAGTCAGGTTTTGCGATGTTGAGGGCGCTCGCCTCCAGGTCGGGACTGCGCAAGTGGGTGAGCGGGCCGCATTAGAGGCAAGCAGAGAGAAGGCGTACGTACTTTTGCATCTTGAGTGCCTCGAGCACGAGGAGGGCTTTTCGCAGGTTGCCGTTCGCGTCTTCAGCGATGAGCTTGACAGTGTCCTCCGGTATGGAGAAGCCCTCGCGTTTGGCGACGTGATCGAGCACCGTCTGCATCTGCGCTCCCAGCACGGGTGGTTGGTGCCCTCGTTCTTGCTCAGCGGAAGCACACGCACCTCTTCTGCACTTGGGGCAGCGACGCGCATGAGCAGACACCGCGAGCGGATGGGCGCGATGAGCTTGCTCGTGCTGTTCGCGCAGAGGATGAGACGCATGTTCGACATGTACTTCTCCATCGTCCGACGGAGCGCCGCTTGCGCGTCGCGCGTCAGCGAGTCTGCTTCGTGGATAACCACCACTGCGATTTAGAGGAGAGGCAACGGACCTTGAGCACGAGCACGAGCACGAGCGAGAAAGGACGCGTATGGACGACATGGACGTACCCTTGAACCGCTGCTTCGCGCTGAGGTCGACCTGCTGGGTCTGCGCGATCTCCTTCAAGATCTCTTGGATGACCACCCTGTCATAGTTGCCCACTTCGCTGTGTTCGCGGGACAGGGCTTGTAACCGAGTCGTCGATCCGTGGAAGAGCGAGCGGGACGCACCTAGGAGTGATCTCGATGTGGTAGTTGCTCTGCACGATGTTCACGTCAAGCTTCCGCTTTGTTGGCGTGAGGAACACTCGTTGGTCGATCTTGAGCTGTCGTCATCCCACCCCCCGCAGCCTTAAGCACAGGCTCCAAGCATCTAAAAACCACTAAAGCCACGTACCTTCTCCACACCTTTCCCAAAGAGCTCGAGCAGGGTCCCTGCTATCCGTGTCTTCTTGCCCGCTCCAGAAGGACCATAGAACAGCATATGGGGGAAGTCGCCCGAAGCAGCCTGTGAAGTTCATGCACTCCTTCAGTACACCCGGCGAATCTCAGTGAAAAGCTCCAGGAATGCTACGGACAAGAGCCTTTAGTCGCGCAGACAGTCCATGGTGGTAGTGTAGGTCATCGAGCGAGCGTGGCCGGTGCTAAACGGTGTCGTGTCAGGACAGGAGCAAGCCAATATGTTGCACAGTCTGACCTTATCTACCCAGAGAGACATAATCGAATGACCAGGAGTAGGTGGGTAGTGCACGGCGGCAGAAAGATCGAACACGGACTCGGGGATCCGACTCACGGCGGGCGGCACCAGAGCGCGCTGGCGTCTGACGCGTTATGTCACATCCGTGACGCAACGCGTTGAGCCTTCGCTACGGCCGCCCCTGGGCGGCGCTACACGACTTATGAGATACGGGTGGTGTTTGTGCACTCAAGATGAACTCAGGATATACGATATACTGATCCATTAGACAGGAGGAGCCAAGGAAGGCCATGGACCGTGGGAGAAATGCACCTTGACTGAAGGAATCCGAAGAGGGGCAGCGAGCCCCCTAGGTTCAACGATTCCTCTGACCCCCACACCGGCTTGTCCTTTTGGCCACTCTGTCATTGCCCTTCGCTTTGAATCTCTGTGCCATAGTCGTTCCCATGAGTGCTGACATGCAAGAAGACATGGGTCGCCGCCCTAGGAGTCTAGAACAACTCCTTGCGCTTGTCCGCCCGCTCATCCCCACAGTTTTCCCGAACCATCTCCCAAACGTTCCGTGGGCGGAACGCACCTGGAGCTGGGATACACGCAAGCGGCCGCCGTACGAGACCTTCTTGGACGCGTTTGCAGCCATATGCTCTTCCCACCCAGACTCCCACTCCGCTTCGGTCGCACTGGAGCTCCAAGAACACCGAAGCATCCTCCATATCGCTACGTGCAAACCTCCTACGCCGGAGTTCAAGCTATTTGCCAGCAAGTGCCGAGCCGAGTTCCGGAAAGTATGCGCCGCATATGACGGATGCGACTCGGACATCAAGTCAGCGGAGACCGCGTTCGCCTATATGGTCCACCGTGCCTGCGTCTTCAAGACTCGTAGGGTGCTGAGGGAGCCCAAGGCATTGCAAATCATCAAAGACATCGCTGCCCTCCCAGACACCACACTCTGGTCGTTCCAGACTCACCTGAACGAGTTCACGCACGAGATCTTGTGCGGTGTCGACCCGTACCAGGTACAGCCGTTGGGGTGGCAGGTCTGGCTCGACATGCAGCATCGTCAATGTGCCGAGAGCCTGTCTACTATTGGTGAGTTGTGCATCAGGAAGTTGTAAGCATATGGACTAATGATCATTTGCTTAGTTGGCGCTACGCGTCTGCTCGAGGACCTATGCGTGCCGTCTGTCGCAGTACACCACCTCCTCTATGCTCTCGGTCGCATGATAAAGTCTGGGAACCTGCCTGAAGACTGGTGCATACGCTATCCTGATGATGACTCCACTGCTGTCGGAACCCCACATCCACACCTCTCGTCGTCCGACTCGTCAGGCTCCATCACCGCCTCCGCCACGATTGGTCTCACTCCCTCCAGCTCCTCAGCCGCTCCCTCCGCCACAACTGATGATACCTCTGACTCGGTTACAGGCGACGGCGATATGCGCCTTGACTGGGTCAAGGAGTACGTGCCTAGTGTGCCCATCCGTCAGGATCTCTTCGCCGGCACCGATCCTGTCCCGAGCAACCAAGTCCACCCTGGCTGCCATCATCCCGAGGCGAAGATGCTACAGTACGTCGTCGAGCACGACATCTGTATCGAACCCTACCTCGGCGTGCCGGGTAGGCCTGTATGCTTTGCCTGCTATGCCCTGGTGCGCGCAGTCAACTCCACGATGAAGGGCGGGTTCTCCATGGTCCCCAGGTACCGCCTCTGGGCTTGCGCGACCGAGGAGCCTTTCCCGCCGTCCTTGCCAAGGATGCGGGAGGACATCGAGGATGCCCTGGTATCTCACCTCACCTATGATCTCGTGTCGCTCGTCATCGGACGCCTAGTAGTTCTGGCAATGGCCGATAATACTAAACGGATGATTGTCAGTAATTTTCGTTGTTTTTCCGTCTCATGATACTCACGATAGCACATGCAGGCGTCTCAGAACGCCGTGGTGGATGCTGGTGGATGAGACAGGTAAGCAGGTTGCTAACTACTATCCAGTGTATCACCACACAATTCCGCTGACTAGCGCGACGATGTGCCCAATCGGCTCCAGGGGAATCATATCCTTCGCTCCCCGTCGGATAGTATATGATCCCTTCTAGGGCGTCCCTATCCAGAGCTGTACAAGTATCAGAGGTCACTGCCCCGCTCATGCGTCAGAATCATCGCGTCAGACTCAGACTCCTACCCCCTCCCTCAGAGGAGAACGGATCGTGCAAGTACGCGCACGGTGAACGGTTTGTCAGGTCAATTCTTGCTCTGCTTGCGCTGCGAATGCAATGGAATAAGATACTACAAAAGACAGCGTGCATACACTACAACATATAAATTGCCTTCTTCTTCCGACTCCCCTCGTGTGTGCGTGAGCGTGTGTGATGATATATGTGCGTGCGTATGCTCCCGAGTCGTCTATGCATAGTAGTCAATCACCTCTCAATGATCTCCCCCCCCCTTCTACGTGTCCGCAACTAAGCGCAGGGAGCTCATACAGCAGGCGCATTCCCGGCTGGCGTTGGCTGCACCATACCGTTCTTGAGCGTGCTCCCGTCCAGCTCGTCCTGCCTGAGGTGCAACTCGGCCTGGCCGCCCTTCAGCTCATCGACCGTATGGTGCGGCAGCGCCCCGTTCGTCTTCACGGGCGTATCCGGTGTCGAGTCTGCGGGCGACTCAGCCACGGGTTTCGCGTCCGGCAGCTCGATACGCGTCATCTCCCGGACGAACGACGTGCCCCAGAACGCCGCCGAGTACTTGTTGACGTACTTCAGAGCAGCTTGCGTCAGCGGGCGGCCGGCCAGATGAAGTCGCTCGAGATACGCACCTTGAACAGCTTCCTGTGGTTCTCTGCCCGCGTCTCGGCGTCCGTGGTGACGGCCTGGAAGATGGCATCGGCAACCTCTTGGGAGTCCCAGGGGTTGACGACGATACTGCCGTTCAAGCTCTGCGCTGCACCCGCGAACTCCGAGAGGATCATGACACCCTGCCGCTGTTGCTGGCAAGCAATATACTCGTACGATACCTGGCCAATCGTGAGTCGCCAGACTCATGTGGAGCACACGGCGAAACGCACCAGGTTCATGCCGTCTCGCGTACTGGTGACGAGACACACATCGCTGACGGCGTAGAGGGCACACAACTCGTCAAACGCCAAGCTCTTGTGCATGAAGTGGATGGGCATGAAGTCGACCGTCCCGAAGCGTCCGTTGATACGGCCGACGAGCTCGTTGACTGTGGCGCGCAGATTCTGGTACTCCTCGACGTCCTGACGTGAGGGGACTGCGAGCTGCGCGAGGACAACTTTGCCGATCCACTCCGGATGCTGCGTGAGGAAGAGCTCCAGTGCGTGGAGCTTCTGCGGGACACCCTTGATGTAGTCCAGACGGTCGACGCCGACGATGACCTTGCAGCCGGCGAAGCGCTGCTCGAGCTGAGCGATGCGCTTCTGGACGGACTCCTTCTTCAGGTTGTCGATGAAGGACGAGGGGTCGATACCGATAGGGAATGTGCCGACGTGAGCAAGGCGGCCCTCAAACTCGACACCATTGGGCATCGTAGGGAGGCCGAGGATGCGTGTGCATGACGAGAGGAAGTGACGAGCATAATCGTATGTGTGGAAACCAATGAGGTCGGAATAGAGGATACCGAGCAGGATTTCTCGACGGACGGGGAGAATTCTGCATAGCGGTCAGCAATCTGCACTGCATACATGATAGGGAGAGCGAAATGAGATGAACGTGGTCGTGAACAAACTTCGCTAGCCCCGTTTTGGGCATAGAAGGACGCACGGAACTGAAAATCCGCTGATAGAATGCGCAGAACCTTAGAAGCAGTGAACCGGGATCGGGACGGAGACTCGTCCGCACGAAGCCAATCACAGGTGATCATCCCAGAATGCGGAGATGGCAAAAAGTGGCGAAGCAAGACTGACCTGTAGATCTCACTGGATGGGAAGGGCGTGTGGAGGAAGAAGCCAATCTTGATGTCGGGGTATCTAGGAGGCGGGATTTCCTCGCAGTTCACGCCGTCGAGGATACGTTCGACCTCGTTGGCAGTCATGTCGCCAACGTTCTGGGGACCGTCGATGAGAGTGCGGAGGAGCATGGGGAGGAGCATAAGGTGATAATCTTGAACCCAAACCATGGAGCCGGGAGCGAGCTGGGTCATGATGGCCTCCGCGAAAGCCATGTTCGCCTGACGGTAGGCGAGCCAGTTCTCGTCCTCGAAGTTCATCTCACCGGGATGGTAGTGGAAGAGAGGCCAGAGGATGGAATTGGAGAAGCCGTTGTAGTGGCGGTCGGCGATGTCGTCGTCGAGGTAGACGGCTTGGCACGAGTACTCCTCCTTGAGGCGTTTGTCGACGATGGGACGGTCCTTTGGAGGGATGAAGAAGCCGGGCCAGCCGATCCATGTGAAGGACATGGACTTTTTGCAGCCGGAGAGGGCGGAGACGAGGCCTCCCGAGGACATCTTGAAGTGGTACTCGCCCGAGGCATCCTTGTTAATTGTTATGGGGAGGCGGTTTGAGACGACGATGATGTGCCGCTGCTCGCCGGGAGCGGGAGCGGGAATGGAGAGGTCGGGCGTCGCTGGTTCTGTGGTGGAGGACATGGCGGGGGCGTCGTGGCCGTCGGTCGTAGAGGAGCGGTCGCCGCAGCGGACGGGGGAGGAGCAGGAAAAGACGAGTAGGGTTAGGAGTGCCGTCCTCTTGTAGGGCTCATCGATGATGCTTGCATGTGACATCATCGCACGAGGCCTCGCGCGCCTCCCGACGTTTCCCCGCAGTGCGCCTGCCTTCTTTGGGTCGCCCAGCTTCGTTTACGTCTCGCCCTGGGCCGGCACAAGACCGGCAGCAGCGGCCGCAGCCAGCTCTGCTCTCTCTGGCTGATCGTCGCTCTTGCCCGCCCCGTCATATGGCCTTGCGTTCATCGCCCCAGGGAACCAGGATCCGCTGCACGTCGAACGTGGCTCGCTCGTCTCTTCCTCTTATCACCACCCGGCCCGCTCTGGCGCAGCTAGCTTTCGGTTCTCTTGATCTGCGTCCTTCGGAGGCATTCGCTCGCTCCGTGGTAGCTTCGCGAAACCCTGACGGCCCAATCTCGCTCGTAGCACATCATCCGACGAGAGTTCGCTCAAGGGTAACCTTTAGTAGTGATTGAACAACGTCTGTTGAAAAGTACGTAACACATCCACGCAGTCTTCAACCCCGAGACAGCGTCGGACATCCCCCAGTTCTCGCTTCTTACTTCCATGGTAGCCAGAGCTGTCCTCGTTTATATCGTAGCAAATGGATCATTCGTTCTGCAAATGACATGGTATTGTGGTTGTCTTGGTCCGAGCGATTTCCGCGAGGAAGCACAGTTGTCGACAGCGGAGCCCTCGTGTCATGTCGTTTCAGGTGAGTTCGTGTCATACGGCGGTCACTCACAAGCACCCAGGTGCAAACCTAGTTGTGCAGGACACGCGCGTCGCGACGCAACCCTGTTCCCAGGGTCGATAACCACTATTACTGCCCGATAACCCCTGGGGCTATCGTCGCCGCTCTCCGAGCGGCCACCGGTCAGTGCGCCCACCGGACAAATATCTGTACAGCTGCGTACTTATATGTGCCCGCATAGCGATTACCGAACGCACTTCGACGCTGGCGGAGGGAGAACACTTGTCCAGCTATAGGTGAGGCATGTCGCTGCTTCCAATAGAGGCTCCCTGATGAGTCCACACAGTCGTTAGCATGTCGAGTTATTGTGCGGTAAGCGCGTCCTCATCTTCGGCATAGGCGACCTCGGGCACCAGGCCGTCCAGCTGGCAAAGAGCTACGGGGCAACCGTCTACGCGTGCGACATCAAGCCCGCCGCTCGCGAGCTCGCGCTCTCCTTCGGGGCCGCGCAGGCGTTCGATGTCGGCGGGCTCGCCCCCACCGACCCTGCGGCGGCCCCGTTCCAGGTCGACGTCGTGATCGACTTCGTGGCTACTCAGGAGAGTGCGTCGGCCCACTTGGCCGTCTCGGATTACCGGGGCTGACGACTTGCAGCATTCACGCTGGCGAAGGACGCTGTCAGCCTGTGAAGCTCGACGTTGCGGACATGACGGGCCCCGGGGGGCTGATCGTCCTCGTTGGTGTTTCGGCGGAGGAGCTCCCGGTGAGTTCCCTGGAGCTCATCGAGTGGCGGACGAACGGTGAGCAGAACGCTCTGGTCTGTCTTCGTACTATCGTCTTGTTGCTGACCAGTGACCAACAATCATCTCGTCTCCGACGGTAGTTTTGTCGAGCCTGTATGGTACGTTGGACGACATGAAGGCCTCGCTCGACCTCCTTGCTTAAGTGAGCCTGTCCGCATATACGGGGCCGCGCGGCATGTCACTGACACTGAGCGAATGCGGTGTCAAATTAGGGGATCGTGAAACCTGCGGTCGCCACCGAGCCTCTCGAGAAAGTGAACGATGTCCTCAATGGACTGAAGGCGGGGATCGTCACCGGCCGCAAGGTGGTTGTTCCATCCGCAGCTTGAAGAGTTCAGACCTGCGGAACGGCATAGTCGGGGCATGTGTAGATACACCTTGCTACTTGAGATGATTCGGGTGGACACTCTGTGTACAGTAAATTCACATTGGAAGGTCGAGCAATCCGTGTGAACCCAATGGTATTCGGTCTCCCTCCGAGTCTCCGGATATACGTACTCTGCATAGCGGTAGCTATACAGTGGACGATCTGTGACGTCTGCCTGCAGTGTCGAGGTCGACGAGATCCTCGCGACATCTGTAGGACTGCGAAGGAATCTGGTAGGCAAGGGTATCTCTTCCCATACTTAAGCCGTCCAGTCGGCGCAAAGATCGGGACCGGACACGGTAGCCCAGTGCGGCCCCACCCATGGCACTACTCGCGTGCACAACCAACTGAGGGCCGTCCTTACTAAATACTTTCAAGAGCGTCCTCGATTTCCTGCTCATCCCAAAGCCTCTGTATAAGACATTTCCTAGATGCCTGGGTTATCCCACTTGTGAGTACAGTGAGGCTGGATATCACCATGGGAGACTCACTCTGAACTTTGCAGCACGGTCTGCCGTTGCCAAAAAGGCACTGCGTTCGATTAGCAGCGTTTTGAGGTCGCTAGTGAGCTGAGATACCAGGGCGTCCTCGACATCCTCCGACATGCTCGGCAAGAACAGCGGGAAAGCCACCTTGGTCCCACACGCCCAAAGCTCGTACCGAGGGATGAAGGAATACCGGCCCCGCACCACGGAGTTCACGGCACGGAAGAGGGCATAGCATGCGAAGGACGCAGGCGAACATGGCACGCCGATGTAGGATTCAAGCCTGACTTTGCCTGCAACGGCGTCTTGAAGCATTTGCGCCTCGGCGTGACAGCAGTCAAGATGGACTTCTTCGCCTTTGGCGCTGTCAATGTCGTCGAAGACGTCTGGACGGATATGAAAGCCCGGAGCGTACTCCTTGACCCAGTCGATGAGGGTGTCTGCAGTACTCGGCTCAGAATCGGGCACGGTAAGATTCGTCGTGGAGGCAGAGCCGGTCGATGCTGACGAGGACGAACGTGATGAAGATGGGGATCCAATAGGCAGCAGCGCAGTCGAATCAGAAGAGCCAAAGCACCGCACAGACCAGTCTTAATGCAAATTGCCCAACTTCAACATGCGGACAAGACTAGAGAACAGATGGCATATTGCGAGAGGCGGCACGACTAAGTCCTCGAGCAGACGCCCTGCCCCAGCTGAGCATATAATCAGCTTATACGCTCACACCTTTCTGATGTGCAACTCACCAACGCTGGCAACGATCTCATGAATCCGAGGATTCTGTAAATCGTCCAACACCTGAAACCCCAGTCGATATGTGTTGTGCCTGTCACCAGGGCCGGAGCCGTTCAAGATGTTGTCCACCAACTCGCTCAGGTGGCCCTGGAAAGACCGAAGTGTGGCGTCTGGGAAAGCAGCGATGTCTATGATGACTTGAGTAGCCTGCTTCAGCACCTTCCGAGCTTTGAGCAGAGAGGCACGGTGGACCACGGAGGCAGACGCGCCCTCTGCTGACTCGATATCTCCACATCCGTTCCGCGCAGCGCAGATTTTCTTGAGCTGAGCTCGACACTTCCTGGCGAATAGCTTGAACTCCGGCGTAGGAGGTTTGCAGGAGGCGATATGGAGAACGTTGTGGGATGCTCGGAGCTCGAGTGCGACCGAGTTCGATCGGGAGTCAGGGTGGGAGGAGCAGATGGCTGCGAACGCATCCAAGAACGTGTGATACGGCGGCCGAAGCTTTTCGTTCCAGCTCCAGGGACGGTCCGCCCACTAAACACCTGGGAGGGTCACCGGGGAACCGACCATTATGAGCGGACGTACGAGCTGGAGCAGTCGACGTATGCTCTCGTGGCGGGAAGTCGCCTCCTTGTCCATCTCATGAGAACCAGTCAGAGTTCTAAGGAAGGAGGAGGAATAGGAGTGCCAAAAGCAATGGCAAAAATGGCCAGGAGGTTAGTCTGCGCTACTTACCTAAGTACTTGGTCGAGACGGCCAGCCTGAGTCCTCCTGTGGTTAATATCGAGGAGTTCCGCGCGATCGAGGGAGGCGTCGGAGGGCGTAGGTGGCGGGTCCCGAAGTGGCGAATGCAGGAGAGCAGATCGGAGCACGCACAAGGTACAGCCGTGAACGGAGATTGGCAACACCCGCAGCCAGCGCGGACGACCGTGAATCTCGAGAGGTCCTCACCTTTCCTACATACGTTGTTCAATTCCAGGGTCAAACGTGAATGACATAGTATAACCTTCACTTACCTAGACCATCGACAATAGCAGATATCTCGTGCATGCGTACCAACCCCTTACAAGAATTCATATACTGCAGTACTTACATGTTGTATGCAATCAGTGGGTGGGTGTGCCTGCGAGAAATTATGCAGTATTAGTACGTCTACAGCACTGGGGTGAGACCGCAGGTCGTCTAGGAACGGATCTTAAGGTCCAGCAGCGGATGTGTGCCCAACTGTATCCGGTCAATCTCCACTTCCACCTCCTCGCCCAACTCGACTGTGCGGTTCCGCGGGAACTGCATAATCCGGCCCTGCAACCCAAGCTCAGGAATATGCACCTTGTACATAGACTCCAAGTAGCGCGAGGTCGGCACAGGGCCTTCTGTAACGCGGGCCTTCAGCGAGCGCAAGGGGTCGTGCGCCCGCTCCTTATGCACAGGGTCCCGCAACCACCTCAATATGTACGAGTGAGCCCAGAACTGCTGCTGGCGGCCCTCCGTACGCTTGGCCTCGAGCTCGCGGCTGCCCATGTCCTCAGCCACCTGCGCGAGCCAAGCCTCGTCGAACAGCACTGGGTTTCCCTCCGCGAGCAGCGCGTGCTTGATCTGCCAGTGCGCGAGCATATCGCCAAAGCGCCGCAGCGGCGACGTGACCTTCATATATCCTTCGCCCTCGCGGACTCCAAGCAGCGAATGGCCTCCGGGGGTCGTCGAGTACCCGCCTGGAGGCGCGGAAATGCGGTTGCGCATCGCCTCGAAGGCGTTGATGGTCCCATGTTCCGTTCGCGTCGCCATGAGGGCCTCCAGCCCGCCCTTTCGTTCGACCCGCACTGCGCCCACAGTGCGCCGCAGAGCGGGGATGCCGCGGTCCCGGAAAAAGAGCGACGCGACGCGCCCTGCGCCCATCATGCATTCGGCGATCATGGCTCGCGAGCCCCCCGTAAATGTCTGCCGGACGGCGTACATCACGGACGGGAACCCGCGGAACGCGTGCGGTTCGTCAGTTGACAACAGCTCGCTGGGTATTGGGCGGGGTCGACGGTCATCTCCGGCGAACTGAATGCGAAGACCAGTGCGCCGTTGTTCAGGCGGTATTGAATGAGGCTACGGGCGATCTTCTTCATCTCCCGAAAATCTTCTGTCGTGGCAGCGTCGTATGTACGGTGCGGGTGTGTCGTAGAGGAAAGAGGTTTACCGAAAGGATACATGGCTGATTGGGGTGGCTCGCCGAGCAGAGAGTCGACCTCATCGTACCTGATGATACGGACGTTCCGAACGACGGATGGTCGAACCTTGTAATCCACGATCTCCCCTGATGCGTTCGTCTTCAGGCTGAACGTCAGGACGGTCTCGGCTTGCCCGGGGGTGTTCCCGAGACTGAAGCGGTGGAAGCGCGCGTCACGGGGTAGCATCGGCACCGAACGGTCTGGGAAATAATAGGCCGTGGTCATTTCCATCGCATGCCGAGCGAGCTTATGGGTGGGAGGTAGCAACGTCGTAGGGTCCGCGATGTGAACGTGAAGCCAGGTGTGCTCCGGGTCCGACGGTATCCTTTCAACAGAGAAACCGTCGTCGAGTTCCTCGGCATTCCAGTCGTCAACGACGTACACAGGCAGGTCGCCGAAGTCGTGCCGGATGGATTCTACGATGTCGTGAGAGTAGAAGTCGTCTGGTCCGAGCGGACTAGGAATGATAGGAGTGGACTTTGAGGGTGCCGGATCGATGGCCAGGGGATACGTTCGCCTGATCCCTTCTCGAGTATTCAGCTCCTCCCACGGCGCGACGACGCCTAGTTCGACGAGGAGAGCGTGTGTGGTCCTGACGTCGTAGGCGTCGATCTCCTGGCTGGTGTACAGTCCAAGCTTCTTCAGTATGTGCGCGAGGGGAATAGCGTAGGGATCAGTCTGGATGATTCTGCGGTTCTGCATCGACGCCACCAGGAAACGCATAATGGCCTTGTCCTCTGCGGTCCAATGCAAGCCGTCCAGGGGCTGCCGAGAAGGCGGCTCGTTGAAGGAATCCACCGCGCGTTGTCTTGAGTCCTGAACAACATTGCGGGCCTTCGAGATAAATGCGTCTAGGGCAGGGCTTTTGTGAAGAATCAACCTGTGGACACTTCGGACGTCTTCCACTTCTTGTCGAGGGCGGACCCAGAAGAGCTGCGTCTGCAGAAACCGCCGAGCTTCGGAGACGAACAGGTCACCCTGGTCAATCAGGTAACTCTGCACTGCGAATAGATCGTCGGTGGTCAAAGTCGCCTTCTTCCCCAGCAGCATTTCCGCTGCCTGGCGGGTCGTGACCTGGGACCATGACTTCCCGTCAGGGTGCGCGACCCGTTCGTAGAACGACATTGAACGAGCGAGTTCGGGTATCAGGTGGCAGTCGTACTCGAAGCGTTTCTCGAATGTCCGAAGACGCTTCAAGATGTCCACCCGCGCAGCCATCTCCGTCTCCGAACGCGCGTCTTCGAACATGCCACACTTCTCGGCCAGCGTTTTGTGGACGAATCCAGGGATTCGGAACGTGACATCGTGCTCATCATGCTGCCAAATTTCGCCGTGGCTTGTGAGGGTCTGGATGGTCCACTTCCGTTTGTACAGGATGGAGTAGAGCACCACGCCGCGCATCGGTACTGCACTCCTAAAAGGTCACGGCAAGGTTGGCAAGGGAAGGAGAGAGCATAGATTCTGGGACTCGCCTGCGAATCTCGACCAGATCACCGGCAGGTATGTGCACAGACTCTTCGGCGAGCGCGTCGTCGTCTGCGCCCACGAAGTCGGAGGTGACCTCAGACATCGGGTCCATCGCGTCGAACGACATCTTCTCAATAGATGGCGGGGAAGGTGTCAGACCGTCAAAGACGGCCGTCAGAGGACGCTTGCCCTTCTTGTCCGCCTTGTACGGCTTGCCCTCCAGCCATCCGCACGCTTCCGGCGACAGTAATGCCTTCAGTTCTGACGCAATGGTTACTTCCCGCTCAGAACCTTTGCGGTCGTGAGGCGTCTGGTTTCTGCTCTTGAATCTGCTCGCTCCATGAGAAGAGGTGCTGGCGCATCGACGGAGGGTGTTGCGAAAGCCAGAGGAGACGTCGGAGCATTGGAGTACCGCTCGTTTCATACTAAAAAAGCTGAGGTGTGAGCAATCTCAGCAAGAACCGGCCCAGAGTTTGAGTGAGCGAACGAAGACAAGCAGAAGAGAAGAGACGGTGAGTGGACAGCGGTGGATGCGCTTCAAGGCCAAAAAGTGGGCGCTAGCACGTCGATCACCCAGATCTCAGATCTCGATCCCAAAAGTTCCTCCGGTCCGCCACCAGCTCTACCACCCACGACTTGCTAGCTTCTGTTCTGAGCTACTGCGCATCCTCACATCATGTTCAAACGCATCGAAAAGCGCATACGCAAAAAGGAGGAGGAGGAGGAGCTCGGGCTGGACGGGGACATGAAGGAGATGCTGGGGATGAACGACACCGACTCGGACGAGTCCTCTTCGTCCGGCTCCGAAGACGAGTCCGACGACGAGGTCAAGATGGCACCTGCGGACGGCAGTGATGCAGGCAGCGATGATGAAGAAGAGGACGCGGTGGGAGACGAGGACGATGGGGTGGACGAGGAGGAAGAGGCAGAGAGCGAACTGGGGTCCGAGGAAGAGGATGAAGACGAAGTACCATCCATGACCGTGACAGAGGTTCTCCGAAACCCAATCTACCTCATCTCTGCAGAGCCAGAGGTGAAGGCATGCTTCGTGTGCCCGGGGAAGCTGCTCAAGAACCCGATCATGATCGACGTTCACATGAAGTCCGGTGTGAGCACATGGCCATCCACTCTTACTACGCGTGCAAGAGAAAGCTGACGTCTCGCCGTGACACAGGCCCATAACCGACACTTCAAGCGTTTCAGGGATGCCGCCGTGACGGTAGAGGCAGACTTCGACGCGCGGACCCTCTTGAGAGCACAAGCACACGACGCGAAGAAGCCTGCTGAGGGACAGCTGTCGAAACGCGCTCAGAAGAGGGTACGTCCCTCCTGTCCTAGCGCACACGTCTTTTCAACCGTTGACGCATTTTTGTGCTTGCCCACAGAAAGCTAAACAAGCTGCCATAAAGGCTAAGCGCGAGAAGCAAAAGGTCTTGAAGGCCAAGTACAAGGCCAAGAAGGAGGCTAAGGAGGCTAAGGAGGAGGCCGCTGCCACAGAATCTCCTGCCGACTCCGACGTCGAGGCAAAGCCCAAAGCCACCGACAAGAAATCAGCGAAGGGTCCACCGGCGAAGAAGCGGAAACTCGAGCGAGAAGCGGAGGCGGAGGCGGACGGGGAGGATGTTGCACCGAAACATGGCCCGAAGAAATCAAAACCAACACCGACGAAGTCTCCCAAGGAGGACGCCCCTCGAGCAAACCGTCGAAAGATCGGTCAGCTGCCAGATTACCCACCGCAAAGTCTGCTCCCGCGAAGCACGCAGCGAAGGACGGTAAAGGAGGCGCACAGGCGAAGAAGAGGCGGCGCAGCGAAGCCTCATAGCATCCCGAGGTGATTATGCATGTATGTATATATATCCTATATAGCACGATAGCGTCCATGACGGCATAGCTCATAAGTAATCGAGAAAGCAAGGAGTGGACAGCACGAGCACGACACGGGCATGTATTCAAGTCACAGTGGCGAAGCCTGCCACACTGAGACAGACGTGTCTCTCAATTACCGGAGACTCGCCAGGACCTGGTCGGTTCTCCGGATCACCTGAAAGAACATTGTGAGTCAAGAATGGTCCGCAAGGATCCAGTAGGAACGTACCTCGTGGATATCAGGCCGCTCTTGAGGCTTGACTTTCAGCATGCTGTCGATCAGGTCCCGCAGACCTTGTGAGTAGGCCGAGGGTGGGTGCTTGTACTGTGCGCCCATGACTGCCATGGCTATTGAACCGCCCTGCTCCGTGGTCTGCAAGTTCTCAAACGGAGAATGAGAGTATGCCAGGGCATACAGAGTGCACCCAAGCGACTGTGTGTGACGCATGAGCGAGCGTGCGCAGTAAATGGGCCGAAGAAGACGTACCCAGATGTCAACCTTCTCATCGAGAGTGATACCGGTCTTGACGTCGAACAGCTCTGGCGCGCGGTACGCCATGGTACTTTGCTCCGCCGCGATATCCTGGGTAGCTCACTCAGGGCGTAATCTTACCCCCAAGCACAAAGTGCACTTACTTGTTGAAGGAGCGCCTGGTTGCGGTTCTCAATCTTTATCCGAGCCTTCATTGCACTACCGAAGTCCATAAGGATGGGTTGGCCTTCGTCCGAGATCATGATGTTTCTGCAGTCCCGTGAGTGACAGGTAGGTTAGCGAGGTCAAACCGACGCACCCAGGCTTCAGGTCGCGGTGTGCGTACGGAACAAGCTCCGTCTGGCCAGGCTGCGCATTCCCGTTCGCACCGTCGCGCTGTATCCTGTTCAGTTCCTCATCGCCATCAAAGATCGTCTCGTGCTCGTCCTCTGGCCGGTCCCTTGTCATAAGAGGAACGTTCGAAGCACTGCTTGGACCATGGTATGAGTATCCACCCTCCCCGTCGCCTTCGGGGTGTGGGAACATCTCGTCATCCTCTTCTGAGTGACGCGGCGAGTTGGGAAGAGAAGGGGCATGTCGAGCAGCTGAAGACTGGTTCGCGCGGGACTGGAAGGGCTCAGACTTGGTGCCAATTGGTGCGCGATAGTCATGCATGGCACGGATAGCCTCGCATGTGCCCTTGAAGTAGCGGAGCATCTCGGTCTCGGAGAAGTGGGTGCCGTTGATGGAGTTCGCGTTAATGGCGTCTTGCAAGTTGCCACGCTAAGGGTCACCATTCAGACTGACACTTCTGGGAGGGTCGGGGCCGTTTACCTTGTAGATGGGGAGGAACAAGTACACTATCTGGCCGTCGCCATTAGGGTCCTGTACAACTGCAGAGTCCTAGGCAGTGTGTTAATGGCAATTCAACTTAATAAGCTCCTTCGACGTACGAGTATTCGGATGATGTTGGGATGTCTTAATTGCGCGGCTCAGGGAGTGGGAAGTAGCGAGGACTGGCTTAGACTCACTTGAAACGCCTGTACGCCTCCACCTCTCGCATCGCCTGACGCACATCCTCCTGCCCACTTGGACAGCGTATCTTCTTGAGTGCGAATTGCCTCTGAAGCGCGAGTTGAGTACTATGGGACTGCGACAGAGCAGCAATGACGTACCCCACTGTGCTCGTCCTGCGCGAGGTAGACGAACGAGAAGCCTCCCTCTCCGAGGACACGAATGATCTTGACTACAAGAAGTGGTGAGACCCGGAACGTATCAAGTTAAAGAACGCGCGCACATGTCCTTCCGTTGATCTTCACTTTCGCAGACTGCTGGCATATACATGATGAGAGAGCCCAGAACGCGTCTTTGACTTGATATTTGATGCCCTCGAGCGTGTGCAGAAGTTGCGGCGGAAGGGACATGTTGTCCGGCGATGGTGGTAGAGTAGGGATCGACGTGGAGGGAGGGAAGTGCACTGCAGACTCCGAACTCTGGCAACTCGAGGCTGTCTCGAGCAGTGTTCCTGCGCGGGCCGTGCTGCGCCCACGCGGAGGCGCCCGCGCTGACAGGGGCGTCTGCGCGTCGAGTCCGCCACCGCCGCTCTCTGCTCTCCGCCACCACCACCCTCTGCCCCTGCGCTGCATCCCTGCCTCTCTTCCTCTCTTCCTCGGTCGTAGATTGCTTTCGTAGTCCACCGCCCCTCCAAACACGACCAAGATGTCGGCGACGACTGAGCAATCCGTCTCCACGATAACCACTCCCACACCCACCGCGGTTCCCAGCTCGTCCGACAAGTCTCTCAAAGTATGTCTTCCCTCGAACGGATCCTGTCGCTGACGTGTACTGACACGGCGCCTCAGCGCAAACTCGAAGATGCCTTGCAGACACTCGACGAGGCCGTGGGCCCTACGGCATCTCCGACAACCGCCACCCAGCGACCTCCTCTCAAGCGCCTCCGCACGTCTCGCTCGATATACGCAATGTTGACCAAGTATGGGATTAAGAAGGATCCTAAACCGTACGTAAAGCTCTCAGCGGGGAGGTGGCCTGAGCAAGTCGTCCTCAACGTCGTACCACTGTAGGACCCCGCGGGCGACTTGGAGAAGCTGTCCAAGACTGCGCCTCACCTCGCTGCCATCCTCTCTCGCACCGCGAGTCGCACAAGGAATGCCCTTCCTATCAGGCTCGGATCCAGGCCTCCCCAGACCTCCGCCTCATCCTTGAGCGACTACCGACCCTCGTCTACCCAGTCGTTCTTGTCACGGTTGGCGACGTACAAGCTTTCCACGTACGGCAACAAGCCTGCTGCCATTGATGCTGTGGCTGCGTCGAAGTGCGGGTGGATCAACGACGGCAAGGACCGCCTTGTATGTGGGTTGTGTGGCGTTTCATGGGTCGTTGCCAGTCGAGATGGCATGACTCGTGAAGCCGGTATGTAGGACACTCTGGCAGGTAGGTCTGTACTAACAATAGCTGCCCCTAGCGAACGCGCTAGTGGAGAAGCAACGCGCGCAACTTGTACACAATCACAAGGACGGTTGCCCTTGGAAGACTCGTCAATGCGATGGTGCGTTGCCCATGTCGCCACCTATCGTATACAGCTCGAAGATCTGACGTTACTCATAGATTCGATCTATCACATCCCGTTGCAAGCACCGCTAACCACCATTCGGGAGATCAAAGCCCGCGCCATTCTGCTCGACAGTGTGATGCAGGGAGTTGCTATCAAGCACCCTCTTGTGAGCTGTTAGTGCACCACATAGTCGTACTCTGTCTGACTGTTATACTCAGACCGCCGCGCAAGTCCAGTCGCTGACATCTATCGTCTCGTCGGTTTCTCTACCGTCGTCCTCCCTCGCCGAGACATCGGAACCTTCGACACCCACCGACGATAGCCCTTCAAGCGCCTCAACCGCGTCGGCTTCCCGCGCACAACCTTCGGAAACGGCCATCTTGACCGCTGTTTTCGGCTGGGCCATACTTCCTCCCGCTCCTCCAGAGCTTTCAAGGACACCATCGATCTCGCGCGCTGGATCGGTTGCTCCTGGATCACCAAGGAGGCCCACGCTCTCGCGTGCGTCTTCCGTTGCTCGCGAGAGCACTCCCACGCCCACCTCAACGAGATCCTCTCTCCGCATCTCAGCGTCCACATCGCTGTTATCGTTGCACTCTGTCCCAAGCGGTTTCCTCCGCCCCGACACGGCCCTTCTGCATTGCCCGCTGTGTCAACGCCGTGTGGGTCTTTGGGCGTTCCTCCCCAAGCCGGCCGAGGCGGACGACCCCATGATGGGTGATAACGCTGAGGGTGGCGCGAACAAAAAGCCGCAGCCCCAGCGCCAGTTGGACATCCTGCGCGAGCACCGACCTTACTGCCCTTACGTCGTCCGGTCGACTGTTCTGCCATCGCTCCCGACCCCGTCCCCGACGGCCGCCCAAGCAAATGGCCATCAGCGCTCATCGTCTTTGGTGTCATTGGCGTCGTCGGCGAGCATGAATGGCTCGTCTACGCAGGTTAATGCGCAGCCGGGTGCGATGGAGGGATGGCGTGCTGTCATGGCTGTCGTGTCCCGCTATGGCAACGTGCAGCGGCAGCGGCTCGGGCTGAACCGTGTGCCCAGCGGACGTCCGGACAGCATCGCGGAAGGAGCGGAGAGTGCTGACGGAGAGACGAACTCCATCGAGGCGATGGTTGCAGATGTGAAGAGTCATGGGGTAAGCGCGCTTTGCCCCTCATTGTGGCTATCGTCTCGTTGCTGACGTGCAACGTATAGGGCAAGGACTTGTTGAAGTACGTCAAGGGCCTGCTTGGTTAGACACTTTGGGGGACTTTTGGGGGACAATCTTCTGTCGACAATCATCTCTCTTCTTGCATATTTGCTCATCTGTAAACTGCTGTCCATATCGTCTTTCGTTCTGCTTCCCATCCGCACAGAGTTCTCAGTTGTATCACTACAGTACTATGCCATCGTATATCTGCAACCGCGTCCGATTGGGCGAACTCTTGCGACATTTTCCCAAACGTGTCCTCGCGGGATAGCGCTCCATCGCGGATAATTTGAGCATGCTTCAGGGCTTCATCAGGAAACCAACTTGGTTGCAACCTTGAGATACATCTATGGCGCCGCTGGGGATCCTTGAATGCCCGACTGAGCGACATCCCTCGACTTGCCTCGCAGTTTCCGGTCCGTTGCGAGTTGCCTGTCAGAAGAGAGAGGGCTCGCCGTCGAGAGATCAATTATCGAGGACGAGTAGACGCCGTCGCCGCGAAAAACCCTTGTCGAGGACGAGAGGACATCGCTGCCGAAAGAGCCTCGTTACCATATTGTATGCGGGGCGCTGCCACCAGGGCCAGAAACTCCCCATTGTACCGCTGGTAAACGTGCTGTAGGGATAATAAAATTGTGAGGCAACTTCGTTGACCGTTGCGTCTGCGACCAGGGTCCAGATGGAGTAGTCGGAGGATACACAAGTTGTAAGGTCAGCGCCAAGACCAACCGCTTCAATGGCTCTGGATTGGAGGACGATTGGGGCAAAGGGGCGCGTCTTGTGGAGCGACGAGGGCCTGGACTCGAACCGGTTCGCGAGGGGCATGGCGGCATTGCTCAAGTCTTGAAATAAGAGAGTCAGTCGTTGATATGGGTGCGTGAGTGAGCCCATCTGGTCCTGAGCGACCGTGCGCCACAACGGTGAAACTCACAGCCTACGTCTCGATAGCATCCCCGACCAACTCCATGTCCCCAAACAAGTCCAGCCAGTCGTCGAGCCGTTCTTGTATGAACACGCTGAGCTCCCACCCGTCTGTAGATAGTTCGTCGTGGTCGCGGTCCCAGAGGTACATGTCGGCGTCGACGAGCTGGGACTTTCCCTCTGCGTCGGTCGTCTCCACTGGCACGGGTGTCGGCTTGTAGACCTCGCCCTCAAAGTCGTCCAGCTTGGTTCGCTGCGAGAGGGTCTGAGGAGCCCGTCGACGACTGAGGTCTCGGCGTGCTTGATGACGGCTGGGTAGTCCTTGTGGTGCAAAGAAAACCGCGCGTATCCTCGAAGATGGGCAGGCTGGACGAGGTTTTCGACCGAAGCGACTTGACGGGAGTCACCTGTCACCGCCCATGCTAGGAGCGGGAGAGCTCGCAGCGTTCCATACAGAAAGAGCGGTCGTGGCTATAGCGGCAACCGCGTGAGTTCATGGAACCTGAGTTTGACCAGGAGATCCTCGACGTACCTCAGAAGCCAGACGAGGACTTGCATTCGCTGCCATATGTAGAGCACAGAAGAATCTGACGTGGGTAATGAAGGGAGAACCTGAGCAGTAGTGTTGGGACTGGAAGATTAACCAGTTTGTGGTCAAAATGAACGCCCAAGCGACGGGCGCAAAGCCTTGTGATTGGCTAGATTGCAGCTGAGATCCGGATCGTGCTTGTGGCGGTGTATGAGAACGTACCATGCTCACTTTCAGTCAGTTTGCGGGAGGTGATGCAAGCTGGAAGACAGTAAGAGTCACCGGAATGGAGGCGAACCCCTCAAGTGACTCGGGCCCCCTCCGTACGCGTACACGTCTACACGTGCTTTGTCCTCCTGTGTGGTCGGAAACGAGGACGAGGTTGAGTCGTTGCCAGTGGCCACCCTGAAGATGCACTGTTGTGAGGCGACAAAATAGCTGAGTGAATGCTTGAAAGAGTTGCAACGTGACGATGGCCATCTGTCTCGTCCAGACAACTTCCAGATTGCTCGTCCAGGCGTGGGGGAGGACGAGAGGACATCACCGCCGAGAGATCCTAGTTACCGAAACGGGTTGCGGCGCCGGCGCCAAGATGGGGGACGGGTCTGATAGCGCTGTCACCGTTGCAGCGCCCTCTGGCTCTCTCTTCTTCCCCCCATCTTCCCCATGCCCACCCCGTACGCGCCGCTCCCAAACCCTCGCTTCGCTGCTGAGGACGCTCAGCGCGAGCTCGACGACGCGTTTGACTCCGACGACGAAGGCCAGGACTCGTCCGAATCCACCCCTCTCACTCGCGCACTGCCCACGCGCTCAGACTCTCACTACCATCCGCCTCTCGACGGGGAGTTTCCAGAGCCTATCCCGACACCGCAGTCGGTCCCTGGCGGATACGACTTCGAGAGAGACTACGACTACCCACCGCCCGGTTCGCCACCTGGTCCATCCTCCGTTGCTCTCCCCAATGACATTGGCAACTCCAACGGTCTCCTCCCGACATCGCCTGTGAGACCTCCCCAGCCACGTACCTCGTTTTGGAGAAGAGCAGCTGGTGCGCTGCTGCCGCAGCACTACGTTCGCGTGCCCACTGAGGCTCCTGGGCGACGGGTCCTGGGCGGAGGCACGGAAAACGACGGTGTGTTCGCCAATGTCGCTGCGAAACCTTCGCGAGGCATAGAGATCACGGATGAGAACGGCGACGTACACATCGTCCCCGAGGATGTTCAGAAGGAGACACCGCCGGTACGTTCAGGAGTCCTATCTTGCCACAGCCCATATCCCGTCTCGTTGCCGACGCTCGCGCGTTCTGCCTTTCCGTAAGCGTGGCGGTGCATGTACTCACCTTGTGCCTTACAGTCGTACGCCGAGGCCCAGGCAGATGCGGTGCCTCCCTACTGGGAGACAACGGTACACGCTCCTGCAGGGACCATGGACCCGAACGCGTTCATGATCGTGGACGACCTCCCTTCGGGCCCCGTCTTCTCGTTCATCATGACCGCCTTCGTCTCCTACTTCTTCCAGTTCGCCGGCTTCGTTCTCACCTACCTACTCCATACGACCCATGCCGCCAAGTATGGTTCCCGTGCTGGTCTCGGCGTCACTCTCATTCAGTATGGCTTGATCCAATATGGCGGTTCCCTCCGCAACCCACCCATACCCCCAATCGATGACGCGGTTCTGGCAGAGCAACTCGCAATGTGGAACAATGGTACCATAAAGACTTTGAACGCAACCGCAATCATACCCCTGGCCGATATGTACAACGCCACTGACCCGAACTCGGTCATGGACCTGGACATGCAGTTCGCCGTGTCGTCTCGCGATTGGATTGCGCTCATCTTGATGACATTAGGTGCGTCTTGATGCATATTGTGGCCCAAGCTCCTTCTGTTACTCACAGCACCCGCTTCAGGATGGTTCCTGCTGCTCTCTTCCTGCGTGGGCTTCTACCGCGTCAAGCGCTGGGAGTCTTCGATTCGCGCGGCCTCACTGCCTCGGGAACCGATGACCCCTGAGCAGCGCGCGCGCGATGAGCAGGTGCGGCGCAATATTGAGCTCGCATTCGGTTTCACTGGCTTGGTCGACGACGACGAGCCCGAGCCTGCCCGACGTGAGCAGCCCACGGACGAGAGCAACGTCACAGAGGCCGAGTTGCGTCTCACCCGCACACTCGAAGCTGCGGGACTGTTGTAGGCGAATACGGCTGCAACGTCGTGAACTTGATGTTGTATCATACATAGCTTGGGTCACCGACTTCGGGACGGTTGTCTCAAGCAAGGCTTGTGGTGGAAATTGGAAGTTCGAATATGTCGGTGCCTGCGTAGCGGTCGTTGTAGCTATCGTTCCTCGGGGCTTGGAGTGCTCTTTGAACATCGCCCACGCCATTCCTTTCGCCTTGGATTCGGGTACTGTTCTGCGATCGTCATTGTACGTTTATGCGTCCTTTCATCGTGTAATTTATGGTACTCTACATCGGTGCTTATTTGGTGCATATCAAAAGCGTTTGTGCTTATTCGAATCCACCGTATCTTAGTGATCTGCCATGGAGACATTCGCTATTGAAGATACTCAGCTTCATTGCAGTATCCTAGAAGTACATCGCGTACATGGTGGGCTCTCGCCAGCTACAGTGTATTCACGGACGCTCAAGCCTGATTGAATGCACACTCGAAGCTTTCGGCACTATCAGGGTCTCCGCCGAGGTATCTCAGATTGTAGGGGTACTGCAGAGTCCCTCAGTGACGTCGTTCGACTCTGAGCAACCAGATACGCACTCTGCAAAGCGGGCGCGTGAAGCCGACCCCATTCGCGACGTCGTTGTCGTGGTAGTAAACTCCCGTGAGAGTATCCGGCGCGACACCTTCTTCAACCCAGCGGACTATCGCGGCGAGGATGTTATGCTCGGCGTCGAGGGAGAGCGGCGGGCTGTTATTGGACGCCTGCTCGACTGAGCCAAACGCGTTCGCTGCTTGTCCTCCCTGGCGTGTCGTCAGCAAATGCCCACTGGCAGGAAAGAGCCAGACGAATGGGTGTGCCCACATGACTGGGGAACAAGGAAGCGCGTGAGCTCACGCTTTGACGGTGACGACGTCGCAGATGCTCACCAGTGATTCATACCCGGGACGGAGAAGAGGCGATAGAAGTCATTGATATCCAAGTGAGTATTCGCGCGGAGGAACTGGTGGACGGTCTCGTAGTAGTGAATGGCGTTGCCAGGGCTGATGAGCTCGTCCGCCCATCCGAAGTACTGTATCAGCTTTCCGTTGTGCTCGGGTCCTATGAATGCAGTGATGTTCGGGTTGATCGCCTTGAGCGTACGAACGCGTCAGAGGGAGCACCGAATGACATACGTGGTACTCACATTAGCCTGTCCGGGATCCAGTTTGTCGGTGAGGGCTAACAAAGTAGCATTGTAGTCATGGATTTTCCATGTCGTGTCACTATTATGTATCCGTGACGATTTAGCTCGTGCGCGCACAGTGGGACTGAGACGTACTTCGTGACCATAAACTGGAAGTAGGCGCGTCCGATCTTGAACTGCGTTTTCCCCACCAGACCGCTGTAGTAGCGCTTTTCGCCTCCGGGATAGTATCCGCCAAAGACGTACGTCTGGTCAGCCTCGTAATAGTCAGCGTAGATCCGATGCAAGGCGCTGATTTGATCCGCAGTCAGGCATGTTGTAGCATCTTGGCCAGGGCGGCAGGTCAGCGTTTCAGGCCGGAAGCTGTGGGTCCGTGAGGATCACAGTGAGTGCAAACCGACCTCAGTGATAGATTGTAGTCCCACCTGCATGTACGAGGATCGTTGATGATACCATCGGCGAGCTGAAAGGGGGGCGGATGGGGCGGAATACGTGAGAATCCAAGAAACCTGTACTATAATCATACGCAAGGGACGCACGCCATCGTACTCGTCACACTGCCTCATGACCTCGGGAGCGAGGATATTCTGCCACATGTCTTCTGTCATGAAGTGCGGAGAGGTAGAGGGCTCCGTGTTGAGATTCATGTGGATGGACCATGCTTGCAAATGCGTCCACCAATTCGCGGGAGAGCCGACCACCTGAGCATACCGTGTGAGGTCACTCAAGCATTCGGTACGGAAAGCACACGGGTGACGTACCACTCCGTCAAAATCTTCAGGGAAGTCCTGCACCTCCTTGAGGCTGGATAAACCGGGTTAGTTACCACCACGCGCACCATCCAGCGGCCGATGACACACCCCTGCCGTCCACCTGGCACGAAAACGAGGCCGTCAGCTGCAGCGAGGCGAACAACCATGATGCGCCCACTCACCAGTGGAACATCCGAGGTAGTATGACTTGTTCGCCGGGGTCTGGTAGTACTGCTTCACGACCTCCTTGCCGGCAAGCACGCTCAGGTGTACCGCCCGGTGCCCCCAGTCAACGATAGCGTTCTGCATGCGAGTAAACCAGTGAGCGGCCCGCCGGCTGTCCCCGTTGCAGGTCATGTACTCTACTCACATCGTTGTGGGGTCCAGCCCATGCGCCGTCATCCGTCCCGCCGTCGTGACCGGTATTCGTGGAGACTCCTGCAACTAGGCGGCCTGCATGTTAGCACGCAGCGGCACATCGACCGCGTCAAGTGCGCTGACATACAGCCTTGTGGGACCGCAACATGCCCGAGTTCGGTGACCGTCACTGGGGAAGAAACTCAGTTGCTTCATTGGACAACAATGGGGGACCGGTGTTCGACCTACCGCCGCCCGCCAACCCGCCGTTGCCAACTGTGAGCACCCGACCATTCCAGTCGTCGGGCAGCCACACTTCTGTGAGCGCAGAAGATCCTGCGGTGGCATTCGTGGTGATCACGAGCTCCACGCGGCAGAAGGCAGGCAGATTGGACTCGTCGATGCTGGAGTAGGCGTTAGAGATGTTGACGAGGGCATTGGCAGCAAAATAGGTGGCCGCAGTAAGGTTGACGTTAGGTATATCGATCAGAGTAAAATTGCTACAGGCGGACTCGGATCCGCTGGTCGCAGCGACCCCTAGGAAGAGACCTAGCAGAACGAAGAAGGGAGATGAGGGCATTTCGACGGACCGAGCGCACGACGGACCTCATTGCCCTACTGCCGCTTTTTAAGTCCCATGCCATTGCATTGGAAGCCGGGCGTATCGGCCGCTCTTGTGCAGATCGCGCTGTTTGGGTGCAGATGAGGATGCGCAACGCGGTACCCTCGTGACGCCGACCCAGTTATTTCCGTGAACGGATGTACCTGTCGTGACCGCCGTAGACCAGCACAATGGAACGGGTGCAGATTCCGTCCGACATGTATCGGGGTCCACAAATGGCGGAGCAGAGGAATGGCGCGTATGACTCCGGGGCACTGCGGAGTGAGGGAAAGAGGTAGCGTTCCTCAATATAGATAGCAGCTGGAAACATCGAGGTCAGCCGGCACGTCAGGCAAGCAAACAAGACATCTCCACATACGTACTGTATCCGACGTTTCTTGTGCCTGGTACTGAGTGATATGGCCGTGTCAGTGACCTACTGTACTCACGTTGCATTTGAAACAATAGGGGGTAAGTAAGTTACTGGAAAGGCCGGTCTTCCATCTGAAGGCTAATGGACATTCACCGGAGCTCCCAGGGCGAACGACGGCGATCCTGTATCAGCCACGCTGCTGGACGTAGACCTCAACTCTATACGTTGCACACTCGGACTCATGATGAGGCGGGACCCCGCAGAGAAAGACCATAATTTTGGGAAGGACGACACTAGAGGATCAACTACGTACACAAGCACTCACACGAGTTGCAATAACAGCACTACAGGCGATAGTCAGCGATCGTCCAAAAATTGACATTGAAGAGGAGGTTCAGAAAATAGTGTTATCATTCAATGCCGAAGCTCCGCAACAGCTTCTAGTTGATAATGTTTATGACAATTCATCCGCACCGCCGCTCTCAGCCCTGCCCTATAGAAGAGAACGAGATACTCACATGGTGTCAGGACGGTCCGGGGCCAGCCTGCGGTAACTCCGTGGAGGTACACCACCTGTTAATTAGAGTGTTGTTAGTGAACATTCGAAACTCGCGATGGAGATTGAAGATCAGAAGGGGTTGCCCGAAAAATTGAGCTGTGGCGGGCAGTTTCGGCAGTGATAGTACGAAGACCGTCGTGATAATAGCATCATGCAATGGGGGTAAGGACAGCGACTTACCGAGACGACCGGTTCATGTCCTGCTATGGTGTATCAAGGGCGCAACCACGAGCTGTGAACGAACAAAGTCAGCAATCTCAGTTTCAGGATGTAGAAGAGAAGCTCAGAGTTTAAAAAAACAGCCTTGGAATTGTCGTCACAAGCCCACGACGTCCGTAGACGCATGGTCAGGCGGTAACTCCATATATTGCATCACGGCTAGGGCCAAAAGAAAAAAGACACTCACCGAACAGGCCCTCAGGAACGTCACCAATGGAAGTAAAACTGCGGGAACCAACGACAGTCAGTACACCGGCCAAGTCACAACGGGTCGAGTAGAGGAAGATCAGTGGATTGACAGATATAAGTAAAGCATCGAACCAAAGGCTCTCAGATACTCTAGTTTGAATGGTTTGAGTTCATCGCGTCGCGATTGGGAAAAAGGAAGGGTGAGGATCAAGGACATGCGCTTACCTCACCGGCTTCAAAGCAAAGCATCCCCGCTAGCACGCTGGCCACAGTCCCGGAAAGATGGTCAACTAGTGTCTTGCATCATCTGTGGGAGAACGAGAGTCAGTCGTTTTGCGCCACGAACACGTAGGATACCGATCAGTGTAACTATGACAAAAATCCTAGCATCGTGAATGCCGCATGGTATAGCAACACCACTCGAGGTAAACGATAGGTATCATCGCGTCGAAGAATGAACGAGCACGAAAGGACTTACCATCATACCTGAGCTCGCTGTTGTGGGCGAGCAGGAGGTGCAGGAAAATCGACGGACGCGTTTTCAGCGCGTTACTTTAGGGCAGGCGGTGCGGCTCGTGACTGACGGAAGATAGACGCTTGGTGTGCAGGACATCTATCTTATCTTATCACCTCCATGTCTTCGCGCTGCCATCGGCCGTCCCGACTCGGACCCACCCTCGACGCAACTCAGCCGTTGTACAACCTCCGCGATGGTCTCTAGTCGCCTGTTCCCGTCTTCTTCAATATCTTGGAGCACATTGAGGCTGCCGTTGATCAGAACATCCCACCTACAGGCGCACGCCGCGTCTACGTCCATTTCCCCGGTCGAGTTACACTTCGACAAGGTCGTCCCTCCCGATGGAAACGAGACCGAAAAGCCACTAGTCATCCTGCATGGTCTCTTGTGCGTTTTTCCCTTTCTCTTCTACAGCCCAGTGACGAATCATGTGCAGCGGGATGAAACGGAACTGGGGTTCGCTCTCCAAAGCTTTCGTCAAGGACCTCGGGAGGCCCGTATATGCTCTGGTATGGTACCTATGCGCTCTCATCATCGCGCGTCCCTCAACTAGAACGAGGCCTCAGGACCTCCGTAATCACGGAACTTCTCCTCATGCGCAACCCCATACATATCCGGCTATGGCCGCGGATGTCCTCCACTTTTGCAAGGCTCATAAGCTGTCCAACGTTTCTCTCCTCGGACATTCCATGTACGTCCTCGAGTGTGTTACACGCACGTCGCAACCTGCTCATGCGCGTCAGGGGAGGAAAGGTCGCGATGACAGTCGCGCTTTCTCCCGAGCTCCCGCCTGAGCTGCTTTCCCACCTCATCGTGGCCGATATTGCTCCCTCGCGAGGCCCGCTCTCCGCGGAGTTCCAAGGGTACATAGATGCGATGAGGAAGATTGAGGAAAGCAATGTCAAGACGCGTCAAGAGGCGGACCGGGTCCTCCAGCCGTATGAACAGGTCCGTTCACCCCTTCCTATGTCGGACAGGTCGATATTTATCGTTCCTGCAGGACCCTATGACGCGTGCGTTCTTGCTCATGAATCTAGATCACGGAACTGCGCGCCACCACCAGCCGCTGAAGTTCCGCATACCCATCGGGCTGCTTGGTGAAGCCATACCTGAGATTGGCGGTTTCCCGTGGGCTCCTGGTGAGCGCACATTCGAAGGACCGACCTTGTTCATCAAGGGTACCAAGAGCAAGTTCGTACATACGCCAAGTCCATCTGTTCAGTCCGGGACAAGACCTAACGTGCCCGTCACAGGTACATCAACAGGCACAATATTGATACCGCGAAGGCTTTCTTCCCGAAGATGGTGTTGGAGGAGCTGGATGCGGGACACTGGGGTGAGTCGAACACGCTATGTCCACTGCTCTCCCCTGACCTTTCATGTTCGTCCCATGAAGTACACTCGGAACGGTAGGTCTTGTCTATTTGAACCCTAGCAAGCGCTCACATCAACCTCGACAGCCCGAACGAGTTCAAGGCATTAGTCACGAACTTCATTAAGAGCCACTGAACAACACGTAGATTACATAGACAATACTAACATAGAGCACGTAGACTAAATCCTAATGCACAGATTATCCCAAGCCCATTGTAGATGACCCCTGATAGCCCAGATGAGAAGACGAGAGATACGTGAAAGCAAGTTTACAAAGCATAAGCGCAAATGGACGACCCCCGTTGCACGACACTCTCCACTGAAAGACGACTCGCTGCGGACGGACTAGCTGACAACAGCTCAAGGATGTCTTCGACCTTCCGCGAGAGTGGTCCCAGAAATTCGAGGGCGAAGGCCGGAATGCTGTCCGCGCTCGGGAGGACCAGCTCCGGCCCAGTGGTACTGGCGTTGGCCGAAAGAGAAGCCTCGGACCCAGATCCAGAGGTCGCTGTCGCCGAGACGTCCGCGACGTGACCGTCTTCGAGCACGCTGACCGCCCCGAGAAGCGAGCCAATGCCGTGCAGCTGCAGGACCTGTGACGGCGACTTCGCACGTCCCCGTCCCGCGTGACCCCGAGCAGGCGCGTCCGTGTCGGTGGGAGAACGTCTTGCAGAGGGCCTCGGACCGAACGGGAATGTATTCGAGCGCGAATGCGTCAAGTGCCGCCGTGGTGGATGCGATACGCGCCGCGCGAGGTGCTGCGGCAGGTACAGCGGACGGAGCTTCGGTCCTGTGGGTGGCACGATCGAATCCGTCTGTGCGAGCTTCTGGGCTAGGAGCAGCGGACGGAGGCTCGGTTTGGGCGGCGCGCTGGGGGTCATGGGAGTAGGCGGAGGTGCTGCAGGAAGCATGGATCGTGTCTGAGATACGATTGGAGGTGCTGGTGGATGGGCCTTAGCTTGTTGCGATGGAGCCTGGGATGTAGTAGGCACGGGAGGGCCGATGTCAGAGACACCGATGTAGAGACGTGCCTTGCCGTGCTTTGGACACTTCTCGGTGTAGTAGTGCGTGCCTTCCGATGTCGGGAGGGTGTTGTAGACTGAGAAGTCGTAGAGGTCCGGGTGAGGGAGTGGAGAGGCGTCGAAGAGGTAAGAGTCTTCGTAGAAGGAGGCTGACATTCGGCCGAACGGGTCCTCGAAGTAGTCTCGGGGGAAGGGGTCTCGGGCAACGACTCTGGGTCCGGACGGGAGGATAGTCGCATGAAGCCGACGATGCGTTGGGCAAAGCCCGCAGCTGTGTCCGGAGTGTCTGGAGATAGCAGCTTGTTCTTGGATCCTGGAAGGCTGGACACGCTCGCATTCCGCGGCTTGGGCTTGAGGGCGGGAAGTCTCTGAATACCCCGCCGTTGGGCTATAGTGCTGGACACGACGTCCAGCTCCGGCAAGGGTAGTGTTGACGTGCCGTCGGAGAAAGTAATGCCCTTGGGCGAGGTAGAGAGCGCGACATCACTGGCACACGTGAGAGAAGCAGGAGTGGTACACACAGTGGAAGGAGTGAGAGTGAGAGAAGAGCAGCTAGCAGAGGAGTAGACAAGACTGGGAGGAGAGCAGCGACAGTGCGAGCAGTTATGAGGACAGCATATCGAATCATCTTCGGGATTGTACTCTTTGAGGTCGACCGGGAGGCGGATGACGTCTGGCGCGGCCGTCTTGCTGCGTCTGCCGCTGTGGCGGTCCGGCCAAATTTCGGTTGGCGGATCGCGCTTGAGCAACTGGGCGACAGCAGCAAGGACACCGGTCATCTTGGAGAGAATGAAAGCAGGGGGAGGTGTTGCAATGAGAGGCGAGGGAGTCCAGACTTAGCATTCGGTATTCGACAGCTCACCGGTTTATAAAACGGAGGCTGACGATGATGCCTGGCTACACCGACTCCGCACTTGCAAGCCGCGTCAGTCAACATGTTTTGGGCGAATACGTACCGTAATAGTGACCACGTCCGTCGCCCTTGGAGGCAAGAATGCAACCTGTGTATGCGTCGTGATGCCTTGAGGCGTATTTCTGGGGTGCCCCACCTTGAGCAAACCGACCACACGCGAAGAGGCTGTTGCAATATGCTGAACTCTTAGAAAATCGGAATCGTCCTGTCCGCACAGAGAGACCATATGCAGCGGCGCCGAATGGAGCGTGTTTCGGGAGATGGTCGTGACCTGCCAGAGCTTAACCGGCGTCGCAGCTGGACAGGATCCAGTCAGATATATAATTGCCACGACGATGGCACTCCCCTCAGCGCCCAGCATCGGAACAGTCACCAGCGATACGGAGCTTGCGAGGTAGAATGAAATGAATGCAGGATGTGGTAGGATGTGGTTGTCCAGAGAGAGCAGCGCCACCACCGGCTGAGTTCAAGATGCTCTGATGAGGTCTCTTCACAGACACGCTGCACCTCGCTGCTTCACGTAACAGGCTTCAGACTTTTTCCTTCCACCATCTATGGCTCTTCGCGAATCCGCTCGTAGACCTGCACGACAATACGCGCACCGAACTGGATGAAGAAGGCTTCTTTGCCCAAAGCGCAGTCTAGCCTGAAGCTTCGCCGACTACATGCAGCTGCCATTCGCCCAGCCTAGCAGGCTCCTCCTCCCTCGCATCCATCTGACGACTCGGAGCTGTCGCATTCCCATACACGCATAGCCTCGCGGTGCTGGAGATCGTTACCAGGAAGACGGCGATGCTGGGAGGGCGATGGAGGAGGAGAGATAACGAGGGCGTTGCCGGTGCAGGTCTTGCCTCTTTAGAGTTCATCGACCTCGGACAGCCTCAAGGTGCGAATGAACGGCGGTCTTCTTGGCCAGAACATTAATACACTGCAGCTGATGCTTCCCGCTTTAGTAGCCCGCTGTTCTCATGCTGCCTGCCCCCAGGGTGCGTGGCCTCCGCACAGATTGCCCGGAACTTAGGCTGCGGTAGCGTGAGCTATCCATCTAAAGCCGCAATTCCTGGAGCCTGCTCTCCGATCTCTATCCTCCCTCAGAACCACCTTTCACAACACCGACGAGACGACCATCGCCGCCGCCCATAATCGTGCGTAATTGTCGCGCTCTTTGAGCTTTCAAAGCTAAGACGCGTAACCTTGTTCCGATTAGGCCAATGAGCTTGACTATATTCCCCAACCGACTCAACGCCCATCCATACTCCCCTTATCCCAGATCTCCAGGCGACACAGTCTCTCCGCGCAGCAGCTTCAGGTGCGTTGTGTCCCTAGGTAGTCGAGATCTGAAGCTTATGGTCGGTTCTTTCAGCGTCTGGCCACCCGCCATGTCTCGTGTACGACCTCCCCGACTCGACACTGCACCGAAGCTCCCGGTGAGTCTTGCGACCACTCGTATGACCATACTTCCTCAACATTATCATCTCTTCTGTGCAGCAAGACCCCTCTGACTGGGTCGATAAGGACCTCCTAACCTACATCGGCTTAAACTACTCGGCATCGGAGTCCTCCTCTGCTGTAGATCTCATACGCCTTAATCGGTTGACTCCTCAAGCCTTGTGGTATCTTCAATCCGACCCCGACCAACTCTCTCGGTACGTCGCTCATATACGCGTCATTGTCCTTGAAATCCCTTCTATCACCGCCATCGAGCACACTTCTCACGGAATATCCCAGTCTTGCATCCGAACAATCCGTCCGCGAGTTCGTCCTTTCGCTCGCGCAAAGCATCCAGCCGGCCGTGTCCCCCACCACTCCTCGGGTGAAGCACGTTCGGAGACTCTCCCATGACTTCGAGCACCCTCCTCCCCCGCCCACCCCTCCACCACCGTCCCCGAGCCTCCCCGAGGAGCCCGAGTGTGAAGAGGACGATGACGTCGCGGAGAGCGTTATCAGTGACTGGGCCCTCGACGGCGACAATGACGAGATCCACGAGGCGGCAGAAGTACCAGCCACGCCCGAACCTGCCACTCCCCAGCATGCGGACCCTAACACAGGCGAGAACACCTTGGGATTGGACATTGGTGGCGGGCCCACTCGCGCAAGCGAGCCCGGAGAGCCCACACATGAGCCAACAGCGTCCACGACCTCAACCGAGGAGTCGCTCATCGACTTCGAGGATGCGCCGAAGACGACTTCGCAGGCGTCGCTCGAACACTCTACTGATGCTGCGGACCCGGTAGCACAGCCTGTAGCGGTGGATACCGCTAGGCACGGCTCCGCAGATCTTCAGGTCATCGAAGAAACCGCTGCTGTCCAGCCCACAGACCCAGAGGGCGTGTCGCCCTCCGTGAACGTGCCAGAAACTACCGAGGAGCCTCCGTCCGAGACGTTGAAGCGCGATGATCCTCCTCCTTCGGATGAGGATGCATCTGCAGCTGCTGGAAGTACCGGCGACATGTCGGGAATGTTCGCCTTCAGCGACGATCTGGGCCAACCTTCGGCTAGGCATAACGAGAGTGAGGCTCAGGTGGATCCTCCAGCTTCTGTAGGAATGGCAGCGCCCGAGACAAATCGCGATGACGAGCGGACCGACGCTGCAGTCAAGACGGTTGGCGAGCTTGAGCCCCTGCACTCCGCGGACCCTATCCCGCCTACGTCTGAGCCTACTTCTGGAGACGCCGCCGGACCCGCCGACGGCGAAGTCGCTACTCCTGAGGTCTCCGCCGATGCGAACAAAGCCGGAACAGATCCGGGTGCGGACGGCCAGGAGACGGCACCGCCTTCGGACGAACACGAACCCTCTCGCACGCACTCCTACGTTCCAACCACTCAGGTAACTTCCGAGCAAGAGCAACCGACCCAGCTCTCGTCTATTGCAAAGACAACTGCAGGCTCCGAGGAGAACGCTGGGAATCTGGATGGATCCACCGTCAACGGCGAGACTGGCGAGACTGACGAGCTGCCGCAACCCTCGGACAGTGCAGATCCTGGGGTTGATGGCCATCAGGACACTGTCGAAACTCAGCAGGACGACCCCTCGGGTGTTTCGCAATCAGAGGCCGCGGTCCGGTCAGGGGATTGCGAGACACCCACTGCTGAGGATGCGCCAACCGCTCCGCAGGACGCCTCCACCGCCCGTCCTCCGTCTCCTCCCTCTGAGGAGACTGAGACACGTCCCGAGCAAACTTGCCAGACTGTTAGCGCGCCCTCTTCCAGCAACCAGCTCTCGGAAGCTCGTCTGTTGGATGACGTCGAGGAGCTGAAGAAGCCGAAGATCGTCCTGTCTGGCGCCCCTGATGCTGCTCAACATGATCCTGACGCCCAATCGGTACCGGTGACGCCATCCATCGAGAACCCGTCCACACCTCAGCAAGAAGGGGATACTGAGCTCGACAAGGAGGCGCGGAAGAAGGCGAAGAGAGCGAGGCAAGCAGCCGATAAGGCCGAGAAAGCGAGGCGAGCAGCAGAGGCGAAGGCTGCAGCGATCGCCCATGCCGCTGAGGAAGCCAGAGTCGCTGCAGAGCGGAAGGCTCAACGCGAGGCAACACAGGCAGCTTCCGGGGGAGCCTCAAGCAGCAAGAAGGGGAAGGGGAAGGGGCAGCGGCAGCGGCAGAAGACAGGCAGCAAGACCGAGACGGAGGCCGAAAGCCCAGTCGTGGAGTTGGCCGGAAGCGCGAGCGGAGTGGATGCGCCGGGGAAGGATGATGCAGACGCGGCGGGACGTGGTGCTGAGACGAGCGCTGGGCACACCTCGCAGAAGGGCGAGTCACAGGTTCCTCACGCCCCGACCGATGGACCTTCGCGCGCGTCGGAACAGGACAGGAAGGCGGTCGGTGATGAACACGTCCAGCCATCGCCGCAACTAGACACTCCTCCCTCGCAAGGTCCGGCACTCTCAGAGGCAACCACCTCCGCGTCGACTACTGATGCTTCGGCTTCTCCGACGGCCATGCTCGCTAAAGGCGACGAGATGCTTGTGATTGCGAAGGAAGGAAAGGATGCTGAGCTGGAGCCGTCCCTACCTCCCTTCGACTCTACCATCGCGCCCGCGTACTCCGCTCCTCAACCTTTCACGAACTCATCCCCACCTACGATTCAATCAGCGAAGCTCTATGAAGCTCCTGACCGTCCGCGCTCTTCGCCTTTGCCAGCGCCTGGACATCAGGAGGGATTGCGAGTGCGCACTGCATTTGGGGCTCTGACAGAGTCACGACGAGTGGGCGACCCGTTGTCAATTCACCAGATACATACGACATCACCCTCCACGCCGAGAAGCTCAGGATTGGCTTTTGGCTCGGCCAAGTCCCGCGGAGCTGGATTCCTCTCGTCAATGACAAGCTTCGCTACCTCGTTTCTGGGCGACTCCGGTGGATCAAATCGCAACTCCTCGCAGGAGCGGGAGCTTCCGAAGACACCGCCTTCCATGCGCTCGCCCTCTGCATCTGTCCTGAGTACGGAAAGGCAGCGGCTCTCCGCTGCTGTGTCGGGAGGCATCGTGCACTCGCCCACTCCTGGTCCTGATCCACGCTCAGCGTCGCCGTCGTATAGTGCGACCGGCCGAGCACCGACATCCAGAGATGCGACGAATGAAACGTCAACGGCATCAACCGCTTCCCCAGGAACGGATGAGAGAGCGGTCGAAGACGGGATCTCCGAGGCAATGGGCGGTAGCTGTCTTGTGTCACAGGATGGCTCCGAGTCTGCTGGTCCACAACAACCTTCTGGCACGCTGAACCCAGGCGAGGACGGCGGTCGCAACAAGTCCGAAGACCTTGTCAAGGTGGACCTTGACGATGTCATCGTCGGCGAGCAGGGAAAGCATGGTGTCTCAGAGGTCGCCTCCGCTGAGCACGACCTTAATCTCGATGCAGATGAAAACGAGCCGCTGTCGAATTGGATACAGGTCTGCAAGGACCGCCAAGCTGCACGTGCTGCGCGCTCAGACGAGGGGTCCGATGCCGAAGACTCGGCAACCGAGCTTCCCCCAAGTCCCAGGAGGAGCAAGAAGACTCACCTGCCTCTACGTGTGAACGAGCTTGCTGCCTCGGATGGAGACCAGAGCTCGCCGAACACACCCACCACCACAGATGCGTATGAGAACGAATCCAACGATGTACGTCTACTATCACATGTCTTATCCAGCAGTTCTTCTGACCGCCGTGTTTCAGCCTGATAAGACAGCAGCCTCATCATCTGGTCTATCAGGTCCAAGTAGGAGGCTGAAGCGGATTCGTGAGGCGAAAGCTTCGCATGTGTGATTGTTTCTCTGACCATCTGTATCTCGAACGCTTCATCGATCATGTTTCAGCTCTATGTAGATTACCCCATGTATCATACTCTGCGCACGTTATGCAGGTTACTCCAGACTGTTCACCGCGCGAGACCATCCTCGTTCAGCTTACTCCAGTGGACGTATGTAAGACGATCAGTCGCGGTGGCGCCTCACGAGGACATTGTCTCTTTTTTTGATCTGTAAACACGATGACATGGTCGTGTTGTATGCAAGCGAACATGGTAGTCATCAGATGCCGCCTCAGTACTTATTCTTGCTGACCCGTCAATTCCGCTACAGGCAGCTTCGACCTTCAATAGTACACAAGATGCTAGTGTTCATACAAATTCCCGAACGGCATCTGCCTCTGCGAACTGCTTCGAACAGCTGAAGGGTGGAATCCGCTTATTGAGGCCCAACCACGACTGCTTTAGTCTTGAAGTTATTGGTCAACTTGTCGAGAACATCTTGAGGAAGGTCCAGATGCTTCTGCACCAGCTCTGGCGGCGTCAGAGCCAACCACTATGGAAGACGCGATATCAGCGAGCTCCTGGATAGCACAGGGGTATCGTCTTGAGCTCACCTGGCTCAAACTGACATCCTGCACGCGGTCTACAAAGCATGCTCGTCAGTGATTGAAGTCTGTGCTTATGGTGTAGTTCCTTCGTACCCGAGTTGAATATTTCCAGGTAGTGCAATGTCGTGTTACCCGTATTCTCCACATAGTGACCTACGAACAGTCGGCACTTCGTTGCAAACCCTCGCGTGAACATTCACTCACCCAATGACGCCGGCACGAATCCAACATCTCCGGCCTACCGGAAAGGCGGCCTTCAGTTTCTTCACGTGGGCGATAAGTACTAGCATAAAGGACCGTACCTCGTAATCGAACGTTCGCGCGGCGCTGGTTCCCGCGTGGATCGTGACGCGGCCTTGGCCGCTACTGTATCACGGAAACGTCCTCGTCAACGAGATACATCTAGGCACTATAGATGGTACCCACATGAAGTAGCTCCATTCGTCTTGAGTGGGATGCCACTGCGAAGCGTGAGTGAGAAGTCCACGTGCTTGTGTACATACTTACATGGAGTTCCCTGGCATGCGGCGTTAGAGCGGCGTTAGATAGTGAGGCATATAACTCTCGACGAACCTCATTGCACCGGGCTCAACAGTCACCTCTGCCGCGGAGATCTCTGTTGATGCCTTGAACGTGGTCGAGTCTACTGCCTTGAATGTGCCCCCTGAGAACTGGGTAGGCTTGACTTGCGACCAGGCGAACGTCCACGGGTCGGGAATCTTTCCCTGAGGGCTCGTCGGAGGCTGCTCGTTATGCGGCGGAGGGGCTAGCAGGCACGCAATCAGTACCAACTCCGCGAGTGTTCAGCGAGGAGGACTTCTTGGACACGCACTGCTGGGGAATATGTATAGCTGTTCGTCAACAAGGTGATCGAACGCTGCGATGCTGGCCTGGAAATTCTTCGCTATGACTTCTTTGGGAACGTGGGCGAGCCAATCGGTGAGCTGCGAGAGATCTGGCATCAGGATTTGAAGAATACAATTACAAACATCGGCTTCCTATGAGGGACTTACCAAGAATGTTGAGTCTTCACTGAATGCGCCGTCAGGGAACACCTACACGGACACACAATTAGCCTTGGCAAACGACATATGCGGCTATAGCGAGCTCACGAGGATGAACTCTGCTCCGTCGGGGCTGGCATCGGTGGCTTGTAGACTGTGAGGCATACCGGCAGGGAAGAACCATAGGTCGCCAGGGTTCTATAGGTAGGCAGGCGATAAGAATCCAATCGCGCTCGAAGCCCGCGGACAGTCGCACTTACCACAACTCCGATGAAGTTCTGTCCATCGGCGTTAACTGCAGTGATCTGGACCTGACCCTATGCGAGCGTCAGTGCCAGTGTCCTCGACTAATGACGGTACATGAGCAATCTCCTACCTTCACGATGAAAGTCCACTTTACGACCGTAGGTCAGTACACCTGAGTTATGCAACCAATATAAGGTTTTGTAGGATACCTCAGATGTCTTGTGCCAGTGGAGTTCCCTGTTTGCTATTGTGAGCAATGCTCCGAGAGACCCGCCGAAGAGAAGACCGGGTAGTGATGAACTGCTACTTACCGAATGGCGCCAGGCTCGAGACGCATGTTCACGCCGGCGATCGCTGCAGAGCGTTCAGTCCAATATCCGCGTTTGTATAGTAAGGGACGACTCACAGTTGGCGATTGGCATTGCATTCACTGGCCTGTCATCAGCGCCGAGCGACTTGGAGGAAATGAGAGATGCAAGTACCATTCTGTTCGCGGGCCCATCCACCAGTCTGCAGACGGTTGTGGCTCAGGCTGAAAGGCCACTTCGCATTCATGCTTCATACACGAGTCAGCATCGATGCGGCAAGAAAAGATAAGCTGGTACGTACAATTCACCGTGGTCAGTGGTGGGAGGTGCCAAGAGGTCGGCGTTCTGTAGGTCGATAGGTACATTCTGTGGCCCAATGACGGTGCCACCTAGCTGCCCGCGCTGACCAGTCGGGATGATGTCAGAGTCAGGCAGCCACAGAATGCCGTTGGGGTCGTCGCTGGCGAGAGGGACTGTCTCCTGCGGAAGGGCGGGGGCACTGCCGGAGGAAGAAGGGCGTGCTCTCGCAGCCGCACTGGCGGCATCCGTGCTGACCGCCACGGACACGCTAACAGCAGAAGAGGCTGGGCTCGCAGCAGCAGATGCGCTCGAGGCGGAGACAGCCACACTCTGCGCCGCGGACGCGCTCGCAGCAGAGGCAGCAGCACTTGCTCCGGCGGATGCACTAGCGGCGGGGGCTGCGACCGCAAACCCGGAGAGGAATAGTGAGGCAATGAGGGGAGAAGGTGGGGAGTCATGGTGAACACAGGTACACGTGAGACCTGTCGAACGAGGTCCCGTCTTCGAGCGAAGGGTTTTATACTTGCTACGTCGGACCCACTCGTGCCGAGAGTCGCTTGCGCCGCCCTCCATATTCAGCGGATGTTGGGGGCAGATTACACGCCCAGCCGCATGAAGCTATCGGCTCCTGTACCTGCATTGCATCACCGGATGCACGGCAATGCGCAGGGAGGCAGGGTTTGCGCGTTATACATGGACCTGTCTGCGTCGAGTGGCGTGTTTTGGGATGATGCTTCGCGAGCCCGTCCAGGAAAGATCGGGTTACGATCTAGAGATCGCAGCCGGGACGTAATCCCCTTGTTGTGATAGGGCAGGCCATCGAGGGCGGGCCCAGCTTCGCGAAGCTGGCAGCTGACTGAAGCCCGCACGATTGCGTGGACGCGGTCCACGGATGACGAACCAGCTTTCGGGGCGCGAGGACCTTCAGCGTCTGCTATACCGACCTTCTCTCAGACTCCTCGGTTCGCGAGCTTGTTGCGACGGGAGCAATCGCCGAATGAATTTCTCGGGAGTTGCAGATGCCTGTGCATATTATTCTTGAGATAAGTACGCTCGAGACACTCAGATTGCGGCTCACGAGATTTGCTGCATGAGAACATATCTCGAATTGTGGTAATGCATCTCCCTGGTCCCGGGCGGCATGTCGGATTCGCCCAAACGGGCCTGTAGAGATGGTCGGCGGCACATCAATATCATCACAAGACAAGACACGTACTCGGACATCCTACTGGAGCGAGTGTGCGCGGCTCCCCTGTCATCTAAAGCGCACGAACCACGCCGAAACGATGCATCTGGGGCCCGAAGAGCCTTGTTCCAGACGCTCGGTGTGACATGCATATGCTGACCCTCGCGTGACGACAGCTTGAAGAACACGACGGCACCGAGAATTGCACGGAGGCCGGAACAGAGGACATTCACATCCCTCGCACCCGGTTCGGCAAAAGTCGAGTTTGCGGGAGTATGTAACTGTACGAAGGGATACCCTGAACGCTGCATCAGCACTTCAATTGAGATGCCAATGTATCAACTTACCGCAATTGCACGGAGCTGAAACAGGCAAAGACGCAGCTACCTTGCGAGTATGGCTGTAATTGGTATTGGTTTCTTTCGCAGTAATTTTGTCTATAACATCCTGTCGTGCGTATGATTGCTGGTCCTCCTTTGCGCAGCTCTGTGCGAGGACAACCTTCCGTATGATTGGTGCCTTGCGACGACTTCCCATGTTACTGCTTTCCCATCGACGGAGGACACAGGTGCAGAGGCTCAGCGGAGTACACCCACCCACGGTATATGCCCAGTATATTTAGCACTGTATAGCCACCATGCTTTGGTCGTGCACGGTAACGTATTCGAAGTCAGCTCCAACGGCAACACGACGCCGCACATACTGACACCACCTCGTGTTCTTTCAGCCGAAAAAGTATGCAAGAGTACAGCGACTTACAGACAGCGAGAACAGCCGCCGATCCATGAAACGTCGACCTGATCATAGTGAGTGGTTGTCAGAAAGAGCGCACGGCACGTTCCGACTCACCGCCCTGCATGGTGCAAGTTGCACAGACATGAGAAGAGGATCCACGGTCTTGGTTCCTGGGCCGGTAGTTGTGGTTTGGACCGATCAGACGATGCTGCAGGAGTGTCGCAAATAGGTCATGTATTAATGTAGCATAATAAGTGCTCAAGCCAAGCAGGAGCAGGGAATAAACGTAGGCTTCAGCATGGCATGATGCCGACCCGGACGTCTTTCTCCAGAATCCGTGCGGCCTGTTCGGCGTCGGCGAACCAGCTGAATCCCTTTTCTTGACCTTTCCGACCGTAGACAATGGGATACTTCAGTCGTCGGAGAAAGGACCGATAGGGGAGTGCCTGAACATGCATGTGGAGGTGAGGTACAGAGATATATGGGGGTATGTGGAATCCTAGGCTGCAGCGGACTCGCAATTTAGTGGATGCGAGTGAGAATTGAGGTTCACTAACAGTCTGAGATTCGGAGGGACGTCCATGTCGTCCAGCACTCGGTGGCCAATCTCTATCATTTCCCTAACTGAGCAAATCATTAGCGTGCGGCGTGACCTTACGCCGTAGAACTCACCCATCGCTGCATCTGCTTGGCGTAGTGACTTTACACTTTCTTGAAGCTAACCTCAGTCACGGGTAGGTAGTGAAGATAGACACAACTCACCTATGTGCCTCTTCGGGATGACTTGGAGGTGATGTTGAGCCGACGGGTTAATGTCAGTGAATACTGTATATCTATCATTCTAGTGGTGACTGAGAATCAGGTGTACGACCACGCAAACAGCACGTACCTCCCAAACGACATTGAACCCATTCTCCTTCGACGCACCGCAGAAGATACAAGGAGCAGGTGGTAACGCACATCCAGGGAGTAGAACCTGTCCCTCCACATCGTCATCCAATGTCTTCGATGAGAGCTTGTTTCGTCGCGAGCGCGAGCGGAACAGCATCTTCAACACAGAGAAGAGAGTAGCGTGTATTCGCTGAGAACCATGACACGAGAGTCCTTGTATGTCCGAGTTCTGAGCAGAGTCCAGTAGCATGTCTAAGAAAGAAATGAGAGGTCGTTATGGAGCGTAAGGTATATTGAAGCGAAGCGAGTGCGGTGTGAGGATAAAAGACGTAAGTCTTCGGACGCGGTGATGCTCCTCCTCGTGCGCCGTGCGGAGGGCTGGCACACCAGCGCCTACGGGCGACCCTTCACGGCATCCACGTGCAGCATCCCTAAATGGGACTTGTCGTTTGCCTCCGCGACGGTGAGTGGTTCGGACACGCGCCTCGTTGCGTCTGTCCTTTCCTTCATCCTGGTGTCGGCGAGAAGATCATAAGGGCCTAAAATATTCCAACAGGACTTGAGCTGCTGGTAATCTCGGTGCTTTCCATTCTCTCGGTGGCGTGTCGTCGGACATGGATTCAGAGAACGGTAAATGCCCACACCTCGCTGCGGTGCTGGCCGACCCGACCGAAAGTACGGCCCTCCTCAATCGATATAAGACGGCGGTTCGCTGGAATGCACATCGCTCTCAAGAAGTGGTATACCCCGCTAAGCGTCGCAAGGTGAGGCCATTTTCCTCGCAATTTTGGTTGCGTGCTATCGCCGGCTGACGCAATACCGTTGCTTCAGATCGCTCCTCCAGAATGCGGTGTCTGCGGGATTGCGCTCTCCAGACCGTACGCCTGTCTTCACTGCCCATTTGCTGGATGCTGGCACGACAAGCACGTCAAGCTTCACCTGCAGGATACTGGCCATGACTTCTGTGCGTCATCCTACTACCGTTTATTCGGGTCGCACCTGGCGCCGCTCCCAGTTCATAGGGCCGCCCTGAATGACGGCCTTGTTCCCACTACTCGAAGAGAATAGACACTGAGCTATTCTACTCGCAGGCACCGACGTCAAAACAGGGAGCGTGTTCTGCGTCGAATGCGACGATTTTATCTACGACAGCACTTTGAGTCGCGTCCATTCCTTGGTAGTCCTCGCGGCTGAAGAGCGAGTTACCAATTTCCACGGTATGTGTGGGCCTGCCACGTTCGTCCACATGCCGCTAACCCCTCTGCGTAGTGGCTAAACGGGGCCGAGAGCCCTTTACGCCTTGGGTGCCTAATTCGCAGGAAGTCGCTGCGCTGCAACGCAGCGTGCCCTTCCCATGTCAAGGTCAGCTCAGTAGTCGAATATACGTGCGAACACCGTCTCTCACGCACGCCGCAGGCCGTCGCGGACTTCTGAACCTTGGCCAGACGTGCTTCATGAACGTCATCCTGCAGTCCTTCATCGCGAATCCGCTGCTTCGCAACTACTATCTCAGTGATAAGCACAATAGCAAAATGTGTAAAATCAAGGATTGCACATCTTGTGAGATGGACAAGCTCTACTCGGAGGTGCCGCCCTACCACATGGGTTATTTTGAGTCCGGAGCTTGAGACTGACTTCCCCTTTGGCAGGTCCATTCAGAGAACACGGCGGCCTATGGTCCCATAGACCTGTTGGCGAAGACGTGGCGAGTCTCTTCCGAGCTTTCCGGGTATGCACAACAGGATGCCCATGAATTCTTCATCACCGCCCTCAATCAGATACATTCCACGTCGCGGGGGTCGACATCGCTGCAGTGCATCTGCATCATTCACTCTACCTTCGCGGGCCTGCTTCAGAGCGACGTCAAATGCGAGCGATGCGGCAAGGTCGCTGACAAGACCGATCCGATGCTAGACATCAGTCTCGAGCTCAAGGGAGAGACTGGAAACGAGCAGAGTCTCACGCTCGCGTCCTGTCTTCGGAGGCAAGCCCATTCCCCTATGCATATGTGTTGTGCCTGTGCTAATTGTGCCGCGATTTGACGTCAGGTTCACTCATCCGGAGAAGCTCGGCCCAAACGAGTACAGCTGCGAGAAGTGTGGCAAAGCCTCTCATGTACGTAGTCCACCTAGTCTAGCCGCCTTTGCCATCGAAGGCTTACATCCCACCACCGTCGCTAACATTGGTCGCGGTCACACACAGGCCAGCAAGCGTCTGAGCATCCGGAAGCTACCTCCTGTTCTCAGCTTCCAGTTCAAGGTGGGAGCATCTCACCCGTCGCGGGATTGACCTCGCGCCGCTGACCCACGCCTGCGTTCGGCTCTCCTCTGCTTCCTGCCTTCGTTGCTTGCCGCCGATCTCGCGGAACACCTCGTCGCCCGTTACCCACCACTCGTCTATTTCCGCGGGCATCCCATGGCAATTTCTGTCCCTGCACCTACTTTCGTCTCCTCGGACCGCATGTCTTCCCACTGAACAGCGCTTCGAGCACAACTCGGCAGACAAGTCCGCGGCACGGAAGATCGAGGCCCCCGTCCGCTTCCCGGCATCGCTCAATATGGCTTCGTACACGACCCTGGTCATGCACAAGCAGGAGCAGCTGAAGGAAGGCGGAAGCGCGGCCATGAGCCTTGTTCCGTACGTGCTCTCTCGTTATAGCCCCTCTCTCACCTCCCAGTGTTCGCCTCTCATCACTGTGCGCGATCCTGCTCGGTACACAACCGTTCCCCATGCCCGCTCCGTTCCTGACTTCTTCCCCACTTCTTTCTTTGGATACCTGCCCATCTCTCGCCGGCGAGCGGCCGCCCTACGCTGTCATTCACCCACGGTTCGGAGTTTGCTCACTTATGACGCTTCCAGGGACAGAGCCCTCGGGCCCGAAGCGCTCTATGAATATGACCTCTTCGCCGTAGTGTGCCACGAGGGCGGGATAGACAACGGGCACTATACTTGCTTCGCCCGTTCGCAGGATGAGGTCCGTTCCGTCCGTTCCTGCCTACCGGCACGTCCTCTGCCGGCATACTGACCTGTGTTCTCCCTGTCTGCCTTCCACACAATTATAGTGGTACCGGTACGACGACGACAAGTAAGTGCTAATTTTGACGTAACCGAACGCGAGAGATCGCTGAGTCACTGCGGCGTGTTCTCCTCCCACAGGGTGACGCACTCGACGCTCAGTGCGTGTCTGAACTCGCAGGCGTACATGTGCTTCTACGTGAAGAAGCACATCGACTACAAGCCATACGTGACGCCTTCCTACGTCGTCACACGCGAGCAGGAGGCCGTCAAGGAGAAGGAGCGGGAGAGGGAGAGGGAGGCTGCGCGACAGAAAGAGGTCGACGACGCAATTCTCGGCGTCCTGTAGGTTCGGTCTTCGTTGCTCGTTGTACGATAATTATAGAGCGTTTGATTCTATGAGGATACGATAATGAAACAATGTACACAGCATGAGGAAACGGAGAGGCCGAAGGCGAAGGGAGTCCAGGTAGTTATACATCGCGGCAAGGTATATGGATAGTGAGCGTGTCTAGCAATAAAGGGGTACAGCGAAGAACGAAGGGCTACATAGCTGGACAATTGCTCACGAGTGCAACGACATTCAGGGGATGATGTCGTTCAACTCCCCCTCCCTAACCCGGATCTCTACCACCTCGACCTCGTATTCCATCATGGACGAGTTCGTCGAAGATACGGAAGATGACACGAAGCCATGAGAATTCGAGGGGGACGTTGACGCGACATCTGATCGACGCAACACACGACCAGGCCAATCTCATGTGAGCAGAGCAGGAACAGAAGCAAAGGAAGTATACGAACATCGGTCTTTGATATATGGCGGGACGAAGAGGTCCTGGCGTAGGAGCACGGCATGAGCCAACATACATGACGAGGGACCACAGGATTCTATAAGCTCACCTGGTTCCACACAAAGCCTTGACTCTTCTGGATGGTCAGGATGGGGCGCAGTGTGAACACCGGCTGGCGCTGCTTCTTTCTGTGCTCTCGCTTGGGACTCTCATAATGCTCAACTGCGCGCTGCTTGCCCTTGATGTCCTTCTTCAACTCCGCCACCTTGTCCGCAGACATGGGCTCGTCGCCCTCGTCGATCTCCATGTCGCCGTCGATCTGCGACGATCGAGGGTCGTTCGAGGAGATACGACCGTCTCCGTCGGAGCCGACGTGATCATAGTCCTCTTCGTCCTCCGAACAGGAGTTGTTGTCTGACGCACTGTCGCTGTAGTCATCTTCGTACGGGATCTGCTCGTAGCACGCCCACGTCGGCGGCGACGGCGCCCGGCCAAGCGTGCGGCGGCGGAAGAACTCAGGGTAGGCGTCCGAGGTGTTGCTCATGACTGTCGATGGGGTTGTTTGCGGGTGCCGATGCCGGGGTGTCGGTGTCGAGCGTGGTAGCGACGATGGTGGTGGTCAGAAAGCAGGAGCGGAGGGGCTCGGAGGCGCAGGAAGGTGATGCGCTGTGACGGGGCTTGGAGTTGGCGACCGAGTCACAGCGAGCTAGATAAGGCAACCAGCCAGGCCTCCGCCACGCCGCTACCTGGCTCCTACCAGGCGTTGATTAGCACGTCCAGGTCGTCCTCGAGGCGTCCTAGCTCAACCCCGCGAGTATTCGCCAGCTTTCTCCTCGTGCGTGCTGGTATGTGTCCCAGGCATCTATGTTGACATCTCCGGAGCAGGCGCGAGATGGCGGGAAGCAAGTTTGCATATGTCCGAAACTTTGAGCTCCCCGATCCTCTTCTTCCGGAGACCTTCATGGTCCTCCGTATCGATGGCCACGCTTTTCATCGGTCAGTCACATGAAGAGTTGTTGATACATGCTTGAACTGTGCGACAGGTTATCCGAGGAGCACAACTTCGTAAAGCCCAACGATGAACGCGCGCTTCAACTCATGGACCACGCCGCGCGCGATGTCATGAACGAATTTAAGGACATCATCCTTGCCTTTGGGGAATCGGATGAATACAGGTGAGCTTTAGGGTTACGCTACTTAGACATCTAGACTGACTGTACCTTTCTAGCTTCTTGTTTCGCAGATCTGCCTCGTTATACAACCGCCGCGAGGCGAAGATCTTGACAACAATAACCTCACTGTTCACCTCTTCATACGTGTTCAACTGGAGCAAATACCTGTCTGACACGCCACTCAAGTACTGTCCCTCCTTCGATGGTCGCATAGTGCTCTATCCTACAGCCACCGTCGTTCGCGACTACTTATCCTGGCGGCAAGCCGACAGTGAGCCTGCTATCTTACGTTGAAGGAAGCAACGCTGAATACCGACTGGTCGCAGCTCACATCAACAATTTGTACAATACGGTTTTCTGGGCGTTGGTTCTGAAAGGTGGCCAGACCACAACGGAGGCACACGCCACACTGAGAGTGCGTGCAGGTGCTATCGGCATGTCTGTGGTACTGACCTGGAGTATCTCAGGGGACGGTGTCTTCTCAGAAGCACGAAATGCTGTACTCCCGCTTCGGCATCAACTACAACGAGCTTCCTGCAAGGTTCCGGAAGGGAAGTGTCCTGGTTCGAGAGGAGGTATGTCCCAGTGATCGATGCGGTTCCCGATTATTGATCACGACTGGTCAGGTATCTGACACAACTGAGACAAGGAGTGGTCCCGAGACGGACAAAACTGCCGCGTCAGATCCCGGAGAACCTGTACCTACAAGCGGTAAGAAGGCGCAGAAGAAGAAGCCTCGAGTCCGCACGACGGTTGAGCTTTACCATTGTGATATCATAGGAGATGAGTTCTGGGATTGTCGACAAAATTTACTCGCCGATTCTTGATTGCGTAGCGTGTGCCTGCCTACCGTCCAATCGCTAACATGCTTGCAAGACAAAGACTCAGAGATCGTATCTTGAAGGGATAATTAGTGCCAGTCTTCAGGACCAATTCTCCCCAGGTCGACATCTGGGAGACCCCAGCCGTTTAGACCACCTCTGCCTCCCCGTGTATAGTGACATGGCCTGTACAGTTGAACTACAGCTCTCGCCCGTAGGAATAAGGCATCTTTTGCATTGGCGCCTTCAAAAACTTATCCGTATATGGCTATTGAGACGCCCGTAGTGGATGACGAGGTTGCTGCTGGCACCTGTTTGTCCTTGAGCTTTGCTGTCGTCTACGGATATGTTGAAGCCGTTATTGCGCACTCATGGAAGAGCTTCTGCACTGCTATGTCATGCAGCCTTAGGCCTTGCCAGCCCTCCGTTTTATCCTAGCCTCGGCCAGCTGTCTCGAATACGAGGGCAACTTGAAATTTCCACTGTCACCTCGGCAGCGAGTTGGTCGCCGCAATCCGTAAATGGCTACCACACGAGCACCTCTACCGCGGCTCGTCATGGCACGGTACATGTGCGTACCATGACCACGACAACAGGGAACAGTAATAGCGCAGGTATGGAGAGCGTTCAGTCCCTCGAGGCCCTATGAGGCGCTGTTCACGAATCATGCTGACTGGATCGTGTCCTGCATCCAGGGAATCTTGACGGCGCTTCAAAGCCCTCTGTAAAGCTTCCGAATCCTCCTCCCTACTTTCCGGAGCTTCCTCCTGCACCGCGCTATCCTTGTCCCTTCTTGACGGAGGAGGAAATCAACACGTACTTGACACCTCTCTATCGCCGGTCTTGGACTGTTCAGCCATCAAGCCATGGACCTACGAAGAAAGCTGCTCCGGAACTCGTGAAACGCTTCGACTTCTCCTCTGGCTCGCAAGTTGGCAAATTCCTCGAAAGAGTCGGGTGGGTTCAGGAGAGCGAGAACGTAGGCATACTCCCGCCTCGCCCTCTTGTGTGTCTGACTTGACTGATCCCTCGATATATATACAGCACCATGAGACTCGAGAGGTCAATGAATCATCTGTCACGATAAGAGTGCACACACACTCTGGGCTCCGTCCCGCCTCGCATTCAGAAGAGCCCCGCAAACGGCGAGTTTGCCCGGGGATCACACTTCGGGACGTCCGATTCGCGTACCTGTTAGAGGGTGCAGCTGAAGGATGCGGATGCGTTCAGTCGCGTGGTCGCTATGGGATGTTGCCCGAGGAGCAACCGCGCTCTGCCGAGGCGGTGGAGGCACGCAGGCACCATAACAAGAAATGATTCGTCTAAGGCATGCAACAATACACATTAAGTATGCCTAGTTGGGCGGCACGCGCTTCAACAAGAAATCCTTCTCGGCCGCCAGCCCCTCTTCATAATGCGGCATTCCGGGGTACAACTCGAAGTGACCTGTCACGGACGATGCGGACAGGCATTGATTGAGAGGTTGCACGGATATCTGACATATACGACTTACCGCCAGGCACTTCGTGTACCTCCACTTGAGTTGACAGACGTGCGAGCTCCTCCACTCTGCTGTACGGGCAGAGATTATCTTGCCTGGATGCAATCAACTTGACCGGACATGTAATATTGCCCCCCGTTGCGTTCGGATTGTAGAAGGGAAACTCGAAGAGAGCCGATGCGTTGACCTGACATCACAGTACGGAAATGAGCTCGAGAGAATATAATATATGATAATGACGACGAACCTCGTTCGGATAAATTCTATACGCATGGCAAATGAGCCTCGGAGGGACGGTCGCAATGCACACTGACTCACCCTTCCTGAGTGAGAATCCCGAACATTCCTTCGTAAGAGCCCGGCGTTGTCATGAGGCCCACTCCTCCTGGGTGGGCAACCGCCGGCATATATAGCGGACCGAGGCCCACAGCCTGATACAGGATGTCCAGCACGCCCTTCATGAATGTCTTCACGAAGCCCAGGCTCAGTGGAGATATTGACGCATGCCCGAGATAAGGGCATTGAGAGACTACTGCCGTGAGGTTGAGCTCTTTCTATAGTGTCAGACTGTCAGTCTATGCGAGCGTGATGCGAGGCTCCAACGATCTCACCTCACTTGCTAGCGTCACCACATGACCGCCTGTAAGGCACAGGAGTGTCAGCACTGCGCGCTACGTGGTCATCGGGGAACTTACCTGCAAAGCTGGACCCCCAGAGGATGACGCGCTGCGGGTCAAACTCGGGTTGCTGCCTGCAGAATTTAACGACCGTTCGGTAGTCTTCCAGTTGCTCCGAGACGTAAACGACATGCCGCGGCGTCCCGTCTGCAGATTGAACCAGGCTGAGCATGCTCTGACCTAGTATCGTAGGCTATCCGGACAGATGTGCATGAGGCTTACCAGACGCGCCCCATCTTCGATAGTCGAACACGACGACGCCATAACCGAGGGCAGCGAATTCTCCGGCGTACTCTCCAAGTCCCATCAGCTTGTTCGCGGTGATACCGTGCGCCCTAGTGAGGGGATTAGTATGAGTAGTATACGGGACCTCGAGCAGGGCTGCGACTGCTATCGGTGGTACATACATGACGATGATGGGCAGGCCCTTCGGCTGGCTGCCCGCGGCTTTGGGAAGATACTTCCATGCGTCCAGGTTCCAGCCAGGGATCTTCGAAGGTATTCTCAAGTTCGTCTTCACGAATTTCTGCTCACTTGCTGATGATGACATGTTGGCCGACAAGCTGGAAGATGTCGCCAGAGTGTGGTTTATATACTAGCCATGATATCAGTGGAGTCGTGGGAAGAGAGGGCCATACAGTCTAGACTCATCCTTACTTATTGGTCCTGGGACTGCGGTGATCCGGTGCCTCGATGTCACTTGCCACAAGGGAACGGCGGCGTCCCGATGTCCTCGGAGACGGTAAGGACTGGAAGCAGCTCAGAGACTGGAAGCCTGAGGTCAGGACATATAGCGCAAAATGATTGGGCACTCCGACGACTGCGGTTTGTCGGCAACACGAAGATAAGTATCACTGAGTTTACCGAGAGAACATCACTGCTAGACATCAGCGTATGTAGACTTGTGTAGGGTGGGATCCTACACTGTCATGAAAGCTAACGACGTAGTACACGCGGTGAATGGGAGTTGACTGTAGTACCCCCTAATGGTCCGCAGGTGCGAGGAAGGGGATCCTGTACTGTCCTGAGTCGACCAATGCGGGTTGATCACATCAGCGATTCACCCCAAGCGTCGATGATCTCCGTGCGTAGCGTCTTGCCGTTGAGGTCGCGCCCGCGTAGACCTCGGTGTAGTCGACTTCGTGCGGGCTGCGCTCGACTCACTTCCACGCGAACTCGCGGACAAAGTCTTCATAACACCACAACTCGGGACTTAGGTCGGTTAACGGGCCGGCGTAGATGTATGTTTCGACTGGGAGTGAGCGTCGAGAGGAGGCAGAGAGGGTGCGTCCGTCAAGCGGGACAACGTAAGAGTTAGTGGCAGCCGTCGATGAGGATGGGATGGAGCTCAGGCTCGTGGACACCGGGGTCGAGGATAGCGACGTTAGTGGCCCGAGTGGGTATACCTCAACGATCTCGCGTGTGTACTCCTGCACTTTTAAATCAATAATGCGTAACAGGGGCGAAAGAGAGAATACGGGACGTACATTCCCTTCGAAGAGGTCTAGCAGGTGGGTATCGTGGTCGTTGAGGCCTTGCACGAAGGTACCGCGGACGGTGCGTTGATCGCGTGGGAGCTCTGCGTGGCCTGCTGAGGCAAACAGCTCTCGGCTCCTGGAGTAAGGGAGAACAGCGGGATAGTCTGCACGCTGCTCGGCGTCGTCAATGTGAGGTTCTGATCAGTTGCAACCGGGAGGACTTGGTGCACACCTTGGTCTTGGGACGTGTATGTTCCTGTCACCGTCAAGCAGGTCAGCAACGCACTGCTCAGAGTATTTTAAAGGAAACTTACGGAGAGCAACGCTGGACAGATTCTTAAATGGTCACCTTCGTGACCGATGACTCGACGCAGGATGGATGGGTGTAAGAGCGTCCCGACATTCTGGCCGGTGCCTGCTCTTGTGCCAGGAGTGCTCCTTCTTCAGACCCTTGACGGGGCCTGGCATCGTTGAGTTTCTCAGCACCGGTCAGTGGCCTTCCAAAACACTGACTACATTCTATACATTACATTACAGTGTGGCATGCAATAGAGGACGCGCACATCGGACAGGAGGAGAAGGCGCGAGTCGCGACGCGTGCGTGGCGATGCACGAGACGCGTTATTTGCGTGTGTTTAGATCGAGTCAGGGCTCGCTTAGATATCGAGCTAGATCTTGTCCTGCGATCACTTTGCCGCATACTCTCAACCTGCTCTGCACTCTTGCGAGTCTTCGACCTCTATCCTCTCCAGCTACACTGGTGCTTGCTTTCATCGCTCCTTGCTCCTTGGGTGTTTCAAACGACGACGTCGAGACTGCGAAGGCCATGACACAGAAAATTCGCCAGGCGGAGGGCTTGCTGCGTGCGGTTCCTAGACCCGGAGAAACAATGTACGGAGCACGCGTCTTCTGTCCTTGACGGCACTCTCAACCCAGCCCGCACGATGCAGCCTCCCTGCGGAAGGAGAATCAAACGTTCTGATTACCTCCGCCCTTCCCTACTGCAACAATGTGCCTCATCTAGGTGCGTCCGCCACACTGAGCACATGGAAGACCCCTTGCCGAGTCGCGTGCAGGAAACATCATTGGAAGCACCCTCAGTGCCGACGTCTTCGCCCGGTACGCGTTACACTGCGCTGTTTGCTGAGGGTTCGTACTGACTCACCTCTTCGGTAGCTATAACCGTGAGCAGTCCTACGTTCGCAATCGATCGCGCATTGACACCGCCCCCGTACAGGCACCCGCAATCGGAGAACATTGTACATCTGCGGGACCGATGAGTACGGAACTGCTACTGAGACGCAGGCTCTCAAGGAGGGCCTCACCCCGAGGGCGCTATGCGACAAGTACAACGCTCTGCATGTCGAGACGTACAAGTGGTTCGAGCTGAGGTACGCTGTCACCCTTCCCGTAGATTGCGTCAGAATGACAGATACCGAGTTAGCTTCGACCATTTCGGCCGTACGTCGACACCGCTACATACCGAGTGAGCCTTACCACTGTCGTTCTCTCTGTGCCATGGCTCATCCTCGTACCAGGATCTCGCAAGAGATCTATGTCAACCTCGCCAAGCACGGATATCTAGAGCGACTAGAGAAGGAACAAACTTTCTGCGTCAGCTGCAATAAGTACGTCGCTGATACGCATTGGCAGCAACACACTTTACTTACAAAGCTTAAGATTCCTCGCAGATCGGTTCGTCGAGGGAACATGCCCCCATTGTGGATCCGATGTGAGCAGGTCCTTTCGGTCTGCTAACAAACACGCTGACTCGTTTACGCTAGGACGCCCGTGGCGACCAATGCGATGTCTGCGGGAGGACGCTCGACGCTGTCGAACTCATCAACCCTCGCTGTCTGGTCGACAGGACGCACTCTGTGACGACACGCACGACGGCGCACATGTACATCCGCCTGAACGAGCTGCAACCTCGCACGGAGGAGTGGATCAGGAAGTCTTACAAGGAGGGCAAGTGGTCGCCGAACGCAGTCATTAACGCGGAGGGCAAGCTCATCGACGAGCGTCTGAAGGCGGGTTTGCGCCCGAGCCCTGTCACACGAGACCTTACATGGGGTGTTCCTGTGCCGCACGTAGAAGGGAAGGATCATGAAGGCATGGATGGCAAGGTCCTTTGTATGTCTCTTCTCTTGCTTCGTGTGTGCGCATCAGACTCATCTTCCCTCAGATGTCTGGGTAAGCAGGCAACGCGCCCTCTAGAGGCCGACATAATGCTCACAGCATGCATCCAGTTCGAAGCCTGCATTGGATACCCAAGTATCACCGCCAACTACACGTCCGATTGGAAGAGATGGTGGTTCGACCCCAGGAATGTCCGCCTATACCAGTTCATGGGCAAGGACAACGTCTACTTCCACACTATCTACTTCCCCTCCGTACAGATCGGCGACGGCCGCGATTGGACCATGCTCCACCATCTTTCCACGACAGGTGAGCTGTCTCCCGCTCTCGTGCTTTGTTTGCTCGTCAAGTGCTGACACATGTCGCGAAGAGTACCTCAACTATGAGGGCGGCAAGTTCTCGAAGAGCCATAATCGTGGTGTCTTCGGACCTGCAGCGAAGGAGACGGGAATCCCGCCGTCCGTCTGGAGGTATTACCTCATCTCGACACGTCCGGAGACTGCAGATGCGATGTTCTCATGGGCAGACTGCGTAAGTGACACCGACATATCTACCATTCCATCTCCTCACATCCCTGCAGATCGCCGCCAATAACAACATCCTGCTGAATAAGTACGTGTATGCGTTGTCAGGTTCTCGATGCCCGCTGACCGATTCATGATAGCTTCGGCAACTTCACGAACCGTGCGCTCAAGTTCGTGGCATCGCAGTACGACAGCACGATTCCCGACAGCGGCGACGCGCCTGGCCCGTACTCCCCGAACGACGAGCATGACGCGGACTTCATCACCGAGGTCAACAACCTCCTCAAGGAGTACGTCGACAACATGGACGCCGTCAAGCTGCGTGCCGGCCTGCACACCGTCATGTCTATCTCCGCGCGCGGGAACCTCTATTTGCAGGCCTCCGGGCTCAACAAGCAGCTCATGACCGAGAACCCGAAGCGCTGCGCTCAGGTCGTCTCGCGCGCGCTCAATCTCATCTACCTCCTCTCCGCGCTCATCCACCCGTTCATGCCCTCGACGGAGGCAGCGATGCTTACGCAGCTCAATGCCCCGCCTCGCGCGGTCCCCGACATGTTCTCGAACGACCTCCTCGCGGGGCACGTCATCGGCACGCCCGAGCATCTCTTCAAGCGCATCGACGACAAGATGGCGGACGTCTGGCGCGACAAGTTCGCGGGGGCGAAGCAGCAGCCCGAGGCAGTGGCCGATGCGGACGCGACGCACGTCGTCCCGGGAATGTCGAAGCGCAAGGCGGCCGCACAGAAGAAGGCGGCTCAGAAGGCGGCGGCGGAGGTTAACGCTAATACGGGCCCGAAGAGCGCGGAGGTGCTTGCGTGGGAGCAGAAGGTCGCGGAGCAGGGGAACGTCGTGCGCGAGCTGAAGGCGCGGCCAAAGAGCGAGGAGGGCGACAAGGAGATCGCGAAAGCGGTTGACGAGCTGAAGCGGCTGAAGACGGAGTTGGCCGAGCTGAGCAAGAAGCAGTAAGCGTTACTTGCGTAGGCGTTGTCGGGCCTGGGTGGATGACTAGCCTTGATTGCGGCCAGAGTCGGGGTGCGATGTCGCGATATTGTGCACTGTGGGTGGTGTGGCTAGCCTGCGGCTGCCACTGCGGTAATGCATTGGGGTGTACCCGTAGAAGAAGAAGAAGAACGATCTGTATCCTGCGGCTGTAGCCAGTCTCAACACTGGGCGCGCTGCGTTGAATCATAGTGATGTATATATCATTTTGCACCTTCATCCTCAGGCTGACCCATCTATTCATGTTTCCCAACATACATTCTGCGTCCCTAACATGAATCCTGAGCTCGGACACCTCGCTCCTTCCGCCCTTGTTGTATTGGCGAATGCCATGCGAATCGTGACAGTTGAGAAGTAACTCCGATGCATCCTCAGGCTGCCAGTCCGCACCGAGGGCGGTTTCATAGTGACAAGCTGTAGAATCATTGCTCTCCTGCGGACCTGGCAATGCCTGAGGTAGTGTGGCCCATGACAAACATGCCAACATTGACAGCGAGGATACGGTTGAACGTTGAACCCGTTAACCACTGCCAGAAGTGGAAGGCGGCCGCGCATCGCCACGCACGCACGCGTCATGACTTGCGCCTCCTCCTTGCCCTGTCATTATGTATGTGCGCGTTCTCTATTGCGTGCCACGCCAATCATCAAAATGGGAGCAATTTCCGGGTTTCCCTAGTGCTGAGAAACTCGACGACGGCAGGCTCCTTATCTTATCAACAATACCGTGAAGTTGAGAATATTCCGCTTTTTGTCTTTCTCATCTCTGCCCAATAGTCCTGTTCACAGCCCCATCCTACTACCACGTAACCTTACACGATCCAAACTGCTAAGAAGGAGCACCTCTATAAGAGCAGGCACCGGCCAGAATGTCTCACTTTGCTTTCTTCTACGGGACACTCTTACACCCATCGATCCTGCGCCGAGTCATCGGGCACGAAGGTGGCCATCTACAAATCTGTCCAGCGTTGCTCCTTGTAGGTTTCGCTCAAAGAGTCAAAATACTTAGAGCAGTGCGTTGCTGACCTGCCTGATGATGACAGGAACATACACGTCACAAGATCAAGGTGTGCACCCTGTACTCCCGGTTGCAACTGATCAGAATCTCACACCGACGACGCCGAGCAGCGTGCAGACTATCCCGCTGTCCTCCCTTTCTCCAGGAGCCGAGAGCTGTTTGCCTCAGCAGGCCATGCAGAGCTCCCACGCGATCAACGCACCGTCCGCGGTACCTTCGTGCAAGGCCTCAACGACCACGATATCCACCTGCTAGACCTCTTCGAAGGGGATGTACGTCTCGCTCTTATCTGGTGCCCATACTTCGCATTATTGATTTACAAGTGCAGGAGTACACACGCGAGAACGTCGAGGTTTACCCACTCGGGCCATTGACGTCGCTATCCTTCACCCCGGTGCCCATGAGCTCCATCCCATCCTCATCGGCAGCTGCCACTGACGCCTACGTCGTCCCGCTTGACGCACCCTCTCTGCCTCCTCTCGACGCTCTCTCCGCCCCACTCCCAGCCGAAACATACATTTACGCCGGTCCGTTAACCGACCTCAGTCCCGAGCTATGGTCTTACGAAGACTTTGTTCGCGAGAACGCGTGGAAGTGGGTCGGGCGCAGCGCGCACGAAGACAACTACATCGAGGTAGACCGCCGGCGCGACCTCGACGGGAAGACGCTACGCACAGAGATCGTCGACCCCGCCTCTCTCCCGGGGTCGGAGGACGTCGGGCCCGCCGTGACCGCAGAGATCATTGCCTGATCATCAAGCATGGATCGCGGGAGAAGCGTAGGGCGTTGAACTGTACAGTGCCGGGCGATGTCATTGTGTGCGCCGTGTGGTCTCTGTGGATGCAATGTTGCAGATGCGGGCGCAGCCTTCCATACCTGTGATGATTCCCGGGGCCCCGAAGACGGGATGACGGAATCGCAGGCGTCGGTGGGCGCATGCATTGCGCGTCGCAGCGTAGCCGGGCCATCGGAGCTATTAAGGAACCAACGAGCATATATATTGGGAGCAGCCGGGGCACACACTGGACATGCAAGCATGTAATGAGTGTAGTGCTACAGGCTGGAAGGTTATCTCGCTACAGATGTACGCCACACCACAACTACCGTACTCGTACAATGATATAGAATAAGGAGGATGAGCAGAACGACGATCACAGGGATGGGAAGAGGCGAGAAGGGGAAACCCATAGCATGGCAGACAAAAAGCGGATTTGCGTTAAGACAAAGTGGAATGGGGAGACCGTATGCAAGATGCAAGAGAACATCTAGAACGATGAGCGACGACAACGTCAAACATGGAGAACAGAGCATCATAGCGCGAGAGAACCGTGACCACGATAGCGGGAGCACGTACGTTAGAGCAAACTATGCAAGCAATTACTTATCTACAAAGAGAGGGCCTGTCCGAGCACGACAGCGGATATCAGAACTTTAATATCAGAAGATGGAGTCGTCATAGATAGGTCGTTGGTCGTTGGTGTGTTTGTCATTATGATGGGCGTGTCCAGTGGAGATCGAGGGAGTCATGGGCTCCGAGACGCACTGAGCGAAGCTCTGCCATTCTGTCCAGCGCGCCGCACAGTGGTCAAGGCGTCTTGAGACGACATTTTCAGTCACGAGAGGAGTTCGAAGACGAGCTGGTGCGCCTGCTGCCAGACCGCGCCGAGCCCTGTACGAACTGCTGGCTCGATCCACCTAGGACCGAGCCAGGAAGGGTACCGCGAGCTACAAAACGGCCACTAGTGTCGCGCATCTGGTCGACGCCAAGGAGGGGCGGCAGCTGCTGGCCGATCGGTGCACCCATGTCAGGCAGAGTGTGCGCGCGCGTTGAATTGGTGCGAACATGACCACCCTGAAACATGTCGGGCGCCGATGTGGAAGGACCGCCCATGGCGCGCGGGTGCGGGGGAGGCAAGAACATCTGGCCAGCCTGCTGGTTCATCAGAGGCGGCCAGGCACCAGACGTGGCCCGATTCCCCATGGAGGGCTGTCCGAACATCGATGTCGACAAGCCAGTCGGGGCGAGCGAAGGCTGACCAAACGATGGCTGACCGAACGTCGCAGACGAGTGACGGGACGTGGGTGGGACGATGTTAGGGAAAGGCGCAGGGGCAGCAGCTTGACGACGGCCTTGCTGAGCAGCAGGTTGCACGCCCTGCGCATAGGGGGAGTTGCCACGCCTGGCAGCACTACGTGCAGCACTACGAGTTCTACCGTGCCCAACCTGATGTCCATGGTCTTGCAGTGCCGGGTCGATGGGGATATCGTATGTGGAAGCGGGTGGCGAGGGGAAGCCTTCGTCATCATCCTTGTCGTCGGGAGAGCTATCCCCTTCATCAACGACCTCCTGAGTCCCCTGGGCTTCCTTCTCTACCTGCATGGCACGCAGCTGGGCCTTCGTTGGGCGCTTGTTGCGCTTGCGGGGACGCTTCGTGCCCGCGCCGCGGGAATAGTCCACGACCCAGTAGCTGCCCTTGCCCGGCTCAGTGATAGGCTTCGCGATTCGGCGGAAGCACTTGTAGAGAGACAGATTATGGCGAATGGAGTTCTGCATGGGCATGTGTGTCAGTGTGGCGCGCCGGTTGAAAATGATGCAAGCACGCACCTGCCACGACTTGTCGTCCCTATTAAGGCGGAACCATTCAAACCTATCCTCCAAAGCCTGGTAGATCTCTTGAAGGGTCAACCGCTTAGCCTGGCTGCCGAGGATCGCAAGCTGAGACAAAGTAGGAATGGATTGTCCGGGACGCTGGCCGGGAGGTGGGTCCGCGAGGGCGTTGAGACTAAGCTCCTGATCAGGGCTGAGACCCAGAATGCGGCGAATGTCGGCATCAGAAGTCGGGATGTAGGCATCATCGCCTACACGAAGGTGCGATGGAGAGGAATTGCCGTAACCGAGGTTGTCGTAGGACTGTGGCGCGACATCCTGTGGCAGCTGGATACGCGTTTGACCGGGAATTAGGGGGTCCTGGCGCATGTCACGGTCATAGTGAGCATCGTCGGTGTGCATGGGAAGGAGTTGCATGTCGGGAGAGGGGGGAAAGCCAGCCATTTGCATGTGGTCGGGAGACCCCATTCCCAGCGGCACTTGGTCTGCGCCCATAGGTGGGTACGTGTGTGTGCGTGGGCGATAGTAGGCATTTTCAGCATGAAGGGGGTCCCTGCCGATACGAGCGTGTTCCATACCAACCCTGCGGAGGGATTGCTCATCGTAGGCGGGGTAATGATGGGGATTGAACACGGGAGGAGCCAAAACGCGCTGAGAAGGGGGAAACACGTCGTGTCCATGAAGGAGGGGATCCCGGGGCTGCGAACCATTGCTTACGACGCCACTCGACGCGCTCCCCTGGCTACTACCACTCTGACCACCGCTATGGTCGCTCCCATGCGATCCTGTCGGGCTGTTCTGCCCAGTGTTGCGTCTGAACGTAGTCTAAAAGTGAATCAGATAAAGAGCCGCCCTCATCAGATAAGCAGAGAGTGCGTACAGCGTGCCCCGTCGTCGAGGTCATCGACGACGGAATTCCGGAGTGGAAGTTCGGCATAGGCGGGTTGAAAGGCGCATCGGGGCCGGTTTCGATGAAATTCGAGGGATGGGAGGGACGGGAAGAGGTTGGCGGAACGTACGGGGAGTCGTCGACGTAGACTGTGGCGGTCGCAGACTCTGTACGATTGGAGAGGAATGGAGGGCCAATTTGACTCCCATATGGTGCCCGCGGACCGCCGTAGCCCTGGGGAATCCGTCCTGAGGGATGAGAGCGCTGCGAGGCACTCCCATCTTCGTCAGAGACGGAATCCGAACCAGAACTATCACGACGATATTGTGGGTCTGGGGAACTCGCGGTGGACGGCAGCGTCGCAGAAGTCGGTGTGGTGAACGGGTAGAAGCGCCCTGTCGAAGCGTTTGTGTCCATCTTTGGCAATCGAGAGATGCGGGAAAACGCGGATGCTGGTCAACGTGAGAGCCGCTAAGCGTCTTGACGCCCTAATAGATTGACGAGTAGTCGTTTTGGGCGAGTAAAAGAGGGGCAAAGTGTGCGACTTGGTTACGAGAGTCTCTGTGGGCGTACCGTGAGATGGCCGCCCGAGCAAAGATGCCAGCAATGTCGTGTGGACTCACCAACGTCTACATTGCCCTCTTTCGCGCTAAACTTCGGTCTTTCACTGGGGAAGAAGAAAGGTGCGGAGACAAAGGATGGCCAGCACATCAGCAGCCATCACTGTGCCACTCGGTCTCTCCCGGTGGTTCTTTATCTGCTTCGGTTACAGAGCAAGGGGCCCGCAAGCTCCCGCAAGGCATGTCTGATATTTGGCACGTTCATCAACATGAGCTGGGTATAACTGCAACGTCGCTGACCGTCCTGGTTGGCGACATCAACCCCATGTCCGCCGCTGGACGAGTTGTCCGAATAAGGCAAGTGTCTCAGAACTTTGCACCCGGTCACATCCCATACGATGCGTGCCAGCAGTCTACCGAGCATCGCAGAGTGATGTGTCGATGCCCTGTAGACTGCTGGCCTTCGTGTTTGCGGCTAGCGCGCGAGATAACCATCACGCACCTGGGAAGTTTACGAAGACTCGGAGGGACCATTGCAGATGTCCCTAAGCTCGCACCAAGTCCCGTTGGTGTTCGCGTAGTAGTACGCCCGCAGGCCTGTCTAGCTCTTTGATTCCTGGAGGTCATCAAAGAGCGGTCGAGGAGTAAAACCGGGGCTCCGCTTCGACAATGTCACGGCTTAGACGCTCGGGCGGAGTCCCTCCCAGTCTCCGACGCATAAAATAACCTCGTCGTATGTGCTTGGTAGCGGCAGTCGATGGTCTTTGCTGTTCTCCTGTGAGCAGCACGGGACCATAGGAATATTGTGACCGCATAAAGCCAGGCTTGAGTACACGGGCATGGTGGTAGTGAAAGAACAAGGAGGGAAGTACTGGAGATTGTGGCTGGCCGATCGTGCGGGAGGACTAGTACTACCGTTCACGACCTTGCACAGCATGCCCCGTCCAGTTCTCCTCCTCTCATGCCGTCTTTATGAACGCGCGAATCTTTCTCGGACATCCCGTGAACCAGGGTCTGCATCTCACCGACTGGCCGACGTCCACTGTACTCCGACATCAATCCAAGTACTCGTCGATCGCTATGCCCGCCGGTGGCCACAGCGTCCAACGACATTGTACCTCTGTCATATACGTGTAACGAAAGATGCCACACTCTGGTTTCGGCAACCTGTCTCTGCTCGAATGCGTCTCGGACGATATATCTCAACAAACATGGTATCGCGTCACTCGTCTGCCTCAATGGCGGGGACTCCCTCACCCTCCACTCGTCCCGTACACCACGGGTCTGGGGCGCATCACAACAGCCGGATTTATTTTGGGGAGCTGAAAGCACAGAGGTGAGCATGTCGCCAGTGTCGTGCTACAATATTTCCTTGAGGTTCCGTGTTACACACATCGTTCGTTGGACTGGACACTACCGGAGTTTCGGCCTCATAGATGATGTACGTTGCGTCCGAGCTTCAGGTGTGCACCTCCATCACTCCCCTATCCATTTGTGCTCGCTGCCTTACACTCTGTATCGACGTGCTGTCATGCAGTGTTTCATCTATGTTTCCCCGTTCATCCGCAGCATACAAGCAGGACGTCTTCCATATGTCAGGATCACCAGTATGTGCCGCGGGCCTCTGGAAGAACCGTTGCATACAGCGCCGTGTCGGGCAGGACATGCAAGTCTGATGAAGAGGTGAGTAACCAGACCCCGATCTCCGAACAGGCATAAGTCCGCTGCTAGGACGCCATGAAGCACTCTGTGAGGCGATTCAGGGCGACTCCACGGAGTATACAGTCGTCGTTAACACAGCCATGAGAGCGTATCACATCGTCGAACACAAGCACGCAATTGACGATGTACAGTTATACTTCCGGTGCATTGCGAATGTCCAAATTATTACAGGAGACTGTCTCTGTCATATCATATCCGAAGCTGAACTCCATATCCGACACCCCATAGCATCGACTGTCGTCGCAGAAGACGGCCTGTGGGGTCGCAACCGTAGGCGAGTCATCCGCCGTCGTTGAAGACGATGACGTCGCGGTCGCGTTCAGATGGTGCACTGACACGACGATGTCGGGCCTGCGGGGCTATAGAGAATGAGCATACGTGCGCCATGAACAAGGCCATAAAGACATACCGTGGGAGCCTGCATTGAGGGCTTGTGAGTTGGAACTCTGGTGATCTCTATCTCTGGCAAGCTACGCGCACCCATACGCTCGGCTTCGATCCGCAAACCCAAGCGCGCGTTGAGCGTGGACAATAGGGAGACGGAGTATACTGGCTGATAATCAGTCGCGTTCCACGAAAACGTTTGGCAAAGACCTACAACGACAGCCGATGTAGTAAAATAGGACGAATAAGGACGAATAAGGCATTAGGGCCACCATCATGAGTGCCAAAATCCCGAACACACTGCGATTGCTTCGTCAGTTCGGCAAGAACTGGAGGCAAGAGGAACATACCTCGTCAACACTCCTGTGTTCACAGTGTAGAGCATCTGCAAAATGATAAGTCGCAGGGTGATTCGTACTGCGAGAGTACGTGTACGAACCAACTTGTTGATCAGGCGGTCGGCACTAGCGTGGGGCGCGCCATTGTAAGTAGAGTTGCCGAACACATCCGAGGGGAACTCACCCTTGAGTGCCAGTTCGGGATGTGAGTAGAAGAATGACCAGCGCACCGCACAGCAGCACGTCGGTAGAAGCAGCCAGGGCACTCATACCGATGTCATACGGCTACGCAACGTCGATCAGTCATGCTGGTCGCAGCCTCACAGGATATGTGACCGTTAGACTTACGACCAGTATGACATACTCCGCGACAGACTGCGTCAAGATGCTGTTTGCGCAAGGTGAGGAGGAGATGCGACTAACACATAGGCGCGAAGACGTACGTCTTGATGAATAGAACTGGCAGCGCAGTCAAAAGAAAGCAGATGTGTCAAGAACTTGAAAGGACTGACCGACAGAGAAAACTGACATGGCATACAGAATGTTAATGTGTATCGAGTTGAACAGCGTCATGTCACGACCCACCCCACGTTACTGCAATGAAAGTGCCCTGATCAGTCGGTCAGCGCACATGCAAAGAAGAAAGCAGGGCAGTGCGCACCATCACCCCCAGCAGGAGCTTCCGCTTGCTTACTGTGCAATGTTAGCGGCATCCGCTACGCATTGGATTGAATGGCACGCACACGTCCAGATCCGGGACGCGTAGAATCTGATAGCGACTCAGATCAGGCAGCCAACTTGAAATTCTTCGTGACTCACGACTGGATGAGAGCAATGGCACACGCCTGCAAGCAAGTATGCTTTCACGATTGGATATGTGGGTATCACACGAACGACTTACGTTACACAGCAGCTGAACCTGGAGCCGTACGATCGTCACTTCGGTTACTCACCACAGGATATTCGACACACTCACGTTGGCGGTCCTGGAGAAAGTGGTCAGTCAATCTCGCGCAAGGCGAAATGTAGTAAAACATACCAAGGAAGGGGCTCAGCGCCGAAGTTCTGAGACCTCTTGTCGACGAGGTAGATGTACACTGATGACCATGGTCAGATAGTACACCCCAAAACTTTCGTCAGGCTTACTTGTGGCGCCATAGAGGCCGAGATGGGTCGCGTCAAGGATCCAGACTGCGACGACCTAGGACCGCATACATGTCACGCGCTGGCATTGGTGGCAAGCGAAGGGCGGCGTACCAATGTTTTCAAGAGCCTGCGATCATGAGGGTAATTCGCGAAGTACCAAGCTGTTTGCGCGGTGGTAACTGCATGACGAAGGTAAGATGGGACGCTACATATCTCTCTCTCGCGAACCGCGTGCATACCTCCCAACAAACTACCGTTCCAAGCCGTCAGTCAATGTAGGTTTCAGTCACTGTACGATGCGAGCCACGCACCATCCTGTTACGGCCAACCCAACCAAGATCGTACCAACCCTATGTCATATCCATGATCCCGTAAGTCAGATGTTCTCCTTCGGAAGCGAAGCGCCAGACGAACGTCAGGTCCAAGATACCGACGAGATCATCCATGGCTACATGGGGCGAGGAGGGATGACCTCCTCAGTGAAGGGAAGGGAAGGTCGTCTGCGGGAACCCGCCTTCCAGGACATAAGGCTATAAAGGGTCAAGGGCTTCACGTCGAAAATTCGGCTTGTGCGACCGCGCCCACGCAGCCCGCGCGACGAAACTTAACGGGACCGACCGATATGGCAGCCTCTCAAGGGGCATACGATATGTATGTAACGTAACTCCGGCCTAACGACCTTTAGAACTCAATACCCCGGACGTCCACGCAGTAGAGGGGTCATATATCAGTGGGCGACTCGGGAGGACCGAGGCGGGGGAGGCTTTGGACGACGAGCGCCGGTTCGGTTGCTGGTGCATGTAGACACAATTTGATCCGTGTATGGTCCGCGATTGACACTGAAGCACTGACAACTTGCCCGCGAACAAGGATCTGCAGTTGCTTTACAGTCTACAACGCTCTGTTTAACTGCAGACGACAAGGCGGACAGAGTGTGAGGCTTGCTATGCGAGAGACAAAAGTACGTGCCCTCGTGGACACGAGACCGCGCGCCCTTGGGAGTAATTGCGGCTTCCATGCATTCTACGCGTGACAGCGTGTAAGTATGACATGGCCGGTCGCGCTCATATCCCGGGTGATGTCCTCGATCCAGGGTCGCCATTGATACGTCACGGACTTGTGTTCTGCACCGGTTGCCCGACCGACCGACCAAAGCGGAGACCGTGACGATAAGCCGCGACGGTGGCCTTGCCCTGGAGAGATTGCTTCTGCATTCGTACCCTGAAACCGGTGGATTCGAACAGGCCCAGAGACAACCAAAGTGTGTAGCGAGGTGTAGCGTCGTTCGAGCTTGACAATGAGACTCACAGAGTCGGCGGGACGCGCGACTTCCATTCTGGGACGTATCGGAGGGCATCAAACACGAGGCACATACATGGTCCGTGCGCACTCGCCTCGACATATATAAGCTGGCATCGCGCATCCTGAAACCTTACCACTCTGGCCTTTTGGCTTAGATCAAGTGTAGTATCTGTTCTTAATAGTTTAACCACTATTATGGGGGCACCGCCCCCATTATTGGTTATCTAATTTTTGCCGCCCTTGTCCCCCGAGCTCTGCTTGCAACTCGGGGGCGCGATGACCTTGCCACTGCACTGCCGGCTTGTGTCGTCGGGGGATCCCCCTTCTCTTTTCTGGGCTGCCTTGTTACCAGTCATTTGACTGCGAGCTCGGTGCTTCAGATGATCGAAGACGGATCTTCTTTTTCCTACTGTACTTCGGACTGTGTTTCTGTTTGGATGTTTTGTACTTCCTACTGTACTGCTTTTGGATGTACATTCGTCTGTGGATGCGTCTCCACAAGTGAAGCCTGTCCAGTACGAGCTGTCGTTCTGGACCCGAAGAAGTCGGCAAAGTTCGACGAGAAAGGAAGGCGGAAGCTTTGGATCCTAACAACCACAAACACGTCTGCGCAGCGGTTGAAGCGCAAGTTGTGAGGCGAGACCATCCCATCGTCGCACCACCTCGCTGTATGCTGGCAACTGAACCATTCCTTCAGATCATCGCTCCCTTTCGAACCACATGGCATTCACGTATGCTCCTGACTTTGTGGTGAGTCACGCCGTGCGGTGGATACCGTGTGCAGGCGTAGCTCAGCGAGAGACATCATGGTCAGGTCAAGAGTCGGAGGCGTAAACGGTCACGGCAGCCAATCGACCCGTGCTTAGGCTTTTACGAAGAAATGCCTACGTCTCCCAACGTCTTTCCTCCGGCCAAGGCACCTTTTCGGACGGTTTGGTCGTCCAAGTCCATAGAACAGGCGCATACAGTTGATCAGAAATGCCTGGACGACTCTGTAGGCCATGAAATCAGCGATGTCAGCCTCTCAGAAGATAATCCTACGGACATCTCGAGTCCGCCCCCACATCCAGGCGTCCAGAGCCGCGCTCCTCTTGGCGAGGACGTCGAAATGCCGCTCACGATAGAGGACTTTCTACGGCGAGCCGCTACATCTACCAAGCGATACAGCAGGCGACGCCGCAAAAAGTTCAAGCCACTTCAGGATGATGGATTGCTCTGCAGTGGCGGCGACTCTTTCGTCGACTCAGATCCCCGCGATCTAGACTACCACCCTGATGACTCTTCATCTTCCCCTATGTTTGTGAACAAGCGTCGCGGCCACCGAATCGTCTGGACGAGCGATGAGGATGAGGATCCTCCGGAGCAGCCTCCGAAGAAGCGTCGCCGCCGACAGAAGAAGACTCAACCTCTCTCCGCCCGGCTCCTTGCCGCCGCTGTCGTAACGGGTGTTGACGTCGTGGGCGGCATTCTCCTCCCTGACACCGCGACTGGGCCATGGGATGCACAGGGCCGGAGGGTCCTGCAGGCTCGCCGCCCACTTCCATTTGTTCCTCACAATCGCGCCTCTTCCCCAGATGAGCAGGTCAGGACCGACCGCCGCCAATTCGTGGATCCGCGCAAGACTGCGCCATTCAAGCACGCCCACTGCGACTTTTCACGGCGCCTTCCTGTCCAAGGGGACGGCCATGTAACTTCCTCTTGTGGGAAGAAGAAGGAACCACGGCCGATCACTGCCTGGAAGCCGGCCGACGACGACGCTACCGCTCGTATGGGCTACTCGGGCAATGTGCCGCCTCGGAAAGCGACTCGGGCATCCACGAAGCGACTCGTGACAGTCCCGCTCAAGCTGGTCCCGGTACTCAATTCGTACGAGAGACCGCGCGGACGACCCGCGCATGCACGCGCCGAAGCGCGACACGGGCGTGACGCTCCGGCTTTGCTTTTCGCACCGTGCACCAAACTCTCGCCCCCAAGACAGCGGGCTCCTGCTCGTGTCCTGCACTTCAAGGAGACTTCTTCGTTGTTCGTTCCCAATTCTCCGCCTGCAGATCTTACGCCTACCTACGAGTCGACTTGCACTTCCCCTGGCTTTGCTTCTGCATCTGACGACCATGCTCTGGCTCACATCGACCAGCGCGGCTCTGCTTCCGCTGAAGATGCACGCGCGCAGTCTCGCGTTCACGTCAAAAGTGACGGCTACGATGTCCAGGACACCGCTCGCAGTCAACTCGAGCTTGGTCCCTCGCCCGACAATTTCGTCCCTGAAGCCCCGCCCCTTCAAGAGTCTCTCGTCGCTCGTGTCCCTGGTACCTCGCAAGCCATCACGCTGACTCGCTCCGCTCCTCGACGACCCTTGAAATCTCTGGTGTCTATGCTGGACAACTTCCGGACCATAGCCCGTTCCGCAACGCAGAAACATCCGATGGCGACTCAGTCACGCTCCCGCCTCCAAACGGCCAGGTCGATTACCCCACCTTCAAACCAGCAGGCTCGTCCAGTTTCCGCGCTCCCCTCGGACGACTCGTTCTCACTGCGACGGCTTCGGGAGAGGGTGACTGGGGCAGCGTCGATGTGGTCGGGGAGAACGGATTGAAGAGTTGGAGTCAATGTACCAGTGAGCATTTCCGGGCTCAACCTCCTGCATCTCGCTGAGATCTCGTTGATCTCTGCGTCGCCATGCTTCTGTGATGCGAAGTGTACAGCTGCAGGGAGCATTATTGTATGCATGCCGGTCGCGGCTGGGCTTGTAGCTCGTCGCGTCGCCGGCGCCTACCACCGTTGGCTCAGCGTCGTAGACTCGATATGAGCCGCATATGGCGCCAGGAATTGCGCCGCTTGCTGAGCTGGAGTCAGTGATAGGAGTCCGGACTCTTCGTTGTACTGTTGTACGAGTCTACGTTCGCATAGCGCATAAGCAGAATTAAATGTGTGTTTGTGCGATCTTGTGCCGACCGTTAGTGTGCCCCACGTGAGCGCGCAGGGGAGTATAGCAGTGCGCAGCTAGCGCTGTGCAGTAACTTGTTCCTGACCTCCATCGTCCTCGTCTCCCGGTGGTCCTCTGAGAGCGTAATCACAGCACAAATCGTACATCTAAGCGGACTGCACCATGTGGAATAACTATCCAGGACAACAGGCGCATGGTGGTGGATACCAGCCACCTCCCGGGCCACCACCTCCGGGACAACCGCCGTAAGTGCTCCCGCAGTCCGATTTCCTCGAGATCTCAACTCATGTCTTATTGAACCTCAAAGATTCGGTTTTCCCAGTCCGTGAGTGCATACTAACTACACGTTGCATGGATCGTGGCGCTCTTATGCTGATGAACGCTTCGATCGGATAGCAACGTCCCATCTCCGGGGCCCGGCTATAGCCCGGGTTATATGCCCTCCTACGTCTCTCCACCTCCCAGCGGGTACGACACTTGTGACATCATGCAATCGGGACACATCATACTCAACACTTTGTTCCATACAGGTATCCCCCGCCACCGGGTCCGCCGGGCGGTCACCATCATCATCACCAACAAGGAGGATTCGCACCTCCGCAGGGTCCTCCGCCAGGGTATGGCGGTCCAGCATACGGTGGGCCTCCTCCCATTCCAGCCCGCCCGGGTGCCCAAAGTGACTATGCCCCGCCACCTGGTCCTCCTCCGGGTGCCTCGGGCCCATATAGGGACTACGGGCCGCCATGTAAGTTCTGCCTAGAGAAGTCCTGCGTCACGCTGTGATGCTGATGTGTTTTTCGGACTACTGCTAGCTGGACCTCCACCTCCACCACCCAGCCAGCAGCAGAATTATGGCCCCATGTTCGAGGGCGCGGATCATCTTCAACATCAGCTCTTCTATCAATACTCGCAGTGTAACGGGAAGAAGAAGGCGCTCTGTGTACGTGGCTCATTCCTTCCTCGCAAGAGCCTCGCTCTGACGCTCTATGTCTGCAGATCGGCATCAATTACTTCGGTCAGTCAGCCGAGTTGAAGGGCTGCATCAACGATGCACGAAACGTGAGCCAGTTCTTGCAAGGTAAATCTTCTTGTGAACTGTGATAAATTTGATTGACCACCTCACGTATCAATTTAGAGGTTTGGGGATATCGCCAGGACGATATCGTCATGTTGACGGACGATGCGACCAACCCTCGCCAGATCCCGACGAAGGACAACATTGTCAGTTACCCGGTATACTGTAACCTTGACGTCGCTCACAACTACTCCAGATCCAAGCGATGCGGTGGCTCGTGAATGGCGCACAGCCGAACGATTCGTTGTTCTTCCACTGTGAGTTCAAAGCCTCCTCCGCGCAGTTGGTATGAGTCATGCTCAACATCCCTCTATCATCAGATTCCGGGCATGGCGGTCAAACGAAAGATTTGGATGGTGACGAGGCCGACGGGTACGATGAAGTCATTTATCCCGTCGACTTCGATTTTGCTGGGCACCTTGTAGACGACGTGAGCCATGACTGATACTCGACTGACTGCGTCTACTAACATGCTCATGCAGATGATGCATGATATCTTAGTGAAGCCGCTTCCCCCGGGCTGCCGTCTGACTGCCATCTTCGATGTGAGTCATAGTTTGCCAGATGTGTCGCATGCTGACGTTTCCGCAGTCTTGCCACTCCGGCTCGGTTCTGGGTAAGCACATCACCCGCAAGGTTGCAGTCATGGTACTCATCAGTCTGTGCAGATCTGCCGTACATCTACTCCACTGAAGGCAAGATCAAAGAGCCAAACCTTGCAGCGGAGGCTGGCCAAGGCTTGCTCTCTGCCGTGACTTCGTACGCTCGCGGCGATATGGTGGGTGCATTGAACCTACGTCATGTTGGGTCGCTCTGACGCAGCACATAGGGCGGCGTGTTCTCGTCGGTGTCCGGTTTGTTGAAAACCGCCACTGGCGGAGGCCAACGCGCTGAGAAGAAGGCGCGAGAGACGAAGACGTCTCCAGCGGATGTTGTGCGTATCCATATCGGCCTTCTATGTCAGTCTTTGTCTTGACGATCCTATGCGCAGATCACTTGGAGCGGCTGCAAGGATTCGCAAACCAGCGCCGATACATTCGAAGCTGGTCAATCCACGGGCGCAATGAGCTATGTACGTCAACATGATTTCTCTTCCATCTCTCCTGCTGAGTGTTATTTCTCGTGTTTCCCAGGCCTTCATGACAGTGCTACGTAAGACATTTCTCCGAGCGCCGTGCGTTATGTCAGTTCTGATCGTCGCTCGTTACAGGCCAGAACCGCCAGCAGAGTTACCAGCAGCTCCTTCTCAACATCCGGTGGGTTTTCTCGGCAGCGAACGCACGCATTACGTAGCGCTGATCCGAAGATCCTCGCTAATACAGAGCCATCTTGAAAGCGAAGTACAGCCAGAAGCCACAACTCTCGAGTTCGCATCCCATAGTGAGTACCAGTCGCATGTGGACTGAGGAGCTGTGGCGTCGAAGCTTACGTGTTTCTGCACAGGATACGAGTATCTTGTTCATCTGTTAAGGGGCATCGGTCCGTCAGCACTTTGTACGGACTAGCACTTTTGCCGTCTCTGCGGTGTGTCGTCCAACTGCATACGAGCATGGCTGTGAGTTATTTATGTGAAGTTGTGACTCATAATGTATTTTAGCGCATGATTTTTGTGAGCACATCGAACCCCGGCTGCACCATAGTCCGTTCGTTGGCTCTAGACGCGGCACCGGAGGCCCCTCAAGGGAGCGAGATCATCTACAGGTGTTTCGCGCTCAAAGCCTGACAGCTGGGTCCCAGCCGGACCAGGAAATGAAATCTCCTGCGGATGTTGAGTGAATGACTTCTTCCGTTATTCTCTCACCACGGAGCGTCCAGCTCGGACTCCCAAGGTCCATGTCCATGTGCAGCCGTACTTCTCGACATCGCCCAAGGCTCAAAGTACTATGCTAGCGACGATCACGATCTGCAACAACACCTTCGCGCACCGTTCATCGGTATCTCTTCTCTAGATGGCACTGGAGAAAGGTCTGAGAGTGTCGCTGCAGTGTTAGGAACTGCCAGTGGCGGCTGCGTCGGGGCCGGGGCCCGGATGACGTGAAGAGAGCGCTGGAGATATGTCGGAACATCGTCTGTTTCAGTGTTTCAGTGTTTGGGTTTGCGAAGCCTCGAGGCTGTTCCTTGAGCGGCTTCAAGTTCGCATGCCTTAGCCCCTTCTTACGTTTGGCCTGCCACAGACGCGGTAAGCCTGCATTGTCCAGTCGCTCGTACATAACATCAACCTCACCGTGTATTGCACCTCCTCCAGGCTGCGCTTCGCCATGTTATCAAGCCGTCAAAAAGTATATTGCTCCCGAACGGCCGTCGGCGCGAAATGCAGGCCCTGAGGACCCTGGGTCTGATAGCTTGTGGGTAGATGGTTTATGCAGGCCGTGGCCCTCCTGTGGGGGATCAAACGGCCCCCCATAGGCCCCCATCCGCCCCGTGGGGACCCTGCGCGGCCGGAGCGGTCGCTTCTCTTGGGTGGTCGCATGGAACCCCATGATCAAGGAACTACCCATGTCCGGGCAGCGGCGACCCGGCTGACCGTCTGATCATAGCGTTAACGTTTCGAGGCCAGCTCCCTGCGGTTCATAAATACGAGAGGTCGCGGCCGCAGCCAGTTTTCCCGTGCGAGGAACGACTTCCATCTGCTCGACCGCACCTGTTCCTCTCTGCCAGTGCACGCTCTTCCCTCCTGAGCCGCAGTTTACGACTTCAAAGCATTCACTTGCACCACTAGTTCTTCGACGACGTCATGGCCGGAGGTGGTGCGAACATCATTGCGTCGAATCGCCGAAAGAACCTGGCGGGTCCGTCTGGATGGGTATGTCTTCTGTTCTTCCGTGCTTCGCTAGCGCAATGATAGCGTCCCCTGACTGTACTGTTGCTGCCGCGCATTCCATAGGCTGGCCTTCTTGCAAATGCCAGAGTCTTCGCAATCGCGGTATTCGCATCGCTAGGTGGTTTGTGAGCTTACTTTGTCTTGCGTCGCTGGGTGGGCCTTTGCTGACTGTGCGTCGTTCTTAGGCTCTATGGTGCGTCACGCTATTGTTCCGACGAGTTTCAAGATGGCGTGCTGATTACGCGCTATGTGGGGTAGGGTACAACCAGGTCGGTCCCATACGGCACCTCTGCATTCCCACAGCGGCTGATAATCTCGGGATGCACAGGGTGTTTTCTCTGGGTACTGAATATGTACTCGTTCGACCAGCGAATGGCTTCTGCTGTGAACCAGTCAGGGACTAAAGGCTGGCTCGTTTCGATTTTGGAGCTCGGAGCCTGGTTTGGCGTCCTCTGCACTGGCTACCTTGCTGATAAGCTCTCGCGAAAGTACACTATCGTGCTTGGTGCGTTGTTCTTCTATCCCGCGAGCGTCGGGACGCTGGCTTACTGGTGGGAAACCCTATGAACGCGTCGCTTGATTACGCGTTGCAGCTGTCGCGGTCTTCTGTATTGGCGTCATTGTACAGACCGCTGCTTTCCAGCCGTCATCTATATATGGAGGTGAGCATGCTATCGCGCCCATGGCCCCACGAGGTGCTGATGTTTGTCCGCAGGTCGTTTCGTAACCGGTCTGGGCGTCGGATCGCTCAGTATGGCGGTCCCGCTGTACAAGTGAGTCTTACGGACGACTCAGCAATTCTGCCATTCCCTGATGAGCAATCGTAGTGCGGAATTGGCACCTCCTGAGGTTCGCGGGAGTCTTGTAGCTCTCCAGCAGCTCGCGATTACCTTTGGTATCATGATCTCTTTCTGGATCGACTACGGGACCAACTACATCGGAGGCACCGGCCAGGGGCAAAGCGAAGCTTCATGGCGTATTGCTCTGGCTCTTCAGCTCGTCCCTGCCATCATTCTCGGTGTCGGTATCCTGGCTATGCCGTTCTCCCCGAGGTGGCTAGTCAACAACGGACGCGACGACGAGGCACTGCAGGTTCTGAGCCGTGCGCGCCGCCTGCCGCCCGACTCTGACCTCGTCCAGATTGAATTTTTGTGAGTGATGCTTCGAGCATATAGCGCCTTGGGCAGCACTGAATGGGTCTGATGCAGGGAGATCAAGGCGCAGTATCTCTTCGAGAAGGAGACGTCTGAGATCAAGTACCCCGACCTGCAGGATGGCTCATTCGCATCCAACTTCAAGCTCGGCCTGCGCGACTATCTTAGTTTGCTTCGGTCGAGGCGTACGCGTTTTATATTCGGGATCGGAAAAATCGATGACTGATGACACCTCTTGCAGCGCTCTTCGCTCGTGTGGCAATCGGCTCGTTGACGATGTTCTTTCAGCAATGGACGGGCGTGAACGCGATCTTATACTACGCCCCTTCATTTTCAAAGACCTGGGCTTGACCGGGAACTCCGTTTCCCTTCTCGCTACCGGTGTCGTTGGTATTGTGTGAGTACATATGCCTGCTGGTGCTCCCCATAGGGAGCAATGCTGACCCAATACTCCGTCTAGGATGTTCCTTGCGACCATCCCCGCCGTCATTTGGGTTGACCAGATCGGCCGAAAGCCCGTCCTTGTCTCCGGCGCCTTCCTTATGGCAGCGTGCCATCTCATCGTCGCTGTTCTCAGCGGGCTTTACCAAGGTTCATGGCCACAGCACGTCGCAGCTGGTTGGGCGGCATGCGCTTTAGTTTGGCTCTTCGCCATCGGCTTTGGTTACTCCTGGGGCCCGTGCGCCTGGATTCTTGTTGCTGAGATTTGGCCGCTCTCCGTTCGTGGGAAGGGAGTCTCGATTGCGGCCTCCTCGAACTGGATGAACAACTTCATCGGTACGTGGAGTCGTCCTGACGGTAGAGCTCTTGACTCACGTGTTGCATAGTCGGACAAGTCACCCCCACCATGTTGGACAACATCCACTACGGTACCTTTATTTTCTTCGGGGTACGTCCGCATCCTACGCTCTCTGTCTCTGTCCTGAACTCCATGTCATTCAGGCATTCTCCTTCCTGGGAGGGCTCTTCATCATGTTCTTCGTACCCGAGACCAAGGGCTTGACGCTCGAAGAGATGGACGAGGTCTTCGGCTCTGCCGGGATGGCGGCAGGAGAGACCGCACGCTTCGTCGAGATCGAGAAGCGCATCGGGCTTGACGCGTACAACGACCCCGACCCAAACCGTGCCAGTGGCAGTCCTACAAACGAGAAGCACGATCATATCGAGAAGTTCTGAGAGGAAGTTTTCGCCCTCTCGTGTGATACGATACACTTCGCAGATGCTCTGCTACACTCTGGGTGAAACTTACGGTGATGCTGTACTAGTGCACATATCTGTCGCGTTGGCCCACCCGCTCGGGACGTCGTTGTACTTACTACTGCTGTATTTGTAGGATATATTCACGTGTCTAATGCTCATCCATGCTTTTACACCTCTTCAGTACAAGTGTTTGTCGACAAATGAGCAGCTGAGCAGTTGCGCGAATAACGACTACTTACTTAGTAGTACAAGCGCCTATCACGTGGCCGTGACCCCACGCGTCGACTACGCGTCGACGCGTAGCGCGGGAACTTTGGCAGAGCGCGTCGTAGCTCTGACCATCACCATCTCCAGTCTGCATGTCGCCGAAGCGTCGCTCAAGATGACAAGTGTCAACGAACTGCTCAAAGACCTGAATCCCGCTCAGCTGCAAGGTTTGCTCTTCCTCGTCGCCATGCATCACGAACTCTCACTGAATTCTTGTTAGCTGTGCAACACCCGCCCCAGATTCCCCTGCAAATCCTGGCTGGTCCAGGCAGCGGGAAGACGAAAGTGCTCACCATGCGAATTGCCCATCTCATCACGAACTGCTACCTCCCCCCATGGTCTATATGCGCCGTTACCTTCACAAACAAGGCCGCGAACGAAATGCGCGAGCGGCTCGTCAAGCTCATCGGCAAGGACAACACCGCCCAGATCAAGATGGGGACCTTCCACGCTCTCTGCGCCAAGTTCTTGAGGAGATATGCGAAGTATGTGGGGATTGAGGGGAACTTCACAGTGTGCGATGCGGATGAGAGGTGAGTGGTTTTGATTGCGCAAATATCACTATGGTTCCGATATGCGCGTTCCACAGCAAGAAGATCATCGCCAAACTCCTGAAGCAGTATGTTGAGTTTCTGAAGGAGAATAACACCTCCTTGAAGGAGGGCTCGGTGCTTTCAATGATCTCCAAGCTCAAGGCCAAAGGTCTCACCGCAGATGACGCCTTGAAGAAAGCTGCGGAATACAGCCGGTTCACCGATCAGGAGCGGAATATGCGCCACTTTGCTGAAGGAACCAAGCCGGATCTACTAGAAGGCAAGCTCGGACATGTCATCGCCTCCATTTACAAGGAGTATGAGAAACTCCTGCGGGGATCAAACAGTCTCGACTTCGACGATCTGCTGCTATTCGGTGTCAAACTCTTCTCGCAGCAGAAGAAGGCATCTACTTGGTGTCAACACGTGCTCGTGGACGAATAGTGAGTATATGCTGTCTTTGTTCTCTCTGATGCTGACGGTGCGCTGCCAGCCAAGACACCAACACCACTCAGTACGAGCTAATGCGATTTATTGCTCAAACATGTCGTTGTGTAACCATTTTTGGTGACCCCGACCAGTCCAGTCAGTTCATACCTCCGCGACTCTATCGTATGAATGCTGATGTCTCTGTAGTCTATGGATGGCGGTCCGCAGAGATCGAGAATCTGGCCAACATGAAGAGAGGTGTGTCTGTGTGAACAACTGACCTGAAACGTAGGGCCTGACTACGTACCTCAGACTTTCCCACTACCCAACAGATCTACCTCGAGCAGAACTATCGCTCGACCGCCTCGATCTTAGCAGCAAGTATGGCGTTCATCTCGCAAGGTAGGGAATGCGCTGCATTGCCTTCCCGCTTGTACTGACGCGATGTCAAGACAAGAACCGGATACAGAAGACCCTCAACACATCTCATGCGAAGGGCCCAACGCCCGTCCTCCGCGCATTCCCCATGGAACAGGTGGAGGCTGGCTTCATTGCGGCCGAAATCAAGCGTCTCGTGGCCTTCTCCGGCGGGATGCTCAACTGGAATGACTTTGTTGTCCTCCTCCGCTTCAATGCACTCTCCAGAACGATCGAGAGCGCTCTTCAGAAGGAAGGCATCCCAAACAGGGTCTTGGCTGGACACAAGTTCTTCGAGCGTCTAGAGGTGCATATGATGCCTTCTTCCGTCTAGCTACCCGTCTGACCGTGGTATAGATCAAGGACGTTCTGGCATATTTGCAGCTTGTCGACAATCCCGCCTTTGTCCCGGCATTCACGCGTGTCGTGAACGTCCCCTCTCGGTCCGTCGGAGAAAAGGTATCTATATGCGCTCCCATCGCCTTCATATGACTATCTCCCAGATGCTAAACAAATACTTTAGACTGTGGCTGAGCTGCTGCACCGAGCTGAGCAGCTCAAGATTTCCCCTCTGACAGTCGTCGAGCGCATCGTGGACGGGAAGATCCCCGACATCAAGCCACCTGTGAAGAAGAAACTCGGCCACTTTGTGGGAGTCATTCGCGACATGCGGAAGTTCGCGATTGAGGTAAATCTGTCTGTTTCTCTAGTATAGGTGCTGTCCGTATTCATCTCGGTCTTACTGTGTACAGGGCATGTCTCCGTCGAAGCTGATCCAGTCCTTCCTGGAACTGATCAACTACGGAGAGCACCTGCGGAAGACCCAGCCGGACTACGAGAGCAGGTGGGACAATGTGCAAGAGCTGATCAACTTCGCCACTGAAGTGGAGAACGGGATGCCGTCTGCCGTTGAGAAGAAGATGCGGGACGCTGAGGACGCTGCTCACGAGGAGTTGTGGGGTGACAACTTGGGCGAGTGGGATGCGGACCAAGTAGAGGATCGGAATCCGGCTGGGGCCAGCCTACAGTGTGAGGTCACCTGAAATACTCAACGTCACAAGCTGACGTTGGCATCAGAGACACGCCTCTACGTCTCTTCCTGCAAGCTTCGATGCTCTCGACCGACACTGAGACCCCAGAAGACGAGAAGAGCAAGGAGGCGAGTCCTGTGCTATCCTAGTTATGCTTTGATCGCTGACGGTTATCCAGAAAGTGACCATATCGACCTGCCATGCAGCGAAGGGCCTTGAGTGGGCGGTCGTCATGATCCCGGCAGGTATGATATATTGACGACTTCTTCCGAAGCAGGGCAGCTGACGTCTACCAGTTGTCAATGGCGTGTTCCCTTCATCTCGCGCTGAGGACGTCGAAGAGGAGCTGTGAGTTCACATATCTACGTTCCTGCTAACTACTGAGCTGCTTCATCGACGTCTCCTAGTCGATTGCTCTACGTCGCATGCACTCGTGCACAAGGCCTCCTCTATCTCACGCACACCACGACGCGCATGGTATCCGGAGAGTCAATGCCTCAATCGGTGTCGCAATTCGTTGCTGCTGTGCGTAGTGATTCCAAGGTTCGTGCGGTAGTGTCTCTTTGCGTCCTTTCGAATCCAAATGAAGCATAACGCAGACGAGGGGTACCTTATCGGAGGAGCTGCCCGTCTTGACTCCGCAAGACCGAGCGACACTCTCCAAAGTGCTGAACAGCCGTCCGCTGCCAGATGATGCTGAGGTAGCCCGGAGGGTTGCTGACTAGTCAGTGTCTCCCCGCAATGCAGCGCTCTATACCTGACGATACATGCACATAGCGAACGAACAGGCAGACATCCAATATGGGGGCCCAACGCTCCCTTCAGAGACCTGTCAGACGTCCGTGTCAATGGTTATGGCGTTCCACAGAGGTATCCGGGCGCACCCGTTCCGGAGCAGCACCCTCGTTTTCCCGGCAATGGACGGGTATTGCAAGCCCAACAACGCCAGAAACCATCACGGTATCCGAACCAGCCACGCCAGCAGAAGCCGCCACAGACGATCAAGCAGGAGCCTCTACAGGCGGTCAAGCAGGAGCCGCTTCAGGTAGTCAAGCAGGAGCCAATTGATATCATTGAGATTGACGGCGACGACGACGACGTCCCAGGCATGTCTAGCGTTTCATACCCGCATTGGCAGCTCAATTGACACTTTTGCAGAGCCCGCCATCTTTGTGGCGAGCAGTCTGGTACATTTCAACGACGCCCACCGTGCCGGCATTGTTCGGAGCACACAACAGACCTCGTCATCTGCTTCGGCAAGTGCGTCGGTCGCACAGAAGCCGCCGTTCATTGGGCGCAATGTCAACGCCCTGGCCTCCTCCAGCGGGAGGGTTGTCAATGCAGCGACAACACGTGGTCTCCCGACTGGGAACAACCTGCGCAGCTGGATTGTTCAGCCTGGGGCTCACCGAGGCACATCTACTGACGACTCTCCGTCTAAGGGGAAGGGCAAAGCCAAGGCTACTGAACCTGCTGCAGGGCAATCTCCCATCAAGCTGGAGCCAGGCCATGTGAAATTGGAGCCTCCCTTGACTGCCCTACCTTCTGTCGTCCACCCCAAGGGCAAGAAATCCTCAAGCGCGGTGAAGATGGAGCCCACCTCTACACCAAGTATGCCCCCTCCGTATCCGAGGGCGGGCCAGCCAGTGTTCCCACCTGTCAAGACGGAACCACACACAGCAGATGACTGGGGCAGGCGCCCGGCAGCTGCTATGGTCCATCCGCGAGGAATCGTGAAGGCCGAAGAGAACTCGTCCGCGTACGTCTCAGGACCACTCATACCCAAATGCTCTCCCCGGTCTTCTCCCGCGCATGGACGTCCGTCGTCCTCTGGTCCGTCGATCCCTTCATCCAGCCGTTCTTCATCAAGTAACTCCTCTCCCGCGACACCATCGGCGGATGCCTCAGCGAATTCGACCGCCGTCAAGCGACGCCTTGGGATGGGTCGCGCCACGGGAGGCTACGCTAATAAGAAGTTCAAGCCCATGCTTCCGGGCGGTTCATGATGCATGATGTATGACCACTGTCATGTGTGTACATACGTGTATTTCCGTATCTTCCAGTTGCTGTACTGTACTGTAGTCTCCTAGTAAGTAGTAGTCTTGTCACCACCGGCCCAGGCGTCCCCACATGTACTCTTATGCTATCTTTGCCTCATTCTTGATCCACAACATACGCACAAGAGCATGTTCCCCGCGCACGCGTCGCGCATGTGCAATAACCCATTCCGGATTTGAAGCCGATGAAGATGCCTGACTGCATGATGTCGCCTCATGGCGACCGCGAGGCAGAAGATGCGCGACATCTGACAATTGTGGCTCGCGATTCCCTACGTCCTTCGTGTCTCTCTGGTCGGACTGGCTTGAAGGGGGCGAAAGGGTGCTTCTCGTGTTACATGTAGCAGACAGATTCGCTGACACGTTCGCCTTTCCGAGGTCGAGAACCGCATCGAGCTCCGCGCAAAGCGAGTACCGGCGGACTTCGTGCGAGCGTGGATGCACATTGCACGCATCGAGATGAGATATCTACGCGCCGCTCTCGCGCAGGATGCACGGATGCAGCTGATCTGCCCAGGCGTCCCGCGGCGAGGCGAAGACCAGCACGCTGCCATCACGTCAGAATACCTGCTTGAATATATTGACCTCGCTGCCCCCTGTAACAGCCTGTAACCTGCCTTGCTTCCACCGCTCCGTTCCTCCCCAACACACAACCCAGTCCCACAGACCGTCCCGCAGACCCTGCCGTGCGCGCATCGTTCCCCGCACACCCTCTGACCGTTGCATATTTCTGGTCGCGTCATATTGGGATGCCGTCAACACCGTTCAGGAAGCCCCGACATTCGCTCGAGGCGTTCGACAAGCTCTTCGAGCGAGCTTTTGCCCCACGAGAGAATCCAGCTCTGACACCCCTCTCGCTCTCGGACGACATCCGACGGCCAACCGCTCCGTCTCCACCCTCGCCCTCGACGCTCTTCTACTCACCTGTCGACCCAAACTTCCCGATCTCGCCTGCGCCCATCGGGGAGACGTCGCTTGATCCGATATGGGAGGAGGTTATGCAGACGAAGGAGCGGGAGCTGGCGTCATCGCCGTCGAAGGTCAAGTCGCTTGAGGGCGCCGCATCGCTCTCGCAGTCGCCGTCCCAGCAATCGCAGTCCTCGGAGACACAAGTACAGCAGCTGCCGCAGACGAAGAAACGTGTGACGAAGCGGAGATCCAGGTAGGCCGTCCGAACTTCCGTCTGTCGTCTAGTCAGCCGGTCCAACAAGTCGTGTTTGTGCGTCCCAGCGTGAACTTCCGGGAGTCCCCCGACGGGAGGAACGTGAGTACAGGGTGGCCCACTTGCAAGAGGGCTAGAGCTGACTGCTGTCTGGCGGGGTGGGGCCGGGGCGTTGCACAGATGCTCGTGACGTTCGACATGGTCGGGGTGAAGAAGCAGGATATGCACGTCAGCTACCGGACAAGCCGGCTGATCGTCAGCTGGCGAGTGGAGAGGACGGTAGAAAGGCAGGATGGGGACGTCGTGGTGCGCGAGAGGGAGGTCCGGAGATACAGCCATACGATCCCGCTGCCGGATGGCACTAAGGTGCGTTGCATTGCATTGCTCTTCGGCGTGTTACGAGGGCTGACGCGGTAGCTTGGCAGTTTGAGGAGGTCCGTGCATCCCGGGACGGGCAGAGGTTGACCTTGACGTTACCGAATCTGAAGTGCGTGCGCGCAGACAGTGACACGGAGCAGGCTCCCGACCCGAGGACGATGAGAACGATACCCGACATTGACGTACGTGGTTAGTCTCCACTATCTGGATTTCCCCCTACTAATTTATCATACGCGAGGCAGACTGCGTTTTCAGGAATGTCAGACTACCACTCGTGTTGACGATACCTGTGTCGTAGAGGCAGATCGCTCGGTCACTCACTTGTAACTTATCTCCCATGCTTTCTTGCTGTGCTTTGTTGGTATCCACGAATGCATGTGAAGCCGCCGATCCAGTGTTTCAAGAGACTCAGACTGAGAGAGTGCTGAAGTTCACTTGAATGTCAGGTCATGACGGTATGGAAACAAGCTGAGATGACGCCTAAGCGCCTGCACTACACAGAACAAATCTGCGATCAACAAGCAAGGCCTACATCGACCAGACGACCTCTATATACAGTATATGGCGAACGCAACGGCACGTCGCCTGATGTACGCATCCAATACTCGTCAAAAATGAAGCTGGGGTATCTGATGTATACAAGAACAAGATACTACTGATACATGTAAACATTCTGAATGCATCTACTAACCAAACGGACGCGAACTACGATATACTAGCCGTAGCTACGAGACTATGCACTGAACTACTACGAATAACTAACGAGGGCTGACACGACTTCATAATGATAGATACTATTCAACAAGAGCCAAAAGAGCCCCGCTTCAAGGCGGAAGTAGCGGGGTCCGCACTCATTACGGTTCCGCCATCTTGGGACACTTGATGCTCACCAGCTTCGCCGCAACGTCCGAGTGCTTGTCCCCGAATCTAATCTTCCTCGTCCACGACTTGGGCCTGCGCCTGCGGCTGATGGCCGACCCGCCCGCCACACGCGCGAACTGGTCGTTCACGCCGTCGAACGCCCCCTCGTGCGCGTATTCGTCCTCCTCATCGCTCAACTGGTCTTCCTCATCCTCTTCGGTATCATCGCCAGTGGTAGGAGACGGCGCGTACTTCTCGTGCGAATGCCGCACGCGACTGAGCACGAGAGAGGTGAGCCGCCGGCCGTACAAGCAACCGGTGTCCAGTCCGACGGTCCAGCGACGAACATCCAGGTCGCGCGACGCAGCGTGACCGTACACGACGGTAGATGGGTAGCATGGAAGCGGGTGCGCGCCTGCAATCTCGCCATGAAGGTCTTCCTCGTCCTCGTCAGCAAGCGCGGTGGCGTTCTTGAACCCACCGCAGCGCTTCATCTGGCCGTTCCAGATCTTCGCCCAGGGGGTGCCCTTGTCACCGCGCCGAGAGACCTTGCCGCCCTTCCGGACGCTCCGCATGTTCAGGATGGCCCACGGGTCTCGGTTTTGCGGCACGTCCCGGAGCAGTGCATGTTCCTGCAGCACCCGCAGCTCCTCGACTTCGTCGTCCAGCTCAAGCGAGGTCCACCGCGGGAAGGCTTTCTGAACGTATCCGGGATCCAGGATAGGGTAATCGTAGTCGTAGTCGTCGTCCGGCGCACCATTATCGTCATCGACTGGAGAAGGAGGATGTGCGAGGGGTTGGTGCTTGTCATCTGCGGGTCGGCGAGGGTCGGATGGGAGCAAACCGCCATGGACGAGGAAGAAGTGCTCCGACGGGACGTGGATGACGAGTGGCAACGAGAAGAGGAACTCGGCATGCTCTGGTTTCATGTTCCTAGAACACGTACGTGCAAGGCGTGAGCGGGCTTGGACGTTGGCGAGATAAGCGCATATACTCACCTGGCAATCCAGTAATGGTCTCCGAGCATGAGGAAGTCCTTGCTTGCCCGACCTTTGCCAGGCTGCGGAATCCTCCTCCACCATTCCTCGCGCCAGGTCCCCACAGCGCGCTTGCGCATGGTGTCCACCCACTCCTGTGGGTCCGCGCCTGCGCCGGTAGGGTCGCTCGTCCGGTCACGGATCCATTCCGACTCAATGAGCGCGAGGAATTGCGAACCCGTGCCCACAGGCGGACCGGCATCGTCAGACGCGGAACTCGTGTGGGCCGCATTATGGTTGAGTGCTGCCAAAGGGGGATGCGCCGAGGGTACGACTGCGCCGCCGAAGGGAAGGTGAGCTGCAGGCCTTCGAACCACTCGCGCCAGGCTCGCCACTGGACGATCATCTGGTCGTGGTTCCCGCGCACGGCATAGATTTTCTTGCAGGCAGCCTGCTTCTCCTGCGCGGATTGTTGATCTGGAATTGCATCGGCACTAGCGTGCACGTAGCAGTTCCCCTGCCGGTGCTGTGAAAGGAAGTCGAGGATCGCAAGCGAGCCGGCCTCGGTGGATTTGGCGAGGATGTCCCCTGCCAGAAAGAGAGTGTCCTTGTGCGGATTGTAGCGGACGGTCGACAACAGATTGCTGTGTGAACGAGAGCAGTCAGCGCCACGACATTCAAGCGTGCTGTGTAGTCGAAAGAGGCACCGAGGGCTGCACACGTGTTAGCCAGAGAAGGACCGTGGGCACTGCGCAGGAACCCGGAGGTATCCACGGCCCCTCAAATGGCGCTGTGTGCTTCTCCGCTACCGCTCATGAATGGCGGAGCGCCCACTCGGTGGTTCCGCCGACGAACGTGCAACTCACTGGAGAGAGTCATTCATGCCGTGAGTGTCGCCGACGATGATCACTCGCTCGTCGGGTGCCTCTGTATAGCGAAAGAGGTCAATGTGACGTGCATACACACGCGCGGAGGGACCCACCGAGTCCAAAGTCCTCTGTAGTCAGGGTTTGGCTGTGGATATACCTGTTGAAGTCGGGGAACGCTGCGTGTATAACGTGAGCATCGTGCGTGAGCCGACAGACGGTGGCGACGTACGAAACTTGGGTTTCTTCTTCTTGAGGGTCGTCAAGGACGTTAAAGAGACGTGTTGAACCCGGGAGACGAGCATAGGCTCGTTGAAGTATGCGAGCGCGAGGACCGCCACCACGAAGACGAGGAGGACGGTGGAGCTTGACCTCGAGGGTCGGTACGTCGTCGTGCGCCGCATCTTCGAGAGGTGCGTCTACGATGTCGAGAGAGCTGACGAGCAGGGGTCTAGAAGTCTATGGGGAGAAGACGGGGGAGACGGAGAGAAAGAGAGAGTACTAGAGAGTCATAAAATATGGAAACCGGACATGACAGAAGGCGCAGACCAGCGCACTCAGGCTGAGGCTGCTCAGATCCACTCGACCCCAAATCGGGCATGAATGGCGTCACATTTTCGCCGGCGGCAAGCCCGGCGGCCAATCACCGGCCACATAGATAAGATCCCGCACATACTGATAAGATATGTACCAAGCAATACATACAAGCCCGCTTTCAATGCTTTGCACGTCTTACTTACATACTGCCCACAACAAGACAAGCTCGTCTACAGAGGCGCAACAACTACCGGCTTGACCTTGCTCAACTGCGAAATGGCCTCGTCCGACAGCTGGAGATGTGCCTTCACAAGCTCCGGAGGTGTGAGGGCAAGCCACTGTCAGTCAAACAGGGTCAGCACGTTCACGGCTCCTCGGAGCACAGTCCGGACACGCACCTGGTTCAAGCTAATGTCCCGGAACACATCTGTGGGGCCGGCATACCACGCACTCAGGGAGGGAAGGCGAAGAGCACCACTGCACCACTCACCGGTCTTCAGAACCTCCAGGAAGCGCAGCGTCGACGTTCCGGTGTTCTCGATGTAGTGTCCTGACGATGTCCATCAGCCGGGCGCGGGAAGGAGGTTATCAGACAACTCGCCGTAGGAGCCGGGGATATACGCAATGTCGCCGCCTTGGTAGTCGAACGTCCTCGCATTGCCACTCGCCGCGAACAGCGTAATGCGCGCAGTGCCCTCGCTGTGCACGACAGATCAGCCCAGGCCACCGGACATCGCAGGAGTGTGCAGCACTCACATGAAGAACGTCCACTCGTCGTCCGACGGATGCCACTGCAGCGCAGTCGCTCAATTACACACCCGGCTTTCGCACCGACATCTGCGAGCCCCACTCACATGCAGCTCGCGCATGGCGCCAGGCAGGACGGTCACTTCGGCCACCGCGATCGTCTTCGCCACCTTGAAGTTGCGCGAGTCGGCGACCTTGACCGTGCCCCCGGCGTACTGCGTCGGCTGCATGCTGGCGAAGTCGAACGTGTACGGCTCGGGTGTCGTCCCGTACGGGCTCTGCGGCGCCTGCTGGTTGTCAGAGGGCACGGCTGCACGAACCGGACGAACCAACGATGTGAGCGGATGGCAAAGGGCGAGGAGAAGCACGGAAGACGACGCACCACCCGGGAAGATGTACAGCTCCTGGCCGGGGATGCGATCGAACGCGGCTTCGCTCATGTGGAAGTTCTTCGCGAGGACTTCCTTCGGCACGTGCGCGAGCCAATCCGTCAACTGCGCGGCGTAAAGTCAATCTCAACCGTATCGCGACCCGGATGAGCTACGCACCAAGAACGTGTCGTTCTCGTTGAACTCTCCGTTGTCGAACACGAGGAGGAACTCCACGCCATCGGGGTCGTCGCCGGTAGCTTGGATCGAGTGCGGCTGACCCGACGGCAAGTACCAGAGCGAGCCTTGGGGCTGTCACAATGCAGATCGTATACGCATCCCATTCGCGAACGTTGAATGCCACTTACAACGTTTGCAACGTAGTTCTGCCCCTCTGCGGTCACGGTCGAGATTTGCGCAGTGCCCTGTCCACGAGAATCCATTCAGTCTTGGAAGTGGTGAACGCCACATGCACACTTACCTCGAGGACGTAAGCCCATTCTGCGGCGTTGTGCCAGTGCAGCTCGCTGATATGCGTGAGCCCAACCGTTCCTATGCAGTAGCCCGAACGCCAGACATACCGGATGGCCCCCTTCTCGAGGCGCATGTTCACGCCCGCGAGCCCAGTCGCAATGGGCATATCGGCAACTGCGCATACATACGACTGAGATGCAATGACCTGAGAAGAATCGCGCTTGCAACGAACCGGTCTGCTGGCGAGCCCATCCGCCCGTCTGCAAGCGATTGTGGCTGAGCGCGAACGGCCACTTTGCGTTGTCGCTGTATGTGCACACGACGGTCAGCCTCCCGCGACGTATGGAGCGCATATAGTCACCACCCACTCACACAGTACCGTGATCAGTCGTGGGCGGGGCCAGCAAGCTCGGGTTCTGCAGCGCCAAGGGGATGTTCTGCGGGCCCAGGATCGGGGCACCGTAGGGCCCTCGCTGCGGCTGGGGGACAATGTCCGAGTAGGGACCCCAGAGCTCGGTGTTCGGGTCGTCGCTCGCGTACGGCACCGTGGGCGTCGGGGAAGGAGCAGCCGAAGTGGGAGTTCCAACGGGAGCGCTTTGCACGGTTGCGAGGATGTATGCGAGGAGGACGGCGGGGAGAAGCTTGCGGGCGAGGTTGCTGATTGCGCGGCGTGGCATCTTGAGGCTAAATAAGGGGGAGGAAATCCTTGCTAGGAGGAAGTGTCGAACGAGTGTTGGTTGGAGGGAGAGGTTGTCCTTAGACTCGAAGGTGCGCCGAATATACCTATGGGCCGGAGGCTGACTGGGCTCGGTGGGTGGCTGGCTTGACAGAACCAACACCAAGTAGCATTCCTGCTGGGCTAGTGGTATGACCGTGACGTTGTCTTCGCCAATATGATGCGTGCCTTCATGGACGTCAAGCTGACAAGGACGTGTCGCACAGATCGCTATCCAGAGCACAGGAACTTTGGAGCGAATCCGGAACCCGCGGAGTTATGCCTGGACGACGACGTATCCCCAGAGGTACATGCAGACCTTTGGGCGGCGTTCGTTGGTCCGTCAATGGTGTTATCTGGCGTACGTGAACATCGATTTCGCGAATGACTGAACGCCCAGAGTTCGGTACTGCTCACCAGTATGTTATTGACCATCCGAGGACCACGCAAATGTCTGCGCCGACCCATACCAACAAGGACAATACCTCTCCTGTGCTGTTTCGGCATGCTGCTGCATGAGATACATGAGAGCGGGGGTCAATCATATGGTGGAGGTGGTCTGGACTCTGGCTGGGACTCCGTCCGAGATGTGATTTGACGATTCCGCGCGACCGAGACCTGGTGGGACACGAATCTGGCCCTCGCATGGTGGGTTCCGGGTGGATGCGACTGGATTGGACTCGTCCTCAGGCATCTGAGTTCCTCGGAGTAAGTAGTAGCTTAAGTAGCTCGGAGTTGTTGACCAACGTTCTTCCACCATGGACGCCGGGCCGAGGCCGGTGGGTAAGGACGTCAGCGTGAGCGCCTGTGTGGGTTTATCTTCTCGACGATCAGCTATACAAACTCCCTAATCCCCTCTCTCTCCCATACCCCCTCCAGCTCACCAACATCTCATCCAAAATGGCGGGCACCGACGCGAAGTTCCCCATCGACATGAGCAAGCTGCAAAAGTGCGTACATCATGAAAGTCTGTTCGCTCGCGTACCTTGTCTGACGTCAGTGACTTTGTGCGCGCGCAGGCTTGTGCTCGACCCGTCGAAGCCTCAGCTCTCCGACGAGCAGCGCTCGGCTTTGAAGAACAACATTCAGATTATGCGTGATGCGATCGTGTTGTTCACGGCGACGGGTGCTGCACGAGGGGTCAGCGGACACACCGGTACGTCTGTCACTTGGTGATGAGACGGTGTGGTACTGACTTCCTCGCCATAGGCGGTGCCTACGACACCGTTCCGGAGGTGAACATGCTCCTTTCCCTCTTCAACCACTCGGATAAGTACGTTCCGATCCTCTTTGACGAGGCCGGTAAGCCTATCCCACACCCGTGGTAAGGTATGTCTGTTGCTGAGATGCGCTCGCAGGACACCGTGTTGCAACACAATACCTCGTCTCCGCACTGGAGGGCCACCTTCCATGGGAGCACCTCCTTCACTACCGTGAGGCTAACTCGAAGCTACCCGGCCACCCCGAGCTTGGCCTCACTCCCGGTGTGAAGTTCTCTTCCGGCCGTCTTGGTCACATCTGGCCCTTCGTGAACGGCATCGCCTTGGCCAATAGGGATAAGACCGTCTTCATGCTTGGTTCCGACGGTTCACAGCAGGTTCGTGCCGTCTCCGCACTATCTCACGCGCGCGTCCTCACATGACGACGATAGGAAGGAAACGACGCCGAAGCTGCCCGGCTAGCCGTAGCGCAGGGCCTCAACGTCAAGGTCATCATCGACGACAACGATGTGACCATCGCTGGTCACCCGTCGCAGTACCTCAAGGGCTACGACGTGACCAAGACTCTCGAGGGCCATGGTCTTAAGGTTGTCACGGTGAACGGCGAGGACATTGACGCGCTTTGGGGTGCTCTTTGCCAGATCATCAGCCATGATGGCCCCGCTGCAAGTACGTCTGTCGCCATACTTCCCCCTTGCTAGCAACTCACATGGTTTCGATCAGTCGTCTGCAAGCGTAAGATGGCCCCTGGCGTGAGTACTTCGGCTCTGAAGAAGATATAGAGACCCTTACACATGGATTACCAGGTGCCTGATATTGAGGGCAGCACGCACGGTCACGATGTCATCCCCGTCAAGGCCGCTCTCAAGTACTTCGCTGGCCGTGGCTACCCCGAAGAGCTCGCAGGGAACATCCTCAACAACATCAAGCCCTATGCCTTCCCCTATCTGTACATCGGTTCCTCGAAGGAGCTCGGCGCGAATCGTGTTGTGTTCGGTGAAGCAGTCAACCTGGTCCTCGACACGCTCTCGAAGGAGGAGGCCGCGAAGAAGGTCATGGTCATCGACAGTATGTCTTCCGTCTCTTCGCTCGAACCTTCTCTAAGCGCGCGTTACAGGTGATCTCGAGGGTTCCACCGGTCTCAAGGCCATCCACCAGAAGCATCCTGAGGTCTTCGTTCCCTCCGGCATCATGGAGCGTGGAAACTTCAGCGCTGCTGCTGGCTTCGGTTTCGATTCCGAGAAGTACGGTGTCTTCTCTACGTTCTCTGCGTTCTTGGAGATGGTCGTGTCCGAGATCACCATGGCACGCCTCAACTTCTGCAACGTCTTGTGCCACTTCTCGCACTCTGGTGTCGACGAGATGGCCGATAACACGTGCCATTTCGGTGTCAACTCCCTCTTTGCCGACAACGGTCTCGCCGACACCCAGTCGTGGCTCTACTTCCCTGCGGACCCTGCGCAAATGACCGCGGTCGTCAAGCGCGTCTTCTTCGACAAGGGCATCCGGTTCATCTTCTCGACCCGTTCCAAGGTACCATACATCCTCAAGGAGGACGGTTCGAGGTTCTTTGGCGATGACTACGAGTTCGTCCCCGGGAAGGATGAGGTCATCGTCGAGGGCAAGGCGGGATACGTCGTCTCGTACGGTGAAATGCTCTACCGTTCATGGGATGCCGTCCTCCGCTGCAGGCAGGAGGGCTTGGACGTCGGTCTGATCAACAAGCCGACGCTCAACTTGGTCGACGAGCAGGCCATCCGGAAAGTCGGCCAGAGCCCCTTTGTCCTTGTTGTCGAGTCGCTGAACCAGAAGACCGGCGTAAGTCCACAACCTGTCGTCAGTGTCATCCCTGTGACGCTCACCTGCCTGCCCTACAGCTCGGTTCCAAGTTTGGTACGTGGTTGCTCGAGCGCGGCCTCACGCCGAAGTACGGCTACATGGGCACCAACAAGGAGGGTGAGTACAGTTCGACCATTCATCTATATATTGTTGAGGCTGATGGCCATGCGACAGGATGCGGCGGTCTCACGGAGCAAATCCCTCACCAGGGCCTCGATCCCCAATGTAAGCTTCCGTGGTTCCAGGGTTTGAACAGTGCAGTTCTCACCAATCCCGTTCGCAGCCATCATCCTCAAGATCAAGCAGCTCTCGCAGTAGATGTTTACTGGGCGAGGAGCGTGGCAGTTTGTCGGGTGTACGTTACGCATTGGCAGTGCTTGCAAGAGTGTACAAGAGGTGTATCGATAGAGACAAGCGCATTTTATGTGTGTCGCGCCAGCGTGCGTCGGATTATGGAAGTACTTGTGGGTCCGTTGTGGATGCCCGAGGTAAGTACATATCTGATGCATGATGCGTGATGACTGGCAAGCTCTGGCAAGCAGCTGTCTTTGCCCGACCGGCATACGTGGCGTTTAGCCTCGATATCCGAGCTCTTCCGTTGCGGGCAATGTTGTTCCTTGTCAATCGCTGTCGGATGGCTCGGTCGGGCTGAACACGTCCCCGAGGCAGGCGCCACGAGGCGCCACGAGGCGGCTCGCGTTGCGTCACAAGAAGGACAAGAGTGACGCAAGGGCATCACCGGCGCTTGGGTAGCCAAATCTGCTCGCCGGCTTTTTCTGAACCTCGCATTCGCTCTTTCAATTTGTTGCTGCCGGAAAACTCACTGCGGCTCTCGCTTACTGGACGACTCGGCTTTGATGAGCAATCTGCCAACGGCTCTGGTATTCGCCTTGCAAGCTGAGACACTACTTACTCTGAGCCGTCGATTTGCCAGCCCATGAAGCGGCAGGCTGACGATGGGATGGCCTGGGATGGCTCGTTGCACTTCTGGTGATCTCATTTCATTTCCGGTGATCATATTTAGCCGTACGCCTCCGTACGCCTGCACGGTGAATTTCTGCGTGAATCCCGGAAGGAATATTCCTCAGCACCATCCGGCCTGATTCATGATGCCCGAAGTGCGTATGTGTAGTTGTGGGTGCTGATCATGACAGTCCAGAGAGGATTCGCTATGTTTACCGGCCGGGAATGAAAATTGCGCATGTCGTCAGACCATACGCAGGCGATCCACACCTCTCGTCTCTTGCTGTCTGGAACTCGCTTGGGTAAGCACTCCCGGACCCGTCTAATGGGTTCTGGCAGTCGCGATTGCGTAAGGAACTATCGGAGGCAGAACTCCTCCTTGCTCAACCTAGCTGCCGCCGGAGTGGTGAGCAAAATATGCGGTATATATATACCACAGGATGATTGCAGAAGGATCCAGCACCTCTCCTCGCAAATACTACAGGAACACCACTTCGACTTCCACGTACCTCTCTCCGTCAGAGACTCATCAATGGCCTCCTCTCAATCTCACCCCGATTCCTACACCGCGTATGCCTTCACGAAGAAGGGCGGAAAGCTCGAGAAGATAACCGTTCCATGGAAGGATCCCCAGCAGGGCGAGATAGTCGTCAAGGTTCTCGCGTGCGGCGTTTGCGGCAGGTAAGTTTGACGACACCCGGCCCGCGTGAAGCCTCTGTGCTCATCGTGCTATTCTCCGCAGTGACGAGCAGGTTCCCCTCGGAAACCTCCCAATCCAATATCCCCGTGTGCCGGGACACGAGATCATCGGCGACGTCGTCGCAGTCTCTGCCACCGAAAAATTGTGGAAGGTCGGTCAGCGCGTCGGTGGTGGATGGCACGGCGGCCACTGCATGGCCTGCACGAGCTGCCGCAAGGGCGACTACATCACCTGTGAGCAGGAAGATATCAACGGTACGCAGAGGCGTTGCTAATGATGAGTAGGATTTCTACTCACATACCGCCTTGTAGGTATCCTCAGGGACGGCGGGTACGCAGAATACTGCACTCTCCGGAGTGAGGCGGTCGCTAGTGTTCCTAAGGACATGGACCCCGCTGAGGCCGCTCCGATCCTGTGCGCCGGTGTGACCTGCTTCAGTGAGTGTCTACTGTAGTCGCACCTGTATCATTGCTCTCTAACGCATGCACTGGTGACAGACGCTCTCCGTCATATGGATGTGATCCCCCCGGAGTGGGTCGCCGTCCAGGGCATTGGGTACGTCATCCCGTCATCCCGTCTATTCGTCGGAAAATTCACTGACGTGTCTCTCGTATGCAGCGGTCTCGGTCATCTCGGTGTCCAGTTCGCGAGGGCCATGGGTTACCGAGTCATTGCCCTCTCCTCAGGACCCTCGAAGGAAGCACTCGCCCGTGAGCTCGGCGCGCACGAGTACATCGACGGCTCGAAGGTCGACCAGGCCAAGGCACTGCAGGCTCTCGGCGGCGCGAAGGTGATCATGTGCACCGCGCCCAACGCGGAGAACATCCAGAAGCTGCTCCCTGGCCTGGGGATTGACGGCACCCTTCTCCTGCTCGCCCTGGAGGACGCCCCCATCACTGTCTCTCCCAGTACGTGTCGAGTTATGAGCGTGTTCCTGACGTGTCACTGACTATCTTCATTCAGTTTCTCTGCTGGGCAAGCGACACAACATCCGAGGATATCCGTCTGGCCATGCGAAGGACAGCGAGGACACCCTCACGTTCGTACAGGCGCACAACATCAAGGTCATGGTCCAGAAGTTCCCTCTGGAACAGGCGCAGCAGGCGTATGACCACCGCTCGACAGCTCGTTTCCGGGCTGTCATCGTCCCCGGTCTGTAAACTGCGAGCGTGGCATCTAGCATAGGCTCTATTCATTCACGGCCACAACACGGCCATGGCGGTTCTGAGGTAGTACGTGTAACAGCCCTAGATGTAATCTACAGCCGAGTAGGCTTGGTGTAATTTTGCGATAGACATGCAACGCTCGATTATGCCATGCTAGGATTGTCTGCACCAGCATCCTGGACCCGCAAGATACGGTCCCTACGCCTCCCTACGTTCAATCACTGTACATGTCTGTTCTGGTGTTGGGCTTTACCGCACTCTTGCTGTCCGCATTGACAAGCGCGCATGCTGGTATCTGATGCTCGGCTTTCTTCTAGTCACCGCACTCTTCTATCCACATCGGCTAGCGCATACATAGTGCGATCGGCTTCCCGCAGTTGGCCGGTATGTACATTCTCCGAAGTCCTTCGGAGATTTTCTGAAGAAGCTCGGTCATGGAGCTCGGTCAAGCCCCTCGTTGGTCATGAGCCGGTGCGCTCATGGTTATCTCAACTTCTTGACAGATGGCAGTACTACATCCGTCTCTGCCCGCAGCACTCCCTACATATATAAGTGAACTCAACAGGGAGATCGATGCTCAAACTCACTACGGTCATCGACAATGGCTTCCTCCCAATCTCACCCGGACTCCTACATTGCGTATGCCTTCACCAAGAAGGGCGGGAAATTGGAGAAGCTCTCCATTCCATGGAAGGATCCCCAGCCGGGCGAGGTCGTTATCAAGGTTCTCGCCTGCGCTGTTTGCGGCAGGTGAGTCTGACGACCTCCAAGTCGAGTCCGAGTGCCACTGCTAATATTCGCTCCAGTGATGAGCAGGTTCCCGCCGCAAACCTCCCGATCCAGTACCCCCGTATCCCCGGACACGAGATCGTCGGCGACGTCGTCGCGGTCCCTGCCACCGAGAAGTTGTGGAAGATCGGTCAGCGCGTCGGCGGCGGATGGCACGGCGGTCATTGCATGACCTGCTCCAGTTGCCGCAAGGGCGACTACGTCACTTGCCAGAAAGAGGACATCAACGGTACGTGCATGGCGTTGCTGTCGATGAGTAGGGAGTGGACTCACATGCCGCTTCGTAGGGATATTCAGGGATGGCGGATACGGAGAGTACTGCACTCTCCGGAGCGAGGCGGTCGTTTCTGTTCCTGAGGACATGGACCCCGCTGCGACTGCTCCGCTTTTGTGCGCCGGCGTCACCTGCTTCAGTGAGTTGACGCTGTGGTCGATGTCATGTTGTGCACACTGACGCGTAGCATGAGATGCCCTCCGCCATATGGACGTGGTCCCCCCGGAGTGGGTGGCCATTCAAGGCATTGGGTACGTTACCATTTCCCACGGGTTATTGTATGGTTATTCACTCATGTCTTGGTTCGCAGTGGTCTTGGCCATCTCGGTGTCCAGTTCGCCAAGGCCATGGGGTACCGTGTAATCGCTCTCTCCTCTGGTCCGTCGAAGGAAGCACTCGCGCGCGAGCTCGGCGCGCACGAGTACATCGACGGCTCGAAGGTCGACCAGGCCGAGGCACTGCTGGCTCTCGGCGGCGCGAAGGTCATCATGTGCACCGCGCCTAACGCTGAGGTTATCCAGAAGTTGCTCCCTGGTCTCGCTATCGACGGTACTCTGCTCTTGATCGCCCTCGAGGGCGCCCCCATCACCGTCTCTCCCAGTACGTGACGGCTAGCGCACTTCACCGGTGCCAAACTGACCATGCAACTGTTTCAGTTGCTCTGCTCGGCAAACGCAACAAAATCCGGGGTTGGGTGTGCGGCGACGCGAGGGACAGCGAGGACACCCTCACGTTCGCGAAGGCGCACAACATCAAGGTCATGTTCCAGAAGTTCTCGCTGGACCAAGCTCAAGAGGCGTACGACCACCGCTCGACTGCGCGTTTCCGTGCAGTCATTGTACCGGGTCTCTAAAGGGATTGTGTAACAGGAATCTAGTAGATGTGTGTTAGGAAGGATCGAGATGTGGCCATCAATTAAGAGCCTACTTACTAGGGGCTTTCGAGGATGTAACGGTTCTGTTATTCGTCCTCGCAGTGCGGCCCCTACTCCAATGCGCAGGGATGGAAAAGCGAAGTGTACCCTGCAGTCTCTCCCCAGAGCTCCGGTACATGGCACAAGGTTGCTTGGAACTCCGAGTCGGCCGTTGCCGTACGACACACTTGGGGGTGAGCGCGCTGCTACGCACGCCCGGTCCGATTCCACCTGTTAGTCTTGTAATAATACTGTATTAGTCGCTTGTAATCAGCGTACTTACTAGCGCTGTATAGCACAGCTTGTACAATTGTTGATCTAATCATTGTATGTGTGTAAGTAATGGTCGTGTTTAATCAAGCTGTCCGTTCCTGTCTAAGTACTCAGTAAATAAGTCTGACCTCCTCCCCCGCTGGTAGGATTGATTGAACGACGACACCAAACGGACTGGTTTGGACGCTGTGGCAGATGCAGGGACACAAAAGAAAATAAGTAACACGTGACTGCAGGACAGAGGCCGGAAAGGAACGGGTGACTGGACGGATGAACCCGGGTGATACAAAAATCATGTGACCTCAGCCAAATTCAAGGAGATGATAACCGATTCCAGTGGAATCGGAACATCGTGATGGCAAGCGCGCAGGTACACAACTTGAACTCGACAATCCAAACTTGTGCTGCGATGGTCTTCCGCTGCCTCGCTGTGCATCTACAGTAGAGCTTGGATGATAGCCGGATCCTGATCGTGTCAGATATGACAACTCGTCAGAGATGTGACGGTATGTCCTGCGACTCTATCTGAGAAAAAGCGGCCACGAACGAGCGTGGATCACTCACCTGACTGCCGCGCTCGGTCTCATGGTGCGTACGTATCTCTCTCTTCCTGAGGCGGCGCCCTGTATCTGAGAGGATGTCTCCAATTCAGGTCACCCGCGTTACCCGGCTCTCCAATTGACCATGAAGACGCTGCGCCAACTGTCAACAAGTACCCTTCTGCACCCCTACGGTGCGTGTCGCGGCGGCCACCCGGCGGTCGATGGTCGCTAGATATGTCAGATAGGAAGCCTTGTGTGCCGGCGGCCATCGGCGCGTGGACCACCCAGGCGGCGTAGTCGCCACTGCACAAGCAAACGGAGAGACGTCCTATGAGAAGATCCGTCCGGGAAGAGTTACTGCCCGCCGCTGGCAGCGTAATTCGAAACTCTGAAGGTTCAAGCTGTCCAGCAGGGTCTTTGGTTCAGCATGAAGTGTTGTTGCTGACGCGTTTGAAGTACCATATATACGTGTCTGTTGCAAGCCGTGCTATACCGCTTGCAGAAGTCCCAGCCACACCTTCATGTCAACCATGGTGCGTTCTATCCCCGATGCTTTACATGATCCCATGCGTCTCGCTCACATCGTCCAGAGTATCTCCGGGACCAGCGCTCAGCATGCATTCTTCGTCGCTCCGAAGGAACGCGATCCCTACGTCTACCAAGTGGGACTCGGAAACCGCTTTGCTTCTGAGGCCATGTACGCAAATCTCAAGCATGATTACTGAGGTTGTCCATGTTCATATCTGTATGAATAGTCCCGGTACGCTTCCAGCTGCACAGAACAACCCTCAGAAAGCGAAGTATGACCTCTACACGGAATCGGTTAGTCGGATTCAATATTCTTACCAATTTGAGGTCGTCCGCTGACCAGAGTTTGAAATTCGCGCGTAGTTGAACGGCACTCCATTCGTCACTCCTCGTCGGGACAACCAGTCAGCGTGAGCGTTCATGTGCTGCGTGGCTCATTGAAGCGTTGATTAACGTCCTGACAGATGGTTGTACCGTATTCGACCTTCTGTCGCTCACCAAGGATTTACTGAATTGCCCGATAATCCCGATGTGCGTGGACTGAGGGGCAGAGGTTGATGCACGGAGTAGCTGACACCGAGGATGCAGCTCGAGTCCAATTTCCTTCCGTTGAACCCTAAGGTGCACTTCAGTCCCACACAGCTCGCTTGGCACCCTTTCGACATCCCATCGGAGAACTCCAAGACCGACTTCGTCTCCGGCCTGAAGACCATTGCCGGGAACGGCGATCCCACTCTGCGCGAGGGTCTTGCCGTGCATATCTTTGCAGCGAACGAATCCATGGGAAAGCGAGCGTTCGTTAATAGCGACGGCGACTTCCTCATCCTCCCGCAGCAGGGCCGCTTGGACATCCAAACCGAGTTCGGGAGGTACGTACCTGCCCGGGTGCATTCTGACTCATTTTGATGCTAAACTTGTGTACAATTACATAGGTTGATGGTTCGGCCAGGTGAACTGGTCGTCGTTCAGCGGGGCATCAAGTTCAAGGTCGGTCTGCCAGACGGTCCCAGCCGCGGATGTGGGTAAATCGTCTTCGAGGCTGCACGCAGATAACTGAGGACGTCCACAGATATCCTCGAAATCTTCGGCTCCCACTTTGAGCTGCCTGACTTGGGTCCATTGGGTACGCACGGCCTGGCGAACCCTAGAGACTTTGAGAGTCCGGTTGCAAGCTTCGATCTCGACCAGTCCCCTTGGGAGGGTGCGTCTGCGGCTGTCTTCAATGCTCTGTCGTGTTGGGCTCACATAAGTGTAGTCGTCTACAAGGTCGGAGGAAAGCTTTTTTCGTGCAAGCAAGAGCACACACCATTCGATGTGGTGGCATGGCATGGAAAGTGCGTACATCGTCTAGCTTCTGCGTCTCACCAGGACGTATCTCACAGCCAACATCCGTTCAGTTACGTGCCTTACAAGTACGCCATGGAGAAGTTTGTCCACGTCGGCAGCATTCAGAGGGATCACATCGATCCCTCTATCTTCTGTGTCCTCACGGCAAAGTCGAAGACGCCCGGAGCGCCGCTCGCCGACTTCCTGATCTTCAGCGGGCGGTGGGACGTTGCGACCGGCACATTCAGGCCACCTGTATGTAATCGTATACTCTTGTTTCACCATTTGGAGGACTGACATGCGTGTTCCCTACAGTACTACCACCGGAACTGCGCGAGCGAGATGATGGGCCTGATCTACGGCGGCTACGGAGGACGAAGCGACGAGTTCGCCCCTGGGGGCTTCAGCTTCGAAAATGGCTTCTGCCCGCACGGTGGTGAGTCGTTCTCGAGAGTCTCCTGTAAGTGGCAAGTTCGCTTACGTCCTTGCATGTCCAGTATCGTATGACGAGTTCAAGAACGCCACCGAGGCCGAACTCCAGCCTATGAGAGTCCACGAGGGGACACTCGGTAAGATCTTCACAGCTGATGACCATGATTCCACGCTCACTTCCGTACTAGCCTTCATGTTTGAGTCGAGCATGCAAGTCACCATCACTGACTACGCCATGAAGAGGTCGGGGAAGCTTCATGGTAAGCATGTCTATAACGACGACAGCAGCGCGCCTCTGACCGTAGTTCCCTAGAGCACGAGCCGAAGATGTGGGACAACCTCAAGGGTCAGTTCGTCAACCACCTCGACCAGATCAATGCGGACCTCAAGGCGGCGGGCTTGCCTCCGCTTGGCACCAAGCCTTGAGGAGCGGTCGAAGTTGCATGGTACGTCTCAGGGCTGTCGTGCGTTCCGGGTTGGCTTGTGTAACGAGAGGTTACGATGTACTACTGAGATGTAATTGTAGCCGTTGCTCGTTTCTAACACGCATACTGTTTCGTACGTGACCGAGCTGTGAGACCGTTCGCCGATCTCCCGCATCGCAGCGACGACGACATGGTGCGAGCGTCGAGCCGCTCAAGCTCCTACTTCCCCGGTGGACCGGTCGGAGGAGTAAATGCGCATTTCTGTCAACGCGTTCGAGTGAGTATGGTACGTCCTGTTCTCCTCGCTCACCACTGGCAGGTCACTCACTCCGCTCGTACTACAGATGAAATCGCCACAACAGTCCTCGGACGTCGTGCAGTCGGTGCCAATGCACCTAGTATCGACGCAGTACTGGGCAATACGTCCTCAACGTTGTGTCTTCATCAACTAGGAGGGACAGAACGAAGGAGAGCTCACCCCGTTGTCCGCGCGAGGGTAGAACGGCACGCAGGTGCAACTCGGACTTCTGCAATCCGTGTCGCTGCAGTAGAGCGCACCGTTCGGGCACTCCGGATTCATGCGACTGCCAGTGGGGTTCCGAGTCAAGCTGCCTATGGCACTTCCAACGTGAGCTGCAACAAGGGCGACGAGGAGGAGAGACCAGACGGCCATCATGATGTCGGTGCCAGACGAATGGCTGGTGGCGATAATAGTGAGTGGGTTGCGTCGCATGCCAGTGTGGGATTACTACTTGTATGGTCGACCGACACTGCAGTTTCCGGGCCTTGGCATGCCATGGTCGTCCACGATGGCATTCGCCATCCACATTTGGCCACCCTACTTCCTCCCGAGGCGAGGAGCATGGAAGACCTGCCCCGCATTTTTTCCTTCCCTCCATCGGGAGCGGCGGCGTATGCGTAAGCCAAGGGCGTAATCCGCGCACATGCGAGGCAACTGCAACGCACGGATAGAAGGTCATATGGCCGTGCTTCTGAACGACACTCGCAGGCGGGGACTGAAGATGTGGTCGTTCGGTACTTGCAAGCGAGTTCGGTCAGTGACCTCGCAGAGTTTCACAGTTGGACTCGTATTGTACATACGTATGGTTACAGGGGCTTGGGTCCGAATGCTACAAACATCAACGACAAGTACCGTGAGCGACATACGCTGCAAAGAGGCTGGTCAGTGGTCAAGGGGTACTGGTACATATACTATACAACTCTGAGCATGCCTATCGGCGACACGAGTGGTTTGAACAAGGAAGACGAAAGAGAACGACGACTACGCCTACGCCGGCACCCAGACCTGGCGAGCCGGTTCACCAGGACATCGACTTCGCCCCCTTGCGCTTCCCGAACATCGCTCCCCGCATCATGAGTTGCTGATCCACGTGCTTTGCATATGCCTTCCACTTGCGGCTCTTCGTCCGCTGCCCCTCCGCGTCGACGTCGCCCGCGTACGGCCCCGAAGCCCGCTTCTCGCGGTATACACGCGACAGCTCCTCCGCCAGCGCCCACACCCACCGCCGTGCGCGCATCGCCGGTGTGCGATGGACCTGCGAGAGATACAGGTACCAGTCGGCGTCGATCGAGGAGTGGTTCGCGTGTGCCATGGCGACGAGCGAGCAGTCTGCTGCGTCCGTCGAAGGCTCCGTGGGGGCAGAACCATCGCTGGAGGCTGCCTCGCCCGGCTTGTCCCCTGCGACAGGGCTCGTGGGTGTAGTCGGAGACGTCGGGGAGGTGGCGGCGGGAGGTGGCGGGTTGCGCTTCACGAACCCTGCATATTCCACGCTGGTCGGGACAGCCCACCCAAGCTCCAGTACGCGAGTGCGAGCTTGCGCCTGGAAGATCGTGAGTGCGTGGCGCCGGAGGGTGCGGCACGTGGAGAGGATGTTGACGAAGGACCTGTTGTCGAGGTAGGGCAGCAGTACGTGCAGCACGTCGAGCGGCTGGGTGGTGATGACGTCCTCTGTCGGCTCCGGGAGGGGCCCAAGGGAGGAGATGCGCGTCGGAGCGACCTGAGGACGGAAGCGCGGGAAGCTGCATAAAATGTGATAGGGAGTTATCAGTATAGGTTTCGGCCTGCGCTGTTCGTGAACAGAACGTACACATCGGGTCGGACGGCGGTCCAGTCAAGGTTGCGGCGCTTCCATTCGAGCCAGTCGAAGTCAGGAAGTTCGCCACGTTTGGACCAAAGGGCCTCGATGTCTACGCGATTGTGTGCGCCCGCGCCGAGGACATCTTCGTACTTGAAGTCCGGGAGCCTCCCGGCATGGACGCCGTCCATCGGGGGCCCGACGATCTGCTCGAGAAGGGAAAGTTCGATGAGGTTGTCCGGGCTGTTCTCCGATAAGCCGAGGTGATGGCGCAAAATAGTAGCGCAATGGGGATGCAGCGCTATGAACTGAAAGACACAAGGCATGATGAGAGGCGCACGAGGCGGAGAACTCTAACAGGTGTAGCGTCAACGCACCGTTGTACCGTTGGTCTCCCAGATGATGTTGATTATCATGTTGCTGTTGTTGATCGTGAAGTTGTTGTTGTCTGGCACGGAGAGGGCGGTTAGTACAAGACCGCCCAAGGCCGGGCACTGGCACATGCTGCGACGGACCCATGTTTACGAGGTCAACGGCAAGGCCGAATACATGCTGGCCCATACCAAATGCGTGCTTCATGTATAGGACCTGCTTTTCGGAGAGCACCCCAGGCGGCGGCCAGCGGGGGTCAACTGAGTGGCTACTGGGGGTAAAGGGGAGGCGGCAGAGAGAGCAGGACATGGTGGTCGCAAGCCAAGGTAGGCACCGCGAGGACTCAAGCAGGTTGCGGACGATGGGTGATTATAAGCTGATCTGGTGAGCTTCGACTTCTGCGTCAGGATTGTAAACAAGAAGACCCCTTTTGGATTACAAGGTACTCGCCAAAGGCTCGTGCACGTCGATCTTCCGGGGAAGCTCCTGCTGCGCGGGTCAATTATGGGATCCTGTTGATGTGGATATAATGGCTGTTGTGACGGTTGTGCGGCGGACAATAGCCATGGCTAAATCTAGGTGCGTTCACAAAGGCGAGGCTGAGAATGGCGGCCGGAGCGTCTGCACTAGGTTCCAGGGGCCTGAAGCAAGTCACAATGGCAATACTTATACATACTTGGGCTGCCGGTCTGGCATTGTGGTTCAAGTTGGACGACGTCGAGAGCAAGCTGGGGCCAGCGCTCGGCGCGCCCTTTCTGTTCTGAATCGCGTGCTGATGCGGCGTCAGATACCTATGTGTGCAGCGACGATACGAAACGGCAGACACGAAGGAGTCAGGCGCAAGGGCGAGAGAGTGGGACAACACGCGGAGGCTCATGCTACCGTAGGTACGGTGATATGCTGCAGTCTGCTGACATTGACGTTCTTGACAGTTTTACGTCGCAAACCTTGAGCTTGAGCTCGAGCGTCCATCATAGAGGCTAAGTATACTTATATGAAGGCCGTGGGGCAAGCTCAACACATATTCGGTTGCCTCTGAACCACTGGTCCGCGCCCGCGACTCCCAGCATGAGTGTTGTAACTGATCCTCCTACCAAGGAAACGAGCGTCCGCTGCAACGCACAAGGCGACCGACGCACGCTATGTTAGCCGCAATGAGAGGCTCGCCCTACCGGGCGGGCGAACGTTGGCCTATTCCCACTCCGGCCCACCAGATAGCCGACTCGTCGTGCTTTGGTGCCATGGAGGCTTCAACTTCGGGGATGCCATGAACACGCCCCAAGCCTTCCGGGACCGGAAGGTCCACTTCATCGCGCCAGATCTCCCCGGGTGGGGCGAGACGTCTCCCATGCCAGCCGGCACAACCTTTCCAGAAGTGCTCCTCTCCGACCTTCGCGTTCTCTTCGAGCACCTCTACCCTGCCTACCATGTTGCGGCCTCAGCACTGCACATCTACGTCGCGGGCGTGTCTGACGGCACGTGTGCCGCGCAGGTCGTCTGCGGGGCGCCGTACGACAGCTTTCCATATGGCCGCCAAATCGTCGCGATACTCCTCGTTGAGCCGCTGGTGCAGTTCTGCGAGGACGTGCACTACAGCCGGTCGCTGACCTGGGCCGCTTGGGTATGCGTTGGCCCCCCCGCACACATCCTCCCGTTCAACCTCGTAGCGCGGATGTTGAAATATGCTACCCAGCCCCATCTGAAGGACGTGCCGAGTGCAGAGAAGACGCTGCGCGCAGATATCATCGGCAAGATGGCGAAGGATGAGAAGGTCGAGTTCGCGGAGTGGCGGGCACGCGCGGGGGTACAGGAGGGAGAGTTTGTGCGCTGGATGGCGGAGAGGATGGTAAGGAGCGTGTCCAAGTCGTGGGCGGGCCTCCTAGGGATGGCGGATGTGTTGCATGCAGACTGGGGGTTCAAGATCAAGGACCTCGACGAGGATCATGCAAGGAAGAAGGTCATCACATCAGCAAAAGGGCACATTCTCTTATATCACTTGGAGACGCTTAATCACTCTTGCTCAGACTTCCCCAGAAGATCTCAGACGACTTAGTCCAGAAGGTTCATTCTCTTACTCAAGACAGGTTCAAGTCACACCAAGGCCCCCGTAAGACAGTCTAAGAGCTACAGATACAGCACCCCACCAGGCGTGTCCGCCAAGTGTCCGCCTCTTCGCCGCCTCTCTTACCACCCAAACGCTGCGATCCGAACACATGATCGCACAACGCCTCCTGCCTCCCACATCCTGCGCTCTGCGAATCTTGTACGCTGCCACCTCGCGCGCATCTGCGACGCTCCACACCACGCCAGACCTCTATACACCCGGACGAGCTCTTCCATGGCCAGAAGACCGAGTGGACTGCGCATACTCACGGCCGCTGGAGTCACGACATGGAGGAGGCGACGCTTGCGCGCGGCCACGAGAGGTACATAACGTACTTACCAATTTATGTGCGCAACCGCGTGACGGAGACGAGCACCGTCGGTGGTCACCGCTGGAAGCGAAACGATCGGGCGGAGTGCGGGGAGGCGGCGGCGGATGAGATACAGATCCCGCACGACAACAGCTATGCATCCTGACTCACCGTTTGAAACGCAGATGTGCCGAGCATACGCTGCGCTGACTCAGAACTCCCTGTATTGACATAAGTCGTCTCTGCAATACAAAGATGATTCGTCGATTAGTTGCACCGAGCTAGTGTGTATGAACAACGCTCACCTTATCACTTTCCTCAAATCCCGAGGCACCCTCTAGTGGACAGGACCGTAACAAGGCCGGCGCAGACGACGGCGAGTTGTGCTAATAGACCACATGAGCAAAATGTTGGCTTAGAGACGACGACGGGTTGAACTCACAGAAGGAGATAGACCTCAGCAGAGTCTCTTGAGTGCAGGGGACGGTGGTAGAAGCAGGACAAAGGGCGTTGGGACTTGTGGGCTCGCCGTTGCCACCCTCTAGACGCCCTGTGTAAACAATCGTCAATAAATGACTTGACGAATTTTCTCGAGCTTCCTTCGGCGCTACACGCTTGTCCTCGTCGCCCCTTGGTCGCCCCAGGTCGCCCCCAAGCCGGCACAAGCGAAATCAATGACGCAAGTATGCACCAGTTGATATCAGACACATCAAGGCTCTAAGACTCGGCCAGGAAGTGCCCTTTTCCTGATGCCATGATCGTCGCACGGGGGCAGACAAAGACGCTCGACTACCTCGTGAAGAACTATCGGAACACGAAGGTGGTCGAGGTTGCGGGCGGGGACTTGGTGGGGGCGTGGTGCATAGATCTGATATGGGAGGAGACGTTTGCGGAGCTGGAACCTGAAGGAGGTTTGCCCTCGGCTTGAGGGGACCGTCTCTGCTTGGGTATGCATCGCGACGACTCATTAACATTGCCTGGGAAAGTCTCGCTATTCCTGGTCACGAGAAGTGAACAGGTCTTAGCCTCAGTATATGCAAAGTCTTTCGGGGTGGGAGAGCATGCTTTGGTGTTTCAGGTGGACAGGATAGGTATGTAGATTCCACGATCGTGAGCATATGTACTGAAAGGGTGGGCTCCTCGCACGCCCGTGGCTGCATTGTGCGGCCCCGCTGGCGTGTCTGAGAGTGTTCGCAGGCGACGTTGGAAGGGGGTGACCTTGGTCCCGACACTAGATCCTGGAGATCTTGTCAAATTTCTATGGTCCGCCTCCCGTCCGGTATGCGTTGCGCGTGCATCTGAATTGGAGTCGAAGACTCGTACAATTGCAAAACCACGAAGTAGCGGCCTAGTGAGAGCGGGCGAAAGCCCGCCCGAGTTGGCCGCTTGCCATCTCTCCATTCACCCGCTGTTTAGCGTGACTTAGAAAGCAAAACTTGGAGTCCAAGTCCGTGACCAGGTTTGCCCGGAGGGGCTATGGCTTATGCAATAACCAGTAGTAAATTGTCGTGAGTCGGATGATTGGCTCCGAGGTGACATCGTCCGCCAGACTTGACAAGTCACCTAAAAGCCGGTCGCCGACGACACGCCCCATAGTGTCCCTGTTACTTACCTGATACTTATCGCTGGGCCGACGAGGTGTTAGAGTCGCATCTATTTACCTGAGCTACTTGTTTAGCGTAGTCGGCTCTTATCAATCTGTTCTCTGTTCCCTGACGGTGAGTCTCAACGCAGCCTAAGACACCTTCAGCAGACATGCACATACTAAATGAGACCAAAAGTAATGACTCACCAACTGCATCGGCCTTGTCATGCTGGGTCCGATGGTGAAGCATTGAAGGCCTGTGGAGAACACGGTGTACTGTGTTAGTACACTGTTCGCATCGACGACGAGGACATCACACTCACCAACTGATAGCATGCAGGCCGCCGTTGTACATAGATCCTCGTGCACTATCCAAACCTGTGGGATATGCAGTCATCCCGCCCGTGACCGCAAGGGTCTGCAACCACAGCTCATCAGCGACTGGGAGGCTGTTCCCACTCCCACTTCTTCCCCGCCGTCCGATACCATCCGGCCTGCCTTACACGGGCATTAGGAAGGCACGAGAGAGGGTCGTACTCAGATGGTGGACAGCCAGAGCGCGACAGCGAGAAAACAATAATGAAGCAAGCGTCGTGAAGCGAAACGACAACGTCTCAGCTGCACAGCCATCCAGCCGTGCATGTCACGCGCTTCTGTGCGGGGCTTGCGTATGCATACAGTACTAAGGTAGGACTACAGGTGCTCGGATCGTGCTACAAAGCATCGACAGTGATGGGGCGACATACGCTACAAGGAGGTCGATTAAGGAATAATGGTACAACTACAACGCATCTCGTACACCTGCCATCGGCAACACGTGGAATCAGTGGACACTGGATCACGAAGAGACGGCTGGATCACGAAGAGACGGTGAGGAAACGACTATGCCAGCCACATGCCAGCGCCCAGTCACGGTGAGTGCGCTCACCAACTCATATTCTTCTCGCCCTTGCGACTCGATAACAATATCCCTCGGATCATGAGCTGCTGCAACACGGTCTGCGCATGCCTCTTCCAAGCGGGACTCTTCGTCCGGCCTCCGTCGGCCTCGAGGACGTTCCCGTACGGCCCCGCAGCGCGCTTGTCGTGATATATGCGCGTCAACTCCTTCGCCAGCGCCCACACCCACCGCCGGCAGCGCATCGCCTGTGTGCGGTGGACCTGCGAGAGATAGAGGAACCAGTCGGCGTCGAAGTGGGAATGTTTCGGGTGCGGCATAGCGACAAGAGAGAAGTCGAGTTCGTCCGTCCAAGGCTGAATGGAGGTGGACTCTTCCCTAGACTCGGCTTCACCCGCCTTGTGTTCTGTGGGGCTCGTGGGCGTGGTCGGCGAAGTGGCGATGGGAGGTGGCGGGTTGCGCTTCACGAACTCTGCATATTCCACGTCGGTCGGGACAGCCCAGCCTAGCTCAAGTACGCGTTTGCGGGAGTGCGGCTGAAAGATCGTGAGCGCCTGATGGCGGAGAGTGCGGCATGTGGAGAGGAGGTTAACGAAGGACCTGTTGTCGAGATAGGGCAGCAGTACATGGAGCACGTCGAGCGGCTGGATGGTGATGATGTCCTCTGCCGACTCCGGGAGGGCCCCAAGGGAGGAGATGCGCGTCTGAGCGACCTGAGGACGGAAGCGCGGGAAGCTAAAATGGAACGGGAAGTCATCAGCAGATATTCAGACTGCTTTGTTCATGTACAGAACTTACACATCGGGTCGGACGGCGGTCCAATCAAGGCCGCGCCGTTGCCATTCGAGCCAATCGAAGTCGGGACGCGAGTCGCCCTCTTTCGACCAGAGGGACTCAATGTCTACAGTCATCCACCGCTCGTTGGGACACCACCTGTCCTTGGGACAAATGCTTCTACAAGCGAGTGTACATGCGGTAAAATCGTTGAAAAATACACATTAGATCGGTGATACTATGCCCCTACGGTATATCTGTTCCGGTGACATGTAGAGCCTCGAATGGTCAGTTATCCTGCATAGATATGTCATGGAGTGGCCCTCCGGGAGGCATTTGCTGGATTCGCTATGGTTTGGCCATTCCAACTTGTGCCGGGTGGGTGAAGATAACATACAACGAGCCAAAGTGGTTTTATGTGGTTGTTATTTGGGTGGTAGAGATCGTACGCCATAAGACCGGATTGCCGGACATTCGAGCCTGTGAATTACACGCACCACGTGACCTCGTTAGGACGCGTCGCGTCGCGCGCTCTGCTGTGGCTTTTGCCTTCGATTCAAGCTCGTCTGCTGCCTCCTGCCAGCACAACGTGACTTTGTTGAGTTAATACATGCCTTCCCACCAGGGTTCATCAGTAAACCGCGATATTTATTAGTGGACTTACCTCATCTTAGCACGACTTGGAAACCCAATAAGTCCCCTAAGACGGGCGTTTAGGGCCCGTGGCTGTGTCCTCCCAAGTGACCCCAAAGTCCGGCTTCAGCCCTCCCTTTCGTTCTCGCTCAGTTTCTGTCCGTCTTCCTTGCGAATCAATGCGTATGGCCATTGCATGTGCAGGTACGAGCTCTCAAAATTTCAGAGAGAACCGCGCAAGGGAGTGGCGATATCGCCGGCGCTTGAAATCTGCTAATAGCTGCTAAGAGGCATAAGTCAACTAATAAATATCGCGAGTTACTGATGTTCGCCATGCAGGTCTGCCGGGGGCATCGACACTCACTAGAATACACCCTCTTGGACCTCCACCTGCCCATGGTCGGGAAAAGCGACTCCCAAGCCCTCCAGCGCCGTAAATATCTAGACCACCATGCTCAGCTCATGCAGACCGCTGTAGAACTCTATCGGAAGAACACCGAGCTTCCGAAGGCCGAGCAGAAAAGCCTCCAGGCTGTCTGTGTGGAGGTGTCCTCTGCACACCTTGACAAAACAGGCGAGTGGATTAAACTGAACAAGAACACCCTTGCTCGCCTATCCGCGGACTCGTCCTATCGTACTCTCTCCGAGTTCAATGCAGAGAAGGGCTGGTTGCATCCGGAAGAAGCCAATTACATTGTCGAGTATGTGATTGAGCTTGCCAACCGGGGCTTTCCACTCAGCCACCGCCGGCTAAAGGAGGTTGTCGATGACCTTCTGCGGAAGAGGCTGGGACCTGACTTTCCTGGGGTAGGACAGAACTGGACAGACCGCTTTGTGACAAAGCATCACACCTGCCTTGGCAGGTATTGGTCCCGGTCCCTCGAGTCAAAGCGCGGCCGCGCTGTCAATCCGACTACGCACAAGGAGTGGTTTGACCTGCTCGAGGCCACCATCAGGGATAACGGGATCGAGCCGGATTGCATCTACGGGTCTGATGAGGTTGGGTTCTCGACTTCGCTGGGACAGAAGGAGCGGGTGATTGGTGGGAAAGGCAAGACAGTCCAGCATCAGGTCCGGGATGGGAACCGCGAGAACATCACCGTCATTCCGACCATCTGTGCTGATGGAACTGCAATCCCACCGCTCGTGATCTTCAAGGGGAAGGCATTCCAGGTTAGGTGGTTGCAAGACAATCCCCTGAACGCCTCGTGAGTGTGTTCAGATCCCGTGCAGAGCCCCGGGCTGACGACATACAGGATAGGACACTCTCAGAAGGGGTGGACTGATGGTGAAATTGGTGTCGAATGGATCAAGCACTTTGACCTATACACGAAGCCCAAAGCACACGGTCGGCCACGGCTTCTGCTAGTAGACGGCCACAATTCACATTACACCCTTGCCTTCCTCCTTTACGCTATCGCAGCGCATATCATTGTGCTATGCTACGGCTCGCACACAACCCACGTGTACCAGGGACTCGATGTTGTCGTCTTCGGCATACTGAAGACCTTTTGGAGGGAGGAACGTGATCGCTGGGAGCGTCAAGGGAACAAGAAGGTGACGAAGGAGAACTTCCTCATCATATACAGCCGTGCCTGGATCCGCACGGCGACCCCTGAAGTTGTCAAGTCTGCATTCGAGAAGACGGGTGTCTGGCCACTGAACCGCAACCGCATCTCGATGCAGGTCATGGCACCAAGCCGGGAGACCTCCTACCGGGGTTCTCTGTTGTTTACGCCACCATCACCAGTCCGTGCAGTCGCCGAGGCTCTCAGCCAGTCTCGGAGCAGCCAGAAACGACCACGTGCAGGCACACCTTCGAGCTCTTCAAGCTCAGATGCGGAAGAGGAGAACATTGATCCATTACTCCGGACACTGAAACATACCATGGAATCCAGCTCTCTCGCATTCCTCACATCCTCCGAGCCTATCCAATCCACCTCCCACCTCCCTGACTTCAACCACCCACCCATCCCACCCATCCCACCCCTCCGTATCCCCGAACCGGTGACGGAAAACGAGCGCATCTTGGCGGAGCGTCTGAACGCGATGCAGACGGAGTTGTCGTCCCATCGCACGACGATCAATGATCAACGCGCGATGATACTCCTGCAATCCGAGTACGTGGACTCTGTCCGGCATCAGCTGGCGACGTCGGAACAGAAGGCGGCAAAACCGTCAGGGCGCGGGAGGTTGAACGCTGACGGTATGCCCAAGGTGCTGACTGCGGATGCATTTGTTGCCCGGGTGAAGGAGCATGAAGCGGCTCAGGTGACAGCAGCATCGGAGAAAGTCGAGCGGCGACTGGAGCGTGAGCGGAGGACAAAGGAGATAGAAGAGTGGACGAGATGCTCAGCAGAGCGGAAGAAGGAGAACGCAGAGATAACAGCCCGCTACGAAGCAGCTGTGGAGGAGTGGCGCACTGAGCAGGAACAAGCTCGGGCAGAGAGGAGGCGAGCAAGATGGAAGAAGCCAGAGAGGAAGGAATTCCCCCTGTTGCCCAAGATTCCCAAACCACCAGCACGGAAGAGAGCGAAGCAGGTCGAGGTCGACGAGGAGGAGGACGAGGAGTCGAGCAGCGCGGAGGAATGACCTGCGCGGGAAAGCTGACACGCTCACCGGAAAAGGGAATTTTGGCTGTCCCAAGGACCGGGGAACAGAGTTTCTTGATCTCGCATTGTCCTGCCCCCTCCGCACTCACTTCTGCATGTTTCCACGTAAAATATATTCTTGTGATACCTTAGACCTGTACGAACGTGTCCGTGGTACTTTGTATTGCTAATGAGCAGGTGCGGCCGAGCAATCTGTCTCCGGAATTCGGTGTCCCAATGAGCGGTGGATGACTGTATGCGGCTCTGGTCGGCCGCGCCGAGGACACCTTCATAGTTGAAGTCTGGGAGCCTGCCGGCATGGAGGCCGTCCATGGTGGGGCCGACGATCTGCTCGAGCAGGGAAAGTTCGATGAGGTTTACGGGGCTGTCGTCTGGCAAGCCGAGCTGATGACGTAGGATGGTAGCACAGTGGAGGTGGAAGGTGAGGAGCTGGGACAGAAGACGTCAGAACTAGAGGAGGGTGATGCAATGGTCGATGTCGACATACTGTTTTGCTGTTGGTCTCCCAGACTATGTTCACGACAATGGCGGCGTTGTTGACTGCGAAGTTGTTGTTGTCTGAAGGTTGGTCAGGACGAGGCTGCAACGAACACTCGGTAGACGACAGACCCATGTTGACCATTTCTAGGGCAAGGCCGACTACGTACTGGCCCGCGCCAAAAGCATGCTTCAAGTAGAGGATCTGCTTTTCGGAGAGCACGCCGGGCGGAGGCCAGCGCGGGGCGACGGAGATGGTGCTGGGGGTATAGGGGAGGCGACAGAGGGAGCAGGACATGGTGGTCGCAGGGCGAGACGGGCGGTGGGCATCGAGGAGACTGCAGTGGACTTATAGCTGGCTGATCTGAGAGCTTCTGCGTCACGAATGTGAAGAAGGGAGCCCAGTTTGGACGGCTGGCATGCGGGTTCGATTGTCTCGCCGGATTCGGGTGCCCCCGCAGCATCCACTGTCCCTGTCTTCTCCATGCCGACGCTGTGGGGCACAATAGACACAGGGCCGCGGTCACAAAAGGGCGAGCGGGGAGCTGTAGCGCGTGCAGCTGCTGCAGCTTCTCAGAACGCGTCGCGTCACGCTTCCATTAACTCGCGTGACATACCGCCGTCACGCTGGGCGCGGGCAGTGCCTCCCTCCTGCTCTTCTCTCTCTCCCACCACTTCCCTCGCCTCCTCGACAGCCAGCGCAGCGCAGATGCTCATGGCGGCCTCGGACACCTTGGACGGACCCTGCGGTGGTGAGAACACAAGTGGTCACATCCTCCAGGCGCACACACTCACCTCCGAGTTGCTCCACCAGAGATGTCACCAGCACCCATCCTCCCGCCGGAGCTCTGGGACTGCGTTCTCGACCATCTGCACGACGACAAGCCGTCTCTCCGCCAATGCTCCCTCGCTGCTCGCGACTGGCGGCCCCGTGCCCAACACCACCTCTTCCGTTCAATCTACATCGACTGGTCCACCTGCGATGCCTTCACCCGCCTCCTCCAGTCCAACCCATCTCTTGGCTCACACGTAGCCAACATGGAGATTGAAGGCGCTTTTGGCTTCTTCTCGTTAGACCGCCTCCACGGCATCACCCTTGACAAGTGGCTCCGCGCAACCCCGCAACCCTCTCCCATTTACTTGGCAATCTCACCAAGCTCGACCTCGCCTTGATAACTATCGATGTTGAGCTTGTCCGATGCGTCTTTGGCAGCCTTACTACCGTCACTCAGCTTACGCTATATGCCTGCGCTCTCACCAGCTTCGACGCCTTCGTCGAGCTCTTCTTTTCCTACCCCAACTTGAAGCGCCTCAACATCGCCTGGATCCAAGAATGGGAAACGTCTCAGAGCCAGGACGCTCCCCTTCCACAGGGCGTGGTCGTCCCACAGCTCGAGGCCGCTGTATTCACCAGCACCCGCGACAACCTCAAGGTCCCCAGATGGCTCATCTCGCACGGCCTGCATCGCTCTATACACACCATCACCTTCTGGCGCGTCGAATGGCAGCACTTCTCCGCCATCTCCCTCCTCCTCTCCGCCCTCGCGCCCACCCTGCGTTCCTTGCGAGTCGGCTGGGACCACGCCGCCACCCCAGACGACTGGTCCCATCCCGTGATGACCCCCCTTCCTCACCTCACGTCTCTTACTGTCGACTTCTCCACGGGGCGCGCCGTCACCATCCCATATACCCTCTTCCTCCTCTCGCGCCTCTCAGTGCCCGCGCTGCACACGCTCACGTTCGCCATCACATGCAAGGACGCCACAACGGCCCAGGAGGTGCCGTGGGCCCGTCTTGCGGAGGCGTCGGCGCGCATTGCGCGCACCGCTCAGCTGAGGCGCGTCGTGGTGAACGCGGGTGTGCGAGACGAGGCGGACGGGGTCAATCCGGTGTTCCCGGGCAGACAGCTCCCGCTCGAGATCTACGAGCTGATGGAGGCGAGGTTGCTGGACGCGTTCGTGGCGCAGGGCCTGGAGCGGATGGTGAGTTTCGTCGTCAGGGGCGAGGTTTGATGTTGAAGCTTGGACCGACGACGCGGTCCCATCCGGGGAGTTTGCTGCTTCAATTTGTCTGTATGCCAGGTACGGGTTGACCCTTCTGAGACCTTGTAAGTTATTTCGCTGCGCTCCTTCACCGTCATCCATTGATTCGCTATCGTGTCTTGCTGTCGTCCATCTATTTGCTCGTTCTCTCGTGTATCGCTAGTATTTATGCTCTATATATGCGTCCTATACCGGTCTCAATGCGTTCGTCCCACAGCTATGATGCACGCCACGGTTCATTGACGTCTTGTTGTAGACTTTGGGACACCTCGCTGCCCATAGGTCGCAAGCATGTCGCGGCGGCACTTCCACGCGGTGCGCACAAAGAGCGAAAGCAACTCAAGGAGGAGCTGTACACCGCCCGCCTGTGAATGTATCCCGTTGCGCTCGGTAGGTAGCATCGTCGTCGATCTGCAATGCAGGACGTGGGCCGCGCCGAGGGGAAAAGGCGTGGATCAATGTGCGGCAGACCCCTAGGCGGCAAGAACTTGGAAGTGAGAGAGGAGTTTGGATTCTGCAGACTGCTGACTACTACATATCCTGGCTAGTACTACAATAAGATAGACGAGAGCCGATAGAGCAATGAACTAGCTACGCAAACGAGTGTGGTAAGTGCAAGCGACGTGTGCGGTCGGTCGTCCGTCCGCAACATGATATATACCTTCCCCCTGGCGTGAGCCGATAACCAAGCCCGACATGTACGATATGACACCTAGATATTCTTCGACGACCGAGAGCAGCGAGTGAGTCCCCCGACCACCGACAGACCTCACAGCTCATGGCGGTGGCGGCGGTGGGCTCGAGCTCTGCACTTGTGCCTGCGCCTGCGCCCGCGCCCGCTCCTTTTCCCTCGCCGCCCGCGCCGCCTCCCTGACCTGCTCCCACCGACTGAGCTCCTCCTTGAGCTTCGTCACGCGCACCTCATGCACCGGATGCGTATCGCCCACCATCCGGCGCGCCATCGTGATCGCAGAGCTCGTGTCGTGCTCGGCCTGCACCTCCGCGCGGGCGGGCGAGCACTCGGCCGTCTGCGGCGTGTCCGCGCGGTGCTCCCAGAAGCTCACCGCCTGGCGCGGGTCGAAGCCGGCGTGGGCGAGCAATCTGCAGTAAGTGGAAGACAGTCGTTGAGTGAGCGCATGTATAGTGCAGCACGGGGAACAGAGACTTCACCTAATTGAGACGACGTCCGCCTCGACCTCTTGCTTCTGGCTCGTGCAGTACTCCTGCAGTTGCGAGAACTCGCCCGCGCCGGCCTTCCACATGCCAGCCAGGGCGTCGTTGATGAACGGACCGACTGGAAATCAAGGTCAGCAACGTGGGCACTCGGAGGACCAGCGCTCAACAACTCACATAGCATAGTGAACGGGAACAAGAATGCACGCAGAGAGTCCGTGACTATGGACATAACGCTGGGCCAGACGATGGAGCCCGAAGAGAGGGTCTCGATGTGATGACTGAGGACGAGATGAGCAAGCTCATGGGCTAACAGCGTAGCGAGCTCTGCAGTCTGCTCCGGGGTAGGAATGGGGTGCGGCGGCGCGGCGGGCCTGATCCCGAATAGTCGGGCCCAGAAAGACTGCGGCGGGGGTGGCGGAGCTTGTGCAGGGTACTTCGAGAGCACTTCATCGATGAACCCGGAGAACACGACGATGCCGCCTCCCCCATCTGGCCCGAACCCATACGAGAACGCATTCGACGAGTCCGGCCTGTCCACGAGTAGGAGAGAATACGGCGGCCCAGCGATAGCATGGGCCGCAGGAGGGTACGTCCGCGCGCAGGACATCTCAGCGAACCGATGGAGCTGCTCAGACGCGCGCGGACGTGGCCGCAGCGGGTAGTCCGCCGGAGGAGGGAGGGGATGTCGTCCGGGCCACAGTCGATCCAGTGCGGGCAGAGCTCTGCTTCCTGCGCAAGGGTGGGGATCACGCTCTCGAGCCGGCGCAGCGTGTCGCGCACCCAGACGAGCCGCCAGTCCGAGGGGGGATGATGCTCGGGGCGCCTTCTGCGGAGAGGATCTCGCCCACGGCGCGGTACCAGCCCGGTCCCGCGAGTTGCGCAGCGATCTCGTCTTCTTCCTCGGGCGACAGGAGGATGACTCGCCACCTGTGTCGCGCAAGATGTCAGCAAGGTGCAAAGTGCGGAGACGGGACACGCTGTCCGTGAAGGAGCGGGAGCACAGAGAACGAAAGCTCACCTTCCGGTCAGCGGCGTGCGCTCTAGACTGGCCATGATAGTCGCCCAGTAGAGGACAAGGGGAGTAAAGATGAGGATGTGGAACCAGATGGTGCGCGTGCGGATCTTGCGCTCGATGCTGGCCTTCTTCTCCTCCCAGTTAGGATGGCCCATCTTGTCGCCGTGCTGCAGCCACTTCTTGGACCGCATGTTCCCAAGGAGCAGGAGCGGCACAAAGGTCAGCCCCACGCGCGCGACCATTCGCGCGAACTCAAGTGCCGTGGATGACTGTCAAGAGGTGGGGGTGCGGGGAAAGTCGAATATAGGGTCAATGAAACGGATACGAGGTCAGTACAAGGGCGCGCTTTCGCGGGTGGCTCGAACTCACTTTCAGCACCGCGGCAAGCACGGGTAATGGGTTAAACTCCCTCTTCGACGTTGCATGGAAGCCACGGACATGACCTATGGACCCCGCGTAACCTGGATACGCATCGGGCGAATGTCGAGGTCCTGCGAGAAGCCCAACGGGTGCGGGATAACGCGGCGCGCCTCGAAGCGCAGATGTCGACAGCACAGAAGGCCCAGAAACTCCGGTGAGATTGCGGGAAAGGGAGGATAGAGTGGAGACGTATTCAGCATTCGGGATGAGCGATGAGGGGTATGCTCGCGATGTTGCGGGGGCGCGGTGGACTGGTGGACGGATGTTCGGGCGGGAGAGAAGGGGCGAGCTGCGGGAGACTGACCGCAACATTGCACATTGTTCTGTGCGCGCGAGGTTGGCGGCCAGGGCGGGAGGAGGAGGAGGAGGAGGAGGAGAGGGGGGATAAGTACGGACTTGCGGCGGGCTGCTCGGATGGGCGTTCGTCACCCTGATGCCGAGGGTCCGAGCCAAACGCAGTGCTGCCCGATCTCCGATCCGACTCATACGTAGACCCTCGTAGACCTGATAAGTGATATATAGACTAAGACACATCTAGTTGTGTAGGCTCGTCTCACAGGCTGTATGAGCGGCACCGCTAAGGACTCGTCTTTCTAACTAATAAGAAACGACACTGTGACTACTCTCAGCGCGACCCACAGGGTCGTGTCGCATCGGAGGACAGGCGGCCTATAAACATGTAGCTATGCTTTGCTTATGCTAACGCTCAGCATGGGATTCGGCACGAGAGGCCATACTGAAGACAGAAATTATTCACGTCGGGATTGAGGAGAAAGAGCGGGATGAACTGACCCTACGCGTATTTAACCTGTATGATCCCGTGTGCATGAGCGGTCGGGAGTCGGTGTTTCAACGTGCTCTCTACGGGACTCCCATCGCCGTGCGCACAGTGTCGCAATCAAGACCGGACATCACGCTCTGAAGCGATCTGTAGCGATTCTTCACTAAAACGACGTCGAGGCCTTCGAGGTTGAACCTCGCTAGTTGCGAGGACGCGATGGAGATGCGGAGGTCGCGTGGACACGGTGAGCAAACTTTCGACAGGAGGACGAAGACCCAGGAGAGCGAGTTATGCTCAGGAACGGAGCGGGACGGAGAGCACTGCACTGTGAGTCTTTCGAGGCTCGTGCATAGAGATAGGTAGAACTGTGTAGTCTCCAGTATGGCTAAAATAAAAGGAAGCGTCAGACAATGCGCGGGGAGATACCCATACAAACACCATGCTCACCAGTAGGATCTCGTGACTCTGCGAGAGTAACAGAGACTTCCTGGAGAGTAGGGCCAGATGCCTCCAGAAAGGACCGCAGCGCCTTTGCGCTCGTCTGCTCAGCGATGGAGCATTTGAGGGAACGAATCGTGCGATAAGCCGACGCCTTCAAGAACCAATCAAGCACCGGGTGGACGCGTGAACTCCAGGTGGGTTAAAGTGGCAAGCGGTGGCGATGCCAAAGTCGTTGTGAGAGATGGAGGTCCCGACTAGTGTGGAAGACAATCTGCCGACAGCAGGTGTAGACTTCGCAGCTGCTGGACCGACTGAAACATGCCTTGAAGGCTCGTGAAGGCCATAGCCCGACAGCCGCTCAGCGTCGACGACTCGACGCGGGGGAACGACACCGCCAGAAATGACGCGGTACCGGTGTTGAACGTGACTTCGTCGAGTCGCAGGCTGCGAACGTTCGGAAGGTTGATGGCTCCAGGGCGGTCGTGAGAGGTGCTAGTGAACGTGTCGCGGAGCCAAGAGAGCGTCTCCAACACGTCCGACTCGCGGCGGAATGGGTTGGTCTGCGTTCCACTGCCCGGTAACGTTGGCCACACCAAGATGGCAGGCACGCCGTTCTCCGGGTCCCACCAGCCTCTACGCATAGAAGCGCGACCGTGCAACTTCAAAACGCGGACGAGCAGTGCGGCATCTGGGCACGAGTGGACGAGAGCTTTGTACCGGTGACTGCGAGAGGAAGGGTCGAGTGCAATGGTATGGAAGAGATGGTGGCGTGTGCGGAACAGCCAGGCACGACAGACCACACTGCAGCTGCGCAAGGTCGCCTCGTCATCGCGGAGGGTTGCAATGATCTCGTCGTATATCTCCTGAGGGATGCGTCGACTGGGCATTCTAAAAGAGTTGTTGCTGGTCGAGTATAAGGAGCGAGGGGTCCCGGAGGGTTAGGCTCGAGCTTCTGGGGAACTCGCAGGAGGACTTGAACCTCCGGCTGCGCAGCTACGAGGTACTTAGCAGCGCGCACATTGAGCATCAATTTACGAAGCCATTCTTACTGCGTAGATGGTCCAGGTTCCGTCAGTAGCTATAGCGCCAAGCGGCTAGGTGCACCTCAGCATCGGCTTCACGCACTGCAGCTTTCACCACTCACTTTGTTCCAATCACTGACACCATGGAGGACCTGTGCAGAAAACATTCCGGTGGTCTGGTACATAGAGTTGGAGGCGAAAGACTTAGCCAAAGCCGAACCTTGCCCCAGTTCGCTATTTCGGGCAGGAGAATGGAGTGATGACGATTACGTGAGTCGAGCTCGATCCTGCAGGATCACCGTACCCCAGCCGTGTGCACGAGTCCTCCTCCATCCGCAACCACCATGTTCTCCTCGTTCTTCTCGTAGGTGCCCCCAGCTCGCTGTGCGCGGCGATCCTCACAGTCTGACGTGACAGCACCGCGCCGCCCGTCGACCCCAATGCGCCCAACTTCCACCCCGTCTCGTCCGCGTTCAAGCCCGAGGAGCTCTTTGGCGAGCTAGAGCCCAAGGATACCGAATGGGCGTGCCCCGGCGGATTTACTGTGGAAACGCAGGTCTTCTACTCCTTGTTCGAGGATGGGAGGTCTTTGATGTGCCAAGTCATCCATTCGTCGATTGGGTGAGTCCTGTCTCTGTTCGCTTGAGGGGCGTCGCAACGTGCTTGAGCTTTCGAGTTGAGTGGGCGGCGGGTGGAGGGGGAAAGTCGCCGATACTTGCGTTGGACGTCATCGATGGTCCACACGCTTGCCAACAGACTGTGTTCCTAGCCGGAGCGCGCCGCGGATGGTGGCAATCCCGTGTTACGTGCGCAGTGTGTCCTGCTCTGCATCTTGCCCGCGTCTCGCAGTGCGAGATCTAGGCACTCGTCAGGTACAGACTCGAGACGCAGCAGAGTGCACAATATGCCCGTGAATCCCGAAACCAGTGTCTAACTGACTCTCCCTGTCCAGCGTGTGGTACCCCACGATACAGTTTACTTGCAGGTTGTTCGACCCGAACACCAAGGAACATACGTGGAAATCCATCAACGTAACCAACTTTGTCACCCCTCCCCCAGGCCTCGACAAGAGGTCAAGCAAAGCCGACCAGTTCTCGATCACGTACAAGTCGAAGCCCGACACCGACTTCCCGGAAGGCTACACGATCACCGCGAACCTTGACAACGATCTGCAGATCACGCTCGACGTCCGACGCCCTGCGAGCATCCCCGGCTACAAGGTTGGCAAGGGCCCTAACGGCGGGTACTCGTACTTCGGCCCCGACCCGAAAAACGCAGAGGGCTACGTGATCCACAGGTTCTGGCCGCGGTACGTCGCGTCCGGCCTCCTCGTGCACAAAGGTCAGGCGACCTCTGTGAAGGGCCCGGGCATGTTCGTCCACGCTATTCAGGGCATGCGCCCCAACCTCGTCGCCGCCCGCTGGAACTTCGCCCACTTCCAGAGCGAGGCGTACGGCGGTGTCTCCGCCATCCAGATGGACTTCACTACAATCGACGCGTATGGTCGCAAGGGCGACGGGTCGGGAGGCGTCATCACGAGCGTTGGATCGCTTGTTCTCGGCGGGAAGCTCGCCGCTGTGACTGCGGAGACGAAGTGGCCAGACGAGGAGCAGGCTGCGGACGCGGGTGTAATCTCGCGTGCCGTTCACTCGAAGCTGGTGCACGATCCGGATACCGGGTACGATGCCCCCACGGAGATCGTCTTCCGATGGGCAGGACCTTCAATCGTGCCTGGGGCCACTGGTCTCGTAGATGCAACCTTGACGCTTGACTACGGGAAGCCCGACTCGTACAAGGGCTTGATCGAGAAGGTGGACGTATTGGCGGAGATCCCGTATGTCATCAAGACGATGGTCAACTACGTTGCCGGGACGAAACCTTTCATCTACAAGGTGCGTAGCTTTCTTGACGTTGTGCTTGATGCGAGGCTCACCTTCCACTTGCCGTGCCGCAGTGGCTCAACCCAGCAACGCTTCACGTCAAGCTTCCGAGCGGTATCATCGAGGGTGTCTCAGGCGAGGTTGATGTGGAAGGCACGTTCTACAACGAGGCGACGTTCATCTCATGAACAGCGGATATACCCACTTGTACCATGTACGCAGCTATGAAAGTGAACTCTTCTCCCGCACGCGATATTCTTGCGAATGGGCGCTACATGAACATACGAGTCGCGCTTACATCAGCGCCCCGCCGCAGGGTTAACTGCATACTACGTAGTAGCTGCAAAGTCGCATAGGAGGATGACGGACGACCTATATGTCGATTCCAACGCATGGCCTGTGGAGGCACGACAATACCTTGCACTCTTTGATTCACCGCTACCCAGCAGCATCTTCTCGCAAGTGAGTACTTCGGACCTCTGTTTTAGTGGATGGACAGGAGGGCTCACACGTTACCTTCCAGGATTCCTTCTTCATGTGTGACGCCGCCCGTCAACTTCACCAGTCTCTCGTCCTGACAGTCCGTGCGGACGTGCACGATGCCGATGCGCTGCCAATGGGACCCTTTCCGGGCGACCTGTATGCTGCGATAGTACATCAGGCCACCGAAATCCGGCGCGCACGTCGCGTGCCAGGGCACATCGTCCTCCCAGAGGTTGTCAACATGCTTGTACTCATCCTCAGGCATGTTTATCCGCTTCATGAACTCCGGTACGTCTTTGCAGCCTGCCGGTCGGTCGGCCCCTCTCTCAGTCACTTTTCAGGATCTCCACTTCTTACGCCGTAGCGAAGCCTCGCTTGTCCGGCGTATGCACTGCAACTGGACTTCACAGAACAGCAGTACTCATCATGCGCGAGCGGTATGACTCCCACTGCGATGACATCCCCTCCCCTCCCGGGTCCGAGCGATCTACGTCATTCACGCCTGGGTTGGATGCATCGCTAGACGCTCCCTACACCTGTATGCAAAATTACTCAGAGTTTTGCCATCGCTGAGCATTGTCCACAGCCGGTTTGGACTTTTCGGCGCGACCTGACGACGGCGCTTCGGATGGCTGCGAGTTTCACGGGCGCGCGGGCTCCGACGTCGACGTCGAGCTTCTTCCTGCATCTGAAAGGTCCAGCACCTGCGATAGACCAAGCCGCCCTCGTACCCAAAAGTGTGCAGACAGCTGTTGCGACGAACATTTCGACTCTGCCACGGAATTCGACGACCCTGGCATCTGCGAAACTCTATGGTCCTCTGAGAGCGGCGATTCCCAAATGGATGCTCTCTATAGAACCTGTGTCGGACACGACCAGCAACTGGAGTGCTCTGGAGACGCAAGCCCCCAGGGAGCAGCAGTCGTGTGCGTGGACACCGTCGACGGGATAAGCACTCTTCTGGAGAGTGCTCTGCACCACCGATCAGCTCTGGGCGTGCGAGGGCCCCTCGTGGGGCTCCTCTGCGAGAAGACAAGCGCCATCATCCAGCCTGTCGTCGGTTGGTCTGACAACTCTCATACTGAAGATGAGAATGAACGGGTGAGTTTCCAGATAGCAGCATACTCTGAATTGTATTCACTGGCAGGAACCAGCCTGAAGTTCGTATGAGCTTGTTCAATGGTCGCTCTTTCGATCTGAGCAGTCCAGTGGAGGCAATCAAGCTCGGCCTCTTCCTTGAGGGTGTCAAACAGGTGTCACTTGCAGATCCTTCACGACGCGATAAGTCCCCTCTTAGATGTTGGAGAGCTGACTTGCGCCCTGGAGTCCCTTTTCGGGATGACAGCGATGAAGTGCGTGACGAGCACATCCGCCAAAAAAGGTGCGGCAGCCGGCGATGCCTGAGTCCTTCCAATGAACTCTCACCATGCCCCCCAAACACAGTTCGACTGCGGCTCGCCAACGTGCATCCCACCAAACCCCTCCGAGGAAGCGCCAGCGGATAGAATCAACGGAGGGGAGCAGCAGGTGCGTCACTGTTGGCTGAATTTGGGTTGAGACTTATACGCAACTCGTTAGTCCTGACAACTGTCCGTATATTACTGTGAAGAGTCGCTCACGGCATCGTCTCTCCTCGTACTTCTTCGCTCGACGCGTAGTGAAGATGTCCACCTTGGAAGATGTCTTCCGCCTCCCCGATGCCTACGTAAATGCGACCGCCTTGGTCTGCTTCGGGGACAATCTGGTATGTATTCATTCACATTGCATTTGCGCGGTGATACGTATGCATACAGCGACCCAGCTATCCAGCATGCCCAAGCAGCTTTGTCCGAACCCCCATCTCCACGAGATCATTAGACAGTTGGACTGCGAGTACAAAATTTTGATCGAGAAGGACCAGGTCATTGGTTTAGCACGACCAGCGGTACAGGCAGTCATCAAGGCAATTATGTGCAGCATTCTGCACGTCGTGGCTACCGCTCGCGATGTCTTCCCTTCCTGCGAGGATACAGCAGATACTAATGAGACCGCCTACCGACACCTCTGGGATCAACTCATTGCCCTCGTCGTGAATGCTTGCACGTCACCCGACATCTCCTTCTAGTGCGTATCACCTATGCTGTCATGCCTCAACGCTTGCTGATTTATGCTAGCCGGGAAGCAGAGCTGTTCCTCCCGGAGAACCCAGTTGTCGCTGAGCCGAAAGTCGCCGACGAGATCCGCAAGAAATGCGTCGAAACGTTCAGCACTGTCCATCCGCCGTCATTGGGGCTGGACAGCTACCGTGAAACTGCTTACATCGAGTGGACGAAAGCGCACACTACCTTGTTGGCCATTCTCAAGAGTGGTTCGATGGATGCGTTCAACGCCGAACCCATCCAGGCTGTGGCAGACGGCTTCCTCGCTCTCTCTGTGGCCGATGCCTACAGTTCCGACGATGTCGCTGAAAAGACAACCATCTTTGCGCCTCCTCCATTCAAACCGCCAGAGGATCCGGGTGGCAGCGGCCGCAGCTGGCCTCCTTCAGCAACTCCGCAGGTACGCAGGTTTAAGGATAGCGCTTTCCGTGGCAACGCTCCGCGGCGGCGGTACACACCAGAAGAAAAACTCGCGTATGGTGGCGCAAGCCCTGACGCGTCGAATGAGGTCTCGGAGGCTGCCACCGCCGCCGGTGACGAGCCTGTCGCTGATGCGCCTCCGGCTAGGCCAGACTGCCCTCAGTCACTAGCACCACTCGCAGGAGCCCACCGGACACCTCGTACCTTGGACCTCGGCCTCCTTTCCATCGAGCACACGAAGTTTCCGCTGCAAGAGGTGGCGGAAGAGGCAGCTACAGATCAAAGTCGCCTGTGCCAGGCTGCGATGGTGACCCATACGCGTCTGTTCGGGATAACGCGCTTTCCCGTCTTCGGCATCATCACGCGCGGCTTCGAAGGCGTCATGACCTGCGCCTGGGCTGACGAGACCGTGGCCGTCAAGGATATAGCCGAGATCCTGCAGGCCGGTCTTCAAAACTTCAAGGGTCCTCCAGAGACCTACAAATCTGAGGTGCGTTCATATCCATGATGGAGGCTGCTACTCATGATTGACCTATCGAACTGTGTATGTAGGTGACGGTCATCGCGGACCAACACGTCACATTGGTCGACATTCGGAGCCCTGCGGATGTGCTGAACATCGCCACGTTCATCGCATACATCGTCTGCGAACACGGTCCTCTCCTGCGCAGGATGTTCTGCCTCAGGAAGGAATCAGGTGAAATCCCTCTCGACCTAAAACAATATCTGGGGACAAAGCAGGCTTTGCCTTTTGACATTGCTCGCGCGATGAAGCCGGAGGACGGAAAGTGGCGAAAGACGCGGATCCAAAACCTGGCGGAGTCGAAGCCAGCTTCGACCGCAACGACAGGATAAGATGAGACCTGACCGTTGAGCGTAGCATGTTCCTATCGCTGTGCACCGTACGATAGAGTCCCAGCCTAGAGGCCCTGCAACGAACCATTTTCTCCGACCGACGAGCACGATTCTCAGGTTATCTGGATTTTGAAGCAATGCATGTATCTTCGACCATGACGTATCATTTCTGATTCATTCCTGCAGGCCTGAGCTTGAAAGCCTGCACGTTGTTCGCACCGCCGTTGCCTCTTTGTTGACAACAGCCAGACTTCGTCGCACACACGCACACATGACAAGAAAAAGGGAGGGGGTATGCTCTTTCCAAGACCGAGACCTAAGTAAACGAGTGTCAAAATACAGCGTCGAGCAGTCGTGCATCCAGTACGTGCTACAGTGCAGTGCGGAAGAAAGAACGGCAGAAGAAGTGTAGACTAGCAGTACTCTAGACGGCCCCCACTGTGGAATGGTCGGGGACGTACGGTAGAACCAGTAACCCTCGGCAAGTCTCACAGCTGGTATGTAATGTAGTGCTTAGCGATAGCGGGAAAGGCTGCCCTCGATGCGCCGCAGGAGGAAGCCACGGAAGACCGGACCACGGAAGCAGAGGTAGGGGGAGCGGCCGCTCAGTGGGCGGCGTCGCACTGCGTCTGCTGGTCGCCGCACGCGGAGACGGTGAGGTCGCCCTTGTTGCCCGAGGCGTTCGCGGCGTTGGCGCACTGGTTGTGCTGGACGTCGCACGAGCGCGTGAGGGCGTTGTTCAGGTCCTTGAACGAGGCGTTGCCCTGGACCTGGAACGAGCCGTCCGCGTTCGCCGTCACGGGCGGGGGAGTGACACCGCCAAGCGCGCCGGTGAACGTCTGCAGGTTGCCGCCGGACGCGGCAGCGGCCGCGCTTGTGGCAGAAGCAGCCGACGACTTCGTGGCGGTCGCAGCAGCCGTGCTCGTGTCCTTGGCCGCGGTGGTGGTCGCAGCAGCCGTGGCAGCGGCGGAAGAGGAGGCGGGGGCGGCCCCAGAGCCGGTGCTGCCCGCGATCTGCCTGCCCTGGTCGTCGACAGCGACAACATCCGCGAATTTGGTGGTGATGCCGAACGCGGCGTTGAAGAGGTCGGCCTGCGCACCGGTCTTGGCGGCACCGGTGTCAGCAGCGGCTTTAGCAGTCTGGCAGGTCGCCTTGGCAGTCGCGTCGGCGCCGCACGAGTTCGTCAGGGTGTCGCAGATGAACTGGGTGATGATGCCGATTGCCTGGGCAGAGCCGTGGTTGTACGACGCCTTGTCGACGGGCTGGAAGGAGGTCTCCTTGCGGTTGTCGAACCCAACACCGAACTCGATCTGGGGGACCGAGCAAGAGCCAAAGTTGCCGATGGCCGAGGCGCCAGCGGTCGAGGTCGACGACGCGGCAGCAGCGGCAGAAGTGGCAGTGGCATCGGCGGCGGTGGAAGCTTGCTGGGCGGCGGCGTTGCCGGTGCCGGGGATGGCATTGCCCTGGTTGTCGATGGCCACGACGTCCGCGAACTTGGTGGTGATGCCGAACGCAGCGTTGAAGAGATCGGCCTGCTCGCCAGTCTTCGCGGCACCAGTGTCAGCAGCCGCTTTAGCGGTCTGGCAAGTCGCCTTGGCTGTCGCATCGGCGCCGCACTTGTTGGTGAGGGTGTCGCAGATGAACTGGGTGATGATGCCAATTGCCTGAGCAGAGCCGTGGTTGTACGAGGTCTGGTCAACCGGCTCGAACGACGTCTCCTTGCGGTTGTCGAAGCCGACACCGAACTGGATCTGCGGGACTGAGCAAGAGCCGAAGTCGCCGATAGCCGAGGCGTCAGCGGTCGACGACGCAGCGGCAGCGGCAGACGTAGCGGCGGCGGCGGTAGAAGCAGCGTCGGTTGCGGAGGCGGTCACGGTGACGGTAACAACGCTCTGTGCAGAAGGCGTGAGCGTCGAGTGAGAAAGTATGCAGACAGAAGCCGTACCTCGCAGTCACTGCTAGCCGTAGCAGTGGCAGTGGCAGATTCAGTCGCGCTGACTGCGAGGACTGCGGTCGACGAGGGAGCAGCAGCGGCGTTGTTCGAGCCAGAGCTGCCGAAGGGAGAGGTGTTGGCCTGCGAACCCTTGGTGACGGTCTTCCCGGTAGCGGGGTCAAAGAAGAGGTTGGGGTCGTTAGCCGGGTCCTGGGCCTGGACGAGGCCGTTGAGCTCCGCGTGCTTGGGGGCCTTCTGGCAGAAGACGGAGTTGCGGTTCTTCGGCGGGTTGGTCGTGAAATCAGGGGGCGTGTTCTTCTCGGCCTGGCGGTACTCGACGGCGAGCGCAATCATGTTCGCCTTGGTGGCGTCATCGAACTGCTGGGCAGCATCTGCGCGAGAACGAGCGGACGTCAGGTCAAGCTTCGTGCAGCTGTAAGAGGCGCCGAGACTCACCGATGATCTGGTCGGCCATGTCCTGCTGCGAGCACTCAGGCTGCGCGGCAAGAAGGGGTGTGATGGCAGCACCAGAGAGCGTGCCGCAGACCTGGCCCGGGCACGCGGCGCTGAGCTTGTCAATGACAGCGGGGTGCTCCTGGCCGAAACGACGGGGGTTCAACCAGACGGGGCGGTTGTCCCGCTCCATCCAGCGCATGCGGCCGAAGACCTGCTGGGAGGAGGCAAGGACATACAAAGCAACGAGGGTAGCTTGAGACTTGGAGAACACCATCTTGGCTAGCAAAAGGAAGAAATGGACTAGACAGGGATAATGTTGCTCAAGAGGGGTTGCACTGGATGGCACCGACTAGAAAGTGGAATGACACCTGGTCGAGAAGAAGGCAGAAAGCGGCCGTTCAACGAACCAGTCAAGGTCTTGAAGGGAAGAGCAGGGAGGGGGGAAAGAGTGAGGATCCGTGGAGATGCCTCCCGCGGGTTTTATATGATTGCATCGTGCGCGCGTGTCCAGCTGCATCCGGCCGCCCTGTTCCGAGGCGACGCTCGGAGTGCGTAATGAACTCGAGGATAAGGATGTCGGAGGAGATGCCCATACAAGGCAAGCACGTAGGATCGAGCCGTCGTTGCCAGGGCACTCGGCCAGCATTCAGCCTCCCATCCACGCTCGTTCCTGATGGCCAGGTCCCATCGGCAATCCCTCCATTCACCCGTCCCGTCGTCCGCGGCACGATGCGGCGTGTAGCCAGTATACGCTACTGTAAGTACCTGTCAACAAGCATGAACGTGTTGACTCTGCGGTGGCTGTCTTGCTAGAACAAGGGCTCAAGGAAACACTTCCACGTCTCATAGCTTTGTTCGAAATCCGGCCACAGACTTGACTCCCAATCGTGTAATTTTGACCCATCAAGCGGACGTGTGCCAAGGGGCTCATCACAACAGAATCCGACCATGGAATTCCAGCCGGCCCGCCTCAGAGCCGTCTCCAAGCGACTTCATGGTTACCACCAGCCAACCCGCCGGCATTTAGCAACTCATCGCAACTCCGTCAGCTGCAAGCCGCGTCCATCTTCGACCTGCTGGAACGCTCAGCAAGAACACGAAGTGCAGCGGATGCCGTCTCAGGCACTGAGGCATCCTTTCATCTATCACCGCACTCATCCACATGCCCGATGTCCGAGGAATCGCCGGCATAGAGACGCAGCATGATAGGAGGCACGGTCAAGGACGAAGCACAACAGCTGTCCCTCGCAACGTCGACGTGCGGAGGGCACGGATTTCGAGCCTCTTCCACGACCCAAGACGAGTACTTACACGATGTACGTACGCACCTCTTCTTGCATTGTGTGCTGCGCTTCGGATTCCCCGCGTGCATATGGCGTGGCATACAAGTTCGCAGCCTCCAGCTTGCCTGAGAATATTAATGTAAGTTGGAGTAGGCGGGAGAAGTTCACTCATCGAAGCGGCGAGAGAGTCGTCCGGAGAGAGGCCCAGCGGCACCGACTTCGATGACAGCATGGAAACGGTCAGCACTCCGAAGCAGACGGGGTCGAACTTTACTTCGGCTCCGCTTGGTCCGCCCAACCTACGTTCTTGAACTTCGAACGCAACCACATCTGCATCTACATAGGTACTGGACGAGATACATAGCTTCTCCATCTTCGGATTGCGTCCGGTCACAACCTCGGTCCTCAACGTTCAACGCTCAGGTCCGCTCCGAGTGCGTCCCTTTGTCCACATGTTCCGGGCGGGACGCAGGGAGCAATGGCATGCATGTGTATCATTATGAATGAGCGTCATGGCCTCTTGTCATGTTCCTGGGCGGGAGGTCCCTCGTAACGACGGGGGAGGAGAAGTGGCACCTTCCAGATCAACACATGCAACCCGAAAGTGACGGAAGCGCAAGAAGCACCAGCCTTAAGTCTCGTAAGTGCTCTTCTTCGGAGATAGATTTAATTAAGTACATATGTTGATTCATGTGGTTTCGTGCGACTGACGTTACTTGCCTCCCGCGAACCCGAGCAGGGGAAGTCCGAAGTGGAAGTAATACATGCCGGCGTGCACTAGGTCGGACATGTGCATGAACGCTCGATACGCCCCGAGTCGTCAGTTGGTAGACTGTGAAAGTATTCCCCGTTTTGCCGACTGACTTCCAACTTGCCAGTCCGGAAGGCACCTTCGATTCATCTCGACGGCATAGAGGACGAGCATCGAGTAAAGCGCCCGAGCTTAGACCCATGGTGACCGCACATGTCAAACTTCGGGACCGACAATTGAGATGATCTGCGCGACCCAATTGCATCCGAATTCGCGACTGCGACGTGGAAGATATCAGCGACCTGCAACGAGATCTGGTACGTCAGTCGTGCGACTGTCGACAGCGAACTGGCCAGCGCAGGAAGTAACTAGGCATCCTCGGGGATCTTCTACCCTTGAGCCTTGCTCGTGGAGGATCATCCGGGCACGCTCGTCATGCCAACCATGGCGGAGATGGTGGAGATGGAACTAGACAGGGAGGGCAGATAGGGACGGTCGACGAGATGAGGGTCGACGCGGACAGACCGGAGAAGCCCGGTCTCTGGACCCAGGACTACCTCTGACTACCTAGAGAAGATTGACAGGACCACAGACATACGTCAACGTCAATATAGAAGAAAGTCAAGAGGAAATCAAAGCCCTATCCCATGATAACAGTCACTGTCGGATGGTGGGCTCCTGGGGCAGGCAACATGAAGGCAGCCACGCAAAATCGTGCAATCGCGCTTACACACCTCGTACCGCAAACAGTCGACGTTGTCATCATGAACTCTACACGCACCCCGTTAACGTGAAGAAGAAGAGCTGTCGGCGCCGCACGGACAGGTTTGAGTGTCCAGGCAGTGGTCTAACCTCCGCCATGTGATTGGACAGGCAGTATGGGCGTCTATCTGACGCAGGGATGAGACACCCAGTGCAGGAGTTCGATTTGAACACGCGATGTATGTCATGGCAGGACAGGAGGAGACGCGTGAGCCAGTAGTCTCTTCTGTGAATGCCTCCAAGCTTGCGCAGGCACTCCGTTACAAGCGTCAAGCGATGCGCTAACGCAAAGAGAATCACGCACCGCGACCCGAGGTTTGCTGCCGCACGATTTACGAGCGCATCACGATGGGTGACCCTGGGTGACCGCCGTGGCGACTAGTGAGAGCGGAGACCTGTCTGGCTATGTCTGGACGTCGAGACTCGACGCGCCTACGTCGGCAGGTCTCGGCCCGGCCTAGGCCGCCTCGACGACGCGAGCACTGGCAGTGACGAATTCAAGTGTGCGCGCAGCATCTTTCATCTCGGTAGGTGCAGTCGTACAACGGACAACGCGACGTCTAGAGGAAGCGAAGGATTGATTCGGGCGGTGCATGCTCCTAGTACAGTGTAGCAGAACACGCAGTGTTCGATTTAGTGAGCGTGCTCGTGGGCGTGCTCAGAGCCCTGGAAGTCAAGGGCGTAGACTGGACAGGGCGGGAGCCAAGAGTCAAGAGAGGAATGCAAGTATGTGGCTCGGGAACGTACCAGAGCCGCACTCTGGGCAGCGACGGTTCTTCTCGCGGGTAAGGTTGAACCAGAGAAGCTCGTGCGACTCAGCGGGGGAGCCAGTGCAGCCAACGATGCGTTCGGGTTCCTGGAGGCGAACCCAAACGCGTTCAGACTCGCTCGGGGCGGCTAGGAGAGACACGTCGGAGGCTCACCAGGGAGAAGACCTTGATAGGGTCAGCGAGGGTACCAATGCGGGACGAGTCAAGGGGGTTGAGGTCGAAGACCTCGACGCCCTCGAGGGCACCGAGGACCTGAAGCCGCTCGAGACCAGTGGACTGCTTGAGGTCGGTGGGGATCTCACCGGGCTTCGCGCCCTCGCCGAAAAGCTGGGGAGGGGGCGGGTGCTCAGAGCGGCGGGCCGCGGTGGTGGAGAGGGCGCGGACGACGGCCGAGCGGGCAGGCCGGGCGGCGGCGCGAGCAGCGAAGGAGGCGGGGCGGAGGGCGGCGGCGAACATGGTTTTTGGGAGACTGCAGGCAACGGGCAAGGAGCGTGTCGGGTCGATGATCCCTGCGTGACCGCCCGGGTCACCCCCGCGTCACAGCGCGTCACACTCCCGCCCATCACCCGGAGTGGCCCGGCACGCGTCGGCAGCGCCTGCAGCTGCGGGTTTGGGGCCGGATAAGGCAAGCGACGTGGAATCGAAGCTCGGTTAAATTAAGCAGACTCGTCTGCGACGGTTCGCAAGCGGCCAGCAGCGGCGGGGACAGCCCTTCGGTCGCAGGTGGAGAGATGCTCGCTCGACGCGTTCCGCAGCTTGTCCACGTACCACCACCACCAACAACACCGTATACCTCCTGGTCCCCGGCGACCTTCCACATTCCTTTCGTCTCGTCTCCCCGTCGACACGACTCTGGCACAAACTATAAACGGCACGCATGCTCTCCCGCTCATCAACTCGCGAGCCACTAGCGGCCTCGCTATCTCCATCATCCTCGGACGATAAGTGCGACACTCATCTCCGACCGCTGCCGTTCCCCGCCATGTCTAGGACATCTACCCGAGGCTCCTCCGCCTCTTACTCGTCCACCATGCCTCTCAACCCGAACCACGAGCCCAGCAAAGCCCGTCGCTCGGTCGCGCAGAAGCTTTTTTCGGGATGGAACCGGGGCGCGGAGGGGGCCTCCGATCGCGAGGCTCAGCATCCTACCGGTCAATCCCCGTACGACAAGGGAGGCGGCACAGGCGCAGGTCCTCCCTCCCTCAGGTGGTGGCAAGGCTGGAGAGTGATCCTCTTCGACTCATGTAAGCGCTCTCCTCCTTGCAACGCGTACACTGCTCAATCCGAATCAGGGCTCAATATCATGATTCTCCTCATCCCGGTCGCGGTAAATGGAGGCAGCATGCTTCATATCGATGCATGTACTGACTTTGGCGTTCCAAGGGTATCCTCAAGATGTCCATGGAGGAGTCTGAGCAACTCATTTTCGCAGGTGGGCATATGCGACCGCTCGCATGTACGCGGAACGCTCATATATGCACAGCGTGCTTGCTTGCTATGATTCCATTGGTCAAGGTGAGGGTCGACGACTTTCATTGTCGCTTGACACAAGCCGTGAGCGCTGTGCTGATTCGATGCCGTCAAATAGCTCCACGATCTTGCTACGGGTGTTCTGTCCCGGAGGATAGGCGGCACTAAAGCCGGCTTGCTGAACTCCAGTCTGGTAGGTGTCGTTTCGACAAGTTTCGAAGTGTTCGAGTGACTGAGCCATTGTCCGTCTCTAGAGCAACATGTAAGCTGTTCTAGGACTCGCCCCGCCATCTTGTTACACCCACTGACTGCTCATTGGGCGAAGTGTCGAACTTGTCGTCGCAGTAAGTTAGCAACGTCCGAAACGAGAACTCGACCTGACACATGGGGTCATGTAGATCATTGCACTGCGCAAGTGCGAGCTGCGAGTCGTCCAATCCTCGCGTACGTCTCGATTGCATTTTCGTTGTGTAACGTAGCAACTCACATCCGGTAGTCATCGGTGCCATGCTGAGCAAGCTACGTGCGTCTCCGAAGGTTTCGGTCACTTCCAGCGCAGCTGATCAATATGCTAGTACTCATTCTCGGAATGTGTTTCTTTGCGGGAGGCACACGATTTTCTGAACAGGGGTTCGACTCGAGTAAGTTGTCTGTCACCCCGCTCCAAGTGTCCCACAAGCTGACGTTCAGCGAAGCCGCCACTCAGATTCATTCGTCCTTGCTGAGTATCAGCGTCGGCGCCGTCTTGCTGCCTGCGGCATTCCATTTTGCCCTTACCTACAGCAAGGAAGACGGCGCGGACGATATCAGCACGACGCTCCAGGAGCAGAAGCAGGACATTCTGCGTATGAGCCACGGTGTGGGTACCCTTTGTGCTTGAACTGCTGATGTACCTAATGCTCTGCTTGCAGGTCGCTGTCGTACTCCTTTTCAGTGGGTGGTCTTGCTCATGCCCTCTACAGACTGTTTATGAGCAATGGTTTCCCCCAGTCTACGGATCTTACCTTGTCTTCCAGCTGTGGTCCCACACACATCTGTATGAAGATAGCAGGGAGCCCAGCAAGCAGCTCCCCGTCGCAGAATCCGTCCGCTTCGCCACCGCACGCGTGCGCCAGAAGAGCAATAACATTGTAGGCCGCTTGACCCCCGTGCCTTCCATCGATCGACTTCGCACTGGGTCGTTGACGAACTTGCGCTCCTTCGGCCATAAGGCGACTGGGTCAAGACCGGTAACTCCGGTCGGTGAGAAGGTGGTGAGCCCCGTCGAGGAGGAACCCGAAACTGCTCTAAGCATAGACGAGTCCCCCAGGACGAGAGCAGAGACAGGACCTTACCTGATGCATCCCGGACGCTCTATGAGCTCCAGCAGCGCAGGCGTTCACCCGAAGACCGCACTGCTGATGTCCCCATTCGGCACTACTTCTCAAGTGACGCTGTCGAACCCCATCTCGCAGCCGGCGGAGTCGACTGTCCGACTCGTCTCGGAGCGGGAGCGGTTCGTCGTCCGGCGCCAGGGATCGGGGTCCGAGTCTGACAGCAACAGTCTTGCTTCGCCCACCTACGGCTCTGGCTCTGGGGACGACTCGTTCGAGTCGGAGTCCGGAGACGAGAAGTCGCGGCACTCTCAGGCTCACTCGGCCCACCTGCGAGGACGATCGCGGACGCCCATCAGTGACGTGCTGTCGGCCTACTATACGGAGAGCCTGCATGATGGCGGAGGCAGGAGAAGCGTTGTCAACACCCCGGAATCGGAGTGGCAGATGAGGAACTCGCCAAGCCCGAGCCAGTACTCTGTGCGGGGTGCGAAGGCGGAGCCTCAGCCGGATATGAGCTGGACGTTGACATTGCTGTTACTGTCGTCCGTCACTGTTGTGAGTACTCGGCGCTTCTGTTGAGAGGCATGGTTGGAGTGACTGTCTGATGCGCATATACCTAGCTCGTCGCCATTGACGCGGAGTGGATGGTTGATACTATGGACCACCTGTCCCCGTCGATCAGCAAGGAGTGGATCGGTCTCATCTTGCTCCCAGCTGTCAGCGCGATCGCAGGTAAGTCCCAACACACCTACTGGCGACGCGGATCTTGATATTGCTGCCTTGCAGAATGCATCGTTGCGGTCAATGTCTCGGTGAAGGACCAGCTCGCGTTCAGTATCAGCGTCGCTGTTGGTTCTACGATCGTGAGTCCCCCACATCTGTCGGGCTTGCAGTTGGCTGATCACTCGTTTGCTAGCAAACGGCGTTGTTCGTTATTCCGACCATGGTCATCCTCGGTTGGATTCTGGACAAGCCCCTCGCACTCCTGTTCGACCCGTTCGAGTCGGTGGTAAGTGGTTGGTCAAGTTTTCTGCCGCTCTGCATGTCACTTACCGGGTTTCCGCAGGTCCTGTACATTTCTGTACACACTATGGGATACGTCGTCGCGGACGGCAAGTCGAATTGGCTAGAAGGCGTGATCCTTATCTGTACGCGTATTTTATTCTGAACATCACTGCGCGACAACTGAATTCTCGACGCGCACGCAGGCCTCTACGTCGTCATCGCGGTCACGTTCTGGTTCTATCCCGGCTCCAACTTCTCGACCAACCTCGCCATCTGCACCGAATCCGCCCCTATCGCCCTCTAAATACCGAATCTTGGACCGACAGCCCGATCATCGCTGTACATACCTACGCAAGACTGATCTTCCTCCGACCCCCCGACCTCCGCGAGGCCGCCCATGCATTACTAGCCCCAATCACAAACTTCCCGGCGGACATGGACTCAGATTGCATACCATCTTCTGCTTGCATCTCGTACAACACTAATTGCACGTTCATTTCCGTACATAGATACCGCATCACACTTTCACGGCCTATCCACCTACATATCACTAGTTTTCTCTTGCACATCTCACGTAGACCGTAGACTGTAGAATTTGTAGCACTAGCTCGCGAGATCGTCGCCCTCCGTTTCGGACTGTACGTACTGATACAGACTCTGCGCCGTCCTTTGGAAGGCGGCCGGATTAATTCTGCAAGGACTTTGGTGCGGAACAAGTGCCTTCACAGATGTCATGAGCGTATCGATACAGTGAGTAGTAAGTATCAGCATGCGATGGGGACTTAAGAGCCTTCTTCGTCGTCTAGCAGGAACTCGTTCACGATCCCCTTCATCTCCTCCTGGTCCATCTTCTTCGCGACTGTGATCTCCTCGTCCGCGACAGATACCCCGACATCGGCATGCGTACCCAACCGTGCCTCTGTCCACACCGGAAGGGGTGCGACGGAGGAGTGGGCGGTGTCTGGCCAAGGAGAGGGAACGGGCCTGGCGCTGCGACTCGTGAGCGTGGTGTGGCAAGGGTAGCAGAGATATGGCGTGAGCGAAGGGCGCGTGTCCGCCTTGGACTCGGGGACGACTGGGGCTGGTGTGGCAGGTGCGTGTGTGGAGTCTGAGTCGGAAGGAGGAGGGGGCGGCTGCGACCTGATGGATATTCGAGCTTTCCACTCTTGCACGCCCCGCTGTGCCGGGCTATATGCGCGGTTAACGAAATGGCATCAGGATGGCGGGAAGGAATTAGCGGAGTAGGGTGCACGAACCGTCCGCAGAGTATGCATTTCCCGGCGACTTCGCCCTTGGGTGCGAGTTTGCCGCACGTTCGGACGATCGTCGATACGGTGGACGGGTAGTCTTGCTCGAGGCCCAGGATGAAGTCTGGAAGGCGCCGGCTCCAAATCAGCGGTTGGTCAAGACACAAAGCATACGAGGGTGCGTACCTTTGGTTAATGTACCGATCCCGGGCTTCGCGCCTGGCCAGACCCACTTCTCCTTCCCGACGACGGGTATGTGCGACCACCAGGCCCACGTGGCGCACTCCTTCATCCCGATGTCTCGCAGGGGGCGCACGATGCGCACCGTACGCCTCGCCTCCTTGCTCTTCCGCGCGCCTTCTGTGCCGTCATCCGAGACGATATCAGGGGTGGGACGCGTCTCGGGGTCGGGGGTCCATTCTTCCATCGACTCCTCGCGCACGTTGAACCCTGCGCCTTGGGCGACACCTGAGATGAGGGAGACCGCGAGGCTTGTGAGGGAGGTGCCGAGTACGAGGTGGGAGGAACCCGTTTGGATAGCGGTGTGAAGGAGCAGGACTCGAGTGAGGGCTTGGATGGAGGAGTGGATGGCAGTGGGGGTTGGCAGTGAGGAGAGATATGTGCGGAGAGCGGTTAAGGGATCTGGGTGCGTTTGCGAGAGCGGTTCGATGAGGAGAGCTGCGAGAGGCATGTATCAGCATCTCCGGACGACGCGAGTATGGGAGAACATACACTCATCCGCCAAGTCCACTCCGATGTCAGAGAAGGATGTACTCCTGCCTATCCTCTCCCACCATGTCCGGTCGAAGGCGTGTTGTATTCGGAGAGGCACGAAGTCGAGCTCGTCGTAGCGGGAGACAAAACGCGCGATTTCGTCCGTCCTGTCGTCCATCTACTTCACCCGCCTCAAGATCCTCATTCAAACACAATCTAGATGAATGCGACTCACCCCGGGGAATGCATCGCAGACTTCGACATAGCATACCGTGACCTTCTTCCAGACCCGCTCATGCCGGGGATGATCTCTTCCCCCCTCCGTCGGCATAGTGGACTTGTCGAGTGCGACGTAGCATCGGTGTACCAGGTCGAGGAGAACCGACGAGCCAAGGCCTCCGGACAAACCGATAACAAGGTTCCCTGCGGGCTTGAGTGCCGTCCGTCGCGGTCCGTCCGGCTTGGGATTCACGGTAGGTTCGAGCACGCGGCGGAACTTGTGGATGAGGAGTGGGGTAAAGCAGTTCCTGTGGTACCGCGTTAGCTCTCTGATGTATCATGGTATGTCCATGAGCGACAGACTTGCAGTAGACGGTGTGTCTGATGACTATGTTTCCTTGGGCGTCCTTGCACCTAACACAAATTTTGGTCTTGTCATACTTCTTTCTGCCTGCACACGATCAAGAACCGCTCAGTACACAATGACAAGCTTGCTCACGTTGCATCAATGCATCTGGCTCTGTTGTGGGGTTCCCGCAGGACATGGTGGCAGAAAGAGAGTCGGAAGAGAGCTTGACTCGCTTCGGCCGGAGGAGCGATCTAATACATAGATCTGATCGACAGCCAGCGCTAGAAGACTTGATGTTCAGAAGCGCCCATAGCGGAAGGTTTCAGCCACTGCTGTCACTGGCGCACGTTCCCGCTCCTCCGCTTGTCTCTCTCTCTCCTAGTCTGTGATTTCTTGGGGTCTCTACTTCTTGGATTAAATTATGAGCGACTCTCTTGGAACGGGAGAGCAGCATGCGCCCGCAGAGTTGCTGGAAATCCCTGCTGGGCAAGGCCACCTCTATCGAGAACAGTTTCGAACACCCTCCGACCTGGTGCACACTCGGAATTCCTCCTACAAGCGAAGAAGAACACTATTCTCAAGTCGCATGGTCGTCCTCCATGGTGTGTACGCACGCTTGTGTCGCAGAGCCCCATCTGAAGTCACAAGGTACGATGAGGACGGGCACTCTGTCGGCGACGCCTTCGTGATAGGGATTGCAGGTGCGTGTCTTGCGTAGCAGCACGAAGGCAGGATACCAACTTGCTGCTCTTGAAGGTGGCTCGGCGAGCGGGAAGGTTGTCGCGTACCTTTGAGCTCGAAGGCTGTAACTCACATGTTCGTCGCAATCAGACGCATGTTGCCCGACGTATTGTTCAGTCCCTTGGGTCGATCCCTACTGTCGTTATTCTCTCCCAAGTATGCTTCCTTCACATGGCTACATCTCCAGACGCTGACAACTCTTCGAGTAGGACAGTTTCTACAGGCGTCATTCACCGGAAGACCTGGAGCTCGCCTTCGCCAACCGTTACGACTTCGATCACCCAGGTCCGTCACATCGCAATCATGAATCTATCTGCTCCTGACAAACTCTCGCACAGATGCCATTGACATGCCGCTGTTTGCTTCGGTGCGTCGTCACGTCTCGCATATATTCAGATCTGAGGTAGAGGTCACGCGACCGCCAGTGTCTCGCAGACCTCAAGGCTGGACGCCAATCCAACATCCCAATATACTCCTTTACCAAGCACCAGAGATTAGACGAAACAAAGTACTTATACGGTGCCTCCATTATCATTGGTAGGGTCAATTCGTCCGTCTCGCCAAAATGCCTATCTGATATTTCTCGTAGTCGAGGGCATCTTGGCTCTACATGACCCAGCACTTCGAAAGTTGTACGATCTCAAGGCGAGTAGCTCCCAAGCATATCATCACCACAGTGGGTGACATTCGACTCTGTCAGATTTTTGTCCAATGCGATTCCGACTTGATGCTGGCTCGGCGAATCAGCCGAGACACCAAGGAGCGCGGTCGTAGCGTGGATGGCATTCTTGAGCAGTGCGTCCTTGTTGGACGATTATCATGTATTTCCCTCACCCCAAATCCAGATACTTGCGATTTGTCAAGCCAGCCTACGACAACTTCGTTCAGCCGACTTCACGTTTCGCCAACATCGTGAGTTTCGGGATGCTATATCGATGTTATCAAGACCTGAAGCCTTCCTCCAGATTGTTCCCGGGTCCGACAACACCGTAGCCATCGAACTGATTGCTACACATGTCCGGCGGAAAATCGAGGATCGGTCAAGATATCTGAGGAAGAGTCTCGCACGCATAGGCCCCAGGGACTTGAGCCCTGGAGACATCAAGGATCAGCACTTCCCAAACCTCACAGTGCTCCCACAGACACGTCAGCTCCAGGTCGATACTTATTATTCCCCACTACGTGCGACTGACTAACGCTCATCTTGCGCAATACAGGGCATCTTCACGATTTTGCGGGACCGTACTACGACACGAGAGGATTTCATCTTCTTCACTGACCGCTTGTCGACATTCCTCAGCGAGAAGGCTTTGGAGTACTTGCCCTGTGCGAAGAAAGATGTGACGACGCCCGTTGGGGCGACATATGCTGGGAAGCAGTTAGCGGTCGATGTGAGTGCCATCGTCGTGTTTCTGCGGTTGCACGTACTCAGTAGTTATGTAGCACGTCTGCGGAGTGTCTATCCTGCGGTCGTACGTGCCATCATCTAGTGCGCCGTCCGAGAAGTTCTGACAGCATGCACAGAGGAGGACCGCTTGAGCGCGGTCTCCGACGCGTCATTCAAGACATCCGCATGGGCTCTATGCTCATACAGTCGGAGGACAAGACCGGCGAGCCGCTCTTGCTCCATCTCATGTTGCCATGTTGCATCCGCGAGCGACACCGTGCAGAGAAGAGCTTCGTGTTCCTGCTGGACGCGCAGATCGGCACTGGCGCCGCCGCGTTCATGGCCATCCGCGTGCTACTGGACCACGGGGTGCCGCAAGAGAACATCATTTTCGTCACCATCATCGTCGCGGCATGTGGGGGCGTGCGCGTTCTGCAGCGCGCGTTCCCCAAAGTACGCATCATCTGCGGAGCGATCGACCCGGTCCTGCGAGAGTCGTGGGCCTTGTGGGATACGCTACCGTCACCGGAGCCCGCGGATGGGGACGTGAGATCACCGACGGCCAAGACCAAAGCTGAGGCTGAGGCTGAGGGTAGGAAGGTCTGGGTTGTGGAGCCTGGTATGGGACATATAGGTGAGCAACTCTGCTATCTCCTCCGATTGTCGGTCTGGTTGGATTACGAGGTATTGTGTCGTGGCGGTTCGCTGATGTCGTGGTCTGTCGCAGGGGATCGGTACTATCTGTAGGCCCTGCACTTTAGCACCCGGTCACATCGGGGAGAACCATATGTCTCGGAAACGTCATTCTTCGGGTGCTGAGGTGAGGTCCTTCGGGTGCTGAGGTGAGTCGGCCGCCCGAGAACCAACAACAGAGGTACGTCTCAGACGCTCTATTTTTCGAACTCCCTGCCATCTTCCTTCGCAATGGCTCGACTGGTCACGGGGCATCGTACGTCGACGACACCGGCAGTCTCTTGTAGCGCGGGCGCACATTGCGATTGCTCATTCAGATGGAGCGCTAGTGGAGTCATCTCCTTTCGGGGATACATCTCAGATCAATCGTCCAGATTTGCGGCACAGGACCAGGTGTTCAAATAGCTACAATCGCAGGGACGTGCCCGCACGAACGCAGTCCTGCAAGCATGCCTATTCCGAGGCACACCCCAGGACCGGGAGAGACCTACGATCCCGCCCAACCGCCCCCACCTTTCGGGCATCCGCTCAAGCAGTACTTCGCATTCAAGGACGAATATGTCAATCTCAACCATGGTACGCATATGTTCGACGCGTCGATCCCCATTCGAGGCTCACTGTTCATTTAGGCTCTTATGGATCGCTCCCATTGCCGGTTGTGTGGGCTGCTAGTCAGCTAGCCTACGAGATCGAGAGCTGCCCAGATGTTTTTCATCGGTTGCTATACCAAGACAAGCTGATCAAGTCTCGGTGCGCCGCGCTTTCTTATGTCCGGGTGCCCGTACTGACGTCAATTTATAGAGAGCTCTTGGCGAAGTTCGTCCATGCAGAGACAGACGAGATCGTCCTCGTAGGCAACGCCACTTCTGCCCTCAACACAGTCCTGAGGAACTTTGAATGGCGCGAAGGCGATGTTATCGTACTAGGTAATGCGCCAATGCACCGCCCAGACGTTCCCCAGCAATACTCACGACGTGGGTCCCGATAGCATCGACGACCTACCCCTCGGCTGCTAATACATCGCGCTACCTCGCCCATCGCTCCGAGCAGCCCCGGCCGACGATACATACTGTCGAGTATGGATTTCCCCTCACCCATGCGCAAGTCCTCGACGGTTTCCGTTCGGAGCTGCGCACAGTCAAGCAGTTGTATGCGAATACGCAGTTCACGGACGTCCCTCCGTCGTCTCCCAGCTTCGTCGCGGACCCTGCGGCCAAAAAGAACAAGATCGTTGCTGTGATCGACGCGATCACCGCGAATCCCGGCGTGCTCATGCCGTGGCAGGAGATGGTGCGGGTCGCCCGCGAGGAAGGGGTGTGGACACTCGTCGATGCTGCTCACAGCATCGGCCAGGAGGTCTGTATTCTTGGCGCATTCACGTGGGTGATGCTGACGGAGGACTCGGATAGCCTAACATCAACTTGGACGAAGCCAAGCCCGACTTCTATCTGTCCAACGTCCACAAGTGGCTGATGGGTAAACGCGGTTGCGCGATGCTATACGTGCCGAAGAGGTGCGCACAGGCGTGTTGAGTTCTTTTTGAGTTGTCTGGAGATGACATTGCTTGCAGGAACCAATACACCATCAAGACCTCGGTCCCGACTTCAGATGAATACATTTCACCGGGCACCGAGGCCTACGAGGAAAAGGGCACTGGCTTCGTCCTGCAACACGAATGTGCGCCTGCCTGGTCACAGTCTGTGTATGAGCGTGAAGCTGATCAGCTCCTTGTTTGTTAGATCTGGGGACCACCGATCTAACTCCGTTCATGGTGGTGCCGGAAGGTGGATTCCAAGTAATCCCGCATGCTGGTATCGTGGTTGACACAGAGCTATTTAGTCTTCGCCTTCCGTGCGTGGCTCGGTGGAGAGGAGGTGATCAACAGCTACTGCCGCAAGTTGGCTGTCGATGGTGCAAAGAGGCTGGCAGAAGCTATGGGCACGCGTGTGCTGGACGAGTCGGGGGAGCTCACACTGAATATGGTCAATCGCTTTGCCCTCGCTGCATCACATCAGTCGTGACTCAACTCTGCGCAGCCGAACATCCAGCTGCCTCTTCCGGTGGAGAAGACCCCTGGCGAACTGTACCCTCCTGAGTTGAGGACAAAGATCAACCTGTTCCTCCAGAACAAGCTCTTGCTGGACTGGAAGACGTACGCTGCGCACTACTACCACAATGGTGCCTTCTGGTGCCGGTGCAGCGCCCAGGTCTTCAACGAGGTAGGCTATCTAGTTGCGTTGGTGCCTTGCGTATGCGGATTGCTGATCGAGCTCAGGTGTCCGACTTCGAATACCTTGGGAAGGCGTTCAATGCTCTCTGCAAAGAAGTCGAGGTCACATTGTTACGCGGATGATGTCAGAACGGATGGAAGTTGTTGTATGAGACTTGAACAGTTACCCTCACCATTGTGAGGCCTTATAGGTCGACTTCGAGAGAGCTGCTGCGGTCAACCCGTGAGAGAGGATGCAATTATAGCATGCTGATACGCTCCGCTGGTGGCACTGCCGCTACCGCGTGCATACTTATCTTCAAACTTGTACTCACGACAACGACTGACCTCGCCACAGGCTCACGGAGTGCTTTCACTTCACCCCAGAGTAATCCACCATCAAGCGTGGTCAGCGTACGTGCCGTTTCAAACGCGAAGCGCCAGAACCGTCGATATCAGCGCTATCGCAATGCGAGGTTGGTTCACGCGATACTTTGCAGATACCGACAGGTAGCCACACAGTCTTTGTGTCCTTCTACTCCCTTTTCTTACTTGTGTCAGCATCTCCGTGCCTCCGACGCCTAGTCGCAAGCGCATAGCTCCGGGCCCGGGCGAGTCCTACGACGTCAGTCGGAGGCCTCCCCGTTCGGGCATCCCCTTAAGCACTACTTCGCCCTCGACGACAAGTATGTGAACTTGAACCATGGTAAGCAGTCATCCTTGCATTTCTGCAGAGATGCTCATCTGTCCTCGCACAGGATCATATGGGTCGATCCCTCTTCCGGTTATTTACGCTGCGAACCAGCTGGCATATGAAATCGACGCGAACCCGGACGTGTTCAATCGTGTCGCGTACAAACCTCGTCTGGCGAAGTCCAGGCAAGTGCACGGCTTTAACTGGAGCTAACGCTCATCCTCACATGGTATTGGTCTTCAGAGAGGCCGTAGCGAAATTGATCGGCGCAGACACCGGCGAGGTTGTCCTCGTTCCTAATGCCACACATGCATTGAACACGATTCTGAGGAACTTTGAATGGCGCGAAGGCGATTTGATAATAGGAGGTGGGCCACCGTCTCGCATGAGCAATCCGTGAAGTTGATCCCGGACTCACCAGCATCCACGACATACGGAGCGGTATCGAACACGATCCGTTACCTCACCGATCGCTCTGAGCAACCGCGGCCTGAGATGCTCACCATCGTCTATAACTTCCCGCTCACTCACGCCGAGGTACTCGAGCTCTTCCGGGCGAAGATCCGCGAGGCCAAGCAGCAGTATGCGGATACGCAGTTCACAGACGTCCCGCCGCTGTCGGAAGGCTATGACAGAGACCCGGCAGAGAAGAAGAACAAGATCGTCGCCGTCATTGACTCCATTACCTCCAATCCAGGAGTCCTTCTGCCTTGGAAGGAAATGTGTAGCATCGCTCGCGAAGAGGGTGTTTGGACCGTCATCGATGCTGCGCACAGTATCGGCCAGGAGGTTGGTCTACTTTGCTCTCAGCTACCTCTCCGTGCGCGAGTAATCATCTCCTTGGTGTCAGCAACATATCAACTTGAGCGACACGAAGCCAGACTTCTGGTTGTCGAACTGCCACAAGTGGCTCTTTGCGAAGCGGGATGCGCAGTGCTATATGTGCCCAAGCGGTAAGTTGAGTGGAACGCACTGAAAACGTATGCTTCCATTACTGAAGATCGTTACAGCAATCAATACATCATCAAGTCCTCCCTCCCGACGTCGCATCAGTATGTCTCCCCGAATAGCCCGAAGTACAAAGAACTTGGCACGAACTTCGTGATGCAGCACGAATGTGGGTTGCTGCGGGCCCAGGCTCAAATGGCGCAAACGCTGACGACGTGCAGGGACGGGTACAACGGACGAGACACCCTATATCACTGTTCCAACAGGTACAAATCCTTCGATCGGCTCACGCTGCGGTAGTGACTGACGAGCCCCAGCAATTGCTTTCCGTGAGTGGCTGGGTGGCGAGCAAGCTATCTACGATTATTGCCACAAGCTCGCTCTGGACGGTGCCCGAAGGCTAGCCGAGATAATGGGAACCAAAGTGTTGGACGCGAGCGGTGTATTGGTTGCGACCATGGTGCGTCAGCCAAGGCTCGAATCGTGATCAGCGTCATTCTGAATCTTCAGTAGTCAAACGTCTATCTACCTCTGCCAGTCGAGAAGACTCCCGGGGAGATCTATTCCCCGGAGGTTTTGGCGGACATCAGTATGTTCATGATGAACAAGCTCCTCTTCGAATACAACACATACGCTGGCCATTTCTTCCACAACGGTGCATGGATGTGTCGGTGCAGCGCGCAGGTGTTCAACGACGTGCGGCTGTCCTCTCTACCTGCCGCACTCCGTCCCTTACGCTAGACTCCAACAGATCTCCGACTTCGAGTACGTTGGGAAGGTGTTCAATGCTATTTGCGAGGAAGTGAAGGACACTATCCTTTCAGGTATGCACGGGAAACAGGTGAGGCAGTCACGCGGTTCAGAAGCTCCTGTTTATGACTTATCTGTGAAGCAGCTGCGACCGAGCTCACCAGACGAAGAGGATTGGGTCATTGTCACTGCATATAACCATATCCAGTCGTAATGGGATCGCAGGTGAGCACAGTGCGCCACGTCCGGGCCAGCCGGCGGACGTTCACCACGATAATTGACAGTACTCTCAACTCGTACTCTGATCACAGAGCTGCGACTGTTGAGGTGCTTACGTTGTGTTGAATTCTCGGCATGCGGAAGCCCGAAGCTTGCCCTGGGGATAGTACATATCGAGTCATACATCGCCAAGAACAATGCTAGGCTCAGTCATCCGTCCTGAGCGAGTCATATTGCTTGCCGAATGCGCGCTATGCACTGAGACCTTGCGTATTTAAGAAGGACAATCCAGCTCATAATGAACGTAACCACCGCCAGTCTCTCTGGCTGGCTGCGAATTCCCAAGCTCCCGATCATCATCGATCGATTCACATAGATAGCAGTGCCGTCCGAGCTACACGTCCACTACTTGCTGCGCTGACCTCGATATCCCCAATCATCTCGCAAACAAGGTGAAGCAGTAGATAATTCCTTACAACAGTTTCTTCCTGACATCAACCAGATGCCCATCCCGAAGCTCAGTCCGGCGCCAGGCGAAAGCTATGACACCAGTGAGAAGCCGCCATCGTTCGGACATCCTCTCAAGCAGTACTTCGCTCTGGACGACGACTACGTCAATCTGAACCATGGTAATACTCATTTGTTCTCATACATAGACTCGTATGCATCCGAACCCTGACGCTGTATGATCCAGGTTCTTACGGGTCGCTGCCCCTCCCGGTCTTGTCTGCGGTGAACAAATGGAATTACGAGATCGAGCGCAACCCCGACCTCTTCCATCGCCTGACATATCGACCTCTATTGGTCAAGTCCCGGTATCTCAGACCCTCATTCTCGATCTCTTCGCAGCTGACAATGTCTTTTTTCTTAGGGAGGCAGTTGCGAAGCTCATCGGTGCGAACACAGACGAAGTGGTCCTCGTGCCCAATGCCACGCACGCACTGAACGTCGTGCTACGCAACTTCGAGTGGCGTGAGGGAGATATCATCATTGGAGGTAGGTGTATCTCCCGCGCTACTTCGAGTCGACAGTGCGACAGGATCTGATCACTGCAACCCAATAGCCTCCACAACCTATGGCGCAGTGTCTAACACGATCCGCTATCTCGCGGACCGCTCCGAACAGCCACGACCCATCATGCTTGAGGTCGAATACAACTTCCCACTCACGCACGCTCAGATCATCGACTTGTTCCGCTCCAAGATCCGGGAAGCCAAGCAACAGTATCCTAACACTCAGTTCACGGACGTCCCGCCATTATCCGTGGGCTCTGATTTGAACGATGAGCAAAAGAAGAACAAGATCGTCGTGGTTATCGACGCCATCACCGCGAACCCTGGTGCGCTTATGCCTTGGCAGGAGATGTGCAGAATTGCTCGCGAAGAGGGCGTGTGGACCGTCATCGACGCCGCGCACAGTATCGGGCAAGAGGTACACTCGTTCGACGTCTTCTTTTGGAGTGTGGTAGTGACCGCGCGCCCGCTCAGCCCAATATCAACCTGGACAAGGCCAGACCTGACTTCTGGCTCTCCAACTGCCACAAGTGGTGTTATGCCAAACGAGGATGCGCTGTATTATACGTACCCAAGAGGTGAGCTCGTCCGGTGTCCAGTGACTCGGCTATCTACTGACAACATGCAGGAATCAGTATATGATAAAGTCTTCCATCCCGACCCCTCACGCATACGTTTCCCCGAGCAGCCCAGCATTCAAGGAGATGGGCACCAACTTCGTCGCGCAGCACGAGTGTGAGTAGCTCGCCCGACGGCTGTCCATTGGTCAGACGCTTACCGGACACGTCTAGGGACGGGAACTATGGATCAGACACCCTTCATCACTGTTCCTGACGGTACGTCTGCATTGACTCCTGCAGTGTTGCGATCTCTCCGTGGCTAATCATCTGCCAGCCATCGCCTTCCGCGAATGGCTCGGGGAGAGTCGGCGATCTATGACTACTGTCACCAGCTCGCTCTGAATGGAGGGAAGAAGCTCGCCGAGGTCATGGGCACAAAGGTTCTCGACGAGGATGGGGCGCTCACAGTGACCATGGTCAGCCCTCATGATTCCAAAGGCCTGCAGCACTGTCGCTAATCGTGCTCGTCACACAGCCGAATGTACAGCTCCCGCTTCCAGTCGAGAAGACGCGCGGTGAGGTCTACACCACGCAGCAGCTCAACCAGATCAACGAGTTCCTCCGCGACAAGCTCTTGAAGGATTGGAAGACGTACGCGGCGCATTACTGGCACAACGGTGCCTGGTGGGTCCGATGCAGCGCACAGGTGTTCAATGAGGTGCGTCGATGACTTGTCCGGGGCCGAATCGTTGATGCTAAGGGTCTGTGATGATGACGACAGCTCTCCGACTTTGAATACCTCGGGAAGGCACTTAATGCTGTGTGCAAGGAGGTCGAAGAGACCATCCTCAAGAAGAACGCCTAGTGCATGAAGGCTGCTACTTGCTTGTTTGAAAGGATCGGGGGCAATCAATGATGCGGGCAATGGCAAGTGAACGGGCTGGTCAGGACAATGTATTCACGAATGTATTATACCTCGACGAGGGCGATAGGAGAATACCACCTAGATGCGTGGTCGCAACCCTACAAACGGGAGAGTCGTACCGCATGCCTAGAACACGAAAGATGAGGACACGCGAACATAGGGTACTGCATAGCCATGCCCGTTTCCGAACAGCAGCTGCAACATATGATACAGGAAGTACTACATCGAAGCCACAGCAGGAGAAAGGCCCGGAAGAAAAAGCCACCCAGATCCCGAACCCCACAACCAAAGCGCTACATTAGCTGGCGACGATCCTGAACGATTGCGCGGGCGAGAGCTTCGAGTCGAGCTTCGAGTTGAGCTTCGAGTTAAGCTTCGAGTCGTGTTCCGAGTCGGAAGGGCTCGAAGCTTGAGCTGGGGCTGCTTGAGCTGGGGCTGCTAGGGCTGCTGGACGCGACGTGGGGCACTGGAGACGGTACTTGGACGGCTTCAAGTATGCGTTCTCGCGGGCGGTCTGCTCCTCGAAGGTGACAGTCGTGTCGCGCTGGATAGAGACGACGAGCGGCTGCGATCCCGAGGTAGTCGCCTTGACACGCGAGGTATCTTGCTACATGACGCGAACGTGTAGCGTCAGCGTCCAAATGCAACCCAAAGTCCAATCGTGGCCACGTACGCTGCGTCTGGACAAGCTGCCCGAGCGAGATGAGATGTGCGGGAGGGAGTTGTGCCCGTACTTCTCTGCAGCAGTCCGCAGGCCTTCGCGCGCGTTGAGCGTGGAGAGGAGAGAGATGCTGTACACTGCAATGTCGCGCGAGCGACGGGAGCGACGGGAGGGACAGCCGTGGGTAGATGGAGCAAGGATAGGTGGTAACCAGACTGTCAGAGCCCTGATCGGCAGCTAAGCGGTTTGAAACCTACTGCGGGAACCGATGTAGTAGAACATGACATATACAGAGGTGTTGGGAAGAGCGAGGACCTGCGTAGGGCGCGTCAGCTCGTTTCCGGGTGTACGAGTACACGGAATTGTGGCGCACGGTAATGAGCGACAGAAGGGAGCAGATCCTGCACGTATGCTTAGTAGGTATCGGTGATGGCAGGGTCAGGTGCCTTACGTGGTCAACAAGCCCGTGTTAATCGTGTATAACAGCTTCGCGAAATCGGTGAGCCACTTTAGCAGCACAGTGGCGACGGTGCTCTGCGACGTACCAGTTTATTGATCAAGCGATCTGACCTTTGGGAATATGAGTGCACAGGGCGAGCGACAGACGGTTTCAGCCTTACCCTGTGGATCCAGTCCGAGACCTGACGAGGAGAGTGACGAGCGTGCCGCATAGCAGAAGATCGGTTGCGGCAGTGACTGAACTCATGGCGATGTCGAACGCCTGGAGCACCGTTCAGCGACGGTCAAACAGGCCCAGGGAGCAGTGTTAACGTACGGTAAGCTCGCTGAACTGCGAGATATCCGTGGTCTGGATACTGTTTGACCAACGCGTATGAGCCTACGACTGAAAAAGCCCATGCAGCTTCCACGAACCTCTTCGCATATAGCACTACAACGGCGAAGTCATCAGCGCTCCTGGTAACTAAGTTGCGACTATGGGTGCTCACGACTTCCAAGAGCTGGCGATAGCGTGACAACTGGTCAGCAGCGCGTGCCAAGGCAGAGATGCTGCACATACCAAGATCCGCTAAGACAAAGGTGCCCTGTACGTTCGTCAGCATGGAGACGACATGGGGTCTGACATGGTGGACGCACCAGGATGCCAGCGAGGATCTTGTGCTTGCTGACTGCGCTTGTGATTATGTTTTCGGAGGCAGCAGATGAGATGCCAAGAGTACATACGTGTCCATATCCGGAACGTGTAGAACCTGTAGTGGAGTGGGTCAAGTCATCGCGCGGTAAAGCGACTCGGAGATGTCCTTACGACTGGATGATTGTAATGGAACATGCCTGGCGTAGCGAAGGTAATTAGCAGCCGCTCATAGGGAAGGCAGCAAACTCACGTTGATCATGATCTGGGACTGTTGCACCAAGTATTAGAACGACACCGACATGCGCACGAGCCAGCCTTACATTGGATGTCCTGCAAGCAAAGGGTCAATCGCCGCGTCATGCATGATGGACATGGGGAGCTCACCATGGTAGAGGTTTGCCGCCAAACGAGAACAACTCCTTGCCCACGAGATACTGCCACACTGTTGGAAGGACGGATAAGGGACGGAGTTTTAGGCAAGGTTCATTGCTCACTTGACGCGAAATAGAAACCCAGGCTGAGCGCGTCTAAACACCAAATGACGCGGACCTGAGCACGCATATAAGCTCCAAGCCGCAACGAAACACGAGAGGAACAAGTACTGACCATCACTCTCAAGAATGTCCGGTCCTGCGGATAATGCCTGAAGTACCACATCGCTTGTCCACTGGTGACTGTGCACGTCAGCTTTCGTAAAAACCGAAGCGGCCATTGGAAGTACCTCCGAATAAGCTTTGCAGCGTCACGGTCAGCAAACAGTGCGAGACGGATGCAGTAGACAGTTGAACTCACCTGGCAGTGACGGCCATGCCTATCATAATCATCCCGATCCTGGACGGTCCGTCAGCGTCGCCGATCAAAGCCTCTCATGACATACCCAGCGCAACACGTACGTTTCATCGAGGAAGGAGCTGTCGTCGGACATGCTGGCGTATGGACATGGGCAGCAGCACGTCGGGCTGCCAGTGTGCGCGGAAGCAAATGATGAGCGCGAGTGGAACACCAGGGCAGGAGCGGGACGACGAACCTTCGGGCATGTCTTTAAGCCTCCCGCGCGCCGTGCGCAGGGTTGCGGACTTCCGGAATGGAATGAGCTAGCCTGGGAGTCGGGCGTACTTGATTAGATCCACGACAGACCACGACCCACCTTCGAGTGTAATAAGTATCGGCTAATGTGTCACCGCCTCAACGCAACGATTTCCGCCCAACAGAGCACGTTAAGGTCCGGGTGCGCCTACTGTCATCGTATAGCCTGAACCGTACTTACCTGTACATACATGAGTTTTGTGCGAGTCTCGACCTCCCGTCTGTAGACAGCGGCGGTTTTCTGCTGCCGCTGCGCCTGGGTGGTGGAGATGACATGCTGGGACTACAGTCGCCACCAATTGATCGTTCCTTCCCATACTGCCCTGCCGGCGTGGCACGCGTACACCGGACAGCGGGGAGGATACCCGCGAGCAGTTGCGTTTCTAGGTCAGAGTCCGTCGCGTTCTCGCACTTCCCTTCCCACATACCGCACCCGCTGAATGTGCAACACAACCCAGCGGTACGCCTGGTGCTGGAGAGAAGCCAGGAAGGGGAGGTGTTGCGAGTGACCGTGCGTGGCTGGCTGGCCCCTTTGGGCATTGCGTATGTTGATTCGCGGGGGAAAGCTTCCGGGCAAGTGGTAATTGAATCGGGCGTGGAATCTTGGATGATTCCCTATGATTCCGGTGGGCGGAATCACCGAGTCCGGTTCCACCGGCACCAGGCCGCGAGCATGCCGGTCCAGAGCTCACTGCTCAGTGTATATGTACTATAGTATATGCGTGAACACTGACGATGGTGGCGCACCTTAGCACCCCGCGACGGAGCAAGCCAGGCTGCAACGTTTGCCCGGTAAGTAGCCCGGAACTTGTTATACTCGATAGTAGAAGGAGTTGTGAACCACTAGGCCGGCTAGAAGGTCAGAAATCTGTCGACCATAAGCTACCATAAGTACACGAGAACGGATGAACGCACTCAATCAGACACGGGCCGGAGGGACAGGACTGGATGACCGGGTCTGGACCGCAGACAGGCCTTTCGCGGGAGCCATTTGAAGGTTATTGCCACATGATTACAACAGGAGTGCGCAGGCACTTATGGTAGCCTTGGAGACGAAGGATGAAATCATTGGAATGTGCCAGGAGCGTACCTTGCACACGCCGGCCTCTTTTCTTCCATAGGCCGGTGGTCCCTCTGCCATCCGCATGACGGAATCGTGATACTTACATGCCATGAGCTACAGGCAAAAAGGTGAAACCGGTGAAAGACCCTGCCTATCACTGGCTGGTACCAGCAGAGGATGAGGTCGTAAGTAAGGCAAACTGAAAGTGACATGCTGACGCCTCACCTTGTTTCGAGCTGCCCTTGAAGCGCGTATGCACATACAAGCGGCGATCATTCCCTGCCGCTGGACTCTCCGAGATCGCGTCCTGTCAGTGTGAGCAACACGGAGGGCAGCTCAGGTGAGGTCCGAGGACGTGAACTTCCGCACAAGGAAGCACGTCAGCCAGCAACGACGAGAGGCTCCCTACAGGTTGAGCGGACATGTGAGAAGCAGTCGCCTCGACTCAACATGCACCAAATGGTTTCGTCAGGGAGAGGACCTGAAAGGACAACTGAATGCCCAATTGCGTTGTATGCAAGATCCGCGTTAGGTGCCCTCGACTCGGAGTCGTCGATCTTGATTAAGCTTGATTCTTGCACCTTGCGGAATCCTGCGGTCGTCATTGCACACACGCTGTGGGATCGAAGCAGATGCCGCACGGACGGTCAGTCCGTCTGTTTCGAACCCGAAAGCGATCACAGGCGAGAGGAAGAGGCAACCATAGCAAAGCTGGGTGGTGATCATTGCCTAAAAAGAACACTTTGACCTGGGTTCGAACCAGGAGGTGCAGCCATTACAGCGCACACTCTGCCAACTGAGCTATCGAAGACTGTAAATGGACGTGCTTCGGCAGTCTCCGGGAAGGTTCCATTGGACGAGCGACGCGTCTGTGTATCGTACTCCACTGTACCGACCGAGGATGGCAAGCAGACTGAGTGTGCAGGAGGAACGTCGCAACAACGCCGTCGTCTGCTCCCGTCGCCGACCCATTAATCACGAAGACTAGGATCTGCACGGGCGCAAAGCTACGTGATATGGTACGAGAGTGAATTTCGCGGTTAGCAGCCGAGGCAAGGTCGCGGTGACCCCACTCAGTCGGCATGGCGCGCGCATCTCCCCCAGAACCCCACCCATGACCGTCCCAGGTTCCCACATCGCTCCCGTCTAAATACCCCTCGCACCTCTCACCGCAACCGCAACCATCCCCACCGTCGATTCAACTCGCACGTTCATCACCATGTCCTCCGTCCTCCGCAACCTCTCCAAGCACTCCCGCTCCCTCTCCGCCGCGTCCCGCAGCCCTCTCATCAGCGCACCAGCCCCCGCGCGACGCGTGCATTCCACTCCCCCTTCGCCGTCCTCTCGTCCTCCGAGTCCCCGCTGACCCGCGCTCCCTCGCCCACGTCCACCGCCCGCGGCCTCTACGAGAAGAACATCGAGCACCCCTCCGAGCCCTTCACCTCCGGCGCCGGCCACCGCACCTACGTCGTGTCCTCCCCGGACCCCGCCAACACCCCATACGAGGTCCCCTCCGGCGCGTACCCCACCTCCGCCCCGTACGAGAACTACACCCGCACCGAGGCCCCCGTCCCCCGAACGCGCAGTACGCGTCGACCGCCCCCGGCCTCGCGCACCCCATCACCGGCAAGGTCCCGCGCAACGACGCGGGCGTCGGCGAGAGCGCCGCGATCCGCTACCGCGAGGCCCCCGGCGAGATGCACGCCCGCGGGGGGAGCTATGGCGGCCAGGGCGTCGTGGACGCTGCGGGCACCCGTCAGGGCCCGGACGGCGAGCTCCCCGACGTGAACGCCTCGCCCCTCCACGAGAACGCGCCCCGGTTCTCGCAGGGCGGCGTCGACAACGCCTGGAAGGAGCGGAAGTGACCTGGACCCAGGGGTTCTTCCCACCATTCCCCATTCCGACGAGCCGCGATTCGCTTCGACTACGGGCAGAAGAGGGGTTGACGAGAAAAGGACGTTCATAATCGCAAGTCGCTGCCGGTATCCCGTTCGCGCTGTGTCTGTGTATAGTATGTACCACGGGGAGCTGTACGAGTACGACGTTGTCATGACCATACGACCGCATATCCTCTTGTCACTGCAGATAATCATAGAATGTACATGTCTTGCTGTCCTCCACGCTTCCCGCTCTACCTACTTCCATCCGCAGTGTCCGCAGTGCCGTGGACGTGGCCAGATGCGTCTTGGCTCTGAGTCCAGGAGCGCGTCGGCTATAGAGTGCTCGTAGTCGTACAGTAACGCTGCCGCGTCAGACTCAACGCGTCAGACTAACTCCGCCGGCCCGCTGAGACTTGCGGGCCGGTCAGCCCGCACGCATACACCGCTACGATGGTGAGGACATGAAGTGAATTCGTAGACGACGTTGCAGGCGCGGACAGCTTCATAAGTAGACTCAAAATGAGGACCACATAGGGCTTGCAGCACGACCGACAAGCTTCACGACCCGCTGGCCCATCTGGCGGATATGCTTCCGGGGACGGAGACCTGCGACGGAGAGTCGTGAGCACGCACGAGAGAGATGTTACGGGGGAGGAAGGAAACATACGTCTCGGTTTGGGCGGGGGCTCGAGGGACACTGCCGCGGGGTCGCTCTCGGGCTCGGCTGGAGAGACTGGGAGAGGATGAGATGGCTCAATTGAGGACGGCCGGGCGGCGGCGCGCTTCCGAGCTTCCTTCACGATCCTATGTACGAAGCAAGACACGTCAGCAATGTGCCAGTAGTCTCCGTCCGGGTCAGGAGGAACTCGACCTACTTGACAAGCTCATGGCGCTCGCGGTAGAACTCGAGCGGGCTGGGTATGGTGTCCTGCGTCAGATGCGCAGTCAAGTCGTACCACAGGTCGACGATGGGGAGGAGGTCCGCGTCCGTGGCCTTCTCGCGCAGGGCCCCCAGAGCGGTGGTGGACTTGAGCACGTCCAACGACTCGGCGAGGCTGTCCACGCTCGTGTTCGCGGTGGACGGCGACCCGGGAGTTGCGTCGCTGGCCGACGACGCCGTCGGCGTGGAGGGGAGGTGTCGCCGCCGCTGCTGCCACTACTAGCAGCCGTGGCAGCGAGACCGGGAGGCGCGAAGAACACAGAAGGATGCGGGGGTGGCGGGCGGCCCAAGTCCGGGCTGTACCCGAGCATCGTCGTGTAATTCGGCCACGGTGTCGCAAGTCCACTCTCAGGGCCCATACAGTCGGGGCCGGGCGACCACCCGACGTACGGCTTGCGCACTCCAGAGATCTTCTCGTCGTCGCTGAGCGCGCCTCTCCTGTTCTCTGGGAGAACCGTCGCGTCATCCTCAATCCACCCCTCTGGCGCGGCGCGCACGCGCACGGTGAGCGCGGTGGAGTCCCAGTGGTAGCAGTTCGCGAAGGGGAATGATGGGGGCGCCGTGTGGATGGGTGCGCGGCCGTCGGGATGGTTGTCGTTCGGCGCGATGGGCAAGCACATCCCGGGCTCGATGTCGCGGGCAGGGTCGGCGGGGCGGAAGGACGCCGCGACCGGCATCACTGAGTAGCAGAACCACGGTTTGGAGGGGTGAGGGAGGGGCACGTCCTGCAAGAGGGCGCGCATCAGAGAGCCAGCGCGACGCAACACGAGATGGAGAGACACACTGTTTTGATGTAGACCAGGTAGGTCTTGGGCTGTATGGCCCGCGCTGCTTGGAGGGCCTCGTCATCTGCGCCTTGTACGCCGCTGACGGTAGCGAGGGGATCCATTCGCAGAGCGGCATACCTGCCCTGTGAGGGGTAGTAGCTGATTCGCGGATCAGCAACACGAGGAGCAGAAGCAGACGGAGAAGAAGGAGGAGGAGCAGACGGATAAGAAGAAGGAGGACCAGAACCAGGAGCAGGCGGAGAACGAGGAGCAGGAGCATTCCCAGGAGGTCTGAACGGGACGAAGTTCATTTTTCGTTGCAGACGAGTGCTGGGGCTCGATGGGCGGATTTGTTGCGCATATACATGCCTGCGCAAGGGCCGTATAACCCAGTACAGAACAATGCATCGATCGTCTTGCTAGCTCTGCCATCACCACCGTCCCGCTGTCGCGTACGGGTGGTATTGTAGTTTCTCTGCCGAGGGTGCGTGTTATTGTCACTCCCTTCGTGTGCACACTGCAACGCGCCAGATTGCAGATCTATGTCTTATCTGCACCTGGGTATAGATTCATCAGACACTTCGACGAACAGCTACAGAGCACTTACAGACACGCATGATGATGGGGGTTGAGAACAACAAGAGAGACGCCTCCGCCCTCACAGACCCAGACTGGCACTTGCGCTTGACAATGAGATCTGCTTCGCACACACTCAGTCCGCGCAACCAGTGTCTATTGGCAACTGACTAGTGAACATGCAGGTATTGCATGAAGGCTCGAAAATAAGTGAAACCCAGACGACAACGAAGCGAGCGGAAACAGAGAGGGGACAAGACCGAGGAGGCAGGGATATGGATAGAGATAGACTATAGACCCGAGCGTTCTACGCCAGCAGCTGGTATGCATATACTAACAAAGGACACGGACGAGCCTCCGACATTGGTCGATGGGCAGCAGGTGGCCCGCAGCACCGGCCAACACGAGTGAAGGAGAACCTGTGCGTGGGCACCGCGGTGGGCGAAGGGTGATAGGGGAGGCGAGGAGAGGAAACTATGGGAAACGAGCGGCGGTGTCCTTTGGGCCGGAACCAGAGCGTGACGGGGAAGCGCAAGGCGGTATACGTATATTCAAGATCGAAGCTTGAACCTCCGAAGGCCGAGATGAGAGACTTCCGAAAATGCGATATTACGACGGGGCGCCAACCCGGGATAGCAATAGCGGATATACACAAGGCGAATGGAACGGGTATGCAGGCAGTGTCCGTGATGCTGGCAGGTGTATACGGGCGTCGCGGGTCATGAAGCGGCCGTGAGGAAGCGGATAGCGAGACAACTCTCAGAGCAGTTCGATGCTGAATAGAGGGTGCGGTAAGTTAGGTCGTTCATCGAGTCGTCAGAGCCGTCATAGGAGGATATGCTTGCAAATCTGCGGGCAACACAGTGGAAGGTTACAATGAGCTCGAACATACAGAGATATAAAATGACCCACAAGATGATCCGCGCAGCCTGTGCGCGCCGAGGCAATAAAGATCCTTACGCCCGACAGCAGAATGCAGCCCAGAATCCCTTCTTCCGTCCCATACCGTGCTCGTCCTGCTCTCCGACACGCTCCATCTGCTCCCTGTCGTACACCATTCCGCGTGCCTGGCCGTTCGTGCCCTCCTGCCGTGTACCCGCTGTCGTCGTGCCCTCCCGGCTTGCAGTGCCATTCTTGGCCGCGCCTTGACCGTACATGAACGAATCTGAGTTGTTGGGCTGCTGAAGAAGACCTGAACCGTTCGCACCTGGGGTACCATTGGGAGGAACGGGTGACTGACGGCCATACGCGTTCGTGCGATAGCCGCCCGAGCTCCCTGGCGCAGCGTAAGGGTGAGGAGGAGCTACAAGCCCACTGTCACGCTCTGCGCGCGCTACCTGCTGTTGGCTCTGTCGCCTGCTCTGCGGCGCAAGCGGCTGCACACTGACATGTTCGCGCGAACCGCCACGCGACGCATCGTGAGGCCGGCGAGTGCTGCCCTTGACATGAGCAGGTGTTGGTGCCAACACCAGTGGTGACGACGGCGAGGTACCCTCCTGGAGAGCATTGCGAGATGACCTGTGTGGGCGGTCCCGGTCGCGGCGGTGCTCCCGATGCGGCGTAGCAGTACCGCCATGGGCGGATGCGAGCAGGGCGGAAGTCTAAACAGGTAGTCAGAACGGGCAGCAGCATTGAAAACATGTCACGACGTACGTGGCTAGCTTCCCAGCCCTTGCCGCCGTTCAGCAGCATCCAGTCAAAGACGCCGTCCTCAGGTTCACCGAGTGTCTTGAGAACCTTTGTGAAGAGCTCACGCAGGAAATCATAGTCCGGTGTCTCTTCGAAGCCGAGCTTGCGGACATAGTTCATGTAAATGGCAAACTCCTCTGAGGTGCCAAGGCTAAGCTGAGTGATTATACGCGGTAAGAGCAGAACTAACCAGGAAAGCCCTCGCAGAGCTCCTCGATTGGCGTGCTTTGCTTCTTCTCTCCGATCTTTTCGTACTTCTGCTTGTTCGTCGCAGCGCGGAGGCCTTGCCACGGCAATCCGCCGCGCAGGAAGTACATGAAGACATGGCCAAGAGACTCGAGGTCATCCCGACGCGATTGCTCGCGACCCAAATGCGTGTTGATGGACATGTACCGGGCGGTACCAGAGAGCGACTTACGCTCACGGTAGGGAATGTGGACTTTGGTCTTCGGATCCCGGTAATGCTTAGCCATACCGAAATCTGTATTGAGAGCGTCAGTACAAGTCTAGTCCCTTTTACTTGTGACCTAAGAAGTAGCACTAGGAAGAAGGAATCAAGCGGATTCTAAGCATGGAAAGACATACGATCCCCCCTAGAAGCGACTGCATAACTGCATGATCGAATGGTAACGAGCAAAAACGTGGTGTTCCGATAATGTAATGCACAGTGAAACACGTACCGATGATGTGAATCGTATTCGCTGTCTTGGTGCCAGGGACACCAATCAGAAAGTTGTCAGGCTTGATGTCCCGGTAGATGAGGGACTTCTCGTGGATGGACTGTACGCGGGTCACCTGCAAGTACGTGCATCAGCCACCTATGCACAGACACGCACGGACAACAAGCTGGCCGACATTCCGCGCCATGAGAGCCGACAAGGTCGCCACCGACGTCCTCGAGGCGCTCGCCGTCGGCTCGGGCGCCTGGCTGCCGACAGCCGATTGTCAAGCGATAGGCAGGAATGAACCGCGATGCTGCGAGATGAATGGAGTGCGCCTGCAACATGGAGACCGCTCCTATACCTCCTGCCGACGCCGTACCAGTGCAGAGCGCGGTGTGCGGGGGAACGCTCACCATTTGCTTCGCAGCCATGCAGACCGTCTTGATGCTGAACTTCCGGTTGCACATGTCAAACAGATCCTCCAGGTTGGGCCCGAGCAGGTCAATGACTAAGACATTGTGAAGACCCTCCTGGCCGAAGTAGTGGACCTGCGGAACACCCGCTATGTGTCGCGCGAGAGTCAGCAGGATGATCGTGGCGCCACCTGTATGTGGGTTTCAAGGAGACACGTACGAGTGCCGTTCAACGTCCGGTACGATCGGTACTCGTCGCGCAGCTGGGGGCTTCAGACTTGCGCGGTTCCTGGTGCGACCAACAGAGTCAACGTTCGCCCTGCATGCAGTGGCTCTTCTGGAGTGTGTCACGTACAAATTTAATGGCAACGGGCTGGTTGTTGAGCATGTTCGTGCCTGTGGGTACCTTCAGTCCGCTGTGCAGTTTCTCTCGCACCTGGAGCTGACGCACCCTCAAAGACGACACCAAAGGAGCCCTCGCCAATCTTCTTTCCGACCCGGAAGTGATTGCCCACGACGCCATTAGAGGTAGCCGACTGCGAAGAGTGGTGTGCTGACGACGATGCTATAACATGAGGAGTAGTCATGCTGGCGAGGGCAACCTGGGAAGGGAAAGAAGAGGCGGAAGAGGAGGAGGGAGAGGGAGAGGGAGGACGGTGAGGAGGGATCCAGCAGGAGGATCAAGCAACAGCGCCCTGGCAGCGGAGTCTCAACTACCCCCGGCCCACCGCGCCTTTTGGGGCGGACGGGCGCTTCGTTCCGTCTCCGTTGACGCTCCGTTCCTTGTCCTTTCCTCCTCCTTTCACGCCGCTCGCAGCTTCTGGCTGTACTGCTGCTCTCTTGTACTGCCCCATTTCTTGAGTTTATCTGCCAGTCTGGGAATACTTGAGCTTGCTTTGCATGCCTGCAAGAGACTCGAGAGGTCGTGAACGATTTACCGCCGCCGTATCAAAGATTCATGCTCTACGTCAGTGCCGTCTTCTCTCGAGGAACTCACATGCACTCAGCTCAACCAGCGGCCCTCCCTGGCTATGTCATTGTACGTAGAATCGTGAGAGCGTGCCTCCCGAGCTCTCCGACGTGTACCGCATTGATATGGCCGGAGCGCTCCAGCTCAGACTTGTCCCAGCTTCAATCCGGTGTGGCCACCGGCTGTGAAACGGGCGGACGTGCAACCCCCTAGCTGCACGGAGCACTGAGTCGCACCAGATTGTCGCAGTTGGTGCACGGTCTTCGTCTTCCCAGGTCAAAGTCTATCTTGCAGTTGCCTATGTACACTTCACGTCATCTCCGACCTCGATTCGCCACGGCGGGTGAGTTCAGGACGTGACATATTTGCTCCGTGTGCTTTCGACGGTCGACGATTTTCCGTGAAGAAAGCCAGTTGTCGCGTCAGCTAACTGAGGGCAAGGACTCTGTGTTGGATTGGTGAGCATCCGTGGATGTCTTCGACGTCGACTCGGCGTTCCGACCTACGTTCCGAAGCTGTTATGATCTACTCACAGTTTTCGAGACAGATGCATACTTCGTCGCTGGAAAGTGTATCAGATTGCAACGGCATCGTCTGTCTCCGGGTCGAATCCCGTCTCTGACTCCGGCTCTTGCTCTGAAGCATGGTCAGGCGTGACCAACGTTGGGACTTGCGGGGACGAGTGAATCATTCTGGATTCGTGAAGTTGCCAGTACAAGCTCAAGCATGTGGCAGGATGACAGCGACGGCAGAGGAAGAATCGTGCCAACAATCCTCACGGGTACGGGGGTAGGTAAGTCTAGCATCTTCCACATGCCGCGCTGACAAACACCTGGACACTCGACTAGACGGGGCATCAAGCTCAAGCCCACTAGACCCTCATCGAGACACCTAGCGAGCAGCCTCGCTAGGCTGTCAGCAGAATCCATGTCGGTATGTCGGGAGGAGCACCGTGGCAGAGCTCCGGGGAGTCCGAGACAAGGCGTACGATCACGGTCCTGCACACAACTTGGGACCTGGGTCCGCGTCAAGCAAGCTAGCTAGCAACAGCTGTGAAGCGTCAAGGTGCTGCGCATGACTCTTTTGCTGAATATAAGCTGACCGAACGTCGATTCCCGAACAGTCCCCGAACATTCTGACCGAACCACTCATCTGCCGACATTATGTCAAGTGGGCGTCGGCGTCCTCGACGGGCCATATGGAGCATCGAGTCCACGGAACATGATTAAGGTTGTCTTACCGGTCCCTCCGCTCGTCTATGCTTGCGGCTAGCATACGGCCCCCTGGTATTTGCGTACCACATTGCCTTCCCGGAGGCGGGAGCGCAAAGGCTTGCGTTGCGCCAGTAGGCACCGCCTTTCACTGCTTTCCCTCGCATCTCTCACGAGCAGACAACAGTCCCATGTGGACGCTCCTCACGGTGAGATACCTCTTCGTTGACATTGCGTAACTCGGGCGGTCATGTAGTGCTACCGGCGGCTAACTAGCTTAACCACCCACTCTTGACAAGAGACACCGTGACTTGACCGTAACCTGATGGTACCTGGGGGACTCGGAAGGATGCTCGCTTTGGAGAGCCGAAAGGTTTCCGGAGTAGCGTTTCAGCTCTGCCGGACAGCTCGCATGTACACATCCTACTGATGATGCGTACGAAGGTGTTCATGCATATTATGTATGCATGTATCACCGGTGTCTGAGTAAGTTGGCGTTCATGTACGGGTATGTGCCACCCGCCGGATTTTTTTCAGGACACGGTCAACCCATCCCACATCGCGCGACAGGATGGAAAGATCTCGATAGTAAGCTGACATCCTTGCGTGTCTCCTCTCGTTCATCTCCTGAGGGGCCGACGGCGAAGAAAAATGTCCGTGCTTCAAACTTCACTGCTGGAGGATAGAGTTGTGCGGGAGGAGTGCGGCTCGATGGCGACTCCGAGCCCAAGAGAAAAGCGTGACATGGCGCAAGCCTCGGAAGATCGTCACGCCATAAGTGACCCACTGTGACGGCGCCTTACTGAGTAAGAGCAGATCACCGGAGGCGGCGCATGCGCATCTGAGATGAGTGTGCTCACCAATCCTCCCCCGCGCTATTTGTAACACCCCCTCCCCTCGTCCACCTCATATATACACCCCAGCGCTCCCGCGTCCGTCTGTGACCTTTGCTTTCTTTTCACCCTGTTGGCTCTCTTCCCGCTTTACTGAGCATCCACACCCCCTCCTATCGCTCTCCGAACACTCGCACCGGCTCGCACGCCGAAACAAAGCGCGATCGCATACAGGAACACCCGCAAGAACACACCCGGAGGAGTAGCAGGTCTCGGAGCAAACGCAGCGCGCACACGACGACATGCAGGCAGGCGTGATTTCACTGGTAGTCATCTCAGACATCGTGCGTGCCCCCCTCTCCTCGCGGAGGTAGCCCCGCCGCGGTCCGAAGAAGCGGACACTCACCTCCGGACCCTATCTGGCCGCTTTAGGTTTGCCCATGGTGCTACATCGGGCAGCGCGAGTTGCAGAAGGCCATCCAAGATGTCAAGGCGGAACTTGACCTGACGATCAAGGTCGAGCACCGCCCGTTCTTGCTGCAGCCGTCCATGGAGGAGAGCACGGCGCTGGACAAGCATGCGTGGTATCTGGAAAAGTTCGGCAAGGAGAAGCTGGATCAGATCCAGTCGATGGTCAAGTCCCGCGCGAAGGAGGTCGGCATCGAGATGTGAGTCCTCGTCTGCGGGCGTGCGCCGGGTACCCATTGCCACGACGCGATTGCACCCCTTGCTGATGTGACCGCGTGCTGACTGACGCCGATGCAGCAACTTCGCCGGCACGATCACGCAGACCATCCGCGCGCACCGTCTCAGCCGGAAGGCGTTCGAGCTCGGCGGACAGGAGATGCAGGAGAAGTTTATGGACGTCACCTACCATGCGTACTTCACCGAGGGCAAGAACATCGGCGATTACGAGGTCCTCGGTGAACTGGCCGAGCAGGCGGGCATCATGTCCAAGGAGAAGGTACGCCGAGTGTGATTATCTCAGAGGCGAATTTGACGACCTCACCGACATCTCACACAGACCGCCGAGTTCCTCGACTCGGACGAGCTCAAGGTGGAAATCGAGCACAGCGCCGCGGAGGCGCGGAAGAAGGGTGTCACTGGCGTCCCTTTCACCATCGTCAACGGGCGGTGGGCAGTCAGTGGCGGCCAGACGGCGGAGGTTTATGCCCAGGTGGGCGACAGGTATCTTTGTCATCTGTCGCAAACTGACGATAAGCACGCAGATCTTCCGCAAGCTTGCGGGCAAAGGCCCCCTCCATCCGATCCCGAATGCGCCCAGCTGCAGCAACGACGGGACCTGCCCGGCTGCGGCTGCGGCTGCGGCCGTCAAGTCCTAACTCGACACTGCTCGTACGTGCGATCCCTTCTGACCGAGCAGTTACTAGCGTCCCCCCTGCATCCTCCGCTTACCCGACCGATATCCCTACACCCGTGTGCGTTTGGCTTCTCATCTCACCGACATTGTCATCCGCTTGCTATGCGTCATTCCCTTTGTGTTGTATACTATCCGTTTGCGGTGGACTGTTCTACGTTATTATCTTGTGTGGCTGAGTGGGAGTTGATGTTTATATACACATCTATTAGCGTCTACCAGTGCCGTTGTCCCGAAAATGCGCAAGTGCTTCTTGAGTGCTTGAGCTACTACTCATCGACGACCCCGGTGCACGAGAGGGGTCGCAGCCTCCCGAGTGCTTCGCCGTTTCCAGAGTCTATATGTCAACTTAGTAAGGTTGGCTACAGGGACTTCTACCAGCTGCTACCATCCTGTACCAGTGAGGTCAAGCTTGTCAAACTCCGCTGGAGAATATTCAAGAGCGAATTACAGAGATCCGCTTTTCAGTAACTCAAACGCTTCGGGCGCTGTCTTCGACCGTACGTCTTCTTTCCCTGCCTTTCCCCTGCCGCCGATTGAAGCCCTGGTGGTGAAAGGGATGAGAAAGTTTACTGTCCAGGGTGGCTAAACTTTCACTGTTTCGAGACCTGGGCGCCCTCGAAGACAAAGATAGGTTGGCCCATCCGTCACCGGATTTCTGGCCAGTGCACGTCGTGTAGAAGATTGCAGCATACTTGCTGATCTCGTCGCCCTTATGCCCGACTCCCATGCGGCGTGGGCTGTATAATAGTAAGCAGCTCTGAGTCCTTCCAGTCAGCGCTCCGTGGCGCCGAGCGCTTCAGGTGAGATACATATGTAGTGACGTCACCTTAGCATCCTCGGCTGGCTGCAGTTCGTCCTGGCCCATAAGACAACGTTGCCGCAACCATGCGCACATCTCTTCCCTCGCATAAGTACAGCTTCTGGCAGCCGCACCCGCGGTGTGTCCTGGCTTCCATATTCGCTTCCCACTCCTCAATCCGCGCATTCATCCTGATCATCTTCGACTTCACGACCTCGTCACGACCTACAACACTAGACGAAAATGTTGTTTCTGTCGCATGAACATCACCACTGGTTCTACGTCTGGATTCCCCTCGTTGGGGCATTCATGTGGTTCGGTACGCTTATCTTCCGACGAAGCCCATATGAGACGCGTACTTATGGAACGGTTAGCCACACTCTGGGCGTTGCTCATAACCTGGCTTGCGCAAGGGCGACCAAAATACGTGTCCCAGGATGGGAAGATTGCGTACATCTCGGATGTCGGCGCAGACATTCTCAAGCCGCTGTTCATAGTGGGATGCGCGATCACGGGAGTGTCGTTCTTCCTTGCTCTGACTATCGAGCGATGGCTGAGGCATTCGGGCCGGTACGTCTCATTTCCTTGCGGCCTAGCTGTAGGTCTTTGACTCCTGAGCCTTGCCGCTGACATGAGATGTATCGCCGTAGTTTGTTGCCCACCATGCGCAGGAGAGAGCGCGTATTTTCGTCCTTGGCCATCCTCAGTTCGTTCATCGGCGCATGTGGGCTCATCCTGCTATCAATCTTCGACACGAAGCGACACACCAGTCTACACCGCGTCTTCCTTCTCGTGTTCATCGTGGGAGTTGGTCTCAGTGCTATCTTCACTATTGTTGAGGTGCGTCTGGCGCGATAGTTGTGAGAGGCGCAATGGCGGCTGACAGTGAAGTTCCAGTACCGGTGGATAAGTCGCGATTTCGCCGAAGTCCGGAAACTGCATGCATCTTATCTAGCCAAGGGCATTATCGCGGGTATTCTTATCCTGCTGGCCATTGCGTTCGCAGTCTTGCTCTTCACCGCGACTGACGCCGGAGGTAAGCATGCCCACTGCCCCAGGGCTCGACGGCTCTGCGAGAACGCTGTCGCTGACACTCTGCTCCTTTGCACTCACAGCCGTCGTCGAGTGGACCATCGCCTTCGGATTCACGTTCTATCTCCTCACCTTCTTTTGGGACCTCCGGATGTCCAAGGGTGTGCATCGGGGCGAGCTGTCACGCACACGTATCCTTGCGATGAAGCAGAATGGCCAGAACGTCACGGCCATCCTCGAGGCGAACGAGGCTGGAGGCGGTGACTTGCCTGCAGGCATGAACCAACCCGCTCAAGGGTATCCTCACGGCGCCGTCGGATCCAATGGGCATGCGAACGAAGGGAATGGCTACGCAACGTACGGTCAGGGTTACCCTACGTCGACCCACCCTGATCATGGAGGAGCTGCCAACGTGGCGAGTGACGGGTATGCTCGGTGAGATTGGAAGATGCCGCGACAGCGCTTTGCTGTATAACGGCCATTCTTTGCTGTATAATAGTCATTAGTATCGTTCTTGGACAGTGCGCTTGTATCTACATATCTCCCTGTTCTGTTCTCGTTCAAGTTGTATTCGTATAATGGCATACCTAGAGTAACGATGCATCAACTACTCGGAATCGGAGTGAACCTGGCCGCAGTGCACGTCGTGAGCGGCGAGCGCTCACTTCGCTACTCGCCGTCATCAAGCTACAACTCAGCTCTTGCTCTACAGTTCAACTTGGGGATCTATCGGACGTCGCACACAATGTCTTTGACACCAGGAAGCCCGCCGCGCACACCGCACACACCGCCATACAGCCCGGGTACTCCGCACACGCCGCTCACACCAGGCTCGCGCAACGCGTCCATCCCCCGCCCGCCCGCCTCGCCGCTCCGACGCCCCGCCTCACAGGCATCTCTCCGCTCCGCAGTTCCTCAAGCGCAAGCGTCGTCTTCCATACCTGTTTCTGCGGCGGGGGCACGGCGCGCGTCTGGCCACGGGCTGCCCGGGTCTGCGCCCGGGTCGGTGACCGGGCTCGGGTTGGAGACGGGGGCGGGGGCGGGGGCGAAGCATCACAGCGGGTCTGGGACGGTGCCGGGGACCCCGCAGAAGGTGAGGGCGAGGGACTTGTTGAGGAAGCACTATGGGCTCGGGCTGGGACCCCCACCGCCGCTCGGAGGTGTGAAGAGCAGTCAGGATCCTATGGATTTCGGTGAGTCTCTCTCCAAGCGGGACTTGGCCGTTTCAATGCCGGGGTGAGGACGTTTGCTGACTGCATTTATTTGGGCATATGATGGGTAGACTCGCCAGTGTTCGATGCTCGCGCGTACTATGAACAGTTGATCACGACTTCGTCGTTGCCAACGCTGCTGAAGACGGAGAACGACTTGCTAACAGGTGCGCACCCTCTTTCCGGTGCTCCCCCTCATATGCGTCTTGTTGCTCAACGCTGGCTCGACCGCAGAGATGCGACAGCTAGATAGTGAGCGGCAGAGCTTGGTGTACAACCACCATCACGAGCTCATCGCCGCCAGTGACACCATTGCCGCTGTGCGTACTTCCCTCTACGCCACACACGAGGCTTTGCACTGACTGAGAGTCCCACGATATGCAGATGAAGTCCCGGGCAGAGAACCTCGACGCGGACCTCGACCTCCTGCGCGCAGCGTTCTCCGAGATATCTCGCCTCTCTGCGGAAATTGCAGTAGAACACCAGTCGCCAACGGAGCGACACTCACCACAACCTCCGACGCCAGTATCATGACCGCTCGCCGCCTCGACGCATATACCTCTTCTCGACGATATCCACACAACGCCGCCCGTCCTTTGCGCTGTCACTATACATTGCTTTCACAATATACAACCGGAAGATCCATTAAATGAAGCGTAGGAGCTATGGTGTGGGATGTTTGGTCTTCGTGGTGAGTGTCCGAGAGTGTGTGCTACATTGACAAGTGCGAAGCATTACGAAAGCATTGCGATCTACAAGAACCCGACTAGAATGTCCGTATGCGTGTCCGATTGCTATATCATACAGTGCGCGCATACCTGCCTGCGCATCGTGCCCTCGCTGTTCATACCGGGGCGACGGCGCTGGCGCGCTTGCTGGCCCATGGGCTTTCCGGACGGGGCTGCAGCTCGCCGTCGATGTATATGTCGACCTTCTCGTTGTAGAATGCGGCGCAACCCTTGATCTCGGCGCACTCGAGCTGCGGGGTGCGGTACCACCAAACGATGTCTTCCACAATTTCACCAGTCGGGAGGTTGACGTTGTAGTAACTCGCGATTCCCTGCTCACAAAGGGGTTAGCACCAACTGTACACTATGCGATCAGGCGCACCTTGTACGGGCATTGTGTGCTGCTCTCCGATGGCGCGAGGAGCTCGAGCTTGCAGTCGGTCTTGGGGATGTAGTACCTGATGGGGAGGCTGGTCTCGAATAGGAGCCGCGGCCGCGTCGTGTTTGCCACCTCGACGCCATTGACCTCAACGCGGACGTGCCTGGAAGAGTGCAAGACATCGACTCTCTGTGAGGCACGCAATGGGCGCCACGGAACAGGCTATTTTCAGCCCTGGCGCGAGTACAGACAGGGTCCACCTGGCACCGGGAGACGTACCTTGTACGGGTCCTTGGGGTGCACGAAGATCTGCTCGTCCTCCTCGAACCAGGCGTCCATCTCGGAGAACTCTATCTGAATGAGCCCGTCGAGCTCATCGTCGTGGTAGAGCGTTGCTGCAGCCTCGGCGCGGCGGTTCCCGACGACGATGTCGTAGATGTGGTGCTTCTGGGACTGGAAGGCGTCCACGAGGTATTTCTGCGGCACATCCTTTGTCTTGAAGAAGTAGTATGGGTAGTTAGGCTTCAGCCAGCTTTTGAATACATGAATCAGTTAAACAAGCTCAGAGACTGAGCTGGCATGGTGACGTACACCAGAAGAGCATCGGTGGTGTCGACGATGTACTCGCCGCCGAAGAGGACACGAACCCGCTTCGGGCTGGACTCGATGTGCGGAAGCTGGGTGAACGGGAACTTGAGAGCAGCCATGGCCATAGTGATGTGCACTGTGCAGGACGTGAGTGGAAGAAGTGGCCTCGGCTGAAGTGCTGGCCGAGAGTGAAGCCGCGAGTTAGTACACGCTCTAACGCCGGGCGCCTCGATAGACGCGATCACGTGGGATACGGACGCGGGACACGTGGGACGCGTAAACACAGACTCACAATGGGCGCTAACCACACTCGTCTTTCTCATCCTGACCACCGTCTGTTCCGCCTTGCTCCCTGCTTATATATACCCCACAGACGCGTCGAGGATCTGTGAAGACTCTTGGAATGGCGTCTGACGATGGTTATGTGGAGGATAGCGAGGGAGAGGAGTCTATGCTGCTTGAACCCCGACTAGCTGCTCGCAAGCTCGGGCGGGCATCCCCCCGCCTCCTCGATTGCAGCTACCTAGCCGCGCTGCGGATGACACAGGTGAGTACTTGTGCTGCGCGTATCTGGCTACGATGCGATCTCTTGCCAGTCTCCACCATTGCAACGCCCAATTTCACCGGTCTTCCGACTGGTTCCAAGCAACGTGTCGCGCAACCACCGAGAGGCCGTCAGGACACGACAGGTGCGCCCTACCCTCCCTATATGTACTCGCGCATACGGCATGCAAACCTTGCTTCCCTCTGGTAGTCTCCGAGATACAGACGGCCAACTTCACCGTCGATCGTTCGGTTGTTTCCGACATATCTTCCTTCGGTCCTGCCATGCGTGCCGCAGTTTCGAGCATACAGACGGCGCAGACATCACGTAACGCGTCCAATTCGATCAGCTCCATCTCTACCATGTCGTCTGTCCAGCCGGCTCCGAAACCCAAGCCCAAGCCGCGTCCGGTCAAGCGGAAGGACAAGGCAAACCCGGATTCATCCGTCTTGAATGATACATCCTCGAGCGTCATCCCCTCGTCAGCAGGCACGTCAGTCTCGTTCCTCAATCCCATGCCGCCGCCGCCGCTACCCGTGCAGCCTTCTGTCGCTTCCTCGTTCCCTCCGACCGCGACGACCGAGCTTAGTACAGACGTGTCCCAGAGGATAATTGACAGTGGGGTGGAGATGGCGGACCTAGGGATGATGGATATAGCTGAACGTGCCAAGCTGCGCTCACGGGCGCGCTCTCAGAAGGGCAAGCAGGTCGCAATCCAGGACGACGACGTCATCGAACTGTCCTCATCGGATGACGAGCTCTCCATCCTCCCTCCCAGTAAATCTAAATCACAGCCGAAATCCAAGAAGACGCAGGGCAAGACAAAGGAGAACGGGAAGAAGGCCAAGGACCCATCGAAACCGACGCCGAAGAAACGAGCCAAGACGTCGCATGACGCCGATGGCTTCGAGTCTGACGTGAATACCATCCCCATGCCCACTTCAGACTTCCCCATTCCCCCGCATATACCCCCACAAGTACCGTCTGAGAGCTCCCAGCTCCCGCCATCTGATCCTCCACCGCCCTCGAGCTCGGGCTCAACCTCGTCCCGCGCCGCGCCGAGGACATCTCAAGATCTCGAGTCGCGTGCAGGTGCGAACGCACCACGAGACGAATTACCATTCTCGTCGCCGCCACCCTTGCCGCGCAAGCGCAAGCGGCCAGCCGCCGCGTTTGGGAACGACTCCGACTTCGGTGCGGACGAGGACAGCGTCTTGCTAAGCGCAGACGTCCCTCCTGCTGCGGCCAAGGCGCAGAAGAACGGTAGAGAATCGCCCGCGCCACTCCCTTCTCCGATTGTCGTGCCCGAGACACAGGCTCCTCCAGCGAAACCGAAGCCCGCTCCGCGTCGGAAGCGCAAGGGCGCTGATGACGATGACGATGACTGGGCTGCTCAGCCAGTTGAGAAGCCCGCGAAGAGCAGGAAGAAGGCCCGTGTGGAGGAAGAGGACGAAGATGAGTGGGCAGGAGATGGTCCCTCGAAACCGAAGGCGAAGGCGAAGAAGGCTGTGAAGAAGGCTGCCGCAAAGAAGAAGGCACCACCCAAGGAGAAGGCTACAAAGGCCAAGGGAAAACCGGCCGCAAAGGACAAACCGTTCTCAAGCAAGGAGGTCATCGAGGACTCTGACGCCGAGGCAGAGCTTGACCTCACCAAGAACAAGGACGAGGAGGTGATGCCTCCTCCTCCGGCTCCTGCGCCTGCTTCTAAGCGTAAGGAGAAGACCCCGTCTTCTTCCGTTTCCGCAAATCACGTCACGGATCCTGTGGAGGACCCGTCGGATGCCCCTGCTTCGAAGAAGGGCAAGGGCAAGCAGCGCGCAGTCATCCTTTCTGACGACGAGGAGCACGGCCCAAATGCCGCTGACATCTCCACCAACAACCTTGTCACCGACATCGACTCGCCAGCGCCAACGCCAGAGAAGAGGACCGGCGGCAGGTCATCCGGAGGTGAACACGGCTCAAAGGTGAGTCGGCTATTCCGAAACCATCACTGCACCGGGCGTCGCTCACATGGCACGATGTGATGCAGGAGAACGCCGAGCCCGAGAGCCCGCCAACCCGTACTGTGGCCTCATCCTCGGCAGCCAGCCCTTTCAAGCCCGTAGTACCCGTGACCCCCAACGCGAGCTCTAGCCGGGCCAGCTTCGCCCACACGAACCGCACCTATACCATCAGCAATAAGAAGTCGACACCCATGTCGGAGCTCATTCGGAAGGTTGCCTCCCTCCCAAGCTCCCCGTTCCCGCATACGTCGCGCCCGACATACTCCCCGCTGGCAAAGGCATCTAAGAGCATGCTGCGGCGCATAGCACCGCTCCACCCGAACCGACGGACGCCCCCGCCTCCGCCGCCCAAGGCTCCTCCGAAGCCGAAGAGCAAGAAGATGCTCGAGCTGGAGGAGAAGTGGGAGATGGAGCTTGAAGAGAGCGTCGATGGATGGTATGCGCTCCCCGAGGGGGAGCGGGCTGCGCTGAGGAGGGCGAAGAGGGATCATGAGTTGGGTTACGAAGACTGACTTGCAGTATTCATTCGCTGCTGACGACTCGGACTATGTTATCCGTAAGTGGGTCTGAGTCTGGGTCATACAATGCATGTTCTGTTAGGCTAGGTTGTTTGTATCGGTGGACCATGTATTACAGTAGTGTATCCTTACTTTTCCGCATCAGGCGTTCAGGGTGTGACCGAACCTCCATGTGCATTCGATCAGCTTGTGGCTGCGACCTTCCAACGCACGCCGTGACCGGTGAGAACAATTCCATTTGCTATTTCTTGGCTCACGCAAGCCCCCGACATTGCCGTACGTCCATTCCTACTCCCCCAGACTACCCACGTGTTCTGCTCAGGGGACATGACTTAACAGGAGACTTGTCCGCGAAACTAATTGCCCAAGCACGCTCTGCGGGCCTCATGCATCATGACGCGGACGTGTTCATCGGATAGACAATGCCAAGGCGCGCTAGTAGGCTGCTACAACATGCATCAGGTAAACTGTCAGTTTGATCACGGATGCATAGGTTCAGACTAAGTACCGCCTCCTCCCGCACGGGCTCAACCCTGAACGTATGCGCAGATGACTTTTCCAACCTCTCGTGGACCCTGGTACAATAGCCATAAGCAGGCTTCCGCTTGGATTTGCTCCTATCCGTCAGAGACTTCCTCGCGCCCAATGTGGCTGGCTATCATTGAACATTGGTATGGACGGGCAGGATATCCCGTGTCGGACGGCGGGATCAATTCCCCTTCCTCGATCTTTGTCCTTGATGACACCCAGCGGCCATGATCCTCCTCATAACCGTTGCCCGCGATGAGAAGGCACAAGTCTTCTCTGATTCGGCCCTCCCCATCCTCCTCCTTCCCCGTCACTCTTTCCCCTCTCGATGTTGTCATCTCTTCTTCCACTCGTGTTGGCCTCTGGCGCACTTGCGCAGACGTACAGCGCGACTTACCTGCCATCAAATGCTCCCAAGACTTCCGAGAAGGGCCAGTCGGGAACGAACCAGTGCGGTACGGGGAGCGACCAGAATTCGATGTGTCAGAATTTGTACAGTGCGTATACTCTGGTTTGAATACAAGGGTACCGATAGCTCACGGTGATCATTCTAGTCAACGGCATAGACGACTTCTGTCTCTTCGCGCCCCCCGAACCGGGTGCGGACTCTGTGATCGGTAACACCGAGCGTATCGAGGTCGCATGGTGCCTCAAGCCAGGCTACGGTACACGTCTTATTCCGGACGGCGCGATCACGGGCGCGCACTTCGTGCAGACTCCGGACTATGTACAGGTCACAGGCGTGGGTGACCTCACGAAGTTGAACATTCCAAAGGGTGATGAGGGAGGCGAACTCGATCCGCACGGTGCGGATGGAAATGGTGAATCAACGATCTGCCTCAGCAACGTCAGCCTACGATGATGACTACATACTGACACTGAGTCCTAGGCAACCCAATCGGTGGCCTGGTATTTTCAAGTGCCTTTGGCGACCTCCAGCAAATTCACGAGTGGACGGTGAGAGTGACACGGTTTCGGTACATGTGTCACGCTCGCTCAGACATCGCGAAATGCAGAACTTCATGGCAGCCGACGAGTTCTGTATTCGTGCGTGCAAGGATGGCCCCAAAGCCCCCGCGCTTTGCCAGCACATCTACGACGTTATGGGCTGTGGGTGGAATATGCCCGGCAACTACAATGCGGGCTCATTTGACCAGTGCCAAGGCGATACCGGAGAGGTGCGCCCTTTCGCTATTCCATCAGGAGACGTTGCTGACACCAGACGCTCTTCCTTCAGCCCATGGGTGTCTATGGCACCTCTACCTTCCGACAGGGACAGCCTGCGACGCCGCCCCCTCACGATGCCCCAAAGACGTCGTCGTGCAAGCCAGTCTCGACCGTTGGCAATTTCGCCGCATCTGCATCCGTCACGGGCACGTCAACGTCTTCTGGGGCTTCTGCCACTGGCACCCAGCGTAACAGCGCAGTGAGTCGAGCATATGCATTGCCTTGGCAAGAGTTGCTAATGTGTGAATGATTCCCAGCCTGCGGCGCCATCTGGTACCGGCAGCAGCAGTGGTAGCGCGACTCCGACCGGCGGTGCCAATGGCGCTGCGCCTCTCCTTGGTAGTGGCGGTTTCGGGATGATGGCTGCAGGCCTCGCTGCTGTTTTCGGCGCCGCCCTGGTCGCATGAGCTGCTGACATGAATAGACAGCTATTTACAGACTAACTACATTGACACTCTATCTACATTGACACTGGTATACTCTACGATGCACCCTTATTTCATATCTTGGTTTTGTAGTCGAAGAGTGTTGGAAATTCAACACCGTCGGCATGGCCCTTACTCCCGGGTTCTGTAGTTAGTGGATAGGCTGACGCATTCGCCATTCACCACCTGTGTCTACTACTTGCCAGTGTCTGGCACTTGTGACCGACTCCAGTTGTAGACGACTTATAAGTTACTGCAGTCAAGTATGAAGACGCTCGTTCCAGGGCGCCCCGGGAAGCGGCCCATGTACTCCCATGTATCTTGAACTTCCCATCGACAGCCGGCGAGAGCCTCGGCCAATTCTCATCAATCTCCTCCAAGTCCCTGCGGCCATAGAACGAGAACTTGTTCTGGTCGTCGTCTTTAGCAAGAGCAACAAGTACATCAACATACGTTCAGCAACGAAGCTCAAGCGCGGGCTTAGTTCTGTCAGCTTCTCAACCCAGCCTACCGTCGACAGCGTACTCAGTGCTCACGCAGCATCACGTCCATTCTTCTTGCAAATCTTGTGGATCCGACTGAACTCTGCGAATATGCTGTGCATGCCATCATGGGGTATGTTTCAACACGCTCTGCGCGCGATCACAGGGCTGCCTCGCTGAGCCTGCAGCCTTCCAGTAGGCGGCCAGAGTGAGTCTAGTCCTGACTGCTTGGCATAATCCTTCTTATGTTTGGTGAGTGGAACCGCTTGTCGGAATGCGGGGGCTTGCATCATCCGAGTCGGGCGGAGGCTTCTCAGTTCTCCCCAAGTAAGTACACGAGTTACGTGGTACATGGGTTGTCGCGGTTGGCAAGCAGCACCCATCGAGCTGCAGAACTTAGTGCGACGTTCACCAAAGGCGGTGTACATTCCTTGCAGACATTGAAGAGGATCCGAGGTCCGAGCGAGAACCGGTCGCGCAGCTGGGCGTTCTGGGAATGATCGTCGACTCGGAGACACCGCGAGGTATGTAACTACATAGCCTCGTGGCATCCCTTCACCGCATGGTCTGACTTTCGCGTTTCCCTGGCGAGGCTTCGCCATCCAGTGACGCACATGGCACAGCGATGGGATTAAGGTTGCTTGATGCCCAGAACGGCCGTCATGAACAAAGGTATAAAGGCCGGCGAGCATGACCACTGAACATCACCCCGGTGTACCACCCCAAGTAGTACTCCAGAGTCCCTTCACACCTCGACCCACTTTGCTTGCCACCTCTCGTCACGATGTTACCGATCCTCCTTGCTCTGCTCCCGGTCGTTGCGGCAAAGACCCTCACGGTCGATTTCTCCACGTTTGCGTCGTCGGGCCTCACGGTGGCGGAATTCCTCGACCAGAACCAGCTCTATAGATCTGCATACAACGTCACGCCGGCGGAGGACCCCTACGGCCACCAATTCAGGACGGAGAATGTCGACATCCAGAATGGCTACCTCACCCTGAAGGTCTCAGGTGGTACGCAGCCTGGAGGCCTCGTCCCGAGCGCGGAAGTCGGAACTTATGATAGCAACATTTTGTACGGCACGTTCAAGACCACCGCCATTTCTTCCCCCGTCCCGGGGTTTGCCACGGGTGAGCTCAACATGACTCTTCGACGAGGCGAGTTCATCTGACCGTTTCCTGATGATCTAGCTTCTTCACGTACAAGGACGATTGTCAGGAAGCGGACATCGAGATCCTGACTTCCTTCTACAACACCGGCAACACATACGTCCAGCCCGGGCTGGAGCTCACCAACCAGAACACGGCGTGCGATCACACGCACAACACGAACACTGCGGTTCCTTACCCTGCTGACCCGACCACCGGAGAGCATGAGGTTCGTATGATTCTATGGTTGTCGCATTGCTTCACTGATCAGTGAACGTCTTTGCGTGCCCTCAGTACACCCTCGAGTGGAGTGCCAGCGCCGTCAAGTACTACTTCGATGGCCAGCTTGTTGGCACGCTCAACACGAATGTCCCCTCGCAGCCATCCTCGTTCCTCTGGAACTCGGTAAGCACCCACTCACATCACTGCACCGCCGAGTATGAATTGATCAGTCGTCACATTTTCTTACAGTGGTCCGGAGGCAATGTGAAGTGGACCGCCGGCCCTCCCACTCAGGATGCCATTCTGCGGATCAAGAAGATCGACCTCACCTACCAGACCGCGTAGAGAGGCTCGGCGGTACGAAGTCTGGGAAACACAAACGACAATGTCGTCTATTCCAAGTTGTGGTCTCCCCAGTTCTGCCTGTAGCTATCACAACTTATATACAACGCATGAAATCAAAGGCGAGACGCAGGCATGTTCACTTGGCATGCTCAAGCAGGGTTCCTCTGGGACTACTGCGACGTTGCTGTGATCTTGCCACTCGGACCCCGAGGCGCAGGCATACGCAAAGAATGTACGGAGTATATGCTGCATTGGTGAAACGCAGAACCGGCCCGTCTACATACACAGCGGCGCACCCCAGACATCGACATCGCACATTAAGACCGACCATTGCTCCTCCACTCCTGCGCCTGAAGAGTCTTGATGATGCCCAAGACCTTCCTCGCCGCAACCACGTCGCCCCTCTGGTAGAAGGCCTTCACAAACATTTTGTACAGCGGCTCCACATGCCGCTTGTACAGCAGTGGCGCATCGACCTTCGGCACCTCGAGCTGCCCGACAATCACAGTCTCCACGGGCGACGCGTCCATGCCAAACGGCGGAGGGTCCACCTTCCCACCACCGGCCGTCGAGAGACCCGCCCCGGTGGGATACCCCCTGCGCACGAGGACGTCAAAGAGCTGGCGCGCCATGTGCGCGTTCACGTCCTGCCCGGACCGGAGCTGCGCCTTCAGCAATATGTTCACGGTGACGTGGTCGGGCGCGAAGGCGTACTGCTCCTTGAACTGCCGGTACGTGTCCACGACCATCTGGAGCCGACGGCGATTGGACGACGTGCGTCGGAGGAGGTAGCCGTGCAGGATGACGTTGCCGATGGACGTCCGGGTGCCTGGCGAGGCGCGCGCGTGGACGGCGTCGAAGAACTGCTTCGCATGTCTGAAGCCTCCCTTACGGACGAGCGAGTTGACAGTCTTGCGCCAAGCGTGCGGGTCTTCGGTCCACACGTTGGAGGGCGCTCGGTGTGCCGCCTTCATAGGCACCGACTTGCGCGTGCGAGTACGTTCAAGCGCCAGGAGGGCGGCCCGAGAGGCCCGCGGCTGTCTCAGAAGCTTGGTGACAAGCGTCTTCGCCCTGGCACGGTACAGCCTGAACAGGACTAGAGACGTCCATCGTTCAGCGTCCTTCGAGTGTTTCGACAAGCAGAGCGACAACGTACGCTGTGCAAGGCGGAACTGCCTGTGGTCCAAGAGAGTCCGCAGGAGGCGAGTGTAAAACAGGTCGGAGAACCACGTGGGGTGCTGTGTGGAGAGATCCTCGACCATCTTGACGACCTTGGGAGCGTGTTGATGTCGGATGAGGACAAAGAGGACAGACCGGAGCGTGACGAGGAACGAGTTCGGCCTTTCCAACTGGGCAGCAAGGACGAAGAATGTTTCCATCTTCTCCATGGTTTCGGTAGGATTGACGAAACGGCGACCATAGCGCATATACATCCGCAGATGCGCGGAGGCAACCTTCGCGCGTAGTCCGGGCGCGAGTCGAGTATCGTCCAGGTAGCGATCGAGGAAGCCGCTGATACCGCGTTTCGCGAGGGCGACCCCCACATCAGCGACAACCGTGTCGGTGGGTAGAATCGCCCGGCTGTTCGCCCATGCGACCACCTCTTGTGCATGCTCCGGGTCGACCTTCGAGAAGCGCACGATGGCAGTATCGACCGCGCCTCGCAGGATCCGCATGTGGTTCGTGTACACCATGAGGTCGACGAGGGCCCGTTCGAAGAACGTCCCACAGACCAAGGATGCGTAGAGTTGTTCCGCCGCCATCAGCTGTAGCCCAGCTTCGGTGCCGGGCTGGGTCGCCCGAACTGACCACAACCCCTCAACGACGCAAAAGTCGCGACAGACCTCCACCAGCGTCTTGTCCTTCAGCTGCCCACCGAGCCTCAGGAAGGACGCGCAGATGATCCGCGCCACGGGGAGGGCACTGGGAGGGCCGACTGAGGGACTCACGCTGGCCCATTCCCTCCATAGCCTGCGAATGACATGCGAAAAGCCTTGCACGACGTCGTCTGCGAATGGCGCCCTATGAGATTCGTCCGAACGGAAGAGGTTCTCTATCGCGGCCAGTACGCATACAGTCCGCCATTCCACGACTGCAGCGTGTTGGACCGGGTCGACAATCGTCGGTACGACCTGACCGCCTCCTTCGGTTGAGCGTGTCCGCGCGAGAGCGAGCAGCATGATGCAGTTCCAACGAACGTCGGGGTGGCCCTTCACGGCAGGCGTCGGCGGGAATAGCTTATTCGCCAAGCTGACGCTCCATTGCGAGATAGGCCCGTCCCCCGAAGCTCGTCCAAGCTGGAAGAGGGTGCTCTCCAAGGCCGCAACCAACGCGCCAGTGCCGGAAGCCTCGGGGTCACCGCCATCTGATGCAACGCGGGTATTGTTGGCACTAGCTACCCTCCCGCTCACTACACCCAGGAGCTCCTCTTTGAGAAAGCCTGGTATTTGGTGATCGCAGCGCAGGACAAGGTGGAAGAAGGCATCAACGACACCGTCTTCACGATGGCGGCGCTCACGAAGGGCTTTGAGGAGAGAGGTGACGAAGGCCTGCATCGGGCCTGAACTGGGCGATGCTGCGAGGGCGTCGAAATAGAGGGTATGACCGTCCGGATACGATGTAGTCGTGCATAGTGCTAGATAGTGCTTCCCGGCGATGGTCAGCATCTGCTCCGCCGACGAAGAATCTGCATCGCGGGCTCAGCGGAGGACACGGGGGAGCGATTGAGATTCTCACCAGTCTGGACTTGCTCCCAAAACAGGGCCAAGTATGCGCGCAGCAGCCAGTAATGATCGGATGGGAGAAGTGGATGCCGGAGCCAACGCTTGTCCTTGCCAACCTGCTTGAGGAAGGTCCAGTGAGGTACGAACGTGGACTCCGGCATTTGCAAAGCACGCGGATGGGTGTATAGGAAAGTCTGAGGGTGCCCATACTCCGAGATAGACAAAGTGCCCAGCAAGCGAATCAACGAGCTCAGCTCCAGCGAGGTCATCTTGTGCAGTACATGATGAGTCTTCCAGAACTGGTACCGGTGACGGATCTCGCGGACGGTCATGGGTCGAGGGTTGGGCTGGGACGAAAGAAAATCGCGCAACTTGCCCATGGAATTGACAGCGCGAGTCTGCGGGTCTTGACTGTGCGCGTCCTCGGTAGCAGATAGGGCGGAGGTCGTGACGCCATGACGGTTCTGGTGTACTGAGAAGGGCGATGAAGAAGATGCTCCGATGCACGTCAAGGGGCTGAAAGTGATGAAGGGGTGTCTTATCGTAGACACATGGGAGTATGCGCGTAGTGGGCCAATACGAGCAGAGACTCTGAGCGTGCAATACACATCAAAAGGGTTTCCAGCACAGGACAGCATTCGAACTCACTCGAGCAGCACTCTATGGCGGTAGCCCGCAACTCGGACACATTGCCGTACCCATCGCAACATTCCATTGCATGTGAGATGGGTCCCAGAGGCGTGCTAGGAGGAAGGGGTGTGCGTCCGACACCCAGGTCTGTTGCCAGCCGTCGGTATGAAAGAACTGGGAGTATGCGAGCGAGCTGGGGACGCGAGCCCACCGACGTCTGTGTCGTGGCCGCTGCAGACTGACGGCGACTCTCACGCGAGACGCCCGACGCGATTCGGCGTCGACCAGGCTCGGCCTCAGTCGCCCTCGCAGGTCGGAGTTAGCCGCATCTCGTAAACCTTATCTTCTCAACTGTACGCCACCTCGCTACGCGCACCGACAGTCCGTAATACACGCGTGCTGCGTACTCATCGCTGTTATACTCACGACCAGTTGCCTTGAAAAATCCATTGGCACACCCGGTGAGCGTGCAATGTCAGACATCACGTTGCAGGCATCTGACCGTGCGGCTCTAGAGGTCAATAGGGAGGCACTGATCATTCACCTCATCTAATTACTCAAAACTCCAAGTGAGTCTCGAGTGGAAAGTGGCGCAAACCAACTGCTGACCCGCTGGTACCGACCCCAGGACTACATCACAATGGGTGCCACTCGCGCGCAGAAGGAGCTCTACTTCCAGAAGCTGAAGGAGCTTGTCGCCAAGTACCGTAAGTCGGCGGCAGTGATATGCACATTGCGCAACATGTAACCGTGGACTTCACTCCCCCTTCAGCCTCCATCTTCATCGTCAATGTCGACAACGTCGGTTCCAACCAGATGCATCAGATCCGTGTCGCCCTCCGCGGCAAGGGTGTTGTTGTCATGGGCAAGAACACCATGGTCCGCCGTGCTCTCCGTTCCATCCTCGCCGAGTTCCCCAGTTCGAGCGTCTCCTCCCCCACGTCAAGGGCAACATCGGTTTCGTCTTCACCTCCGGCGACCTGAAGGAGATCCGTGACATCATCACCGCCAACAAGGTCGCTGCCCCGGCCCGTGCTGGTGCTCTCGCCCCCAAGGATGTTATCATCCCCGCTGGTAACACCGGTATGGAGCCCGGCAAGACCTCGTTCTTCCAAGCCCTCGGTATCCCGACCAAGATCGCTCGTGGTACCATTGAAATCGTGTCCGATGTCCAGGTCGTCACTGCTGGTACCCGTGTCGGCCCGTCCGAGGCGACCCTGCTCAACATGTTGAACATCTCGCCGTTCACCTACGGTATGTCCGTCGTCCAGATCTTCGACCAGGGCAACATCTTCTCGCCCGAGGTTCTCGACATCTCGGACAAGGAGCTCTTGGACCGTTTCTTCTCCGGCATCACGACCATCGCTGCCATCTCCCTCGCCATCAACTACCCCACGATCGTCTCCGTCCTGCACTCCCTGGTCAACTCGTACAAGAACCTCATCGCCATTGCCCTTGCAACGGAGTACACGTTCGAGGGTGCCGAGAAGGTGCGTTCGCGATTCGAGGTTTCACTTTGCCTATGATTTTTCACAACACTGAAAATGCTGAGTGTCCTCCGGACATATGCTGTTCTCATAATCCGCTTATTGCCTGAGGCGCTATGCTCCTTCTATCGCGCAAACTCATTGCTGATCACAACCTCTCTCAGGCCAAGGAGTACCTCGCCAACCCCGACGCGTTCGTTGTTGCCGCTGCCCCGGCTGCGGAGGCTGCTCCCGTGGAGGAGGCTGCCCCCGCCAAGGAGGAGGAGAAGGAGGAGTCCGACGACGACATGGTACGCATCTGTTCTCTCCCCACACAGTCACGCCGCTCACTCGTAACTCCCAGGGCTTCGGGCTCTTCGACTAAGCGCGCCATCCTTGAGTGTGCCGTTGATGATGTATCGCTTCATGACCCTCCCAAAAGCTGCTACTCTACGATACCGTCTCTGTATCCATATTGTGTCGTTAGCTCTCATGAATCCACGATACTCTGCTGCTGCATGCGCTTTCCATGCTTTCTTGACACACTGTGTTTGCTGCGGCAGGACCACAAACGAACTTCTTCAGGGCGTCTGATCCGCAATGGCCAGAGGCTCAAAAAGTCTTTTGAGAATCCCGATGCAGCTTTATGGTTGCGGGCCGGCCCATGCGCATACTTGATACAAAAGACATCTGCCTTCGCCCACTGAAACCGCTTTCCTACTCAACTCTACGATGACCGACAACAGTGAGCCCAAAGAGCTTCCAGTGACATTCCACCCAGCGCTGTACTTGCAACGGAGGGGTTGGGTGCTCGATATCATGCGACGCGAGGGTGTCAAAGAGGTACGCAGCAGTACATACTGGGTGCCACCACCTCCAGCTAACCACCGATCATCCTCGCGACGACGTACTGACGCGTTTGCAATACGCTCAGGTGCTCGACGTCGGCTGTGGCGAAGGCGAGCTCTTGTCGTGTCTCTGCAACCCCGCGCCGTGGCTCGCGCCACCCCCGCAAGACGTCCATGTCCTCCCCGTGTCCCCCGCCACAGACAGCGCGTCCGGCGACGACGCGTACACCGCCGTGCTCGCGGAGCTACACCGCGACATCCTGCACCCCACGAAGATCTCCGGGCTCGATATATGCAAGGCGGACCTTGACTGCACCGTGCGCATGACCAAACCGCCACCCGCAGAAGAGAACAACGAGGAGACGAAATCGCTGTGGCACCGAGCGCCCGCGCGCTGGGAGGAGCTCGAGGTGGACGTCTGGGAAGGCGGCCTCGAGCACGTCAACCCCGCGTTCGTGGGTGTCGACTGCATCGTCGCGACAGAGGTGTACGTATGCCTCCTTCTACCCGCGTTGGCCTGACAATGAATGTACATCGGACTCACAGAATCGAACACCTCCCCGACCGGATCCTCGACCGCTTCGCGCCCGTCCTCCTGGGCGCATACCAGCCCCGCCTCCTGCTCGTCACCACGCCCTCCTACACGTTCAACGCGCGCTTCACCGCGCCCGACGCCCCGCCCTCGGCACGCAGCGGCTGGCGCGACCCCACCGGGCGCACCGCGCGCATCTTCCGGCACCACGACCACAAGTTCGAGTGGACGGTCGACGAGTTCCGCGCGTGGTGCGCCGCGGCCGCGGGGGCGTGGGGGTACGAGGTGGCGGAGCTCGGCGGGGTCGGGCGGGCGCAGGAGAAGGACGAGTGGGGGCGGGACGAGGCGCTGGGGTGGGCGAGCCAGGTCGCGGCGTTCAGGAGGCGGGACGGGGCGGGGTGGGAGGCGCGGCGCGCGGGGAGGTGGGCGGAGGTGGAGGGTTTGCGACGGGCTGAGACGGATGAGGACGCGGGAGCTCACCGGCACCAGCTGCTCGCTACGCACCAACACCCGGCCCACGAAGCCGCCGGCCGACCCCAGCCGCTGGACGTTGTCGGCGAGCTTGTCGTGGCAAAGATGGTGCGGTTCCGCGAGACGGCGATCTCGCTGACCGAGATGTGGTTCGAGCAGGAGATCGAGCGTGCCTGCGGAGGATTGGTGGACTGGCTCGTCCGTGCGATAGAGACGCACGATGGTCTTGCGCTGCGGAAGACTCGTCTCGGTTCCAGCACCATCCCAGAGTGGGCTGTTCACCTCGAGCCAGCCCTGCATCATCTCATCCCGCCCGAGCCGCTTGTGGACGCGTGGGCCTCGCCGCCGGACACCGACGAGGTGGGGGACCCGGGTGACCTGTTTGACGACGATGACGGTGACTATGCTGTGTGGACGGAGCATGACGGAGGCGCGCTTGCCAAAGATGCAGGAGTCACGGTGGATGAGAAGACTGAAGATGGCATATGTGATACATCGGACGGGGCTGCGAGACAGGACGTGGGCTGGGGTGCTCCGGACTCGGGTGGGTGGGGAAAGGTCGCGGACTTTGGCGAGACTGGCTCCGGAGGTTGGGGAGCTCTTGAGGGAGAATGGACCTGAGACGTGAGCAGCTAAGGGTAGATTCTTGCGCGGCATACAGTACCAGAGGATAGCGACGCATGTTGGCCTGGGTTACGGACGGTGCTGTTGTCATACATGCTGTGGGCCGAACTCTAGACGCACCATAGCACTCTGTGTACCCTGCAGCGGTGTTGGGGTTTCGACGGAGCCACACGTGCATATATGCAAGGGGTATTGGATAGACATGAGCGCATAGGAGGCTCGATGTAAGGGATAAACTACAATAAGTGTCCTTGAAGACGAGGCAGATTAGGGGGCAGGACACACGGAGCAAGAGGGCATGAACACACCGAAGAGCAAGCGATAACATCATCCTCGTGTCCCTCCGCCGCCTCCTCATCCTCACTCTTCATAATCACTGCTCGGCCACGAAGGCGCGCCTTGGGCCTGCATGCGCCGAGTCAGCGTTCCGGTTCTGCAGCACTCGGTGCGATGGGTAATGAGTAACTCACTCTCGAGCGGATGCACCTGCGCGAGGTACGTCACGGACCACATGAGGTAGCAGCATGCGAGCGTGAGCAGGATGCTCGTCCGGATGAGTCTACGGCGCCGGTCAACCTGTGTCCAAACGAGACGAGAACTCTGCTCACGTCTGATTAGGGCCCTTGCGCGTCGTAAACCATCCTATGACTCCGAGGGCGATGGCAATGGCGAGAATAAAGAGTGTGGGGAGGGAGGACGACATGGTGGATGGTCGAGACGAATGCGGGCCGCGCTGTGCTGCAACCGCCGCAATGGGCGCTTCGTGGACACTGGACAACTTCAACTTGCTCCTCTCGCTAGTCTAGAAGTCTTTGTGAGGGCGCTCCCTCTTCCTGCAACCGCCACCACGGCGCGTTTTCCACGGTCCCTGGCTCCTAGGAGCAGCCATACCGTGGTCCTTACAATGGTCCTTAGTGTGCCCGATCCTGTAGGGTACTCTCTACGCCTTAGGCGTACGCCGAGAATGAAGAAGTCTTCGACACATCATCATGTGCGATAGTGCTCTGCACTAAGGCCTTCTGGCCGCGGTCATCCATGCCCGCTCTCCTCTGCACTCTTGAAGAGCCTGTGTCTACGAATGCACACGACATGCCGCTTCGCGGGCCTACCTCCTACCTTTGCCTCCTGAACAAGACACAGGCTTCACCTGCCCTTCTGCGGCACGTCAAAAACGAACCTGACTAAGCTGCCGGGCGCCCAACAGTGCAAACCAACCGTTGCGGCTCTATACTGCCTCGAACCGCTTCCTGCACGTGTGCGGCCCGTCTCGCCGACCGCGTCAGTTCGAGGCTCGCCATGGCCACTTTGATGCTACGCTGATCGAGGTCATCAGTGCCGCATAGGCCCACAGAACGAAGACCTGTAGACACCCAATATACGTCGTGCACGCTCATGTCGTACCCTCACGCCCTGCCGTATCTTACGACACGATCCAAACATGTAGGCGTGCATCCGTCTCAGCCAATGCGACATTTTGGCAGGATACAAGGGCGCCGTACGTCAGGTGGGGTTCCTTCAAGATAATTTCTCAACCCTCGAAGGTGATTGGGAAGGATCTTTTGGGCATCTCTCATGCCCGATATACGCCCGCCTGCCTGCTCCTGCAACCCCAGAGCCCACGGCGAGCTTCCTCACGTCCAAATACTCTACTTCCCCTTCCTGTACTTGCGACTACTCTCGCACGTTTCTGTCCCCACTACCAGCCCTAAGCAACTGCTCGCACGTTCGGTCTATCAGTTACGTCTGAGAAACTTTCCATGATTTCTATTCGTTTGCTTTCCCCTCCCTGTGACCTCTCTGCAGACATAATCTTTCCTGAATGCACGGGCCCGAATTGTATCCTGCTTATCTGCTGCTGTTGCAGTCCGCTCAGCTCCACCGCAACGCGCTCTCCCTCGTCAACACTCATCACTCTCCACGATGAACACCCGTCTCAGCCGTTTCACCCCTGCGGTCGTTAAAAAGGTCGCAGCAGGCGTCGACTACTACCCCGACACCTTCCTGTTGACTAAAGAGCCGGAGGAACGCATCAGCTTGGGTGCGAGACTTCGGCTCTACGCCCTCGACAACCGCACTTTCACTCACCTGGGTTGGGTCGAGGTTGCGCAACCCCGCGTTGTCGGAAAGCGCGAGGTGGAGTTCGTGCTCGCACGTGTGGACATGGGAGATGACGAACTGGTCGGCGACCGCCACTTCCTTGTCGTCGAAAGGAACTGGGCCGACCTAGGCTTCTCGCTGAGGACCATTGGCGATTGGATGTCAAAATCGCTGAAGGTCATAACGAAACGCCACGCACCCTCACATCCTAACTCCACTCGCTCGCCCGCGCAGGACTCTCTACACTCTCTCTCCCTTCCTCCGACGCCCCACACCTCCTGGAGGTCTGATGACGACGATGAAGAGCTGAGCAGCTCTAGCTCAAGCATGGCAGTGGAGGAGGGCACGACGCGGTGTGCTTCAGCATCGGAGTAGACGGGGCTGCGATAGTCATGAACTCACCTAACATGTATCTGTGGCGGTCGCAAGGAGTGGCAGGAGGTCTCCGCTCGCTGTATGTAGTCACCTTGGGAAGGAACCCCATCGCCTCGACTTGTTTGTCGTCGCGATCCACGACATGAACAATAAATACCCCCTGCATCAGCTGAGTCAGAAACACGGAGCTCCCTGTGTGTCTCGACTCCGTCGCGTGCTATATCATCCGCCAGCCTAGCCATTACTGGCAATATCTAATTCCCGATGCAACACGCCACGCTCACCTCGTAAGCAGCCCTGCCGTCGACTCACCGCGAGTCTCAGACGTCATCCATCGTTTAGCCGGCTCTCGCGTTTCACTGCTGTATGAAAAGTATAAGTAGCGTCTCCCCGGCATCTGCGTGCATTACCCCCCGCTTACCTCTGGGCCCACTCACGACTCTGGCCCTATCACGCTTCTGTACCAGCCCCTGCTCCAGGACTTTCCCCTCGTCCGCACGCCACGCCAAACTATACGGCCATGAGCCTTACTATTCCTCACCAGGATGTCCCGATCGAGGTCTACGCGCGTTGGGCAGGCTACGGCGGCAAGCACAGTACCCCCCGTGGCACCCTCCCCACTCCCCTTCACACATACTCTGCGGCCATCCCGCCGCAGGCTCCGCTAAAGATAGGCGATCGCGTCAGTATCCTCGCTACATCCCCAGCTTGGTACTGCGCACCGCACGAGAACCAAGACACGTACGATGCCTACGACGCTCATATCGTCGGCCGCATCACGGGAGTCGTTGGCTGGAAAGGGAGAAAGGTGGTTCTCGAGATAGCAAATGAGTGCGCTGTAAACCCAGTCAGCATGGTGAGACTCAGACTGCCGTACGCACCAGAGGCGACTGTTCTGCTGCGCCCCGAGGACGTGCCCGAGGGCAGACGCGAGGCGCACGAGACAGATCTCAACACGGACGCGGTGGTTAGAATGCGGGCCGACGAGCCTCGCTGCGACGCGGAGACCTGCTCACTTCCTTGGAGAAGGCTCGTGGGAGACGCTTTCCTCTGGGAAGCCATGGACGACGACGTCGGCGATCGCCATCCGGGAGATCTTGGAGGTCGGAAAAAGGTTCCCTCTTGCTTACTTGGCTGGACTGATCTGACTGAGACGTCAATGCGACGCTAATACGTTATCAGCGCGACACAAGGACACATAGTGTACTCCCCTGACCCTTACGCACGATCCCCTGTCCCCTTCCTGCTCTGCGTCCGCTCTGTCTCATGTAAGACGAATGTGCGCGACTAGTCCACACGTTCCTCCATCGTCCGTAGATGATACTCATAGAGTACTACGTACCTTTTCCGTCGGCTCCATCCCTAACTAGACTATGGACGTCAGTTAAGCATTCGCACGAGGACCATCATTCGCGACGAACGCGCACGTTGGTGCCCGACCGCTCTCACCACTCGCACTAGCTCCCGCCCTTCTGCCCGCCATCCCTCCGTAGAAAATACGATGTACTCACCGTCCTATCGAGTCTGCGCTGAGACGCGCCATGCACAGCGAGCCGTCATACAAGACCATGAGCGCTGCAGCCAAGTATGTGTCGCGCGACCAAGAAGCAAGACGAGAAGCGGCTGCCCAGAAGAGTGTAAAGCATAACTCGAGTCTGATCTGCGACAGCGTCTAGCGACGCCCAATACGGGACATGTGGGCGCCTACGCTCCACGTGGCGGGCCAGATCGGGAAGATCGGACGGAGGCCACGCCCGCTATCTTGGGCCGCTGTATACGAAGCTCCCACTCCCACTCTTGACGCTCCCCATTCACTATGCTGCCTCTTACTCGACAGCGGGTAGTCTTTGCCAGCTACCGACTAGCTGTACGTACCGTATCGAGGACGTTCACGCGCCTCTCTGGTGAGCTCTTGACTACCTTTTCAGAGGCCGCTGACAGCGCGTACGTCTACTACGGGAGTCTGGGATATATACTCGCTGTGCCCCGCTGGGGGTCAGCCAGCTCACCGCTGCATCTCTCGCCTCTGCTCCCGCTCTGCTCTCCAGCACGCCCTCCCCACAATGTCTGACCAGAATATCCCCGGCGACCGTCCCATGGACGCCCGCCTCGACACCTCCCCTCCCTCCCAACGCGCCTCTCCTCCTCCTGTGGTGCTCGTCCCAGCTACCCCGCTTCCCTCAAGCCAGGGACGTGAGACTCAGGGCCGCGATAACGTCCCTCCCCAGTCGCCTGCGTCTCCCCGCAGCTACGCGCAAGTCGCAGCCACGCGCCTCACGGCTCCCATTGCTGCGGCCAGAACGGCTGCTCGTGCGTTCACCGCCAACATTGTCGCACAGTCTGCTACCCACCCGACGGTCAATACCGCCCCCCTCCTCCCCCTGCCCCTGCCCCGGCGGTCGTCGCGGCAGCCATGAACGCGGCCCCTCTCACCACGGGTGCTTTCGTTCCTATGCCGAGCACTCCGGTCCTGCGCCCGAGCACCACGAGCCTCGAGCAAGTCGACGGCAGCCTCAGGCTCCCGCCCCCGGCCTTTACTTGGGCCTTCAATGAATATACGGTACGACTGTCACCTCGCCACCGTTCACGGTGTCTAACGTCTCTTCTTGCCTTAGAGCGCTCTGAACACTCCGACTATCCGTCCTGTTCACGCGTCTCTCAGCGACGTGGAAGACACCTTCGCCTTGCCGCCTCAGGCTCACCCTCAGGCAAGTGCCGCGTCCATGGTATGATAGTACTACTGTGTATATGGCGTAGTATCTCAATATAACGCTCCGACGCGATCTTATATAGGATAATGCTTCAATGACTCCCGTCTCGTCGTGCATGTCCAGCTCTCCCATCTCTATCCCAACCACTGCGACTGCCACCCCGCGTCCTAACGCTTCTGCCGACCACGAGTCTACTATCCATGAAGCCGCCAATCCCGCAGGCTACGCTGCCGCCCTCGGTATCGACTCGTACAGCGACTTCTGGGCCCAATTCGACACGCCAGCCATGGCAGACTCCAATCTTCCATCTGCCTTACTCACCCCGAATATTCTAACGCCCCGTCGCAACACCTCGATCCCGATGTCGCAATGGCCCCCGCAAACCAGGAGGCTGCGACCAAGAAGTCTTCGTCGGATGAAGAGAACATCCCGCCTATCTCCGTTGACCCGCTCTCTCATCCACCCGTCGCCAGCCGTCTTCGCAAAAAGCGCCGCGGTACGTCACCACCCACAGGCGAGCGCGCTAGCAAGATTGCGAGAAGAAAGGCTAAAGGCAAAAACGTCGATCGCTCTCACCTTCACTCTCAGGCTGTGCAAGACGTCAACCCATGGCTAAGCTCGGGCCTCTCACAAGCGTCGAGCAATGACACGTCTGTGCCCACGGCATCTCTGCCGTACTCTCCGCTCCCGCCCTCCTCTGTCGCTTCGTCCAATCACACTCCCTACGACGACTTCTCACGTGCGCCGAGCTCCACCACCACCTTCTATGGCCGCATGAATATGTCGGGTTCTTACCCGACGCCGCACAGGATCTCCGACTCACCTCTATCCCTCCGCGACCTCTCTTCTCCCACTCCTTCTCTCGCACGCACAACTACAACTCCCATCGGCGAGCAGTCGTACGGCAACCCCGCTCGCGATTCGGCGACGCTAGCTACAACTACGAACGAGAGGTCGACTGCAAGCCCTCGGACTCTATCATCAGAAGACCGACGCAGAAGCACGACGCGCGCTACCGCTCGCGAAGCCTCATCCACACGAGACGTCTCTATGGGGAACGTGTCGCGCGGCACGTCTGAACCATTCCAGAATGACTCCGTAGGGCGACACGACTCACGCGAGGCTAGCAACCACCCTTTCTTGCGCGACGTCACGTACAGAAGGCCCACAGTGGAGGACGCGCACGAGGAAGGCGAGGTCGAGGATGGCAACGTCCATCACAACGTAAGCTACGCGCGAGGAGAGCCTCGCGCTTCCTACATCAGTGATTCGAGATTGCGAGAATCACGCTCCAGGGCGCCCCACGCGTCCCAGGATCCCGATCTGCACTCTGCGCGCCCTCTGCAACGACGCCGCGACGTCCCACTCTTCCCGCCTCCCCTCTATGCTAACGGCTACTACGGAAACGATCGACTCTCGCGCGCCCCGAGCAGCATGTCGCTTGCCAACGAGAACGATCGCATTGAGCACCCAAGCCCTCTACTTGCACCCAGCCCCCCCTCTCCCTCCGAGGATGTCTTCGGCAGTACTCTCACGAACCAGAGCACGTCGTCCGGCCACGCTATGCTTCCCAACCGCATCAACGGCCTCGACATCTTCGATCTAGGTTCGGACGACAATATCCCCGACGCTGTGCGCCGCGGAGGTGTCTCTACGGAGGAGGACGATGCTACTCCGACCCCAATCCCTCATGAAGGTGATCCGGAGGTACATCAGCACGACCCGGAATCGCACCTCAGGGGTATGTCTGACGATTGGATCCAAGAAGTTTGGTCGGACCCGGAGGGCTCCTCCATCACTCTCAGCACCTTCAACTCGCGGTTTACGCGTAGCTACGGTGCTAATCGCAGAACGGCGGCTGACATCAGACAAGCTATCTCCAGCATCACAGGAGAGTCTGCGTTCTCAGTCATCGCGCCGGACCAGGCTTCAGGACACCGTGGCCTCGGTCCTTTCAAATGGGCCGTCACGGGCCTTTCGACTTCTGGAGTCGATCTGCTACTCAGAAGACGCGTCTGGTCTCTCAAGGCCATCACTTTCTTCCCTCGACGTCGCACCCTTGAAGCCCCACGCCTCCTGCTTGCCCTCGAAGGCTTCCTGGACGACAATATCAGTAATATCCACAACGCAGTTCGCTCGACGCTCGAAAGGCCCGTCATACGTAGCAGGATCGAGCAGATGATACAGGCCAATCCCGAGTTCGCAAACATCCCGTCCCCTGAAGCTCTGCGCCGCATCATGTCCACCCTCAGAATCACGGCCTACACCCTAGATAACGGCACTATTGTGGCGAACGTTTTCTTGCGCTCGCCAACACGCAGCATACGAGTCTGGCGTCTCTGGATCCAAGAGCTACGCAACACGACTTTTGGCTCATACCACACGGCCATCGCGAGAGCGCGCAGGATCACCGTCTGCGCTGGATGTTCAGGCGTCGACCACCCTTCCCATCTATGTCCCTTCGTCCGCATGAATGGCTGGAACGGCCCCGATACTGCTGGCGGGCCATCATACTCTATCGATGGACGCGAGCGTCGCGAACGCCAGTCCTCGCCGTCGCCCTCTACATCCCAACAACCTCACGCTGCGCGATACGGCCACTCTAGCTTCTCGAACCACGGACGCGCCAATGCCCGCGCAAGCTCGTCGAGAAGCGACGTCTCACATGACAACGGCACCTCAGGCCAGAGGAGCGATGATCGCGCGCGGGATAGAAGACGTGAGCACGGTCGTTCACAACGTGGCGAGCAAGGAGGACAGGGGTCGTCGCAGCGAGGACGCGACTACGATACGCGTTCCCATAAAGGCGGTAGAGACAGTTTCCGCAAAGAAGGCAGACGGTAACTCGACGCGATCTCCCTTCCCTGTGATGACGCTTTCCGGTCTGCCCTGCATCTGCAGACTACGAGTACGGTCTTGTCTCTGTATATCTTACTCTAGTTCGTCGAATGTATGCTTGTTTCTCCTGGTTACGAACACTCGGTCAACGGTCACGGCTCACCACATCTATGCCTAAGGATGAGCATGGTGAAACCTCCACGGTGCGGCGGCACTTTACGAGGAACCCTAGGCTACTGTAGGACCAAATATACTGGGCCCAAGGGCGACAGGAAATCCTACGGTAAAAACGGAGGCTTATTTAGGCTCGAAGCCCGTGCGCAAGCAAAGGTCTCAACGCTCTCAGCTCGCTGCCGAGGTCTGTTAGTCGAGATTCCACTTCGCCCTGTTTGCTGGGACAAGCGACAATGAGCCTGGATATGGTTGTACCCAGGCTGACCAACGCAACCACTACTCATTCTACCTGCACACAATCCCCTACGGTAAACAGTCACACAACGGTTCTTTCTACCTTTGGAAGAGAAGTAGGTCCTCGCCCCTCGCGCGCGGTGGCTAGTACTGCTGATATCTCCTCCGACGACGGCTGCGCGCCCCTCTCACGCTCAGGACCAGCACATCCTCCCCGTGAAAGGGCTAATATCTCCACCCCTACCCCCTCCATCTCCACGCCTCCCTCGACATCTCCTACCTCTCGGGCTACAAGTCTCTCTCCCGCAGCTCCCGCAAGATCTCTCTCCTCTGCCTCTCTACCCTCTCCTCCCCTCCTCACGCTGGCTGCGTCTCCCCCTCTCTCTCCGAGGCCGGAACGCCACAGAACCAATCGAGACGAGCAGACCGCACGTAAGACCACTGTCCAGCTAGCCACTCTAAACATGAACGGCTACGGCAATCTCATCCGCGACCATCCGGATAATAAATGGGGACGTATATATAGAGTCATGTCCGAACATCGTCTAGGTGTCCTCTTACTTCAGGAAACTCACCTCACGGCTGAACGTAAGGCTTGCATCCATAGCATGTTCTCTAACAAGGTCAGGATTTTCCACTCAGAACACCCCGACGCCCCTACGCTACGCGAAGGTGTCGCTATAGTGCTGAACTCCAGATACATCAAAACATCTGAGGCGAGGGCCACTGAAGTCATCCCTGGCCGCGCCATCCAAGTCAGTTTCCCCTGCCTGGGCGGCGAAATCCGACACGTCCTCTGCGTGTACGCTCCCACTTCAAATGGCGCAGAAGAACGCCGCGCTTTCTTCAATAACCTGAGTCACTACTACGAGCACAGGCCGCTCTTCCCCAAGCCTCATATCGTGGCTGGTGATTTCAACTGCGTCGAAGACGACATAGACAGACTCCCAACGAGTAGTCACTCAGATGCCTCGACGCATGCTCTCGACGATCTCAAAATGACCCTCAACCTTACGATGGCTGATGGATGGAGAATCACGTACCCCTCGACGCGAGCCTACACCTTCCACAGAGGTTCCGGACGTGAGGCTGCCTTCTCGCGTCTGGATCGTATTTACACCACCCAAAGCGTCTTCAATAACGCGAGGGAATGGTCTATCTGCGAGCCGGGAGTCAAGACAGACCACGCTATGGTCTCTGTCCAGCTTACGGCCGACAACGCTCCCACTATTGGTGCTGGAAGACCACTCTTCCCGGTCATGCTTCTGAAAGACAAAAAGCTCTCTAAGCTACTCAAAGCCCGCGGCAAGGCCGCCATGGCGGAGCTGATTAACCTCGAAGAGAAGGGCACACGCTCCGAGTCCGAAAACCCGCAGCTAATCCTCTTCCGCTTCAAAACGGACGCCATGAAACTGGCACGCTCTCGCGAGCGCGAAATTGTCCCGAAACTCTTGGCGGAAATTCGTGAAGCAGAGAAGGACCTCAGGCTTCTCCTCAAAGGACGCGACGCGCACGATCAAACGACAATCGCCAAAGCCGCTTCCCTAACCAAGCAAATCCGTCATCTCAAACAACGCAGATACAAACAAATACAGCAACACTCTCGAGCTACACATCGTATTCTAGGCGATAGGCCCACAAAATACTGGACGAAACTGCATAGAGAATCTGCCCCAAGAGACGTCATTAATGCCTTCGAGAAAGAGGGCCGACTAGGTGTCTCGGGCGAAAAATTGTATGAGACGGACTCGACCAAAATGGCGAGTATGGCGAGAGCCCACCACATACAAGTCCAGAAAAACGATCCAGACGCGAGACCCCGGACGCGCGCGAAATAGATATCGAAGCTGCCCTGAACAGCATAGAAGAGCATGTCTCCGCTGACCAGTCATGCTCGCTAGACGCAGAAGTATCCTACAATGAATGCGTTGCTGCTCTAAGACACACTAAGAACGGTTCTGCGCCTGGGCTAGATGGTATACCATACGAGTTCTGGAAAACCCTGAATGCACGCTACATCGAAGACTCCCGCTTTCCGGAACGCGAAAGCTTCGACGTTATGTGTCTGGTGAGGGCGGCCTTCGAGGATGTGAGGACGTTCGGGGTCAACGCCCGTACTGCCTTTGCTCATGGGTGGATAGCTCCCATCTACAAAGAAAAGGGCGAGAGATCCAAAGTAGTTAACTATAGACCTATCACAATACTCAACACAGATTACAAGCTTCTTAGCAAGACCCTCGCGGCACGCTTGGCGATCGTTGCCCCGAAACTGATCAACCGTGCCCAAGCCGGCTTTGTTCCTGGGCGGAAAATTCAGAACCATACACAGCTAGCCCGCACTATGATCGCTTGGGCAGAAGCTAAAGAGATCAATGGTGCTATAGTTGCTCTCGACCAAGAAAAAGCGTACGACAAAATCGCTCACGACTACCTGTGGCGGGTGCTCAAGCACTTCCGCATCCCGATAGCTTCATTCGCATCATCCAATCACTATACGAGCATGCAGAATCGTCAATAATGGTCAATGGCATACTTAGCAGAGCTTACCGCATCTACAGAGGCGTCAGGCAAGGCGACCCCCTTTCATGCCTTCTATTCGATCTGGCCATCGAGCCGCTGTCTGCGATGATACGCAATTCAGATATCAAAGGCTTCAGCATACCAAAATGTGATGAGGTACTCAAGGCGGTTCTTTTCGCAGACGATACCACGGTCTATCTCTCAAGAGACGACGATTTCCGCGTTCTACAAACTGTCCTTGACTCCTGGTGTTCGGCTGCTAAGGCTCGATTCAATATCAGCAAGACGGAAATCATCCCTATCGGCTGCCCGTCTTTCCGCAAAGAAATGGCGGACACGTACCGAACAACGGGCTCTTGGGAAAATTATCCCCAAGGTGTGCATGTTGCGCAGGATGGCGAGGCCGTACGAATACTCAGGGCGTTCCTAGGCAACGGCCTCGACCAAACGGCGATCTGGTCTCTTGTACTCAACAAAATTGTCGCAATGAGAAAACCCCTCATGCAAGTAATAGCACGCTGGAAGCAGGGCCACGCTACCTTACAAGGCAAGAAGCATGTGGTTCAGATGATCATCGGGGGTATCACGCAATATCTCACCCTAGTTCAGAGTATGCCGGCGAATATACTGCAGAGGCTTAACAAAGTTATTCGTAGCTATATCTGGGACGATAGACATAACACACCTGTCGGTCTCCAGCACTGCTATCTCCCGGTAGAGCAAGGAGGCCTGGGCCTTTTGGACCTGTCCACGAGAGGCGAGGCAATAGACATCATGTGGCTCCGTGCCTATCTGGATTTCAGCAAAGAACGTCCCATGTGGGCCCTCATCATCGACGACCTTTTCGCATCTCACGTACCTAAAAACTGTCAGCCTAGGCTGCAGGAGCTACGGCTCAACCCCTTCCTACAGAGATGGAGCCCGAAGGTTGCTGGTATCCCACCACTCATGAGAAGCCTTGTCAGTACGGCCAAGAAGTTCGGTCTTAGGCTAGAAGCTCTGGCGCTGTCACGCAGCATCCTCTGCGAAATGCCTATGTGGAACCACATCTATGCGGACAGAATACGACTCGGCAGACTGTCCGTCCCCTCAAAGCTTCTATCCTGCCTCATCGTAAACCACAAACTGAGGACTGTAGGCGATTTCGTCTCTCTCGCGCGCAAGCGCGACGCTCCGACGCACAGACCTGCCGCGTCATGTAACTGCGTTGGCTGCACATCACTTAAGGCTCTCACGGCGTGTGACAACCCGTATCTATGCTACCAGCGTGCTTGCGACATGCTTGACACGCTTCCAGACAAATGGAATCCCCGTAAATCTCTGCCCGAAGACTACGAGAAGGATACTATGGCCCGTATCGAACGCGAAGACCTTCCGCAAAACCTAGTACCCTTCAACCGCTGTGTCACCACTCACGGCAATGTTGGCCACGCATTCCGCATTTTCACGGACGGCACAGACGTTTCGAACTGTTCCATCAACATGGAGATTCAGGAGTCCGAGCCGGCCATCACCGCTGCAACAGATGGCTCCTGTGCATATAACGGGGAACGCAATGCAAGGGCAGGCGCGGGGTACACTTCCAAGACGATCAGAACATGGACATGAGCGCTCGCCTCCCAGCCAGCTTCGTGCAGTCAAACCAGACTGGGGAGATTGCCGCTACCCTTCTAGCTTCTAGGCAAGCCAACCTGCGCGCCAGGCTTATAATCGAAACGGACTCGCAAACCACGCTAGACTCCCTGACGAAACTGAACCAGAGACACGAGGACACGGGCTACATATGCCAGAAGAACGCTACCCTTATACGCGCCACAGTTGCGAGTCTCCGCATGAGGAAGGCCCACACCATCCTTAAATGGGTGAAGGGGCACAACGGCCACCTGGGAAACGAAATGGCAGACAGGCTGGCGGCTCTGGGAGCCGACAAACCACAGCATGACCGCATTTCACTGAATATCCCACCAGAATATCGTATTTCTGGGGCCAAACTACAATCTCTTACGCAAAAACTGGCGTACAAAGCTATCCGCTCGAGGAAAGACGCCCTGACCGACCCTCGACCTCGGGCGTCGGCGAATCTGGACCGCATCTCCTCCAGGATAGAAGCCGCTTTCGGCTACCTCGTCAAGGACGAGGCCATATGGACCTCGCTGCGCTCTAGGCACGTCACACGATCGATCTCACAATTCATGTGGATGTCGATCCATGACGGCTACATGATAGGCTCCCACTGGGCCCGTCCTAACATGTCAGACGAAATGAGAGCTCGAGCCTACTGCGGCAAATGCGGCGAGGTTGAGACTATGACCCACATAACTTTAGAATGCAGAGCTAATGGCCAAGAAGCCATTTGGGATCTCCTTAAAACGACCTGGGAACTCACCGGGCATGAATGGAAAGACGCGACGTGGGGCACGACTTTCGGTGCTGCTTGCGCCGTCTTCAAGTCGCGCAACGGCAGGCGATCCTCCCCTATCGAGTCTCTCTGGACTATCCTGTGCACGGAATCCCTGCATCTTATCTGGAAGCTGCGATGCGAAAGGGTTATCCAGCGCGAAGGAGAGGAATTCTCAATCCAAGAGATCACGAACCGTTTCTATGCGAGTATCAGCTCTCGACTTGACCTGGACAGACGCACGTCCGCTATGGCTCGGGGCAAGAAATCCCTAAGGCCTGCAGAAGTCGAACGCATCTGGTATCCTATCCTTGATAACAAGGAGGAACTGCCTCCTAGATGGGTTGTTGAATACGGGGTTTTAGTGGGTATTAAACGCGGAAGATGATGAGGGCGGCCGGCCCGCGCGGCCGCTCTCATATGATTCTACAAACGTTTTGAGCCCCACACTCAGTGCGTAAATGCATTTCCTCGTTGTGGCCTCTACCTGTCTCCAACACATCCTCACCAAGGTCCACCTACCTCGGTGAGGATGTCCAGCGTGCCTGCACAACAGTCGTTGTACACAAATTGCATGACAAGCCCCCTGGGGATTATTGCGATTTAAGGCACTTACGCTCCACTAAAAAATAATAAAAAAAAGTCTTTGTGAGGGGGGTGCAGGCGACCCCCGTGGGAACGTCGGAGGCTGTCTGAGTCTGAATCCTGCCGGCGACCCCCCGTGGGAACGTCGGAGGCTGTCTGAGTCTGAATCCTGCCAGAGGGAAGCCTGTTAAACAATACCAGCCTCTATTCTAAAGGAACGACTGTCTTCCGCTACAGAACTAGAGGCTGGCTTGCGAGCCTACCTCTCGCCATGTCGCTCAGATTCATAACTGCGTTGCCTGCTGAGTTATGGCCCGCTTTCACAGCAACGTGATTGAAGCTTGAAGCTTGCTTGACGTACTGAACGGTCCTGCACTATGGGACAGGATTGCACGGATAGCTACTTAGCATAGGATGTGCGATTCTGCCCATGTTGACCGCCATATCGATGCGCCTTCGCGACAGGCATTCCTGGGAGCATCGCCATCGCTGTATGTAATGCAGGCCTCTCTCCAGTGTTTGAGTTTCGGAACTCACAAACCTGCAGCGATGATTGTATGCATATGTATGTGCATCGGCGTTTGCGAGGTCTCCTGCTGTCTGTCGGAGATAGGCCATAGCATCTATAACCCTTGATAGGGCTCTGCATGTGGCTGAGGACTGCGAGCGAGCAGTACTGGAAGAAATCACCATGACACGGCTCGGCCGCCAGAAAGCGCGGCTCCAGCCAGGCAGTCCACCCGCCTGGTCGAGCAGGCAGCAAAATGTACAGAGCCAGCACCGCTCGCTATGTATTTCTGCAGAGTGTACTGAACTGGCCGTTCTTCTCACAACATACAGCGATGAGTGCACGGCTCTCGCACGCAATCGAGACACGTCAGCGGCACCGTGGACGGTCTGTATTCGCCCGGCCGAGCCCCGGCAGCGCGCGCTGGCGACAGTGTCGAACGACATGATATCTGCGGGCACGCACAGGCTGAGGGCGGACAGCGGGGGGGTCGAGGACGAGACGGGGATCGAGAGAGCTCCAGTCCCAAATGAGGAGAAGCGAGTGCCTGATCCGGCAAGTGGGAATCGTTCGATGCGGGCGCGAGGAAATTATATATTCTGGCGTCGGGAGTGGCTCCCACAGACGTCCGTCCTCCTTCGTCGTTCTCCCCGTCGCACTCGCTGCGACAACGATGTCGGCCAACGCCACCTTCTCCGAGCCGTGGTCGGGCACCCTCACCCACCTCGAGTGGCCCTCCACCCCCGCCTCGCCCTCATCACCCTCATCAACTTCCCCGTCCTCGCCATCCTCCTCAATGTTCTCTGGCAGCTCGTGAGTCCTCCGCATTCTTCCATCACTCCGCCCAGTGCCGACAGCACCTCCAGTTACCCCGACCCAAGTCTCAACCGCCCTTGGTCTGGCACTGGATACCCTTCCTCGGTTCTGCTGCCACGTATGGTCGTGACCCCATAGGTTTCTTCCGCCAATGCAGGGAGAAGGTGCGTGTATCGTGTGCTCGCAGTCATTCATCATGCAAATGCCGCGTTTGCAGTACGGCAACTGCTTCACGTTCATTCTCCTGGGCAAGCGCGTCACCGTCACCCTCGGTACCCGTGGCAACGACTATGTTCTCGGCGGCAAGCACACCCAACTCGCTGCAGAGGATGTGTACTCGGTATGTCTACCGTCTGCACACGCTTGCATTACCCAGCTCACCACACCTTTACAGCCCTTGACTACGCCCGTCTTCGGCAAGGACGTCGTGTACGACTGTCCCAACGAGAAACTGATGGAGCAGAAGAGATTTGTTAAAGTTTCTCTCACCATCGACAAGTTCCGTGCGTACGTCGGCATGATTGAGGATGAGATCAAAGGCTACCTCGAGACCGACCCCAAGTTCCGTGTCTACCAAATGGACGACATCAACGAATGGGGCGCCTTCCCAGTCCTCGAGGTCTTCTCCGAGATGACTATCTTGACCGCTTCGCGTACCCTCCAGGGCAGGGAGATCCGGGAGCGCTTGACCAAGGACTACGCGCAGGTCTACCACGACCTTGACCACGGTTTCACCCCTCTGCACTGGATGATCCCCAACCTTCCTCTCCCCAGTTACCGCAAGAGAGATGCTGCCCAAGCCAAGATGAGCGCGTTCTACCAGAGCATCCTCAGGCACCGCCGCGAGCACCCCGAGGAGGTGCGTTCGTGAAATGCGGTCTTGACATGCGCGCCGCGCTGACAACTCACTTACAGCATCAGGACGACGATGTCATGGCCTCTCTGATGAAGCAGCGTTACCGTGATGGCACCCCGCTTCGGGACCATGAGATCGCGCACATCTTGATCGCTCTGCTCATGGCTGGTCAGCACACGAGCTCCTCCTCGCTTGCATGGACCATGCTCCACATCGCGGACCGCCAGGACATCCAGGAGGCACTCTACGAGGAGCAGGTCAAGCACTTCGGCACGCCCGACGGCGGCCTCCGGGACATCACCTACGACGAGCTCCGCGACCTCAAGGTCCTCGATGCGGTCGTGCGCGAGACCCTCCGCCTCCACCCCCCAATCCACTCCATCATGCGCATGGCCCACGAGGACATCCCCGTCCCCGCGACGCTGGCCGCCCCCTCCGAGGACGTCACGTACGTTGTGCCGAAGGGCGACATCGTCATGGCCTCGCCCATCGTCAGCCAGCTCGACCCCACCGTGTGGGAGGACGCGGAGACCTGGGAGCCGCTCCGGTGGTACGACGACAAGGGTGTCGCCGCGCAGGCACACAAGCAGTACAACGAGGGCGAGAAGATCGACTTTGGGTTCGGCCTTGTGAGCAAGGGCACGGTCAGCCCGTACCTCCCCTTCGGTGCCGGCAGGCATCGGTGCATTGGCGAGCAGGTGAGTTCGGAACCTCTTGTGTGCTGCGGGGCGATTGCTGACGACGCCGTGCCTTCCCCAGTTCGCGTACTTGCAGATCTCGACTGCCATCTGCGCGCTCATCCGCCGGTTAGAGCTCAAGCTCGAGAGCGACTTCCCCAAGAGTGATTACGAGGTACGTTTTCGTGTTTATCGTTGCTCTCTCTCGTGCCGCTTTATGGAGTGTGCTGACACGCACCCCGGCGCAGTCGATGATGGTGCAGCCGCTGCCGTGCAAGATCCTGTACCGCAGGAGGAAGTTTGACTGAGGGATGGGCCGGACGGGCGGTTTGGTTGGATACACGATTGTTCGACGACGACGACTACACTGTGAAGTATACTAGAGCTGTTGCACGATCCTAATTGCCACACCACGACTAACTTTCGGGAGTGACTTGTATACACCCGCCCGCGTGCCCTCTTCTCGCTCATCGCACATGGCTCAAGCTATGGAGGTATGTCTGTCTCGTTCCCGTCCACGTTCCATGCTGAGGCCCGATGCTGACGGCGCCAACGCCTTGCAGGAATGGGCGCAGCTCGGGTGCAGTGTAAATGTTCAACCCCGCGTGCAACGTGTTGTTCTGGGAAGTTTCTTGCTTTTTATCGCACTGCCCATCTCCTGTGTTACTGTACGAAGACCCGCGCGCGGCGCGCATGGGCAGAACAGACGTTTGCAGGAATGCTCTCCAGAGCCCGACCATGCCGTTATTCCAGCACTTCGAGAAGCACGACACGCGCACCGCCGGAGAGCGCTTGCTGGCTCTTTCCTATGTCCTCAAGGAATACAGCTGAATACAGTGTACCGCCACGCTCCCGCGGGCCACCCACAGAGAAGACGGCGCGCGGCCAATATCGACGGTTCGGACGAGGCGCGGTCCTCGTATGTAGGAGGGGGCTATATCGCGCCATCGATCCGCGAGGTACGCGTTGAGACGCGTTGTCGGAGGTTCCTCTGCAGGTTTGCGCCGTTTACGAGAGCCACGAGGGCTATAAAGGTGCGTGCTATGTTCGATATGTGCCACTCACATCCCATCCCCAGTCAGCAGTCAGTCACTTAGCTATGGCCTCCCATAACTTCAACATGCCCGGTGAGTACTTTCGTCTTGTGAGGTCGCGTCGCATGCTGACTTTGGCTTGCTACGCGCGGTAGTTCTGGTAGCGTCGACAGGGACCCGGACATCCGACTTATCCGAATCGCTGCGAATGCCATCGTTGGCGACTCCACCGCCCTCGCATCCGCCCTCTCCCATGCGCGCACATGCGGATCTTCCCCTCCCATTCAACACCCCGTCGTGTCCTCCCCCGTATACTCCAAGCCCCCACTCGGAGTCATCTTGGGACAACGACCTGGAGAAGGGAAAGGGCCCACACGAGTCTCAGCCTCCCTCTGTGGCTGATACGGACACTGCAACCAACCCGGACCGGCCAGCAGCAAAGCTGCATCCCCAACACAGACTAGTGGTGTTAGTCCAGTGCCTCATCCCCTTGACCAGCCTGTACACCGCGTTGTCCTTTCCCTTCGGAACCTCCTCTGCCCTCCTCGGCACGCACATCCTCTCCTGGCAGTGGCCCGCCTACGCAGACATCCTCGCCTGGCGGTTCGCGTTCCTGCCCGTCCTGTGCGGCTGCGCGCTCGTCGCGTGCTTCTTCGCCGTCCTGGCCATACTGGCGCCGAGTCCGGACGAGCCCGCGGAGCCCCCGTCCGAGGCGCGGCGGTTGGCAGGTATGGTCGGGTTTGGCGCGTTCGTGGGCCTGTGGGCGTTCGCGGTGGGGGCGCTCGCGCTGCAGGACGCGCCGCTGGACGTCCCGGCGAGCTTCACCCCGGCGCGCGCGCTCGCGGCGAATGCGACGGGGTTGGTCGTGATAGGCTGTGTGGCGTTTGCCTACCGTGCGATGTGTGCCCACTTGTCCCGCGTGCGGACGACTGCGACGGCCAGTTGATGTCGGCTTCTTCGAGTTTGTGTCAATCCAAGTCACCGTTATCTTGCGCCTCGAACGTTGCAGGGACTGTCTGGACTGCTGTAGCATACAACCACGCGTGTACAACTTTATACCCGTCAATTGCATCCTTGCTTCTGCCCACGACGATGGCCGGACGACCCTTGCGCGCCTGCTCGTGGATGTCCACCGAGTACTGCGAGGCCGTCGACCAGACGAACGCGACGTCGGCGGCGTCTTGGGTGCAGCGACGGCCAATTGAGATTTCTCGAGACTGGGAAGCGCTGTGTCGCATGCGTTCCTTCCGGCTTCCCGCCGTCGCACCTTGGGATGGCCAAAGTCCAGCATCGCACGAGCTTGGGACCAGAGCGCTGCTGCTCAGCCCCCTCGTCCCATCGGCATACGCGCGTTCTTCGACCAAGACGCAAGCAACGCTCACATACCACCGAGAGATCCTGGAAGAGGGCCAGCGCGCGTTCATCGAGAGCCACTATGGTGTCGAACAGGCAGACGCATGGGAGCGAACGTGCGTGGAAGGATACGAGAGTGCAAAGAAGATGTTGAGGCTCTACTGGGAGCTGAACCCGCTCGGGTTTGCGGCGATGGTTGCGCACGACCGATACACGCAGTTGGAAAGCGCTAGGGTGAGCATAATTCGGGATGTCGACCGAGAGACTCGTTCGGGGCGCAGCATCGTCAAGCCGGGTCCTGTGATGCGTGGAGCAGTAGAATTGCATCGTGAAATATACAATACAGAGATACGAGCATGCGGAAGATAATCGGGTAGTCTGCTACCCCGTAGATGTCTTGCTAAGATGTCCGAACGTCAGTGAGGTAGCGTGGGGATAAGATAGCGACGTACGGAGATGGTCCGCCTCAGAACTCCCGACCCAGCGCCGCTTTCAGAGACTCTGGCATGCTCTTCCCCAAGCCCGACCGCTTGCAATGCTCAACGAATGCATCAAGCGTGCCCCCGCCCATCATCCGGAAAGTCCGTGCCATCTCCTCTTCGTGTTCGAACACCTCATTATGCTTCCGCTCGAGTGCGTCCGCATGGTCCTTTCCGTAGTGGCTCTCGACGAACTTGCGATCACCGTGATAGATGAGGTCCCCGTAGTAGTCCTCGAGAGGGTCCGCCTTGAGGTCGCAGCGGATACCGAGTAGATGCTCGATCTTGCCTTTGAGATACTCCGTGAGCGCACGGTCGTACACATCAGGAGGGCGTTTGTCGTCCCAGGGCGCGAAGATCGGGAGGATGAGCGACTGCATGCATGCAAGGGCGGACCAGTCTCTGCGAATGTCGGTGCCGTCCCCGATGCGGTATTGCAGCTGCATGACCACGAACTGTCCGGGGTCTAGCTTCACAATGCCGCGTGCAGCATCGATGATTTCCGGTCGGTTCGGCTGGTTGGATATCTGTGGTGGACGCGTGAAGAAGTGTATCGGTGTCAGACTACAGCATACTCACGTCTATACCGTCGATATGGGATATGAAGAGGCGCGGCTTCTTGTCCCAGACGTCGTCCACAACTGTGAGGATTGCGTGCTTCTCCCTAGTGTAAGATTTGGGTCCCAAAAATCAGCCTACGCCATACAGGACAGGATGGCAATCCTTACCCTCGCTCGTCGACAATTGAGTTGATCTTATCCACGCCCGGTATCTCGCCCTTCATGCAGTCCTCGAAGGAGTGTGCGAAACTCAAGATATGGGCCAATGCGCCGAAGACCATCGCGGGAGCCTTGTCCTTGCGCCGGTTCTGGACTAGGATGTTCAGCGTGAGCAGACAGCTCGTGTATATCCTGTGCTGCCCCGCTACCTCGGGGTACAGCGCGGCCATCTTCTCGCGTTCCATGTTCTCCTCGAGGCTCTTCGGCGGGAGGCCGTTGTGGAGGTTCTGCAATCTGACAAGGTACGAGTCAACATCAGTATGGGGAGTCAGAGACGTCGCTGTCCGCGCTTTCCACCAACCTCGCGTAGCTGCCGCCCTTCACGGAGACCCAGCAGCCGACACCGTTGAGGCTTCCCTTAGCGAAGACCGGATCTCGGGCATATTTGGCATCGCCGACAGGTTCAGTCAGGAAGGCAGTGGTGAAAGGAGGATGCACAAATTCCGAGCACTCTTCTTTGTGGCGGGACTTGTAATCGGCGGTCTGACAGTCTCGGTTGCAGTACCGTACCGATCTACGTCAAAGTAAGTAAGCATCAGGCGCACTTACTACGGTCACGATTGGAGATAGGCGTGCCTTACCTGCACAGTGAGCAGGCTCGCAGGCTTCCGGTGTCGACGGCACCGCAATAGCTGCATTGGTGGTTTACAGCCCGTCTGTGCGATTTTTCCTGCTTCAGGGGGATCTCGGCTGTTGCATACATCGAAATATATCAGAGGCCAACTGCGCATGCTGACGCATCATGGTTGGCATGTCTCGGCGAGAACGAGACATGTTTGGCGAATGACGTCTCGGGAATCGAAGTGAGAGGCAAACGGCGAAGATCTGAGCTCAACCAGTACTGTGGTTCTACCGTTTTGCCTCCGTCCTCCCGTTATGGAATATTCACGTGATATACACACAGCAACATCCTTGTCCCATGAATCGGCGCGCTGCGCCCACAGAGGTTCACTTCTCGCAGGTTCAAGATTGCAATGTACTTATTGCGGCGGGAGAGCGGTAGATTTCCGTATGACATGTATACTTATCTTAACTTGAAGACTCGCTGATTCATTCCGCCGCGATATCCCAACACGAGTATTGTCTAGACATGTCACTTGCAACCAGCTGCCTGAGTCAATTCATGGCAGGACCGATGTGCCGACGGTTAGGAACTACAGCAGTCCTGTTCGAAGTGGAGCGCAAGTCGCGCGCTATGCATCGCTATCAGCGCAGTAGACACACATATGAAGGTCGACACTCACGAAAATGCCCCATCCGCTCGATGGAGAGGGCCTCCGCCTTTAAGATTCTCGTGGCCTCCTCGATTGTTTCACATTGGCGTTTGATCTCCTCAAGCTTCTCTCGTAGCGAAGCACTGTCCCCATGTATCCTCCGCTCCTCGTTCAGCTCATCGGACTCTCTTTTCAAGTCCAGTGCTCTCTCCTCGAACGCCTTGCAAACGGGCAAGAGCCTTTCGGTCCGCTTGCTGGGGCCTTTTTCATCCCATACTCTGAGAATCTCCTTCAGCTCGGCCATCTCCTTCACCTTGCGATGCCAAGAAGCCGCGTACGACCTCCCGAAGTGGGTTGCCAGGAAGGTTATGCCCCCGTCGCAATCCCAGTCCCGGTAGAAGTCGTCCAGTGCTTCAGTATCGATGTTGAAGTGTACACCGCCCGCGCGGCTCTCATCACATACGGCCGCGGGGTCGTACTCGTACTCGCGGTCGTGCGTCTCCGCACTGTGACCATCCCACGGAGAGATGCACGGAAGATAGAGACTCTCGAGGCAGGCCATCGCCTTCCAGGGAGAGGTAATCGTGGAGCCGTCCCCGACGAGGAACTGGGCATGAATGACAGCGTATTGGCCAGGCTCAAGTACCACGACACCGCGCTGCGCGTCAATCACACCAGGTGGGTGTACAGTGTGCTTACGGAGCTGTTCAAAGGAAGGTCAACAAAGATCCGCGCAAGTGGACTGCACTAGATGAGTAGAGAGCCCTTACGTCGATTCCGTTGAAGTTTGCCACGGCCACACGAGGCGTGTGGTCCCACGGGTCATTCGCGATCCTGAGGACTGCCCGCTCTTGGCTTGGGGAGAAGCTATCAGATTCGTAAAACGCAGCGCGAAAGGGAAGGACTCACTCGAGCGCATCCCGGAAGACATGGATGTCATTTTCCGGATCATCCGGAAGCTTCTTCATAAGCACTTCCAATACACTTGACTCGATTCGACTGATGGCTCTCCACTGCGCGCCCAGGACAAGGATCGGCTTCTTGTCCTTGCGCCGGTTCTGCACGAGTACCTGCAATGTGAGAAGGCGGTCCGTGGTCAGGTCGCACTTCAACCCCAACCGCTTTCGGAACTGCTTCTGCAGATTGTCGGGATCCGTGTCGTTTTCAGGACGGTTGAGTGGCCACGCGAAGTCGAAACTCAGCAGCTGGCTAGTCGAACATGCATAGTTCAGCAGCGCTATAGCGACTTAAGCGAGTCATGGTCACTCACCTAGCATCCGGCACGCCCACTGCGGACATCCAGCAGCCAACGCCATCCATGTGTCCATGACCAAAGACAGTTTCGCGAGCGTAGGCGGACTCTCCCACTGGTTCAGTACAGAAGGCCGAGGTGAGGGGTGGCTGAACAAAGTTTTTACAATCTTCCTTATGACCGGCCTTGTAGTGTGCGACCTGACATTGCCTGTCGCAATAGTGCACAGATCTGCCAGTGTGTCAAGATGTCAACTTCGCGCTCCGAGATGGGACAAGTACGGATTACGACCTGCATAGAGAGCATGTGCGCATACTCCCAGCATCTCTCGCACCGCAAAAGCTGCACTGCCGAGAAACGGCTCGCTTGTATGTTTGTTGTTGCCTTCGAGACCTCGCTGAACGTTCGAAAGCGCCTACTTCAGCCGCCAGCGTCTTCAGCCGACGAACGAACGGGTTTGCATTCCCCTCTTCGCTGTTGAGACGGGACATCGTGGAGAGCCAGAAAACGCAAAGCAGTAGAAGGTCGTAAGAGCAGGACCAGGTACGCTCCACTCCTCTCCTGCATTTTCACGCAAATAAACCAATATGCAACGTAATGGCAATGACTCACCAGGACGGCTCTCGATTACGAGCGACGACTCTATGAGGAGCGTCTATGCATACCGCGCCATGGATATCAAACGTTCGGAGCTCTGTTACAGGCCAGTCCGTGGCGAGTATGTGGGGGAAACTGGCCGGACGGTGCAGTGACAGAAATCTCAGTCTGCCGGCGGCAGCGTTAGCCAGAAGAACGAACGGGTCACGATCACGTTTTCGTTACGCGACGCGACGCGCCGTTCGCACGCCTCCCACACTGGCACCAGTGCTGCTTCACTGAAAGACTGAACCTTGATTCAATGATTGCATCTGCCGCTCTTGCACCTGTACCACCACCACCACCGCCCTCGGATCATGAGCTCAGGACGCTCACCATACGAAGCCTTCTGGTCCTCTGGCGATTTTCGTCGAACGACAGATGTATTCTATGCAATGGCGAAGGATAAGAACAATCAGCCCAAGATACGGAAACCTCGATCAGCCCACCGGTGCACGTCCTGTGGCAAGGAGGATCAAGAGCATCTGAGCACCTGTGCACTCTGCAAGTTAGCTCGCGTGTCCACTTTTGGCGCTCCCGGCGCCGTACTGACCTATCCACAGATGCGCGCGATACTGCAACAAGGAATGTCAGGTGGCCGATTACAAGGCACGGCACAAGGAGGAGTGTGCCGCTTTCGTCTATCCTCCGATGACCCGAGCGTTTGTGACGGAGCCGGTCGGTGACGAGAAGTACCCTCAACGTCCTGTATTCGCACACGCCCATCGTGAGGGTGTAGGCTGTTGGGTTTCGGTAGATGGCGACTATGACTGCGAGTGCGTCCACACCGCTCACGTTGATTTGGCACGTAACTCACTGTGGATGCAAGTCTCAAATCCCTTGCAGAGCCCATGGATGTTGCGTCTGAGGACTTCCTCACTGTCATGAGGCGACGGATGGCGCTCGTACCAGCTTCTGACGCCGTCTCGATTGGCGACCAATCCAAAGCATTCATGCGGAACCTCCTTACATTGTCGATTCTGGTGCAGAATAGGCGCAAGGACAAGACGAAAGTCCTTGTATTCGGGTCCCAGACACAACTCGTGACTCTTGCAACTACGGTGGATGTCCTTCGGAGGGGTAGATCCACTAGTAATATGGAAGGGATCCATACGTTCGAGGCGGGAGGGTGCGTATACAATCACTTCTTCCATACGTCGACTATAACCAAGAATCCCCGCAGGAATATGCTTGCAGCTGTAAGTGTCGCAGAAGATCCTTGGGAGAAGCGTCCACGGCTGCAGATCAAGAACTTCGATGGCCTCGATGTGAGCAGAGTCTGTTTCGGTTCGACCACTTGACGTGCGCTAACGCTCTCCTAGATTAAGAATGACACGCGGCTACCACCGTCAATCAGCGACGCAGCAAACGGTGTCGTCTCGCTGAAGCCGGGCGAGTACGTTGTCTACAGGATCCAGTTCCGCGTCGGAGATGACGACGGACTCACTACGGATTTCGGAGCTCTAGGCCGTCTCGCCGGTCTCAATCTTGCGTTTACGCTCTGGGAGCACGGTCTCAATCCTACACTCCTGGATTACAGCCTGTCCACCACCATTCACAAGGACGGCCATGTCCCTCAGGGTCTCGGCGTACTTTTGGACCATCATGCGATTTATCAGCACTACGCGGACTTCATCGAGAAAGGTCAGGAGGCGTTCATTGAGAGTCACTTCGGAAGAAAGCGCGTCAACGCCTTCCGGACCCACTTCCAGAGCATGGACACGATAGGGAGGCATATGATGCGGACGCTCGAGCACACTGACGGGGGATGGACCGTTTCATGGCAGATTTGAGGGCGGCGGGAACGTCGCAGGAGATGGTCGAGAAGTTCGAGCGACTGAGAGTCACTATGGCGGCGTGATTGGGGCGTGCCTCTATGCTTGATCACTTTCTGATTCCTCGTATCGGCCGGCGCCGAGTAAGCATAGCGAATTGCTTGTTGCTGTGAACTCAGGACTCACGGCGCAGAGATGATATTCAATCTGGAACGTAGTTGTATGCGCCCATTTTCATATGCCATTGTGCTATCTGTGTAGTTGCAACAGGCTGCAATGAACTCGGACACCGCGGGCTTGTCACGATCACGTTCCCGTTTTATGTACATACGCGCGACGCCGCGCGACATTCTCACGCCGCCTCCGGAGAGGCTGGCCCGGACTTGACTGAAGCTTGAGCTTGATCACTATCGCGTCTTGTACCCATACCACCATCATCTTTCACCACGCTGTTACGGACGATGACTTCAGAAGGCTTTCCAGGACAGCATTGGGGCTCGCTCGAGCATCGTCGAAATACAGATACCTTCTTTGCCATGACGAAAAACAGGACCCCGCTAAACAAGAAGCGCAAGGCCACCAGCGAGGCCCATCATTGCACCTTCTGCGGAAAAGAGGACAAAGAAAACCTCCGCAACTGCTCGCTCTGCAAGTCAGTTGATACTTACTCTGCACACACGTTGAACTCGAAGCTCACCTGTATGCGTCTAGATCTGTCCGCTACTGTGACAGGCAATGTCAACTCGCCGATTACAAGGCACGGCACAAGCAGGAATGCGTCGATTTCGTCCATCCTCCGCTCACCCGTGCATTCATGACCGAACCGATCAACGATGAACAGTACCCGCAGCGGCCCGTGTTCGCTCGCGGTCATCGCCAAGGTGTCGGTTGCTGGGTCTCCGTAGACGGAGAGTTCGATTGCAGGTTGGTCTGAGTACATATCATACCGTTTGCGGGCGTCGGAAGTGCTGACGCGGAACACAAGCCTGAAGCCACTTGCGGTACCCATGAATTTAACCACACCGGAGGACTACCATGCCACCATGGCACGTCGAATGGCACTCGCGCCGGGACCCGAGGTAGTACACATCGGCGAGAAGTCCAAGGCGTTTACTCGGAACCTCCTCACTCTGTCGATCCTGGTACAAAACCGAAGGAAGGACAACATGAAGATCCTCGTGTTCGGATCCAGAGTCCAGCTGGTCAGTTTGGCCTCTACGAAGGACGCCTTCGTGAAGGGCAGGCCAGAAGTAGACAAGTTCCACACCTTTCAGGACGGCGGGTGCGCATAGTATGTGCACATATATCTAGTTGTACCAACTCATGATGTGCTCTAGGGAGGCCATGGCAGTCATGAGCGTCGCAGATGATCCTTGGGAGAAGCGACCACGCTTGCAAGTCAAGAACTTCAGCGGCACAGATGTGAGTACCGCTCTCCGGACCCGGCGGCGGCGGGCCAACCTCATCGACTCTGAACGTTGCACCGACAGATCAAAGACAACGCACCACTATCGCCCTCAGTCCACGATGCCTCGAAGGGTATCGTCTCGCTGGACCCGGGCGAGTACGTCATATATAGGACTCAATTTCGAGTCGGAGACGACGACCGCATTGCGACCGACTTCGAGGCGCTGGGCCGCCTCTGTGGTCTTAGTATCCCATTCAAGCTCTGGGAACAGGGCTCAGACCCCCTACTCCTCGACAACATACTGTCTCAGCACGTCCACAATGACGGCCATTCTCCGGAGGGCATTGTCGCGACCATTGACCGCCCAGCGTTGTACGAGTTCTATGCGGACTACATCGAAAGAGGCGAGGAAGCGTTTATCGAGAGCCACTTCGGGAAGGAGCGGGTGGAGGCCTTGCGGCGCCAGTCCAAGAGGATGGAGAAGATGGGGACACGCACGATGCAGACCATCGAGCGGACCGGTGAGATAGACTCGCTTATAGCGGGTTTGCGGAGCGCAGGCCTGCAGGATGCCGCTGATAGTCTCGCGAGTAGGAGAGCCAGGGCGGCCTGACTACCGTTCGGGGTCTTATATAAGTATGCGTTCTCCGGCTTTTAGTTCCATGTCAGACGCTGTCTCAACTCGTCCACCTGCACCCCCTGCTTCCATGTATAACAGCCGCGTTTTCGTGGTATCAACAGGCGTGTATACTATAAAGTAACAAGAGCCTCGACTCGGACCATATTGTTACCTATTGTAGTTGTTCGCTGTATCTCGTACGCTTTGTATCAGCAAAATGCCACACGGTGTCTTCATCGAATGAGGCCTGAGGCTGAGGTCGGATCGAACAAGTTTATACACAGCTGTCACGGTACTGTAGCTGCTGCTCTCCGGTACCCCTAGTAGCTACCACTGACGCCCTCTTCACCCGACAGTCCGCCCGCGTGGATCCAGCGCACATTAATATTGTTGTGGTAGTCCACCGCCTCGTTGTCAACTGCACGGAATATCAGGGCTCCGGGGGCAACTCTGCTGAAGGTACCCGATACAAGGAGCCATCGGACGGGACGAGGAAGACATGGTGGAAGTCAAGCGTAAGCTGGGGTGGCTGGATTGTTTGGTGCCTGCCATGTGGCGAATTGTATGCACCCATACTTCGCCTACCTGCCAGCGGCATGCAGCCAAGTTGAAATGAGTCGCGACCATCAAACGCGTGTGCCAGACGTAGAGGGGATCCTCGCACAGGAACAAATCCGGGATATGGGGACATTAAACTAATGATACAACGTGGTGGGGTCGTGCTCGTGTCGTATGCGAGATATCGTGTCCTACGTAGTGAGTGGGGAATCAGGGAACAAGAATGGCCGTTACGTAGATCCAATCACGAGATTGTCCTAGCTCGTTGACATGGACGTGAATCCTCGACGAAACCTCAACGCTCTGCGTGATGCGGAGGCTCAAACAGGGCTATCGTTGGGCCGTCTGCCTCCCGACGAGTCTGCCGCACCGTTTGAAGGTTGACCGCCCTGGTCCGGAGCGACCGGCTTTTCCGAAACGAACTGCGACGTCGTCGCGTCACGGTTCGAGTCGTCCATACTGCGTGAGCGGCTGCGCCTAGAAGAGACGGAGGTGCGTACGCGGCGGACGGGATCAATCGGCGACTCGCGGTGATCCATCGTGTCCTGCCCAGGGTTGAGCTTCCAGTACCGGATGCTGTGGTTAAGTATGGGGGTAAGAACGTGTAAGTGTAAGAAGGCGGGGAGAGGAGCACGCACTGCTTCAAAATCGTGTAGAATCCGGCACCAAGCAAGGAGCCGAGGAAAGGACCAAGCCAATACTGTGTAACGCATGAACGCGCTGAACAGAAAAAGATACACGAGGGTAACTCACGATCCAATGCCTGCCAGAGGGAAACCCGGTCACGACTGCGGGCCCAAACGACCGCGCCGTGTTCATACCAGCTCCAGTGTAGTAGACGGCGAACCTTCACAGTGGATCAGAGTAAGCATTTCGGAGTGGCGTTCAAGATGATTGACGCACAGGTGGCACACGAAGATCGTCAAACCAATTCCGATCTGGAATCCGGTGAGCTAACTGCGTCAGCGTACAACAAACCACACATACCGGAGCAAAAGGAGTCGCGGCGTGCTTCTCAGCCGCCATCATGAGGACAGCGATAACGAGGAAACTGGTGATGAACATCTCAATGAACACGGCCTGCGCGCTGTTAATACCCTGCGCCGGAATGGTGCTAGATTAACCGGTGTGAGCAACTCCCAAGGACATGTGCAAGCACGAAGGCGACGTACTTCGACGCAAGGGGTCCCGGAGTCAGGCCTTCAATGATGGCGGCCGCGGTGATACCGCCTATGAGCTGGGCGATGCAGTACACCACGAAGCGGACTGGGCCAATAACCCCTGTGAGGAGCAGGGCGAGGCTGACATTGGGGTTGAAGAGCCCTCCAGTGACGCGGTAGAAGAGCCACACCGAGACGAGGAGACTCAAGCCGAAGCCCGTCGCAATGTACATGGTGCGGTCTACATTCGAGGTATACTGGGACGACTGAGTCTCGGCTGATGACGCCTGCACGCAGCCTAGGGCGAGCATCAAGAAGACGGTTGTACCGACATACTCGAGCGCCCCCGCGAATAAGTCGTCCTTGAAGCGCGTGAGGAATGAAGGGCGGTTCGGGGTCGCGGACTGGTTCATTGTGTAGTTAGGGTCTACCCCCGACCCGTTCTGTTTGCGCGAGCCGAAGCGCATGGTGAGAGTACGGCGAGCACGGTGGAGAAGGGAGAACGAAGGGGAACTGGGCAGACACCAGAGGCGAGAGCGGGTTATGTAGAGCCGTGCGGAGGCTGGCGGGACGGCACAGAGAAGGGAAGTGAGGAGCACGCTGCAGCCTCGATCACTATATGTACGTATGCGTCCGCGATCACTTGGAGAGCTGTCACCTCGACGGCCTCAATTGGCGGCCGACCTGCCGTAGTGTTTATTACCTTGCTCCACCTCTTCCTTCACGGCCTTGGTACGGGAGCTGTCGCACAGAACATCCGCCTCGTGTCCGACTCCGTATACAGCGATATATGCGCCGACTATGGGCATGCCTGCGTGCTGCGAGCAACGACGCAAGCGGCGCACAACGCGTCCGCCTCAGTCCCAGTCGCCTCGCCCACCACCGCGTCCGCGCTTGACGTCCTTCCGCTTGTCCTTGTCGAGTCGTCTCCGAGCCTTCTCGGCGCGCGCCAGCTGCCGAACACGCTCCTGCTGCGCCTCGGAAGGCTCGTTAACCAGCCCAGCGGACGCGGCGGAGACGATCAGAGAGTGCAGCTGCAGGGGCATTCGATGTGAGCCCGGGCGATTACATCAGAGGCGTCGCCCAAAAAGGGGCACATACTTTTGCCAGACAGTCTTGCACGTTCTGAGCCTGTGATCGATGCACCGTGGAGGTGAGCAGTATCGTCTGCGATGACGAGGCATATGCAGGCTGTTCGGGACGCAGATGCAGCGAAATGACGACAGCATGCGATGGAAAGGGTACCCACCGTCTTTTTGAGGTGTTCGCGCGCCCAGAGAGGTATCCAAGGCGCATCAATTGGGCAGCGCAGCGTCGCCTTGGTATTCACCTTGTTCACGTTCTGTCGCGTAAATGGAGTCGTCAGTACGTTGCGAAGGTCGTGTGAAGCTATACTATGTCATACCTGACCACCAGGCCCAGAACTGCGAGAATAAGTGAATTCAACAAGACTTTTCGGAATTTGGCGACTTGCAAACTGTTCTATCCACGTCCTTGCCAGATCGCTCTGAGAAGCGTTTTCAAGCTTTGGCAGGGAAGGTGGGGCAGGCAATACGTCCTGGCCGGTATGGATACCATTCCCAATCCTGGGGGCCACGAGACGTGTTGCGTGTCGCCACGGACGCGTCTGGAGCAACCGCTGCATGCCGTGGACGTTGTAAGGCCCACAAACACAGGCTGCAGTCTTGAGGCCCGTGCGGGCTGCTGTAGTGGACGTTGAAGGACAAAGTGCTGGTGGTACGTACTACGTACCAGTACTGCCACTGCCAGTACATAAGTATCCCCGGCCCGAGAAGCTCGGGAATCACACCTGGGAGGGAGCGCCCTGACGTGCTCAGCCCGCGTCATCCTCCTCCTCAACCTCAGACTACTCTCTGTGCAGCTCTGTACAGACCGAACCTTCGGGACAACTCTGGGAATCAGCCGACGACATGGTCACATTGCAAGTCTCAGCAGCGAACACGATTCAAGTTGCGCGCGACCTGCCCGCGGCGCTCACTCTTGACAAGCCTTATGACACGCTCACCGTCCTCGACGTGAAGAAGGCCATTGCGGCTACGAATCCTCAGGTATGTCGGTTGGACACACGAAAGTGGCATTTGATGACCTGGCACGCATAGTTCTACCCGGCGAGACAGAAACTGACGTTGAAGGGCGACAAGAAAGCGCTGTCGGACGAGACTTTGTTGAAGGATGCAGGCGTAGCGGACGGTTCGGAGGTGGCGGTTAAGGATTTGGGTCCACAGATCAGCTGGAGGACCGTGTTCCTCATCGAATACGTGCGTACGGTCCCAGTCTTTTGCGACATGACGGAGTTGACGCGTCTGGCGTCGCCACGTCCAGGTCGGGCCCCTTGTCATCCACCCGCTCTTCTACCACTTCCCCAGGCTCTTCTTCGGTGGGCCTGTCCAGCATAGTACGTTGCAAAAGTGCGCTCCATCCCCCTCCCATCGTCGGTCTTCTGTGAGACTGCATGCTGATCGCGGACCCTCGTGCAGGTATGTGTACGGAGCAGTGATGCTGCACTTCGTGAAGCGTGAGCTCGAGACCATATTCGTGCACCGCTTCTCGCACGGTACAATGCCGTTCTCCAACATCTTCAAGAAGTGAGTTGTTCTAACACGTCTGAAGCCATGCACGAGAGCGGGCCTGACGCGTCGTTGCCTTGGCCCCCAGCTCCGCGCACTACCACTTCCTTTCGGGTGTGCTCCTCTCGTGGTCAGTCTACAGCCCGACGTTCGCCGCGCACTCGCCATGGATTCGCGGTACAATCCGGGAGAACCCGACCTTCCTGTGGTCGTGTCTCGCCGTCTTCCTGGTGCGTCCTTCGTCTTTCCATTTTGCTCGGTGACGCGTCATGCTGAGCCTTGCCCTCTGACTATGGCTGGCCGCAGTTTGCTGAGCTTTCCAATCTGCGCACTCACATCACCCTGCGCAACCTGCGCCCGCCGGGCACCACAAAGCGTGCCATCCCGCAAGGCTACGGCTTCTCCCTCGTCTCCTGTCCCAACTACTTCTTCGAGACCCTCGCATGGACGTCTATTGCCGTCATGACGGGAAGCTATGCTGGTACGTATCCCCCTCACACCTTTCCGCATTGTCCGGCGGCGGCGGCTGACGACCATCTTCGGTTTCAGCGTGGCTCTTCCTGGCAGTGTCGACGTACCAGATGGCGGTCTGGGCAGTCAAGAAGCACCGGAACTACAAGAAGGAGTTTGGAAAGGAGTATCCTCGCAGCAGGAAGGCGATGATCCCCTTTATTTTCTGAGGGCTCTGCGCGCGCTGAGCTCTCGTCTCGGGACCGAGTGGCGTCGGTGGACGGGGGTGTGACGCTCTGCTTGACGCTTAGGGCCCTCGGGACGTGCTAGTCCTAGATGCTGTAGTCCCTTACTGCGATCGTAAAACCACAATAGCTGCAGTGCTTCTGCGGCAGCACCGCCCTCCACGCGCCCTTCGCACCAAAAGTGTTACAGCTGTGCGCCGCATGTACTGGTACTTGTACATCTGATCATGATGCCACCGATGCCTACGGTATACTGTACGCCAACCACATTTCTCCGGCGGCCCTGTCCCCGCCGAGTCCCAGCCCTGTACCCACCCACTCGCTCACGAAACTCGCCACGGCGGTCTTGACCAGCCACCCAGCGAGGATGATGATCGTCGTGAAGATGGGGTGGCAGTCGAGTACCACTGACAGCGCGAAGTTCCGCACGAACAGGTTGCAGCCACAGGATCCCGGTGAGATATTGTGGAGGCAAGAAGGTTTCCGCCCGAGTCAGCCACCACGGACTGCGATAGAGAAATGAGAGGTGGCATCTCGTACCTCGCAAGCCGAAGCCAGCGGCCATGCCGCCCAGGACGTTCCGCACCACCCACTCGCGGTCGAGCTTGTCCTCGTCGAGCATCTCGAGGGCGGCCAGGACCAGAGGGTGTGTGAACAGCGTGGCGTTGGGGAGCAGCCCTGCGGCGGAGCTTGGTGTGATTGAGTTGGCGTCGGAGATGGGCTGCTGAGAATCAGACGGCGCGCGCGACTTCGCGCCGTCCGGGCGCCATATTGAGAGGCAGAAGAGGAGAAAGAGTTTGGTGAGAGAGGAATAGAGGAGCGTGAGCGGGATGTGTGAGTATCTGCGGGTGTCACAAAGGGGTTTCAGTCCCGGGGACCTCGACTGAAACAGCTACCGGCAGAAGGAGGGAAGGCGGGAAGGAGGGAAGGACGGTAAAGTTTGACGACCGGTGTTGTGAGAAGGTGAAGTCGGACCGGAGGAGAACATCGCGCAGCGACGCGGGAATGTGTCATGAGACGGGGAGAGATGAAACGCAGATGGAAGATGCGGGAGCGAAAGCGACGTGCAGGTCACAGAAGGTAGAGGAGAAAGGGGTACGGCGGGGGCAAATGACCAGTGAATACTTGGGCGATGCACTCACCTAAACTGTTCACGTATGCCCGAGACGGGTGCGGATTGCCTCGGCTTGGGGAGCAGATTCAGCACGAGGTAACAGGCTAGTATAACGCCCGCATGGAATGCAGCAGTCTCTGGATGTATTACTCGAGATCAGATATGTGCCTTAATTCAGGCCGTCGAGGGCCAAGAGCAGAGGGGAATGGTAGTGCTCTATCTATCCTATAACGTAGGATGAACGCACCGAAGAGACAGCCCACGAGGATGCGTAGGAAGCCTTCGAGAGCCGCCTGATTCCAGCTCGCTATCTGCGCAACGCCATTGGGGCGTCCGTAGTTCGAACCTGTGAGCAAGAAGAGGAAGCCCCGATCAGTCCAATGAACGGCGATGGCTAAAGAGGGGTAGAGTTTCGGAGGTCCGGAGTGTACACGTACTGATGTACGTCCAGCGAATGACTGCGTTTGAACAGGACGTGAGTTGTCCGCAGAAAACAGACAGAAATGCAATCTTGTCAGGAACGTACACGCATCGACGCAGATCAGGGCAAAGCCTAGTTTCACGATAAGCCACCAACGAGCCTATGTAAGGAGAGACGAGGTTAGCGGCTGATGGCGGTACGCTCAGAATACCGAGACGATCTCGTAACAAGGCATATAGTACCCCACAGTCTCAGTCGAATATTCCAAGACGGCAAAGAAGTTCGAATGCGTTATCAAACTCGTCGCTCTCCGCCGACAGTGCCCAAAGAACCGGGAATGGTTACAAGGCAAACGCCGACTCGACGCATCGTGGGTACTCACCCTCGGATCATGATGTTCGCTAACGCCTGGAGGAACATCTCCTCGGTCCCTGGCGTTCGTGCAGTCTCCGGACTTGCGCGCACCAAGGCCGCGATTGTACAGGAGGTGACGGTAGACGTCCCGCTTTAGCAATATTAAGTCGAGCAGAAGCGTGAGGGTGTCGTGCTCAACGTAAGGGTCGGCGAATGCCTGACAGAACGTCTGCAACGCCAAGGAAAGTTCAGGTTAGCATGCCTCTCGGTGCATCGGACCAACAAGCTCATGCCGATATAATCGGAGAGGACTGACGCACTGTTCCAGGCGGAAGTTGTATTTTGAATCGTAGACTGTGTATAGGTATGGGGTTGGTGTGGCGCAACTGGTGCAGATGGGCATCGCGTCTTGTCGAGCTTCCAGAACTTCTAGTAATGTTGGTGTCGCACTCAGCGAGATACACCGGTGGAGCAAGCTTTCAAGGGTTGTTATGTTACGAGGCGTACCTGTCGACATCTGTATCAGTGGCGTGTTCGAGGCCTAGTGCGGCAGGAGGTTCAGTCTTGTCTCTCTAGATTGTATTCGATATACGATGTCCAACCTTGTGTTAGCCGAGTTGGCTGTGGTGCACGACAGTTTGCCAAGACCGTATTCTCAGACACTCAAAGTGCTCTAAGCATCCGGTCTCCCTACTCAGCGCCAGGCAGGTGCGGCGGTAGGTCGGGGTTACAGAGCTGATCGTGGTACGGGAGAAAGCTGCTGTAGATGTCAGAAGCGCTCACCACTACGCAGGCGCCCGATGTCTGTGCTGGGCGATCGCATCGGGGCCGCGTATTCGGTGGACCGCGCTCGCCGCCGTGGAGGAATCCGACGACGAGATCATAACCACGACGTGCTCTTCTATCTCTCTAGCCGAGATCGCTGTCTTTCTACGCATCTGCGCTGTTAGATCCCACAACTAGCTGACACGATGCCTCCGGCCAGAGCAACATCGTCTGCGCGAGCACTCGAGGCGATCCTGCCTCTCATCGCGTCTGGACAACCGTATGAAGCGCATCAGAAGGCCCGAACATTTGCCTCGCGATACAGCAAGGCGAGCCAATACGACACAGCTATAGATGTTCTCTTTCAGTCTGCCCGGGAGCTTCTGAAGGTCGGGCAACAAGGGAGCGGGACAGACCTTACGAGTTTCCTCTTGGATGTGTATGAGCGCAAGGGCGAAACTGTCAGCGATGAAAGCCGTGGTGAGTTCTGAGTGCCTTCATGTGTCCATCCCCGACCTCCGGCCTCTGTCTGACGGTCAAGTCGGCGTCAGGACGTCTCACGCAGTTGATTGCACTCGCGGGCCCGTCGGGCTCCTGGAGGAAAACCATCATTGACAAGTCCATCGGGTAAGTGTCCCTGTTTGGTTTCTCTGATGAGCTCATCATGACCACGCCCAGTTGGACTGCGAAAGTTGGCCCTCACCCCGCCGGCGATCCTGATTTGCACCATTACGTCGGAGAACTCCTCTACAAAGGTATGCCGTCACACACACGGCCAGCGTCATGGCTCTCATCGAAAGTGCACGGTGGATTTCAGAGGGAACGTTTGATGCAGCAGAGCCACATTTCCTTGCGGCGGGAAAGCGGGACAGTGCCCGGTTGCTCGCCGAGATGTTCGTCGAGTGGGCAGGCCCCGGAGGACTAGCGGAGCCATTCTCTCTGCGTGGGACGCTACCGTAAGCTTCAAGCTCATTTTTCCATGTCTATCGCCGATGTTGAATGTTGTGCATGCGCCCAGATATCTCCAGAACGGCAATATCCTCGCTGCAAGGACGTTCATCATCCACTTCGTCTCTCAGCTGACCTCACGGCGCCCTTCGCTGCTCTCCTCTCTCCAACCTACCCCGATTCCTGTGGGAAAGCCATCAGAAGGCGAGCAGGATGAGATCATCTTCACCACAGAGTCGGCTGTCAATTTCGCGCAGCTCGCGGTACGCGCGTGTCAACGTGCGCAGGGCGACAAGAACAAGGCAATGAGGGAAGCCTGGGTTCGGCTGTGTGGCACGTACCAGAGCAGAGGTGGTCTGGTTGCCAACAGAGAAGTTCGGAAGGTGAGTGCTCGGTTCCTCTTGTCGTCTTTGAATTCCTCAGCGTCAGCCGTCGCAATACCTCCATTGCTGTTCGCGCGTTCGCCCTGTATTCTTCTGCGGGAGGATCGTCATGAGGCTTCTGGTCAATGCGCCTCATCCATCGCCCGGTTCATCTGATAGAGGCTGGGATATATCCCATCCCGCACAATCGCAACCCTGCAAGGGCGTCAATGATATCTCGGACGTTCTTTAAATGCCAGGTGGCCCTTCTCTTCTCTTCCGCAGCCGCTCGCTGCATCCCGAGCGATCCCATCCGCGTTGTCTGACACACTGAATCCCATCCTCACAGGCACTCATCGAGATCGCGGAATTATATTTCGCAATTCCCCCTCCACGCGGCCAGCAGGCCAACCCGCTAGGCGACATGATATCCGCCATGTTCGGAGGTGGGGCACCGACTGCAGCAGCGCCTGTACGCAGGACCCTGGCCCCAGCGGCACCGACGTCGACGCCCGGGTTGGACTGAGCCCTGTGAAGGTCGCGGTCAGCTCGGTGTCAATCTTTTGCGTGTCTGCGCTTTGTGATATACCCACAGCGCTGTTCTTGGAGCATGGACCGACCGGTATCCTCAGGAGCCGGTGGAGAGGGAGAATATTAGGAGTAACCATACTTCTAGGTCCGAGCATGGTGTTGGCAGCGGCTCGCGGGAGGTGTACGTATTGTAGTATCATTGAAACGGAGCTTACGCGCACCAGAATTGGAGACGTAGCCAGGAGTGCCACTTCTGTGCGCTGACCGCAGCGGACGATTACAACGGACGGCCGACCGCGAACGCTAGTCATCCGTTCCGTCGTGTCACGGCGATTCACGTGGGCCGGCGCAATCGCACACGCAAGCCTCAAGGCGGTGTCCCGACATTGACATTGGCGGGATGCATCTTGCGACGTCGACGTTCCATTCCAGGGGCGCAGCAAGTGCTCATCAGCGGTTCGAGGCCAGAAAGGACAAGAGACTTGCACGGACACTGCGCCACACTGCCGTCGTCGCGGCGTCGGGACAGGCTCCATCGGACAGCACACCACAATGCGAGGTCGACCGGGTGCAGACGGGGACTGACGATCGCACCGTTTCAGCGAGCCAAGTACGTGCTCAGGCTGCGTTTTCCCCGTCCGCTGGCGGACGATATGGGCCAAGACGACAGTGACAGTGACCAAGTTCTGTGGTAGTTGCGTACGTCAAATTGCCTTTCTCCACGTCCCTCCATATAGGTGGGTGCACGGAACTTGTAGGGCTGTCAGGACCAGTTCGTGAGGACTCTCGACGCCGCGATGACTGCGAACATCCCTCCAGCGGGGCTTCCTCGCAAGCATGCGGGCTCTTCCGTGCCCGCGCCACGGGAATCTATCCGTTTCATTGGTTCTGCACGGGCGACAGAATCTACCTTCAGACGTTCGTTGTGGGCGATAAATGGGAGATGGGATGGCCTCTTTTGAAACGCGTGAATTGTGGCGGCGAGGCGTACGGCACTCCCGAGAAACGCGCCTCGCGCTCACCGCGAGGCAGGGGAGTCGATGCGCTGGTGCATACGATGATGCAGTAACAATGCGCCGTGTGTGGCAGCAGAGCCGGCACTCTGGGCGCAGCGCGTAAGGGTGCAATAGAGGGGCGAGCATCGTTCCAGAAGCGCCTCTGCGGGCAGTTGTGAAACGCCACATATACTAGTACTTGTGTGCCGATGCCGGGCTGAATGATATGGCGTCTTGTTGCGGGGACGACTCGCGCATGAATACCGGCTCGTGGGACGGCGCGCATGCTGCGCTAACATTCCGCGGAGGATAATACACTGCGATGCCTCGGTAGCGTACAGACGATGTACGGTAGGGTATAGAGGGGATTACATACACTATTTGACATCCAGGGCAATGTGACGACGTCAAGCTGCCAACGTTCCAATTCCTATCCGCTGGAAGTGCTCTTCCGCTGAGGAATCGAGGGAGACTGCGGGAGGCTGGGAGGCAAGGGGGCGGCGGGGGTATCGCTGCTGATGATATCATGTATGGAAGCCTCCAACGCATCGACTCTGCTGGACATCTGTGTCACTGTCGACACGGGGCTATGAGACGGCCGAACCGGGCGCGGCTGATGACTGGGAAGAGGGGACGTACTGCGGTCGAGAATCTGGCTGGACATGTCGTCGAACTTCTGGTCGAGCTGTTCGAGCAGGGACTCCACCTGCAGACATGGTGCGCCACACAGCCAGCCACACACAAGAGCGTCCGAGACACGTAGCGAGAGTGCTGATCAGTATGGCGCGAAATGGAGGGAGATTACCGCTGCGTACAAACGCCGTTAGTTCGTGGGGACTCGATATGTCCGGCGCACTTGTCGCGGATTTCGCGGGACCGGCTGTGGTTGAGGAGGCGGTGGACAGGGTTGACTGGGCGGTCTGCGGCCGTGATCCCGGGGCGACATTGAGTGGAAGAGCGGGAGAGGACTGGGTTGGCGGCGGCATGTCAGAGATCGATTCAAGTTCTTGTTCAGGGTGTCGTCGTCAGGAGGAACAAGGACTAGCGGTCGCGATGTTCGAGATGGAAGAAGATGGCGTTGTCCGACGGTGCAAAGGATGCGCAGGTGAACAGATAGACGAAAGTGAAACGACGCGAGTCGGATGCACGGGATGCAGTCAAAGACGCGAGACCTCACGTACACTGACAGCCAGCGGAACCAGATCTGCTCGCGGAGTGCGCAGCTCGGGCGGACCTGGGCGGACATAGGCGGACCTCGTGGGTGTGCGCGTCGGAGTGGCAAAGCGCGGGCGACGCGGGGCTTGTGCGCGCATCGCCGACTGATTTGCGGGTGCGTGCGTGGCATCGTGTGGCTGGCGCGAGCTGCCCTGTGGCTTTGCGCCCAAGCTTGCTGACGACCACAATCACGTCCTACCTGACGCTGTCGGCTGAAACATACCGATTTCCCTGCCTATTGTCTGCGCTGACCCTTGATTGCTCGCGCCCAGTTTGTGCTCGTTAATGAAGCGGAGCTCGCAGCCTGTCAATCTTCAATCACTGACCGAAAGGCGACAGTTGGTCCGACGCCGAGTCAGCCTTCCCCGTCTGCAGTTACGTGTTCGGCAGCCCTCTTTTGTTTCAGCGAGTCACCGTGCCCGCAAGCTGGGGAATCAGTCGCCGTACAGCCTGGTAAAATTAATGCCTTATGTCCTCTCGTAAGTGTACAAAACAATTGCCCTCCGTGCTAACGCTCATCTCATGTTTTTGCTAGGTCGCAACGTGTCTTGACCCGCAAATCGGCATGGGATGCTTGACCTATTTTGCGCAGCCCGCTGTACGTCCGTTATGTCTTGTCCAAATCCGACCAGGTAAACAAAAACTGCTTTCGCCGCATGTCTCACCATCAAGGGCCGGGTAATATGGAGGTCTATTGTTTGCATATGGGGCCCTCCTCGGCCTTTCTGTCAGGGCTGTCGCGCGTCGGGAAAGCCGTGCCGACTGAAAGCTGCCAACACGGCTATGGCTATGGGAATGCACCAACGGCTCCGTGCTTTTCGCACACGATGGTCCGCTCGCTCCTATCCCTGGCGTTGTCGGGCTCGCTCCTGTTCCTGGAATCAATGCTCCTTCTTGTCTGAGCGGACTTGCAAGAGGGGTCGTGTTCTATGTGGAAACCCCTGGTGCGTCTTGTACGAGGTTGATGCGGCGCTAACGCGGGGAATAGTGGCCTTCGAGAGCAAACTGCGGGCGTGCGGCGGCAGGCGGCGCGGCGGGACGCTCACCGCCCACAGCGAAGTCAGTCGTTTATTCCTAACATAACATTGATAACCGGCGATCACCCGTCGGTCCTTACCATTTAGGATCAGCATCCATGATCCATCCATAGTCGCTTGACAGATTCGCCATGCCTCATTCACAAAACAATACGGCGGCTTTCCCTGCCTCCCGGTCGCTCCGCATCATCCGCATCCGTATATAAGGCCGCGCCGTGTCAAACTGTGCTCGGTGCGCCACGCTCTTTCCTTCCTGCGCTTGTGTGTTTGTACTCCGCCCTCCTCCTCCTCCTTCTCCTTCTGTACAACCATGGCTGTAGTTCCTGCTAACCCCGTCATCTCAACCGACTCGGAAGGGGTCATCCTCAAATTCCCCGACTTCATCTCGCCCATCCCCTACCCCCTTCGCTGCCACGCTCAAGAGCACGAAGTGTCTCGCGAGTCGGAGCAATGGCTTCTCAGTATGGCCAACTTCTCGCAGAAGCAAGCGAAGAAGTTCCTCACCCTGAACGCGGGTCTCCTCTCGGGCATGTGCTACATTGACTGCACGTTCGACGAGCTCCGCGTCTGCACCGACTTCATGAACTTTCTCTTCACCCTCGACGACTGGACGGACGAGTTCGACACGACCGGCACACGCGGTCTTGCGGAGTGTGTTCTCAACACGCTGTACTGGCCGCACAGCTATAGCTCAGACACCGCCGCGCACAGGCTAACGAAGTCGTGAGTGTCCATCTATCTGCCATATGTTCCTGGGATTCCCAGTGTCGAGACAATGTTGATGCTCACGTGCCGTGCCTTATTGTTTGGCTTCTGCTGCCGTCGCCAGGTTCTGGGTCCGCATGCAGGAGACCGCAGGCCCCGGGTGTCAACAGCGCCTCATGTCGACGCTCGATACGTACTTCCAGGCCATCATGCAGCAGGCAGCTGACCGTGGTTCCCACAATATCCCCGAGCTGGAAGAGTACATCCTCCTCCGGCGCGACACGAGCGGGTGCAAAACCGGTTTCGCGTTCATCGAGTACGCTGCGAACATCGATCTCCCCGACGACGTCATCGAGCACCCCATCATCAAGGCCCTGTCCGACGCCACGAACGATCTCGTTTCGTGGGCGAACGTAAGTGCTCCGCATGTGTGTGCAAATTTTTCCTCCGGCTTACCGGATCTACCTGCGCAGGACGTCCTCTCCTACAACGCCGAACAGGCCCGCGGCGACGTGAGTTTGTCATCCTCATGTCGTCTATGTATTTGTCCTGATGGGCGACGCTGCAGACGCACAACCTCGTCTGTGTTCTCATGGCACAAAACGGTGTCGACCGCCAGGGCGCCATCGAGCAGGCGGGCGAGCTCTGGGAGAAGACCTTGAACTGGTTCTTCGAATGCCGAAAGGTCGTCCCCTCGTGGGGCCCAGAGATCGACCGGCAGGTCGCGCTCTACATCCAGGGCCTCGAGGACTGGATCATCGCCAATGCCGAATGGAGCTTCGAGACGGAGCGCTACTTCGGCAAGGAGGGCCACATCGTCAAGAAGACACGGCAGATTGCACTGCTCCCTCAGCGCGTCCCTGCCTAGGCGAGCTGCGATCGCAGACTCTGACTGCGGTCTGGCAAGGAGGTGAGCGCTCTCAATCATTATGTGGATGCGATAGGCGGTGCTGACTGGGGCTGCCTGCCGTGTTCAGGATGCCTCTCCGAGCCATGTAACTAGATCCACGCTGAAAAGCAACGATCACGACATGTCGTCATGAGCTCCGGGGTAGCCAACTCCGGGGCCGTCGTACGGTAGTATTTGTGCGGTATGCAGTAATGAACTCTAGAGCGCGCTAACTTTGACTGGCTATTACCTACCTTCGTTCGTTTATTCTGCCCTCACTTATTTGTGCATTCGTGTTTGTGCCCCGCAGCCTCTGTGCTCCGCCCTCGTTTTCTACATCCCTATTCACCGTACACCCTTCGTTTTAGTATGTGTCTTACACGGATGTAGCACCAGCCTGTATCTAGATTATTTCCTACCTGCAATGGCATCTGGCGTACGGTCGATTTGTACGCCTTCTCCACATCGTCCGCGTTCGTCGTACCGAGGGCTCATCACTGCATGCGTCGCAGCTGTCCGGGTGCCTATGACCTAAGGCTTGCGTACGCCGGCTGACGAGCGGACGAAACCTTGCCTGCTTCGCCATTCAGAACCAGGGTGAACATTTCTGCGCGTCTCATCTGTGGGAGCCTTTGCCAGCGCATCGTCGTCATTGAACGGTCAATCGGCAACTCACCTGGCAGATATCGTGCGCAGTCCACATCACCAGGAGCGGGACTCAGTCGTCCCTGTTCAGAGCATCCGGTAGCTGCATATTCCCATCTATAGGCGTGGCCAAGAAGCAGCCTGTATGAGGTGACAGACCTCCAAATCGCGGAGGATGTGGGAGAGGAGAAGCCGGGAGATGCGCGACGTTCGCGACAGCAGGATTCGAAACCCACGTCCAGGCTGCTTCGCGGCTCCCACAGCCGCACGCAGCAGTTCAGCCACTGCCTGCCGGCCGCCGCCTTCGGTCCGGTCGCTAAGATTAATATTGCCAGGCGCCCTGCGTGGACAGCTGGAGTACTGCAGAACCACCATGGCCCGGACGTCGACATCGACATCAATGCATCCGGACGGGGACGTCGACTGCAGCCTAAACGTTTCTGCCAACTTGTGTGGTGCCCGCGCCGCTGACATCCTGCTGGCATTTCCTGGGTGTTTGGGACCACTGAGAGTCGACTCGACTCGCCAGCCATCACGCACGCCCCCTGGAGACAATGCCATTGTCGCACTTCGACGTACAGATGCATGTGGTGGTGAGCTATTATACAGTATTTCTGCTCTCTCGCACCGCCTGATGCGAAATGAAGGTCTGGGGGCGTCTGTGCCATTTAGGCACAGACGCGCATCGACACGTCCGACGATACTACAACGCGTCTCTCTCTCCTCTCCAGTACTGACAGTCGGACAGTCGGACGGTCGGGCTGACGCATCATCGCATAGCGATGTCCAGGATAGCTGCCAGGTCGTGCAGAACCACAGGAGCCGTGCAGATCTCCCTGCTCATACGCCAGCCTTGGTGCAGATGGGCCTCCCGGGGGTGTCGGAGACACAGGCTAGAAGCGTTAAAGGATGCCCTGTCCTTCGGCCGATGCGAAGGCGCGACGGAGCTGATGCCTCCCCGGCCGTTCCGCCCTAAAGTTCAGGGGACACGCCAGCATGCCAGGGTGCCACCATATGCGCTTCCAGAAGAGACCCTTGGGCTTCATGAAACCCTGCAACTTGAGGGAAGTCAAGAGATACCGGTCATGGTGACCTTGACGGACACGTCTGCTCCAGCTGGGTTCGCTGTCACGGCGCATGTGCCCGCGATCCCCCGCTGCATTCGCTAGACTTCTCGGCTCCCCGGCGGTCCTTTGCATGGCGGCCAACACCGAGTACTTCGTCGCTGGCACTTCGCCAAACTACGGTGTATCTTCGCCTTTTTGCTTGGACCGCAACGGCCGCGAGTCCACGACTATTTACAACGATAGTTTCTACCGGATCTTCTACTTCATCTCGATGCCGGTACACACGTTGTCGGCGCACGGCGTCCGACCTCGCTTCGCTTCGTCTCCGACTAGGATGCTGTTTTCCGGCCTGCGACGACGGCAAGGTGCTTCGCAGATGTGCTCGTCGGGACAGCTGCGAGGACGCGTCGAGCTCCAGGGGGCCATCGCCGGTGAGTGTTCATTTCGTATGCACTCCGCTCGTTCTTATGATCGATTGCTGGACAAGTTACCGACCATCCCGCTTTCGTCGTCGACTCATTCATCACTGAGTTTGAATGCCGCCTGGGACGTCCGTGCAAGCATACTAAGTACCAAACTAGCGGCCGGAAGAACGCACTCGAACTCTACGACGATACCCAGCAAATCGAGCCCTCTGGTCTGCTGTGCCGTTCGTCCGCCGTGCCAAAGCACGGGCCTTGGGTGTTCGCACCCTGCGATCTGCTTCTCCACCTTTGGACATCGGCATACTCCCACCTGCTCACCGGCCTCCTGGTGGAAGACACCCTCGTGGGTTCAGCTCCTTTCGTAGCCATGAACCGCCCTGGTCACAATGTCTTTCCACTCCACCCGTCCAGTTTCCGCTAGTCAGCAATCATCTTGACGGTGCTGGCATTGCCTATATCGGTGGCAATCGATCAGGGAGGTGTCCGAGGTCGCCTTCTGCCTGCGCATCGAACACACCGGCACTGGCGGTGGGTTTGGGAATGCCGGCGTGGGGCTGCTCGCTCGCCCGGCGCGTGCTACGTCACTACCCTTCTCCCGCGACTTCACCACGGGCCGACGAGCGAAATCCCTGATCGATGTCAGTCTACGGCCTGCAGCCAATCTCGCAACGATCTCGCACGCAGCACGCCCCTCAGCGTGGCCGGTAGCGCACTCGTCACCGAGCGGGCCAGGTTCTGGAAGGCGCGAACGTTCCTGTAGCAGTGCAGATTAGGAGACAAGCTCGCTTTGTTGACAAGCCGTGGCGGAGGATGCTCTTTGTTCGCCGTGAGCATTACCTAAACTCCTGCTTGAGATTACTAACCCGAGGGAAGGATGCGTATAGCGTGCTTGGGCTTCGTGACGTTGCCGTTCGAAGGTTGTGTGTCCGCTACCAAGCGTGCGGGCTTCAGAAGAATACCCGAGCACATGCGCACACCCTTCGGTGGAGGTACGGAGCTAAGATGCTTGGTCAACCAGCTACTTGTGGTGCTTCGAGGTACGCCGTACCTTTTCCTCCTGTGTTCCGTCCCGCACTTGGGAAGCATAAGGCTGCTCAGGGACCTTTTCGCACAAGCGGGGCCCCTGGGCAGTGGGTGCTTTCCTCGCCGCCGCGAACCGCTATTTAGAGCACGACAGGAATGAGATGCAATGCCAGCTGTGGTGCGCATGTTTCTGTCGCTGCCGCCGACTGCTTCTCCCGTTCTCGCGAGCGACTGTGATGCTGCTCGTGCATCTTTGACCCGGATGTCTGGCGGGGATGTGCACTGTCAGTGTCAGGCTGCGACGGGACGTCCCCTGAGCTAGCGTAATGGCTAAATTGCTGCTATCCGCTTGCTTTTGCGACCTTTTCGGAGCCTACCCACTAATTATCCTCGAGGTCGGACGGCGAGCCCGAGATTGCTGTGCGCGATGAGTGACAGTACAGCATGTGCCCATCTGTCGATACATCAAACCTTATACCTATACGTTCGTTATGACACGCAGTTCACCTCGCCTTGCAGATAGCACGTACGGCGACGGTGCTGTTTCCCGCCGAAGAGGAAGCAGGAGAGGTTTTGCCAATTGTGCAGTCCATAGAGGCGTGGTTTCCTGCTTCCTTTTCCGACGATTACTCGGGTTTGAGCGAGAGTCTATGGCACAAGAACATGAGGCAGCTGGGGTGATGAGGCATTAGAATTGTGTAAGCAACGGTCAACTCGGGAAGGCAGTACCCATCCGGGGGCAGATAGGTTCCGCGAAGCATTAGGTTAATAAAGAAGGCAGGGCCGGTCACTTGGTGGCACCTTGATTTTCGTCGGGTGTTGCTGGAATGCACCCGGAGCCTCATCAATCTATCTGTTTCTGCGTTCGAGTTCTCCTCGACTGCCAACAGCGACCGTGTGCACACACGACCGTGTTCTGGACTCACACAGGTTCTTGGCAACGGACCAGTGCGTGCTGCCACAATAGCTGCATGTCTCGACGAGCGGCGGACTACTCCGGACGCGATGCTTCCGGAAACCTGCGGGAGTACGCATGCTCAGGTTCCCAGCTTCTGTATCCTGAATGTTTCCAGATTTTCCTCGAAGCTCGGGCTAACCCGAGGTTCGCAGGCGTGGTGATACCATCGTCTCGTCCCTGAGTGTGGAGTGCTGCCAGCCAATGGCGCCTCTGTGCAGAGGACTCGTGTCGAGCTTCAATGCCTCCGTCGAACACCTCAGCACGTAACAGCCGGCGTAGTTGTTCCCGATGAGTATTCGTTTCGGTCAACATTTCACCTCCAGCTCAGTCGCCGACTTGATCGTACCTGCAGGTTCTGGCCCCGTGCCCACCGACGGGACCGCATCACGGCACACGGCGTCCTGTATCTTGTGGCGAAGGTTTCTACAGCCAATGGATCGTCCGGTTCGCGGCCAGGTGGGAAATGGGCAAGTGCGATGAGTATGCTGATCAATGCGGGACAGCTTTGAAACGCGGGAGAAGACATGGGCTAGGGCAAGCAGTTGACTCCTGCGGGAAGCCTAGGCATCGTTCGAGGCGGCTCCTTAGACGGGTCGCGCCGGTGTGCGGCGAAGGAGCCGAGTAGGCAGGAAGGTCCGGTGTTCAACGTATCCTCCTGAAGACGAGGCGTACGCGGAATGAGGGCAAGTGCGCTGCTCTTTGGAGGACTTCGCGGAGTTCGAAAGACCATTACCGGAGATCCTCTACTAGGTGAGTGACCGATTACGTCGATCTACCGGCCGTCGAGAACCAGCAGGAGGGAAAGTGTGTGAGCCGGCGGAGCGAGTGCGCGGAAGCACTTGCAGAATGGAAATGGCTTAGCGGAGTTGGGTTCAGAGGTGAGAACAAAGTTCTCTTATCAGTGCATCGATGGGATGCAGGGATCGCGAGGGTGAGGCTGTCACGCCCTTGCGGGGAGCGGGTGCAAGAGGCAAACACTATCCTATAGTGCCTGTCTCTGCGCATTCACGACACAGGGTCGGACATTTTTAGGACCCATGATCCTGTGCCATGCCACGGCGCCACGCCCACATCACCCGTCTGGTCTATGACATTACTGTATCCAGTGAGTAGCTCGTAAAGTTCAAATTGCATGAGAGGACTAGGAGCAGAGCAGCTTCTGTTCGGGATTGTGAGACGACGAAGCCTGCATGTGTCTTTACGGCAACTGCTTCGACCAGTCCTGCCCAATGAGAGACACGCCCCAGGCCAGCCTAGGGAGTTATTGAGGGCCGACCGACCGAGCGGACTCCCGTGCGTAGGTTGTAGCGAAACACTCCGGCACTGTCGCACTGGAAGTTCCCGCCACGCGTCCGACTTGCCCTGTCATCGAGCTTGGCGCATGAGACAACCAGGCGAACCCTGAGGACTCGGCCCTGATGGGAAAACTATGTCCTGCAGGTAGTAGTACCACGCTACACCAGGAATATGTACTCCGCAGAGCTGCCGCGGAGCCAGAGGAATGGCAATTCCATCTGAGCGGCGCTTTCAGATGAGATCGGCGCACCTATTCCGCGTCGTGCCATCGGTTGGCGGACGGCCCAAACTGGGAGGCTCTGGGGGCGTGTCCCTTGCGAAGCATACAGACCTGGATCCGATGGTTCTCTACATGGCCGAAATTTGATCAATGTTACACTCACTTCGCATTGTCACCTCCGAAGCACTTCGTGACTGCGAGGAGGCCGTCATATAACTGGGGTGCGTCCACCGCAGTCTGCCTCCAACCTCCAGCCTCTAGCACTCCCTCCCTCCAACGCTCCTGACGACGCCTCCGACGCCGCCAACACTATGGCCATGTCTACAGACACTCCATTATTCGAAGGCTTCGTCGACACCACAATGGACGCTCTACGCCTCATCGAGGTTCGTGCTTTTCCGACCGTTCTCTCGCGAGCGTCGGTCGATGTTCACACCGGGCTCACTTCTACCCGCTCGCAGGCCGCTCGTCGCGGAATGATACCCAGAGTCACCCGAAGGCTGAACGACTTCGAGCGTCGGACCATGGTCAAGAGCGGAGCGATCTTCATCTTCAGCGTAGAGGAGAGCGGCATCAAACGCTGGACAGAGGGCTTGGCCTGGTCGCAATCCCGCATTTCGGGCAACTTCCTCGTATGTGTCGCCGGCATTGACCTCGTATGTAGTAACCCTCATTTACTGTCGTCACGTCAGCTTTACCGGGAGGTCGCGGATCGAAGTACACGCACCACCCAACAGCTCGCGGACCTCCCAATGTACCCACATCGCGGGCATCTTCCGGAACCATCACTCAGCTACAAGCCACGCGGGTTGGTGAAGAAAGTGCGCTCCTTGTCCCCTGGATTTCTGCTCAAGCTGACGGTCAACAGACGATCACGGTCAAGATCGACGGGTCAGACTATCACCTCATCTCCTACTACACCCAAGAGGACCTCGCGGCAGGTTTCTTGCGGAGGCCAACAAGTCACCCAGATCTCATGGCGATCGAGATACCGCCCGAGCTCACGCGGTCGACGAATTTTCGTTACCCGCCGAACCTCGAAGAAGCCCATGACATAGCTACTTCCCATGGGTGAGTCGTTCGCGCAGATCACAACCAAGACGACCTCCCCTTCTGACATGTACGTTGTGGTGACGTTGAGCAGTGACAGAGATGCGATAGATAATCAAGTGATGCACGCACCTGGACTGTCTCCACCGTCCCCCGGACTTGCGGGCAGCATACCTTCCTCTCCCGTGGGCGAGGACTCCTCGGGACTCATCCACGGAGCCTTCGCACGTCATGCCGGTGACCAGTCTGGATACTACTATCACAGCCAAAGTCGCTTGGCCTCTCTGGAGACGGGCCTGACGAGTCCGCCCCCTCAGGGACATTCACCCGTCTCGGCGATGGCGGGGATTCCCACCAACACACGCGCCCACCCGTATGCCCGCAGGGGCACTGGCACCTCTCCGTCATCATGGCAGTCCTCCGTCCACTCGCCATACGATCCACTAGCTGCGCCGTCAAATGGGGCGGCGATGTATTCTAGCCCCGCCTACTCGACCCACGCACATCTCACCTCCGCTTACGATCAACGGCGCGACAGCTGGGCCTCCCTTCCCGCACTTCACCAGAACATGCACCACGATGCCCACAGAGGGGTGTCAGACGGGAGCTCCGATGGGAGCAGTCCCGCGGTGCTGTCGTGGTCTCCCACAGGATCCCCTATCCCTGGGCAATCGCTCGCATCGGCCCCTGCCGTCACCTTCTCCGCGGCGGCGAACTTGCCGGCAGGTCGGGCGCGCGACCATTTCCGCGTCCGCTCATACCCCTCCATGCAGTGGCAGTATGAGCAAGCAGGCGTCCTTCCGCATTCAGCCCAAGTCCACCAGCACTCTCTTCCATACGCACTAGACCGGGGGGCCTCGGCTGCGAATGCAGCAGGCTTTCACAGATTCGGCGGCGGAGAAGCGGCACATTCCGACCGCTAGTAGTGCCGGGGGACGTAAACGGATATGGGTTTCGGACACGCACCGAATGGACTTTGTTGGCTTCTCCAGCGGGCTCGGAGAGTTGTATCTTCCAATGGGCATCCTTGTACACCTTGCAACACTATTATTGGGGACAGACCCTCGGCAACGCCGCCATAATATGATTTGTATGGTACCTTGTCTGGGAGAACATGTGGCGGCTGTGATGCGTCAACTCAGCAACATGCGACGTGACCAAGGCAGGAAAGGTCGGGCGGCGTCGGACGTCGCGCCTATGCATTCCCAGCTGCCGACCGCCGCTCGATGAACCCTCGAATGTTGGCGTGCCCCTCAACGCTGCCGAAGAAACACCGTCGAGAGGAGTTCTCCCATAAGACGACATCGAGTTGCTTCGCATAGTTGAGGACGTATTCGTAGTCTGCCTGGGAAGCGAAGGCGGTATACAGATATCCTGCCGACGGTCAGGGGATCAGACCCCACACGGTTGATGACGTCGATGAGCTTAAATGGCAGGAAACTCACCTTCTTGAGACTTGACTCGGTTTTTTTCGAGCTCCCAAAGACGGATTTGGTCTTGAACGGTGACTGGAAGAAGGGGTTTCTGCGACGGGAACAGGGCATTGAAGCAAGGGTCCGGTTAAAATCGGATGTGGATGAAGCGCTTACGTTCTTGCGCATTTGGGGATGGGCATGCGTGATCAGGTAACTGATGACCTTGACGGACGTCGGAAATGATCTCTCTCGCACGCAACGGTCACGGTACGTACCTGTTCAGCAGTGATACCGTTCGCAAGCGCTTTCTTAACGCTGTCGCGCGTTATTTGCCCGACCACAAGGTTCGGGAATCGGGACTTCAGGGTGACGAACAGGTTCAGCACGGCGATTTGCAACGGATTGTCTGCGAGCACTTGTCACTTCAAGGACGCAATGAGGATGAGTTACAAACAAACCCGTGTACGCGTAGAGGCGATAGTTGGTCTCGAGCACGATGAACCCCTGAGCCTGCGAGCCGTTTCCTGTCCCCGTGGATGTGGGAAGCGGCGGCGATGATGATGTCAATGTGGTCGCGAGTCTAGTGGGACTGAATCTCCGCGAGGTCGCCTTCGGTGAAAGGGTGGAACGTAGTGTCAGCGTGTAAGCGGCGAACATGGCGCTGCGCAGTTACCGTCCGCTGCTTGATGAGGCCGTAGTCTCGGAGATCCTCGAGCATTGCCTTCTGTGTGGCGCTCAAGTTTTCGGTGGAATAATCCTGCCCGCAGCCCCGTCACCTATCCGCTCAGGGAAAATCAGCGGACACGTTGACACACCTTGCCAAGCTCCGTCGCGGACAACATCAGGAGAAAACTGAGGACCTCGACCAAGTCCATCTGCCGTTCCTGGTGGAGACAATGCGCTGAGTATGTCGTAACGGAAGTGGAGAAGAAGGATTACCTCCGCCATCTGAAGGTATTGCAGAAGCAACTCCCATAATTGTTCGTGTGGAGGATGTAAGAGGAACTGGAACCCGGCGGATGTGATCTGCAACGTATTGCCGCTACAGACGGTGAATCTCCACCCGTACGAACCGCGTGGACGCTACTTACTGCACGCTGGCCATGAGGCCACTCCTCTGTAGCAGATATAGGACACCCTGCGACGGCTTGGTCGGAAATTGACCCGTCCCCGACGAAACCATGTAGTAGAGAATTGTCTAGGCGGAGAAGGTTGGTCACCGTCAATGCAAGAAATGCACCGATGTACCTCCCAGCGTTCAAGTGCATATGCATCGAGCGATTCTATATCTGGAGGAGGGTGCTTGTCATCATTCTCGGTGAGGACACCGAAACTCCCGCTTGAACCGCTATAGCGAGAACAGGTGAGTGGCGATCGCACGGAAGACAGAACCACGCACCCTCCCGTTATCGCTTGACGCATACTTGACTTGAAGATCGAAGTCGGAGTAAGCCTTGCAGGTGATCGGAGGAGATTGACGTTTGCTGCGCACTTACCTTGAACGTTGGATTGAGCGCATGCTTCACTGGAGACTGAGGAAGGATGTGTAGCCGCGCAAGATTAGACAACGCGTCATGATACGGTCTACTTTGGTTCAGCGTATGTGGGATAGCTTCGTGCCTCTCGGTGCTTGCCTTTTCCCTTCTCGCGTCACCCACGCCGCCATTGTAGCCGCGGGAACCGGCATCTCAAGCCATAGGAGGTTCATGACCAGTTGTCGTTCTAGAGGCCGAAGCAATCTGAGAGCGCAACGTCACTACTGGCGTACCGGAGGACAGAAAGAGTTAATAACCGGAATATCGACAGGCAAGATGAGGGCTTCTGGTATAGTCGTGTCAAGGTATTCTGCGACTGAGACTGTAGGAATGTCACAAGACGATGTGAGCTGTCATCGCCACTGGTGTTTGTGCTCTTGGATGATTCTCCAGCCTGTTTGATGCGGATAGACGGGCCAGCCATGACAGGAGCTAAGGTGAGCCTCTATACCGAGTACTAATGTTGGTCAAATTTTTAGAGGTTAGTAGAGAGCGCAGAGGAGCTAAGTCGCTGCTAGCCACACTCACTGGTGGTAAACCACGATAAACCAGGACGCACAGGCAAGCGCTCAATCTTCTCGGTTACGCGTCACACCGTGAGAATCCATGCTCTTACGCGTCGCCCGAACTCGTACGCGGCGTTGTGGTGAGTGGCCCTCTTCTCTATACCACATCGGTCGGACAGTTAGACAGCGCCTCAGCAACATAACATGTCAAACATTTCAGTGCATAACGCGGCGCTGAACCGTATGTTTTTTTACAAAGCCAGCTGGTGTTGCACGCTCACATAGACACACATCTACTTAGGCCAGTTCGGTTTGGTGCGGTCGCTGGTTACGCAAGATCCTAAACTTGTAGAAGCCACAGACGATGTGCGGGATATGGCTTCTTCTATATACGGGATCTCACTATTGTGTGGATGCTCTAGGACGGACGGACGCCCCTGCACTGGGCCGCTTCCTCGGGCGCGGTAGACATTGTCAGGTATTTGATTGACCAGAAAGCCGATGTCAACAAGGGCGACAGCCTAGGATGGACTCCTCTCCATATTGCATGTGCGTCACTTCTTCTGCCTAAATACTCATCCCTGATATCCTGCAGGCAGCGGTGGGTTTGAGGAAGTTGTCAAAGAATTGCTTGGTGCAGGCGCAGATGTGAACGCGAAGAACGACAAGGGGTTGACCCCGCTGTATGTATCGTGCGTGCTCCCATATCCGGGAACTCGATCTCATGTGCAGCTTTTGGCAGTCACTACGCAGCATCCAAAGCACGGGTTGAGGTGCGAAGACGGTACTTCAAAATGCGCTTTTGCTCACCTTCAATTCCAGATCGGAAAGTTGCTGATCTCGAGAGGAGCCGACGTAGGCACTTCCGTACTGACCCTACTTCCTCTTGCTCACTTATCTTGGCTTAGATCAACGCTAAAGACAGGGCCAATCAAACGCCTTTGTGAGCTTTCGCTGCGCATGGGATCGTCCGACTGTGGAGTGACCGTACACATACAGACATAGAGCGGCAACGACGGGATCAACCGGCTTCATCAATATCCTCCTTAGGCCTCCCGAGGGGTCTCCCAAGACCCGCCTCAACACCGCAGACCGCGTTGGTGCGTTCAGAGCCCCACTCAACGTAATTGCCCTGGACGTTGACAGTTGCGGGTGACAGGCAATACACCTTTGCATCTCGCTATGGAATCAGCCCATGCGGAGGCGGCCTGTCTCCTTATAGAGGCTGGAGCTGATCGAGAGCGCGTACGCCGGCCACTCTGCACAATTTGCATGACGCTGATCTTGAGTGTAGACAAACCTTGATGGTGAGATGCCGGAGGACCTCGAAGGTGTCGGTGGTCAGGAGCAACGGCGGGCCAAGGCCTACGTCATCGAGCGGTGCGGGAAGCGGTGATTGGCAAGGGTAACCGATGTCCTCGGTAGCTGGGTCGACCGTCGAAGAGGCTCATGGTCAAGTAACCGGAGAAGAAGTCGGCCTAATATTGTATCACCAACAGGAACTTAGTGTATCTGGGCTCAGATTTACCAGATCCATCAACGTAGGCGGGCATGTCGAACAAGCGTCCGTCTGGTACCATAAACATTCCATATAGTGAGGCATTTGTGCACATACACATATAAAGACGATCGGGCGGAGCATCTCCTGCGGAATCGTGGCGTACTAAGTTAAATAGGTCGTAAGTAGGTCATAAAGTGTCAGAACGTAGAGAAGATGTTGAGTGTATGGTCATGCGAGGAGAGGAATAGGAAGATCGGCTTATCATAATTTTCTCGTGAGGTCTTGCGTCGGGAAGGTCATGTGTCCGTCATAGAGAAGTGTCTGCATGCCTAAAGAAGTGGTGAAGATCGATTCATGGAAGGAACTCGTTCTCAGGAGGGCCGCGGCATGAAGCCGGACGCCTAGGTCGCTGGGAGGCGGGAGCCGCTCAACAGGGAACATACCCACCCAACCCAGCGATACACGAGTCACGACTTGGGCTGCGTCGGCAACAGGGTCACGATCCGATGCTTCATCACCGCGGTGCCCTCGTCGCCGAAATACCGCCCACTGTGGAAGCTCCAGTGAAGAGCGCCGACCATCCAATCCTGGAGACCTTGGACGTACGCCTGCACATCCCGGTCGGTCTCAGGATCCCATGACGGTAGCTGTATCCGCGTGGTCTCGAAGAACTCGACGGACTGCTTGCAGAGCTGCCCGACGTAGTCAACGGCTTCTTGCAGACCGAGACCGTGTTGCTGCATGAGCACTGCGATCATGTTGTGCGTATCGCCGCGAGCTTGCTCGACGCTGTACGAGAACAGATCCTAAACATCGATGCCGGAGACGGGCTTGTCAGCAAGCTGGTACACCAGAAAGGGAGTGGAACGCACATTTGACCACGAGATGACCGCGTTAGCAGCATGTTCGAGATCGCGTATCCGGTCATGGTAGGCAACGTCTTCAGGAAGGTCGATACCAGCGGCGTACTCGATAAGGGCGAAGCATGGCTTGCATCCGCTGGTGTCCCACCGGAGCGCCACATACTCTTCTAAGGACGGCACGTCGCCGCGCGCCCGGTCGCCGGCCTGCTGCGCGACAGCCCCAAAGAAGAGGTCCATTGTCTCCATGAAGCGGGCGGTGCACCCCGGCCCCGCCGTCTGTCGGAACCGGCTGGAGAAGCTGCGCGCCACGCAGCAGGAAAGCATGCCCTGCATCAGCGTGGATCCGCACACAAATACACACAATGCCGTTGAGATGGAAGTATGCATACCTTTTGGCCAGCTTTCCCGCAGCCTTTTCCGTCTCGAAGCCCTCCGGATCGTCGAGGGCGCGCATGACGCACTCTGCTAGCCCGTAGGTGTCTTGAGTGCTGAACTCGTCCGACCAGTCGTCGAGGGTGAAGAGGAAATTCATGAAGTCCGATGATACCCGGAGACGTGTCGCGTCCGTGTCGGGGTAGCACGACGCAGTCAGCTCCCCCGCCAGGAGACGCAGGAACGCCCGTTGCTTCTTCGGCGAGAAGTTGGCCTCAGCGAGCAGCCATGCTTCCGACGCCCGGGCGACGGCTTCGCAATGTGGATTGCATCTGAGCGGGTACTGCTTGCAGTCGTCCAGGAGATCCGGCAGGATGAATGAGGGAGAGGTGCAGGACATGTCTAGCGGCACGATCGAAGAGGGGCTGCCTCGAGGGCGACGGATCGGGGCACGAGGGTATCGAGAGGTGACGGAGGTGGAACATCATGAATTTTACGTGGCTTTATACTCCGGCTACGCGCGACAACCTGCCGCGCCGAGGGTCGTAAATGACAGACCTCCAGGAAGGGACGAGGACGCTCGCAACCTTCGCCTTTCCACGGGGATAGCACCCCACGTGTACGTACGCAGATCTGGCGGAGGTAGAGCGTGCGCACACCGCAGGGCTACGGGAGAAGCGTTGCCAGAAATTGAGGGTCTCGCTCGCAACAAACGGCGTCCACTGATCGAGAAGCCCCATCGTTGCTGGAGCGCCCTTCAGCTTCCTTCAGTCTCGACGTCATGGAAAGGCAAACGCACCGTACTTGCCAGCTATATTCCGAGAAAATCTCGCGGATAATAGATGGTCCAAGAGTGACCGAAGGTTGGGATAAGGTCGAGACGTCGGATGCCCTCTAGACCCGCGGACAGCGCGTAAGGAAAGAGTAGCGCATTCGCCGGGAAGGTGCCTGCGGGTTCGTAGCTGGCAAAGGCTTGACGGATGTAACCTAGATGCATCGATGCGTCCTTTCCCAGGACGGCACAGACGCCGAAATTGCTTTGTGCGTACATGCGCAGCATGTGAGGCAGCAACGGCAGCCTCGACGAATTCCCTGGCAGTGAAGACGTACGTATACCTGTCGCGCCAGTCCTGCTGGGGATGTGAAAGAGGACTATCTTGGCCCGTAACCTGTAAGCATAGTGACTCAAGGCGGCAGAAGCGGCCTGCGGCCGTACAGCACTGTGTGCAGAGCCAGGAGCGGGATTGAGAGCACCTTCTTGGTGGGCACTCCACAGACCGCGATCCCATCTGATAGAAGTCATGATGAGTTATCGGCATCCTCTTCTGTCTGACAACGAAAACATGTACATACCCGTGTGAAGCGGTCAAAATCCGCGCTTATGAGGGTCAAGGCCCAATGGCGAAGGCTCGACATAGGATGCCCGCATGGGACCAGTTCTGCATGCCTTTCTTTGCAGGGACGCACTTGACCCCAGCGTGTGTCGCGCCGTAGTGCCGGACACATCCACTGGCGAGCTGCCTCATGATGCATACCGAGCCTATCACATTTAGACAGCGTGTTCAGGCGGCCGGCAAGTGCACATAATGCGCATCGGGAGCGATGGCATGACGGGCTACACGAGGCGTTGTTCGCCGATGTTGACAGCTGCTCAATATACGAATTGAATATCACCCTCAAAGTGAACAAGGAGATTCTCACCTGGACAGCAGCGTTCCCGCGAGAGCTACCTGTATGACACGCAAGGACCAGCCACGGTGATCTCCACAGCACCGTCACCGACGCTCTGCGCGCGATATGACCCAGCACGACGTGATGCGAGGACTGTACTTACCTGGATTGACCGTGTCGACGATGTCCATGACTGTAAGGCAAACGGTGAACGCGGCCGCGTGTGCAGTGACTTGGCCACATTCAGTATGCCCGCACCGACACTATAGAAATGTTATAAGGACGCAGTGCCCGCGTTGAGCTAGTGATGACAACCGCAAGGATTGCTTCTGTCCCGCCTTCCTATAATGGTCGGCTACGGAGGCTAGGACCAACAGCACTTGTGGATGCACGCAGACAGGGTCTCTCTTCGGAATGGAAATAGAAGGTTGTGGTTGTTGGCAAAGAGAAGTGCGCTAGCCGGAGTCGGCGCGTCGGCAATCTCAAGTCCGATCAAACGTCGGCTGTGAGAAAGCGCCACAACGGCTCGGAGAGCGTTACGCACCTCCTCCGACTCAAGTTCCCTCCTCTACAGACCAAGCTTGACAGCCTCAGCATCTGCAATATAGCCTAGGCCCACATCGTCGGGAATGTGCTCTGCGGTCTGATGTAGCATCGGGACTATCGTAAGTTGACTGTTCGGACAGAAATAACTCATAACGCGCTACACTGGCAAGCTACTCTGTGACTCAGAACAACCCTGGGCTGCGGGCACGAGAATCGGTACCGTAACATTGACAAGATCCTCTACTTAGGATGCACACGTCGGAACACCTTTTTTATTCTACCCACGACATCGCGACTCTGTTCCGTCCGATACAAATTTGGCAGCGGCGACTGTGGCAGTCTTCGACTTCGGGCGCGCCTCATGTCAACGCCGTCCTTGCCCGCTTATCCCTCTGACTCCTCCTCGAACTCTCACCTTGATGTCGCTCAAGACCTTCCTACGTACACCCGCACCACCAACACCGAGTGGGACATTCCTCCCGCAGAGCAGCAGCACAATTTCCATCTGGAGACTAAGAAGACTGGTGCACGATGGCTAACCCTCGTCGTGACCAGCCGGGCCGCATCCGATGACGAACAACCGACGTTCTATCCAGGAGGGAACGTCACCGGGTCCGTCAGACTTACGTTGGAGAAGCAAGAAGTCATGGACCAGATAAGCATAGATGTGAGCTACCCTCGCATACCCCATACTACCGCCGAACGTGAAGCGTACATCCATCTTTCCTCCGTAAGGCCGTGTCCACTAACGTAATTCGTAGCTTTACGGCCGATTAACCATCTTCTCCCATACCACCGCCAACTTCCTTCACGTTTCTCGGCCTCTGTTCTCAGCAGCCGCGCAGAACTCTCTACCAAGCCTGTTGAGGCGCGTGAAGCTCGGCGCCGGTCAGCATGAATGGCCGTACTCATTTCATCTCCCGAAAGGCGTCAGCATACTGTCCTCGGTCGACATGGAGGGGCAATCACAACGGCAGACATACCGACTACCTCCAAGTTTCTCGGATCTCCAGTCCGATGTCCACGTTGAATACTCGCTCGTAGTGCGGGTAAGCCGAGGCGGATTCCGTTCGGGCGGCAAGTGCGCGTTTCTCCTCTGCCGCGAGTGATGGCGGTTGCTGACTGATAAGTACAGGCTAGTCGTGCCGTTCAAATATGTCCCTCTTGCACGTCCCAGCGCGCCGACAATCCTACGTCAGCTCGCGTACCAGCAGAATACACCAGTCGTGGGACCGGTTGGTGATCCCGCGGGATGGAAGACACTGGAACCTGTGACCGTGGATGGTGTGCTCTTCAAAACGGTGGCTGTCACGGCGCATTGTCGAGTATGTTCGTCTTTCGTCCGGCGCAACGGAGCCGTACTGACGAACTTCATATGTAGTTATCCATCTCGAGACCTGTAGGTCCCATCTGTGAAGCTTATGAGGCAGGCCGCTAATCACCTCTTCTAGCTAACGTATACGCGAGGGGGCTCATCCACCTGGTCCTGTCCGTCGAGGCTGCTAACGAGCAATTCCTTGACATGATTACGCCGGCCTCCTTGCACATCGCGCTTGTTCAGCGCATCACTTTCGGAGATCCTCCGGAGACAACGCGCTTCTCGCGCAGGCTCACAGAACAGACCACAATGAAATGCTATGATCGCGGTAATGCGTCATGGTGGCGTGCACCTGTGGATGCAGCTCATTTTATTGCCACAGCCAAGGTCTTTGCGGGAGAGATCATGGTTCCAGAAGACCTGGTTCCCGGCTGCCAGATACTGCACTATGGCCATGAGGTGCGTGAGCATCCACTTTGATCGGTTCCCGTCCGTCTGACGCTATGTTGTAGTATGAAGTAGTCTTGTATCCGCTCACCGCGGTTGGATTTACTCCTAATGCGCCGCCGGAGGAGATACTGGTCTCGGAGCGGGTGACCATTGTGACCGCCTTCGCACAGGGACCTCGTCCTAGACCGCACGTCCCGCCAGAGTATAACTCTGAACCTGGCTAGGTTAACCCTTTATTGTCTTCATTCTGTCTGCTTCAGGACTCGGGGTTATGTGCGTTCATGCAGTCTAGGTTTACTTATTTTCGCGATGGCTACTATTGTATGGATACCGTTCTACTCTTGTAGACTTCAAGGAGTTGTGGTCGGGTCCCAGTCCGTGACAAGATCTGTGAAATGGTGTGAACATACGGCGACAAGCCGTTATCCGATCTATCGAGACACGCACATTCGTCTAACGCGTCCAGATCCGCGATCTCTTGTTCGGAAAGCTCGAAGTCGAACACCTGCAGATTGGACTGAATCCTCGCCTTCGACGAGGACTTCGGGATGGCGACGAACCCCTGAACGTTAACGTTAGTATACTATCTTCGATCGCAGCAGGCACCGGAGCGGGTGCAGAGACATAGGGGCGAGGAATCCTGACCTTCTGCAGGGAATACCGGAGCAGCACCTGCGCGGGTTCCTTCTTGTACTTCTGTGCAAGCGAAACAATCTTGGGATGGCGGAACCGAAGACCGCGAACCAGCGGTGCCCAGGCCTGTTACAAAACGCCCCGTTGAGTCAGCCTGTGAGCGACCCCCAACCGGATGGTCGGCGCGAAGACGCATGAAAATGGATACATTACCTCCAACGCTATTCCGTGCTTCCTGCAGAACGCTACAATCTCCGTTCGAGTCATGAAGGGATGAAGGTCGATCTAGAAAGTTCACATGAGCGTACATGTCGCGGGAACGGTACCTATACCGTGAACTCTTCACAGTCAAGGAATGGCAAAGTGCGCACCTGATTCACGACGGGCAACTCCAATCCGGAGTGGACCATTTCCTGGAGGTGCTTGAGGCCGTAGGTGCTCACGCCGATACTGCGGACGAGGCCCTCCTTCTTAGCCTCGATCAACGCCTTCCAGTTCTCTGCACGGCTCTGCGGTCCGCCAATTGGGGAGTGAATGAGATAGAGGTCAATGTACCCCAGCCCACACGCATCCAAGGACCTCTTGACCGATGCCTTTGCGTGTGCGAAGCCTTTGTTTTCCTTCAGCTTCGTCGTGAAGAATATCTCCTCACGCGGAGTGCCCGTGGCCTTGCAAAAATCGAGGATGGCGCGGCCGCACTCGGCCTCGTTTTCGTACCATTCGGCGGAGTCCTGCACGATAGCCAAGAAGCCGCACCAGGTGATTGTCAGCAGGCGTCGCATCCTGGAGAAGGACGTCTGCGTACGATATGGCGATATCCAGACTAACCCGATCCGTTCCGCGATCGTCAGCTTCGTTGCAGCCTATTAGGTAGAGCATGTTGACGTACCTCGAGGGCCCATCGCACGGCGTTATAGGCTTCTTTGCCTTCCATCTCGTAAGTGCCTACATCAGAAGGTCGAGAATCAGCAAGCCGGAGCTTGTGCGCATGGCAGCACCGTTAGAATGAACGGAGTCCTTACCGAACCCGATAATATGGATTTCATTTCCGTCGTGCAGCTGGTGTGCAGCAGAAGATCGAGGACTCGTATCAGCGGAATCAGTGCACCAGCAAGCCTTATTAACCCCACCTTCAGCTTCGTATCCTTCGTGAGTGCCATTGCGTCCGGTAAATTCAAAACTGACCACCCTGTCAAGTCACAGAATGTGAGTCTGAACTCTGAGCTTGCTCGGTTGGATGGGAAGGTACTGACGGGATGTAACAGGAGTGGAATGCTGCGCACGTGGACGGTATCCGATCAGTTCATTTAGGAAGTCGGCCCCATGAACTTGGGCCACACGTCAGTGTGCGAGGCTTGCCCCAGGCTTGCCGCTTGGAAACATTCTGAAAATCAGATGTCTGAATCACAACAGTTCGATTCTTCCACCATGGTGCCGACATGCACAGATACAGCGCAAGGTAAGTGGTACGACTGCGGGTAGGCGGATCTATGTCGAGGTTACAACACAGGGAGAGCAACGGGCGTCTGATCCAGAGCGGCACTGTTTCCGAATAAGGCGATTGGTAAGCGGCGCGCAGCCTTTTCCCGGTCCCCTCAACCTCTCCACCGCCATTCCACGCGACGTCGACGACTTCCGCCTCTTCTCCCTCATCCACTACCTTAATCTCCTCTCTGAAACCGCCCTCTATTCTCACGCATGTCTGCGACAGAGACGATGTCGGCGGTCCTCCCGCCACAAGCAACAGACGTCATCGATGTCGACGCTTACGAGGACGACGACGTAGTCTTCTCAGGGTTCACTCGGACGGGTCTCTATCCAGAAAGACAGCGAAATTTGGACGAGGACGGCTTGGTTTACATGGGCTTCTCGCTCAGCTCGAGCAGTCGATCGGCCAGCAGACGCTCGCACACCACTGCTAGCGCCCAGGCAGGTCCCTCCACGAGTACAAGGGCAGAAGAAGTCATTGTGCTCGACAGCGACGACGAAGATGTAGTAATGTCAAGCGCAGCTTCAGGTTCTTCTGGTGCGTCTCTTTGTCTTCGTCTTCTTTGTGGATGGCTTGACTAAGGTATCACAGGAGGCCGCTCGCGACTCGTTTCACCACCACCACCCCCGCCCCTACGAGGCCATACTCCCGCTGTCCCCTCGTTACCGCGGCATCTCGTATCACAAGCGTCGTTTCCTGTGCGCCGTCGTCCTCTGGGTGCCCCTGCTGGTCCTCCACCCCCCATCATCCGTCCCAGCGACCAACCCCTGCCATTTGAGTCTATGGCGTCCCTCCCACGCTTGCCGCCACGCAACTCCTCAGTCCCCGCGCCGGCCGCTGCTCCGCGTTCGCACCATCAGCCTGCGATGGGTTTCGGTGGGGCGATACTTGCTCTCAATCGTCAAAGCCGCATTGCGGAGGCAAATCGGCAACAGCGGGGGAACAGCCGCGCAACCACTTCAACATTCCATCTTTCGCTGAGATCTACAGGCGCATCTCGAGCTACCGGCAGAACTCCAATGCTCCAGAAGATACCGCTGGAGTGGGCGGTCTACGCAGGTGGCAGCGGTTCTGGCCGTTCACCAACGAGGACGCCCCTCAGGACGCTGGTCGCCATCTGTCACCCTTCCCCGACGAAGATCCTTATTTTCCTGACTTCGAGTTCCAGTACCCACGCATCAAAGTCCCGAGAAGCCTGTGCACTACAGACCGTCTTACACCCATCCAGACAAAGTCGCGCCTGGTTTCACCTACGACTTCGCACCTGTAGATGGTCCCCCTTTGCGCGAAACTTCTCCAACGGATGCTGGTCCCAGCAGCGCCTCGAGCTCGTCGTCCAGCGCAGCGGCCATTGAGACGACGCTGGTATGTGCTCGTTGTCTCGACCCTCTGGTGTTGGCCGCGCCGGAAGGTGCGCCTGAGGAGGTGCGCAAGCAATACAGGGTCTGGGCGCTGCGTTGTGGTCACATGCTGGACGGGAAGTGTATAGCGGACCTCATTACGCCGCCTCCGCCTGTCCCTGTGGAACCACCTGCTGAGGAGTACACGGACAAGGGCAAGGGCAAGGGCAAGGCACGCGCGGATCCTCAGGTCTTCACCGCGCAATCCTGCCAGCGCGAAGACGACCAATCCGCTGACCTTGCTGCGGCACCGTCGACGACAGACCGGAAGGGCAAGCGGAAGGCCGCGGAGCCTCTCGAACCTGACGAGCCTCCCAAACGCCCCGCGTTGACCGACGAGGCCGCCGAGGATAACTCGATACGGTCACGCCTCCGTTCGCGTGCTCGCGCTGCGGCCGACGTATCGCCCTCGCATGCAGGCGAGGGATCCTCCGCCGTGCAGGTGCCGGAGCCCCCATCGCGTCAGCGTGGCGGAAGGCGTCGAGGACGCGGGCCCCCAGGTATACCTGCTGCTGAGTTCGCGGCTGCGTACTCTGCGAAAGGCAAGGGTAAGGCGCGCGCGAGGGCTCCGGCGAAGCCTGTGATCGAGGCAGAGCACGGGTGGAGGTGCCCTATCGCGGGCTGCACGCGTTTGCACTACAGCGTGCTGGTCGAGGGCGAGTGGAGGAACGACGAAGGACGGGGTGCCATCGCGCTCTTCGTCTGAGCGACATGGATACACGGAGGCTTGGAGGTTCCAACGCCGCTTTCGGGATATGCGGCATTGTGGTCAGAAGGAGGGTCCATAGACGGACAGTACGGTACGCATTTCACTGTTGTTTCAGTCGCATCTTGCATTGGCATCTGTTTGCCCTGGTTCGTCGCATCGGCAGGCTACAATACAATCATCTGTTTGCATCTCACCCTTGGGTCTGCGGTACATACGCTCAACTACGTGCGAGCGAGGAACCCCCCAACTGCACGGCGGCAATTGCGCGTTGCGTCCGAAGTGTGGATGAAGTACGTGCCGCTAGGATGACTCGGTCCAAGAGTCCAAGGGGACGTCTATCCAAGTTCCAGATGGCTTGTCCGAAGGAAGCAGGTGAGCGCTTTCCGCGCGGGCCATACCATTCCTTAATGTGTTTCAACCCATCGCAGCAGGAACAGGTACCCTACGTCGTAGGAATAAGTACTGGCCCGAAGACACACCGGGAACGTGTTCTCCCTCACGGGCTGAGCACAGGGTGAGTCGAGCGAGGCGGAGTTCGTAGCTTCCGCCGGCCAGCTGTAATGGCTTTCTCTTCTACTCGCCGCCATGCGTGTAATAAGTGGTACGTATTCGTTCCGTCACTGCCCCTCGCTGTGTCGGTGTTCGAACGTTCATAAAGGGGTGCAAGACGGGTTCCCATCCCGCACCTCCAGAGCAGCACTGAGGCTACTTCCGCCCACGTTCTTCTTCCATCCGTCTGACATGATGACAAGGGTCTCTGCTTTCTCTTCCTGGCAAGATCAGCAAGACCAAGGGATCTCTTACGTCGGTACCGTCATCCTTCGCAGTAACACTTCCTGCATGGGCCGTCCGCCCTCTCATGGATTACTTAGTCCGCCAAGGATGGTTCGGGATCCGGAGTCTCAAGCTCGGACGTGCCATGGAACGTGCCTGCCGTGGTTCAAACGTTCAAGCACCCTCTCCATATGTGGCTGCGTCGGCACCGGTGACTCCAGGCGTCGTTTCTCGCATCTCGCCTGCGCGCTCTTCGTCTTCGTCTTCCCGTTCTTGCGGAGTTTCAAGCTCGGACGTGTTATGGACGTCCCTGCTGTAGCCCAGGTCCCACCACATGGCTGCGTCGGCACCGGTGCTCCCAGACCGAGCACTTCGCCTGCACGTCCCTCGTCTTCCCGTCCTATCCCTAACGCGGACGCCTTCCCGTCACTCTGTCATGCTGCAGCGTCGGTCCTTCCTTTCCCGCTCATCTCTCGGCGGCGGTATCGCATGACCTCTTTGGCGGTTTAGAATTGCGCGGGCTCTTGCAAGAGTTGAGGCCAGGATTGTACATCTCTGATATCCGCATGTGGCTCTTCGGATACCTCGATCTCCGTGTATGGTCGTCCCGCATCGGACTGAACCATGGGGCTCCGTTCCTGGAATGACCTCGGCCGAGGACGACGTGGTGGACCTCGCGCGGGTGTGTTCGTTGGGTTCGTTCGTCGGCGGAGCCATCTCAGGAGGCCCTGATGTATGCGTGCCGTCCCGTAGCTTCGCGAGCAAATGAATGCCATGTTCGATGGTGCGCAGATACAGTGTTACTTTTCAACGTCAACTCTGTACTGTATATACCGCATCGCTCGACGTAGAAATTGAGGATCGGCGACCCTCGAGATCTCTGGATTATCTCGAGCTATGTACGATGCTTGTCGTGGGCCCTATGACATCACTACCTCCTCCGCCTGAGGACTGCCCTATATAAGGCGGAGTCTCGACGAATGGGATGGCATTCGATCTTCCCTTCCTGCCACCATGTTTATATCTTCAATTTCGCGTCCGGCTACAAGGCCTCACCTCGCAACCTGGAGAAGCTTCCTGTGCTGGACGGATATGGAGGGAAGTTCACTAATGGATCTTCTCGTTCAGTATATGCGGCTCTCGCAGACGGTATATACCAGTGACCTGCGATTTGATACATCGTTCAGCCGATCCTACGTGACCAGGCGGTCGTGCTGTGGCCCCGGTGGCGCTATTTACCATTTCGAGATGCGCACTGCCACGCGGGGATGAGCGAGGCTCGTGATGCCGGCGGTAGGACCGGGGTGAGTTCGCTGGCTTCGTGCGTGAAGTCGTACTTCCGCTCTCGCTGCGTGGACGGCTCGTGGCCTTCAGAATGGACTCGTTGCAAACTCATGGCCTGCTCCAGGCCTCTTGCTCTTCAGCCTGGGGGTCCGCTCGTCTCCCCACCCAGCCGACGTCCGTCGCTGTCCCTCCCCGCACCCCAGCTGCTGTGGCAACAACTCCCGCCGCGTCGTTCCATATCCGTGTTTCATCCCCGCCCAGGGACGCCGTTGCCCGCAGTCTCTCCTGTCTGCCGCCTCTCCGCCTCTTTCCCACCCAATCCCCTGCGCTCGCCGTGTGCTCTCACAGTGTCCCTACTGAGCTTCGCTTTGATAGCATTCACGATCGAGCCGCACTTCCACTGCACACGACTCTTACGACCCACACGCTAGATGCTTCACCCGAACGGAGAACAACCGCGGATCTTGTTGAGGGAGTTCCGGAAACGGAGTAAACAGGTTCGTACGATTCTCTCTGGCCTCTTCGCGGGACTTATGTCGCGAGCTGTCTCAGCCCAAGCGGTGGGAGTCGCTCCCATGTCTCCTCGTTGCGCCTGAGAACCGGCCGCTATATGTCTGCCCGAAGTGCAACTTCCCCAACCTCATTTCATCCCTTTGCCCGTGGTGTTTTAGCACGTGCGACGCGATCACGCTGGCCGTGGTAGTGCGTCGCCGACTTAGCTCGCCGATGCTCCTCACCGACGCACAGAAGATGCAGCTTGGTCGCATTGAGAGGAAGCTTTGTGGCACGCCTTTCAGTCGTGGCGGCGGCCACTTGCCCTTTCCGGCGACGTCATCTCCAGGTTCACGCACTACGCGAGTTTCGGCTCCCGACGGCGCCTCCCAAACCGAACTTCACGATGTCCGCCGCAGGCATCGCAACGCGGTCCTCTATTCCGCGACGGACGTTGTTGCTACCGCGACCTCGGTAAGTCATTGATCCCGTTTTGCCTCCTCCATTGTTCCCTGCATCTCACCTTGGGCCTTGGCCTTGGTCGCTATCTTTTCCTCAGGACACGACCTTGCAGCCTTTCCTTGACCAGATCGCTGCAGTACACTTGCAGAATCGCGAACGGTTACGCGAGCGCGTTCGCAGGTCCGTCACCTCGACTGCTACGACCCCACCGTCTTCGGTACGAACGAAGCGTCCACCCTCATCACGAGCTTCACGTCCGCAACATCCCCAAACGCCGCACACCCCCACTCCGGTCACACGAACGACTGTCATACGGATGTCCGTCTGCGATGGGGACCTAACGAAGACCAGTGAGCCCTGTTCTTATGCTCCTGAAGCCTGTACTCCTCCTTCGCCGTCCCCATCTCCGCTGCCCAGCTCCCCGTGCCTCCGCCGCAAGAACCGCATGTCCGTCCTCCGTCAACGATCGTCATGCTCTCTTCGCCGCCGTGCGACCACGTCGAGTGTAGCCAGCTTCTGTCGTGACGGCGCGGCCTCGCCGTCGATGCCTCGCAGGCCGAAGACGGCGACCAGCTTCAAGTCTGCATCACCCCCGGGCACACCCCGGCCCAATGCGGCGACCAGCATTAGATTCAGCACCCCGCCTCCGGGCGCGGGTGCGGAGTCGATTCCTCTTGGGCATCCACAGCGTCCGCTCTACACCGCGATCCGGAAGAACATGACCCGTCCCGAGAGCCCTTCCCCGCCTCCCACCGGGGCGCGTCCGAGCTTCGACGCGGCGTTCCAGTGCCAGACGGTCATGTACGAGCGGCAGACTCGCTCGCTGGATATCGAGACCCCGCGCTTCCGGTCCCTCTCGCGCGCGTCACATCTCGCGATGGCTACGTCCTACGCGCGCCCGTCGATGTTCTCCGGCGGTGGGGCGGGGTTCTCGGTCAGCGGGGAGACGGAGATGCGAATGGACCTTGCACGCAGCCGGTCGATGGACGGCGCTCCGTCCGACTATGCGTACCGCGAGCGGCAGAAGGACGCGTCCGTGAAGGCCAAGATGAAGAGTTTCGGCAAGACGCTGAAGAGCCTCCTGCGCGGTGTCAAGAACTGACTTGACTCGGGAGGGCTAAGTTCCTCCCCGTGCGACCAACGCCGGACATCTTCTGATGTGCTCCCATGACGCGCAGGGCGTCGTCGCCCTGTGACGGGGTCTCGGGAGCACATGCTATCGTACGACGCTCGTCGCGTGCGGTTACCCTCCTCGTATATGCACTCCCCTTCACCATCTGGGCGCAGGGGGGAGTGTTGAGGATCCTATCCATGCATATTCAGCCATCTGCTCATCTCCACGCATTTTTCTTCCGCGCATCTGCATCTTCTCAGCTCCCGTCCATCTGCACACATTGATACCACCACCATATGCACATATGCTTTATGTCTCATACCCCATGCCCGTCACGAATCTCACGACCCTACACGATCCTAGATATGCTGTAGACGTCCAGGTTGTTGTCGTTTTCGTCGTTGTCCTCTTGTTCTTTGCATACCTCACGCGTCTCTTGCTTCATCGACTCGGTTATTGGGTACTGCGCCTGTAATGGCGTACTTGTTCGAACGGGTTGTGCTTCTTGCATCTTGCTTGCATATTGCTTAATGCTGCTGCTGCTGCTGCTCTCGCGACAGTGTGGCATGACTTGGTTTCTAAGGTTTCTTCCGCATTTATGATACACGGCATAGGGATACTGAAGATAATCTAATGAAGGGGTTTGATGCGTCGCAGGTATCGGTATCCCCCGTCGAGTAGTATGCCTTCGTTGACGTCCACGATGGCATGGGGGACTGACCGGACAACATGTCATTCTCGGGGAGCTTCTGAGCACCCCCGCACGGCGCCCGTTCTGTTGATGCCCCGTCTCATGCCTATCTTTGCTCGGCCACCGCCGTGGACCCTCGCGGATGTTTATGCGCAGATGCTCGAGGTGCGTGACCACTGACTGGTTTGCACAGAGGGTTTTCGCTCACACAGCTTCTATGGTATTGAACAACTCTACGAAAGGCGCATCGCACACATCGTGCATAAGCTTGAGTACCCAGCTGGGCGTGAGCCGAATGTCCGCCTGTTGACACTGGCTTAGGATATCCACCCTCGGGACGTCCTTGACACCCCTCCGTCATTCACCGCAAGATATACCGAGAACGTCCCTGCCCTGCACCACCAAAGGGGAGGATATACTTAATCAACTATGAAGCCTCCGTTAAGTTGCCACACCATACATGGCCCAGGCGACCAGGGCCCCATCGAGGTCAGGGACACCTTGCTCCCCCTCGCCCTGCGGTATGCAGAGGATGCATCCCTATGCGTGGGACATGTACTCGTAATGTGTGGGCGTCATCTTCAAGGAGAACGTCGAGGTGAGCACTGGAACTTTGGGTCATGGACCACTGCCACAGCCCGTTACTGACCCTGCCTTTCGCAGTTGGTGGAGTTGGTGGAGTTGGTCACTCCCTTGCCCTGGTTCATTGGCTAGTCTGCTCAATGGATCCTAGGGAACGAGAAGGGATGCTCTAGAGTCCGTCTGCCAGTAGGGCACGCCAGGTCGCAAACTGTCCATGTGGTCTGGATGACGCCACGGCGGCGCAAGCAATCTGTTCTCTTGCTTCCGCTCTGACATGGTCGCTACATGGCTCGCAGCGCTACGCATGCTGTTGCCTGGGTTATCACGAATATCGGGACCGCGTCAATGAGATCATTGTCGGATGATCGCCCTATGCGTCTGCCCGCCACTGTTCGAAGCATGTTCATATGGTTCGTCACACCAAAAAATACATTATACATAGAACTTGAATACTCACAAAGGTCGCTTTCGAAAGGCGACTTCATTGAGCTTTCGCCGCCTGCCCGCTCCCGCTGGACTCTCCCGACCGTCCTCTGCGCACGACTGCACGAAAAGCCCATAAAGCATCGAGGTTTCGACGATGCGTCCGGCGTCGCGTCGGATCAGCGAACATCAAGCACCACTGACCAGGTAGCGGTACCCGGATGAGGTTGATCTCGACTGGCTCCTACTTGCAATTGTCGGCCTATCGCAAGTTCCCGTCCATTGTTCTGCTGCAGGACGAAGGAAGAGCGATAGCTGCATGCGGCCCACGCGGGCGTACCGAGGCGTTCGATCCAGACCGCCCGACGTGAGTGTCCAGATCTGATTCAGCCCCACCTGATTTGCTGCAGTTCTGTAGGATCTGCATCTCTCCCCACCTGCCGCCCACCGACTGCGTCCGCTAACACAGTCAACGCGCGACTCCGAAGTCCGACATTCGGACGCGCCGCTCGCATGGCGTCTTGGCCCAGCATTATCAGATACCGGGCCCCGGACGCTGGTCTACGCGAGTGCTAGTCGCCGCCCGGGAAGGGCGAGATGTATAGTTCGTTGACTAGGTGCGCTGAGATTGTTGCAGAGGCAGCAGAGTCGGCGGCTGGCAGGAGCGGGTGACCATGCGGAACGAGTGAGCCGCTGCGAATGGCTTCATCTTGCGCGAATGTGCCTCATGCTCATCCTCTTCGCCCTCTGTTGCTCAGTGCAGGGTGTCATGTGGTGTCCTATGAGCCCAAAGTGGAGTTGAGAAGAGAACACTCGATGTTCTGGTATGTGCGCGAATAAAGAGAAGCGTACCTGGTTGAGAACCACGATGAAGACCGGACCGATCGATCATCTGAAAACGTCGCAACACACTACTGACTGTAGAGTGGCGGGCCGTTGTAGGTGGAGGCAGAGAGGAGCTGCGGCGCCGTCATCACGTACGTATGGGCGGACTTAGCGTGATGGTCCCGTAATGTGCTTGCCTGTTTCGTACGTCGCCTCCCCATGTATCCCGTGTCTCAACGTATCTTTGGTGACGCATATGAACCTTCGGTCATACGATACGTGGACGGTTGAATAACGCGTCCGTGCAGAGAGTTTGCAAAGTCACGCTTACGGCCTCGAGGCCTGTCAGCCTGGCATTCGCGAAGAAGCTGAGCGACCTCATGCTGAGGCACACATTGTCTGGAGTGAACTGACGTGCTTGATGTTGCGGGGGAGGATTCATGCTGAACGACGACAACCTTGACAGGCGGGGGATCGACCAGTGCATTGCTTGACGATCCATGATTTTATCGCGCCGAGCAAACCACCCAACTGCTTCCGCAAACAAGGAGAGCAGGTGGCGCTAAACAGCGAGCACAGCATCGAAGCAAGTGAGCAGGATGAGCAGTGATGACAGGGGATGACGTGATACGGACCTTCTAATCAGCGAGGTGGCTGACATATGGGAGAGTGCGAACACCGGCGGTTCGCGTCACCGCCCGCACGGACGAGCAACAAATGCGGGTAAGAACGCGTCTCAAGGAAAGCTAGAAGGCTGATCGAAGGTACGGGTCATGGAGGAGCCAGCATGGTCCATCGGCGATTGCTTGTTGGCCAAGTGCCCCATCACCGTCCCTCGAGGCGGCTCGCTGGGTGTTGGATCGCCGCCGGCCATAGACAGGAGGAAGACAAGCTTGAACATGTCTGGCGACTTGGCGAACACCAAGGGCCCTCTTGCAGCAGAGCCATAACGCGCCTTTCTCAGGTAGCAGATCAGCTGAATGTCCTGCGCATAATTTTTGACAGTGGAGACGAGAGTTGGGCGGGGATGCGATAACATAAGATGACTGTCATCGAATCGCGAATCGCATAATATTCATACGGACCGCCCGAACGTCTTGCATGACGTAGGCGATGGGACTGGAGCTGTCCTCGTTGGACGTGCCCCTTGCAACGCTTCTCGAAGCCGGGGGCCTGTCTGACAAAGTACCGTCCGTACGCGTGCCTAGCGTAATACACGTAGTGTGAGCACTTGTGAACGATGGACGCTTGGCAATGAAGCTTGCTGGCTTACCTTGCGGCTGGCGGCCGAGGCAGGGGGCGCGCAGAAATCGCTCTAATTTCTCGGAACAAAGCATTGGCGAGCCCATTGAACCGCGGAGGCAGACGCAGCAAAGGCGAGATTTCTGGCGGGCCAAAACTTCCGCTTCGTGCGCTTCTTGATATGCCAGGCCCCGCGTGCAAATCCTCGGTTATAGCTCGCCAGCCACATGCTAGCAGCGCGCCCTGGGCTGTCCAAAATTTTGAGCATCGGACACGTCGAGCCGCTGTGCTGGCTACTCAGCTGTGACTTCCCGCACCTGCGGCAAGCTCATGTGGCAGCCGTTCTGGGACGAACACGGCAACTCCGCGAACTTGTGGCAGCGACGAACATCCGACCTTTCACGTAAGCCGTGGGACCCCTTTGCCCGTTTGTGGGATTGCACGAGGCTATGATGCAAGAGATCAATCCGGATCTGGCAGCGCGCGGCCGTACCGTCTATCGGCGATTCTGGTCAGAAGAAGCGACACCAGATGACGGGACATACGGTTCAAAAAACGCATATATAGGTGGAGCGCGAGGGGAGGTAAAAGCAGGTCCCTGCTCGAACAGCTCGTCCGCCAAGCTTCAGCATCCCCGCTCTCTGCTGCTCTTTGAACTTGCTCCATTCGTCAACATGCAGTTCTCGACTCTCCTCACCCTCGCAGGCGTTGCACTCTCTGCTACCCTGGGTGCCAGCGCCACGCAGGATGCGGTACGCCCCTCCGTTCCCGTATCACCAGAATGAAGGAACTCACTTTAGCTTTCTACAGCACCTGACCACTTTGTGGGTCCCCACCGCTACGGTCGTCGCGACGAACACCTTCACCGCAACCCGCATCGAGCAGGTGTGGACGACTGTCGCTCCCTACGAGTGGGAGACGACCTTCCCCGTCACTTGGACTGCGACCCAGACTCAGACCCAGTACAAGCCGGTCGTCACGATGGTCCCCAATGTGCCCGGTTCCGAGCGTCGCCACCCTCGCGACTTTGAGTTGTCATGAATGACAGGTGAGCCTGTACACCGATGCATGTTCAGACGGACGATTCGAACAGCTAACGCAGCAAATGGGCACTTACAGTTCACGACTATGCATGATCTTCACGAATCCTTGTACCTTCTAGCTGTTCCTGTATTCTGTCTTGTACGACTAGTCTGGGAGTTCTGGGAGGAAGGGATACCGGGTGTTTCTAGGCAGCCAGAATGCCGCAATGCAAAATGTTCCGACCTCCTTCTCATATTGGGGGATGGTGAACGTCGCAGGTCATCTCCAGCCTTGCGTGGGTGTGCTTCCGTCCTCACCATATCGCGACTGTGCCGTGGATGCCGGACAGCCGCACTCGACCTTGCTCTGACTGATGCAAATCAGTAATATTTGCTCGTTGTCTGTTATGGCGCACAAGAACCGCGAAGGTATAGACGTGCGACTCACGGAGTATCACGACTTGAGGAGCTCCTGGGAGCTATTGAGCAGTCGTTCTGTAAGCAAGCTCAGCGTCCATCCCGGAGTGTGGATCAGCGCAAGTGGACATAAGGACATAACCACGCGCCATCCCCACGAAGGCGTGTTGACTGATTTGTGAGATCAGCCCTTGCTACCGATGACCATGACGTTTCTGCGACATACAGATGCCAGTTCTCAGGCCGGGTTTTTCCAGCGGCGCAGCCCATTCGCCATGTTCAGGCATGGCAAAGCTGCACCTCACCAATGTTCTCCACAGTACGGAAGACCCCTTGGTATGCATATAGGTGTATGTCACTGGTTGCAACACTTGGCTTGCACTTGGCGGCATGAATCTGAACATGACATCGCAAGGGGACCGTCCCGCGCCTTCACAAGCTACGATGGCAGTTCTTCGAAGATTTATACCACGAGTTGGCGGACAGCTATACAGACAGCCTCTCCTCCAGCTGTCCACGGGACTGGCTACCTAGATAGATTGTCAAGAAGGAGACATCCTCCGGGTGATGCGAGACTCACCGTGCGACGTGTTGCACACTGGTCGACCATTCCAACTGATACGCACGTAAAGTGCCCTACTTGTCACGAACGACCAGCTAAGTAACCTCGCCCCGCTGCTGTTATTATGTAGGCCTTGCGCACCCGGATGCACAGGCGCCAGCTACAGCAGGATTTCCGATATATACAACTCACCAGAATGTCTCCGGCCGCGACCGCTTTCTGACTCCAGTACGCAAGTATGAACAACCAGCCAGTGACCTTGCATCCTGTCGTCGCGTACGAGGTGGTAGTCTGCAAGGAAGCGAGAGACGCGGGACGGACACGGAGGACGGAGCACTGCAAGCTCCTCCGTGCACGTGAGAGCGCGACTTTTTGAATCCCGAGTCAGAGGAGATGAAGTCGAGTCGCATGCTTGTCCGAGGCGTGCGGCCATCTCTTTATCGACTATCATCTCCTCGTCTCTTCGCAAGGATGGCATCCTCGACATCGACGTGGGCGGCGAGCAAGGTCCGCGAGGAGTTCTTCAACTTCTTCAAGTCCAAGAACCACACATATGTCCCCTCATCGTCGACCATTCCGTACGACGATCCGACACTGCTGTTCGCCAATGCTGGTATGAACCAGGTGCGTAGCATTTGCGATCGAGGCTGCGCGCGATGCTGACGCGTCACACAGTACAAGGCAATCTTCCTTGGCACGGTCGATCCCCATTCCGAGCTCGCGCGGCTCAAGCGTGCGTTCAATAGCCAGAAGTGTATCCGTGCGGGAGGAAAGCATAATGGTGCGTATCTGACATATCAGAAACCTTGACACGGATGGTCGAACATGCGTCTAGACCTGGAGGATGTCGGAAAGGACTCGTATCACCACACTTTCTTCGAGATGTTGGGTAACTGGTCGTTCGGTGACTACTTCAAGGTGCGCACATGCTAGTCTGCCTCGCCCCCATCGCGATGACAAGATGATCATAGAAAGAGGCTATCGCGTACTCATGGGAGCTCCTGACGGAGGTGTACAAGCTGCCGAGAGACCAACTCTACGTGACCTACTTCGAGGGTGACCCTAAGAACGGCCTGGAGCCTGATCTGGAGGCGAAGAAATATTGGCTGGATATCGGCGTCGCGGAGGACCACATTATTCCTGGTAATGCCAAGGACAACTTCTGGGGTACGTCTGATGATTCTTTCCACAACACGTTGTTCATGAATGTTCGTAGAGATGGGCGCGACGGGGCCGTGTGGACCTTGCAGGTATTATGGCGACGCATCTTCCATGACTCCGGGATGCTGATACCTTACCTTGCGACTGTCAGTGAGATCCACTTCGACCGAATAGGCGGTCGGAATGCCGCACATCTCGTGAACCAGGACGACCCCGACGTTCTCGAGATCTGGAACAACGTCTTCATCCAATTCAACCGTGAGGAGGATGGTTCGCTCAAGTCTCTTCCCGCGAAGCACGTCGACACGGGTATGGGCTTCGAGCGCCTTGTCTCCGTTGTGCAGAACAAGCGGTCCAACTACGATACCGACGTGTTCGAGCCTCTCTTCAAGAAGATCCATGAGCTGACCGGTGTCCGGCCATATTCGGGGAAGTTCGGCGACGAAGATGAGAACGGCATCGACACTGCATACCGTGTCATTGCGGACCACGTCCGTACCCTCACTTTCGCACTCAGCGATGGTGGCGTCCCCAACAACGTCGGCCGTGGCTACGTCCTGAGGCGAATCCTGCGGAGAGGTGCGCGGTTCGCGAGGAAAAAGCTGGGTGTGCCAATCGGGTCCTTCTTCTCGTCACTAGTTCCCGTAGTCATCGAGCAGATGGTGCGTTGGCTCTGGCTTCTAGTGTCGATATCCCCTGATCATCTCTGGTAGGGTTCGGTTTTCCCCGAGATCACGCAGAAGTACGCGGAGATCAAGGAGATCCTCGACGAAGAGGAAGAGTCCTTCTCACGCACTCTCGATCGTGGCGAGAAGCTCTTCGAGCAGTACGCAAAGAAAGCCCTCGAAGCTGGCCAGAAGGAGCTTTCCGGCAAGGACGTGTGGCGCCTGTACGATACCTACGGTTTCCCAGTCGATCTCACGCGACTGATGGCGGAGGAGCTCGGCTTGAGTATCAACGAAGCCGAGTTCGACGCTGCGCAGGCCGCTTCTAAGGAGGCGTCGAAGGGAGGCGTGAAGAAGGGTACCGGTGAAGTTGTCGCGCTAGATGTGCATGATATCGCTGCTCTTGAGAAGAACGCTGCCGTTCCCAAGACAGACGACTCTGCAAAATTCCGTGAGTATATGTTGCTAAAGCTTCTGCTCATCATGCTTATGCAGTCCGTCCACAGAGCACGGGAACATCACTGCGAAGGTCGTTGCCGTCTACTCCAAGAAGGCGTTCCTCCAGTCAACGGGGGAGATCCCTGAGGATACCACGTTCGGTCTCATCCTTGACCGTACCAACTTCTACGCAGAGTCAGGCGGTCAGGAGTACGACACGGGCAGCATCATCATCGATGGCGTTGCAGAGTTCGAGGTGTCGAACGTCCAGGTCTACAACGGCTACGTCCTCCACACGGGTCACATGAAGTACGGCACGCTCAAAGTCGGCGACGAAATTGTTGCATCATACGACGAACTTCGTCGGTGGCCATTGCGCAACAATCACACCGCAACGCATATCCTCAACTACTCGCTCCGTGAGGTGCTCGGCGACCACATTGACCAGAAGGGTTCGCTCGTCGCGCCGACCAAGCTCCGATTCGACTTCTCGCACAAAGCGCAGGTATCGCCCACGGAGCTGACGAAGATCGAGTCGCTGAGCCAGGACTGGGTTCGCCGCAACGTTCGGGTCTACGGAAAGGAGGTTGCGCTGCCTGTCGCGCAAAAGATCTACAGTCTTCGGGCGGTGTTCGGCGAATCGTATCCGGATCCCGTTCGTGTCGTCTCGCTCGAGTATGATATCGACGAGATTACGAAGGACTTGGAGAACCCGAAGTGGCGCAAGACCAGTATTGAGCTGTGCGGGGGGACGTGAGTAGCTTGTCCATCCCAGGTGGTGCACATGAGGCTGACATCGAAAAATTCTCAGTCACGTCGCTAAGACGGGCGAGATCAAGGACTTCATCGTCACGGAAGAGTCCGGCATCGCCAAGGGAATTCGTCGTATCGTCGCTGTCACCGGCCACGAAGCTGCGGAGGCTCGCCGCCTCGGCGACTCGCTCACTGCCCAGCTCAACCGCATTGAGACGATGGCTGACGCCGAGAAGGACGTCGCATTGAAAGCTTACACGGTCGTAAGTTTCCTCTTAACATCAGCGCTCGAGTGTTCTGACGCTGACGCACGTTACTCAGCACCTTGGGCAAGCTGATATCTCGCTGCTCAAGAAGAACGAGCTGCGCGACCGTCTGGCTGCAGTCCGCAAGTCGTTCGACAAATACCTCAAAGACAAGGAGGCTGCCGCAAACAAAGCTGTAAGGCATTTCTTTGATAGACGTTCTCATCTATGACACTCATCTACTTGGTACCTTTCGCCCGGCGAGTAGGCGGTCGAGGCACTCCAGCAGTTCTTCAAGGACAAGCCGGATGAGCCCGCATATTTTGCAACGCTCGACGTGAACGCCAACGCGAAGGTCATGCAGGGCGTCGTTCTCCAGGTGAAGAAGCTTAGCAAGTCTATCTACATCTTCAGTGCCGACGTTGAGGGCGGCAAGGTCGCACACGTGAACGCTGTCTCTGAAGCCGCGAAGGCGAAGGGGCTGGATGGGCGCGAGTGGGCATCTGCGGTAGTTGCCATCCTCGGCGGCAAGGTGAGCTCCGTTTCTTCCAAGAACCTTCACGCTTGTCTTCTGGCTAGGATGTCCGCTCACATGCACATTGTAATGCATAGGCTGGCGGCAAGCCCGATGGCGCTCAGGGTGTCGGCACGGAGGTCTCGAAAGTTCAAGATGCGCTCGAGGCCGCGCGGAAATTCTTCGAGAGCAAGACGTCCAGCTGAACAGCTATGATGCGACGTGCGAGCGGGGCAGATGATATTGATTACACGTAAATATGTACAGTATAGGGCCATCTTCGACTGCGGGAACTAGATAGCTGTATCTCAACATTTCAACGAGCATCTTTAGGTGCGCTGTTGATGCCAGAAATGGTTGACCGAGCGTGTACGTACTAATCTCACTCTTATGTCTTCATGTCGCGAGACATCCTGATTTCCTGTCGCCTTCATCATGAGGCTTGATGTCTCGACCGTGAACGCCATTCTGTACGTTTCGACACCCCACAGCCTGAGAGCTATCTAGTCAGTTTCGCTCGGGTGCCGGACCTGGGGGTGCGCAATCTGTTAGCCTTTTGACATCCCAGCACTCCAGAGAAATTTCTAACTGGGCTCCTGCGGTGCGGTTCGATTGCGAAGCTGGGTATCCGATATGTGCTGCTCTCCTATGGTAGCTACCGTTACGTGTCGGCGCTTGTGATCTTAACCAGTGACCACCACGGCCCCCGCGAAGATCTTCAGACAGTACAGACTTCGCCAGTTCGCACTCCCACCGCGACGATCTTTTCCTCGATGAAGTCTTGTGGTAGCGAACGCGCGAATCGTCTGCTGGACGAAGTGAATCCTAGTAAAACCTGCTCAAATTCAGGTCCAGGCCAAGCTGACGACTGGCGATTGGTTGCTCGCGCCGGTGTCGGTGTCCCGAGACTCGACGTTTACGGCGGGAGAGCATACAGCCATTGGACGCTGCCCTGTGTCGACCATCGATTCCTATCGATCCAATGCAGTCGGATCGGCGAGTAGGTCTCACTGTCCAGAAGTGTGATCAGAGCGGACGGATGATACTGCTTTTACGTGTCGTGGCGCGTACCTTCGCACTGACCCGACGCCTACGTGAGAGCCTCGCGGGGCACGCCCGCGGTTTATTCTTTCCGATTGATTCTATGACTCTCCGGATGTTCTTCCAGATGATTGCAGAAGACTAGGCCGGAGTCAGAGAAATTTGTTGACATGGCCCAGTTCCCAGCCTATGTCCGCGGCGGTTGATAAAGGTGAGAAGTGTGGTCGAACAGGCACTTCATCCCTCAGGATCCTCGCCGTCTCTCCATTGTCCCCTGGAATGCACAGCGCACAGGATGGTCGCCGCCAGCACCCCGATGAGGAGACCGCTCTCCTGGAGTCGCCGGAGCGGAAGACGTTGAAGGCCCCGACACCGCTGCCAAGGCTGCAGATTTTCGTTCTGCTGCTTATGCAGTTGGCAGAGCCTATCACGTCGAACTGCATATACCCGTTCATCAACCAGGTGTGTGTCCGTGCCAGGTCGAGTGTACCTTGTCAGCGTGATTGACTTCCTGCAGCTCGTCAGTGAACTAGACATAACCGGGGCGACGAGAAAAAGGTCGGATACTATGCGGGGCTGATCGTACGTGCTTGTCGCGATTCCGTTCATCTTGCAGCTGATGGTTTTGCTGTAGGAGTCCCTGTTCTTCGCGACCGAGGCCATGTTCATCATGCAATGGGCCCGGCTATCTGACCGCATTGGTCGAAAGCCCGTCCTACTCACGGGTGTGGGAGGCCTTTGCATATCGATGCTGTTCTTTGGCCTGGCCAAAACATTCACCGGGCTTGTGATCAGGTGAAACCCTCGATGATTCGTCTGCGGCTGGAGACTAAGTTATAATTCGTTGAAGCCGCTGCATCGTCGGTATGCTCAATGGGAACATCGGCGTCATCAAGAGCATGATCGCAGGTCCGCTCTCGTCCGACTCTGCGCGTGTGCACTGTCCTGACATGACTGTGCGCAGATCTCACTGACTCGTCAAATATGGCGCAAGGTTTCGCCATGATGCCGGTCATGTGGTCAATAGGAGGTACTATCGGGTATGTGCGGGGGTCCCGAGTTGACCAACTGTGAAGCTGACGCGGTTTATCCAGTCCTCTCATTGGCGGTCAACTAGCGAGACCTCACGACAGGTGGCCTGACATTTTCACAAGTCCCTTTTGGCAATATTATCCTTATTTCCTTCCATGCGCCGCATCGGCGGTATTCTCGGCGGTGATTTTCTGTATTGCTGCTGCATTTTTGCGTGAGGTATGTGGTACATCATCAATGCTCTCGCAAGATACTAACATTCACGATGTAGACTGTACCAAAACAAACCCGCAAGAAGATGGTCAGGTTCGCCAGCGACGACACCCTCGTCAACGTTGCTCCATCCAATGCATCCTCCGATATTCCTGTGCGCGCCCTCCTCACTCGCCCCGTCATCTGGTCTGTCGCAAACTATGCAGCACTGGCCTTCCTTGAGATCGCGTACCGCGCTATCCAGCCTCTCTTCTTCTCGACTCCCGTCGAACTCGGCGGTCTCGGACTGCCTCCGTCGACGATCGGACTCATTCTCGGATCGTTCGGTATAATGGACGGGATCTTTCAAGCTCTTTTCTTCGCGAGGTTCGTTGAGCGCTGGGGCCCCAAACGCGTGTTCCAGGTTGGGATGTCGATGTTCGTCGTGCTCTTCGCATTGTACCCGGTCATCAATGTGCTGGCTCGGACCGGTGGTATGTCGTCCCACGTGTGGGGTCTCGTTATCCTACAACTTGCGATACTGGTCATCGTGGACATGTCTTATGGTAAGTGTTCGTTTATCATGCACTAAGTATGTCATGCTGAACAGTGGCTCTAGGTTGCATCTTCATCTTTGTCACCAGCGCGGCGCCGAACAAGACCTCGATCGGAGCGACGAATGGAATTGCGCAGCTCGCCGCGTCTGTAGTACGCGCGATCGGACCGGCCGCCGCGACATCTCTATTCGCGCTGTCTGTTGAAAGCAACTGGGTTAATGGTTACGGCGTGTATGCCATCTTCATCGTGCTCTCGTTCCTTTTCATGTTCGTGGGGATACCCTTGCCCAGACGCTCCTGGGGCAATGACGAGGATTCATGATTTGTGAGTTGTCACGATTGTCACCTCTTCGAGTTCGACGGCTCATCAAGTTTTCGGCAGGACGACCTTTACGAACGCTCTGCTGTTTTTAGCTACTCGGACACCATTGGATGGATGCACTTCATGTCTAGATGCTACCTTGATGCTACCGACGAAGGGCCATCATCTGTACAACAGCCACATTGCACATTGATTGCACATGATCACACACGCTTGCAGTGTATTGTATTGTATGGCTCGTGCCTCCCACATGTCCTGATGCGCCTGCGCTTTTGGCGAGGTGAGGCGTGGATGGGCGCGGAAGCAGCGCCGTGTCCCTGGATATGAGGTCACCGGAGATTGGAAAGAAGTCAGCAGCATGTGCTACACTTGCTGGTCGGGATGCCGCGGGGGCGGGGTATCGTCGGTGGTCTTGCTGAACCTTCTCGGGTTGCAAGCTTATGCGACTTGAAGGCTCCTCTTCCTGCAACCACCACCTCGGTGCGTTCTCCCACGGTCCCTGGCTCCTTGGAGTGGCCATACCGGGGCTATATACTACGATACGAGAGCACACACATGTCTAGCCAGCGATGCCGGATATCCACGTAGGCCGAGCCAAGCAATATGCGTGTCGACGCGAACGAGCGACGGCTCGAGGGAGTCTTGTACTCCAGGTCTCCAGACCTGCGTGCCCCTGGCCGCAACAGGGTATAAACTAGCTACACCCACCCCGACGAGGCTCGAGCATCATGCTACGAACTCGCGGCGCCCTCACGGAGGTGCGGACCTCGAGCAAGGCATAGACGTCCAGCCGCGAAGAGTGCCAGCGCGACGCCTCGCGCAGTGCCAGAGTCGTACGACTGCGAGCTGATTAGATTAAGAGTCATCTAAGCGGACTTCCGCGTGGCGAGCTGACAGGACTCTGGGCTCAGGCACGGCCTGAGGCACGCGCTAGGTGACAGCGAAGACGTCCCAATACGTTGCGGTCATACGAAACGCTTCCAGATGGGGCATGAAACTAGGACTCCCCAAGCACGCCTGCCAGCCTGAAGCAAACCCTCTGTTTCGGTGAACGAAAGTACGGGGAAGCTGAACGTACTACACCGTGTTGAGCCTGCCCCCAAGTACTAGCTGCCTGTAATCATACTCTAATATCTCCCACGCTGGAAGACGTTTCAGTCTGGATCCCTGCATGGCTGATCACCTCCTGAATATGTGAATGCACGGCGCACGGTACTCGCATGAGGCGAAGCTACGGACTGATTTTACGCAACCCGTTTCTGGCCAAGGACTCTAACTCGTCTCTCGTTTCTCGCTTCAGAAAGCGTCCTGCCTACGCTGGTATTCTCCAGGATCTCTGCAGGCAACTGCCTACCCTCTGAAGGTGCGAGAGATGCCTTAGCATAATTTCGGATTAGTTTCGCTCCCGAATAGCACTATCAGAAGTCGCCACTAGCTCCGCGAACCGACGTCCAACGAGACGCGTTGTTCAAACAGATTTCGTTATATTCTGCGAAGTAGAAATGCAGACAGTTGCAGGACCCCACGTCCCCCACGTCTAAGCACTCCTCCTAAAAGCACCCAAATGGCTACGCCTGAACACACGCGCAAGCCCACCGTCTCAACTATACCTCCCCGCACAACCCCAACCACCTCCTCCTGATTGCGCGATGGAAGGGTCTCCTTCAGCCTGCCCAAGGCACTCGCGGCGCGAGACTGCGACACGCGTACACCCTCGCAATCTGGCCCGACGAGCCGATTGCCATCGGAAGAACAGTTAAAATCCTCGCCGCCACGCCGATGGCGTACCACTCACCAAATACTCCACCGAATCACTACGACACGCACGACCCGCACGTAACGGGGCGAGTTGCTGAGGTCTGGAGGATGGAAGATGGTGTGGCATCCGCAAGGATTGTAAACGACTGTTTGGGGAACGAGGTTGACGAAGTGGAGATCGAGTTCCCATATCGGCTTCAAAAGCGCGTTCGCCCGGAGAGGCGCGCCCATGACAGGAAGGCGGGAGAGGCGACGGCGGAGGACGATTTGGGTATCCTCGCGTGCGTGAGACCGACGCCGACGATGCGGGAGTGCCTGGGACGCGAGTGCTGGCTGAGAGCCACAAAGGGCTACTAGTTACTAGTTTAATGACCTGAGTTAGTCTGACAGGCTTCTCCCGTATGCCTATATACGAGCAAAAGCACGTACAGGTCTCCACGGCGCTGCCCGGGGTGAGCAAAGGTACGGGATGGGTGCGCGCGAACTGGCAGAACAGATCGACACCCATCATGATACGGATTCATGAAGAAACGCGTTGAGGAGACGTGAAATACTCACAGACATGGGACGCGTGGCAATCCGAACCAATAGAAGCAACCACGCGCCGGCGCGACTGCTGCCGAGTTGTGGGGCACTTGATGCCCATATACGGCACCCGATGTCTCCTGTACTGAACGCTCGTAACTGAGGCGACTAACACTGCGCAAAAACGAGGTCAGCAATGCTCCAACAAGTACTCGGACCCACCAACGAGGCACGCGTGAGACAGCGCGTGCAACCCACTCCGATGCGATCCCGCAGGCGCGAGGATTAGAAGAAAGGTTAGAACCAAACGCTGCAAAACACCGCGTTCAGACTCACCTGAGGCTCCCGCCCTCCTGCTGCTTTCCTCCTCCCACTCGCATCTAACTCTGCTCTCGAGTCAACTGCCGCCCACCGCTGCTCTGCAATGTCTAACTCTCTCGCTCACGCCACTGAAAACACCGCCCTGGCTTACCCCCGGGCATCTTCACGCCCAATGGTTCCCGCATCCTCGTCCCAGCCACGCCGCCGCTCTCCCGACGCGTCGACGTGGCAGCCCAGGCGGCGACGACTGAGCTGCTCGCGGCCAACGTCACGCCGCTCGTCATCAACGATACGTTCGACCTCGCCTCTCCGACCTCGCTGCCCACGGTGACCGACGTTCCCCCTCCCCTCACGCAGCGTGAACGTCGCAACGGCGGCTCGACGGAGGCCGCGTCTCATGGCACCCTCGGAGTCTTCGGAAGTTTGAGTGGGACGGCTGGCATGGCGCCGCAGGCTTTCGAGCGCATGGGCGTGCAGGTACGCTAACTTCCCTCCTTCTTCTCTCCGTTCTCTAAGTCCCCGCGAGCCCTACGCCTCCTCAAACGGCTCGGGCTCGCTGCTGTCCAGCACACTCGATCTCTCGCTGTCGCAGTGGAACAGCACTCAGACAAGGGTAGATCGAGCGAGCTCGTCGCCAATCAGTATTGGCTGGACGTCTGAGGCGACGAGCACCCCGTCCTCGGTGGACATCGACTCGGCGTCCCCGTCGCCATCTATACGCGCTGCGAGGATTCGTGAGCTGAATCTCCTCGGCCTCCAGCTCGGCGATGATGCTCCCCAACGCAAGGCTCGCGTTCCGTCGACGATCGTAGAGCAAGAGATGGCCGTCTTCAACGCGGGCGAGACAGGACGCGAGGAAGATGAAGAGTCGGACTACTTTGCGTTCTTCTCCCCCCCGCCCCTCCCCCTCGGTCCTCTCGACTACCAGGCCCGCGATGCTCCCTCCATTCAGCGACGCGACAATGAGGCTGTGCCGGCCAGCCGTGCCGGCGCACCCGAGGAGCGCCTCGTGCTTAACCAGCCTGCTCTGAACGGGGATCCCCGTGCCTTCCATCATGGTGAGCTCCCTTCCACTCCTGCCGATGTAGATCACGCCCGGAACGCCAGGAAGCGTCTCTGGCCCGGCTCCCCGGACCCGAGGATATCCAACGCGCTCGCCGTCGCCCGAGACCCGCAAATACCACGCCTACCGTGGTTGGAGGGCGGATGCTCGCTGAGCCAGGATGCGACGGACGCAACCCGTGGGAGAGCGAACGAAGGGTAGAGGTGGCGGGAGCAGACGGTCTGCCTAACGAACTAAGATTCTCCTTCGCTCCTGTAATGGCGTCCACGCCAACCCATCTTGTACGTGCCATGGGCACCCCACCGCTGTCGAGCCTGCGCCCGCCTACTTATAACCCACGACTCGCGCGGCGTGCCTCTGACTCTCTGCAAACACGTGTCCCGGACCGAGAACCATCCCAGCACCAGCTGCACGAGGTATCTACTGTCGCATCTACCGTCTCGGTGGCCCATGCTGGCGACGACATTCGCGGAATGGACGTCGATGCTGATGGCGACGAAGACGACTCTGATTCGCAACAGAACACGCCGCAGCCCAACAAGGGTAAAGGGAAGGCGCGGGATCTATCCCCGGAACCCGAGGAGGCCGAACAGGAAGCCGAGCTCCCGCTTCAGGCCCATGGAGGATGGAGCGAGGCTGAGCTGCACGAGGCGAAACAACGCAGCCTGCGCCACCCCTCTTCCAGGGATGCTCTTGCGTCTCGCGCGGGCCAGTCCCAAGGAGCAGGACCTTCAGGCTTGCGTGATGAAGGCGAGATGCGAGTCGACTGGAACGGACGAAGCCTGAGGGAGCGGGACGATCACTCCTCGCGGCCCCTGCCTCCGCACCTCGACGAACGCCGGCACGAACGCGACGCAGCTCCGACAAGAGCGAATAGGACGGCTGATGCCCGCCTGAGTGGACCGAGCGCGCAGTATGAAGACTCATACGCCCGATATGGCAGAAGCCCGTCTGCCTTTGTCCCGCTGCCGAACACTAGAGCCGCACTCCATGTTGCGTCGAACAACCTGGGAGGGACGCGCGGACGCTCACCGCCGCTTCCTCTGAGGTCTCCTTTCTCGCTTATTACGAATCGCTTGTGCCCGCCTGCGCAAGCTCACTCCCCACTCCCGTCCAGTAGATCCGCTGGTCGCCGCAGCGAGTACCGCGACGAGAACGAGCCTCCGGCCGGCCGTTTGGGAAGACTCTCAGAGGATCGCGAGGACGATCCCATGCCCTACGACGATATCTCCGACCAACACGAGAGGGACGGAGATTTCGAGGACTGGCACCAAGAAGAGGGAGAACTTCTCCCGTTGGCTCTCAGCAATGATGGTGCTGGACGACCATTCGAGCCTACAGACGTGCCTGCCGGCGGCTTCCCGACGATTCACCGGGACGACCCAGAGGCCGGCATCCGTGGCATGGCTATGGAGTGGATTCGTGAGATGTGGTCTGACCCAACGAACTCAGTAGTATTCGTAGATGTGTTTAACTACAGATATACTGAGGACGACACCTTCAACAGACGGATCGCCGACAACATCCGACGCGGCATCGAGTTCATCACGCATGAAACGGATTTCGACGTCGTGCCGCCTGAGCCGGAGGAAGGCACTGGCGTCCGAGCAAGAGATCTTCCGACGATGTGGGCTATTCGCGGCCTATCCCAGGACGCCACTGCGAGAGCCTTAGCCAGGCGCACCTGGTCTTTCCCTACGATTTCCTTCCACACGTCTCCTCGCGCGACAACGATTCCATCGTGGCTAATGATGCTTGAGGGCTTTCTCAACGGAAACGAGCGTAATATCAGAGCGGCCATTCTCCGTGTCCTCGAGGAGCCTGAAATGCACGAATGGATGGGGACGATGGTTGCGTCAAACCCGGATTTCACAGGCTGGCCTGTTGAGCGAGCCATCGACGCCGTCCTCCGCACCCTTCGCATACAGACGATGCAGCTTGGCAATGGGAACTATGTCACTAACGTTTTCATTCGCTCTCCCACGAGGGACTTGCGCGAGTGGCGACGCTGGACGGCCGAGCTGAGAACGCGCCGCTACCGGAGCTTTGCGAATGGAACGGGAAGGGTGCGCTACGTGGCTGCATGCGGAGGCTGCAGGAGCGTCAGCCACCCGATGCACCTCTGCCCCTTCCCGAGGACCCCTGGGTGGAACGGCCCCGAACAGGGCCAAGGCGTTTTCGGAGAGAGAACCCACAGCGAGGCTCATGGCTCCCAACGCCGACCCGATTTGAGGAGGAATGGTCGCGGCACGCAAACGAACCAACACTCGGGCCACGGACGGCCGGCTGAGAGAGAACGCGAGCAGGGCCGGACCACGCCGAGGCGGGACGGGCGACCAACTCGTCCTTCAGGGCAGCAGAACCGTGGAAGAGACGGACGCGATGGACGCGATGGGCGGGATAGACGCGACGGGCGTGACGGGCGCGATGGACGCGATAGACGCGATGGCCACGGTCCTCATAACGGCGGAAATGGAAGGAATGCTGGGCGTTGAACCTTCTGAGAGGCGGCGCACGGGAAAGGAATCCCTACGACGAACTATATCTTGAACTCATCTTGACTGTAGGCCTGCTCCGGGCTGCGCCATGATGTATGGATGCTCTACACGACATGGCAGTGCTGTAAACTCAGGTCTAGTGGAACGTTATGCGACTCTGAACGCGAACCTGATGGAAGCTGTACGGCATCAGGCCTGGCGGGAAGAGGCTAGCTTTCCAAGAGAAACGGTGAGAGCTTGTGAGCTGCTAGACGGTAAGAACTCGAGTGGAAGGAAGAGTACACACGGAAACCGGTACAGGTGCGCCAGGTCTGACAGCCTGATCAGCGCAGCCGCTGGGCGGAAGTCGTGGCATGCAGTGAGCAACGGCGGAAACCCAGACAGACGGTGTCAGCTGGAAGCCTAACATACTGACTTACGAGTACAGGACCGCTTCCAGTGTGCGTTATCACGGTCAGCCTATTGAGGCGTCGGCGGACCGAGCTTAGTTGCTAAAGCCAGCGACAGTGACTGCACACTGAACCTGCGCATTCGCCGCCCGGGACGGAGGGCGTAACCGTCTAGGCCTGAGCTATGGTTGTAACTCAGGCGACACAACCAACTGCGAACACATCTCAATCACTTCTGAACAACACGGCTGCACGTACGGTATCGGGTCCATCACGCTCTGCCCAGGATAGAGAGAGGAGTGCGGCGAGTGCTACGCCTCCTCTCATCGACATCTCGGGCAGCAACGGTAGCACGCATGAACGAGAAGAGAGTGCCCCTGAGGGCGACTCATCTATAGAAGGAGGCGCGACGCGGGTACGCCCGCGAAGAGTGGAGAAGGAACGTTTCGAACGCAAGACGGCGCTCCAAGTAGCGTCCCTCAACATTAATGGTTTCGGCAATCTAGTGAAGGACCACCAAGACAATAAGTGGGGCAAGATCTTCCGTATTATGGCCCAGCATCGCATAGGCGTCCTGCTCCTACAAGAGACGCATCTGACGAGGGAACGGGTAGCGAGCATCCACGAGATGTACGCACACAAAATCCGAATCTTCTACTCTGCAAATCCGGAGGTCCCGACGCAACGCGACGGGGTCGCTTTCGTGCTCAACGCGAGGTATGTTGATACCCACGGGATAGTAGAGACAGTCATCGTGCCAGGGAAGGCCCTTCAGATCTCCCTGAAATGTCAAGGCGGAGACACCAAGACGCTGCTATGCATATATGCGCCAACCTCACAAGGCGCAACAGAGCGCAAAACCTTCTTTGAAGAAGTCTGCAAGTACTATGCAGACCACCCTGAATGTCCAAGGCCGGATCTCATGGCAGGAGATTTTAACACGGTGGAAGATGCGCTCGACCGCTTGCCGGTGAATGACGTTTCGGACCCGTCAATGCATGCCCTGGATGATCTCAAGCTCAGCCTGGGGTTCATGCTCGCCGATGGATGGAGGGTAACATACCCTAACACTAGAGAATATACCTTTCATAGAGGGACGGGCCCGAATGCGGTCTTCTCCCGGCTAGACCGCTTCTATGTCACCCCGGCGATATTTGAGGGCGCACGAGAATGGACGATCTGCGAGGCAGCTGTTAGAACAGATCATAGCCTCATCACCGTCCAACTAACCCCGGACAATGCCCCGGTTATGGGATCGGGGAGGCCGCTCTTTCCGCTCCAATTACTTAAGGACAAGACCCTTACGAAACTCATGAAAGCGAGAGGCCTCGCGGCGATGAGCCAGCTTAGTTCTCTAGATGAACGAAACGCTCGGTCTGCCGAACTCAACCCCCAGAGAATCCTATACAGCTTCAAGACAGATATTATGAAGATGGCGAGAGACAGGGAACGTAAGATCGTACCTAGACTCCTCGCGGACATCCGCGAAACTGAACGCGTACTCAAGCAAGTCAAGGCTAGCCGTACGCTGTCGGAACCGGCCAAGATAGCTGAGGCAGCCGCCCTAGCAAAGCAAGTTCGGCAGCTTAAGCAAAGGAGGATTAAGCAGCAACAGCAAAACTCTAGAGCAACGCACCGCCTGTACGGAGACCGGCCAACTAAGTATTGGTCGAAACTGCACCGTGAATGTGCCCCTAGAGACGTCATCCACTCCTTTGAGAAAGAGGGCCAACTCGGGGTCTCTGGAGAGAAACTCTACGAGTCGGACTCGACGCGAATGGCAGCGATGGCCCGCCTGCATCATATGAAGGTGCAGGAAGACGACCAAACGCTGAGGTCACGCGAGGAGAGAGAATCTGATATTGCTCGGGCGCTGCAGAGCCTCGATACCGCTGTGTCGGAGGATCAGGCTGCTGAGTTGGGTGAGAAGATCACGTACGAAGATTGCCTGCTTGCTCTGCGCTTCGCAAAAAACGGCACGGCGCCCGGCTTAGATGGTATTCCCTTCGAATTATGGAAAACACTCCACGCTAGACACACCGAGGACGCTCGCTTCCCCAGTCGTAGTGATTTCGATGTCGTTAAGCTGATTGCGGCCGCTCTTGAGGACATCCGTTCCTATGGTGTCGACCCTCGGACGCATTTCGCACAAGGGTGGATAGCTCCAATCTACAAAGAGAAGGGTGAGCGGACGAGGGTAGTGAATTATAGACCCATCACGCTACTCAATACAGACTATAAACTCCTAAGCAAGGTCCTTGCTGTACGTCTGGCGGACGTTGCGCCCGGCCTCATTCACCGCGCGCAAGCGGGATTTGTCCCAGGCAGGAAAATTCATAATCACACGCAGCTAGCGAGGTTGATGATGACCTGGACGGAGAAGAACGACGCAAACGGTGCCATTATAGCACTCGATCAGGAGAAGGCCTACGACAAAATCGCCCATGACTACTTGTGGAGGGTCCTGGAGAAATTCAACATACCTGGGGTCTTTATACGCATGATCCAATCGCTCTACGGATCTGCCATGACCTCGATCATGGTGAACGGCATCCTAAGCAAGCCGTACCGCATCTATAGGGGTGTAAGGCAGGGCGATCCTCTGTCCTGCCTTCTCTTTGATCTAGCTATTGAACCGTTATCAGCGATGATACGGAAATCGGATATTGAAGGTTTCTCCATACCAAAGTGCGACGAGGTATTGAAAGCAGTCCTTTTCGCCGACGATACGACGGTCTACCTCTCGGAGAGAGATGATTTCGCGACCCTCCAGGCGGTCCTGGATACATGGTGTTCTGCGGCGAAAGCGCGATTCAATATAGGCAAGACTGAGATAATCCCGATAGGAGGGAAGGCTTACCGCGATGAGATGGCCACAACATATCGTGCGACGGGTGCCTGGAAGAACTACCCTCAGGGAGTGCACGTCGCCCAACAGGGTGAGACGGTTCGAATCCTCGGGGCCTTCTTTGGCAATGGTGTCGACCAGGAAGGTATATGGACGCTTGTGCTAAACAAGATTGTCGCCATGCGTCAGCCGCTAATGAAAGTCATCGAGAGGTGGAAGAAAGGACATGCGACAATGCAGGGGAAAAGACACGTAGTGCAGATGATCATCGGAGGCATGACTCAATTTCTAACTACAGTCCAACGTATGCCGGACGCGATTAAGACTCGCCTCACGAAATTGATACGGAACTACATCTGGGATGACCGACATACTCCTCCCGTCGCGATGGACTATGTCTGTCTCCCGGTCGAAATGGGTGGCCTAGGGATGCTCGATCTGACAGCAAGGAGTGAGGCGATAGATATTATGTGGCTGCGCGCGTACCTCGACTTTAGTTCCGAAAGGCCCGTCTGGGCCTATCTGGCGGACGACCTTTTCGCGACTCACGTTCCCCGGGACACGCGTCCCAGGCTGGCCTCCCTCCGCATCAACCCCTTCCTCCAGCGATGGAAGCCGAGAGCGAGAGGACTCCCGTCTGAGCTGCAAGCAATGATGGATGTGGCTCGCAAGTACGGCGTCCGGCTAGAAGGCATCGCCTTCTCCAGAGCCCTCCTCAGCGCGATGCCCATGTGGGATCACGCCCACGCTGACCGAATACGCCTAGGGAGGCTGACAGTGCCGTCGAGGCTGCTAACTTGCCTACTAGATCGGCACGAGGCGACGACGGTTGGCGATTTCATGAAGCTTGCGACCGTGGTGGACAACCCCGCGCACAGACCGAAGCCCGACTGTACTTGCACAGACTGTAAGCTGCTTCGGGACGACGCGGGCTGCCTCAATCCGCATGCATGCTGTACTAGAGCGAATGACATGATCAGCACACTCCCGGCGAAATGGAACCCAAGTCTAGGACAGCCAGAAGACCATGAACAAGAGGACATGGAACGCATCCAGCAGGAGATCCTAGATAAGGATTCAGTTGCCTTCGACCGACGGATAACGACCTCGGGCGACGTAGGGAGAGCATTCAGGATATTTACGGATCCGGAGCAAATGCCGGACGGCCCCACGCCTATGCTGCTTCACGAGGATGGCTCGGCGTTGACTGTTGCCACAGACGGGTCCTGCCTCAAGAACGGAGAACAGGACGCCTGTGCCGGGGCCGGAATCTTCGTTGAGGACGGACATCCGCTCAACAGAAGCTTCCGGCTGCCGCGAGAGCTTCACCAATCGAATCAAACTGGTGAAATTGTCGCTACTCTACTGGCGACTACGGCATCGAGTGCGCGCTCTAGGGTGACGCAAGTAACGGATTCCCAGACCACGATGAACGCACTCACAAAATGGACTGCCAGGCACGAAGACTCTGGCTATATCCTCCAGAAGAATGCACTGCTCACTAGACTGACAGTGGCAAACCTCAGAATGAGACGGGGACATACGATCTTCAAATGGATCAAGGGGCACAGTGGCCATCCTGGGAACGAGGCTGCCGATAGACTTGCAGCGCTCGGAGCAGGAAAGCCGGCAGGTGAACCGCTGTGTTTAGCAATCCCGCCGGCTCTCAACCTATCTGGGGCCAGGCTGCAATCAATTACGCAGAAGTTAGCCTACAAAGCTATAAGGAAACGGCGCGACGCACGAGTAAAACCACGGCCGAGAACGGAGGCCAACCTAGATAGGATCATGAGCGGGATCAAAGGGGTATATAACATACTGGTTCCTGAGGAGACGATATGGACGGCGTACAGATCCAGACACGTCTCAAGGGAGGCGTCTCAATTCCTATGGATGGCCACGCACGACGGGTACATGGTAGGTACCCACTGGCTACGAACGAACATGTCTGAAGAGCTAAAGATACGAGCGGTATGCACGGTGTGCGGTGAAATTGAAACGATGACGCACATTGCGTTTGAATGTGCTGCGAAGGGTCAGGAGCTGATCTGGGAACTGTTCAAGAGACTCTGGTCACATACAGGTGTGGATTGGCATGAGCCGTCTTGGGGAACGACTTTCGGGGCACCCTGCGCAGTCTTTACTGCGCCAAATGGCTGCAGACGTACTATGATCGAGCACCTTTGGTGCATTCTATGCACGGAGGCTCTACACCTTGTGTGGAAGCTGAGATGTGAGCGTGTTATAGGCAGAGAGGGTGAACAGTTCACCGAGGCTGAAGTCGCTAATCGCTTCTACGCGACAATTGAATCGAGACTCAACCTTGATAGGAGAACGGCAGCGATAAGCAGGAAGGGAAAGAAGGCACTAAAGCCCTGCGAAGTCGAGAGGATCTGGTTACCAGTCATTGCAAACGGAGATGCGCTCCCGCCAAGATGGGTTGTGGATATCGGGGTTTTAGTGGGTATTAGACGAGACAGATAAGTGAAGACGCTGGCCTTAGCGGCGTCTAAACTTATCTGTCTAGTCTGAGTCCCACACTCAGTGCGTAAATAGCATTTCCTCGAGGTGAAAGGCGATAATTATTGTAAGTTATCCTGGGTTAAGTACCCAAGGATGACTTGCCTAGCGCGTCCGGCTAGATATCTCTAGCCAGAACTGTACGATAAGCCCTACTGGGGACTAATGCGGTTCAGGACAATATGCGCTCCACCAAAAAAAAAAAAAAAAAAAGCTTATGCGACTTTCATCGCTCTGGGCACCGACTTGACCCATTGCTGCCGACGACGGAAAACGCTCGTCTCGTTCCACCCGAGTGTCTCCTCGTAGTGCCCCACCGCCCCGACGAAGCAGAGTTTGTTTAAGTAGGCTACAGTACTGCTTCGTACTTGTGCTGGCTCCAGGGCATGATGGTGACTGTGAGACCGCATCTTTCGACATTGTAACCAGGCTGGAAGCAGCGTTAGAGCCCATGGACATGGCTGTTTTGCAACGAGACTTGCTCTACTCACAACGCCCGAGCCTCCAGCGAGCACGGCTCATGACGAGCGCTTAAGAACTAGGCCACGTAGTCAAGTATCAACTCACCTGTACACGACCTCGCCGCTGTGTTCAAATGCTCGACAGCTCATTGGACTCAGTGCTACCGCAGATCTGGTACTCGAAGCTGTTGAGTGAGTCGACAGCTATGTACGGAGAGGCGTGGCAATCCAGTGGCCCGCCGCCGCTCTTCTTCTCTCGCGTTCGGGACCACCAACAGGGATCCACGACCCCTGCCAAGTACACTTGGCGCCTGTCACGGGTAATTCTGTGTATTAACCTCCCAGGAGGTTCAAACTCGTTGTGTCCGAGACAGCTGAATGTTGACCTCCTACCGCCACCACGGAGTCGCTGCCCTGCTTCCATCTACGCACAGTGTCGGTATGTGGCTCATCGTGAGGAGACGCCTGGTTGCTCATTGGTTTGCAGGCGGCTCTCTCCGAGCGTATTTGCCCGACCAAAGCCATCCGAGAAGGAGGAGCCCCCCCCTCCCCCCCGCCGTGGACTGTTCCGACTTTGCCCATGGATCACTGACTGACAATGTGGTCGCGAGGAACAACACGGGCTCGCTTGTACCAGCGCGACCTCGCTCTCGGAGGTAAGAGAATTCTGCACGGCCTTCTCCTGCATCTCGCTCCCGGTGCTCGCCAAAATCCAGGACCAGCGCGAGTTGTTCCGACTGTCCTGACGTTGGGAAAGTTATGTCCATCTACGCCGCTGGATCTCATCGAATCTGGACGATGCACAGATACAGAGCTAGGGTATCTTCGCGGGTAGAATGGTTGCATAGGTGGGAATCGGCGGACGCCGCTTGTCCCCCCTCTGTACGCCCGCGAAGGTGTGCCTATTCCCTTCTAGGGATACAACAATGTTTACACGAGTCCGGACCCTAGGAGTATACACCAATATCGTAAACTGCTTCGCTTGAACTGACGTGATTCTAGGATGTTATACAGCCGCATTGAACAATGACTCATTTCGCCTCGCATGATGGGCTACCGGTCACACATCGCCGGCCGGACATCCGGGGATAGGACCGTTTCCGTCTTGAAAAGTCTTGACTAGATATCCAGTACAAAGCACCGGACTTATCCCTCGCCCGGTGAAGTGACTGATGCCTCCATGTGTCAGTGCCCTCAAGGTCGGCTAACGGCTAGAAACGATAACCACTTCTACATACCGCACAGGAATCTGTGACCCTCCTGATTATCCAGGCCGCTCCTCAGTCAGCGCACCAGTGCCTTTCCGAGCTCCGAGTCCCAGTACCCACCAGCCGCAGGCACGCCGTCGCGGGAGGACGTCCGCGTCTAATTTGAGCGATACCCCATGCGGTACGTTCTTGTCTTAGAAGCGCTAACAAGATTAATATAGCTCACCGCGCTCACACATACCCGAGGTTGCCCTTCCCGCAATATGTTCATACGAGCAGGTCCCCCATCCGCAAAGCAGACACGGCGTTCTAGCTGCTAAGTAAACTTACAGCCAATAATTGGGAGGCCAGGGCTCGGCGATGTCGGACACGTCGTACTTATTCGGTTGTGGAACGCTGTGTGCACCTACAGCTGTACCACGGTCTGCGGAAGGTGGTGAGCTACAGTGATCATCGTTAATATCCGTAACAGATGGCGTTCTGCCGAACTGCAGCCGTCGCAGGGCCGAGATAGTCACATCTACTTACTGCTGCAACCCTAGCAAACGCTGTTTTACGGTATTTTCTTTCGGACTCTTTTCTTCAAGAATCGCTGAAAGTCAAGTATACACACAGTGCCGGTGGTCGCATCCCAAACGTGGCCAGCTCTCAGAGCGTCATTAGATCCCGTCTCAGCCAGAGTTTCGCCCTAGATCTTGACCGGGCGGTCAGCCGCCGAATGGTCTCCTATTCTGAGGCATCGTGCACATTGTCTCCTCGCTTCGCGACTACGTCCTGCCGCTCACGAGTTCGGTGGTGGTGCAATCTCCACCCAACCCTCATCGGCATCGTCATCGTGCCAACAGCGCATTGGATCGGGTGCAGGACGGGGATCTATAGCGCTCTTCTGCTTCCTCCGCTTCGGGTTTGCCACAGCCGCACAGTTGGTCCCGACTCACCCATGACACTCCATACCCGGACTCGCAATGTGCAACGCGTACCACCCGACCGACGTCCGCTTCAGCCACTCCCGAGCTGCCAACTGGACGTCCGTGTTCTTCCGCTCCATTCAGTCCCGAGACATCGCTCGCTAATGACAAGACCTCTGATGAGAAGCCCTCTTCGCTCCTTGGCTAACTCCTCTGCCGGATGTTGCGTATAAAAGGGACCCATGGTCGACCTGGAGTCTCCAGCTCGCTCAGCTCTCATCGACTACGCCAGCTTCAACATGCTCTCCTTCAAGGCTGTCCTCTGCGCTGTCCTCCTCGCTGGATACACGAACGCTGCGCCAGCCCCGGCGAGCAGCGCCCCGGCGGATCCCTCTAGCACCGTTGTCTTCAGCACGGCTAGTTCAGCGGTGTCGAGCGCGTTCAGTGCTACGCCGAGCACCGTCCTGGCCTCCACCGCGTCGGCCGTCACATCCACTGGCAGCGGTATCTCTGGTGCCGCTCACCATTCGAGCAGCAGCACCTCGGTTGCCAGCACCGGCAGCGGCAGCCCCTCCGCGACGTCCTCAGCTGCGCCCGCTTGGGAGACCGTGGCACCCGCCAGCGACGACCCGAACTACGTCCTGTGGGACGAGGATTCCACCACCGACCCTCAGGGTGTCCGGGATACGTACGGCGCGTCCATCATGGGCCCTCAGAACGTTCCCATCGCTCTGCAGAACCCTGATCTCCTGGCGCCACCCACCACTGATCAAGGGAGTGTGTGCGTATCATATCCGCCACTCACCTTCTCTGACGTGTGTATTGACGACGAACACGCCGCCAACAGTCAGAATGCCAAGTGGCCCTTTGCTCTCAGCCACAATCGCCTGCAGACCGGCGGATGGGCCCGTCAGCAGAACGGTGAGTTCAGACTGTACTGCGGGAGGAAGCGTCTGCTGACTTTGCGCCCTGGCGGACAGTGGACGTGATGCCCATCGCGAAGTGTGAGTTTGCTTCATGGATACGTGCCGCGAGCGTCGCGTTCTGATGCAGAAACAAAGCTATGGCCGGCGTCAACATGAGGCTCGAGGTGGGAGCAGTCCGGTACGTCTTCTGCACATAGTGCCCCACGTGGATTCCAGCTGACGATAACAAAATCAGCGAGCTCCATTGGCACAAGACTGTCGAGGTGAGCAGAGATGAATCCATGACCACGTCCCTGCGCAGCTGACCGACAACGCGCTGCTAGTGGTCGTATGTCACCAAGGTTCGTCGGTCGCCGATCTTCTGCACTAGTGCGGGCGGCATACTACCATTGCAGTGCGGGGGATGCTCACAAGACGGTACAGGGCTCCGTGCAAGTCTCGGCTATAAACAGCGACGGGCAAAACTTCCTCGGAACCGCGGTGAGACAATTCTCCGACGCATCCGAGCCTCCGCGCACATTCTGACCCATATGGCTTGCCCTCATCTAGCACGCGGGCGACCTCTGGTACTTCCCAGCCGGCGTGCCGCACTCGCTGCAGGCCACCGCAGATGACCCCGACGGGGCGGAATTCCTCCTGGTGCGCTTCTTCTCTCCCGCTTCGCGCTTCTCGCGTTGCCTATGTATAGCACGCGCCAGAGATAGCTGACGTGCCGACACAGGTGTTCAACGACGGCGCATTCAGCGAAGATTCAACGTTCCTGGTGCGAACCCACTCTAATTTTGCCCTGTTCTCCCAGAGCTGACGTCAGGGCCTTCTATCCGCTCGTCTCTCCTGCCCGTGTGTGCGCGGCGTCGGGGTGGTCACGCAGCTCACAGACTGGCTCGCTCATGTCCCAAAGGAGGTACTCGCGAAAAACTTCAAGGTGAACATGTCGGCCTTCGACCACATCCCGTCGAAGCAGCTGTACATCTTCCCTGCTGGTGAGTCACTCTCCTTTGTTTTCATTGGCACGGGTGCTGACCGGCAATAGCGACTCCCTCGGACGATGACAAGCCGGTGTCCGATCCTCAGGGCCAGGTTCCCAGCCCGTTCATCTTCCCGCTCTCGAAAATGAAAGCCACTGGGCTGGAGGGCGGGTCGGTCAAGGTTGTGGACTCGACAACGTTCCCTGTCTCCACCGAGATCGCCGTCGCTGAGGTGACTGTCGAGCCGGGCGCGATTCGTGAACTCCACGTGAGTACTCTTTGAACATACTGTCGCAGCAAAGCGGCTCACCCCCATGGCAGTGGCACCCGACCCAGGACGAGTGGACCTACTACCTGTGAGCCTTCATCCTTCGGGATAAGTTCGGCGTGAGCTGACATTCCCGAATCTGACTGTCAGGTCGGGCGAGGGCCGCGTAACGCTCTTCGCTTCGAGCAGCAACGCCCGCACATTCAATTACCAGGTGAGTATGCGTCCTCGCCCCACCTCACCTTATCCCGCCTCGTGCTGTTGTATGCCATAACGCCTACTGCGGACTTTGACGCCATCGCCACCGTGACTGCACAGGCTGGGGATGTCGGCTTTGTGCCAGCGTCCTTCGGACACTACGTGGAGAACACAGGCAACACGACGCTGCACTTCCTCGAGATCTTCAACACCGACCGCTTCCAGGACATCAGCTTGGCCCAGGTAAGTTTGCGCTTGTGATTCCGCGCTTCGTGGCTGACACCACCTACTATGCTGCAGTGGCTCGCACTAACCCCTCCGGAGCTCGTCAAGGCGCACCTCGACCTCGACGATGCGACGCTGGCTTCGCTCAGCAAGACCAAGAAGACCGTCGTCGGCCCGTCAGACTCTTCCTAAGGACATGCTCAGGAGACGCATCACGAGCGGATGGGATACCCGAATACTGGGATGTGCTGCGATTGTATGATGACGTCGACCTCCGGATCCGTTATATAAGCTTGGAACCTATCTTCTGTTTACGACCACCTCAAAATGCATTGTGCTTTATGCCCGTGATCTTTGCCCAATCTTGAGGCGTTGAAAGTTCTGACGATATCCATGACGAAACCTCGTGAGCTCTCTAACACCTTCTAACGCCTTCATCATCTTCGAGATCTCTTGGCAAAGGGGCCGATGGGGCTGAGTATGCGTCTACTACCCACGTGCAATGCGATGGTCAGACCATGTTCCGCGACGCCACGCCTGCAGAAGAAGCTGTCATGTTTGCAAAGCCACCATGGCAACGAGCCTACGTCATTCTACCGCCGTTCGTGAGCAACTCATCCATCAGAGGTCTTATTGCTATTGCATAAAGAAGCCGTTAGCCTCATTCTATAAGGCTGAGGAACGGGAGGCTCACTGCTCACACTATGACATTCGATCACACCAACATATGTAATACACAAGATACTGGAGTACGATGTCATCGAGCCTCGGAGCTGTCCTGCGACAAAAAGTCCAACCTTCGTCACGAAATCCAAGCTCAAGATCTCCTGGGAGTCTCCCGAAACGTATCCAGATCGCCGACGACTAAGTGCCTTGCACGAATCCGGGCTCACGCGCACGGTCGTCTGTCCTGCTTCGCTGCCCGTCCTAATCCCCGCGAACACACGGTGGCCTGAGCGTTGCTGTGATGGCTAGCAACGAAGGCGGCCTCGTTGCCACCTATGATGTCCCGGTAGTAGTCTTCCACAGCTTGTGCGTCGATCGCGCATTGAACGGCGTGCAAGCGCGCCGCCGTGGCGTCTTCGTCGTAGCTCGCAGCATCCTGGCCATCCCATGGGGAGACGCAGGGCACGAGGAATCGCTCGAGACAGCGCAGAGCCTGCCACTCCGTCTTGATAGTGGATCCATCTCCGACGCAGAACTGGAAGTGCACGACTGCGAACTGGCCTGGATGGAGGACCACGAGGCCTCTGTTTGCATCTAGCACCGAACGTGGCGGGTGCTGATAAGGCTTGGGCTGGCAGGGTGAATACTACAGGCCAAGAGTGAGTCGCTGCGGGACGGAGTACGGGCAAAGGGCTGAACCTACTTCAGCACCGTCGAAATTGGCCATGTACATGCGTGGCTTTCCGTCCCAGTTGCTGGAAGCCACTTGAAGGCTAGCACGCTCCCGGCTAACGGTGCACAAGATGCGCGTGAGTTCCGCATGCTTCCCCGCCGTGGCAAGGAATCATGGACGTGCTCACCAATCGTCATCTACATAGGTGCTGGGCGCGTCACACTCACGATGTTTCTGCATGAGAAGCCGCATGCTCGACTCGTGCGGCGAGCTGATCGCCTGGCTCCGAGCCGCCAGGACCAAGACGGGCCGCCCGTCCTTGCGACGGTTCTGCAGGAGCACTTGCACCGTGAGCAGACAAGGCCCATGCCACGACGCGTGTTCATCCTTGTGCGCATGGTGCCCACCGAGTGCAGCGGCCATCAATATATCGGACCTGGCGCTTTCTTCGCTCTGTCGCATAGAAAGAGAGCTGGCGAGTCCCACGAGACTATACCAGATCGAGGACGGTGAGCATGACGGATCCCACGGAGACGAGGACGCGCCTTTACCTCGCCTTCCTCGTGCCTCGGATGGATATCCAACACCCAACTCCGTCACGATATCCCCGGGCAAACACGGTGGCAAGAGCATACTTCAGGCTACCGATTGGTTGTGTCATGAATGTCGTGGTGAAGGGAGGGACTTTGAAGTTCGTGCACTCAGATCTGTGGCGAGCGATGTAATCGGCTCTTTGGCATCGCTCGTCGCAGTAGCGAACCGATCTAGCGGTCGTTAGCCCGACAGCGGTAGAGTCGCAAAATCCACAGCACTCACTTGCAGAGCGAGCATCTGCGCATATTGTTACCAGTCGCCCCACAGTAGGTGCACTGGCAGTTGACAGTGCGCTTGTGGAGCCTCAGTAGTCGGAGAACTTCCTGCTGGCGTCGTTGCTCCCGTGAGATCATCGGCCTCCGTGTCGTGTTCATCCTCAGTAACTGGCTCATCCTGTCGATAGGCGGGGAGTAGGGAGTGGGGATCGCGAGGGAATCAAAGACTTCAACGAGGAGCAGATAAGGCGTTGCGGCATGCGACGTCAGGTCTTCTCATTGGGCACATAGAGCAGTCGCGTTGGCAAACACAGCTAGGCACGTAAGTCTGACACACGTGGACAGCCCGGAGAGGAATTATTTCGGCGAGAGGTAGTCGGTATGCTTCAACTGGAAGGGTCAAAATCCTGATCACTCACCTGGCCTTGTCGAAGATGACAATGATGGCAAATAAAAGTCCACAATTGTGTGTCACTCGTCAGGAGAGCTCTTCGAAGGCACCGCAAGGCGACCAGGTGTGCTAGTAGCGTTCCAAGCGGCAGATCAGCGTGCCGAACACTAGGCTAGAAGTTGTATCCGTGCGAGCCTGCCAATGCCACTAGTACTTACTGTCCCAGCACACCTCATGGTTAATGAGAAGCAGGTACACTTTCTCGAGACAGAATGACGAGCCTGACACGCTGAACGTGAAGCGGACAGCGGAGAAAGAAGACGAGCTTAGCTGGCGGCTGCTGGCGAGTATGTATAACGCGTGACGTCACACTCACATGACTGTGACCCACGCGGTCGCGCCGTGGCATGCTCTTCGGAGTCTCAGGTCGTCTCTGCATACGACAGCCTCGCCCACAGTGTCGATGCTATATGTCCGCCTTCTCGTCCTTTATAACGGCTGATGCTCCCACGAGTCTTGAACAAACCCTCCCAGTCTGGATGATCACCAGTGAGCAGTGGCTGGAGCCTGGCACTGGAACCAGATAGCGGTCAGTAGAAGAGCTTCAAGCGACGAAGGCACGGGCACTCGAGGCGAGGAAATAGAACCTAAGGTGCACTTGGTACGTCTGATCAGTTTTCCCTTGTATCATCAAACTTGGTCGCGGCCCCGTGTATAACACAGGGCGCGACTCGGAACTTTGACTACTACTGAATACTTAGCGTTTGGCGACCTCTACTTACCCGTGTCCCAATCTCTCCAGCCTTCGACAGGACCGGGATCCCTCATGCAACTACTTATCCATCCTGGAACCTGCGAAAGTTCGTCAAGGTTTCCACCGTTCACGCGCACGCGACAGCACTCTCGAGGGAGCTACGGTGTTCCCCTAGTTTGTGTGCCCCACCCCATGGCCACGACTCACCAGGGCAGACTTCCGAGTCGAAACACAGATTGCCAACGGTAAGTGAAGTAAGTCCTCGGGCCACCCTCCTCGGAACAAGGCCGAATCTAACAGCACATGCCGAAGGCCCCGCGCCCGAAGCCACCCCAGATCCCGTCCATCCGTCCGTCCGTCCAAGTCTAACAAGCTCAAGCCCTCCTCGAAGCTCGCGCGCGCAGCCGCTGGTGTATCAGCCGTATCTGTCACCGCGATGTCTCCCCGAACACCTCGCTCCCCTGCGCCGCATCGACACGCGTGGGTGTCTTTCGTGCCGGGCGCGCGTACCACCATCGACCACCGTTGTACTCGCGCGAATCTCACCAGTGAACCACAACTCGTGCACCACGATTCGCTGCCATGAATACAAGCGCGTCGAGCTCGCGCACGCATTTGGGTTTTACAGTACTGTAAGTATGGATGATAGGCAAGACCCGGGGCCGCCGGCACACTCCCGGCGGCCGAGCCTTGGTGACTACGTCACTAAATCTCACTGTCAGCGCCGCCTCTACGAGTACATGTAACCACCGCCCGTACAGTATACGGCCCTGGCTCGGGAGTTGGGCAGGCTCGAGTGATGTCGATGGTCCCTTGCTCTGGAGTCTAGGTTTAGAGGAGGAGTGGTAAGGTCAGTTCGGGCTCCACAAAAGTCGCGCTAGTCCACATAGCAACGTCGCAGCATAGCACAGTACTAGATGTATGTAAGTAGGTACGTAGGCCGACATCATGCATGATGCGTGCGACCTTCGCGCGTGTGATTCATCTGGACCGTGCGCAGTTCTGAGTTCCAAGATGCAGCCCTATAGGCCTGTATGTACGAGCACGCAGAGCACAGAAGCGTGGACCAGCAGAAAGTGTCTTCAAGATGTTACTGCATTACTAAGTACTTGCTACAGCAGCGTTCTGTACTCTGCCAGACTGCAAGTCGTCCGAACGACCACGTGTATACGGTACGGTTCATCCGAGGGAGCAGCGCGTACGAGTACACTGTTACAGCACAAGACCGAGGGGAGAGAGAGGGAGAGAGCATGCAAACACGAAGTGTGCGCGCGGAGTCTGGGGCATGTCGTGAGGGGGGTGGAGGCAGGGAGGCAGGAAGAGAGGGAGGGAGGGCCGGGGGTGTGAAGGAGGAGAATGTGTGACAAAGAGCGAGCCGAAGCGGGGGCAAAATGTATGATGCGCGACGAGATGGAGAGGGGTATGCAAGGGCAATGGATACATGGGCGGACGCAGACTAGAGACGATGACGGAGGGGAACCACATGGAGGGTAATAGAGACAGAGACAGGAGGACAGTATGACAGACACCAGACCGGGGACGAGAGACCAAGAACACAACAAAACCGTTAATGTCATAACAAATATCGTGTATGCGTAGATCGAATCGAAGGGCGACAGCACGAAGGAAGGAAAGATAGCAATGTGCATCATAAACCAAAAAAAATTCAACGAAAGCGGAACCACTGATACCGGGGGAGAGGGATGCTGATGGATGGTGGATGGTGAAAGGTGGAGGAGGAAGAGGGGACTGGGCAACAACCGGGGTCTGCACCGCTGCACCCGACATCCGTGTATGTCTGCGGGCACAGGAGGACCGGGTCGCGCACTCTATGCATTGCTTTTGGACTCAGACTGGCCAGCAGCCCGCGAGCGCCGAACGGAGGATGCGTGTATATGCCCAAGCCGGAAGGCGGTCGTAGGCGTGGCGTAGCGCAGGGAAGAGGAGGGGAAGAAGAGAGAGATGGCAGCGCGATCGAACTTCAGGGGGACCCGAGCGAGGCTATAGAGAGATCGGGGCCGCCGATCGCGGTGCTGGTGATCCCGCCCTGTGCCCGCCGAACCCGCACGCCTCAAAGTCAGGCGTCCTCGATCGCCGCAAAGGCTCGCCCAGCGTCAGGGTGTTCCGCTTCCACTTGGCGTTCTGCGCGGACGACCACGGCACCTGGATGGCCCTGCCTGATTCCGCGCTGTCATCGAGCCCGGGCCGCTCTACGGCGAGCTGCGCCAGCTTGTCGGACAGGTCGCTCAGACTCTCGCCCCGCGGTCGGGCTAGGAGTGCATCTGGGCTGGATGCGGCAGCCGGATCGACGGCGCCGTTGCGGTGCATCCTGCGTTTTGCCAGGCGTGGAGGGACGGGAGGATCGCGGGGGTTGAGCTTGATGTGAGTGGGAGAGAAGCCGCGGACGTCGACCTTGACCTTTGACGGAATGGCACCGCCGTAGATCACTGAGGGCACGTTCGCAGGCGCGGCGAGAGGCGGGACGGACGGATAGGCAGCGTGAGAGGAGGAGGAGAACATGGTGCCCTGTGCGTACATGGGGTCATAGTCGTTCCCAAGCTGGGGCGGGCATCCCGGCGCAGGGAAGGGATACTCGAAGCGCGGGGAGGGGTCGAAGGGCGTGCCGACGATGGAGGAGGGCGAGTGGAGGATGAGGGTATCAAGCTCGATGCGAGGCTTGACTATGGGCTGCGGGGGGGTGCTCTCGATGGAGTGCTGGAGAATTTGTTGAATGCGAGTCCTCTGCTTCGCGGGGGTGCAGGAGGAACCTACCTGAGAGACTGCGTTCCCGACATCTGCGGGGATGAGGACGCAATCATCCGTGTCTGGATCTGGGGTGGGCCCGGAGCTGTGGTCGTCGGAGGCGAGGTAGTCTGAAGGGGAAAGCGGGTCCGAAACATGCGAAGCGACGGGGACGCAGGAGGAGGGAAGGGTGGGCATTGGGCTGGCCGAAGCTGCTGGGCACACTGGACGTCTAGCGGACCGGTGTCGACTCGGGGAACAGGAGTCGGGCAGCTGGGCGAGCTGATGGTCGGGACCTGACCACAGTGCGAATTCCTCCTCGCACCGTCGCCTTATAGGGACGTCATGGCTGACTGCCGCCCGCGCACACGAGGCCCCCCGATATGGCAGCCCGCAATTCCAGACGGGGTTCTCCACCAGTCCCCCGCCTTCGTTCGCCTTCGATTCAGACTGCAGCACTGCCCCCGTCTCGTCCTCCGCTCCGTCCTTGCGCAGCGGCTACGCGCCGTCTGCCGGGATTGCTCTCGGCACTCGCTCGTCGCGCGTCATGGCTCGCAACTCGCGCCCCAAGCAATTTCGCCGTCGCCGGCGGCAGCCTCGGTCCAAACATTCAGAAAGGGCAAGTCGTCTCCGTGGTGAGTCCCTCCTGACCAATCCCGAATGACAAGCGTCTGTACAGTACGCCGAGAAGAAGTTCAGGAAGTGTACTGAGTACTTCAGTATCAGAACGCGTAACCGCTTCGTGTTCTAGACCTGGTTACAGGACTCCCAACTCGCAAACAATCGGACTCGCCGCCGCCATGTCTAACCGGAAGACGAAGACTCGTACGGCCGATGCGGTAACTTGACCACCTTGTACGACAACGTGACCGCTCGAGCTATCCGCAAACTTCGGCCTTCAGTGAAACTTAGACAGTGGTATGTGATCGACAGCCTCATTCCTCGGGGCCGCAGGCAAGTCCCGTCAGCTGTGCCTTCTCGAGAGGCTGACGACTTTGCACGTTCCAAGTGTGGGGTGCTTACATGTCAAACAGCGATTCTAGAGTTGGTGTTGTGACGATGTGCCGCAGAGCTGCACGGTGTCTAGGTATGCGACCTGAAGTGGCGAGAATCCACACGTTGCGCTGCACGAGCGACGCGTGCCGGATAATATACTACAAGTCTATGTTAGCTGATGCTGATATAGATATCTGTACCATGTAACTGCTGCAGTGTAAATCGAATACCAAAGAGATATATGAGCCTGGCATCAGAGCACCAACCTTCACGATGGAAGAAGCATCCGTTGCTCCGAGTCGCGCAGGGCGTTCTCCAGCAGAAACGCCTCGTCGTTCATGCCCGCGCTGCGCATGTACGCGATCAGCCCCGGCACATTCCCGCCGGCCTGTATCAGCTCCTCCAGCTTCGCCCGCCCCTTCCGCTCCATCTCCTGCACCCTCGTCTCCCACAGCTCCAGGCCTTTCGGCCCGTAGTGGCTGACGATGTACGCGCGCTCGCCGTGCTCGACGTAATCGCGGAAGTACTCCTGGATGACATCCTGGTCGAACGCCACGCGTATCCCGAGCGGATCCGCGTCTTCCTGCCTCTGCTCCCTCGTGAACTCGACGTCTAGCAAGTGCGCCAGCCGCTCCTCCGGGGCCGACTCCGGAAGCGGCTGGACGACGGGAATCGTGAGCGCCTGCAGCAGATGCAGGGCTTGCATGTCCTTGGCGATCGTGACCCCGTCGCCGACGCGGTACTGCATCTGGAGGATGACATATTCGCCCTGCGCGAGCTCGACGATGCCCCGGTCCGCATTCTTCACGGCCGGCGGCAGGGGATCGTTCGCATGCAGCTGGAGTCGGGAGGTGAGCGCAAAGTGGTGGGCGGGGCACTGATCGTCCACGGACCTCAGTACCATTGAAGTTCTTGACGAAGAGACGAGGTTTCTTGTCCCAAGGATCCCGCGCCACAGGTATCACCGCGTACGTGTCCCTGTACACAGACACGAGCTCAGCACACGGCGATGGCAAGGGAGACCGCGAGACGTCGACACCCACTGTTCTATCTTGAAGTCGGTCACGCTCTCCACGAGGACCGACGTCTTGCCCCTCATCAGCTCGTCCATCGTGTTCCCGTAGCTGATGACGCGACTCTGCGCGCCGAAGACGAGGGCCTTCTCGCCGTCCTTGCGTCGGTTCTGGACGAGCACCTGCAGCGTGAGCAGGTTGCTCGCATGGGCCTTGTACTTGGCTAGGTCTTCGCGCGTGATCCCGGGGTCGCCTGGCAGCTTCGCCTTGGAGTCCTTCGTGAACCGCTTCGGGTTCGCAAGCAGCTGCAGCCTGTGTGCGAGGGTGGATCGCCGTCAACTTGAATCATACGTGGTGAGTCGAGGTGTTCGAGACGGCACTCACTCGCAGTTCTGGGACGTGCGTATGGAGACCCACACGCCCACGCCCTCTTCGTGATCTTGTCCGATTATGGGGTTGCGAGGATATTTCTGGTTCTCGATCGGAACGGTGAGGAAGTCCGTCGTGAACGGCGGGTCCGCGAACTCCGCGCAGTCTTGCTTGTGGCGAGCGGCGTAATCGGCCTTCTGGCACTCCTTGTTGCAGTAGCGAACCGACCTGCCAGCAGTAGCACTATCGTCAGTCAAACGGTAGTAGCGCGCCGGCGCCGTCCGCTCACTTGCAGATTGGGCAGCATGGCAGCGCTGAATCACTGCTCTTGTTGCAGTAACTGCACTGATGCTTTATAGCGTGCTTGTGTCTCGTGCGAGGCCTCGCACGGACTTGGCCACGCCGCCATTCTCGTTGCCAGCTGCTTGTAGGGCTAGTGTGATCGGCGGCTTGCATGTCGAACTTCGGGCTGCCCGTGAGCTTGTTGTTCATATCAAAGAACAGACACTGTGTATGTACCTGTGTTGAGATTTGGTCTACAGAGTGACCTGACACCAAGACCCAGTGGCGGTCAGTAGTAAGTAGACTCCGAAGAGGACTTGTTCAAGTTGGTTTGAGCCGCCGGCGCCACCAAGGCGCGTATCAAATTACTAATAGTAAAAGTCATCCAACCGACCAAGGACATATTCACCAAGCCAATCGTCCTTCCGATGATACATTCTCTTACAATCCGAGGAACATACTCACGTCTAGTCCTCTTCCCAGTGCAACAGCGTCAACAGCGCCTCGTCCGTCATGCCCGCACCGAGCTGGAACGCGAGAGCCTCCTCCAAAGTCCCACCACGCCTCCGGAACTCCTTCATGATGTCCAGACTCTTCTGCTTCGCCTCCTCCGTCTCCCGGTCGTACTTCTTGACGCCCTTCTCCCCATAGTGGCTCCTGATGTGCGCCTCGTCGCCACCCTTGATGCCGTCCTTGAAGAACTCCTGCACGGCGTCCTGGTCGAACATGACGCGCATTCCGAGGGGCGTCGCGCCGCTCTTGGCGTGGTCCCGAGCAAAGTCCGCCTCGATGGCCGTGGGGAACCTGTCCTCCTCCCATGGCACGATGACAGGCAGAGTGAGGGTTTGCACTAGACGAAGGGCGGTCCAGTCCTTCCGAATGCTCCCTCCATCCCCGACACGGTACTGCATCTGTAAGATCGCGTACTGGCCTGGGCGCAGCGCGAGGATTCCCTTCTCGGCATTCTTCACCGCAGGAGGCGGACGGGTATCCTCCTTCAGCTGCAAAAAAAACGTCGTCAGTATGGGACCGTTCCCATACTGTTGCTCAGGCTGTAGACACTCACCTCAATGCCATCCACATTCTTGACGAGCAAGCGCGGCTTCTTGTCGAACGGGACGGAAGCAAACGACTGTCTGAGCGCGGGGTAAGAAAGGAATCATGGACCGGTTCCAATGCACTCCGCGGACGTACTCTTCCAGCCGGAAGGTCGTTACGCCATCCACGATCGTCTTGCCCTTCAGGACATCCTCCGTCGACTTCCCGAAGCTCACGACGCGACTCTGGCTTCCGACGACCAGCATCGTCTTCTTGTCCTTGCGCCTGTTCTGCACGAGGACTTGCAACGTGAGCAGGTTGCTCGCGTGTGCATTGCAGTTGTCGAGGTTTTCGAGCGTCACGCCCGGGTCGCCCGGTAACCTCGGATGTGCATCCTTGTTCGCCCGCGTCGGGTTCGCGAGCAACTGCAATCTATGTAGCACGTCGTCAACATCTTTCCCAAGCTCAGGCTAGCATGCCGGCACCAAGACGGACGGGAGATACACTCTCTCGCAGTGCGGAGACGTCTTGATGGAGACCCAGCACCCAAAGCCATCCTGGTGGTGCTGAGCGAAAACAGGGTCTCGGGCGTACTTCTCGCCCTCAATTGGCTCGGTTACGAAAGTCACGTCGAGCGGCGGACTCAGGAACTCCTCGCAGTCCTCCTTGTGTCCCTTGTAGTAGTGCGCCCTCTGGCACTCGCGGTCGCAGTAGCACACCGATCTATTCGCACCACAGGTCAAACGAGAACGTATGCAGAGACGTAGCCAGACACTCACCTGCAGGTCGGGCAGTGTGGGAGCTTCTTGGGGCTAATCTTGCCGCAGGAGCTGCACAGATGCCTTGCGGCGCGTTGATGCACCGTGCGGGATCGCCGGCGAACTTGCCCTCGCTGCCATTCGCCTTGCCATGTGCTCGTATCTGTGGACTGCATGCTGAGTACAGGGAACCTGCTGCTCACCCTCAAGGTAAGGGCGAACGCGCAGGATCGATGTCCCGCAACAGTATCGCGCCTATGTGCCTCGTGCCTGTCCCACATTAATATTCGGCTTATGCAATGCTCTCGCGCACCCGAGCCGGTATGCAGCTGCGTGAAGTCGACAGAGGGAGAATAAAGACGTATAAATCTTCATTGCTATCCAATCTAATGCTACAAAAATGTAAGTATATTGCATGCATTCCACGCACCCGCAGAATGATCACATATATCATCGGTCATTGAACTCCCCTCGGTCGTGACCTATCACACTACAACCTTGACCTCTTCGTCAACGCTCCTCTTGTCCCAATGTGAAGACTTTTCGCTTCCTGGCGTGTCGATATCGTGGTCGTCGCTCGTGATCGCCTCGGGGATGAACGTCTCCTTTGCCGGGAACAGCAGCGAGAGCGTGGAGTAGACCACCAAGGCGACAGAGAACTGTGCGCACGAGGAGAGAAGTCAGTCCCTGCTTCGTCAACACATACGCGAGGAAGAAACGCACGCCAAACAGCCACGCAAAGTCGAAGATCTTGATTGCTCCGCCGACCTCGATTTTCGGGTTGATGGAGGAAATGAGGCCGGGCAGGTTTGGAGGGACGGACAGCAGGATAGCAACGACAGCTCGCCAGTTCTGTATCGCGGTATCGTGTCAGATATGCGTGGAGCTATTCCTACCTGACGAGGGACTCACGAAGCCGCTAGTATACCTGTACCGCCCATGGGGACGATACATGGAGGGCACATCAACCTTTCCCTTGTGCACGATCCAGTACTGGGCACCTTGCACGTCAGCACCTAGTCCGGAGCGGCCACATAGAAGGAGCGACGCACGTCTGCAACCATGATCCCAGCGAACGGACCCAAGAACACCGTGTACCCATTCATGAACGACAAGAAGCCCTGCGCGCTCGCAAGGATCTCCCAGGGGCACAGCGCCCAGCCCCCAAGAATCGCGCAGATGACCTGCCCGCGACGGATGTTAATGTATCGCGGGAAGAGAACGGTCATGTCGTTCGCGGCGGAGAGCGAGTTGGCGGAAATGTTCGTGCCGAGTGTAGCGAGGACGAAGGAGAAGGACGCGAAGAACGCGGCGGCGCGGTTGTCCCAGCGGTCGATGAGCTGGAGCGGGTCCCAGAGCACGTCACCGTAGAGAACGATACCGGCGGAGGTCACGGCGATGCCCATGAACCCGACGAGCGTGAAGGCGACGGGGATTATCAGAAGCTGCACGTATTGACTGTACGCGCAGGTCAGCATGAGGTAGGAGCAGTCAATATTGAACTGAACTTACGATCGCTCGTTTTTCGCATAACGCTGTATGCACATTCAGATGGCTGCACTCGAGGTATAAGTATAGCACGCAAGGTGACTCACAGTGAAGTCTGGGATGTTGACCGCGAGGGTCGAGTAGAGACCCAGTGCGCTGTTGAGTGCACTCAACCACGCGTACGACATCGTGCTTCCCGAGAGCGCGCTGTGTTGCTCGAACAGACCCGTGTTGGAAGGCACCTTCACGAACGCCCAGATCATGATAGCGAGCCACGCAGGGGGCACGACGAACGCCTTCACCATGAACAACCAGCGGATTTTCTGCGGGGAGACGAGCATCAAGGGGAACTGGATGAGCCAGTAGAGCAGATAGCACATCATCCCTGTACGTGCGTGTTCGTCAGCTCCTGAAGTCTCCACGAGCACACGAGCACGACCGACCTGACGTCGTGATATGCGCCCCAGGGGCAAGGCCATTATGCATCCGCGCAAGCGAGGGCCAGATGGCCTTCAGCATCTGGTACACGCACTCGGAGCCGGTGTACGTCTGAATCCCGAACCAGAACATGGCCAGCACGACACGCGAGACAACGCTGAAGTAGCTGAACCAGAACCCAAACGAGGACCGGTTCAGCACCGGGAAACTGACGTGCAGCCGCGCGCCGATCGTCCCGTTGAGGACCATGACTATCGAGATAATGATGTGCCCGACCGCGATGGCAGGGAGCGCTTGTCGCCTGTAGAGAAAGTAGGGTTAGATTGGCGGAACATTCGCATTGCGTAGTACGAGAACGCGGGGAGGCGTGTGGGGTGCAGCGGTAGAACCAAGGACTCACCACGACAGCCCAATTGCAAGCATACTCGAAGCGAGCTCCCACGCAGCGACGTTTGTCGCGTCCGACACCCAGTACGCGATGTAGTTGAAGGTCGACCATGTCCTCTGCGCGCGTGAAACGCAGCTCGTCAGCACCCTGCGGAGACTCAGCGGACTGTATGAGTCCTCACTCCTTTCGGCGGGACAGGGTCCATGTCCTTATTCGACCATTTGCTGTTCGGTGCGAACGTGGACGCTTCGGGCTCGAGCACCCAGGCCGACGGGCGGGTGTACGCCGACACCTTCTCCATTCTGGACGGCATCTTGCAGTAGCTCCTCAGCCAGCCAGGTCGATGCGGGGCACGAGTCGAGTGCGGGGAAGCTCGAGTGCTCGTGAAGGAGGGGCTGGTCCACCGTGGACAGAGTCAAAAGGCTGAACCGCCATACGGCGGCATATATGTATTGCAATATCGAGTTGTTATCGCGGATCCGTCGAGCCTGGAAAAATTGGTGCAGGGCGAGCCAAGCGTTGACGGGGTGGCGCCCACGAGATAAGTGGCGTACGGTGATAAGCTGCCCGAAGAGGAAAGATAAGTCTTCCAAATCGAGATAACGAGGCCCTATTCCGAGCGTCGCGGAGGCCCGATGGAGGGGTATCGACATTGCACTGCGAGGAGGTGTGAGTGTCCTGCGGTGCAGGAAGAAACAAACGACTCACCTCACTCTCGAAGAACTCGGCGGGGGCAGGGATTGAACGCAGGCTTGCTGGGGGATGTGAGGACGATTTACGATTGAAACGTGTACGGCACATTATCTCTAGTGTGACATGCTAGCGTTCCATTGGCATCAGTCTAACACAACAGAACACAACCCGCGCGCAAAGATACCGCAGCGCGGACGCTTTTGCTGCAGCCGACGTGGAAGAAAAAGTAAAGGCGCAGAAACGCCGGCCCCGCCCCTGTCCAGCCCGGAGAAGACACGGAAGACGAACCCACAGCCCAGCGGAGCGGAAATCTGGCAGCCGTCGGAATCCGGATGCGGTCAACAGTGGCGGATGAGATCTGAGACCCGGGATCGAAACCCGAGCCTCGCAGAATCGGTCACTCAGAGCGACGCGCCACCACAGGTCTTAATTGTCTGGCCAGTGATATACTCGCCTTCGTCGGAGACGAGGAACGAGACCAGCTTCGCGACGTCCTCCGGCTGCTGGATGCGACCCAGCTTGATGTCACGCTTGACTCGCAGCGCCTTGGCGTCTCCAACAGAGATGCCCTCCTGAGAGTGAAATGAGTGGCTGCGAGCAAAGGGGAGGAGACGTGGGACGCACAATACGCGCGAGCTCCCTGTCGATGTGGTCCCACATAGGCGTGTCCACAATGCCAGGGCCGTATGCTATCAATTTGGATGGAGTCGTGTGTGAGATTCAAGTTGCACAAGACACTCACCATTCACGCGAATACCGTACTGAGCCCATTCCTTCGCAGCTGCCTCCGTGAACCCTCGTACAGCGAACTTGGTCGCACCGTATGGGCCAAGGTTCTCCGCGGTGCGGTAGGACGCGATAGAACCAGCACCGACAATGCGTCCGCCGAATCCCTGCTTGACCATCTGCTTCGCAGCAAAGATGTGCGTGTTCATGAGACCGAGCAGGTTGATTCTGACCTCGTTCTCTATGAATCTGTCGCATACATGCGTCAGTTCAGTACCGGATAAGAGCGAGCATGGCTAGCAACTCACTCTGGTGTGCACTCGAGCAACGGCTTCACCTGCGTGACACCCGCGTTCGCGACGCTGACGAACAGCCTTGGGCCGAGCTTGTCCACCGTCTCGGCGATAGCGGACTCGAGCTGCTTTGGCTCGCGCACGTCTGATGCATCGCCCGTTAGCTCACGGGGCGGTTCATGGGAAGGAACGTGCACGACACGAGCTCACCTGCGTGGACGCTGATGGCTTCCCGACCGTAGGACTTGATCTCTGAGAGGACATCGTCGACCTTGGACTGCGCTGCTGGGATGTCTGCGATAGAGACGTCGTAGCCGTCGCGGGCAAGACGGGTCGCGATGGCACGGCCGATGCCCTGACCTGCGCCGGTGACGAAGGCGATACGCTTGAGGGAGGCTTTGACGGGCGACGCGAACGACATGGTGAGCGCTGGGTGAGTCTCGTCCTAGGAGTCGGGGTGGGGAAGTCGCTCGACGACTCGCTACGCGTTGGTTGCGTGCTTTTGAGAGCTGGGAACCCGGGTCTCGACTGTAGGCCGGGCCGTCATCATGAGAATGCGACGCTCTAGCGGGGGCGGTCGTCGCAGTCGGACCGCACGAACTGGCAGAGCGGCGGTCATGGGGGCACAGACGTGAGCACCGTCTTGATGATCCTCGCGACGTAAGTAGGACGCAATAAGGGAATTCCCGCCGGTCGCCTCGGGACGGGCACCCGGTCACACTCGCGGTCGTCACAGACACGTGAACGACGCGGTCACGTTCTCGCTTTAAGGCTGACAAGCGCCGCGCCATTCTCGGCTCGCGTCCTTTGCCAGCTGTCGTCTTCCCCGCGACTGCTTGCTGCATTATTCACGCTACCCACCGCTTCTTCTGCTACCATGAACTCGAGCAGGCTTCGATACAAGCACATCACTCCTTCGAGTCCCGAGGACATCATGGAAGCCTCCATGCAAAGTGGCATGGCTAACGTGCGGAAATACACCAACAGGCAAAGGGCAGATAAGGAGTTTGCCTTGGGAAAATGTACATACTGCGGAAAGGAGGGTGGACCCTCCGTGAAAATCTGTTCTCGTTGCAAGTAAGTAGTCAGCGCCACCGGCTGCTAGGAGCGCGTCTCACTCACTGCCTCTTACTGTGTGTACCAGGGCGGCCAAGTATTGCGATCAGGCATGTCAACTCGCGGACTTCAAGCCACGTCACAAGCGCGAGTGCGCGAACTTCATGAACCCCCCGGAGACCAGCGCTTTCCTCGCCAAGCCCGTGACCAACCAGCCGTACGCTATGCAACCCGTCTTCGCAACCGGACATGTCGATAGCGTCGGCTGCTGGGTCAGCGTAGAAGGGCAGACGGACTGCGAGTGCGTACTTCATTCCATCTGTCGTGTCTCAGTTGGTGCTGACTCTTGTCCACGAAGTCTTGACATGCTAACGAGCGCATTCGGCGAGAACCCCAAAACCAAGGACAGGAAGGAACGCATCGCTGGGGGCGCAGACAAGGGACGCGGGACCATACGTAGGTACAAAGCTGCCGTGCGTAGCCACCTCGGGCTCCGAGTGCTCGTGCAAAACAGGCGTAAAGACAACCAGCCCATCCTGGTATTCGGTGCGCGCATGCAGGTTGTGAGTCACGGCTCAATGACCGTAGCGATGTCGCGAGGGTCTACAATCAGCGACAACGGTGGTGCCTTCGTGGGCGGCAGGTGCGCCCCCAGGAGTGGTCTATGTATGTCCATGTAACTCACATACTTATCACCGTGATAGCGCTACGCGCCTCGCCGCTGGCGTCGCGAAAGACCCCTGGGACAAGGTTCCTCGGCTAGAAATCATCAATGTCAACGGCCAGCACGTAAGTCCCCTAAGCCCTACTCGCGCGATCTCGCACTAACTATCGCGTGTTTCTAACTCCTGTTACAGGTCAGCCCCGACAAGACGCCCCTCCCGAGCAACATCAAAGACGCAACGGACGGCATCGTCGCACTCAAGACGGGTGAATACGCCATCTTCAATGCCCAGTTCCGCGTCGGCGACGGCGACACCATCGCCAAAGACTGGGAAGCCCTCGCCTGCCTCGAGACGTTTCACATCCCCTACGTCATCTGGGACGGCGCGTCCGCGCCCTCAGCCCTCGCGTCGTCGCTCCCTCTGGCCGACACGAACCCCCCAGTGGGCGGCGCGAGGGGCCCCGGACGAGGGCTCACTGCACGGTTCGACCAGGCCGCGGTGCGGGCGTACTACGCGGATTTCATCGAGCGCGGCGAGCAGGCGTATATTGATTCGCACTATCGCGACGTGGGCACGGGAATGGGGGCGGAGAAGTTGCTTCAGATGATGGGGGAGCTCATGCGAGGGGGCGGCGGGGCATAGGCCAGAGCAGTACTAAGGGCATGGTTCGCGTACTCTATACTTCGGCTTCGAGCTCTCTGTGACAATATTGCTGTAAGTACGCACCATCTACCTTCTTGTATTGACATTCCAGGTTCAGCAATATGTTCTTGTTAACATGACTGCATTGAAGAAGCTCGTGGTTCACCATCCTTCATTTGCAGTGGGCTCGTAGCTAAGTACGTCACTCGACGCTGAACTCGATACGAGGCGGCCTGCGTACGTACACGTAAGTAGAACCAGTAGGACCCTGCACAGTGCGGACATGAATGTGGGAAGTTCGTGCCAGAAATCGCTTCAAGTTGCACGGCCCGTCGTATTTTACAGCGCAGACTGCTCGCCACAGCTTTCCCTCCCCTTTGACAAGGTCCACGATGTCCTTTCGACCCGACCCAGCTGACCTCAAACGTCTTCGCGAGTGGGTCTCCGGGCCAGGCGCGCAGAATCTTGCCTTGGCCTTTGCCGCCGAGTTTCAGAGAAGAGACAAGGCCAGGGAGAGGCAGCACAAACGCGTCGTGCACCACCGATGCAGCTACTGCGGCAAAGGAAGCACGGACACACTCCGGGTCTGCTCGCTCTGCAAGTGAGTGGTCCCACACACCGACTGAGGACTCTCGACCGCGACTCCCGATGGCGATCATGGCTAACGGGGGATTTTCTCGCAGGTCCGCGCGTTACTGTGACAGAGAGTGCCAGGTCGCGGACTACAAGACGCGCCACAAAGCTGAATGCGCGGGCTTCGTGCACCCTCCGTTCACCACGTCTTTCTTGACCGAACCCCTAGGCGACGACAAGTACCCCAGGACCCGCTGTTTGCCAAAGGCCATCTGAATGGTGTCGGCTTCTGGGTTTCCGTGAGCAGTTCGGTCGACTGCGCGTGAGTCCTCTTCGTCTCATTGTCAAGCCCGCTGTGTCGACCCCTTAATAACTCTCCGCCTCCACTTCAGCCTCCAGACGCTTGCCAACCCCTTGCGCCCCATCAAAGACCCCCTCGAGTATAATCGCCGTGACATACGAATGCTAGAGGACCCGAATTTGGGAGTGAAATACAAAGCTCGCACGCCTAACCTCCTCACGCTGCAGGTACTCGTGCAGAACAGGCGCAAGGACGGGAAGCCGGTAGTTGTGTTTGGTGCTCGCACGCGAGTGCTGACCTCCGACACTCCTACCGTGACGCAGAACGTACTGAACGGCCGCACGGAGGCAGACCGTATCACTATATTCACTGATGGTGGCCGCGGGGCGTTTGGGTGTGTGTTATGTTTCTTTCCTCCGAGACGCTTCTGACTGGTTCCATGCATTCGCTTGCAGTACGTATGCGTCCATCGCCATAGCGGAAGACATGTTCGACCAGAGTCCCCGTCTGCTCATCACGAATATCAACGGCACCGTGGTGAGTGCTCCAAAGTTTGCTTCCCCTCGTGGTCGGTCGGTAAGACAAACTAACACTGTCGTCCGTTCGATAGCTCAAGGAGGGCGTACCTCTACCCTCAGCGGTGAAGAACGGGCCCCGGGGCATCGTGGCGCTTCACCCTGGCGAGTTTGCCCTCTTGCACATGCAGTTCCGCATCGGCGACGGCGACCTCATCGTCTCAGAGTGGGACGCGCTGTCATGTCTACGTGCGCTCGCCGTCCCTGTTGTCGCTCCATACGACCCTGCGGTCTGCAACACAACATTACTGGACGCCTCGATCTCCCTGAAGACTGATCCTGTCAGTGGGAAGCCGATCGACGAATTGGCTTCTCCCGGGGTCACGGAGGTGCGCCTCCCCTTCGACTTCTACGCTGCGGAGGCGTACTACGAAGACTTGTCAGAGAAGGGCGAGCTGGCCTTCATCAAGAGTCATCGTGGAGAGAAGGAGGCGGAGGCGTGGGCGCGCGAACACGCGGAGATGGCCGAGCATGCCCTTCAGACGATGGAGAACATCAGGAGGCTCGGTCTGCCTGCCGACGAGCTCAATTCGATGTTCGAACTTGCCAGGAACATGGTGTCTGGACGTCGCGACTAAGGAGACACACATTCTGTGCGCTGCGTTGGTGTAGTGCTATATCTTCAGAAGGCATGTCGGGGTTTCTGATTATTGCGTCTTCTTGAATGGGCATATTTACGATTTTGACTAGTTACGGCAGCGGTCCACTGTGACTATCACTCCTCGTCTGAAGAGCTTGACCCTGGCGAGATACCATGCCGGCAGTCTCCTCGTTGCTTGGGCCCGTGTCCATCGAGGCAATCTCATTTCGTGATACATCGTAAGGGAGGATACAGGCGGCGGACGCTAAGTATTATTCAGACAGTCGAGTTGGGGAGGCAGAGCGATGCGAAGCGTAGCGGTCACGAACCTGAAGAGACGTCGGGTCAGTCGGAGTCGCCGTCTGGGATGTCACCAGAAAAGTTGATCCCATTCCCCGCCGTCGCAGTCACCCCGGCAGCTTGGATGGTCTGCCCGTCGACATCGCTAACTTCGGTATCGCCGGCCGCTTGCTTGTCTGCGATCCCTTGCATCTGAGCCGCCACGGAGTAGACCCAGCGATCCTGTTCGTTCTGCTTCATTATGGCATTCGTGTGTTCCTTCCCGTAATGACTCTCCATGTAAGTCTGCTCTCCTCCCCTGAAAGCGTCCAGGTAATACGCGTAGATGGCGGGCACATCGAAGGGAACGACAGTATCCGGTGGCGGCGGCCCGACGTATTGGGGCCCCACGATGGCCTCCGCCGACTTCAGGCGAACCACGTCCGGCACTCCCCGCTCCTTGATCCACGACACACAGTCCGTGGCCGTCTGCCAGACCAGAGTGAGCGCACGAAGGCGGACCAGCGCGTCGACGTCGCTGGTGAACGTGTTGCCATCGCCAACGCGGAACTGGACATGGTAAACGACATATTCGCCATGAGCGAGATAGACAATTCCTTGCGCTTTGTTCAACACAGTCTGCGGAGAATCCGTCGCTCGGAACTATCATAGAACATGCGACTTGGTGAACAGACTGGCCATGCGTGGAAAGAGAGACAAAAGAGGTACGAACCTCAACGCCTGCGACGTTCTTGATCGCCAAACGCGGCAGGTGACACAGAGGGTCTTGAGCAACCCGCAGCGCTGCAACGGTACCCCTGCGACAGGTTTCAGTATCTGAATAGCTATGCGACTATATGCGCACCCTATCTCCTCGTAAGTTGTTATATCCTCAAGGTCGGACTTGACATTGGTGATGTCGTGCGCCTTGCCCGGATTGGTGACGACGCAGGTACGTCCGCCGAAGACGATGATCGACTCCTTGTCCTTACGTCTGTTCTGGACGACCACCACCAACGTGAGCAACGTTGGGCTCGATGCATTGTACTTCCTAGCCACTGAATTATACGCCGTGACCCTGGCGTTGCAAGACTTGCGCCAAGTCTCGGGCGTTGCCCATAGGTCAGTGACGAAGGCCTGGAGGCTGGTAGCAGCGTTCACGGGTCAGCACTGAAACATCATGCGAGAGGATCGAATTAAGCACACCGAACGTCAGGCCGGCCTTCGTGGCTCACCCAGCACCCGACGCCATCGTGACTTCCTCGCGCGAACAAGGGATTCTTCGGGTACGTGGTCTTGTTGCCGGTCCGTCGGGTGAGGAAAGACCGCGTAAGGGGCGGGGTAACGAAGTTGGCGCATTCGCGCTTGTGGCCGGCTTTGTAGTCTGCAAGCTGACACTTGTGGTCGCAGTAGCGAACTGACCTATTTGGTGGAACGTCAACGACCTCGGGACAGCGATAAGAGGACGAACTGACTTGCAGACCGAGCACTGACGAAGCGGCGCGTCGCTCGTCACAGCACAGAAGCTGCACCGACGCAGGGTGCTATGTTCGTATTGCAGTTCGTCCGCGTCGATGTCTCGCATAACTTCTTTGAATGCGCTCATTCGCTTGGCCGTCGTTGCGAACGCCGTCATCGTGAGCGGTCAACGCGTGCAGGAGGAGAGGTGTTGGTCGGAAGGAAAGCACGAAGCTCCCGACAGCTGCGTGAGCTCTGGGCGAGCCCCATGGTTGACAGCTGCAGAGCGTAGAGACTCAGAGAAGACCGCCGACGTCAGTGCCAGTGCTGTGACACAGGATGCACGTGCGTCGTGACCGACGTGTTCCCGTCGCGAGTGGAGGTCGACGTGGTGCTCATAGGCACTGCGCATACACAGTAGAGTACTCTACATGGTACAGCAGTACAGCAGCAGCGAATACTGTCCTTCAGACAATCCAGTCGGAGATTCAGAATATAGCAGTCCACAAGCTGAACTTGCGGCCACGAGTAACGTATGTCGTCGGCTCAGTCAGAGTCGTAATCTGAAGAGTCCGAGGAGTCGCTGTCGGGGACGTCGTCAGCATCATTCGCATCGGTCGCAGTCGCGGTCGCATCCGCATCTTGACCAGTCTGCCCGTCGACATCAGTGACCTCGGTCCCGCCAGCTGCTCTCTCGCCTGCGTAATCTGAGGACTCGTCCGAGGAGTCGCTGTCGGAAGTGTCGGCAGCAGCATCCCCATCGGTCCCAGTCGTACCGGCAGCCAGGACAGTCTGCCCGTCGACATCGCTAACTTCGATATCGCCCGCCACTCGCTCGTCCGCGATCCCCTGCATCTGAGCCGCAACGGCGTAGACCCAGCGATCCTGTTCGTTCTGCTTCATAATGGCCTCGGTGTGTTTCTTGCCGTAGTGGCTCTGGACGTACTTGCGCTCTCCTTCCTTGATCGCGTCCAGGTAATACGCGAAGACGATGGGAAGATCGAAGGGAATGAGGGTCTCCGGAGGCGGCGGCCCCACGTCTTTTGGTGCGGGGCACTCCCTCGGATTGGAGCGTATATGTTCGGCCCGCTCCTGGACCCACGGCACGTAATCCTCGGCCAGCTGCCAAACGAAGCTGAGAGCACGGAGGTGAATGAGCGCGTCGACGTCGGTGCTGCACTTGTTGCCATCTCCAACGCGAAACTGGACATTGTAAACAACATATTCGCCGGGTGCGAGATAGACGATCCCGTGTGGTTCATTCACGACAGTCAGGGGAGGATGATCCGCTTGAAACTACATCACGAAACTTGGTAAAGACTCAAGCCATGCGTTAAGAGGGCAATATAAGAGACACGGACCTCAACGCCTGCGACGTTCTTGATTGCTAACCGTGGACAACGATACAGGGGGTCCTCAGCGACCCGCAGCGCTGCGACGCTGCCTCTGGAATAGGTGGTGTCAGTAACTGCCTCCTGATATATGAGTCACTGTATGCGCACCCCTCCTCCTCATAACTCGTTATATCTTCAAGGTCGGACTTGGCCCGGGTAACGTCGTGATCCGCGCCCGGCTTGGTGACGACGCGGGTACGGCCGGCGAAGACAACAATCGGCTTCTTGTCCTTGCGCCTGTTCTGGACGACGACCGCGAGGGTGAGCAGATTCGGCCTCAAGGCGTTGTACTTTTCAGCCAGAGGAGTATACGACGTGATCCTGCTGCTGTAAGTCTTGCGCCATGTCTCGGGGGTTGCCCATATGTTAGTGGCGAAGGCCTGAAGACTAGCCGCACGGTTCATTAGGGTCATCGGGGTGGCATCATGTAGCAGACTAAAGCATGCCTACCCGAAGTCAGGCCGGCCTTCGTGGCTCACCCAACATCCTACGCCATCGTGGTATCCTTTCGCGAACACGGGATGCTTCGGGTAGATGGTGTCATTGCCAGTAGACTAGGTAAGGAAGGCTCGCGTGAGCGGAGGCGTGACGAAGCGGCCGCATTCGCGCTTGTGGCGAACTCTGTAGTCCTCGAGCTGACACTTCTCGTCGCAGTAGCGAACGGATCTGTTTCGCGGCACGTCAGCGAGATACTCGTCATGGAGACCTGAAGGCGAAAGGGGAAGACAAACTGACTTGCAAACCGAGCATTGACGCAGCGGATCCTCGCTCGTGGCAGCACAGAAGCTGCACAGTCGTTGGGTGACGTGTTCGTACCGCACTTCGTTGCCGTCGATGACTCGCATAGCTTTCTTGAATTTGCTCATTCGGCCGGCCGTCGTCACGAACGGGAAGTACTCCATCGTGAACGTTCAGCGCGTATGGGAGTGGGGGTGGGGATGAGGGTCGAAGGGGAAGCACGCAAGACCCCCGGCAGCTGCGAGAGCTTTGGGGGAGCCCAACGACATCGGTGACAGCTGCAGAAGGTAGATAGAAGACGGCCGACGTCAGTGCTGTGACGCGGATTGCACGTGGGTCGTGACCGACGCGTTCCCGCCGCCCGTGCGCGTGAGTGGCCATCTCAATTGTTGCTTCGTGCATTGATTCAAAGCATTCAAAGGTACAATTGATGCGAAGCTCTCTGCTCATAGAAGCCCCTCGCTAGCCTTCCAGGCATTATAGTAGACTTCGAGCTGATCGAGCAGGCCAGCCTTCCGTGGCTGCCACCCAAGGAGGGCGCGACCGAGGTACGGCCTGACGATCGACGTCGTGCCCAGTGCGACCTCATACACTGTACAAGTCCATATGAGCAACGTATCAAGAGTAGCGCACAGAAGACTCACGATTAGCCGGCTCAGCATAGCGGTAGGGTCCCTTCGCGCCCGAGACCTCGACCAGCCTCTGCAGCACCGCATCCACGCTCTCGGTAACATCGTTCGCAGCATCGAACGTCTTCCCGCACGCAATCGCAGCCTTCTCCGCCACCAGCACGTACAGCTCCGCGAGGTCGTCCGCATGGATCAGCGCAAATCGCCCGCCCGGCCTCCCGGCCCACACGACCTCGCCCGCGTGCGCGCCCTTGAACAGCGGCGTGAACAGCGAGCCCGAGCGGCCGTACAGCAGCGCCGGGCGGACGACGATGCCGTTCAGGTGCGGGTTCGCGACGACGCGCTGCTCCTGCGCCGGGCGCCATGCGACGAGTTCGGCCGGGTGTGTGAGCGGGGTCGTGTCTGTGACGACCTCGGCGCGGTTCTCGCCGTGGACCCAGGTGCCGGAGGTGTAGATGTACGTGAGCTTCGCGGCGTGCGAAGGGCGGTGCGCCTGTACGGCCGCGACGGTCGCGGAGAGGAGGTGGTCGGAGAGCTCTTTGAGGTCCGTTCCCCCTGCTGCGTCGATGATCACGTCGAGGGTGCCTACGAGAGATGGGAGGTAAGAAGCAGTGTCTTTCACATCCGCAATGACTGGGGTGACTACACGAGGATCGAGTGAGTGAAGTAGATAGCAGCAGTTTGGAAAGATACTCACTCTCTTCGGCTACCAGCTGCTTCGCCTTGGCGGCCGAGCGAGTCTGCCCGTAGACGACATGTCCTGCGCGGACAAATGCCTGTGCGGCGGGCAGACCAATGAATCCAGTTGCGCTGCACGACAGCTCAGCTCTTGAACCGGCACTTTGATGAAGACAAGTCGCTCACCCAAGAATGAGGACCTGCATTGGTTCAATTTCCTCTGTGTTGTTAGAGAGTGATGACTACCGATGCTGGTGGATGTTGTCCTCTGAGAGCAGCATCACGACCCCATATATACCACTTAGAACGTGGCTCGGGCATGTAGGTGTTTTACGAAGCCACCCAGATAACTCGTCACAACTTCGCCGCAGTGGGTCAACGAGTTTTCGAAGTGGCCAAGAGACAAATTCATGGGACCCACATCCATCCCACACAACGCACACCTGCCAGCGTGTGTGCACACACTCCCCGTGGGCCACCGGACAATACGATACCTCCGGCGACGCAGTGGGTCAACGCATCCACCTTCTCCATGCACGGAATAACAAATGCGCTGACTCACCTCGCAGCCGACAGCAGACACACGTAGGAGGATCCCCGCAGACTCCGACCGGGCAGGCAGAACGATGACTTCAACTGCAACCTCAATTTCGACTTCACTGAGCTGCACCTGTATGGAGACAACAGCGGCTTCCGGTGCGGTTCGGCGCCATTAGCCAACAATAACTAGAGCAAAGGGCACAAATATATGTAATTCGATCGGGCGAGCGGGTGGGCAGTGGGGTATGGACACTATAGCGGGACTCGCAGCGCATGGCGCCGACGACGCGCGGCCGGCCAGTCGCGTCGTCCCATGGGGGCGCGCACTGAGCTACATGTACATCTGTACATCCAGCATGGGCGGAAGGGCAGAACGAAGGAGAATGTCGAGGACAAGAAATGGATAGGAGACGGAGGGAGAGAAGGGGGAAAGGGTGCGAGACTGACAACACATCAAGCCTGCCGGTCATGGAAGGTGAGGGTATCGGGTAGTGCTACATTGGAGCGTTGAGCTGAGGATGAAGCTCAGTGGTGGAGGGCAGACAGGTGACGCGCATGGCTGCGCTTCGCCTTGGCGTCTCGCTTCTTCTTGCTGCCGCCACGCTTGCGGCTTTGTGTGCTGAGGTCAGTAAAGCGCACTTGCGAGGGAAGAAACTGAACGTACCAGGCAGCCGTCGAGCTAGTGGAGCTTGCGGACGAGGTAGTGGATGACTGGGCAGGTTCGGCAGCAGGAGATGACGACGGTTCAGGAACATAGGAAGAAGCCGGCTCAACAGCTTGGGAAGAAGCCGCTTCGACATAGGTGGTCGCCGCGGCAGCATTGCTCGAAGCCGCAGATGCGTAAGTGGTTGGGGCCGAGGCGGGCGTCGTTACGGTGAATGATGCCTGAGAGGCGATAACGCCGTCAAAGAAGACGTCGTGCTGGGCTCCATCGCTGAAGCCGTAGAGGTCGTTGTAGTACGGCGCCTCATAGGTGCCCTCGAACATCTGCCCCGAGTCGCGTGAGATGGGAGGAAGAGAAAAGCTGCGAGGTCACTGACGTTGTTCCCCTGCGTCTGGTACCAGTACATGGGCAACTTGGCGCCGACAGTGCAGTTACCGGGAGTAGCGTTGGGACGACCGTTGTCGGGATCCGCACCACATCTGGAAGTGGCAATGAGCATCGCACGACCCGACAAGGCGCCAGAACTCACCGGCGAGGGAGAGCGGGCTTGCCAATGGGCTGCACGCCAACATCTCCGGTAACCTTACACTTGTAGGCGTTCATGTACACTGTAGCGCGTCAGCATGGACACGCAGAGCACCTGGGCGACGACGTACTTTGCTCAGATCCGCTATCAATCTGTTGGACTTAACGTCAGTCTTGACCGCGAAGGTGGACGATGTATGTGCATACCGAGTGGATCCAGAACCAAGCGCAGTGGCAACCCTCCTCGGGACAAGCGGGCAACTTGGGGACCTCGAACTCCGTGTTCAGATACCAGACGCACGTATGGTTGACGGAGAAGACGGTAAAGTCCTCAGGCTTCAACGCGTTGACGTCCGACTGATATGCGATAGCGAGCGCGCAGCCCTTGACGTCGTCGAGACCGGTAGCGTGGATGGCAGATGGCTGCGCTCCGGGGCATGCGAAGTTGCTACCAAATCCAACGTCGCCGCTACAGGAAAAGTGCGGGTTTGATGCAGCTCTCTGGAAGAACAGGAAGATCGGACTTACCCCTGCGAGGTGGGGTACCAGCTCGTAGCACCCTTGTCGCAGGAAATCTCCGCGTTGATCTTGCCGCCAGCCGGGAGTTCCAGGAAGTCGCCGGCGTTGGGAGGATAGTCCTTGTGACCGTGCTGATACCGGAGTTCAGAAAATCGCTCCGGAACACACAACAAATTACTCACCAGCCACCATTGGTCGAAGTTCATGTTGTACAACGGGACTTGGGGACGGTTGTCGTAGGAGAAGGTGTTGTCGGTGACATTGAATCCGTACATGGAGTTGTGCCACATGCCTGCGGGAAATTGAGCGTCCGGCAACACGACGCATTATGAGTTGAATCTCACAAGCATGAGCTGACACCGTGGACACAAGTCCGGCGAGAGCGACGAAGACAGGGACAGCGGAGATCATGCTGGCCTCGGATGAAAGAGCGTCGGTATAAGGAATGGCAGGGCCCGCGCAGGGCGAGGGAGAGGGCGAGCGGGAGGAGAGGGAGGAGGCGGAAGAAGGGCTTGAAGTCGGGCGGACGAACGGGGGCAGCCGCAGTTAAGAGCCCCGACTTATCTTTTCCGAATATCGTTAATTGATCGTCCAGTCTACCGGCTCGGCTGTACGGGAGTTAGAATAGACGGGCAATTGCCTTGAACACCGTGATGACGGCATAAGCTTGAGGCGCATATCGCCCCCATGGTTACCACCGTATACCACGTCAAAAATGCCTCGATGCCAGCCTCCGCCCATATGCCACGCACTCACGACGGCGATGTTCGCCTCGTCCCACTTCGCAATACTGGATCATCCTGGACAGGTCGCGCCGGACTGTCGCGCCCGCCCTTGTTGTCTCACACACATGCCTGGATGGCGCGCGCAACCCGAAGCGAGCCTGGCGAAGTTGCGAGGGCGGTAAGTACGCGAGCCTCGAGGCGCGGATGTGGCTCGGCATGGCTCGGCGACACATAGTAACTGTCAGTACTTATATGTTAAATGCATGCATACTTATCGATGGAAGCCGGGGGTCTTCTCAGTCCAACGGCGAAGACCCATAGTGCAGCAACGTGCACTTCAGAGCTCCGCAGGAATCAAGTTGGCAATGGGCATTGGCCCACCGCGCAAGATCGTGCCAAGCAGCATGGAAGGAGCCCAAGAGGCGATGGCGTTGTCAGGCACGTCCTGCGGCCCTCTATATATACACTATTTCTGGAGGCAGAGCGACTCGGTTCGATCTTCGACTTGAAGTACGAGCAGCATCAGGTGAACCTTTGGGTCATTCGCCGAGGACAATTCATCAGACCCGTGAATTTCTCAAGGCTGGCCCGACACTGGCGAGCGGTTGGAAGTAAGGCAGAAGACTAGTACTTGTACTACTACATAGACAGCTGTCCGCCTCGTTATAAAGGCGAGCTCGACTGATCCAAGTATTCACAGAGCTTAGCTTCAAGCTACTTACTACAAAGGTACCCGGATTGATCCGGGTGAATACCTGACAAATAAGACGAAACAAGACAAGATATCGCGGTCTTTCTCTCCATCAACTCCCCCGCGATATTTACCTCCAAATTCCAGCTCAAAGCTCCCTCGCCCAAATATCCTCGCTTCGGTGAGCTAAATTCCATATTTCATCTCCTCATCCACGACGATCCCACTTCGAAAGAACGATGTACGCTGACTTCCTCGATGTTGTGCAGCACGTCAGCACAGCGAGGCAAAACGACTCCTTCCGATGGCCGACGCAAATCCCATGCACAGTCTCACCAGCACCCTGGCGTCGCAGCCGATGAGCCAGGGCTCCCCCGAGCAGCAACACGCCCACCCCCAGCACATCCCCAACCCCGCTGAGCTCCAAAACCACCAGAGCGTCATGCAATTGGGTGCCCCGCCCCCTTCGCAGCCTCCTCTCGACGGCGCGAACCCGAATCCTGAGGTCCCTGTCAAGCGGAAACCTGGACGGCCGAAAGGCAGCGGTAAGAAGCCAGTCGACCCGAATGCGCCCCCTAAAGTCAAGCGGCCTGTTGGTCGGCCGCGTAAGGATGGTCTTCCCGCTGGCTCTGTCGGTCCCAGACGTCCAAGTCGTCCGCGGAAGCGTCCTCCAGGGACGTATGCAAGCGGTGCGCCGGGTGGTCCGTCTGGGGTGTTCCCTTATGGGGTGAGTATCGGTCTCTGCTTTACATATCCCCCCTATCAGCCTTGTGGGTCGAGACGTTCGGCCTGTGAGCTGCTCGCAGCATTTCTGCCCGCATACGACTTCCCCTTCGACCTCACTCACTCTGGAGATGGCATGCTGACCATGTATCTTCTTGCAGACCCCATTCTTGGGCGACCCTGCGTGGGGATCTGCCTCCGCGCCGCCCATGGGAATACGCCCCGGCCGCCCTCCCATGTTCCCGATTGATCCCAGCCTCGAAGGTGATGACTGGGGAGAGATGTCGAGGACCCGCCCCGACCGCTTCCTGCATGCGCTCGTATCTGCGTTAGAGGCTCCCAACCCCGTATCCGGCGCTGGGCCTAGCGTGGAAGAGGCATTCCGGTCACACCTCATCTCGCTCGCTCCCAACAGCAAGAACACCGCGCCTTCCATCCCGATCCCGACTTTGTACTCCATCCTGAAAACTTTCTGGCTCCCATCATCGCCGGTATACTTCTCATTGACAGCATCGGCATCAACTGCCCGCACGCCATCAGAACATCGGTTCCTGTACTGGGACCCGCAGCCACTTGTATTCAACGGCCTTTCCTGCCCAGCCTGTACCGCGCCGCTCGCCAACCGCGGTCGCATCAGCTCCGGTCCTATCAAGGTGTACGACCTCGGGAAGCCATTCTTCGTGATTGGCTGCGAGTACGTCTGCACGAGCTCGATGTGTCTCGCGGCGGCAGGTTCTCAGGGCCGTAAATTCGCTAGCACCGATGCATCCATACTCCGCGCCCTACCAGCGAAATTGAAAGACGAGTTCCCTGCGCTACTCCTTCAAGGCAACCCCGACCTTGGCAGCGGGCCGGAGATATGGAACTGGCATGGCATGGGCGTGTCGACGTCTCTGTGGAACATGGTCCGTGCGAGCCTGCGCGCCGGGCTTCGCAAGGAGGCGATTCTCGACATCGTGCGCTCGATTCAGGTTGGCGTGCCCGACTTCGACTATACCGCATACACCGCATACAAGCAGGAGGAGGAGGAAGCCGCTCATGGTGAGGAGGAGGAAGAGGAGGAAAACCAGGACGTGCAGCAGGTTGAGGGCGACCTAGAGAAGGACGTAAGTGGCCGGTCCTTCTAGTGTTTGCCCCTCCAACCGAACCCCTTTCCCTGCGTGATCAGAAGTCGAACGAGGAGTTTCATGAAGCATGGAACGCCAACAGCGGCATGGCGGGCGGACACGGGCCTGCGCCGCCGATGCCAGAAGCAGGGCCGAGCAATGCCCCGGAGCCCGCTGCCAACGGGCAACCCAGTGCGAGCGCGCCGCCCCAGTCCCAGCACCCTCCACCCCACCCTCCACCCCACTATGCGTACGCGCCGCCGCCGCCGCCGGGCCCTTACCAACCGTACCCTTATCCTTATCCTTACTGGAACCAGCCCCAAGAGCAGCCGGCTTCGCTCAAGCGTACGTTCTCCATCATTGATGGTACGCCGGAGCCCGGCGCGTCAGAGCCCATGCAAAAGCGCATCAGGCACTGCTGCAAGTGCGGGTCGAACGAGTGCAAGGGCAAGGGGGGACGTGCGTTCTGCAACAACCCGTGTCAGGACTGCGGAAAGTTGGATTGCAAGGGGCGGAACAGCAAGCGGCCGGACAGGACGTGTGCGGATGCGTGGCCGTAGGTACGGCATGCTACTGGGGGGCGAGCTGGAGTCGTAGGACATCACTTTAATCCTGCCGCACGGCCTTTGAACGCGTAAGACTCAGAGTGTTGGCACTTATATGTCGCCTGGAGTATTTATCGCGGTATTCGTTATGTTGCGAATTCCAAGCTTTTGGTACTTAATGCAGTCATCTGTTGTATTGTTAGCTGCGTTAGTTTCGCGTTTATTGGGGAGGAAATAGGTGACAGAAGGCCGGGATAGTCGGGACGCGACGCGTCCATGACGTCAGCCATCTGGGTGCAGTGGGGATGCTTGTGCGCGCGTCAGGGCATACAAAAGCCTCCGCTGCGTCTACACTGCTCCTCTCCTCCTGCCTCATTCCTTCTCCACGCCCTCTCACCATGAACAGTCTCGTCACCTCTGCCGGCAAAAAGCTCTTCGAGCGCAATCTCAAGGACTACGCGCCCCAGGACCCGCTCTATGAGACGTACACGGACAAGAAGGGACGGCAGCGCAGACGGAAGGTTGGTGGCGCCGAGTTTCGCTGAGGTGTGGCGCGTGTTTCCTGACATGGGTGTGGTTGCAGAGGGAGACACCTCCTGGGCTATCTGCGCGCGATGCGAAGATTCTGAAGTCCGTGCAGAGGCGTGCGCATTATCTGGACAAAGGGTTCCACATGTGTGGCATGCGGTTTGGGTGGACGTTCTTGATTGGTATGTCCTACTACTCCTTGCGCTTGTTGGCCGACATTCATTGATCTCGACCCCCTCGGTAGGCATCATCCCCGGTGCTGGAGATGCTGCTGATGCCGCATTAAATTATCTCCTCGTCGTGCGCAAGGCAAAGCAAGCCGAGTATGTCCCGCCACAGTCTGCGCTACACAACGATCACTGACAGGAGCATCCCAGGATTCCTGGCTGGCTGTTGCGCCAGATGCTCCTCAATAACGCCATCTCGGCCGTAGTCGGGTTCGTGCCCTTCATCGGCGACGTCGTCCTCGCCATGTACAAGGCCAACTCCCGTAACGCTGCGCTCCTCGAAGAGTTCCTGCGGATTCGCGGGGAAGAGTACCTCAAGGCCACGCAGCAACGCGTGGAGGATCCCGAGACCGTTCGCCCGGGAGCGGGGCGGGAGCCGGAGGAGGTCGTGCCCGGCAAGAAGCCCGAGCGCAGCCAGAGCGGTCTCAGCACAGCGACCGGCTGGTTCAGGAGGGGCAGCAAGGGCAGCAAGCAGGCGAAGCAGAAGGCCGTCACGACCGGTACTCCACCTGTTCCTTCGCCTGAGCGCGGACGATTCGTCGAAGACGTACCCTCGACCGCTGCCGAGGGTAGCAAGCACAGATAGCCACGGATAGAGGACATGCGAGTCATGACCATGGACTTACTCCCGGGACTCGGAACGTTCACTATGTACTCTACGGTATAGGATACCCGCCCTTGCGATCATTTGCTTACGGCCGTAGTGTAGTGCAGTCACCTACCATATTATTATATCCTCCTGAACTTTCATGCTGTGCAGAGGTTCCTGTCACTGTTGTACATCGACAAGAACAGACAGTACTATTTGCGAACGGCAGGTCCATGCATCATGATTGTTCGGTGCATAGTGCGCATGTGAAGTCACAAAGCAGCGGTCTCAGAAGCAGTACTGCTCGACAAGCACGCGATCCTTCCCGTCGACATCGATGTGCATGTTGGTGATACCGAGCCCCATGGGGCCACGGAAATAGCCCTGCGCATCGTCCGCCCAGACGGGCGCACCGGGCGTCCGACGGAGGTTGGGCGGGAAGACGTGGCGGGGAGTGAGGGCTGGGTCGCCGTGGGTGACGAAACTGTGTCCGCGGCCCATCGTGTTGCGCGCGGGGCCGTACCAGGGACGGGTAGCAGGGGCGGCGGACTCGAAGCTGGGAGTGGGCAGGAGGCTCGGCGACGGAGCATCAGGGAAGTACTGCCCGGTGGGGATAGGGAGCGGAAGGGGTGTGCAGTTGACGGGGGACGCGAGGCTGGTGTCCGTGTCCGTCGTAGTGCTGGCGCTGCTAGTACAGGGAGTGGAGGGGTAGGACAGCGAGGAGGGGGTAGAGGCCCTGCTCGAGGGGAACGAGCCTGCGACGGCGCGGGTGCTGCGCTGCGTGATGCCGGAGGGGTGGCCGTGGCCGAGTGACTCGCGGATTCGGCGGCTGTAGGTGCGACGTTGGGCACGCAGCAGGACGTGCTCGAGATCGGCCTTGTTGGGGCGGCACGTGGGGTGCGCGCCCTTGACGGTCGACGTCGTGGAGGGCGCAGGGATGAAGGTGGAGGTGATGCCCGGACCAGCCAGGGTGGATGCGGTAGGGTGAACAAAGGTGGTGTCCATGATGGGCAGGTAGTAAGAGCTGAAGCGGGGTGTAATGCAAGTGGAGGTTGGTGTGTGGTTGTGAGATGTGTACGGTGATGGGGACTTGGCGGTGTTGGGGCTCTCTTCTTATGCTGTTGAGCGAAGACCCGACGGCGCCGCAGGGTAAGCAACCCTGTGAGTGAGCCGATGCTGTATCCGCACTTACCGACCTACCGTATTCTACCCGCGGCGGCCACCGTGCAGGTGTTCACGATAGTGCAAGTCGCCGCGGCGGATGGAATCGCCACATTAGGATGGAGTGGGGTGGGCCAATTGCGATATGATCTACACGGGAGGGAAAGGTTAGGCTCGTGTCTCGGTTCCGTTGCGAATGGGCCTACCCCTTGCGTGGATAATCTTACAGCTCGACGAGGGCCTGCAGTCCGATTCGAATTGAGACCACGCCATTATTAGGGCGCAGTCAATATGGCATGAATCAGCAGCGGCCAGCCCGATTACGAATAGTCCTGTGAGTGACATCCTTTAGAGTGCGAAGCTTGCAGTACCGGTAGTAACAAACGCGTACGTTCCGGGACTCACCATGACATAGAGCCGGAACTGTCAGCGTGCGTATTCTGCAAGTAGCATGCATCAAATATGGGGTATACCTGCCACTCCGACCTATCCTATCCGTAGGCATGTCAGTAGGAGGATACAGATATCTCTCTCCTACCTTGCCGCCTTGGATCTGGTGAGCAAATACGAACGCAGAGGAAGAATATCGGATCCGAACGCACCTGCAGATCTGCGCTCCGGCCCCCTTCCCCCAGAGTTGAACTTCTTGCATTTTCCTATATGTAATATGGGTGATCCGAGTCGTACAGATAAATTACACGTATGTTACAGGTAGCTGTACAGTCCCGGGATGTGCGATCCGTTGGTATCATGTACGTAGCAAAGCGAACTTCTTCCGAGAGGATATCAGGTATAAGCGGGGCGTGTGCCATGGCACCTCGAACAGTCATAATCATAGCGGGTGGATAGCATCGACGACGCACCATTAACAGTCCGAACAGACAGAAACCCCATCCATATCTCATCCGATATAGAGGAGGGCGAGAACACGGTAGAGCAGCCCGGGACTCCCCACCGGTTACCGTGGCCAAAGCGCCTCCATCTCGTCATCCACGCTCTATCACATCCATAGCGGAGTCGAGCAACACCTTCGGCAGGAGGAGCATCCTGCTCTCTAACGCATCCCCTTCCGCACCGGTTTCCGAGAAGCCACTGTTCCGCGTATCTCGCCGCGTCACGCACCGAAGCCCAAGCTCCGTCGTGCACAAGACCTTTCCCGAGTCCGGCGTGCCATTCGCCCGCCCGTTACCATTCGCCAGGGCGCCGTTCCCGTTTGCATGGCCATTTGGATGACTGTAGTGGCCATCGGCGAAGGCGGAGAGCTGGGATGCGTGGTCATCGCCCTCGTATTCGCCTTCGCGCATCTTGTTCAGCATGCGGCCGGGCTCGAACGGCACCCCTGCATCGACGATGAGGACCTCGAAGGTCGTGGACAGGATCTCTTCGCGGGTCACGCGGGCCAGCTTGTACACCGCCTCAGCAATCCGCCGCAGTGTCGCATTCAGGGACGAGTCCGAAGGCGTAGGGGCGTTACTGGACCCACAAAGAGCGAAAACGGCTGTCGACCAACGAAACATGGCGGTGACGAGCTCTGTGACAGCATAATCTTCTAGGCCAGGGTAGAGTGTACGTATTGAACGATGAGTGAGGGCGCGCCACCTCGATGAGGTCGCTTGTGGCTCTGAAGACGTGAATCGAGGTTGCTCAAATGGTGTTCTTCACGCGGTGAGACATGATGACGTACCGGAGGTCTGCATGTGAACGAGTATGCGCGAGAGAAGGGCGTCCAACTTGGAGGGAAAGCCAACACAGAATAAAGATAGGGAACGAGCACAGCAAGTGGCGATGCTCGCCTGCAAAGCAAGTTGAACAAGGATGGGGTCCTGTGTATGATCACGAAGTGCGAGGATGTGAGAGAAAGCTGGGCCAAGCCACGGTGTGGAGTTCTCCTGGTCCGGAGTGACCTTGGTCTTCATACGCTTTGTAAATGAGCAGGACTCCGTGGCGGCGGCGGCGAACTGATTAATCTCTGCGTTGAGGTCATCCACCGCTTGGATGATTTGCGCACCAGACCAGCTATCTGTCTTTGTCAGGAAGACATCCAGGCTGCGTGTACGCGCAAAGTGCTCAGCCTCGAGGGTCATCGAGGGTCCGACGGGTAAGGGGGGAGCTCGTCCGAGCGGCGCGCCATCTTTCTGCTTCTGCTCCTGTCACGACGCCTCTGGTGCCGGCCGTGCCCCACATCGTCCCCTCCTCCGACGTGAGACCTCTCTCTGCTGACACTCCTGCTCTTCGCCCGCACCTCGTCGCGCTCGGCGATTGCTCGATCGCGCTCCGCCCGGAGGTTCTCGATCTCCCGGTCCTTCAAGCGCAACGCATCCTGCATCTCGCGGAGCGTCCTCTCCAGCGTCTTGTATCGCTCCGCGAGCTTCATGAGCTCGGTCTGGACGTGCGTCCGTGCTGCGTCGCGGTGCGCCAGCACGTTATCGAGTGTGAGGGAGAGTGAAGAGTGAGGCGGTGTGCGGGCAGACGCGGGCGCGGTGTGGCAGCCGGGTGGTGGATGTGAGTTGCGTTCACGGCGCTCAGCGGTGGCCAGCTTCAGGCGGAGGGCGCTGCACTCGCGTGTGAGTTTGGCGATGGGGTCTAGGACGGGCGTGAGCTCGTCGGAGTCGAACCTGGTCCGGAGACGAGGGGTAGCGACGACGGGGCCACGGAGCGAGTAGAACTCGACGGTGCTGTCTGTAGAAACCTGGAGACGCATCATGAGGGGTCAGCGGGGAACACAGGACATCTGACTCACGACGCAAGGCCTATAAAGAGCGAGATAAACGCAGGTTTGCGAAGGTCGTGGTAGGCGGTGTGGAACCAGGTGGCGGCGTGAACTCGGAGATCTTCAACGTTCTGAACGCGTGTCATCTCGGCGCCTGGTATGGCCATTCCACCTTGTCTCTCGACGCCCACCATCGCCACTACGACTGTTCTTGCTTGCGATGTTGACCATTTTGCAACTCCTTTAACCATCCTAGCTGTGACTATGAGAATCTTGACTGTCGGTTCTGTAGATCCGGGGACGTCGTGGTACACGCAGGTTCTGCTAACGGCATGGTTATCCAGCGTGGCCGCAGGCTTCCCGGATCTTGTGGATTGTGATCAAGAAGCTTGCAAGCATCAACCTAGACGCAGCAATGAACGTGCGTGAAGGGCTTTAAAGGACAATACTGCGTGAAGGAGGAGGATCTGGTAGCTGGAATGCGTCTACTGGCCTCCTGTGACGTATAGTACGATTTAACTCGCATGCATTTCACACATCTGATCGATGTCCCGTGGTGTACCTGACGTCGGCGTTCTGCGTAGTTGACGAAGAGATGCATGAACTGGTCTTCACGAGGGTGGTTGTACACAAGTGACATTTGATTGCAGGATGCCCTCATCCATTGTGGCAGGATTACTGGGTACGAACCTTTGCTACAAGCTGATCCAACATTACTGTCACGGTCCCGGCATTGACCCTCCATCGCGACGCTAGCGGGGTGTGCACACTACGCTGTACACCGATGCTCCTACCTTCCTATATTTTCTCCTGGACATTGAGCTTCTCGACGTGCTCCACGCAGAGGACCGGTCTTCCGACGATGAGATACGTCCAAGCTGCAGCAGTGCGATATTTTTCCGCCACTAGACTAGTTCACCGCGCAGGAGGATCGCCGCCGCTCGTCCCAAGCTACCTCTTCCGCGTTATTGGAGGTTAAGTACTGACGGGCGCTACGCCACGACCGCGTTGTGGAGGCGTGTTCCTGACGTAAGCACCCCGGAGTGGGCGACTATCGCCAAAAGGACATCTCTGCGCGCACGGTGAACATCATGGCAGCATGCCTCGTGGTACTTACTTTATTCTCTCCCCCACCGGGGCACCATATAACCTCCGAGCTCTGCCCCGAGCTGCCGGTCTATCTACATATCACCTTCACCTCTTCCCGGCCGCAATAGCTCGCCCTCGCGATCGCGCACCATGAAGCCCGCCTCGGGTACCCGCAAGCCCTACATCGGCAACACTCGCAGTCTGGTACTTGCACTCGACGTCGGGACGACATTTAGCGGGGTCTCCTACGCCATTCTAGAGCCTGGAGAAGTTCCCAAGATACACGGAGTCACTCGGTATGTGCCCCGCGCCGTGATATACTTACATCGCCAGTGCTCAAGCTGCGTACAAGATTCCCGGGACAAGAACATGTTGCAGGCAACTCCAAGATACCCTCTATCATGTACTACGACCAGAATGGAGAGCTCAAAGCGGCTGGCGCAGAGGCGGAGAGTGCCTCCACGGCCGCGCTGGCGGAGGATGAAGGCTGGATGAAGGCCGAGCTGTACGTCCGCACGCATTTCCTATTGTTCTCTTTCTCACATGCGCGCAGGTTCAAGTTGCGGCTAAGACCGAAAACGATGAAGCTCAAGATGAACGGCATGCGCCTCGCCCCGCTTCCGCACGGCAAGACCGCCGTAGACGTCTTCGGCGACTTCCTCTCCTACCTCTTCCGCTGTACGCGTTCCTTCATCATTGACACCCACGCGAATGGACATGCGCTTTGGCGCGCAGTCGAGCACGACATCCAGTTTGTGCTCAGCCATCCGAACGGCTGGGAGGGCGCGCAGCAGTCGAAAATGCGGAGGGCCGCGGCGTATGGAGGCTTGATACCCGACACAGACGAGGGGAGGGCGCGGATACGCTTTGTGACGGAGGGCGAGGCGAGTTTGCATGCGTGCGTCCTGAACGGACTCGCCGCGGACGTACTGCAGAATCCGTCTGGACACGGCTTCATTGTGGCGGACGCCGGTGGAGGTACACTGGACATCAGTTCCTATGCCATACGTGGTACATCACCGCTAGTCATCGAAGAGATAGCGCCCCCGGACTGTGAGTCTCTGTCCTACGCGCCTAGGGTCGTGCTAACATAGCTGCAGGCGTTTTCGCTGGTTCCGTCTTCGTCAGCCGGAGAGCGCGCGCATTCCTTGGAGGTGGGCTGGTGCTGGCTCAGGACGATGGACGAGGCTAACATGCACGACAGAGAAGCTGAAGAACTCGAAGTACGGCACCTCCGATTCGCTTGACCACATCACGAAACGGTTCGACGAGACAACGAAGCGGTTGTTCCGCGACAGCAAGGAGCTGCAGTTTGTGCCCTTTGGTTCACCTCTGGACAAGGACCTGACCGTCGGCATCCGTGGCGGGCAGCTCAAGCTCACAGGGTGAGTTCGGCAGTCGAGTCCATTGACCACCGGTCCTGATGCTATCCTCGCTAGAGCTGAAGTCGCTGCGCTCTTCGAGCCTTCCATCGAGTCTGCAGTGCTCTCTATCAAGTCTCAGATAGACTCGTCTGGCGGCGCCGTCAAGTCAGTATGGCTGGTAGGCGGCTTCGCGGCCAGCCCGTGGCTCTTCAGCCAGCTGCAAGAACGCCTGTCCCGCTATCGCGTAACTGTCAGCAGACCGGACACGCAAACGTGCGTACGTCCAAATGACCTCCAGAGCGTTAGCTAACAGCTTCACAGGTCGAAGGCTGTGGCGGACGGCGCGATCGGCTTCTACTGTGACCACCACGTCTCCGCACGTGTCTCGAAGTTTATGTACGGCGTGGAGTACCTGCGCGAGTTCGACCCAAAAGACGAGGAGCACAACGCGCGCAAGCATCGCTTGTTCGAGATGCCATCCGGACCGAGGTTGCTCCCCGACGCGTTCGACTGCATCCTCGCCCGCGGCGTCAAGGTGAAGGAGTCGAACGTGTTCAGCAGGAAGTACTGCACGGAAGTCACCAACCTCTCGACGCTGTCTGTCTTCGAGGTCGAGATCTGGTGCTACCGTGGCGGCGACACAATCCCGAAGTGGATCCACAGGTCCTCGGAAGTATTCTCCACGCTTTGCTACGTGCGTGCAGACTTGTCTCCCCTGGCAGGCAGTGCGACGGCGAAGTCGGGTCGGGGTGGCAAGACGTACTGGACGATCGTCTTCAGCATCGAGATACACTTTGGCCTGACGGAGTTCAAAGCCCGTATCAAGTGGAATGACAACGTATGTCATGCACCTTCCTGCGTCTTGTTTCTGAGTTGACATCCTGCTTCGAATACAGGGCAAAACGAGATAGTATGTCTGTTGAATGTTTATCCTTTAGATATTTATACTGACATGTGCTTCACAGCGGCCCTGCCTCCATCGTCTATAACGAGAGCGGACATCGTGTAGAGGAAGACGAGCCCGACAGCTCCCCCGAGGACAACGTCACCGTTCTCTCCTCGCCATCCGATCGCGGCCCTTCACGCTCCGTCTCCCAACCTCCGTCCCGGGACCCTAGCATGCGCAGTGGGCGGCCATCAACGCATGCCTCTCCCCGTCTGCCTATAGCAGAGCCCCCGGTGGTGAACTCTCGCGGATTCGAGGTGGAACGCACCCGCACGACATCCACATCGTCCGGTCACTCGAAGGGCAAGTCGCGCGATATCTCGGCGAGTGGCGTGCAGACTCCTCGTTCAGGACCGCCTATGCCGGAGCCGATGCTTTCTAGTGACCGCTCCGTCAACGTGTCTGGCCGTTCCGCCGAATCTGGTCGCAGTGGCAGTACCCGCCTCGCGGAGCAGCTCAACTCCATCTGGGGCGCTAAAGCATCGAGCGTGTCTTCTCCGCTTGCGGAGAACCCACCTTACAATGCATACTCGCATGCGCCATCGCGACACGAGTCGATACCACCGGCTGCGCAAGAGCAGTATCTCCCCCCATCCATGTCGAAGCAGCCGACCCCTCCGACCGCGTCCAGTATGCAGACGCCAATCGTGACGCCTCCGCCCTTGGGCTCGATGGAACCACCGATACCTCGACCTCCCTCCGAACTCGAGTACGCTACCGTCCCGCCATCCAAGGCCCCCACTCCTCCCCCGTTGAGCCCGTCACGCCGACGAGGGCAACTCCTGCCACATCGAAGATTCCCACGCCCACACAGGCGGCGACCCCGACATGGGGATCCCAAGCACCAACGCCTGCTGCACCGGCAACACCGACATGGGGATCCAAGGCGAACTCAAAGGCGAACTCAAAGGCAAACTCAAAGGCGAACTCGAAGGCGAACTCGAAGGCAGCTACTCCGAAGGGGCGTTCCAAGGCTGCAACGCCCCGTGCCATGACCCCGCCTCCCGAAACGGAGTTCGAGACCTCTCCCGCCCCGTTCGAACATGTCCCCGAACCCGCGGCACCTCCAGAGTCCGAGCCCTCCCACGATTCCGTCCATGATCCTCCTCCTCCGGCATCTGCGTTGTTCGGAGAGGTGCCTCCGATCATCTATCCGGCGGCCGGCGGGAGCGAGGATGCGGTCATTCCTCCTCTGCCGGGTGACATGCCCGGAGAGATGCCGCCAGACGCGCCGCCTCCTGCTGGTGTCATGTCGCCCATGGCCGAGCTGTGGAACAGCCCTGCGCCCGAGACCAACGACGCAGCACCGACGAGCACGGGCCTCTTCTCAAGCTTCTTGTCCGGCCCGTCCTGGGGCGCCCCCACGGGCTCGCAGTTCGGTTTGCCTGGCTTTGGGAGTGCCGGAAATAGCAATGGCGGGGGAGGTGGTGGAGGTGGAGGAGGCTTCGGCTTCGGTAGCTTTGGTGGTTGGGGTGGCAGCAACAATGCCGCCGTCGAGGAGGACCAGCGCAAGAAGGAAGAGGAGGAGAGAATCCTGCGTGAGGAGGAGGAGCGGGTCAAGCGCGAACAGGAGGAGCAACAGGCTGCGGAGCAGAAGCGTTTGGAGGAAGAAGAGACTGCTCGCGAGGAGACACAGGAAGATGCTTGGTCCTCCAAGAAGCCCGCGAAGAAGTTGACCAAGAGGCAGCAAATGCTCGCCGACAAAGAAAAGGAGAAGGAGCGTCGTCTTGCGGAGGAGGCCGAGGCCGCGAAGAAGGCTGAAGAGGTTGCTGCTGCTGCTGCCCAGCAGGCGGAGCACGATGCCGCCGAGTCCGCGAGGAAAGCAGAGGAGGAGGCGGCGGAGGCCCACAAAGCCACCGAGCTTGCTGATGCTGCGCTGGCAACCGCCGCCACTCCTACTGAAGCTGCCCATGCCGCCGATCTCCTGGTCGACGCTCAGCATGCCAACGCCGAGGCGGCCGAAGTTGCCCAGGAGGCGAGTGCGGACGCTGCCGAGGCCGAGCAGAAGGAAGAGGAGCTGGACGAGGCGGCGAAGGAGGCTGCAGAGGCCGAGAAACAGCTTGAGGAGGTGCAGCAGGCCCCGGATGAGGAGTGGGGTATACCCGTGAAGCAGGGCAAGAAGAAGAAGGGGGGAGCGAGCGCAGCAGCTACTCCGGGTCTTTCGCGTGAAGTCTCCGAGGCACCCTCCGACGGCTTCAGCACTACTGCCAAGGGCAAGAAGGGCAAGAAGGGCAAGAAATAGGACGCGAACTCTTGTGGCGACGACAACTGCTGGGCGTTGTCCGTGGCTGCACACGACCTGTACGACTTTGGACTGCGACATGATCTCTCTGTTGTTGTATCTCTCGGATTGCTGGATCTGTACGCGTAGCATCTTGTTTCACTAGGGTTCGTTATCACGTTGCAAAATGTACTCCACATATTGCTACAGTGATACATAGAGTCCACACATTTGCTGTGGCATGATGGCCTCAATCCCAACCTTCGCCGACCTCCACTAGTACTGACAGAGATACGGTGCACGTGACCGATTCGAGGTCGCGCTCACACGCGTCTGCGGCGCTGCGCGAGCGTGGTTTGACCACTCCCGCCTCTATGGTGCCCTCTCTGGACTAGGCTGCCATTCTCTGCTTGGATACCCTGTTTGGCTTGGACGGTAACTCGACATGATACGACGAGAGAGTAACGCTGGCTCCCGGACCTCGTCCAACGTGACCCCCAACGATGCCATGATCGCTAGCCAGCAGCAGCACATCGCCGAACTCGTATCGCGAAACAAGGCACTGGAACACACTATCTCCAAATTACGCGCCGCGGTGGCGGAGGAGAAGGACCGTGCTGCTGATGCTGTCGCCCAGATCCAGCAGCAGTGGAAGGCGGAACGTCAGGAGTGGCGCGAAGGATGCGATTTGCTGCAGGTCTCGCATCGTATCGCGCACCTTCGGACGGCCGGTCACGTTGATCGCGAGCACATTGCACGGCTTGATATGAAGGAGGCTCTGAGGAAGGAGAAGCTTTTGAGGATGCATCGCGACTACAAGCTCGTGATGTTCCAGGCGAAGGAGCTTGAGATGGAGGAGAGTATCGCCCAGCTTCAGTGGAACCTCGAAAAGGCTGTGGACGAGCGATATGACGCGGTGGCCGAGGCGGAGGAGCGTGCGGATGAGACCATGGCGGTGTTGGAGGCTCAGTGCGCGGAAGTTGCGGAGCAGCTGAAGGAGATGGCGGAGGAGCAGGAACGGGCGGCGAAGGAGAAAGAGAAGCTGGAAGTACGTCTGAGCCACTCTCTATGTACGGTAGATATGAACCTTTCTCTTAGGCAGATCTGTCTACTTTGCGCACGGAACATGCCAAGCTTGCAGCCGCGGCTGACCGGACCACAAAGAAGTTGGAGCGCACCGAACTCCAGTTCGAAGGTCTCAAGACCACCCATGGGGAGCTCGAGAAGAAGTACGCCGAGTCCGAGGGGACTGTCGCTTCTCTCACTCGACAAGTGGAGAAGTGGGCGAACTTGGAGAACCGCGAGAACGCGGACTTGGAGAACTTGCGCAAGGCCCGCATCGAACTCGAGGTCAAAGTCAAGCAACTCGAGACCGAGAACGAGAAGCTCGAAGCCGAGCGAGCGCAGGAGGCGGCCAAGGCCGAGAAACTGAAATCCAACTTAGCCAAATGGAAGGAGGGTTACGATGCCCACACCGTTCGTGTCGCGTTTACCGATTATCGCGTACATCCACTGAGTTCCCTGATAGAAAGAGACCGAAGCAGCACAGGAGGACGCTCAGCGAGCGCAGAAGGACCTCGACGAGGAACGAGAGCGGACTCAGAAACTTAAGGCACGGTTGCAAGCACAGAAAGAGCGCATCGACGAGCTCCAGGCGCAGCTCGAGCAGGCGCAGAGAGCAGGTCCCTCAAAGCCGAAGGCCTCCATATCGGTAGGTCTCGTCCTAGTGATTAACCCCCAAAGCTCATTGTTCGCCTTTCCAGCTGAACGAACCTGAAGTCCTGGACGACGATGACGAAATCGAGGAACAGCCCCCTCCGAAGAAGCGTTCTGCAAAGCCGAAAGCACGATCACCACCGCCTGCGGACGATGAGGACGAGATCGAGGAAATTGCACCACCGCCCAAAGCCAAGGGCAAGGGCAAAGAGCGTAGTCGCTCCGGGGCAGACGTCGACGTCGATGACGAGGGCGAGCCTCCTCCGCCTTCCAAGCCCAAGTCCAAAGCGGCAAAGGATAAAGACAAGGTGGACAAAGGGAAGGAGAAGAAGCAACGCAGCCAGCAGCACCCACCAGACGACGATAGCGACGTGCAACTCATCGACCCCCCGACAGCCAGTGTCGGTCCTGAGAAGGACAAGAAGGGAAAGCGGAAGGCTGAGTCGATCGAGGTAGACGAGGAGGCCGTCCCCGCGAAGAAACGAGCCAAGAAGAAGACGCTGCCGGACGACGCAGACGACGCGAAGGAGCCCGAGAAGCCTCCTCCGAAGAGGCGCGGTCGGCCTCCGAAAGCCAGTCTGAGTACTGGCGAGACTGGGAAGGCCCCGGCGAAGAGCGCGTCTATCGCAGTCAAGAGCAAGGCTGCTGCGAAATCTGCGAAGGTGTCGGACAGCAAGGGCGGCGGGGAGGAGGAGGAAGATGGTGATGCGCCGAAGAAGAAGAAAAAGAAGATCAACCTGTTTGGAGCGGCCAACCCGACAGCATTCTCGTGGAATCTCGGTGTAAGTCTGTGGTCGTCAGCGGGGTAGCTGAGTCGTGGACTAACGTTGTGTGATTATATACAGGGTGACGGCGGACTCAACATACCCACAGAACTCTCGCCGATCAAGGAAGGTGATGTAGCGCCACCTCGTCCGAGCTTCTCCTCAGCTCTTGGGAGCTTCGCCCGCCGCAGATAGTAGCCTCCAGTTCGGTGCGTCAGGTTTTCCTTGTGAATAATATCCCTCTCCACCTACTCACCAGCTCATGAAAATAAGATACGCTGCACTTGCTGGCACCTGCTGCGACCAGAGCTTCTTCTGAATCTCTCGGCTGGTCGTGCCCTCTTGTCAGCTCTGTAAGACCATGTCTGCCATGCATGCTATCCGGATCTTCTCTATGGCTCTATGGCATTTTGTATGTTGGTTACTGTGATGTTATGCACTTGTACTCGGTACTCATGTCTGCTTAGAATTCGCACTTGGTCGTTTGGTATACATAGGATAGACGCATCAGGATATTTCACTGGCTTTGCGCTGGTGTCAAGACTGTTCGGTTCGCGATCGAATATTGGCAACCCAAGCTTCGTTGCATAAGATTTGAAGATTATATACAAGAAGACGACACGGTAGCTACGAGGGGAAGGTGTCGCCAAGGCATGAAACTCCATTCGACGTTGGTTCTAGGTGAACGGAGCGATTAAGATGGCTTTTCGCTCAGGACTACCACAGAGCTTCAAGAAGCGCCCCTGGACCACACCTCAAGGTCGTGCGGAACGCAGACATGAGGAGCAGAGGAGCGTGGTGGCCGCAACGGTGAAGAAACAATTTTCGTCGTCGAGGCTTATAAAGTCGGAGCTTGAATTGCTTAGCTCCGCCGCAAGTAGAGACCACATGACCGTGGTGTCACCAGCACCGCGCCGCGCGCGCGTCCCTCTGAGTCTCCGCGAGACTCAGTGACTGCGGCAGAACGGCCACCCGCTCGTCTGTGCCCGCCTGAACGTGTCCAGCAGCAGCAGCTATTCCAGAAGCGTCCGTCACACGGCTGTCCCCTGCGATGATCATGATGTTTTCCGACACGTTGTTTCGGCTCTGGGAGTCGTTGACCTTCTGGCGGTACCCACAACCTGCTCTCCCCAGGATGAGACTGAAGCCCGGTCGCGGAGACCAGAATGCTCTCATGGTATGTGCCCGAGCACTTGTGTGCGCCATTACATTAATGATGATCCATGACGTGGCCCTTACAGGTCCAGTTCTTCACTTGGGAAGCGACCCACCCGCAGTTGAGTTGGTGGAGGCACTTCGAGGCCGAGGTGCCAAACCTAGCGGCAATTGGCGTCACTCAAGTGTGGCTGCCACCGCCTAACAAGGCCATGAGGAAGGTGTGCAAAGCCCGCTCTGTCCGCTCGACCAGTTCGTTATTGACTTGTTGTGTAGCAAGGCCAGGGATATGATGCGTACGACCTGGTACGTCGTACCTCTCGTCCAGGGTTCAGAACGAGCTTGTGACACGACACTGACTTTCTCTATATCAGTGGGACCTAGGCGAGTTTTATCAGAAGGGCACCATTGCGACAAGATGGGGCACGAAGGAAGAACTTGTACGAGCCATTGCGGCGGCAAACGCGCATGGCATAGACGTCCTCATCGACGCTGTCCTGAATGTAAGATCACTCATTACTATGCTTTCTTGGCATTGCTGAGCCAGGATAGCATAAACTTGGAGCGGACAGACCAGAGAAGTTCATGGCGACTCCGGTGGATCCAAACAATCGCCTCAAGGACATAGGCCCACCTAAAGAGATAGAGGTTCGTGACCGTCTGCGTGCACTCAGGACCTACTTTCACACATCATGCAGGGATGGACAGCCTTTGACTTTGATGGGAGAGCCGAGAAGGTTGGCCTGTAACAAACTGTCGAGAGCTGCGAAATGTCTGACGTGCGGACAGTACAGCAGTTTCAAATGGACATACGAGCACTTCACTGGTATGTTTGTTGCTCGTGTGGGTACCAGCAATTACTCAAATATACGCAGGTCTGGATTGGGACCATCGGACACGTACCAAGGGCATATACCGGATCACAAGCGAGAAACACGAGGGCTGGTCCAAGTGGGTCGACTCAGAGAACGGAAATTATGACTACTTACTCGGAATAGACGTGAGCGTCCATCTCCATCCCAGGAATCTTATCTAATACTACCTTTGTAGATAGACCACCGCCATCCCGATGTGCGCAAAGACTTGCTCGCGTGGGGCAACTGGGTATTGCAGGTAGAGCGTTTCCTGCCGCTGTTAGCCTCGTCCTCCCGATAACGACGATAACTTGACAGACTACAGGCGGCGCTGGCTTCCGCTTCGATGCGATCAAGCACATGGACCGCAGGTTCCTTCTACACTTCGTACGTCCTATCGCCTATCTGGATTATCGAGGGCTCAACACCTCTTGCAGATCAAGCACGTCCGTGAGACACTTGGAAGGGATGACCTCTTCTCTGTCGTAGAGTATTGGTCCGAGGAGTCAGTATCCTGTGTCTTCCTATGTCATCCGCCTGGCTGACATTCTCCAAGGCTGGAGCTTATCAAGCCATATATCCGGGTATTCGAGGGTCTCGTGAGCGCTTCTTTACCCTGAACATCTCCAAGCGCAGCGTTCATCCGAGTCCCTTTGTGTACCAATTCTAGGTCGCCTTCTTCGACGTCCCGCTCCACTATAACTTCCATAATGCAAGCAAAGCGGGTTCTCGATACGACCTGAGGAGGATACTCGATGGTTCCATCCTCAAATTCAGGCCAGGCGATGCCGTCACGTTCGTGGACAATCACGAGTAAGCAATTGCCACCCCCACAGTCCTATCTTGTTACTGACATGTGTCGCAGCACGGTAAATACTACCCTTTAGGGCGATCCTTGTGGCTAACTTTCTGTTGGTCCCAGCAAATCGGGCAGACACTGGAGAGTTGGGTCAGTGCGGACCTCACGTTGTCGTCTGCGTGTTGCTGAACGCGCTTCTTTCGAATTAGGTTGGCGACAACTTCAAGCTCCAAGCGTATGCGATTATTCTTCTCTATGGTCAGGGACAACCGTGAGTATCTCGTACTCCTGCAGCCAGGTGCCGCAGCTGAGAATGCGGCTTGCGCCCGCCGCCGACTGTCCTCACTTCAGGTGTGTCTTCTATGGCGACTTGTACCCTAATGAGGAGTGCTACGACCCGCAAGTATCCGATGGGTTGAGGAGGCTAATGGAGGCCCGGAAGAACTTCGCGTACGGCGATCGGTCCGACTACTTCCACGATGCGAACTGCATCGGTTTCGTGCGGAAGGGCGATGGTGCGCGACCGGGTTGCGCGGTGCTCATCAGCAACGCAGAGTCTCCCAAGGAGTGAGTGCTCCCTCCAACGCTCTGTCAGTTCCGCAGCTTACACATGCTCGAAGGGACACAGCGCAGCATACGATCCGAATGAACGTGGGCTCCGTACGTGTAACCTGTACATGTCGACAAATTCATGCCTTTGCTGACTCGCGCGCGATTTGCGGTTCTGCGCAGGCGAACGCGAATACAACCTACGTCGCTTACCTTGGATCGTCACCCTCTTCGGTCGTGGTGCAAGCCGATCCGCATGGCTGGGCCTCATTCACATGTCCTCCGGGTGGGCTACAGGTATGGGTGAGGGAGGATACCCTATCGAGGTAGTATTGGACGTAGTCAACTCTGTTGTTGCGCTTGACGGATACGGATCAACTGCTGCGACGGCTGTTACGGTGCTGAGCCGGAGTGGCTCGTACTTACGCTCGATCTCCGAAGCAGGTCAGTCAGCCAATTCTAATTTGGTGAGGGAAAGGACACGACTCCAAGGTGTGCTTCGCGTGGGCGCGGAGCTCGCTTGGTGCGGCCCTCTGCGCCCGTCCGAGACAAGCACACCACTTGCTGGATGTTCGCTCAAACAACAGGAAGGAAGCATCAGATACACAGAACTGCCCCTCCGACGAAAATTTCTGGCCCAGTTCGAGGTGAGTAGATCAATTTTCGTCGTTGAGCTAGCGGCTGACCCACCGTCTTTCCCAGTGCTGCCTAAAAATACCGGGTAATGGCCCCGATGCATACAGGGTATGCAGTTGTCTCCAAGTCCTCAAGTATATGTGTCCGGCAGGGGCAAACCTTGTCTCTCGAGCTACACGCAGCCGTTCACCCAACCTCCAATCGTATCGACATCCCTAGCTACATGAAGGTTCTCATCCTGGGGTGATTTGGCCATATTCGTTGGTCCTACTAGCACCCTCGCTGATGGCCCCCGCATAGTGCAACTGGCTTCATCGGCTTTCCAGCCGCGCAGGCGTTCGTCCGTGCAGGACATGTCGTGTACGGCCAGACCCGCTCTTCTTCCAAGGCCAGACAGCTAGCCGCAGAAGAAAGTGAGTATATCCACTACGGTCTGTTTCCTCGCTCCCGACCTGAGTCGCTCGCACGCATAGTTATCCCCATCGTGGCTGACGTGAAGGATTCCACGGCATATTTGCATCTCGTCTCCTCGCTCGACGTGGTCATCGACGTAGTGGGCGGCACAGACCTCAAGGAGCTGTCCGACTACGTCCTCAACGCTACCGCTGATGCCGTCTCGATGCACCGCCCGTCGCACGCCCCGAAGCTCGCATACATCTACACCTCGGGCACCTGGGTCCACGGCGACAACCGCACCGAGATCGTGACGGACACGACCGCGCTCACAAACCCCGTTGAACTCGTCGCATGGCGCCCTGCGCAGGAACAGCGCGTGATTTCCAACCCGCACCTGAACGGCATCGTCGTTCGCCCGGCCCTGCTGTACGGTCGCTCAGGCTCGTTGCTCGCACGGCTGTTCAAGAGCGCGCAAGCAGGCGACGTGGCGTGGTACGGGACGCCCGGCGGACGAATGGCCCTCGTCCACCCCGACGATTTGGCCGAATTGTACGTGCTGATGGCGGAGAAGGCGGCAATCGCGGGCGGGAAGATCTTCGATGCGGCGAACGACGTGACGGAGAGCACGGACGCGGTTCTGCAGAGAGTGGTCGAAGTTTCGGGTGCGACGGGGCCGTTCCGCTACATGAAGCCTACGAATTGTGAGTGTCTGGTACTGCCTGTGTACGCGAGCCTCACATTGGATGGCGCGCGACAGTGTTCGAGGTTGCGTTGAGCACCACGACGATTCTCCGGCCGTATCTTGCGCGTGCGCTGCTGGGATGGCGGCCGCGTAAGGCTGGCCTTCTCGATCACCTGGAGCTCTATTATACATCGTGGAAGGCTAGCGAGGGGCTCGTATGAAGCAGTCAGTGTACTCACAGTCCGTGTCTGACCACTGAGTGGCGCAGAACGCGTCAGTCGCATTACACGTGTGCTCAGTGTCACGGTGTGTGGGTGGCACTTGGGTCGACTGACAATGACTGATCTTCTACTTACATACTACTGCTTGTCCCCTAGCTAGTGGGGGGACTGTTGAAGGTGTGTAGGACAGCCCTACAACCTGCTGATCAAGTATGTTGCGATCTTGTTTTCAGAGTCGACCTTGTCACCAGGTGACCGAATTAGCGGGGGGCGTGCCACCTTGCAGCTGGCAATGCAATGCATGTGGTTTCGATGTTGTTGCCAAGCTTCGTCCGCGCTGACGAGGAGGTCACTGTCAGTCGTTTCTATGCGTCGTACGACCGTCTGGGTAGTCGCTGACTGTATGCTGACTCCCGATTCCCAGGCGGCGGCGGCTCGGTCCATACTGAACCCTGGTGGTCCTGCGAAGCTGCCTACATACTAGATGAGACCCATGAGAAGGAACTCTGGTCCACGACCTGGAGAAATATGACAGCCGCCGGCCCAAAAGTGGACTACAGTCCTCCTTTGACCTCTCGGACGCCTCCAGTCTCCTTCAGCCCAACAGGCATCTGTAGCTCTGGACCTCTGCGGCACTGTCCTCGTGAACGAAATACTTACCGCCGCCTGGATTGCCCAAGCACATACTGAAGTTCGTCGCCACCGCGTATGACTGCATGGACCAGTCACCGATTCCAGCGGGTGCGGACGGACGCGGGCTTGCTGTCCAATACGCGCCATCCGACTGGTTCCCGTGCGTCCTACTTACCCATCTCCGAGTAGACAGGTTGACTCCGGGCAGGACCTGACAGAACCTGGACTGAATGGCCCACAACACCAAGGACTTATTGCTTTTTTTTCGAGGCCGAGACGAATCTAGAGGCGGGAGCGCCCGCGCCTCGGCGGAACTGAGCCAGACTGAGCCGCGCGCGTATGCGAATACACAACCGGCGAGTTCTCCTTCCTGCGCTCCGTGGACGATTGTACCGCCCTTTTCTCCTTTGATCGCGCTGATGTTGACCCGGTCGATATTGCACGGAGGTGTGCAAGGTGGAGGGCTTAGTACTTAGTCTCGACCGTTTCTCGGGATGGCTATAAATGCTGCTTCGACGGCATGGGAGGACTTCTACTCGCCTCCGCTTGAGGACCATCCAGGACCATCCCCTTCTCCGTTGCCATCTGCTTGCCAAACCCCTTCTGCGAAATGGGCAAAGTCATCGACACTGGAGCTAACCTCCCTCACCCTCCCCCACTGACCGCTGAGCAGCGTAAACTCATCTCGGCGACGGTTCCCATTCTTGCCGAGCATGGTGTCACCATCACAACACTCATGTATAAACGGATGCTTGAGGCTCATCCCGATATGAAGAACATCTTCAGCCACAGCAAGCAAATGGTATGTATCCATCCGTTATCTCATTATACCCTGTCCGAATCTGACGCATGTCGTCCAATAGCGTGGACACCAGCCGCAAGCCCTTGCATCCGCCGTCTACGCGTACGCCGCGCACATAGAGGACCTTACACCGATCCTGCCTGTCGTCGAACGCATTGCGCACAAGCACGCATCTGTCCACATCATCCCCTCGCAATACGCCATCGTCGGTACGCACCTCCTCGGCGCGATCACCGAGGTCCTCGGCGCAGACACCTTCCAGGGCGACCTCTACGACGCCTGGGAGACCGCCTACTGGAACCTAGCGCACATCTTCATCGACCGCGAGCGCCAGCTATACGAAGCCGCCGCATGGACGGGTTGGCGCGAGTTCGTCGTCGAGAAGAAGGTCAAGGAGAGCGACGAGATCACGAGCTTCTACTTCCGCCCGAAGGACGGCAAGCCGCTGGACCCGTACCGCCCCGGCCAATACATCTCCATCCAGCGATTCATCCCGGAGCTCGGTCACTACCAAAACAGACAGTCCGTGTTCATTCCAAATCATCCTGCTTCTGACGCTGACAGTGCTCGACCCATGGCAGATACTCGCTCTCCGACGCCTCAAGCGCCGAGCACTACCGCATCTCCGTCAAGCGCGAGGACGGCATTCGCACCGTGAAACCTTCGGGCGAATTAGACACGAAGGACGCAGGGACCCCCGGCTGGATGTCGAACCTGCTCCACGCGACCCTCAACGAGGGTGACACCGTCGAGCTCGCCTATCCATTCGGCGAGTTCTACCTGGACGACTCCTCTGCGCCCGTCGTCCTGTTGTCTGCAGGTGTCGGCCTGACTCCCCTCCTATCGATGCTTAACACCCTCGTCAGCTCCGAGACCAAGCGGCCCGTGAGCTGGATCCAGGCCGTGCGCAACAGCCGCGTGCACGCTTTCAAGTCGCACGTCTCGTCTATAGCGAAAGCCAACCCCCAGCAGGTGAAGACGGCGATCTTCTATTCCAGCCCAGTCGAGGGCGACGTCCAGGGTCAGGACTATGACTTCCTGGGCCGGATGGACGTCGACAAGGTTGATCGCTCCGTACTGCGGCTGGACGACCCGAGCGCCCAGTACTACGTCTGCGGTCCGGAGGTGTTCATGGCTGACATCTTCAAAGCCTTGAAGGCTCATGGAGTAGATGGAAGCAGGATTCATGCTGAGGTCTTCGGTGCTGGTGCCAATCCGGCGTGAAGGACATCAAGCGAATGGGAATGGTTTGGAAGTTATTCGGGCTGTATCATACTGTGTATTCATACTGTAATCTCGATCTATCACCCACTCGCTCTCCCATTGCGATTTACAGGATGATAGCGTGCCGGGCGATCGCAAAGGTCAACTTGTGAGGGATTTCCTTATCCAATGCTCTGCAGCCGGATGCAATCCCTATCCTTGCAAAGCCATCCAAAAGAATCACCTTGACCGTCCGACGAGCCCATGCGATGATACTACTCCACTACCTCATATCGGCATCTATGCATGCATGCCGAACGCATAACATCGGAAGTCCCGATACCGCTGTCATAAACATTGTTTCCTTCCTTTCGACATGAAGCATCGGGTCCATCGGTGATGCTCATGTGCTCGTGGCCGCCGTATGGTGGGTACGGTGTGCAGCGCTAGTTCCGGACAACGTCTTGGCAGTGGCTTGCATACGCGATGCTGACATCCATCACCATGAGTGTCCGTAAGGACAATATCGTTCAAGTAGGTATACTATCGCGCAAACGGTCTGCATAGAGACCGCCGTTAGCAGAAGCGTGAGCAGCTCTCGCCGGCAGATCGACGTACACATTGGATATATCAAGTCCTCATAGATGCTCTGTTCGTCGTACATTCCATCGCACGTAGACACTTCTCCCGATCTTCACTCGTTGAAGAACTCAAGCGGGGTATCGCGGTTATGAATCGCGCGCCAGGTCGTAGGATGACCGTCCGCATCACGATTACCCTCATCGGTCCAAAGGGAGTGGAAGCGCACGTCTTCAGTGCCCTGTAAGGATACAGTCAGCGGTTTGCCGTACGGAGTCGAAGCCGATGATGCCTTTGAGACGCACCCTGTTAGGTGGATCATGAATCCTGGTGTCGAATCGTCACCGATCAGTACCGTTGGTGGCAGGAGCGAGCACGGGATTCAACCTACCGGACATGTATGTATCCTTCACCCTCCGCATCGTTAATAGCGGGGAGTCTGATCTTCCCGAGGATGATGGTCCCATACGACGTCGGGGCACTGCGGACCTCCACGAGATCGTTGCGAACGGAGAACGCGACGAGGTCCTCATCAGACACACCCTCGGCACGAGACCACATACGGGGCTCGTGCTTGTTCCAGTGGTGGCGGGACTTCAGGATCTCTGACTTGATTGTGTGTTCCACAACCTCGAACGCCTCGATTGCCTTGTCGCTGGGTGCATGGGGCGCATTGAGGTCAATCTGCTCGGCGTCGGCTGGATACGGAAAACACAGCATTCAGCAAACTCTGTTTTGACCAACCCATAGTCCATACTGACCCATAGTTTGCCCGAAGATGGTGGATCGAGACAAGAGTGGCAGCCAGCGTCGTCCGGTATCACAGATGGTTTGTGGCTGTGCGGCAGGGCGCCTGGAGCTATCGGCTGTGAGGCTGTCCTCCTCCGTCCACTCCTCCTCCTCCTTACTTACCAAGTACTGCTCACTTCGTTACCGGTGGGATGACGCTTGGTTTCAGGGAAAGTGATGTGCGTAAGTATGCGGGGACGAGAACGATTTGTGGAGCTGCAGCGACCAACCACACCACTTGCGACCAGACTCCCCGTCGGACCATTGACTACGTTGCTAATCCCTACCTGAGATTTCCTAGCCATCATATATTACGCCCTTATAACCTGCTGACCCTGTCCAGAGCGAGATTGGCGGTCTTCTAGCCGTCATCGACCTCATATTGAAGGCGCGAAATGGTCGCCACTTCAATTAGACCATCCCAACTTGCATCCAGCTTATTGTCGGTCCATTCGCGGAGGATACAAACGAGTGTGGACTTCGCGCGGGCTCGTGAGCAACGCTACATGTCAATGTGGTCCGTACAATACGCTGATCATCTTCACCCAAGACAGGCTACTGAGTCGGACCGTTTAGCCACCAAGTTTTTTCCGTGGCCGCGTCGATGCAACGAAGCACTCCGTCCTTCTCAGTGACGTATACTGAATATGCGGCAAGTTGGGTTCGTGCGGAAGAAGCTCGCCGATATCTTACAGTGAAGGCGCAAGCACGGCGGACGCCGGTCAGATGTGTTCCATTTGTACGTTCTCATCGCGCCAACGTGTGTGTGGGAGGCTGCGGGCTTTTCATCAGCAATGAGTCTTACCGCAAGGAGCAAGGAAGGTAGGGGTCTCTGGCACCATGAGGGCAACGCGCATGGATGCTTCCGGTCTATTCATTACACAGTCCGCAATAACGTCGGCCGGTGCGTGTGCTGGTTGTGAAGCAAACCTGCGCTTGTCCTCCGAATATGCCTCTCACGCGTCCGGACTCCGGACATTTGCATAGCGACGAAGAGATGCAAGAACGCCAGGTGCACTACTGATACATTTTGATTTGGTAACAATGACGTCTCGACAGCAACTGAGACAACAGGATGAGAATAGAAGGGACCCAATACACAAGGAAAGTCGTGACAGGTATCGTCGTGATTAAGGTGTTTGACACGCAAGACTGATGAGTATGTGTAGCACAACATGGCACGAAAGAGCGAAGCTCCTGAGAAACAGTGCGGCTCATACAGCCTCACATATCATCCGACTCTGTGAATGCTCGGACAGTTCGTCCTCCTCGTACCTACTCATACTCATACTCTGTGTCTGGCTCATCGTGCGGTCGCTGATACGCCGCGGCGAGTGGCTTGAGCCAGAGGTACGCAGCTCGACGACGTCCGTCACCGTGCTCTTCTCCTGCTCGATATAGATTCCGGGTCCACGTGCCACGATGTTCATCGACAGGTTCGCGGCTTCGCCACCGGTTTGCATGAGCACCTGTGGTTGCTGCTCGCCATCAAACAACGCTGCGGTCTCTTCCAGTGTCCGCCCTGCGAGCCGAAAGGCAGTCAGTCGCAGTTCGCTATTGGAAAGAAGAGAAACAAGTGACCTTTGGTCTCGATCACATACGTCACGACGAAAACGAGTTCGATGATGAGCCACCCCAGGTATACGAGGTACTGTGAGGAAATGAGTCAGTCATTGCGACGGAAGGAGGTCAGATTCAGGAAGCTCACATATTTCCAACCTAGAGCATCTAACGCCCAGGGGTTCACAAACTGGTTGAACGCTAGGGTGAGGGATACTACGAGGTTCTGAAGCGTGGGTGGTTAAGTGGACGGTCCTGTACATGGAGGAAGTAGGACATACCATGACGGCAAATCCTTTAGCACGAATGCTGAACGGCAAGATCTCCAGAGTATATGCAATGAGCATGGGGGTGTAGGCGATGTCATAGAAGAAGTAGAACAAGAAAATGAACGGTATCGTCGCTAGAAGACGAGTCAGTCACTCAGCAACGCAAGCACGTGGAGGGAATCACGCTACCTTTCGCTGCGGCGGCATTATCCAAAGTGTTGAAAAGAGCGGTAGTCAGGGTCCATGCTCCAAAGTCTACGAAGGAGTTCATACGGCTTAGACTGCGCGGTGGTAAAACAAAAACGCACCGATCAGCATGCCCACATTGGAGATTATAAAGAGTGTCCTTCGGCCGAGTTTGTCGACCAATAAAGCGCCTGACATGGCCGCTATGAGGTTCCATACCTACATATGATAGTCAGCCAGCGAGTCTGTATGGGACTGGAGAAACGAGCTTACCTGCAGCGCGCCGTTGATGGCCGCCTTGGTTCCCGCATCTGAGATGCCAACACCTTCCAGAACCAGATTGATATAGTACGAGACCAGACCATTACCGCTACCGGAGGATCAACCCATGGAACATGGGTTCGAAAGCGTAGTACGCACCTCCATTGCGAGAATATGGCGAGAGCGATGATGATCGTCATGCGCTTCCTGTTCCCAGGTGTAGAGAAGAGGGTGGTGAACGATGTCTTCTGCGCCGCTTCCTTCTCTATCTTCAGCGCATGGCGGATCTGGGCCATCTCGAACACGATGAGTGGGTCGCGCTCATCTCCGGTCAGCGAGTGGTATTGGGCCAGCACTTTGGCCGCTTTGGACTCCTGTGGTCATCCGGTCAGGTACATGCATGTGCAGCGAGCTCCGAGGACATGCGGAGGGAGAACGCACCCGTCCTTTCGCCACCAGGAATCGCGGCGATTCCGGAACGAACCTGAGCGGAGGTTAGCGGCGCTCCGCGTTATTCGCGCACGGCCATGGTCACGCACCAGATAAAGAAGATTTGCAAGAAAGGACCGAGAGCCTGCACGAGTGTTGGGACTCGCCACGACCAAGGTGAGTGACCTGCGCCTTGGTAGGCACCGAAGCACGTCCATGCCGCTTAGAGTCCGCAAAGTGATCAGCTGACTTCTGCGCAGCGAGGTGTTAAATGACTTACAGACGATGCTTCCAAGGTACCACGAGGCATTGTACATCGAGGTCATCTTACCACGCTGGAGAAGTTCATTATGAGGACACCGCAGCACACGGACGGAGTGCAAGAATCCCGCACCAGCGTCGGATAGGCTAGCTCGGTGATGAGCAGGGGAGCCGCGTTGAGCGCGAATGTGAGTCCGAAGCCGACTATCCCGAGCAAGGTTTCGAAGTCAGGCAGTGGCAGAGATCAGAATAGCGCGGTATGACGTACTGAGACCGCGTGCTCCTATGAACATCCCGATACTTGTCGCTGCGCTCTGCATGGCGACGCCGGCGAGCATGACCATAGCTCCAATGAGCAGAGTTGGTCGTCGGCCGAGATTATCTGACGAGTACGGCGTGAAGGGCAGGCCCTGTAGCGCGAACACATGGTCGTGAGTTGTTAGAGTGGGCACAGACGCATGCAGACTTACGACAATGGAGCCGATAACCTGTGCGGCACTAATGAGGCCTGTGCAGGGGGAGTTGAGTCGGGGAGAACGGCATCGCGTCAGAGGAGCGGCTGCGCACCCAGTGTCTTTCCGCTAGGATCATGGAAGTAGCTCTTCCAAGCGGGTAGTATCTGCAGCCCTGACTCGCAAAGAGCATAAGCGGTCGATCGCACTACGGAGGCATGAGAGAACGTACCGTTGACCAGAGAGGAATCCAAGCCATTGATAGAAGCGGTCAACAAAGGGAGCACCAGCAGGAGGTTCAGGACACGGATGCCTGAATATTCAACGCGTCAGGACGCGTCACGCAAAGCGATATGCCGAGGTTCACGTACTACGATTCCTCCACCAAGGACCGTGGTGGATAAAGTCGACTATAGTCCATTCTGGTGGTGTCATCCTCACGCAGAGGGGGAAGCGCGTGACGGCCCAGAGCCTCAAAGAGAGCGGGTGGAGGGCGATGGGGAGGGGGAGGGGACATCGCGTGCCCGGGTGCGGAGGCAGCGCATACTATATACTTACGTGGAGTGCTCTCTTGGTGGGATTCACGGTCACCACGTCCGCTGCCACGGCTTTTGCCTGCTTCCACTTCCACGCTACTTCCCCCGGGATCTGGAGAATATCTGGGGTTATGTGGGGTAGCCGACCAGGCACGCGCCTTGTCACTGGGCAGCGCAGCCTATTACTCACTCGTTGCTAGAAGAGTTGGAGAAGGGCAGTCGGGAGCGCGGAAAAAGGCCGGGGTGTGAGGGCGAGCAGGAGGGCGCATCTGATGGGATATAGCGTTCAGAAGGTCATGCCGCTCCGGGGAAACTTCGCATCCAGAGTACTTGGCCTACAGGATACCCGCAGGGCCGCAGGGGAGTATCCGATGCATATCGTACAGTCGAGGCCCGAGGGGTCGAAACAGTCTAGTGCGGTACCGGAGATAACCATCTTGCAATGCTGTCGATCGGGAGGTGGACAGTGTATGTACTCTCATCATGTCCGTACGATCTGTGGGGCCACGGTCAAGTAGCTTTATACGTGGTGATCGCAGGACATCTGAGGAGACGATAATTTGAGGGGCATCACATGAGCACGTCCTTGCCATGCATTCCCCGACACCCTGCAAACGCTGAAAGGAAATGCTGCAAAGGAAGGCGAGGAAGATACTCGCCTGGGAAGCCAGCGCCTTGCAGTTCTTCCGTCGTAGAACATGACCTAAGGCTACAACCATCTGATATTGTGCGCTGAGAGTTCGGCTACAGGGAAACAAGCTCGGGTTCTGAGCCGGTGAGTGGCGCGACGATCTTGCGGCGCCGGAAATATGTGAGCCACGAGCAATTGAGTATCCTGAACCGACGGATTTCATTGCGAGAGAGACAGCGAAGCTAGAATGAGATCACCTGGAAGAGAAAGGCTCCGCGTCTAGGAATCGGTGAGAGAGTGCGACGGCGCGCAGTTTCTCTCTTGGAAACGGGACTCGGAACTTGCCAGGATGAAGGCATAAGGAAGCTCAAGAAAAGTAGATGATGATGCAGGGGGACCTTCACTTCAAAGCCAGAGCAACCCTGAGGTCGAACGACCTAGGGCACAACTTGCGAAGCACATCAGCCCAAATGGAGGGTGGACGGGTCGGCCTGGACCTCCGCATAGGCTCTTCAGGCGATCGGAGTGATATCGAAAATACACCAGCAGAGAGCGCGAGGCTGTCGCTGTCAATACATTCCCAGATAGAATATCAACAAGGCAAAATCGGCGTACCCTCAACCATGCATGCCTCCAAACTCATCCATGCTCATACCACGGGTCACACGCCGTCGGATCTCAGGAGACATCGACCCATCTGGAGGCAGACCCATACCCATGGCAGGGTTCATGCCCATCCCTGGCGCCATACCCATTCCTGGGTTCATGCCCATCCCAGGTGGCGGGCCGCGCTGCATTGGGGATATTGGCATCCCGTCACCACCAGCGGAGCCATAGAACTGCGCGGGTGGAATGCCTGACATGCCGCCATAGGGACCGCCCATGCCTTGGTTGCCGCCGGGGAAGTGGCGAGGCGATGCCATAGCCTGCGGTGTACCGTAGAGCTGCGCCTGGGACATGGACGGGGTCATTCCACCTGGAGGGATAGAGTTGGTACGTGTCATTCGTGGGGTGTTGACTGCATCTGCTTGGTGTCGCTGAGAGATGTGGGAGGAGGAAGGTTCGTGGGAGTCGTTCTGCTGGTCTTTCAGGTGATTCCGCAGCGGGGTAGGGTCATAATACAAGTCGGAGTATTCGTCGACGAAGAACCTATAGGAGCCAGTCTGCAACTGGTTGGAGGGGAGATAGATAGAGGATACGCACTGTTGTGTTCCGACATCCCACTGTGGCCCTCGTTCTGCGCGAGCGGTCATGAGTAACGAGTTCCAATCTGATGCGCTCTCCTACATGCGTAGCCGCTTGTTATAACCATCAAATACTCGCGAGTATATGTGCACATCACGTACGATAGCTTGCGCAAGGGCACTACTCGGCTCGAGTGCCGTCTGGCTGACATCTACGCGAACCCGTTCTTCGCGAGCAATGGCCTCGACAGAGGCCGTCATCAGGGGTCCTATCCGCTGCGAGTTGTGTCGCGGAACATTGACTTTGATGTCGCGATGAGGTTTCGACACTGGAGACATCGTGCAGAGCACTGAGCAGCGGGTCGAGCAGGATGTGTCCGGAGAGAGCGGAGGAGCAGCGACAAGAGGCGCCGGGGATCTCGCTGTTCGACGCGTCGCAGGCGCCAAAGTTCGCGCGACTTTGAGCTCACCGCTGACCGGTGACCTCCACCATCCTCCGCGCAAGCACTCGCTTTGCCCTGTGTATCCCGGGAGGTTTTTCTCGACTTCACAAAACGTCGCTGCAAACAAGAAAAGTCAATGTCTGAGACAAACGCGGCCGCAGGGCCGTCGACTTTTCTCCGCGGACAGCAGCCCATCGCGCCCGCACCTCCGCAGGCCACCCATTCTGGTAAGACTGCTGCTTTTTTACTTGAAGCCCCAGTTGACGTGGTATAGCCTATTACAACAATATCCGCCATTGGTCTGATACTGCAACACCTTCACCCACGAACGGCCGGATAAACCCCTCACGGAAGGGTACACGTCCAGTTCGCGGCAGTAACCTTGCACCTGCACCCCAGCCACAGACTCCCTCTACTCCCTCTCGCCAGCTTTCATTACCCCCCACACAACCGCAGGCCGCTGTGCATCCTCAGTCGCAAACGAACATGCATACCAATCCCCATGCTATCCGCCAACCACTTCCCACCACGCCGCAAGCTCGCATCTCCACATATGCTTCGCGCCTGCGCACTGGAACCACTCTGCTGATGCAGCCCATCCTGGCGCCATCATCGGCGGCAGCTGTGGCAACGCGCACATCGCGTCGTGGCGGCGTGGTCAATTACGCCGACCCCGGTTCAGGAGACGAGTTCCCAGACGCAGGTGCGATTGATTCAGACGACTCGGACTTTGTCGCAAGCGGCGGAACGCGTCAGGCTGTACGCACTGCACGGCTGTCAAGTCGTGCGCCAGTGGGGAGTTCCGTATTCCATGCGGGAACAGGGAGTGGATATTCAACGCCAGCTCCCGCCGTACAGGCCCAGCCACAGAAGACGGAGTTGGATCAGAGTTACTTGGGACAGGTGCCGCCGTCAAGGTTCATTACCGCGAAGGTTGTACCGGAGACGAAGCTAGCATACTAGTGAGTGAGAGCCACCCTGGTCCACAGGACGCTTTGCTCAGACTCTTTACTCTGCAGTTCGGAGGCGGCTCTGCAATCACAGGCTGAGAAGCCGACTGCTCTCATTCCTATACGCGTCGAATTCGAGACAGATACGCAGAGGATACGCGACTGTTTCGTGTGGAACGTTAACGAGGCGCTCATCACGCCGGAGACGTTCGCGCGAACATTCTGCCTCGACCTGGATCTTTCTCTGCAGCCATATGCCGAGATTGTTGCCAACCAAATACGTGCGCAGATTGAGGAGCATGAGGGCGTGGCATCCATGTACCTTGGGCCCGACGCCGAATGGCCCGAGAAGGAAGATGAGAACGCTGGCGAGGAACTCAATGAATGTCGTGTCATTCTGAGCGTGAGTGTTCCTCTTGGCCTATGTCTACTATTTCCTGACGGTGTTGACCAGATTGATGTACAAATTGCAACCCACCATCTACTTGATCACATCGAGTGGGATCTTCTGTCCCCGCTCACGCCCGAAGAATTCTCCATCAAGCTGTGCACCGAGCTAGGACTCACGGGCGAGGCCGCACCTCTCATCGCACATGCAATTCACGAGGAATTGGTCAAGCACAAGCGCGATGCTATCGAGTGGGGAGTCATCGGTGGCGAGACACGCGACGTCGCAGATGAAGCATCTGCGGACCGCCCCCGGGACAAAAGCGGACAGAGTCTGATGAAGGACAAGACGGGCCTTGGTCTGGGGTGGGGGCGCGCCCCGAAGGATGGTCGTGGACCGAAGCCGCTGCGGAGTGTGTGGCGAGACTGGGCGGAGGCGGAGGAGTTCCGGACGCGGTTCGAGGTGCTGACAGCAGAGGAGGTGGAGCGGAGGGAGTTGGAGAGGGAACGTGCAAGCCGGTATGTCTACTCTTCACGACTATCATGCGTTATTCTAACTCAGTGTGCAGACGACTTCGACGCGAGACTTCAAAATTCCAGTCTTCGGCCCGTTCGAGGCTCAGTGGGCGCAGGTGATGCTAGCAAGGGTTTGTCCGACCTGACTGTATCGTGCATGTTGTCTGTATCTTCTACCGTAGTATTCGATGTTATTATGGTGTAATATTGCCTCTGTTCGCCGACTCTGAGCGCGTCCGCGCAGGTCGGCGCCGTCGACCGTGTCGCAGTCATGTGACCGACGCGTTCAGCGCGACAGCCACGCGCTGTGGTTCACCTTACCGCGACTCTGTCGCCCACGACGAGCTCACCCTCCCCTGTCCTCAAGACCTATGGATTCTAACCTTGCTAGCAAGCTCGCCAATAAACGCGATAAATACAGAGCGGAACTCGCGACTGCGCTCACGGAGGACGCCGACCCACTCGCGGCCTACGACTCGTTCATCAAATGGACCGTGGACAGCTACGGGACCCATCTCGCCCAGTCTGGTCTGCTCGAGCTGTTGGAGGAGGCGACACGACATTTTGTCGACGACGACGCATACAAGAGCGACTTGCGATACCTGAAGCTGTGGCTGCTCTACGCAAGCCATGTAGAGGATCCCACGGTGATATACACATTCCTCATGCAGAAGAAGATCGGCAGGATATACGCACAGACGTACTGGGAGTTTGCGGATGCACTTGAGAGAGGCAAGAGGTGAGTCACGAAACAAATTGTTTGCGCCCAACCCTCCACACTCCTACACTACACTACCAATTCCGAGGGGTGCTACATCTTATCGCGCCATGACCCGTGCTGAATACTGTATGCAGGCGGCAGGAAGCCGATGCTGTATATCGGATGGGGATTCAGCGTCGCGCAAGACCTCTGGATCCTCTCAAGCGACGGTACGAAGAGTTCAAATCACGCAGCTCGCCCAAGGCCGCTGTCGCTTCCTCCGTGTCGTGGAAGGATGCATCCCCGGAGACTCGTGCTCTCCGCCGTTCCCCGCTGAAGAACCACACGACCATGCCTGGATCCTCATCTCGAAGTTCGCCCACCGTCCGTCCCAGGATCTCACAGGCCCATGCGCAACGGCCGCCTGTACAGTTGACGGTGCCCCAGCCAACTCTGCCCCCGGCGGCCACCTCGCTTGACACAGTGTATAAGCCATATGCTCACATGCTTGCTCCGCCTATACCGGGGAAACGGAAAGAGAAGCTGCGCTTCAACCTGTCGCTGCTCTTCACGGAGGAGGGGGTCGAATACAGCATGCAGGAGGCAAGAGCGCGCTCGATGGGTCTGCTCGGCAAGAAGTGGGGCCCGCCTCCTGCCCCGAGCGTGACCGTCGCGTCGGTTTCTCAGAAGACGCGAGCAAAGGCACGAAGACGACGATGACGCGCAAGTTCGCAGCTGGGGCCGAGCCTACCGTCACGATCGCCACAAAGGAGGCACTTGCGGATGTGTTTGGGATGTACAACTCGCCGGAGAAGTCTATGCGCTTCGGCCCGGCTGCTGGGAGCAAGCATGCGCCTGTGAGGAAGATCGAGCCTGTTACGCCCATGGCACCTCTACTCCGCTCGTTGAGCAATGAGAACGCGGAGGCATCAACAAAGACGCCAGGTACGTTCTTGTGTATACTGACTTCCGTCATCATGTCTCGCTCACCTGTGAGTAGCGTTCCGACCTTTCGTGGACGAGAATGCCCATAGAGAGAACAAAACTCCGGTCGCTCCTCCGAAGGTCAGTATATGCACTGAATATGATAGAAAGTCACTTATCCCCTTGACAGATTATGCCATTCGTTGACCCAGAGCCTGCGATCAAGCCAGTCGTCACGCCGAACCCCAATCGACCAGTATTATCGCTTAAGGATCCTTCCGCACTTGGCCTCAAAGCTGACGAGAATGCGCAAGGACCCAAGAAGAAGCTCGCTGTTCATATCGACTCCGAATCAAAGCCCTCTCCAGTCTTCAGCCTCACCCCGGCGTCCGCGACTTACCGCGACAGGCGAGATGTCTTCTCTGACGACGCGAAGGGAGAGAATATCTTTCGCCCGGCGTCTGCGGGGGCGACGAAGTTCATGCCTTTCTCTGACGAGAACGCACCGAAGGTCTTCAGCAGGCCAGTGCCGAAGACCGAGGGCACATCAGCTCCGATTTTCACGCCGTTCACTGACAAGACCGCGTCGAAGCAGCCCCTCTCTTCATCCACCTCTGGTAGGCCTGTCTTGGGCGAGCGTACGCCTCTCCGTACTGTCTTCACTCCGCCACCACCAGCGGAGCCGGAGCCAGAACCAGAGCCCGCTCCCACAGAGGAAGAACCGGAGCCAGAGTCAGAGCCAGCGTCTGAACCCGAACAGGAACCCGAATCCTACACTCCTACCACAGAGTCAGACGTCGATGCTCACCCGCATTTGGAGCTGGAGAGAGCTAACTCACAGGATACGTTCGCGAGCGGGAGTTCCGACGACTTCGACGACTTCGATGGGTACGACCAGCAACCGGCAAGCGAGCCGATTCCCATCGAAGGTGCTGACGATGCATTCGATGACGATGACGACGGCGAGAGGACTGGAGGATATCGCGTTCCGCTCGGTGGACGGTTCGGACAGTTCAATGTGATGACCCCGATCACGGAGCGGACGTTCGAGTACACGTCGAGCACCCGTGGTCATGGGACACCAGGGTTCAGCATCCATCGTGACCCAACGATCGAGGCAGAGCGGTTGGCTGCCGAACTGCAGGAGGAGGACGAGGAAGAGGAGGACGAGGAGGAAGTCGTGAATATCGAAGAGCGAACAGGAACGTTGAGTCTAGCGGATGCACTCGACGTCGCGTCATCCTTCAAGCCACCAAATCCTTGCAATCCCTTCGACCCTCCCATTGTGTCTACTCTCCTCAGACTCATCCCCGCAGACTCTGCGTTTCATGACCTCAGGAGCAACGACGCACAGCAGCTTGACGCGTTGCAGAAGTTCGCCAGGAAGAAGACCCGCCGTGCGAGCGGCAACTCCAATTCTGGTCGCTCGATGCAGGACGGGGAGACATTCGAGATCCGCATACACGATCGCCAGTTCGCGGTAGTAGACAAGCTTGGTGAAGGCGGCTTTGGTGCGGTCTTTGAGGCCATTGACCTCGATCTTGCCAAGCAGGACGATGACGATGAGGACGATGATGAGGATGAGGACTTGGAGGAGGCCAACCGGGTGGCATTGAAGGTCGTGAAACCGCGCAACCTCTGGGAGTTCCACGTCCTTCGGCGCATACACTCCACACTGTCCGCGAACCTGCGGAGATCCATCATCACCCCCCAAGCTCTGTATGCGTTCCGTGACGAGAGCTTCCTAATCCTCGAGCTTCGCAAGCAGGGCACGCTCCTCGACATCGTGAACCGTGCCTCCTCAGCAGGGATCACGCAGCAGGGCGCATGCCTCGACGAGCTGCTCGTCATGTTCTTCGCGATCGAGCTCATGCGCCTGCTCGAGGGCATGCACCGCGCGGGCTTCATACATGGTGACATGAAGATCGACAACTGCCTCCTGCGCATCGAAGATGTCCCAGGCCCGGCCTCTGCGTGGCAGGCCGTCTACCAGCCGTCGGGCGAAGGTGGTTGGTCGTACAAGGGCATCAAGTTGATCGACTTCGGGCGCACGATCGACACCCGCCTCTTCCCCGCCGGCCAGCGATACATTGCCGAATGGCCCACGGACGCACGCGACTGCCTCGAGATGCGCGCGGGTGAGCCGTGGACGTTCCAGACGGACTACTTTGGTCTCGCGGGCATCATCTATTGCATGCTGTATGGGAAATACATCGAGGCGTCGTCCGTCATCCCTTCGCCCACTCCCAACCCCGATGGCAAGATTCACCACAAGCTGTCGACGCCGTTCAAGCGGTACTGGCAGGGCGACCTCTGGACGAGGTTGTTCGACGTACTGCTGAACCCTACTCTGGTTCGTCCGGACGGCAAGCTACCTGTCACAGACGAGCTCGCGGTGCTGCGCGGGGAGATGGAGTCGTGGCTGCAGGCTAACTGCAATCGAGCTAGCAACAGCTTGAAGGGTCTCCTCAAGAAGGTTGGGTTGGCTATCCTTGGTGGTAAGGGTTGATGCAATTGCTCCGACGTCTCTCTGTGTCTTCAGATATTTATTCGATTCACTCCTTCGGCATGTCGTCGCAGACCTTATGCACACTTAAATAATTGTACGCTGTATGTACTTCGCAGGCGAGCACCCTTTCACGACAATAACGTTCACTTACGACACCGCGCTGTCTCATTACATACCTCACGAGCACGCCCTCTGTATCGAGGCCTTTCTTGTATTAACGATGCACACTCGCACAGTCAGCGACAATGCGCCAATAGTCATTCGTAGTCCACCCGCGAAGAAAGCGCCATGATTTTGCGAAACAATGCATCACAACAATTTGCAACTGACAACACACGACAAACCAAAACAACACGGGGCTGACGGACGGACTGACGAGCGGATGGGCGGAGGAACTGGGAGCAACAACACGCATGGCGTGGCGCGGACGCACAGCGGACTGGAGCCCCGCTCACATCGAGGAGCGCGCGCCGCACGACTGCCGTGTAACCGGCGCGCACATCCTCGACTCCAGAGCGTAGAGCAAGTCGCGTGCACCGCGCCCACATGTGTCTGCGTCGCTGCATGGGGAGATAGGTAGGAAGAGTGGAGTGGAGTACGTAGGGCAGTGGTGGGGGAGGGAGAGTGGCTAGGGAGGGTGGAGGTGGGGATGACGGGCAGGGATGCCATATGTGAGGGTCAGAAGCAGACGTCGAGGATGCACGATGTGATAATGACAGAGAGACGAGGAAGAAAGGCTCAGACACGGCGACGCGGCTGGGGCCCCCTACGCCGGCCTAGGCATGGCCACCCATTTGCACAGGCTGCGGGGGCTGCCCGTTGGGGTCGTACGGATGGGGGACGTGCCCCGGCGGGGGCATCATCATCGGGTACGGCACGGCATGTTGCACTGCAGCAAAATTACCATCAGCCATCATGAACTGTCCTGCGGGCACCAAGTGATAGGAGACTGGCGTACGTTGAGGGCTTTGGTGGTGGTAGTAGGGATGCGCGTGCGACGGTATCGGGGTCGGCGGCATTGATGGACGATGACCGGCGCCGTTTGGTGGCGGAGGGTAGGCACCGGGCGGGGGAGGAGGGGGCATCCCATATGCTTGAGGGGCTGTCAACCTTCGTCAGCGACCAGTACTATACGTGATACAAACCAGAGCGAAGGCTCACGAGGCATCTGACCCATCGGTGTGGAGGGGTACATAGCTAGACGAACATTAGCAATCTGCAACCAGAAGATAATGTGATTGATGCTCGTACGGAGAAACGCACCGTTCGGTGGAGGCATAGGGTAAGGCATATGTTGCATGTACGGTCCGGGCATGTATCCAGGAGGAGGAGGGGCCATTCCAGGCATCATATGCTGCATCATCTGCATCACAGCCGTTTGAATTCCTCCGTCCATCCTCGTAAAAGGACATTGGAAGACTACGTACCTGACCGGGGTACCCGTATGGAGGATAAGCGTAGACATAGCCCCGCGCCGCTTGCGCAGCGGGATCCTCCTCGTACGTCGTCGGGGGCATCTGAGGCGGCGGACCAGGGGGTGCCATAGGAGGCGACTGCTGCTGTGGCTGCACCTGAATCGGAGGGAACATCTGCATGTAACGCTTGCCGTTGTACGGCCATGTCGGGGCTGTATGTGTGCATACCCATCGTCAGTTTACGTAACTCCGGCGGCACTTGCGGAGGAATTAGGGGAGACAGCAGCACGCACCGACTTGGGCGGCCTCGATGACTTTGTGGTGCTTGAACGGGTTGAAGTCGTCCTTGACATGGACCAAGGGTGTCTTCTTCACAACGCGGGTACCGAAGAAGGGGTTAGGCGGTCCTTGTGGAGAGACGTTCTCGCCCTGCTTGCCAGCCGAAGACGCTGACGACGCGGCACCGTTGTTGGGGCTCGGAGAACCACCCTGAAAGTATAACGTCAGTCCAGCAAATCAGCAGGCTCAGAAGTTAGGAAGGCTACCCACAGGAGAGAACGCAGATGCCTTGACATTCGGCCTAAACGAGGACGCGTTGACGTTCAGCCTGTTCTGCGCAGTAGGAGACAACGGGCTCGCAGCGGGCTTCGCAGCGCCGTTGGCCGCAGCTGAGGCAGCGGATTGCGCCTGAGTTGGTGCCGGTGCCGACGTACGCTTGCCCTTGAAGGGCGGTATCGGCTGGATAATCATGTTGATCTTCTTCCCGGCATCGGTGGGTTTGCTCGGTGCCGTCGCAGTCTTGGCCATGGCGTTGCCGGTGCCAGATGCGCCAGAGGGCTTCGCCGTAGTAACACCACGGGAAGTATCCGCACCCTTCAAGGGAACAGGTACAGCGCGAGCTCCGGGAGTAGCAGCGATTGTCGAGGAAACGCCAATGGAACGAGCCTTCGTGTCCTCTGCGTCGCGCGAGGATTTCTCCTTGATCAGGCGCTGCTTATCCTCGTCCTTCGCAAGGATCGGGACGAGGTCGTCGGGGATAGGCTTGTTCAGCTTGAACGACTTGGAAAAGTTGACGAGATCAGACAGCCGCTTGTCCATCTCGCTCTTCATCAACGCCTGCTTCTTCTTCAGAAGCCGGTCCTTCTCCGTCGATACAAAGTTTCGGAACGCCGGCACAGCATCCGCCGGCTGCTTAGCACCGCCAGGCGCAGGGGAAGGGACTTTGCTGGCCGAAGGCGTCGAGGAAGTCGTCGCGCTTGGAACAGCCGAGCCATCAGGAGCGTTGACCGCGACCTTCGGAATCTCTGACTTCGCGGGAGGGGTGGCAGACGTAGTACCCTTGCGCGCGCCAGGAGGAACGTACGCGTTCGCGCTACGGACGACGGCGCCATACCTGTAACCATTTAGCACAGCCACGTAGCGGGGAGTGGGAGCAACGCACTTGTCCTCCTCGTTGGTTGCAGAACCGTCGTTAGCTAAGTTCATGACACGCTCCTCGGCGATATGCGGGTTGTTCGTCGAGGACTGCAACAGCAGCAACCACAGTGATATACGCAATCGTCCATCCGTCAACCACCGCCCCCACCAGACGATCGAATACGACACTCACGTTCAGGATCTCGTTGGCGATCTGCTGCGCCTTCCGCTCCTTCTCCTTGAAGTCCGGAGCATCCCTATTGATCTTCGTGGTGTAAAGCTCCTCGTCGAAGCCCGCCGTCACGCCGAACAGTTTCTCATTGGCCGCGAACTGGTCCCATGAGCCGCCTGACGCCCCGGGCCCAAAGGTCAACTCGTCACGGTTGCCAGCGCCCGAAGCAGCGGCCGGCGCGCTCGAATCAGTCGAATCTGGCTGCCAGGCCTGTAGCTCGCGTTCACGCCGGGCCGCCGCCTTGAGCGAAATGTCGGTGTCCGTCTTGAAGGCTGTGTCCGTGCAAGTCGACGGCGACAGGGCCCGAAACATGCAAAAATCAAGAAGCCATACACAGCCGTCAGCGTTTGCCCATACGTGTGAGAATGGAATGGGAACGCACAGTCTGCACCGTTCGGGACCTTCGCGTCCGCGGGCCCGGACGACCACTCCTGGATGTTGGTCGCCGCGATGAAGAACGTCTCCTTGAGTGGGGCGCCGGGGTTGGTGACCTCCTTGACGTCCTTGAGCGTAACACCGGTCGTGTCTCCCTCCGCACTCGTCGACTGGACAACGCCCTCAAGGCGCATGTTAGTCTTGGTCGAGATCGTGACTGTCGTTCCCTGAGGAGGCGCGCCGAGTCAGTGAGACCAATCATACACGCACCCATGGCCAGCTGCGTCATGACCGCCACGAACGGCATGTCTTGAGACCAGAAGACGGTACGTACCGTGAGTCCAGAGATCTGCGATAGAATACGAGCGTGTGCGGGGTCGGCTGGTGCGGGGCTCGGGCGAGTCCCATTCGCAAGAGGCGGGAAGGCGCCTGCAGGGCCCTGTTGGTTACCATTTGGAAGGCGTGCGTTGGCGGGGCCGGGGAGAACGTCGGGGACGCACGCGCGCCGTTCCATGCAGGAGCACGGCTATTTGGACGGGAGAAGAGCTCAGGTCAGGGCGTGCTCACGTATATGGCGAAGCGAGAGGAAAGGGCAACGGACCGAGGACCAGGGTCGGGTCCCTTCCGGGGCGGCTTGGACTGTCTTGCAGTGGTGGCCATCGCAGGACGGGTGTTGTTAGGAAGTAGAAGAGAGAGCAAGAACGAAGCAGAGAAGCAGAAGCGTGCGGAGGGACAGAGAGTCTGAGAAACGGAGGGAAAGTGCGGGGCGATAACAGTGACAGAAGGCGACGGGCAGCAGGAGAGACGGGCTGCTCGATGTGCAGGCTGAGGGGCGTGCTCAACGGCGCGCTGGCGTCGATCGGCGACGGGGACGGGGAGGAGAGCGTGGGCGGGGAGAGAGACGGGAGTAAGAGGCAAGTCGACGCTCGTCTCCCAATCCACAATTCTAACACTCTCCTCGCCAGGGACCCCGGAACTCCGCCGACGCCCATCGCGGCCTCTCCTTCTCCTCCTCACTCTCGCACATTGCACGCTGCACTGGTTGGACACGGGGCATGTGCTCCAGCAACTCAGGTCGTCCACATTCCGAGACAGCTGCTCAGCGCGGCGGGCGCGCGGGTGGTCCGTGCCCTCTCATAGCGAAGGCAGCTCCCGGGGTCCCACCGTCGCGTGTTGCCATTCCAGACTCCTCCTTCTCTGAATCATTCTCTCCCGCCTCATGCAGCCCTCTGCGCGTCCACGAGAGCATCGCGCGGTGATGTTGGGTACAAGAGACGTTGAGGACAGCTGCGAGGGCGGCGCAGTGGGCAACATGTGCAGCAGGCCAGCCAGCGTAGTGTCACTGCGTAGTGCGAAATGGTGGCGCCTAATACATACCGCAGGAATTCGAGGTCATCATGTTCAGAATCAGAATGTCGACACAATCTCGAGTTTCAATGCTGCAGTCCACACGACAGACACACGACAGAAAGATCTGAGCTTTTACCGCACACAGTACTGCTTTCGAGGGGTGCCGCCCAGAGAGTACAACGATGCGACAGATATGCGTCGAGCGCTCGACTCAACGGACGCGACTCGACTGGTGCCAGTGGTGCCTCATTCCGAGCTGACATTGCGCATGAATCACTGGTTCGAAAGGATCGCCGGAAGACGATGCGTGGACCCTTGCGTTTGAGTTCTGTGCCTCTCCGAAGCGAATCTGAAACAGCTTGCGGGTCCCCGTGAGCATCTCAACGGTGCGGGAAAAGCATGTCGGACGTCGAGGATCAAGTCTGTCGAGCACTACAACGCAACGGTCAATGCATGCATTATATTCTCAGTAATGTGCGAAGAGTACTGTACGCTTGTGCTCGACAACGAGGAGCCTCCAAACCACCCAGGCCCCCATACTTTTGCTCCTGTCACTCGTCCCAATCACCTCACCTCCTCGTCCCAGCCTCCTTCTCCAACTCCTTTCCAAACCCAACCAACACGCCCTGCTCCAGCGTCGTCTCCCACAACGCAACCTTCGCACGCTCGACCTCCGCCGCGAGCGCCGCGCGCATCTTCCGCGCCCTCTCCAAGACCGCCTTCCTTTCCTGCTTCCCCCCGGGGCTGAGGGGGCTCCGACCCCATTGCCCGTGCCGGGCGCCGTGCCCTTTGCACGAGCTGAGGCGGCCATGGCGTACGCCACAGACGAGACGAACGGCGGCGGAAGCAGGCCGACGACCGTGGAGGCGGGATGCTGGGCGGGCCCATGCAAAGGTGGCGGCGGGTTCCAAGGAGGGATGGATGGCTGCGCGGTCATCTCTGCAGCGTCATGCTCGATGATCGGCTGTAACAGATCCCGAGCCTCGGGACCCTGCCGCAACGCATCCTCCAAACCGAACTGCACTGGCGCATGCGGCTGAGCAGGTTGGGAATCCACATGCCCGGCCGTTTCGATGTCCACGCCAACCTGCGGCGCTGCAGGATCATCCGAGGCAGGTGGCGGTTCGGCGGCAGGCGTCGGAACGGCAGAAGCTAGTTGCTCGTCGATGATGGCACCCATGTCCACGTCCACATCCATCCCCGCCCATTCCTCCAGTGCCTTCTTCATGTCCGTGGCCGTCTCTTCGTGTCCTTCAGGGAAGGTCCAGTCCCATGACGGCGTAGCGGGCCCGGCGTCCGCAGGATCGGGAAGCGAGGCGGTGGTCACTGCCGGCGAATCAACGAGGGAAGGAGTGGATGACTGCACACTTGTTGAGGGACCAGCCGCTACATCCGAGTTTGATACTGCTGACGAGGGGGCCGGTTGGGAAGTCAAAGGCACCGTCGACGTCGTAGGGCTTGCTTCGGCGATGTGGCCAAACGCCATGTCCAATAACGCGGGATCGATGAGACAGTCTGGGATATGCGACGACGCGTCTGCAACGCTCTCCGTCACAGCGGGCGACATGGGAGCGTCAGTAGGAACGCCTGAAGACGTGGCACCGACGTCCGCATGTGAGATAGGCGAGATCGGGGAGGCGGCGGCTCCCTCGTTCGGATCACCAGGCGGGAACGCGGTGAGCATCTCCAGCCAGTTGTCGAACAAGGCCTGCGTGTTGTCCTCAGACGTAATGCTCGACGAAGCGACTGGCGACGATGCCGAGTGGGCCGCGGACGTAGACGCCGAGTTGACGGACGTTTCAATAACTTGCTGCTCCTGCTGTTGCTGAGCACTGACCAGAGACTCGACGAGTTGGTCGAACGCCGTAGGTGGTTCCTCCGGATTAGGCTGCCCTTGGTCGTGGGGTGATGCGGAGGAGGACGGATTGTGCGGTAGAGCAGTATCCGAGCCGCATACGACCCCCGTACTCGGCGTGCTTGTCCCAGATGCGTGGTAGGCAGGATAAGGATAGTACGGACGCTGTGAAGCAATCGGCGCACGCTCCAATCCGTAGTACATGGTCTTCGGGCGATAATACTTGTTCACCGTCGGCTCCGGACCGTACCCAACCACTACTCCTCGGCCGTAGTGGCGATGCTGCGAATGCAGCTGCTGGTACCAGGTCTTCGTCGCGGCTTTCTGGGCAGCACCCTTGACGAGCTGCACGAGATCCGCCAAGAGCTGCTTGCCCCTCTCGCGCTCCCAGGTCAAGCGATAGTTTTCCGGGCCCTGACCCTCCTGGAAAGGGTACGGCACGTCCCAATCTGCGGCGCCCGCAGGCACCGAGTTCAGCTTCCGCCGCTTCAACGGCGGTGCGGACGTACTCGCACTCAAGGGTGACGCAGTCGTACCAGCAGCTTGTTCCGGGCTTTGACTACGCGTCCAGAAAGAAGACGTACTGTGTGATGGAGGGGCTTGTTGAGGGTAGGGGTAAGGAGGTGGGACAGACGCAAGGGAGGGAGCACCCGGCGCGAGGAGACGGAGCAGGGAAACAACGACAGGGAAGACATTCTTCTGTTGTAGCAGAGACCCCAGGATCTGCTCACTGGTGGGACGAGGAAGCTGAGAAGGATCCGACGGTCCTGGACGGACAGGGCGCTTCCCAATGGAGGGATGTTGTGGAAGCGATGGTTCCTCCTCCACGACTATCGGGTCATCCGCCGTAGTACCTCGCGTGTCGCGGGGCCTCGGAAGGTTCGCAGGATTCACCCCGCCGACCATGCCTGCAAGTCCGAGCAGCGCCTGGTGGTTTCTCAAGAAGTTGGGTGGGACAGCTTCATCGGCAGCAGGAAGGGATATGGGAGGGGGAGTGGGACGGGGGGTCGAGGATCTCGCCTTCTCCTTACCCTTGCGCGACTTGCGAGGAGCAGAGTCAGCGCGCGCGCTATTCCTCCGAGAAGAGGACTCGATTGATTGCAACGGTATCCGGGGAGGTGGACGGGAGGGAGCGGGTGCGCTCACAGTCAACGGCAGGGACGCTGGCGGAGTGACTGGTAGTTCAGCGACAAGGTGGGAACCAGGAAGTGCAAGAGTCCCCACGTTTTGTGCTGTGCCGCTAGGTAAGGCTAGCGGTGACGGTGACCTACCTCTAGTCGGCGAGGAGGGGGGCGAGCCGAAGAGGGAGTCGTCATCGTCGGCAGGGTTAACCTCTGGGGAGACAGACATAGCACTGGACAAGTTTTGCGGTGTGTCAGAGATGGGTTGGGTCAGATGGTGATGATTTCCGGTACCTCGTGCGAGTGCTATCGATTGCTCAATACCGCAAAAACGGGAGGAGGATAGGCAATCCAGTTTGGGTATACTATGGCCAGGGGTTTCGACGGCAGCTCTTGTCTTGTACGCGAGTACCTCGAACAGACCTCGACCAGCCGGTTGATGAGGAGGAGGGGAGTTCTGAAGAACGAAAGTAAGTTGAAGTAGTGGTAAAGCACAAGTCCGTTGTGAAGAAGTAAATCTGCTTGTGGAGGTTTACGTACTCCGCTGTGACTCAGCCCGACTCAGATGAAGCTCAGCCCAAGGCGACGTTGGAGCTCCGACACCGCTTATTGCAAGCGCCCAAAAGCGTGTACGAGTAATACCTGCACTATCAAGTACGTTCAACGTTCAACTTGCAAACCATCCATCTCAACGATCCATCGTTCAATTCGACGATGCACAGAGCGCAGAGCGTGGAAGTTCGGAGCCGGGAGAGCGGTGGCGGGAACACGCGCCTTGGGCGCTTGCGACGAGCTCAGTGCGACCATCATCGTCGGGTGCAACGTCAACGCTCCTCCTACCAGCTGTGCATGTTGACCTACTTCCTGAGTGCAACGTGTACGACCTCTGCGCTATCCAAACAATACATCTCTCCCGTTATTCTTGGACGGCGTGTGATTGCACATCGAGAGGTTCCGGGCTTACCATAGTTGCGGTGTTAGAGGCGCAGGTGAGTCTCCACGGCCTGCATACCTACTAGTACTACTCTCTCGCTCCCCCCGCCATCGCCACGGTGTGCGCGCACGCCGACAGTCGCCACGAGAGAACGGAGAGAGCGCTGTATTCGTCATCTGTGCCTGGCTGCTGAGAACTGGAACCGGACCGATAACTGCAACAGGTGCGTCATGCGAGAGCTATGGCTGGTGCACGACTCATCCCCGATTTCCAAGGCGCGAGTCTTTCGTAGCCATTCCCGTCTGTGGCTGATCCATGGCCCACCGTTCTCGACCCCATGTCACCATTCCTGCTGGCGCAGCTCCCCCTTCGAACCCTTCCCCGTCGGCGCACGACCAGTCTCTCTCGCCGATCAACCTCTGGGCGGATCGCCGCAACCCGGTATACACTGTGCATACTCCATCTTCACCAAGCCTCCTCAGCTCGTCGCATCCTGGTCCACGGATTAGTCTAGATGTCCCGGGGCGACCGCCCAGCAGGGCGGCGAGCGCATACGAGTATGAGACCTCTCGCTTGTCCTTCCCAGAGCCACAGTTGCACCGTTCGTCCTCCCAGCGCACACCATACCGCTCGACCAGCACCAACTTCACCCACCGGACTAGCAGGAGCGAGTCGGTGCTTACCCCTGACGGTCTGCTCACACCAACACAGTATTCCATAAGCGGAGAGTCTTCACGGCCACCATCGTTTTTTGAGAACACGCCGGAGGTGTGCAGTTCTACCACCTGTCCTAGTCATGTTAACCAAACATCAAGGTCTAGTCGATCAGTAGGGACCTGTCTACTGAACTCACAGAACTCAGGTGTGTCTGTCAGCCGCTTCGCATTCATTTCCGAGCCCTTGCTTATATGGTCCCAGTAACGTCGAAGAGGCCCTGCGCAAGTTCCAAGCTGGGGAGCTCCCAGATGCTGAGTGGTACCGGCTAGTCTCGCCGTCGGTTCGTGAAGTCCTTGACAAGAAGGAGGTCCAGCGACAGTCTATCCTGTTCGAGATCATTAAGTCGGAGAAGGATTATGTAGCTGACTTGGAGCTGGTGAAGGAGGTACGTCCACCCGTCCGTTGTTAGTGCCGTCCTCGGTTCTAGGTGTTCAACCATACGAACAGGTCTTCATAGATCCTCTCATGAACACCCTGGCCGTGCCAAGCTCTCGTGTCAAGAACTTCATCCGCGAAGTGTTCTTCAACTTCGACGAGATATTGCAACATCATCAAAAAATGCTCACAGCGTTGTTTGCTCGACAACGCGAGCAACACCCCTGGGTGATGACCGTTGCAGATATCATCCTCGACAGTACGCATTCCGCGGTCGTAAACAACTTGTTAGCGTTATTGACTCTGCTCTTGCCTATGCACCCAGATTGTCTGGAGTTCCTAGCAGGCTACGAAGAGTATATCAAGCACTACCCCATAGCAGAGATGCGCCACCGTTCAGAGATGCGCCGAAATACGAAGTACCAGTACCTCGTGCAACAGTGCTCTCTTGATCCTCGCGTGCGCAAGCGCGATATCATCACCTTCATTTCCAGACCGGTCACTCGTTTGCCTCGCCTACAGCTGCTTCTTGACAATGCAAGGAAGTTCACTGAGCCGGAATCACAAGACGCAGAAGATATACCGGTAATCCTTGGCATTCTTAACGAGTTTATACGGAGTACGCAGCCGGGCATCGAGGCGGCCGAAGAGAAGGTCAAGTTTTGGAGCTTGTGTGAGAGCTTGGTCTACCAGAAGGGAGAGATTATAGTATGTCCTCCTTTACACAGCGAAACTCTTGACTAACTGGCGGGCAGGATCTCGATCTGTATGACGATACTCGGTCATTGCAATACCAAGGTCGACTGTCGAGGAAGTACAAATCAGAGATGAACTACCACTGGGCAGATCTGCATGTTGCCCTGCTCGACAACTACCGTACGTATGCAGTCCCTCGCTGCTTGTCCTGACGCCGAAGAGTCTGACAAGCCCCGAAGTGCTCTTGCTAAAGCCAGACGTGCGGTCCAATGATGGTCGTGCAAATCCGCCCACCCGACATCACGTAGTCTCACGTGTGAGTTCCGCCAACGTACCTCTCCGATTGACCCGTCTGAATCTTCTACATAGCCTATACCCATCGATTATCTCCGCTTAGGCATGTTCGACGGCCCTCCTGAGAACCGGAAAGAGAAGGCGGAAGACGGCGGCCTTGGCCTCCTTGACCGTGTCCGCCCGAAATATCGCCAGATGTTCCCTTTCACTATATACCACGCGTCATCCAAGATGAACAGACGATATACCCTATATGCGCCGAGCGAGCAGGTACGGGACCGTTGGCTCACCGCCTTTAACACTGCGTTGGACATCCGCCGGTACCGGCAAGAGGGCAACATGGTGCGTGCTGCCCACCTGACTATATGCGCCTGCTTTGCAGGTGTTTGACCGTGGCGCGCAGTTCTTCGTCACGCATGTCATCAACGATGGCTTCTTCAAGCAGGCGAGCTCCTATACCTCTGGCAATTTCAATGGTGCCGGAGCACACTTCACGGGTCGGATCAACGCTGCGATCAAGTTTTGTGAGTGCGTATATGTTGTGAGGCGTTTATGTACGCTGAAGCAAGAATCCTGCCCGCTATCACAGCCAGTACTGCACACAAGTTCGTTGCTGTCGCGAGCTCGTCCGGAGTATTCGTCGCACAGAAGGGCGAACCGGCCTTCCGCAAAGTGCTCAGCGTCTACAACCCGACGTGCCTCGTAGCGCTCCCCGACGTGAACAAGTTCTTCGTCCTCCACGATCAGGGCTTGTACGCGTACTCGCTCGACCTCGTCGCACGGGCCACGCTTGGAATCTCGAGCACGGAGAATGCAGAGGCATCGAAGGAGCGAATAGCCGGCGACGTGCTCTTCTTCCGTGCCGGGCGCGTCGGGAGCAGGCCCATGGGTCAGTTCTCTATGCAAGTCTAACTCACGCGTTCGCTGACCTTTCTGCAGTGCTCTACGTTGCGAAGAGCTTCCTCCAGTACAACCTGTATGCGCTGGAGGTCGTGAACAGCTCGGATCTGCACATAAACCCAAGGCGGAACACGAATGGGTTGTTCTCCTTCCGGGCGTTCGGAGAGCCGGTTTCCATACCGAAGGACACTTTAGACATCATCATGTTCAGACAACGCATCGTCATTTGCTCGGACAAGGGACTCTCCCTCGTCGATCCCACAAAGTTCGGGGTTTTCACTCGTCTCTCTCGTGCATTGCTGACGCTGAGTGACCGACCCATAGTTTGAGCCTGAGCGCGAAGTCTACGCTGATTCCCGACTTCAGCGATGCGGACTTCAATAACAATCTGCCGATGATGACTTTGAAGTCCCGCTGTGCGTCGTCGAAGCCGCTAGGGATCGTCCGCTGCGACAATTCTGATGAGCTCTTGGTCATCTACGATGGTAAGCTGCGATTTTGGCTCTTCATGTTCTTCTCAGCGCCAGACGAGAGGCTGACTGTAACCCTCGACCTCGTGAATCACAGAACTCGGCTGTTACACGAACAAGTACGGTGTCCCGACTCGATCCTCCGGGTACCTGCGCTGGGAGACGAAAGCGACCTCGTATTCCTGGCGGGGCGAGCACATCCTCCTTTTCTCGCCCGAGTTCATCGAGATCCGGACCGTGCAGACCGGCAAGCTCGTCCAGGTCATCGAGGGCGCCGACATGCGGCGCGTGGACGTCGGGCTGCTCACCTCCGACAAGGACCTCACGACGTTGGTCGCGATGAAGGGACGCGAAGAGCAGGGTCTCGTCGTGGACACGCTCCAGGAGCTTGTCGAGACGACGGAGATCCGGACGACGCGCTCGAGCGAGGTGCCGGGGATGTTTGACGACTTTGAGGTGATGTAAGTTGAACAGTACTGGCTTGGCGCATATTGTATGGACACGGGTGGTATGTCGGATGGGAAGAAGTGCTCACCGTGTATTGGTTGCGAGTGTATCTTATGGTTACTTTTAGACTAATGAATCCCAGCACGCTGTATTGTAGCCACAGAAGCCCAGATATATTCCCGAAACCCTAACGCTGCAGAGCGGCCCTATGCACATGTTCTCGCCTGCGCCCAAAAGAATAGATATAAGTAGCAATAAGTAAGTAGTATGGCCAGAGATACAGCATTCGGAGAGCGTCGTCAAAACACATATTCTCTACTGAAGGAGCGGTTCTATACACCGCACGGGAGACGAGTAGCTGCGGGGGTATGGTTCGCCAAGAACGGGGTATATGCTACATGTCGAGCGTCGGCTGCGTTGCACTTAGGGAGTGAACGTCGTCAGGCCTTGGAGGTTGTTGGCATCTGTGTACGGGTATGTGAGTCGGTACCGCAGACTTGGACCCTGGTGTGGAGCAACAACGCACTGATCGTGATGCCCGCAGCCTTGGTAGGACCTGCGATGTTAAGCGCAGTTTGCCTCACCGCGAGGCCAGGAGAGTCGATGGAGAGAACGTCGATAGAAGTCGCGTTCGCAGCCAAGACATATATGAAGCTAGTCAAGTCAAGTCAGCGCTCGCAAATTCGGAGAAATCTCCGATACGTACTCCTTGCCATTGACGGTAGCAATATCGAGGTCGAGCAAAGCAGATCCAGGAGTCAATGGGTATCCCTGGAGACGCATTGTTCGTCAGTATCTACAGGTTCGCAAGAGCATGTATACGTACCGCGACGATTGAGCCCTTCAGGTTGTCATCGACGTGGACCTCCGTAACGATGGCCGTGCCGATATCGGTCAAGTAGAAGTTACCCGTCACCTGACTATGGGTCGCCCAGCATGTCGCGACCTGCCCGTCGATCTTGACAACTGAGCTCTTGCTGTTGTCCTTGAGGTTAACAATGTCGAAACCGACACCAGCGTCCGTCGCGAGGACCGCGTTCTTGCCCGGGATCACGCTCATGCCGAACGGCAGCAGGCCGCCTTTGGCGGGCGCGACCTTCTTGAAGTCAGCGGTGAGCGAGCCGTCCCCATTGACATCCCAGACCGCAAAAAAGCCAGCCTTGTCCGGAGTGCCCTTGACGGACACGATGAGCTGCTTGTCGTCCTCGCTGAACAAGATGTGGCTCGCGGTGTTCGCGGGTCCTGCGGGCGGTGTTGATGTCTGGAGCGCGTCGGTGAGCAGCCGCAGCCCGTTGACGATTGCAACCGCCCCGAGCTTCTGGTCGATGTTGTAGCAGTTCACGCCGTTCACAAGCCCGCCATTGAGCACGCAGAACTGGGTGCCTTTGCTGTTGAACGCGACAGAGATGGGGAACTCGCCCTCAGAGGACACGACGTCACCCAGGGGTTTGATGTCTGTGGGCTCCTTCGGGTTGATCGAGAACAACGCAACGGTATTGGAGCCAGCCTATGCGAATGGCGGTTAGCTGGTATCGAAACAACCATGGTATACGTGCACTGACGTTAACGGCTGCCAGGACTTTGCCCTTCTTCGACGCCTTCACGGCGCCCTGGGAGAAGAGTGCGTCGGGACCGCTGGATTTGCCGTGGGACCCACGGCCACCGGTCTCAATTGCGTTGTCGAGATTCTGCAACAAACATAAGCGACGGACCCCAGCTGTCCTCGGTGAGCTCACCAAGCTGCCGTCTGCGTTGATGCTTGCAGCGATGATACGGTTCACGTCCGGTTCGTTCGTAAGGACTGAAAAAATTGGTCAGCAGATGCAAGCATCCATGTACGGACGTTTGTTAACTCACAGTAAACAGCTCCGGAAGCATCAAGGCGGGTCTTGCCCATCGCCTTCTTCGTCCCAGTCCCCGCACGCGGCGCGAGCGGGGCAGCAGACACAATGCAGACGGCGGTAATGACGGTGGTCAGGAGCGTGACAGAGAACTTCATCTTGACTATTCGGAATAGTAGAGGATACGGTCGTGAATGAATGTGGAGCCGAGCGAACGTGTGGGTCGTGAATGGGGAAAAAGACAGGAAGTAGTGGCAAGATGAAGTGAGCACAGCTCCGACGGCGACAGAAGGAGAAGGAACCAGCAGCTCCGCGCACCCAGGCGGCGAAAGGGAAAGGAAAAGAAAAATGCGAGGGGCAGCGGAAACTGGAGAAGTCCCCGCCGATTGCACATTCCTTTTATCCCCGCTCTCATGCTCCTGGACCAATGCCCGCACCTAGTGCCTCAGTCCATCGTCTGATGGAGAGGACACACTCATCCCGAGCGGCATCAGCCCCTGGCGTCAGCGCTTCAGAAACGCTTCGCCAGTGCTATGTTGTAAAGGGTGCCGAGGGGCAGTGGGGATAGGCATCAACCGTCAACGAACCCCTGGGCGCTGCTGGCCAGACGACAACAACGTCTCGGGCCGAACCGTGTGCTGGCTGCCATGGTTGCGATTCCTGGAAGGGAGTATTGCTTGAGTGAACATGTCAAGGATTTGTGAAATCCGTACAGTTCCATCCGGACGGAAGCAAGGAGGGTCCGCCCAACTCAGCGTAACACAAGCTCTGACGGCACGGCTCTTGTACGAAACTATGAGGCCGTCGGAGACTCGGGAGATGATGTATGGCACGGGCACAGGCGTATCAAGCTCTGCGATCGGAATTTGAACTTGAAGCCATCATGCCATCCCGACGACGCCGTACAATGGCAAGAGCAGACAAGGTAGCACCGGGGGCCCTTTCTCCGGTTGGACCAAAGAAACCACAGTGTACAGCCTGTAAATCGGTAGTCAGAGACGGTATCCAAATGGATAAGGGCAACGAGTTGCCAGATACGTACAGAGTGACTGGCTACTGCGAGAAAGCAGGAAGAGACATACCCGCACCCACATCTAGATATGGCCGCGCACCCACGGCCGTATGATGGCAAGAAGAGAGATAGATGCCGCCGCCTGAGGGAATGCCGCCCTTGTCCGCCCGGCACAACTGTCAGGTCATCCAGGAGCTCGAACTGATTGCGATCCCATCTCGGGCGCCGCAGTGTTACTGAGCGGATGTCTGGCCGACAACTTCCACCGTCTACACTCCGTGAACGTGTACGAGGAGCATACGGTTCACTCCATATCCTTGCATGTATGGGGGCAAACAATGGCTGGAGACTCACGACATTAGCGCAGTTTGAACTCATCTGACTCGTAAAACCATACCCTCTCATCCATCGACTTTGATGTCGCCGCCATCAGCGCGACTCTTCAGCACTGCCCCGTGCGAAATGCAACGAACCATATGTCAACTGCAACTGACGGGTGTAGCTCGATAGTGTGCCTCGAACGGAATTCAAAATATGTCAAGCGAAAGGTCGAGCCGACCCGGGGTCCATCACGGCCAGCAGTGGGTTGATCACGGGCGCTGAGAACGACCGCTTCGTCCTCCTCATCCGCATCGGCAGACTAACCCGAAGGCGGCTAGAGACGGCTGCCATGTGAGTACGAGACCGTGAGCAGACGACCGGAAGAGTAGGGAGGGCAAGGACTCGAAAGTGCTTGCTGGTAGTCTGGACTCGCGGGCAGAGTATATTCGCCTTGTAGTTTTTGCATCGTGGGGCTGCTGCATGCCACTACTTACATCGAGCCTGACTGTCCCTTGAGGCGAGGAGGTTTCCGGCGAAGCTTGAGCAGCGTATACCTCAACTTCACTGACATGATGGCAACCGCCCATAGCGAGATGGTTACTTCATGTACGGCACATGTTGTGAGGTTACTCAGGCTGGCGGCCTCCAGGGATCCACTGAGGTACACTGGGTTCATTGGTCAAAAAACAAACAATAATGATATCGATACCTCAGTCAGCATACAACTCAGCTTTTGGGATACATGTTGTCTCCTACATATATGCAGACGATTGGTTGGACAGGCCTGTTGAGGAGGCCGGGGTCACCGCCGCGATGAACACCGATAAAATTGGGCCATCTTGTCGCTTCTAGAACCCGGCATCTATTCAGTGGCGAAGACGAGGCATGTGCCTTCGTCACCTGCGCTGACAACCACACCGCCTCCAAGACCAAGTGCCGCTCCAAGGACAGCTCCAGTGTGGCCCTTGTGCTCCCGCACGAGCGTCCCCGTGCGAGCGTCCCATGTGCGCAGCGCCTTGTCAGCGGACGCAGAGACGATGAGATGCCCCTTGGGCGCGGGGAGACGGTGCAGTGAGGTAACAGCGTCCTGGAGAACCAACAGGTCAGCCGCCAAGTACGACCAGTAAGAACACGTAAAACGCACCTTGTGCTCGAGCGTCGCACGCAGCCTGTTCGTGCTCAAATCCCAGATACACGCCTTGCCGTCCGTTGCGCCCGTTACCACCACACCGCCCGACGCAGCAGAAGCGCTGCCTGGCGCGAGCTCGACGAACTCCACAGCCTCAACGCTCTCGCCCTCTTGGTGACCGGCAAGCGCACCGACCACCTCGCCTTTGCTAAGGCTGACCACACGTACGCCACCAGACGCTCCACCTACGACTGCAAGAGTTGACGCGGGGTTAACTGCGAGAGAGGTGATGCCGTCAAGGGAGAAGCGTGCGTCGGTCGGAGTGAGCTTGAAAACGGGCGTCGGCGAGCGCGGATCCCAGAAGAGCAGGGTACCCTCAGCATCTGCTGTGATTATGCGTTTGCCGTCCGGTGTGAAGTCGCCACATTGTACGGGACCAGTGTGACCCGCGAACACCTGCATGGTGTTACCAGACGGTACTGTGAATGCGGATGAGTGACAGGTATGCGGAATCCTGGGCACAAACACTTACGCTGCCATAGCCATACTGTCATGTCATTTGAGCCCGCAAGGAGCACAGTACCCTTGGGATGCCATCGCAACCACTAAGTAGCCTTATTAGTCGACGACAAAAGCAGCTGAGCTAGCGATCAAAAAGCTCACCATGACCTCATCCGGACCCGTCAACTCCGTTACGAACTCCCATTTCTCGTAGTTGTCCTTGCCTACTCTCCGCCATATCCTGACCTTCCCGTCCATTCCGCCCGTCGCGAGGTACTCCCCATCCGAGCTGAACGCCACCGCGACCACGCTGTCCGTGTGCCCGGTGAGCTTCACGACCACATCCCCAGTCGTCAAATCCCAGATGTAACCCAGGTCGTCTTCACCGCCCGACGCGGCAAGCGGAGCGGTGGGATGTGTCGTGACCGCGAAAACCGAGCCTTGGTGAGTCGGGAAGTGTTGGATGGAGTTGTCCTCCCATACAATCGAGCCCTCGGCAAAGGAGGATCCGTCGTGTGTCTCGAACATGGCCTCATCGTCCTCATCCATGGGCATGTCGCCATCGTCCTCAACCTCGGCGAGCACGTCGTTCGGGTCAATAAACTCTTCCTCGCCATCGCCTCCTTCCTCACCGTCCTCGAAGTGGACCTCCTGCGCGCGTTCCTCCGCCATGCTGAATTTTCCGGATAGTGTCAGAGGAGAGTGAGTGCTGTTCAGCCGGCTGCTTGACTCTCTAGAGCTTTAAGTATAACACGAAGAGGGCGCGAAGAGCTGAGTAACCGCAACTGCTGCTTGGTGAGCCACTGACAAAATCTCGCGAAATCCTCGATCGGGATCTCGGGATCGGTTAGGCGCCCATGTCCGGGTCCGCACAGGGAGACGGTACGGCTGTGCAGTCACTCCGAGTCTTCGCTCAACTCTTGCTGACTACATTCCATGCAGGTACGCCGGTCGTCGAGTTCGATACTCGAATACAATGGGCAACTTGAACTTACGCAGGCAACCTGATGCACTCCACGTGATCGTGTGCTGAAACCTGGAGGTGGCACCCTTCGTGGCACGCGGGCGGAAGTAGTATGCCTTCGTTGTGCCTTCGCGACTTGATGTGCCGCTGAGCCAGCCTCAAGGCATCCTGTGAACGTCATCTACGCCGCCAAAACCTCGCCTCAGCGCCAGCGAGATTCCGCCAGGGTCCTTCCAGGTCTGGGTTTATCTGATTCCTGCACGAGGTATCTGGTCTCTTCATCCGACATCGTGCACGGAAACGTGTCCACCCAGATCGTCAGCTCGTTAGCTCGATTGCAATCGTGGACCATCAGAGCCTATGAATTTTGGACCGCCTACAGTCGACGGCCGACCCAGAACCAATGGCGAAGCGCGACAGCCAACCGCACAACGATAGAGATGATGATGTGCGAACATTCCACCGTATCGGACAGCCTCGTCCCTGCAGCTCACAGCTGACCAGCGCGAGTCTATATAGCTTGGCTCCGCTACGGCAAACCCTCCGCAGGCCTCTCAACCCCACGCTCCATGTTCCCTTCCATCGCCCGCCCTATCTCCTACCGGTTCTTCCTTCGACTCCCCTGACTCCGACGACTACTGCGACATGACTGAAGACATCGTACGCCCCTTGCGCATCAAGGGATACTCTCCCGAGGAGGGCCGGTGGACTACCAAGTACCCGTCCTGCAATATACCCGTGTTCGCCCTCCGCATCATCTCATGGAACGCCGACTTCACGGCTCCCAATCCTGCACGGAGAGTGGCCCGACTTCTCGAACACCTGCAGGAATGGGTCCTTACGTACTGTCCCAAACCGTCTTGCATCCTGCTGCAAGAACTCACCGAGGAGAGCTTCGAGGCTCTCTTCCGAAGTGATTGGGTGCAAGAGCACTTCGTGATCACACCGCCCAACACGAAGCGATGGGGAACACATTACGGTCTCGCCACGCTCGTCTCCCGCCATGCTCGTGTGCGCAACGCCCAGATGCTCCAGTTCCATCGCACGACCATGGGTCGGGGAGCCCTCTTCGTCGACGTCGAGATGTTCGTCCCCGGCTCCATGAGCGAGACCCGCGTTGTCCGCATTGCCAACACACACCTCGAGTCGCTCCCCCAAGGAGCACGCTCCCGCCCCGCCCAACTTCGCGCGATTGCGGACTTGCTGCGCGACAAGGCGGTCACGGGCGGAGGGGTGGTCGGCGGCGACATGAATATGATTGGACCCACAGATCAGGACATTCATGTTCGTGCAGGACTCATCGATGGGTGTGCGAACCCTACCGCCGCGGACGACACGTGGGGTTGGCAGCCGCGGACGCATTACCCTGTCGGGCGACTAGATAGGATCTTCTTCTGCGGTAACCATATCCAGTGGTCTCCTGTGCAGGTGATTGGGAGAGGGGTCAAAACGCGCGGCACCGAACAGTGGGTGAGCGACCATTTTGGACTCATAGCGACCGTCGAGTTAGTTGCGGCGAGTAGAAACACCTGTCCTGAATGTACTAGGCACTAAGTTCTTGACTGTCTGTGCTCGTACCTGCTCTTCGTACTATGCCTAGCTCTGTAATTCGGGTTGTACGTCTACTGTACCGTAGCAGACTTTGCGAGACTACCTCTCTTATTCCGTGTCGTCCCAAAGCGACGCGTAACTCGTCTGTATACCTGCTGTCTGTTTTCGTCAGGCCTTCGTACTGTTTTATATCCCCAATTCTCTGCAGCATCTATCGCGCTCCGCATCGAAGTCGAACCGCCCCCGCGCTGAACTACGTGACCTGCCTTTTCAGGCGCGTTGGCCAGCTGGCATCGGGAGACAAGCGAGCGCCAGGTCGCCTTCGTCTTTTACCACGACTTGCGTTCTTACCGCAGCACGGTCATGATCATCGCTCGCTCTTCATCATGCTGCAGTGGACATGTGACCGTGTTTCGACCCAGTGGCGTGCTGCACAAAGGCCTTGCGGCGCAGTGGTCTGGCAGCGGCGCGGCTTGCCACAGCTCTGTCGCTACCACAGCTAGCTTTGACTTAAAGACAGTAGTCCCCTAGACGCACTCATATCACTCCCTCCGAACTCACTTTGCCTTCGTTGTTGCGTTCATCCATGAACATTCAGATCCGTGACCTTCCTTTCAGCGCCACTGAGTGGGACGTGAAACGCGCGTTCGCCGCCATTCTTCACCAACCCCCGTTCTATGATCCTGATGGTCATAAAGCGCGACGCATGTACGTGACTTCACTTCGGACCGTTCATGTATTCACTCATGCGCGTCGCAACCAGCAATTTCGAGGTCCAACTGGGACAGGCTCGCAACTGTCTTCCTAATAACGGGACCGCGAAGCTTATAATACCTGACCCAGAGCTCGGCTCGCGGTTTGTGAAGGCTGCTGTCAGGCGTGGTGGGGAGCGTATTCGCATTCTGGGGAGGGCTGTATACCTTTCTTGGGGTCATCCCGATGACAAGCCCCCCAAGGTCTGATCCACCGGCTGAACAAGACCCCATTCGTCGACCCAGATGTCGCCGCTGAGCGCATCAGAAAGCTGGACATATTCAGAGGGCTACGAATTCTTGTCGACGCCGTCCAGTTCGGCGTGTATTTCCGACACCCTGAAGACCCCCACACGGCCCCCCGCAGGTTCTCGGTCGAACACGAGATGCGTCAAGAGGGAACTTACGTTGGGGAAGTGACGTACGACTACAATCATAAACTTCTCAGAGTTGAGGTAGGCGATGCCCGTCGTGACAAAGCATCTTTGTTTGACGACGCTCTGCGGCAGCTGGGCAATCACATCAGTGAGAACACGTCCGACCATATTGTGGTCGACATCCACAATATCAAGAAGAGTGCTTATGGCAAAGGTGCCGACGGGCAATACTGTGAGTGCGCTTTTCAGTCTGTTCGCATGCAAGTCTAACTCGCTTACAGACATTTGTCTTGAACTATGGGCAACTCCGCGGTTCGAGCGACAGTTACGCTACCGTCATTTCACCGGCGAGCGCAAGAAGGATCGCCAGTTCCGGGAGCGACTCCCTCACCTCGGTGGTCTGCATGAACACACCGTCCCTTATGCATTTCAGCTCCGCCTCGTTCTCACCCAGTACGAAGGGCGCAAGGATTTCCGTCGGTTGTGCGAGGAGGCGGGAATCGCGCGTCCGACCAAGGCAGACATCCCAGTGGAATACGACGTCGGTTTCTTCACGCCGGAGGAGCTGGAGGGCTGTCGAGCATGGATCCAAACTTTCGAGTGGCCCGTACGCTTCCCACTCGAGGCGCTCCTGCACAACGGCCTCGTGAACACTGCCGACCTGCACATGATCAGCAAACTCGTCGAGGATCTGGTCCAGCAGCACCCTTCCCTAGCTGGCGATTTCCTCCGCCGCTTCTCGGAGAAGCTGAAGTCCAGGAGTCCGGGAGTGTCGGTGCCCCAGTGTTTCCAGGAAGCGCTGGCGGCGGAGCAGAAGGATATCGACCAGCTCAAGGAGGAGGGACTGGACACCTGGCATCGCTCCAGGGGTTTCGTCCAGAGCGCGCACGCCATCGTGACGCCCACCCGAATTCTGCTCGAGGGGCCGTACGACACGCAGTCGAATCGCGTCATACGCAGGTACTTCGAGTACCGCGACAACTTCATTCGTGTCGAGTTCCGTGAGGAGAACCGAATGCCACTCCATTGGCCTGCCGACGTATGCTCTTCCTTCCTTCAAGTGACGATCACGTTCTCATTGCTTTTTTTTGGCAGGTCAACGGAAGGTCGCTCATTGAGAAGCGCTTCGGGGACATCCTCAGGAAGGGCTTCGAGGTCGCAGGTCGCCATTTCCGTTTCCTCGGCTACTCTACATCTGGCCTGCGGGAGCACTCAGCGTGGTTCATGAGTGAGTTCCAGCATCCCGTTGAGGGGCTTGTCACCGTGGACGGGATCCGCAAGGATCTCGGCACGTTCGAGAGCTGCATACGCATTCCGTCGAAGTACGCAGCTCGCATTGCGCAGGCGTTCAGTGGTACGCACCCCTCTGTATGTATCACCCGCGACCAGTGGGACGACAACCTCAAAGACCTTGGAGATAAGCCATACGAGCACACGGACGGTCAGGGGATCATCTCCCCGGGTCTCCGCGACTTGATTTGGGATGTCCTGACACAGGCTTGGCCGGACAAGAGGAAGCTGGTACTCAAACCCTCTGCAGTAAGCCTTGCAGTGCCACCAACACACATCATGCAGTAGGACTGATAACCTGTACAGTTCCAATTCCGCTTTCTCGGTGTGTCTGAAGTGATGTAAGAGGGCCTGCGAACAACGTGTAGCTGACGGCCTATGTCCTCAGGCTTCAAGGGCGTCGTCGTGGTAGACGAACGTCTCAAGGGTATCCACATGAGCCTCCGCCCATCCATGAAGAAGTTCTTGGGGAACGAGAGAGATGAGGGGGACGCAGAGATCGAGATCGCAAAAGCGTACACTCACCCTGGGACCGCGAGGCTTTGTCGGTCAGTCGCATAGCTCGATCAGGAGAGATGTACCAGCTAACCGTGCATTTCAGGCCGCTAGTCGCAGTACTGGAAGATCTCGGCATCCACAAGAGCGCGTTTGTCAAACTGCAAGACGATCAGAAGAGGGAGACTATCACCGCGAGCGACACGATGGCCGGCATGGTCAAGCTGCTCAGGGACCACGACTTGGGCAACGTCTTTGGCCTGCGCTACACACTGCAGTACCTGGAGAAGGCTGGCATGGGCACGCGGAAGGAGCCTCGCAAGGCGCACACGATGGACAACGCGTTCATTCACCGACTGGTCAAAGCCGGGCAGACGCACATCATGCGCGAATTCAAGCACGAGGCGCGGATCCCCATCAAGGACGCCCAGCAGCTCGTGGGTGTCGTCGACGAGGGTACGGCGTGGCTCGAGGCGGGGGTGAAGGACGTGTTTCGTCTCAAGGAGGGCCAAATATTCGGTACGCTTACTGCATTGCTATCCACAAGCCGTTGTGTCGATCATCAATCCCTCCTCCCGCAGCCTGCGTGCAGAATCCGGAGGAAGATACCCCGCACTGGATCCAAGGTGACTATTTCTTCGAGGCGGCGATGGTGCTGTGTGCCTGCTCACTGGTGCATTTCAGGCCACGTCTCGATCTCGCGCTCTCCCCACATCCACCCTGGAGATGGTACGTACTGCACGCTGATGCGTGTATGGCCGGGACTCACGCATGGCACGCGTTCGTGTAGTCCAGCGGGTATGGGCAATCGGCAAACCTCCAGATGACGTGCCGTGTTTCTTCCGCAACCTGCGGAACGTCGTGGTCATGCCGTCCGTCGGTGAGCACTTGGTCTCGCTCCCGCATGATCTAGATAAGTCGTTGACCAAGCGTTGCAGGCAAACGTTCTCTTGCATCAATGCTGGCTGGCGGAGACGTCGATGGGTGCGTATCTCTGCCTTCGTCCTGCCCTTGGGGTGCTAACGCTGCTCTCCAGCGACGAGTTCTTGATCATCAAGGAACCGACTCTGCTCCCAACGGAATTTTACGATCCCGCCAACTACGAGGGTGTCAAGGCGGTGGAATTGGACCGGGATAGCAACATTGACGACATTTGCGACTTCTTCGTCGAATATATGCAGTCGGATGTCATGGTACGCAGAGTCTCATGTCAGAGCCTAGGGTGATGTGCTGAACGCACAACAGGGCCTCGTTGCGGATCAACATTTGCTCATTGCGGGTGCGTGGGTTCACTGCAGTGCGAATGGGATCGACTAACGGATGTTCGACACGCTGTTCTGAATAGACCAATCCAAGGTGAGTAGTACACAAAGTGTGCCGAGCGCGTACCTTGGCTGAGCTCACCATCACCCACAGGACGGCGTCTTCGATCGCGACTGCATGAAGTTGGCACAGCTCTGCAGTCAGGCTGTCGACTACGCGAAGAATGGCGTCCCGGTGAGGATTGACGACATGCCGACCCCGTACATCCGCGCGAAGCCCGACTGGAAGAAGAAGGAAGACAACGACGTTCGGCCCGGGGACTACTACGAGTCCCCACGCGCGCTCGGGTTGCTGTTCCGGAACATCGACGTCGGAACGCTCGAGGCCCCGCCGTCGTCGTACCCGAACGGAGCCCCGCTCGAGCCCATCTGGGAGGAGCCGCTCTCGGACAACATCTCGAAGACCCTGAAGCCCAAGGTCAGGCGGTACCTCGAGCGGGTCGACAACGACGATGCGCACCTGGTGGGGTTGGAGCTGCTCTTCCGGATGTACGCACGCGAGCTCGCGTACGTCTGCCTGACGCACGCCCCGGCCGAGAATGCGGACGTGCGCCTGAGCGAGGAGGAGGTGACCGTTGGGGCGATCTTGGCGCATTGCTCGAAGAAGAGCTGGAAGAAGGACCGGATGCACCGGATGCGGGAGCACGTCGGGAACATCATCGTGGACAAGGTGAAGCACCGGCATGGGGGGCTGGGCGCGCCGAAGTCGAAGGGCAAGAGCGAGGAGTCGAGCCGGGAGGAGCTGCTGCCCGTCCTGGCGAAGGCGTGGGCGGCATGGGACTTTGGGATGAGGAACCGCAACACGTTCGGGGCGAACAGCTTCTCGCTGATTGGACTGAACGTCGTGTGCGAGACGTTGGAAAGGCTGGAGAAGCTGGACGGCACCTTCAAGGCTGCGGTGAAACCTGCCAAGTCCGCGTCGAAGTAGTCCCTTTATCCGTCTTGCATTCGAACTCAGGCTGCATATGTAGCGATGTACTGTCTCAAAGAATATCTGTATCTTGCGACTGATGTACAACATATCTTACTTCGGACTGACGGAAGTGTACACTGGCCTGAAGATAGGTGAAGTTCTCTCTGGTGTCATTTGGAGGAGGTCTAGACATGGCAGACGGCGAAAGTGCGTCATCGGAGGCACGTCAACGCGTCAACAGCGCGGTCCGGATTTAGCGCAGACATGATGCATGACGTCCTCGCAGGGGGTTAATTATACAGGCGAATGCTGCCGACGCGTTCCGAGTGCTCGAAGGTCCTCGACGGCACGCACAGCGACTGGTGAACACGCTGCAGCGGCTGCACAAGCATGAACGACTTGTAAACGACCAAGATTGGACCAAGACAACGCTCGCGACGAACGGGCGAAGAGTTTGCCGACGCCCTCTGGGCGCGCTAAAGGGTGATGATGATCACCCGTGACGCAGCGACTCGGATGCCCAGAACGTTCCCCGCATTTTCCTCCCGCTCTGCGCTGCAGCTCGTCTGGGGCGGGGAGAGGCGGCCAGGGCACAGAGGCTTGGGAGACATGCACACAGACAGCAGAGAGCTCAGAGGAGGACTGCACAGCGCGACCGGGCTGGAACGGACGCGTGGACGATACGTGCCTGCGGAGAACCAAACAAACACCGGCCAGAGCCGCGCATATATAAGGGCCGCTGCGTTGACAGGCCCACCCTCGCCCCGTCTCTCTCGCTCGCTTCCCACACGCAAGCCCGTCGCCCGCCCGCTGTCGTTCGCCATGAAGTCGTTCTCTGCTTCCCTCGTCACCGTTGCCCTCCTCGCTGTCGGCGCCGCCGCACAGAATTTCCAGATCAACACCCCGTGAGTGTCCCGCTCGCACTGGGGCCCTATCGCCGCAACCCTGACTCGTTCGCTCGTTAGCAACCCCCCGACGCAGTGTGTTCCCACCCAGTTCACCTGGTCTGGCGGAACTCGTACGTCTTCTTGTTAACCTGCATCTCACGCGAGCGAAGCTGACACGCAGTTTGCCTCTTCAGCCCCGTACTTCCTGGTAAGTTCGACTTCTGTGTAGCCAATGGAAGTGACGCTTGACGCGGGACTTGCTTTTCTCCTCTAGGCGTGAGTACCCTATCACCGACCTCCCTCAGTTCTCGTGTTGACACCATGCATCTAGCATCAACCCCGGAGGCCAGCCCGGCGCCGCTGCTCTCCAGCAGTACCCCAACCTTCAAAGCAGCCCCTTCACGTGGTCCAGCAACATCTCCGCAGGTACGTCTGATGAGCTGCTGGCGGCGAATATGAATCTCACAACCTTTGCACAGGTACTTCGATTAGTCTTTCTCTCACTGATTCAACTGGTGCCAATGCCCTGTCTGCGCCCGTTACCATCCTCTCTGGCCGTAAGTACCTCGAGCAACTCTCACTTTGATCTCATATTCTCATGCTGCGTGCCCGCCTACAGCCGACAGCAGCTGCTTGAACGGCGGTGCCCCTGCGTCTTCGGGCTCGGCCCCCACCAGTGGCAGCACCTCCGCCGCTGGCACCGGAACAACTTCTGCTGGCACAACCTCCGCTGCCGGTACTAGTACGGGTACCTCCCCTGCTAGTGGCACTGGCACCACCAAGGCCTCTACTACCGGCACCGGCACCGGCACCTCGACGTAAGTCATCTGCGATCTTGTTCATGACGTGTGACCCCTGCTGACTTGATCATACAGAACTGCCAGCGCGACTGGCGGTTCCGGCAGCAATGGTGCTCTTTCCAACGTCGCCTCTGTCGGCGTCGTCGGCATCCTCGGCGCCGTCGCTGCTGCGCTCCTTGCTTAAGCGTGCATGCTTTCATCCGTCGCCTGTGGGACTCCAAAAGGAGTAGGTTGGACGACTTCGATGCTCCGCTTCGAACTGCTGCTGTGCTGCCACACAGAGACATTGTTTCAGGCCGCCCCAATAGATAGCCCGCCCTCTTTCCGTACGCTATCTCATCACTTACCCCTGTCTCCCGTATTCTCCTCCCTACCTTCTCTACCGGTTTGACCTGTACTGGTCCTCGCTAATCGATCACGTTCTACGCGTACTTGCGTTTTCAGGCACTTGGACTCCTTACCGTCTGCACCATTCATTTACATAGTTGCTTCTGTTGTGTCTTTAGTTTGTGTTAACACCTTCTAGGTTTGTTTTGACCGGTGTTGTAGCTGCATATATACCTGCATTGAACGCTATGATTCCTTTGGTAAAAATCCTTGGAGCATGTCGAGAGGTGGATCGTTGCCATCGTGAGGGACGCGAAAGGTTTGCAACAAGTACTATGAATCGTGTTACTGTGCTTCGTCCATTTACTCGTCAACGTACGATCGTCATATTCGTCAAGCTCGGGTCTGGGTCACTGACACGACATGTTCGTTGCTGCTTGAGCTTGAAACTCGAGGCCCAGGAGCCTACCGAGCCGTCGGCGGTGTGACATCCATGTGACCGGTCGCGTCAAGCGCTTGCCTCGAGTCGACGCGTCGCGAGCTTGTCCCCTAACCACCACTCGTCGGCTCATTTTGCCTCGCTTTTGCCGCCAGTCCTTTGCGGCCGTACCAACATTACTTTTCATTTCTTGAAGAGGTCTTCTATGGGGTCATCTCAAGAACGCGCCGAGCCGGCGGAGGCACAGGCTCTGGGCATCCCGTCCATCGCCGACCCGTCCGTGCCCCTCACGGACTCGTACACGTACCACTCGCCGACGCCGACGGGCGCGGGGCCGTACATCATGGGCGTCGATGAGGCGGGGAGGGGGCCCGTGCTGGGCCCGATGGTGTACGGTGTGGCGTACTGCCCGGAGGCGTATAAGGAGCAGCTGGACGGGCTTGGGTTCGCTGGTGAGTGGCTGCTTGTTTGGTTCTGAGGGCGACGGTGACGGTGACGGTGACGTGCATGCGTGCCAGACTCGAAGACGTTGACTGCGCAGGTGCGCGCGAACTTGCTGGAGACGTTGGGCTCTGACCCTGCCAACCTCGGCTGGTCCGTCCGTGTCCTCAGGTGAGTCCAGCCTGGACCCGTCATCCTCTCCCCCCTTTCCATGCCTCGTCGCCTGACACGTCCGTGCCAGCCCAAAATGCATCTCCGCAGGGATGCTCCGCCGGCCGCCGACGAACCTGAACCAGCAGGCGCAGAACGCAACGGTGCTGCTCATCCGCGAGGTGCTCGCGCGCGGCCTGCAGCTCTCGCACGTGTACGTCGACGCGCTCGGCAAGACGTCGACGTACGAGGCGTACCTCTCCTCGCTCTTCCCGGACATCGGCTTCACCGTGGAGACGAAGGCGGACCAGACGTTCAAGATCGTCGGCGCGGCGAGCGTCGCGGCGAAGGTCACGCGCGATGCGTGGATCGAGGGGTGGCTGTATGAGGAGGACGGGCCGCCCGTGGACTGCGCGGCTGTAACGTCGGGGCTCTCCAAGGAGTCTCTCTCTGCTGAGGAGGATGTGAAGATGGGCGCGGAGGCGGAGACGCAGACGGAGGGCTCGAAGGGCGAGCGCAAGTGGATCAAGAAGACTGGCAGCGGGTATCCGTCTGGTACGTTACACACTTGGTCGTTGCCTGGCATGAGTTTCTCTGACGTCCAGCAGACCCCAGCACCCAGGCATGGATCAGGAGCTCACTGGAGCCTACGTTTGGGTATCCGTCATTTGCGCGCTTTTCGTGGGCGACGATCAAGGTGGTCCTGGAGAAGGACGCACATGCCGTCGAATGGTACTGTCCCTCGCGTCCGTCCTTCGCCCGAACTTTGAGTACTCACGCGTGCATACGATTGCCAGGATCGACGACGGGCAAGCGTCCATGATGCACGCCTTTGTCAATCCGACGGGGCGCGACAAGGATAGGTGCGCCGTCACGAAGGACCTGCACCTCAGGAGCGTAGCCACGCTATAGCATCCATACACCATCGCATCGTATCATACCCATTACATCGGCCCTGTCCATCTAGTGTACATGTACTGTTATCATAAGTGTATTTCTAGCAGAGCCGCATACATGGCCGCCAGCATCCCGGCGCAAGCAACCGAACGTGTAGTGCGAAGAGGTCCGAAACTACCTACCGCCTCTTGGGCGGCGGCGTGCCCTGTAGCTCCCCAGCAGCCTTCCGCTTGTTGCCCAACCCGATGACGACCTTCGACCTCTCTGCTGGGACAGGCGTGCCCTCCTTCGGTGTCTCGGTCTCCGCGACGGTTGATATGCGCGAGAAGCCCGGGCGGGGTGCAGGAGAACCGTTCGCCGACGTGCCGGGGGCTGGGCTCCCGTTTGCCATGGGCGCGGGCAGCGTCATGAACCCGGTCGACTCGAGCTGGGGGTGGCGTCCTTCCCGGACTGCTTCTTCTTGTTCTTCTTCTCCGTCTTGCCCTTCGAGAGCGGCTGGCTGTCGAGGAACTCGGAGGCTTGTGGAACAGCGCTGTCATGAAGCACAGTTAGCATACGGATACTTGTGCATGCACGGGAGATGAGACCAACCCTCTGTTGCCAACGGAGAGCACGAAGTGCGCCTGCCCCGTCTTCTCCTGGCGAATTTGGAACGCCTGGTTCATGCTGAGAGGCGTGTCGCCGCTCGCCATCGCCTCCTTCTTGCGCTCCTCCGCGATCTTCTTCAACCGCTTCTCCGTCTTGGCCTTGCCCGAGCCCTTGCCGTGAAACTTGTGCGAGAGCGCCTTCCAGGCCTCCTTCGGCGTGAGCTCCCGCCCGAACTCGTCGTAGTACACGATGTTCACGTCCGGCTTGTAGTTCTTGTATGCCTCCAGGTTCTGGCGCGCCTCCTGCTGCTCGCGCACGCGGTTCTCGTACTCGCGCGTCGCCTGGTCCCTGTTCCCGCCCCGCGCCTTTGCGCGCTCGAGCTCCCGCTGTGCGACCATGCGCCTGTAGTCCGCGAGCCACAGGTCGCGCTGCAGCTGTACACGCTCGCGCTCGGCCTGGTCTGAGCTCGGCTTCGCAAGTACGCCTTGCTGCCGGAGGATGTTGAGTGTCGCGGCCATGCCCTGCCCGAATGTCTGCTCGGCGGAGGTGCCGACGACTGCGTCGGCCTCCCCGCTCGCATGCGCCTTCTCTACCTCCTCTGCCTGCTTGATGGCACTCTCGATAGCGTTCAGCATCGCCTCCTCGTCCTCTTCCTCCTCCTCCTTCACCACCACCTCGCCCGCTTCGATCTCTTCCATCGGATGGTCGCGCTCTTCGGTCTTCGCGCGAGCTGGAGGTGCGGAGGGTTGTCTTGAGGGCTCTCGTGACTTAGCGCGGTTGAGCGATGGCTCAGCAGGTTCCTTCTTCACCGCAGTAGGGTCGTAGGTTATAGCACGGACGAACTCCGAGGTATCGTCAATGGTCAAACCGCCGCCCTCACCGTCGTCGTCGTCCTCCACCATGATGGCGTCCCTGGCTTCAGACTTCGCCCGTTCCTCAGCGACTAGAAAGAAAGTGAGGTCAGGGGACATAGAAGACGTCAGATAAGGAGACTTACTTTGCTTCGCAATCTCCTCCGGCGACAATTTCTTGCGCTTCTGGAGCTTTGCGCGCCGAGAGCGTGCAAGGGCAGCTTGCAGCTCGTCATCGTCTACAAAGTTCGCATCCAGATTACGTGGGCGCGGAACGATGGGCTTCTCGTCTACCTGCATCTGGTCTTCGCCGTTTACAGGCGGAATGTCGGATTCCTCAGCGGCGACGCGACGAGACGGACGCTTCTTCTTCGTCTGTTACAGCGAGTTAGTCAGTATTTCGTGCGGAGACGATGCACACGTACCTTGGGCTTTTTGAATCCGACGTCGCCAGGCTGAAGATAGTCGGCTGACTCCAAATTCTCTGCGAGGCATGGTTAGCGAGAGATGAGCTATCACACCAAGATCACGTACTAGCGTAGTCGATAGACAATAATGTCTTGTTGACGGAAATACTTCCAGATCCCTCTTCCTTCTTCTCGCGCGCGCTGAGCGTGGAGCTGCCCAGGCGGAAGCCCTGACCGCCGTCATGAGTATTCACTCAGCGCGAGACGGTCAATGTAGCTACTCACCGTTTCCTTGGAGCCTTCCAGGAATTCATCGTACTTGGACAACACAGCCCGCTTCATCCCTGCAGCACCAGGAGCGAACTCCTCATCGTCATAGCCCGTGTAGTCTCGTCGCTTAATCTTGAGCTCCTTATTCTTCTTCTCTCGCTCCTCTTCGGCCAGGTCGATATTCTGGAGCTCGTCCTCTGAGCGAAATCATGAGTCAGGGCCTGTGGAACAACACAACGAGACACACCTTCATTATCCAATATACGACTGTCTTTCAGCGTGAGGATGCGAGCTTCGCCTTCCTCCATTCCCTCAAAGTCATGGCTAACCTTCAGGCCCTCCAGGTCCTCTGTTGAATGATCTGTGTGAGTGAGTGCTCTCAGAACCACGGGCGGGATCGACGCACTTTCAGTATATTCGTCCTGGAACGCCTTGTCCATAGCCTCCAACTCCTCCTGCCTCTTCTTCGCCAATTCCTTTTCCTTCTTCTTACTACGCTTGAGCCATTTGAGGGTATCGTCTACATCCCCATCGGCATCACCGAGAGTTGTACCCTTGAGCTTTGCATTGAGCTCCCGCTTGTTCCTTACCCTACAAAGAGCGCCGAATGAGCATTACGCTCTTGCCACACGAGGACACGGCCCGAGCTGGCCAGGGGAAGTAGAAGCATATGTGTTGGACAGGCAAGTGAACGTTACTCACTTCGCAATGCGGTCTTGGATCGCCCTACAGCGGAGAGGAGGTTGAGCATATCAGACAGCATAAACACAGAAAAGACGTACTTGGCTTCACGGTCCTTCGTCTCCCGCTCGCGCTGCTTAGCATAGTTGTCCTCTGCTAGCTTCTCGGTGTCGGTTGCGGGTCCCTTGTCGTCCGTAAGTGGCTTGAGACCAAGCGAGATACGGATCTTGTTGGTCTCTTCTAAGCTGATGCTCTCTTCCATAGACATGGCGGCAGCGAGAGGAGAGAAACGAGCAAGAGCGGAGGAAGGTGAGAGCGGAGGTGGCGGAAGGAAGTAGAGACGGCGGGCCCGATGTTGTCGCTAGCACTGACAAACAAGCGCCCGCGCATGGGAAGCCATTCGAAGAGCAAATCAGGAGCAAACTCACGAAATTCATGCCTTCTCGCAGCTACACCCAGACTGGTCCCTCGCTCCCCCAGTCTCTCCTCGAGGAGATCGCAGCACAAAACAGTTCGTCGCAACTGCGTTACATCTCTGTCAGCTACTAAAGCGGCGCCCGCAGACTCCGCCCACAAGCACAAGCGCAAAGGCGGGCAGCAGCTCTCGAGAAAAGAGGCCCGGAAGCAGGCGAGAGACGGCCGTAAGCAGCGCAAGGCACAGTTCTTCGCTGCAGCACCAACCCATAAGCCTCAGCCGAATGAAAAGAGACACGCAGAGGAAGACCATGCAGACTCGCCCCAGCGCAAGAAGGCGAAGTTGAATACCGCCGAGGTCACCGCGGTCCCTCGCGCACCTGCTTTGAAGAGTGCACTCAAAAAGGAGGGCACGAAAGTCGGTGTGACGAATAAACCGAAGACTGCACTTGAGAAGCTTGTGGACCGCAGAGAAGGGCCCAGCTCTTCAAGACGGCAGTCGAAGACTTTGCCCGGTGCTCTGCCTCGTACTGCTCAAGAGGAGGAAGAGGATGCATACATTGCATACTTGGAACGCAAGCTTGGTTATGTGAAGGGAGGCAAACGGACAAGTGACTATGGACTTGGGGATGAGGACGACGGGCTTGACGGTGCGTGTGCACGCTTTCCCAAATGGACTAGGGTGACTGATCGAAACCTGCCGCTCAGATCTGCTCCGAGACCTTGATGCATTGGAGAGTTCCGTACCGGCAGCATCCCCAGTAAGTCACGCACATTGCACTCAGTAGCTGCTGGATTAACGTTTGCGCAGGATGGCGAGGACGAGGACGACGAGGATATGGACAGAGACGGAGAAGAGGAAGAAGGGGATGAGGAGGGTGTTGAGGACGATGAAGAACTCGAGGGCGAGGAATTGAGTGAGCAACTCGGGTCCGAGGAAGAGGACACAGCGGATGAGGAGGAGGATGAAGAAGAGTGGCATGGTTTTGGGACCGAGGCAGAAAATGAAGAAGTTCCCAGTCTCATACAGGTTGATCGCACGGAGGCAACCAACGAGCCTGTCGCTGCACCGCAAGCATCTACGTCAGGTATGTGAAATCGTTTCTTCAGCCCCACTAAGAATGCTCACCCGATGATCAGCATCGAAGTATGTTCCTCCGCACCTTCGGAAACGCGCAGAGGCCGAGAGCGTAGAACTGTCGGAAGCACAGCTCAAGCTCACGCGACAATTGAAAGGTCTTCTCAACCGGTACGTCCAATCATGGAATCCCCTCCGGCACAGTCGTTGACTGGTATCACAGTATGAGCGAGCAGAACATCGCTTCGATTGTAGACGGTGTTGAGGAGATATACCGTAACAACCGAAGACATGGTACGCTGTCATGATCACTATCCGTCCGGAAAGCGTGCTCATACAACCTCTACAGACGTCACCGAAACACTGACGAAACTCATCGTCGATGGTATATCCTCACACTCGATGCTCCTGGACCAGTACGTCGTACTGCACGCTGCCTTCGTGTCTGCGCTGCACAAGCTCGTGGGGATCGAGTTCGGTGAGCGGCCCTGGTTGTATATCCACAAATCTCCAGATGTTGATTCTCGTACATAGCGGCATTCTTCGTCCAGCATGTCGTCACGTCGTACGACAGCCACTTCGCTGCACTCGGTGACAAACTCGACGCGCAACCACAACCGGCTGATGATACCTCCACACCCGACGAGCTTATTGGCAAGGAGTGCTCCAATCTCGTCGTGCTGCTCTCGGAGCTGTACAACTTTCAAGTGATCTCTTGCGTCCTCATATACGACATCATTCGTTCGTTGCTCGACGGAGACCTCACCGAGTTCAAAGTGGAACTCCTGCTAAAGATAGCAAGAAGTGCGTCTTTCTCCATCTAGGCGCGTCATGCCCAGCTACTGACCATAGATGCGCCAGACTCGGGACAGCAGCTCAGACAGGATGACCCTACGGCCCTCAAGAGCATCATCCAGGTTGTCCACTCGAAGATACCGCAGGACACGTCCGCTCTGAGTTCCCGTACGCGCTTCATGGTCGAGACTCTCAGCAACCTCAAGAACAACAAGGTCAAGAAGGCAGCCGGGCAGGCGGCCGGCGGAGAGGCCGTGGAACGCATGAAGAAGTTCTTGTCCGGGCTCAGCAAGAAGCGTCACGGTACGCTGTTCGGTGGTTCACCTTGTCTTCCACCTGCTGACCTCGTCTCTGGCGTTCATAGTCATGTCGCACGAGCCACTTCGCGTAACGCTTGAAGACTTGCGTTCTGCGGAAACGAAGGGCAAATGGTGGCTGGTCGGCGCAGCCTGGGGCGGCAACCCGCTGGTCGAGCATCAGCAGGAGGCTTCCAACCGGGAGGCGGCTGCACCAGACGCTCCAAGTGAGAATGCGCTATTCAAGCTGGCGAAAAAGCAGGGCATGAACACGGACATCCGGCGAGGGATCTTCGTTGTGCTCATGAGCAGCGACGTGCGTCTCGTTTCCCTGATTTGCCTGCGGTAGATGGCTAATCTTCGGGCTCCAGGACTACGCCGATGCTTGCGAGCGGCTCGCGCAGCTGAGGCTGACAGAAGTGCAGCAGCGCGAGATCATTCGCGTTATCCTGCACTGCTGCGGTAATGTATGTCTTTCCGTCCATTTCGACACTGCGCATACATGCGATGCTCACCGCGGCACCACACAGGAAAAACAGTACAATCCGTACTACGCTCTTGTCGGTCAGCAACTCTGCCGGCTCTCACACTCGCACAAGATTACGCTCCAGTTCTGCCTCTGGGACTTCCTGCGTGACATGGGCGAGACGACCGTGGGCGGCGCGGAGATCCTCAAGAACCTCAGCGAAGACGAGCGCGCGGGCTTCAACGTCAAGTCCATCTCGAGCACGCGCATGCGCAACGTCGCCCGCGCGTTCGGGTGGTGGATCGCGAAGGACTGCTGCACGCTCGCTATCCTCAAGCCCGTTGACTTCACGGTGCTCAAGCCGCAGGCGCAGGCATTCCTAAAGGAGCTGTTCACACATGTGCTGGCGAACACGCAGCTCTCGACGCCGCTGCTCAGCTCGGAGAATCTGCCGACTACGCGGAACAAGGGTCCGCTCGAAGAGGTGTTCATGAAGGGTGCCAAGATCGAGACTCTGGCGCTCGGTTCGGCGTACTTCATACGAGAAGCCTTCAGAGGCGAGGGTGGGTTCCTCAAGTGGGCAAGCCAGGTCGCGCTGGATGTTCTCAGGACAGGCGTAGACAACGTCCCCGTGATATGATACATGTACTGCACATTTGTTCGCGTCAATTCCGGCGTCATGGTTTGCGGAATGCGACGGTCGAGTAGACGTTTCCGCTCTTCCCTCCGAAGGAGAACGTCGGCCATGGAACTCTTGAGCTATAGAACAGGTCAAGGCACACTCGGCGTGATTGACTACGGCGGACGTACTGGTACTCCAGCCCTGTTACCTCGTTGGCGAAGTTGCCCTTCAGCTCGTCCTCAGTGAAGTTGCAGGCTTACAACCGCGCGTCGCATCGATAAGTGTGCCTTCAACGCATTGCGAAACTCACTCACAGGTGATGAGGAAGAATCCTCCGGGCTTCACGACGCGTCCAATTCTCGCAGGATACCCATCTGCAGGGGATCGACCACTGTCGTCCTTCTCCGCAAGTGCAATCGCGTCGTACGTTCCCTTGTCGAGGACCACGTCCCACACCGCCACCGAGCCATCCGCGGGCTCTGCAGCCATGCCTTCTAGCGGATGCACGTCCTCCGCGAGGAAGTCGCATACCGCAAACGTGATCTTATCCGCGTTCTGCAGCGCCGGCGTAGGGTCCTCCTCTTCGTCTGCGGCGGGCTGCGCGGTACTTTTCGTCTTCGCAATGGATTCAGCAAGCCTTATGGCGTCTGTGCTGTAGTCAACGCCACACATCTTCTCAGGTGCATATCCTGCTTCGCAAAGGGCGAAGAGAAGGTTCCCATTGCCTGCGCCGACTTCGAGGATGAAGGGTGCTGGAGAAGTTGGGACGTTCTCGAGAGCCCAGTCTACCATCTTCTCCACGCTGTCCTCGCCGAACCTAAGCCGGAACAGTGAGTGGTAGCTGTGCATATCGGAGGACGAATGCATTATACGGACCAGACCTCACCCTCGTCCCCAATCTCCTCGAAGTTCGCTAACTCGGATGAGTACACATCGTCCCAACTACGATAGCTTGAGGAACAACTTAATGGCTATAGTTCACGGACTCACTGCTGCTTCGTACCGAGCTTGGATGGCTGAAGATCGGTCGAGGACATCGCGGTAGATGGCAAGGAAATTTTGCTTAGTCAGCAATAACCAGAGGTAACATTCTGAGGCGAACGGAAGGCACTGTTCGCAGGTTGACGAGGGAGAAAACGGGGAATGGGGCTGGTATTATGCAACAGAGCAGTGTACATGATTAGGCGTTGGATATGAGTACAGGGGTAGACCTAGAAAGCAGACAACAACTGTACACGGACGAATGAGGAACGCGCGAGGGAAGATGAAGAAGCCTACGCACCGTGCGCAACAGAACGATCACCGCGCCCTCCCATCCTTGTCGAGTAGATCCTTGGCCTCGTTGATCTTGCTCGCGAGATATGGCGAGCCTCCACGGTCTGGATGGTTCGCAAGCATGATTTGTCGGTGCGCGTCCTTCAGCTGTTTCTTGAGCTGCGCGCCGTCTCTGTCATAGCCCCTTCCTGGTAAGTACGGCTCTGTGTATCTCAAGGCCTGCGCTACGTACTTGAGACCAAGGATCTGGAGAGCCTCTTTCCGGTCCATCTTCGCCTTGAAGCCGCCCTTGACCCACTGCTCAGCAGCGTTCTTGCCGCCCAGCAGACCACGGCGCATGAGTGAACGGCCCGCCACAGCGGCAGCAATGGCCCCGACGCCAATGAGAATAGGTGTAGCCATGGATGAGGAAGAGTTCGCAGAGTCAGAGGACATGCAGCCGGAGTGGTGGTCCAAGTGAGAACACTCGGCAGCAAGGAGGCGCTCGATGACTTGCGAGCCGGTGAGCGCCTCCGACGCGCTCCCGCCCATGACACGATGCCACCACCACCACCTCCTCCTCCTCTGCGCAATACTCGGACACTTGACTAGCTTTACTGCGCTTCTGCCTGGGATCGTTGCCAACATGCTGTCAAGGGCTGCTTCGCTTACCTCATTACTGCTGTCAGGCGCCATAGAAAGAAGCTCAACTTGCGCAGTCCAGCTGCAGCACCATGTTCAAGCCCTAGGCCTAGATTTTCACGCAGATCGCCACAGTCATGAAGTTGTGCGCAGTCTCAGCGCGACATACTTCGATCACGATCCGACACGAACAATAAGACCGTCACGATGAGCTTGAAGCTGCCGCCAGCGACACTTCGATGATACGCAACCTGGACGCGTCCTCCCGCCACTGCCCATCTCAAAGGCCATATGGATCGTTGTAGGATGGTTTGCTGCGCGTATTCCGCGGCACCTTGGTGGCGACATGTTAGGTTAGCCGGTTCTGCTTTTGTGCAGTAGATACAATCGATGGAATACATGCATCAGAGGGAAACATATCAAGGGATGCTGCGGTAGGTGTTTGTGCTGCAACACATGGAACGTTTCGGCGCGCCAGGGTCGTGCCTATCATTGTTCATATAAGTCAGTGGCATGGCTGCTGCAGCGATCCAGAACTCAATCTCCGTTTCGTGGACCAAGATGCCTTTGCTTCTCGGTGCTTCGTGCAGACACGCATTGTCCGCAAGGCCACCCTGCGAACCACCGGGCCCGCGTCCGCCATATAACACACCACACACGAGACGACTCCTTCAACCTGGCAGCACTGTGTTCTGTTCGACCACCACGCCCGCCACCATGCCTCCTCAACCCAAGGAACGCACCATCCACCAGAACGTTTTGGACGATGACTATCCACACATCCGCCTTCTAGACGAGGTCGCCGAATCTGCGCTCACCGAGGAAATATTCACCGACTTCTTCGAGGACTGTCCGCCCGCCCGTTTCGTCGGTCTCGCCCCCATCTACTCGGACCGCGGCAGCCTCACCCGCCTAGCAGTCGCGGTGAGTACCAAGGTTCTCATCATCCAGTTCGCCGCGGCCGGGAAAGGCAAGAACGCGTACATTGGACGCCGGATTCTCGAGTCGCAAGTCCTGTGCAACCCCGAGGTGACCCTCGTCGCGTTCGACCTCAGCGAGCTCGCCATAGCCCTCTACACCGACCAGGGCATTCGTGTCTTGAACAGCGTCGACGTCCAGAGCGCGTGCGGGACGGAGCGCGACCATGTCGCCGTCACCAAGCTCGCGGTCGGGGACCGCGCCACAGTGTACGAAGCCAACGTCAAAACTCACTTCCAGAGTTCGATCCTCGACGCGAGTTCCAAGCGCACGCCGACGTCGTTCGCCCTGCAAGCGTGGCTCGCTCAGTGTCTCTCGAGCTATGATGGGATGGAGGAGAGATTCCGCGGGGCGAAGATGGTTAACACGCTACATATGAGCGAGTTGGTGCGTTTGTCGCGCGATCGTCAATACTGTCGGCTTGTCTAATCCTATCTCTCTCAGCAACTCGCCACCCTCACGCAGCTCGAACGCGGCCAGCAGCGGCTCGCGCTCCTGGAAGCGACCAGCACTGAGCACGAGTACCACGCAGTTGGTGCGCGCAGGCAGACTGCGCACGTCCGTGCGGAGCGTTTCCAGACGCGCTTCCGACGTGACACGGTGAGTACTTGTCAATATACGCGTTGGGCGCGCGCTCTCTGCATCCGCGACTGACAGTTCGGCATAGGCCCAACGCCTCACAGTCCTCGACGACGTGACCGGCCAGACTTTCATAGTCGACGGTCAAGTCGGGGCCGTTAATGGGCGCGACACGTCCATCACGACGAACACAAACCTCGAAGGCCGCACCATCACTGGCATCGTCACGCAAGGCCGCGACGGCGCCACGGTCGCAGACCGCGCTCGGTATGACAGTGTACTCCGTACGCTCCAGGGCCAAGACGACATCTTCGACAACGCCTTCCTCAAATACATCTTCAACCCTTCCCATCCCGACTTCAAGTGGCCCGAGACCTTCCCTGTCGCCGACAAAATCCCTGGAGTAGTCTCCACGCGCCCTCTCAACGACTCGCAGCAGCTCGCTGTTGAGCGCATGCTCTCGCTGACCGACGAGCATCGACTCACCATTATCCGAGGTCCTCCAGGCACAGGTACGTCGTCTGAACCTCCTCTGCGCTGTCGGTCACAATGTGACACCACATCCGCAGGGAAGACGACGGTGATCGCCGCGTTCGTCTGCTCAGCTGTTGCGGCTGGAGCCAACGGCCTCTGGCTGGTGGCTCAGTCCAACATCGCTGTCAAGAACATAGCAGAGAAGCTCGCCACCGTAGGATTCGACAACTGGAGGCTTCTCGTCTCCGACGACTTCCACTTCGACTGGTGAGTTGGTCGCCGCTCACCTCTCGATTGGTCTGCTGCTGACTTCTTGGCTAGGCATGCCCACATTTACCAAGAGCTCACCAAGAACATCATCACTTCCAAGGAGTTCCGCCCAAAGGCGCTTCGTGGCAAGATTGAAGGTGTCCCTGTCACCCTTTGTACTCTATCCATGCTCTCAAACAAGAAGATCGATCTGTTCACCAAAGCAAACCCCATCAAGACCCTCGTCATCGATGAGGCCAGTCAAATTACCCTCGGCAGTTATCTCGCACCACTTCAGAATTTCCCAACCATCCACAAGATGTGTATGATTGGGGATGACAAGCAATGTAAGTCCTCTTCTTGCTTGCACTGACCAAGCACTGATGAGCTCCTGCAGTGCCTCCCTATGGCGCCGATCAAGATGGGAACATGAAGTCCATCTTTGAAATTGAGCATCTTCAATCATCAATCCTCCCGCTCTCCATCCAATGTATGTCGTCTCCTCTCGATTACTTGGTCCTCTTTGGCTGATGTTTTCCTCAGACCGCATGCCTCCTCTCATTGGAGAGGTGGTCTCTGATGTCGTCTATGAGGGACAGCTTCAGTCTAACCCAGACCACCCTGTCCCTCCTGGACAGGCATGCTGCTGGTTTGTCCATGCGCATGACTCTCAAGAGAAGCGATTTGACACCAGCTGGCATGTGAGTACCTCTCATATCCTCTTGAATCTGTACTGACTTCCGGTGTATGTATAGAACCCTACTGAGAGACTTGCAGTCCTGAAAATTGCTGAGAAGCTCCAGGTAGAGGGTGAGGATTATTGCATCATCACGCCCTACGACGCCCAGCGCAGCGCTCTGGAGAAGGAGATGAGGGAGTCTGGTCTCGACTGGAAGGACAAAGTTTTCAATGTTGACTCGTTCCAAGGTGAGCGCCATTCTCTCTCCACCGCTCTTGAGCTCTGCGCTCACATGCTGTCAGGCAATGAGAGAGACTATGTCATTGTCTCCTTGGTGCGGACCCAACAACTTGGGTTCCTCAAAGACCTGCGCCGCACCAATGTCATGCTTACTCGCTGCAAGCGAGGCATGTACATTGTCACTGACTGGGACTTTGTCTTCAAGAAGGCCACCGACACTCTCGTTGGGAGGATGGCTGCGGCCTGGGATGTGGATGTCTGGATCAACCCAGAGCACCTCTTCATTGAGGAGGCTTGAAGATTCCTACCTCTTCCATTCCATGGTTTGGTTTGACTTGATGACTCGATGATACATGTACTGAGTACAACAGTTTGAGGAAGACTTCGCAATGACAGTGGGCGCTGCATTCCCTCCAGTGTGTTGTGAGCAAGGTGTGCGATGATCTAGCATTAAAGATGTGCTTGTAGAGCAGATGTACAGAGTGTCCTCATGTCTAGCAATGCATCCGTGATAGCACCCATGAACCCCTGCGTGTCCGTGACAGCACACGACCGCTTCGACTCCACCCCGAACCTCAGCCGCTCAGCAGCAGGCATATCTGCACCGGTGAATCAGCATGACATCCCTCGCCTGCCGTCCTCAAGCCGAGAGAAAACTCACAGCTGATCCCGTACCCGTCATGGTACTGCGCCCCGAAGCCCGTCCCCCGGAACTGGTACCCCGCGCTGAGCCCGCTCGTGCTCAGCTTCCAGGTCTGGCTACGCGTGAACAAGTCGTCCTCGAAGAGCGGATGCGACTCGCCCGCGTCCGGACGGAGCATCAGCCGCAGCCCCAGCAGGTGTCGGTCGATCCCGCGGCCGGTCGCCGCCTGGCGGATCAGCGCGGTATGCGTCTGCAGCGCGCGCCGGAGGAGTTCGAGCCGGGTCGCGTTCTGCATGGCAGTCAGCGACCGACGAAAAACGCGGATGGGCGAAAGAGAGGACGTACCGAGCACTTCGCGTCGGCCATGGCGAGAACCCACGCGCGGCTGTCCGCCGAGAGCGTGCGGATCGTCTCGGTGCGGCCGTGCTTGAAGAGCCGGGTGAGAGCAGTCTCGTACGTCGCGGTGAAGTCGCCGCGGGTGCGGTACCATGCGAGCTGCAGCGCCATTTGGATGAACGCGTCCGGCGAGAGACGAGCTGCAGACGGATCACGCGAATCAGCTCGGCGAGAAGGTCAAGAGGCGGCGAACGAAGGGGGACTGACCTTCGTCCTTGATCCAATCGACGCCGTACGCGGTGAATACGAGTTCATCTACGTCCGAGTCATCGACGATTTCCTTTGCGCGTCTCGCAGCCTCGTCGCACTCCTTCACGATACGCTCATCTGTCACCCAGTCGAGGCGTTCCCAACCAGCCGTGTCCACAGCGTCTGAACCGCCATTCATCGCGAGCATCCCGCTGCCAATGCGGGCTGGGAAGGCGTCGTCGTCCACGCCTTGCACGATAGCGTAGTCCGCTGCGACGCTCGGAACCAGCGCATCTACGGGTGAGTGTTCACCGAGGACGCCCGCACGGGTGTTGGCCTCGACGATGAGCGTGAACGGCTTGTCGTACCACCTGTTGTGCCCGGGGCGGGCTCCATGGCCCGAACGGATGTTGTGCATGTGCGCAGCGAGGTCTGGATCGGACGTTCGATGTGACGGCGGTAGTGCGTAGGCATAATCATCGAGACTGAGCGCGAGAACGGTCGAGGTAAGCGTGTTGAAAGTCGCCCGGTTAGCAGGTGACAATGACAGGAGGTGTTCATAGTTCTGGCGCAAAGATGTAAGTGTAACGGTCAATGCTCGGGGACAACAGCACTCACGTCTGCCCAGCGGTCGCGGTCGTCTGTCGTGAGCACACCGACCGGTACCGCACGCTCGCCCTCCCCCAATCGCACCTTTACGTCACGTACAATTGCACGCAACCTGCGTTCTAGGATTGCTGGGTCGACCGAACTTCCGTCATGGCTGACAGCTTCCACCGCATACATCCAATCCGCAGCCATGACGAGGACCTTGCGCGCGTTCGGGTCTGTCGAAGACGGGGCTGGCGAGAACCGGTCGCATCCGCGCTGAGGTATGCGGCAGGTATTGTAGAACTGGAGGGCGGCATGGCGGAACCAGAGACCTGGCGTCAGCGTTAGCAGGCATGCTACCGCGCGTTCCGAGAGGACGGACCTGTCCGTGTCGTGTCAGGGTAGATTTTGTTCCTGTGAAAAGCCTCAGTCATATCCTGATGAAACTCATGACGACAAGTACTGACCGCTCTTGCTGGGCCTTGAAGTCCAATACTCGATGCACAAGCCAAGCAGCTCTTCGGACTTGCCAGTCGGTGTATCCTGTTCGTGCAATGGAGGGATACCGGACGTCATGCGGGACATTTTCGTCGTCTCCCAGAGCTAGCCACCAGTTAGAGTTAACGATGAGGGGAGCTCTCCATTCGTGGTAAGCCTTCTTCAGCCATATATTGTCGTCGAGCCAGTTGTGTGGGGAATTCTTATCCAACTCTTTGACACCCCCAAGCATTCCCTAAGCGCATGCAACGCGTGAAGAAGTGATGTGTAGCGTACCGAGTAACCTCTGCTGACATAGCTGTCCCAGACCTCGTTCGAAGTCTTCCACGAATTTCAGACGAGCATCATACGCGCTCTTGAAGTCGGAACCGCCGCGGGCCTCGTCCTCCAGCAAGAAGGGTTCAAGAGACTTCAGATAGGCCTTTAGGGTCTGGTGGAGAGCCGGTACTGGGAGACGCGGGAGAGTAGGTATCGCGGTGGCCGTTTTAGAAGAGTTCCTTCGCCTCGCTGAGGAGACGAGTTGAGAGTGCATGGAGAGTTGTCGTCGATAGAGGGCACGGTAGGCAGTCGAGTGCATTATATGCGCATGTGGAACGCCGGGGAGGCATCGGTAGCCCGCAGACAGCGTGGTCCGAGGCTGAGCTCTGCAGACTGCAGGTTCGGCGGCGTCGCGGGTCACAGCCACGTGCAGATACGTCACGCGTCCTGAGCGCGTCCCTCTGTGCGGCGGGGAACGCGTCCGGGCTTGTGCTTAGCCACCGACTCCGCCCCTCCCTGCGACGCCTCCTCTCTGCAGATGCTGCTTCTGCTCCCATCGCAGCCACTGCTTGTCTTCTCGTTTTTATCGTCGCACCGTGTGGCAGCCTACTTCTAGCTTGGATTGTTTTCGACCCACCCCTCGAGTGTCGCACAGAGCTCGCTGTTCAGCATGCCCGACACCCCTTACGTCGAGGCCTGGCTCGCCGGCCCTGATGGACACAGTTTCTACACAAGGACATACCACGCAACCTCCCCCAAAGCCGTTGCTGTCTTCGTGCACGGCTTCCGCGACCACATCTCTCGCCATGCGGATGTGCACGCTGCCTTCGCACAGCGGCATGTCACCATCTTTGCGTACGACCTTCGTGGATATGGGCGCACCGCACTCGACTCCATGAACAGCAGCCCCGACGCGTCCTACGGCAAGACATCACGCTCACTGGAGATACGAGACCTGGAATGGTGGATCAATCATGTCGCGGAGACAAACAAGAGGTTGCCTCTGTTCCTCATGGGCTTCTCAGGAGTAAGTATCTACGTCACTCTTACAACCGGAAGAGAGAGTGAATGTTGGCGTACGCTCAGGGCGGAGGGCTCGCGCTGGTATTTCCGACACGCACAGAGCCGCCCCCATCACCACAGACTGTAGCACTGTTGAGCGGAGTCATTGCTATCTCCCCGCTCGTCGAGCTCGGCACCCCAGCACCCAGGATTGCTCGCCAACTGGTCAAGACTGTTTCATCCGTTATTCCGACATTTCCGTTCTACCCTCCATTGCCGCCAGAGGTATGTCACGCTTATTCGCATCATTCATGAAACCTTGCTGAGTACGCACTTGCATATCAGCGAGTCTCGCGTGACCCGGAGGTCGTGGCATCTTTCGCAGTGGACCCCCTCCTCAAGACACGGGCTGGGGCTCAGGCAATGTACGAAATGCTCATCCAGGTCAGGCTCATTGCTTTGTCAATAGTTTGTTTTCCGTGTTGATGTGTATGTGCATGACACACCAGGGAGAGGAGATGCTTGAAGCAGGCTGGCAACGCTGGCCAAACGATCTTCCGGTAGGGTCGCTGATGCTGGGGATGCGACGAAACAAGGCGCTGAAGATACTCCCCGTGCAGATCATCATGCTATGGGGAACAGCGAATGAGGTGAACTCGCCTAGGGCGGGAATTGACCTGTTCGAGAAGCTCGCAATCACCGACAAGAAGCTTGTCACATATCAGGTGTGTAACAGTACAAACACCCGTAAGCTGGTCTGACAGACATATAATGCTGTACAGGGGGCACTCGATGACCTCGGACACGAGCTTAAAGATGTATCTGAACGATTCCTGGACGACTGTGTCACTTGGATCAACACACATCTCACCACAAGACGAAGGCTACCGCGCGCCAACTCCAGTGCCCGTAGGTAGTACCGCATAGTACGCCTTACCTCTTGTAATTCTGCACGAGGATGTCATATACTAGTAATAACCCTAATTGACCGATGACTCCGTCGAACTCCCGATCTTGACAGTGTCGAGTCGGTTGTCATTGCAATAGCTCCTTCAACCCGTACGGTGTGCATCCCTCCCTTGGGCTGTACTTGAACATTAGGCCTATTGTCGGTGAGTCCGTCTTGGTCTCGATCATACTCGCACTCGCACTTATCCAGTATTCGACTGTCGTAGATTCGAAACAAGCCCAGCAACGTCCCGCCCAGCATATTGGACAGTACTGGGACGCTTGTGAGGTGGTAAGTTGTTATCGAGCCCTCGTCTGCACTGAGCAGCGGGCCAGATCGCAACCCCGTCCCTCGGAAGCGCACTCGGATGTACCGGTTGTTGGGTCGCTGTGCGGCACAGAACATACATCCGACTTTTGAGGCCGAGCTTCGAGCTTTGATTTGATTGGTCGCAAACTGCATATAAGGAGGGCTCTCTCTGCTGAAGTCCCTCATCCTTCTCATCCCTGCTTCATTCGTTCCTGGTGAACATACTTCCGAGCGCAGCGCACCTCTTTGACATCACTGTCATAACCCCGCCTACTTCTTCCCTGCGATGTCCGCCGCCGCCGCTTCCCTTCCCGACTTCATGGGCTGCACCATCGAAAAATACTACAAGCTCATCGAGGTGCTCGGCTCTGGTAGCTTCGGTGTGGTCTACAAAGCCATCGACACCCGCGAGGAGGTCGGTTCTCCCGCTCGCCATCGCGCAGTCAAAATCATCCAAAAGGCGGGTCGCACGCCCAAGGAGCTTGGGGTTATCCGCCGGGAGGTGGCCCTGCACTCTGTCGTCTCCGACCATCCCAACATCATCACTATCCACGATGCGCTCGACGACGATGACTACTTCTACATCATCCTCGACTTCTGCCCTGGTGGCGATCTCTTCTACCACGTCACCGAGGAGGCCTACATGAACAACGACGAGCTCCTGCGGGGCGCGTTCGTCTCCCTCGTTGACGCCGTCCAGTACTGCCACGATCACAAGATCGCTCACCGCGACCTCAAACCGGAGAACGTCCTAGCCAGCAAGGACGGTTCGAAGGTCTTCCTCGCCGACTTCGGTCTGGCCACCGTCAAACGGATGATTGACGAGCACGGAAGTGGAACTGCCCTTTACATGGCGCCTGGTAAGTCCCTTGCCTCCTGAGCCCTCTCGCAGCGACACTTGCTAAGCACCGCCACTACAGAATGCCATGGCAAGCTCTCCGGCGACAAGCCGTACTGCACTCGCTCCGCGGACATTTGGGCCCTTGGAGTCATCCTGGTCAACATGATGACCGGGCGGAACCCGTGGGAGAAGGCGTCGATGAAGGACGAGTTCTTCGCGCAGTTCATGAACGACCCCGACTACCTCTACGACACCTTCGCGCTCTCGAGGGGCGTGTGCAACATCCTCGCCGGCATCTTTGCCCTCAACCCCCTACAGCGCACCTCGCTGTGCGAGCTCCGCGAGGCAGTAATGAACCTCGACACTTTCTTCCGCTCCGACACGGAGACGGACGAGTCCTCCACTACTGCGATTTCTGGCGAGTCCACCGTCGATATTCCTCCCTCCCCTGGCCTCTCCCCCGACAACTCGCTCTCGAGCGACGAGGAGGATGAGGACGAGAGTCCGCTCGCGACTCCCGAGGGCAGTATTTCTGCTCAGCCGAAGAACATTGGGAAGGTGGATTGGAAGGTCGGGTCTACGGCGGAGCTGTTGATGGCTCGCCATCGTCTCGAAGAGCAGTTTGGTGCCGGATTCTATTGAGCTCTGTGTCTCCTCACCCACACCACTGATGCTGGCATCACACATACCACACTCACTCAGTCACCCAGCCCGAGTACACGCACCACATATCATTATTCGTTATCTTTAACCACGCACCTGCACACGGTAGCACACCGTATCTGTATGGCACTAGAGCACTCCTCCGGCAGGAAGTCGATTAAATCATCCATCACGTTGAACAGTTCGTACGAGCGAGAATTTCTTCGAGACAAATTCGGTCACCTTAGAACGTTTACATAGGCGGAATCGGATTGAGTGGTACAAGAAATCGGACTCCGAGAGGAGGACTCGATTGTGTCCGGGCCGGGGGACCACTGCCCGCACGTCTTTCCCTTTTCGGAGGCTCCGACTTTGACCTTTGCCTCCTTCAAGCTTTGATCTTTGGCTCCTTCGAAACACTTCCACTGCCAGTACTTTGCTCTATTCTGCTACATCGAAGATGCCACCTGTCGTATACGGTAAGTACTGCGCAAGTTGTCTGGAGGGCATGCGCTGAAGGACCATATCTTCAGGTTGGACGCAAAACATACACTCGGAGCCAAGAGGCTCGCCTGCCAGCTCGTAGCTCTCCGTACCTCAGACCTCCAAAGTCTTGCAAACAACTTTGCTTGTCCGTGTATCTTCCTGTAGATACCCCTTTCCCGCGACATTCCGGTTCCCCACGGGCAGTGTGAACTGAGTACATCCTTGACGTACGTCGTCTACAGAAGCATGCCACTGCCCCACCGTGGGAGGGCGAGAAAGCCCTCCTCACCGTTCCTAACGACCTCTTCCAAATACCCTTCACCCGCCTCTCTGCCGTTCGTCGGCTGCCCTTGACGCAGACCAGATGGCAGGCCCTTCTCCCGTGAGTTGGTGTTTCGTGCTGCAGTAGCTACACGTTGACTTTGAGCTGACTCTGCTTAAGTCCCAGGATCAGCCGCCCGAGTTCAGTGAAGCAGAAGTGTCGCAAACGACGGGGGTCCCGTTTGCCCTCGTCCCCGCGCACTTCAACGAGAACGGCGCTCAACGATATGGATTCGGTGACAAACGAGCCGAATACCGCTACCTACGTTTGGCACGGGAAGGGCGTCGACACTTCATTGGCCCTATGCCTCCGAAGCTCTTCATCCAACAATTCCTAGCAAAGGATCCCGCATGGTTCAAGACGATGCCCCCTGCCGCAGGAGCTTTTGCAGATGTTCCAGATTTGGGAGCGGAGCAGGAGCGTGTACGTGCGGATCGGAGGTTGAAGAAGCGTCGCGATGCTGCTGCGACGGCGGGCACGACAGCAGCTGGAAAGGCAGATAATGCTCCTGATTATGGCGATGGGACGGATGAAGCAGAGGCGAAGGAGACGCGCCACGCTGAGAAAGCCGCGAAGGGGAAGGAGAAGGAGAATGCGACTGCAAAGCCGAAGGCGAAAGAGAAAGAGCGACCGCGGAAGGGTAACAAGAAGGGCGGGGATGGGAAGCTGCCCGCCGAAGAGCAGATCTACCTGCCACTGGTAAGTAGAGTGTCCAATACTCACTGACAGAGACATTCTGAGACGCCACGCAGATCACCGCACTGAACGGGCGGCCACCGGATCCGGACGTCTTGGGGGATACGGGTCGTGAACCACGCTGTCCAGGCATAGCCTTCCGCGACACCTCCGCCAAAGCAGACACCGAAACAGGAGTCGTCGGGTCTCTGAAACCAGACGTATCCGGCTACGCGGTCGCGCATTTGGAGGCTATGGAGTCACTTAACACCATCAAAGCTCCTACTCACATCGGCCTTATCGCGACGTTCATAGAAGTCAAAGCTACCTTGGACTTCTTCAATGACCCTCCCGAGTCTTCGGAAGGAGACGCACCGACCACTCACTCGTTCGTCCTCGAGCACATCAAGAACGACACGAACAGAGAGTGGGCGGAAAAAGCTCTGGGACAGAACATCGCGTATGCCTCTGAGCTGTGCGCTCGACAGTATCGGCACTGTTGCTATTCCGTTTCCGTCACTGGCTGCAACGCCCGTCTTATACGATGGGATCGCGCAGGCGCCATCGTATCTGAGAGCTTCAACCTCCATAGACACCCCGAGTACCTATGCCAGTTCTACTGGTGCTTTGGGAAGATGTCGAACTTCGATCGAGGCTACGACCTCAGCGTGGAGGTTGCAACCCACGAGGAGCAAGAGCTGTTCAGAAGAGTGGTCGAGGCGCATGTCGAGGCTCAGCTCGCCGGTGCCGTGCCCGACCTCAAGGATCCGCATGTCCCAGGATCTGACCTACATTATGAGGAAGGTGTCGTTTCGACCATTCACCTGACGACACCTGCGGAGGATGGAGAGTCCCACCCACGCAAATTCCTGGTCTGCCGGCCGTTGACAGCACCACTATCGATGTTCGGACGTTGCACCCGCTCCTACTGGGCGGTAGAATGTCAACTCGACCAGCCTTCGGGGAAGCTACAGGGGACTATTGCCTTCCTCAAGGACACATGGAGATACAGTGGCCACGCGCACGATGTGCAAGAGGGCGAGATTCTGAAGAGGCTGGCTGCATCAAAAGTATGCAACATACCGGTGGTCAAGGTTCACGAAGACGTCCATGTTATCCATTCCGCCGACTCCGGGGAATTGGTGCTTACACGTGAGTTCGCGAAGACATACTGTGTGGTACGAGCTGTTGACAACGCTATCTTGCAGTAGCCTTGCAGTCGACATTGACTCAAAAGTTCGTCGGTGCGTCGTGGAACTGTCGACGCGACCCGGACGTCGTAATCGTGGAGCATAACCACTATCGGCTCGTATTGGGTACTGTCGGATACCCGCTGCATCGATTGCGAGGCTCTCGAGAGCTTTTGACAGCTACATACGACGCATTTCAAGGTATGTCGACGAAGACCTTTTGACCGTCATGAGCCATATTCACCGCCGCAATCACACAGCGTTGGGAGCCGCGGACGATGCGGGATACCTTCATCGAGACATCAGCCCCGGTAACATCATCCTAGTCAACGAAACGTCTACGGCGAGTCAAAGCGGCGGCGGCGTCGCTGTTCGCTCGAATGCATCAGCACGCAGAGGTTACTTGTGCGACTGGGACCTATCGCGTCGCAAAGAACACTCAGGCTCATTCAAGGATTACGAAGTGTCGGTACGTCGTGACCCAAGCTCTGGATCTTCGGTACGCATCAGACCTCCTGTTCTAGGCAACATGGCAATTTCAGTGCATCGCCGCCCTCAAACATAGGCAGTTGTCCACAGAGCTGGCTTACACGGTTGAGCACGACATGGAGTCTATGCTCTATACCGTGCTATATTGCAGTCTGTGCTGGCTGCCGATGAAGGCAGGAGGCGATCCGAAAGCGTGCATGAACGCAATGTTCGACGAGTACGAGGAATATCATGGACAGGTGGTAGGGGGCTCAAAGAAGTTGGCGAACGCTGATGACAGGAGGTACACCCGTCTGCTGGAATGGGAGGACCCTTTGACTAAGGAATGGCTTGACGGCGTCATGGACCTCCACTCCCCGCGTCGCGGAGCAGTACCCGACTTCAGTACTGGTCCGGATTGGAGCAAACGCTCTTTGAACGTCTACTGGACCGATTTCCTACAGAGGAAGGGTGAAACTCTCCCGTACGACAACAGGAAGATGAATATGATCATCTTCAAATCCGCCGAGAGGAACGCCTCTCTTGCGGTTCAGGGTCGATCATATGCTCCCCCACGCTCCTACCAGTCCGGTCTCAAGCACACCTTGGAAGATCCCGACACAAGTGGTCAGCCGGCTCGCAAGCGGAGGAAGAAAGAACTTGCACGTATGTGTTTACTTCTCATTCTCGCCTTGTATGAACACCAACAATGCAACCCAACCCTGTCAGATAATTCCGGAGCGACAGCTCAACCAGGGAAGGTCAAGAATAGGCCCGTACGGGGCAAGTCCTCGCGAGCCCGAGCTGCTCGTGGCAGAGGAAGTCTTCGGGGTGGAAGGCCCGCCTCCCCATCGCCTCCAACGACGGCGGCATCAAGGCAGGCTCCACGTCAAGCCTTGAGTTGGGAGGATAGAACTCGGTGGGCTACTCCTTCGGGATCTATGTCGTCGTGGGCTCCGGGACCCGAGGACACTGCTCTCGGTCTTTCAGGAAACGATAGCGATGGTGGCTATATAGGCACATCGTCCCAATATGCTGTCCCCCCGGTTCCCACAGTACCATTGCTTCGGCTCTGCCTGGAATGAGCACCAGTCAGCACATCTCTCAACCTCCCCGCGTGTATGCGTTCGACTTCTACTATCCACTACGGCCCGACCGTCTGTCCTCTTTCGCACCTTCTCCGAGCGCCATTGGCCATCCTGCAATCTTTGGAAACCCTGCCTCTGGCAACGCCGGAGGACCGCCTCATGGCAGCAGTCAGGGTCCATTCTCGCGCAGCCGTAGGCGCAGCTCGCCAGAGGATGTGTCCTTCGTCTCCGATCCGAGGTCGCCCAAAAAGCCCAAGGGCGACTACTAGGTCAAACCTAGGAATTGGACGCGCACCGTATGCGCCGCTATCGCAATGCATTAGATGGCATCCGCCCCATCTCGTATGAACAGACAGACAGAAGTAGCTCACCCAGAGTTCCATATGTGTTCGCGATTGTACTTGTTCACGTTGTTGGCTCCGGGCCGTAGTTTGGACTCGGACAACTGCTCCCAATTTCCAGTTGATTGATCTCAACCTGTAACAGTTCATACTTCGAAAATCATCATGCTTGGCATTTCAGAGTCGTATGACTTGCCGACAGGGACTAATTGTCTGCCAGTGGGATTCGACGGATGAATTGACAAACATCAAGTCGCTCGAGACGGCGCCCGCGAGTACTTCAAGGTGGATCATAGCGCTATAGGGCTTGCGGAAGCGCCCACTCCACGTTCGAGTGAACCACCACGTTCCGGCTTAGGTGGCAGGACCACTCATCGCCCTCCCTAATCTCTGTCTTGCGGCGGCCAACCGAGGCTTTTCCATGCACTCCGAGCTCTCTGAGACACCTCGACAATGCGTCTACGATGTTCCCTTAGCTCTTGACGGCTCCTCGGGGTTCGAGCCCGACCAGGCAATGGCTCGCAACCTCGCAGAATCGCGAACCTTTACCCTTGGCCCCATGCCTGTCCGACCGTTCCTGGACACCTTTCTCCCTACGTCCACCATTGACAAGGGTCGCATCCGCTCGAGCAAGAAGGCGTTCACTTCAATACCGGCCACTGCTGAGTCCGCATCGGGTATTTACGTGCCTCTCGTGAGTTTCACCACCAATACATCTTGTTACACTTTGTAACGTCTATGTAGCTGGCTGCTCTGACCAGGCAAAGTGGGAGTCTTTGTCCTGGGTTCGTATTCAACGAGACCGCCGGGCGCAGTCCCCATTCCCCACGTCCCAGTCTTAAGAAGCCTCACATCTGCTGTTTCTCAACCAAGAACGTAGATGTCCTTCTCGCCGCAGACAAGACCTCCCGCCTTGACCTTGGCTACACCGAGCTCTTCTTTGAGATTAAGCCCAAACCTGTCCACGACTTTTACACCGATCCATCCTCCGACACGAGCGGTGACGCTCGCGCATCTCATTGTCTCGCGAGAGTTTATGCATCCGATGATGAGGTGCCTTTGGCAGTACAGAAGGGTAACCAAGCCCTAGGTCAACACGCTACGCATGTCTCAGAGATCTTCGCACGCCAGTTCCGAGTCTTCTTCTTCTCCGTGTCGGTGTCGGGTTCATGCGCCCGTTTCCTGCGATGGGACCGTTCCGGTTGCGTCGTCTCGGAGCGCTTCGATATTCGGAAGCAACCTGAGCTCCTCTGCGACTTCCTTTGGAGATTTTCGCAGACCTCCAATGCAGGTCGTGGTCATGACATGACGGTCCAAGTCGCCTCACCTGTAGAAGAAGCAACATTTCACGAGCTCATACAGCTCCAAGTGGGCTTACAGCTGAACCTGGAGGGCGCGGATCTGGCTCAAGCGGTCCTGCAACACTACGTGCCTGGGAAGGTCTTGGCCGTGCATGTCCTCACGCAAGATGTGTCGGAGGAGACTCCGCGCGCACTCCGTTACATCGTGTCCCGACCCGTGGTCTCATCACTCTCACTTGCCGGCCGTGGTACTCGAGGATTTTGGGCAGTTGACATCTCCAGTCGCCGGGTGCTCTTCCTCAAGGATACCTGGCGTTATCGTTCCACCGATGGCTTGGAGGGTGAAATTTTACAACGCTTGAGGGTCGCCGGAGTACGCAACATACCTGTCGTTGTGGCGCATTCGGATGTCCCGCGCGATCTCCCTCCGTATGATCGTGCACTATCTCGTAAGTTCACTCCTTGAATGATCCAGACCGCACATGACTTACAATCCAATCACCTGCAGGGGATGACTTCCAAACGACCGCGACAGACGAGTTCGCAGCAGAGCCCTGGGTCTGCCGGATTGAAGACCACAAGGTTCACGTCTCCCGACGTAAGCACTATCGTCTCGTCCTGGCGACAGTTGGCTACGATCTCAAGCATCTAAGATCGTCATCGGAGCTCCTGCATGCCGCTTACGACGTGTTCACCGGTGCGTTTGCTCCAGCCATGCCTTGTACGCTGTACTAACCACTCAGTAGCGATGCGAGACGCGCTCACCAAAGGTTCTCGACTTCATAGAGACATCAGTGTCGGCAATATCCTTCTGGTTAAGGAGTCAGGCCAGTCTTTCCGAAAGGGGTACCTCATCGACTGGGAGTCATCGTGCAAAGTGGACGTATCGGGTGTCGCTTGTCAGGGTGGACGCATGGTACGTCTCATTTGTTCAATACGTTCACAGCTCCTGACTGGCGGTGATGCTAGGGAACATGGCCGTTCATGTCAATCAACATGCTCTCTCCCGATCCCAAGACGGCGACCATTCAGGATGACCTGGAATCCCTACTCTATGTCGTTCTGTACTGCGCCCTTCTCTGGCTACCGCACAACCTGCCCAAGAAGGACCTGTATGTAGTCATCCGGAACATCTTCGACTTCTCTGTCACGCTCAACGGTGTCAAGTGCGGAGGAGATTACAAGTTATCGAATGCCATGGTCCGCCTCTATACCGGACCCATCGTTTGGCAGAGCGGTGTCGTCAAGCGCTGGTTGGACTCTCTCATGAGTTATCACTCACCCTTACCAGGAGAAGTCGATTCCAAGAGCAGATGGACGGATCTCGACTACTTGGACACGTTCTGGTCTAACTTCCTGCAGACCGAGAGCCTGGAAACAGATGACCGTGTCGATAACGTGGCCAGGCAACCCTCCTCAACCTCGGAGAAGTCGTTGTCTTCTCTGGACACCGCTTCTGAAGAGGACCAGTCGTCTGCGGGGACGGAATCTTCCACCTCTCTCCATCCCGGCGATACTCCCTCGGTGCATCTCTCGACATCTCTGGGCGACTCGCCCGCTCCCGTGGCCCATCCCCTCGCAAATACTCGTCTGGGCAAGCGTCCCGCTCAGACTCGACTCGACTCGAAATCTCCTCCTGCGACCAAACGCGTGCGTCTGAATCGCGCCGTTAAATCGTTGCCGGATTCCTCGACACCCCGGCGTAGCAAGCGTCTTCAGGACCTGGCAAGCCGACCGCCGACAGCTGCTCGGGTGGAGGCGACGAGGACGGGTGCTCCTTCTAGAACGGCGCGGAAGCCTCGGGCTCCGACGTCAGCTCGACCTACCGCCTCTCCCGCTTCCAGGGGAGGCAAGGCGAGGCGCGGTGCACGAAGGACTTCTGGCTCTCGCAGATGAGTTGTTGTGGTTTGTCGCTTGTCGTACTGATGTATTTGCCTCTCATGTGTAGCTTTCGTTTTGTGTTGCCATGCTGTCATCTCTGTCGCCATGTTTTCGTTATGCCTATCATTGTTCGCTTGACGGCTTACCATATTGTTACTCCCTATTGTGCTTGAGCATCTCTCACACATCCCATGTCCCCGTCTGAGATGGCGGTGATGTAAGAGCGCTAGGCAATACAACGGCGGTGTGTCAGTAGTTGTCAAAGGAAGGGATGGGATGATAATATTTGGCCCAGTTGCGACTCGCCCAGGATGAGGGGTTCTTCTGCTTTTGCGTTCATGAAGCATGGTTCTCTTTGCAATTGTAGGACCGTCAGCGACTCGGAATTTGAGGACGCTCTTTGTAGGCGCTAAGCGCTAAGCTTGCCATAACGGGCCGCGGAGCTTGCGTGTCGGCCACGTATTTGCCTTTTCGCGACGCGACCCTGGCTCTCAAGACTCGCTTCGGATCTTTGGCTCCTCCGCAAATCTTCTGGTGTTTCTGCTCTCTTTTTGCTGGCAGCCAGACGATGGCAGCTTCTTTGCACGTACTCTCTGGGCTCGCGGAAGAACAACTTGCGTATAATGGAGATAATTCAAACACGAGAAACAGCGAAACTATCGTACACCGGTGACCGCGAAGACTACGACACAAAATATCCTTCAACAAGCAGGAGCTCCTGGCTCATCAGTCCATTCTCCACAGGGCCCATACTTCTATTCGTATCTTGTTCAGCACTCCCCAAGATCAGGAAGCCGGATCACAGGGGTCACCAAACGCGTCCCAGCGGTGAGTGCAGTCGCATCGCATACGACGTGTGGAATGGGGGGAGACGATAGTTCCACGGGTTACCTGCAACCCAATCATCCGCTCCTTTGAACCGCAACTATGCCCAGAGCATCGACCACTTCGGAGTGGGACTGCGCCCGCGGCGCTCCTCCTCGTCGTCCTCCTTCTCCAGCTCGTCGTCAGTCAGCGTCACGGAAACCAAGGGGGACAGGCTCTCGTCTCTTTCGTAAAAGAAATCATCCTCCACGATTGGAGACCAGGCTCCGGTCCTTCGCACGTATGCATTGGCGTCCCGCTCTGGAGACGCGGAGTAGCGGGAGGTCTGCACGAGGATGGCAGCCTTCGCACCCGTCGTAACTGGGCCACCGTCACTGAATATGTCCCCGCGAAGCTGACATGCATCATGGAGCCCAGTGATCCCATTCGGAGTAGTGATGGGAAGTGTCGAGTCAGTAGATGTCGAGGACGAGGACGACGCTGGAGAGACACGGATTTCTCCTGGGGAAGGCGACCCGAGACGCCCGATGAAGTACCCAGGCCTGACCTCCGAGGCATAGTTATGCCTCGTCGGAGACGCGGCCGCAGGCTGAGGCAAAGTGGTCTTAGTTGGCGTGAGACGACTGATGTCGAGACCGGTGGAGCCCACGCATCCTTGCGGAGGAAGGGGCCATTCCATTCCATCCCTCCTGATCAAGAATCTCGGTGCAGGTCCGTGGTCGATTCCGCTCGTCGACAACTCATTGGTTGGCCTCGACATCCTGTTCCACTGTTCATCCGGGCCAGCGTCGGTCGGCGAAGCCATGCACTCGCGCGGCGGAAGCGGCCACACCAAACCGTCCTCGTCCACGGAGAAACCAGCTTGCGCTGCTGCGGCCAGGGATGGTGTCCAGCGCGAGACAGCATTCGCCTCTTGGGTGATCGGGATCGTCCTGTGGGCTGCTTCTTCTGACCATTCAACCACTTGTCTGGGTGCTGGTGGCCATGAAGGAACGTCTCCCGTAGCGCCTCCCGTCATCGTTCGGACCAGAGATGCCATAGCGCGACTCTGCGACAGGACGCGCTCGACGTATCCACCTCCATGGCGAAGATACTGTGCAATATGAGGACCACGCGTGACCCCAGCAGCGAACTTCGCTCACCTCGTACTTGTTCTTGTAATCACCCGCATGCGGTACCACAAATCGCTCCTCTCCCTCCTCCCATCCCAGGAGCGTCCTGTACTGGCCATTTGCCTTCTCAGGACGCGGCATAGCGAAACGCCGTGGCGCGACGACCTTCATGATTGGGTACGAGTCCCGATCTACGGTCGCCGTGCTAGCGATCCCGGCATCCCGGGCCATGCCCGGAATGTAGCCCTCGGTGAGGATCCTCTCGAGCAGCGCGGCGGCTGAAGGCATTCGAAATCAGGTCGGATAGCGGGGGTGTGGGGCGGGTCGAATCAAGGGAAGGTACGTGGTCAGACGGGTCGGTCGTGGTTGTGTGTAGAGTGATATAGGCGGATGCGGTGGCCTGTGGTCTGTACGCGACTGTGGCCTTGGCCGAGTTGCTTTGTTTCTCGACCACCGAGAGCACACGTGACCGTTCACAAACCGGGCCGGCGAGTGCGAATACGCTGTTAGGTATAGTGCGCCGCAATTGAAACTTTTGACTCTGCTAGTGTTGGTATGAAGAACGGCCTGTGCTGACTATGACACGTCAATGTGCAGGAGACTCGATGCAATCATTCCAAACGTTCGGTATACACTGTACAGTATAATACAGCCCGCGACAGCAGGAGCAACACAACAAGAAACTACTTGTCTCTAACTGTACAGGTGAGATCAGCTATCCGACCAAGTGGCAAGATGATAGCGCTACAAGGATTTGTTTGCGGTCACCGCATGTCCTCCTCCTGCATCGTCAAGCCTGCAAGACCTCCAGAGCAGCCACCAATCCACCTCGCTTACTCCGCAACCGCGGCGCTCCCTCGCACCTTCCCCGTTCCTGGAGGCCCCGGAGTCCCACTCTTCCCGCACCCACCGACCTCCGTAGTCGTCTTCGGGGAAGGGCGTCCCTCGCCGATGACACCGACGCCTGCAGGTGCAGCGCTTGGCTCGTAACAATCATCGTCCGCACCGATGGGTGTCAGCGGGAGCGTCGGGGGTGTTGAGCTTGAGCTCATAGAAGTGCGGCTGGTGTCGCATACCAAGGGAGGAGTGCGGTCCGAAGTCCTATCAGAGTTCGCACGTGTGGACGAGGGCATATCGGGGTCCGGAAAGGTGAGGCGCTCTCGAGGAGGAAGAGGCCATTCGAATCCCTCAGTCTCGACGAAGGACGCGGGAGAGACTGCTGGACGCTTGCTGTTATCCATCGATGTGGTTGTGGATGCTGACGGGGAGTTCGCAGACGCTGCGGGCGTGGTGCGATGCGCAGGAACCACGTCTGCAATGGGGGAGACCAAGCATTCCCTCGGCGGGAGCGGCCACTCCAGCCCTTCGCTGTCGATGAAGGAGGAGGGGCTACCATGAGGACGCTCTATGAACTCTTCGATATCGCCGATCGATGGCATGTCGGCGTATCCGGAGGAGGCTGCCCACTGCGGTGCGGGGTGCTCTTGAGGATGTGTCTCGTCTTCGCGTACTGAGATGGCGTCGCAGCGGAGATGCGACTCCGTCTCGTGCGGGCTTGCGACTCGCGTGGGGACCGGAGGCCAGGGGTGGACCTCGCTCGCAGCGGTACGACGACTCGCCTTTGTCCATGCGAGGTTAAATTCGCGACGCCGCAACCTTGCATGATGCTGCGCCAGGACACTCTCGATGTAAACTTGATGGAGGCACTGCATGGTATCAGTTCGAGTCCTCTGCGGACCATGCATATCTACGCTCACCTGTAGCCTCCGACGGCCACTCGCGGGTGGCGCGACAACAGCCTCCTCTTTCTCTCTCTCCTCCCAACCCAGAATGTGCACGTATTCTCTCTCCTGTTTCTGTGGTTGTGGTGCTGCGAGACGCTGCGAGGTTGTGAGCTTTATGAAGTGCTGGTGTAGTCTGTGTGCCGCCTCGGTGGTGGCGGCGCCACCGGCAGCGCGAAGCATGCCTGGTGTGTAGCCTTCAGCTAGGATCTTTGCGTGGAGCGCGGCGGCCATTGCTGAGGTATGATGGTAGTGGTATGAGTGTAGAGGTAAAAGCGGGGGTGCGTGAGGAGGTGGCTGCGGTAGCGATACAAGACTGCAGGTGGCCTTTGTAGTCGGCGCGCGATTGTGGCTTTGGCCTCGCTTCATTGATCGATCACGTGACCGTGTGTCCGACGCGTGTATCCTCTCCTGCAGCCAACCTGCAGCGTCGGGTTGCTTCCAGTCCTTTATACCCTGTCGTATGTTCTACCGTTGCCCTTGGTACTATGGATGAGCCACAGAGGCAAAAACATTCTGGTGACGACTAGGATGTGCATTGTCTCACTTCAAGTTGAAGTTCGACCGGTTTGGCCACGAACGCGTGCGTGTCCGGCATCTTCAGGGATCCGCCGCCGGTAGGTCTGCGACGTTTCTTCAGATGGGACAGCACGAGGCTTACACCCGCGCCCGCGATAAGATTTCTGTAAGGGACATCTGTCGCATGCTTCAGCTTCCTGGCCCTCGCGCCCATACATAATACCCAGACATAGACTGCGGCGATGCGAGGGCAGTGTTCGTACTCGCTATTGACCTACATCACCGTCCTCCCCACCCGGGATCCTGACGAGCTCCATCCTGCTCAATCTCATAGCTCTCCGCCGGGTTCCAGATGTTGGGACTAACCTCAATTTACCATCGAGGGGCAATTCGTACAGATGGCCTGGGCCCGTTCAATTTGGCCACTGGCACTGTCAAGTTACCTATGGACGTCGAGGAGAATATTATCGATCAGCTTGAAGATGTCATTCCCTCCCTTCGCAACTGTGCTCTTACCTGTCGAGCATGGCGCCCCCGCAGTCGGTATCACCTTGTCTCATCCATCCAAATCCGGACCAGAAAGGACTTCGCGTCTCTATGCGAGTTCTTCGAGAGACACCGCAATTTAGCTTCCCTGGTGAAAGCCTTGACTATATCCCCGTCGGACGAAAAACCGAGCCCTCGCTCGCTCGTGGAGGTCGCATTGGTCGAGCTGCTCCGCCAGCTTCCCAATTTGCGTCAATACAAGTTAGTTTACGATCTGCACGTCAACGACGGCGCGCGTCCAACATACTCCACGACCTTCCATCCTCGATCCCTCACACACTTCAAAATGTATCTCCACGCCGAGACACTGCGTCTAGGACCGCTCAGATTGCTGAGTCATGAAGAGCTAGCACGGATTGTGATAGCACTCCCTCGGTTGCGGACCCTCCAGTGTCGCGGCCTGACGTTCGGCCGCCAGAATGGCGGCTCCGAGTCTTCCGCGCGCTTCGCCAACAAGACTTGTCTCTCAGACGTATCAGTAAGCTCCACGCATTCACTGTATATATCTAGGTGAACTGTGACCACGTCACTCACGTATCCGTAGTTCCAAGATATGGACTTTGAAGCGATGAACTTCGTGCTGGGTCTTAGTTGCGTCCTACAGTCGATATCCCTGGAGATCGACGGGACCAAAGGTGAGCTATCGGGTACTGTCAATATGTGTGCTCTCTGGCTGACCTTCGCAGAATTACCTCGCATCGATTTCTCTGCCCTCCCACAGGTGCAGTCTCTCCGGATCTCTCTAGCCAACCAGGCAGACGAGGTCGAAGGCTTTGGCGAAGTTGCACGTCTTCTTGAGGATAACCTCCCTCTCGACCTTCGTAACCTCACGGTGATCCTGCCATTCGTTCAGTCTGGCTACGATTACAGCGACTCGGACTCGGTACCGCAGCCATGTCATGACCTTGAAGAGATTCTTGGTGACGCTCCTTTAGAGCGTGTGACGTTCGTACTGTCGAATATCCCTGCGAACAGGGTGCAGACTTGGAGACCGATAATTGAGCATGGATATCCCGAATTACACCGTAGAGGTCTCCTGCAAGTCGAATGTTCTCCAGGTATGCTTTCAGTCCCGTCGGGGGCGTTGCTCTCCACGTAGCCATTCATCCCTGATTTCTCGTCCATACTCCAGAACACTACGGGAAGTAAACACATTGAAAATCAGTGTTATTCGCGTTGAAGCTCCGAAATCAGTGTATAGGACATTGAACACCGCCACACTTAAAATCAATGTACAGTCATTATCAGCGTTTGGAACACTGAATAGATTTTGCGGCGAGGTCATTGTATGGAACACTTATGACCACACTCATTATCGGTGCTCGAAACATTGATTTTTCGTAGGTCGCTACGTTGATTATCCGTGCTCGTAACAGTGAATATCCGCGGGTTGCCCTGATCATGAGCAGTTGCAGAGTCGTTATTAACTCATGTGGATGTGGCTGACAGACTGAGATATGTACGTAGAGTACGTAGAGTCCGGTGGTACTACAAGAAGGAATAACAGGGTCCTCAGGAAGGTGCGATACAGCGCAACCGGCCGCGGTGCTGATGCACACCCACATTCGTACGTAGCCTTCAGTTACCGCGTCAAAAAAGTAGCGAACAAGTGGAGATGGCTGTAGAGCCAAGTCGGAGGAGGAGGTAGTGGGTAAGAAGGGAGGAGATGATCGTGCTGGGACTCGGGAGATGCGAGGATGGCACCAGGCAGACATACCTTGTCCGTGTCATCCGGGACGAGCAAACCCTATTCCATATAATCCGTACACAGTAGCAGAAAGTCAAATCCAAGAGTGGAAGCTTGCCCGCAAGAGGATACACGTAGACTGGCAAGCAGAGCAGGACCGGGAGCATTCGGATCCTGGCAAGAAGGGAGCGCTCCAGAAGACAGATTGAGATGTCGAGGACGTCAAGAGAGGGCAGTAAGTTGTTTCACAATTTCTCTGTAACTCTAGGGAGGACGAGAGGAGGACGAGAGGAAAGCACAGCGGCCGGTGTCCAAGACATTAGTTACTGAGGACGTGAAGTACGAGCAGGCTTGAGGCGCTTATATATCCCGTTTTGGTCAAACACTCGTGACGTCATGCTCCGAGTCGGACGCTGGACTTGAGCCGTCTTGTCCTTGACTTCTTACCACCACCATCTCCCTGGCAGCATCCCTCCTTATCGATTTCCTCCATCTCTCAGCAACCAGCTACACCCTGTTGAAGTTCAATGAGCAACCGGAGTCCTCGCTGCTCCTGGATAACATGAAGACGCTCGGTTCGATTCCACCCGAGGAGGAGGAGGAGTAGGAGGGATGCTCGGATGTGTGGATAGGTACGGGAAATACTGGCAGGGCGTCGTATGGTCGCAAGGCTGCTGGTGAGCTCAATCGCTTGGTGGTGGCCGATATCACTGACTATATGCGCTTGCTCTCGGCTCCACGGAGCATAAGAGTGCACGAGAGGTTCAGGTATGTGGACATTCACATCGTCTGTTCGAATGTATCCGTGGTCCTGCCCGTCTACCACTTCCGTTGTGGTAAGTCATATGTTGCCCTCATCCTTCATCCGTTTGCGCTGATTTCCTGTCACCATATCATCCCGTCGACCCGAAGAGCAGCATGTAGCGCATGCAGGTGAGTCGAGCGAGCCGCCCCGTCCGTAAGTCTCATTCTCAATCTCCAGATTGGCATGGTTCCGTCCCGGTCGAACGGTACGTGCAGCTCTGCTCCCACTGCTCACGCTTACGCAGGGCTCGCGGAAGTCTGCCACAAGTGCGGACGGTAAGCACGCGGAGGGGGTGCGTCTTCGGACGCGTGTTGGCCAACGACGCACACTCACAACAATACCCAGTGCGTGTCTCTGGTCAGGTGCGGCTGAAATGCGTGCATATGGAGAAACTGTAAGTCTCCGGTACGTCCAATCCGTCCGGTATGCATTACTTAGGTGCCGCCGCTACGTATATGTCGACGGCTTGGGTTGTTTGTCATGTATGTATATACCCTTCCTGCAATACAAATGCTGTTCTACAGTCGATGAAGCTGCAGCGTGACCTGAATGGGCGACCAACGCTATCTGTGGGCAGAATATAATCATCGTGCAGATCGCTGAACATCAGTGCTGCGCACACCGGAAATCAATGAAAAATGGCCGGATTCAGTGTTCTCGACATTGATTTCTACCTTTTCACTCACTTGCATATCAGTGTTGCGTACGTTCCTTATCCTTGCACAATACACTGGCCAATCAATGGTCCATACGCTGAAAATCAATGCGTTTTCTTCCCGCAGTGAGAAAGCTCCAAGGGCCACAGCGACTATGTGACTTCGCTGCAAGTGTCGGCAGGCGATAGGTGGATCGCTTCAACTTCAGCGGATGGTACTATCATAGCGTGGAGCATAGACGGCGAAGGTATCATCCAAGACACCAAACTACCAGCTTCCACCCTCCCGTTTGCATTGCCATGTGGCGATTGTTTCGTTTCATCGACGACATGCTATTCCGGTGGTTCCTCCACGATATGGGACGTCAACGGTCGCCCACTTGCACAGCGCGATAATGAATTGCCAGTGTTGTCCGCTCCCGCAACGACTCAATGGAAGAACGAGCATTCAGTGATTACGCTGTCGTCCAACCGAGCCAGCCCCTACAGCGCCGTGAAGCTCTGGGAGAGCCGACCGGAGCCGCGCGTCACGAGGTGAATGATCTCCCTCTCGGACCTGGCAGCACGAAGTTCGTCATAACATCGCAAGATGGAGTGTTCCTCGCGGTAGCCAGCACCTTCATGCAACGCAGTCAGGGTCTCTTATGGCGGAAGCAGCGTGGGGGGTATATCCGCGAAGACGTCCTCATCGCCAGCGAAACGCGCGGCTCGACCATTACTACTGGTGCTTTCTGCCCTATCACTTTCTCTCCTTACCAATCTACCTTCACTCTACAGCGGAGAGTGCCCGACTCAAGCCTGCGCACCTACTGCACTTGCTTGGCCATCGGGTTCACAGATGGCGTCGTCAAGATGCTGTCTCTCTGCGTCAAAAGAGGGCGTGAGGGCAGCTATACCGATGACACAGAGTATTGGGACGTCGACGAGTTTGCCGCACGACGCGATGGGCACCAACTGGAGTGCGAACAGAAGTTGTTGTATCGCCACGACGGGCCCGTGACGAGCCTCGCATTCTCCCCGAGAGGCACACTCCTCCTGTCGGCCTCGGAGGATTCCACCCTGAGGGTGCTAGCGCGGAGCTCCCCACCGCTGCGTGCCCCCGTCATCCTTCGAGGACATCGCGACAAAGTACACGCCGCATGTTTCTCGCCGGACGAGCGGTACATTGCGTCGGCCTCCGAGGATCAAACGGTGCGGGTGTGGAAGGTCAAGGACTGGTCGTGTGTCGCCACTTTCGCGGAGCACGAGGCGGCAGTGACGCATGTCGTGTTCTGTCCATCTGGCGGGGCGGTGTGGTCCGCGGCACGCGACGGGAGAGTACGCAGACATGCGTTCGCACCCTACATACGGGAAGAGTAGATCAGGGCTCAGTGAAGCGATAAGGTCAGCTATTCGACGGGACATGATCGGATGTGGCTCACGCCTCGATGTTCGACTTAGAGCTTGTGACTTGCTATCCCACGTATCCTAGGGTGATCGAAGCAGCGCGTGCGCGCAATCTCGACCGCATGTAACAGTGTTCCTCCATGTTGATATAAATGCATATGTAAGACTGATGGGCAATTAGACAATGCGTCCAAGCGTCTTCTATCAGATTACAAGCCAAGAAGATTAGAAAGCGAGACCATGCTCACAAGTAGGGTACTTTTGGGGCGGTGTCCACTGAATCTACGACATCTCGACATCACCATCCTCGTCGCTTCCCTCCAGGTCCTCCCAGTCCTCGCCGTCATCGTCGTCATCTCCTTCTGGTGAAGGATGAATACCTAATGACTCGAGCTTCGCGATCAACTCCCGAGCATGCTCCAGTAGAGGCGCGTCCGGATGGTCCAGATTTGTATGCAACTAGATAGCCCTGTCAGCCTTCATTGCGCGTATGACCACCTATAGTCTGCTCACCATCTGACATGTCTCGAGACAGTCTCGTGAATCTCGGGCAAGCTCCTCCCATGTGAGCTCATCGAGCTTGCCGCCGCTTTCTTGGGCCTGTTCAGCCATGAGGAAGAAGCACCAGCCTTCGAGGTACCACGCTTCGACCTCCTGGTCGTCGGTCGCCATGATCCCCTGCAAGACAAGGAGCGCGGGAGTATACAGGGACAGTTCGAGGAAGAGCCTGACGATTGCTAGTCGGGACGGTATTGGTGGAAGTCGTGGATCATCTACAGGGGCACAAGGTAAGAAGGTGATGCGAGACACGTAGACAGGGAGCAACGTACCCAATTCAAGGTCTTTCCACTGCGACCACGCCTGCTCTATGCAGAGCTTCGCCTCATCGGGCCTCTGCTGGGACATACGGACTGAAGCCAGCGCTTGCAATGCTTCCGTATTTCCTGGATCGGTCTGCAGGGCGAGATTTAGCAAATCCTCGCAAGTCTTTTCCGCGGCCGGGTCGTCGCTGAGCGAAGCGGTTGAGCACGCCTGGTTCTTCCTGCAATTCCAGGAGTAAGGGAGACGGGACCTACCACAGATCGTACGAAGGGTCCATCCAGATCTCAACCATACCAATGAGAGCCCTCACAATACTGCGTCTCGTTTCCGCCTCGTCGTCGTTCGAACCTGCGGGATCGACCGCGCGCTCCTTGCCCTTCAGCTGGCCCGAGAGGATGTCGACTGCGCTCTGGTAATGGCGCAGCGCGAGGTGTGGGTCATCATCGCTCAGCTGTGCAAGGTACAAATGTGCAGACGGTGGAGGAGTGGCAGGTGCAGCAGGATGCGGTGGGATCAGGGATAGGAACGTCTGGATGTCTCGAAAATCAGCTTCGTTCGCCGGTGGGCGTGAAAGATCGCTCAGACGCACCTCCTTCGCGGCATCAAGCTCGCCCAGTTCAAGTTGGCTCACTCCTAGCATCTCCTTGGCCTCTACATTTCCAGGCTCGCGCTCGAGGATGCGCAGAGCGAAGCGGGCTGCGAGCTCATAGTCGCACCGCACGATCAGGGCTTGCGCCTTCTCGAGGAGCGCGGAGGTTGAAGGTGCTGAGGGAGGTTCTTCCGCAGTATTCTCAGTAATAATTGGTTTAATCTTGCGTGTCTTTGGTCGGGTACGGCCCATGCTGAACTCAGTGCTCAGGCGTAGATCTGGGGAGGAGGAAGTAGCAGAAAGATTATTGGGCGCCTAAAACACGACTGCTCGATCATGCGCAAATGTGGCGCGGCGCGTCGCGGACACGCGCTGACCTCCTTGTCTCCTACCACCACCACCCTCCGCGACCGACTTTGTTCTCATCGCACTCGTGTACGCACAGCCAGACAAGTGCAACTTTTGGTGTACTAGGGACCGCGCAATGGACTCGTTCAGCCTGAAAGGCAAGGAGAAAGCGACCGCCGACGATGGCTTCTTCATGGAGCGGCTCGAGATACTCTACGAGCAAAGCCTCGCGGAACTGCGTGCCTTTGCGGAGCGTGAAGGACGCGCGTACGAAGAGGTGCGTGCGCGTGCTGACGGCACTCGACCAGGTCGCCTCAGAACGAGTGGCTGCAGGTTAAGCGGCGCATGGCCGAACTGCATTCCAGGTCGCTCTTCGATGGTGCGGGATCAGCCTTTCCAATGGCGGAGCGCAAGGAGCACAGTGCGTACGCTGTCTCTCCCTGTCCACTCACAGTTGACCTTGGTCCAGTCGGACGTGTGCTTCGAGCGGTCTCGCAAGAGCTCGAGACTCTCGAGACTCTCGCTGGCCTGCAGTCCTTCTTTCTTGTTGTGGACCCCAGTGATCTTGCGGACGAGGGCTTTCTGGGCGGCACGGTCATAGGACGCGAGTTCTGGCGCGGTCACAGAGGATGTGGCGTTGCCGGAGCGCAAGCGTTCAAGGCGCGATGTGTCCGTGCACAATCCCAATTCGTCACTCCAACCAGAATTGCGACGCCTGCGCCGGCGAGCGTATCTATTCCCGCCTCTTCGGCTCAGAAGAAATCACAGGCGAGAGAGGTCAAGAGCGAACTCTACGGAGCCATGCGCGACGCGTTAAGGTGAGCCTACTGCACACGCGACGATTTGTTGCGACTTACGTGTCTCCCGTTGACAGAACTGTATCTGGTATACGGAACGCGGAGATGAAGTGGACGAACCACTCGAAGCTGGACAGCTATGGAGTAAAGCTCGAGGGATGGCCGGACCATGTGCCGCGACAGAATCCGTCGACGCTCTCCGTTTCGCAGAACAAGGTCCTTCTCGACCTCCTGAGCGAAGGCAAGATGTTCTTCTCCCATATTGAAGGCACCCAACCGTCGGAGGCGGCCATGATTGCGGAAGAACACCCAGTCAGAGATGAAGACGCGATGTTCGCAGATTCTATCGACTTCAGCTGGGTTTCTGAGCAGTCGCAAGGAGACACAGGATCTTTCATTGTAAGTCTAAAAATGGTCCTACAGTGGCATGGCGTGATAACGGGGCCTATCGCAGGACCCTTTCGCGTCGATGCAAGCGGGCATGAACGGGAGCGGATTCTTACCAAATGACGGACTTGGTGCAGAAGGACTACTAGGAGACTCTGGCAGCAATCCGAAGAAACGACGTCTTGACGAGAATAGCTAGTATAGCCACATGGTGAGGTTTCGACACTCATAGTACGTCTGTCGGTCCATGCCAATGCTATTCCTGGTTCTGCTGCGATGCTAGTGTTCTTTCTGGGAGAATGGGTGGACTAGCACCCTGAGTGGTGTGATATTAGGACGTCCTACGCTAGTATACCAGAATCTATGAAGCGGTCTTCTTGCGGTCCTCCGCTTTCGGCGCCATCTCGTACCCTGCGAAGCCTTGTGAGGCCTGCACGACATCCTCAGGAGCGTCAGGTTCAAGATGTCCTTGCTCGTTCCGCCGAGCACTGTGACGAAGCTACATCAGCAACAACATTTGGGTGAAGTCGAGCAGAGGGCAAACATACCGGAAGAACGTGTAGGAGAGGACGATGTCGTCAAGGTTCCTGCACTGGGGATCATCAAGGACGTCGCGGTCAATGAAGAACAACAGAGGCATGTCGACCTCCTCTCCCGCGAGCAGCTTCTGCTCTTCAAAGCAAAAGCATTCGACCTTGGCGAAGTACGGCGCAATCTACGCACTCATATAGAGTGAACACACGCCCATTGGGTAGCACTACACGCAAGGTCTCACCCTGTCCGGCGTGACGTTATACGTTGCGATGCCGATGATGTCCTTGTCCGACTTGTTCTTCGCCCTGTAGAACGCAAGACTCGTCTCCCCGGGCAGGACACTCACGAACTTCTGCTGCGGGGTGAATGACCACGGGAGCGCGTCGGATGTGTCTGCGTTGAAGTGGACCTTGATGCGCTTCGCGTTCTCCACTGGGACCAGACGGTCCGCCTCGAACTTGCCCATGCCGACCTTCGGTGTGCCCGCAAACCCGGTGGCGGCACAGAACATGCGGTACAGCGGGACCGCTGCATATGTCACGCCAATGCCGACGACAATCTTGGGGTAGTGGCAGGGAGGTAGGTCAGAAGGGTGAGCGTCCGCGAGCGACGATACGACGTACGACAGCCGTTGTGTACATGAGCAGACTACGGTTCCGTGCTGCATACAATTCCTGCCGCGACTTGAAGTACTGTGGGCGGGATCCTGGAGGTGGTGCGCCCGAGGACGAGGACGAAGACGAAGACGGGCCTGTGCTATTTGATCTCCATGATGTCCTGCTTGTGAACGGTCCTTCCCGGCCCAAGGAGGATGTAGGTGCTCGTGGTGTATATCGCGGGATGTTGTGCAGGCCCCTCTGTGGCCGGTCTTTGTCAGCGAACCAGTCGAAGCTACAGTACGAGGATGCTACTCACACGAGTCTGGGTGAATATGCCTGTCCTCGTCGCAGAGAGACATGGTCCCTGGCAGGCCGGTCGCAGGAGAGCGGCGCGGAGATGGTTCATGGCGAGAGGACGGCGCTTCGAGCTCGCCGCGCCTCTCCGACTGCGTCCATCGTCTCGACCGGCGCGCCCAGTCCCCCTCACCTCGCCGCCCACTCGTTGCTTGCAAGCTTTCTCTGCCGGCTACTGGGAACCATCATCATTGTGATAGATATCTCTGGGCCTCCTTCATACCTGCGTAAGCCATGTCGGAAGCGTCGTCGTCTACACCGCAGCCTACTGCTAGTTCCTCGAAGCCCTCGGCGGACGACATCGAGAGGCTGCTTGCCAGAGAGGCTACCGCATTCCAACGGGAGATAGAGGTCGAGCGTATCCTGAAGGCCTTCAAGCTCAAGTACGTCCTGCCACCCGTACCTTTGCTCCCTGTCCTGCTCACGCCTCCGTCCCAACGTCCATTCACCCCATGTCCCCTTCCCCGCTGATAGCGCATACGAGATTCTAGACATCAGCGAAGAGGCGACTCCTGAGGAGATCAAGAAGAAGTACAGGCAGCTCTCGCTCTGTGAGCATCCCACCACCCGCCCCGCGCCGGGAGTAGTGTGACCGCGTGCTGAACGACTATTGACCTACCACCGTACGTTGTCTGACATCCAGTCATCCATCCTGACAAGACCGCCCACCCACGCGCACCAGATGCATTCGATCTCCTCAAGAAGGTCCGTACCCACTTCCGGTTCCTCACGCCGCCCCTCGTCTGCGGATTGGCTGCACACGACCGGTCTTCTCCTACCCATGTGCTGTGTGCTGACGACGTCGCTTGTGCAGGCCGAGTCGGAATTGACTGACAAGACGAAACGCGACGAGCTGGACGCGGTCATCAACCAGGCCCGCGTTGTGCTGCTCAAGACCCTCGGGCTCCCTACCACGACCCGAGACGATGACCCGAAACTGAAGAATCTGACTCCGCCATGGAGACAGCAACTGCTCGCGCAATCGAAGCAGTTCCTGATAGACGAAGAGGTCCGGCGACGGAAGTAAGTGGTGTCACTGTGCTCATCCCCGGGCAAAGTGCTCATCTTCGCAAAGGGCTGTCAAGATGAACCTCGCGAATGAAGGATTGGAGGCGCGCAAGAAGGAAGACGAGGTGAATGCGAAGAAGCGGAAAGCGGAGGAGGACGCGCGCTGGGAAGGTGAGTACCACATACCTCTCCATGGCTTGCGCCCCGTATCTGACCGCGACCCGCAGAGAACCGAGAGCAACGGGTGGGTAACTGGCGGAATTTCGCTGCGGGAAGTAAGAAGAAGAAGAAGTCCAAGGTCGCCATCCTCGGCTGAGTCTGGATGCCGGGCCCGTCTCGCCACTCATGTACACTATTAGAGGCACGCTTTTCGTCTTCATGCATATATGTATCAGGTTCGGCTGGATTTCGCCTCTGGACTGACATTACACCAATCACTACACAATATACGGGGGAGTTCTCGATTACACGCGCATATACCGTACGTAGCTGGGCCCTGTTGGCCGACAGTGTCCTCCCCGCCTCGTACAACCAGACTATTGTCTGGAACTCAGCCCGACGCGCCTAATCCGAGAGCTCGATGATATCGTCGTTCGCTCGTGGCTCTACACGCCTGCGTACATGGCGAGTCGGGATCGGCACATTCTCCTTCTCGATATCGTCCTCGTCGTCGCTGATGTTTATGACGTCCATGCTGACACTAGCAGTGCCGCTCTTCGACCCGCTCGAGGACGTGCCGGGACGGACGTCGCGCGCGACGCAGCGCGAGAGCCCATGCCCGGCGTGCTCCGCGATGCCACCGCTGTCGACGAGGCCGCGGCCACCGCCAGGGTCGCACTCGCTGCGCGGCTCGATACCTCCGCCTTGACCTGCGTCTGCTTTGGTGCCTGCACCCGGGTCTGCGATTGGCTCTGGGAGCTCTCGCCGCCGTTCTGGTACGCCAGCTGCTCCGCGGCGTTGATCTCGCGAAGGAACTCCTCGTTCATGACGAACTCGTCCGGTCCAAATTCGTCTGAGCTCGAGTCGGCAAACAACGGTACCTTCTGCTTGCTCGTCTGCTTCGAGTCCTGTTTCGCTGCGTGTCCAGCCTTCGCCGCTCCTTTGGAGATAGCGGGATGGTGGACGGGCGCGGTAGCGTACAGGTCTTCCTCCTCGCTGTCGGGGATGTCGATGTTCGCCGGCGAGGCGGGGACAGCCCGATCGTCCGCGCGAACTCGTGCATCGCCGCCTCTGTCCCAGGGCCGCGCAGAGTGACCTTCGCACCTGCGTTTGACGGCCCGGCGGAGCTCCAGGAAGGCACGGACGCGTCGTCGGGCGAGGAAAAGTAGCGTGAGCGGTCGCGCGCACGGGGAGGCGGATCTCTGGATGGAGAACGGTTGGTGCGACTGGGGACACGGCGACGGCGGGGCTCGCCCGCGTCATCGGCGTGCTCCACTGCATTTATGGGTAGTGCGTTTGATGGACCTGCTTTGGGCTCGAGAGGCATGGCGATTTCGTGCAGAGGGGAGCGGGAGGGCGAGCGTCGGTCTTTCGCAAGTTGTCGGGGCGGAGGTGTTGCCGGCGCGAGAGCAGGAGCTTGGGCTGGTGCCGCTACTCGCGGAGGTGGTGGTTGCGCAGCGGGAGCAGGCGCAGGCGCAGGCGCAGGCTCGGGCTCGGCTGCAGGAGGCTCCTCCTCCGGTAGCTCTTCGCTGTGAACGTTGTCAGACGCAATGGACCCCTGGCACACAAGGAGACTTACCCCAGACGTAGCCTGAGGGCACGCAAAAACGTCTCTTCTCGTTTCTCATCTCGGTCAGCTGTTCGGTGACCCTTCAACTCGATGCACCTTGGCTCAAGCTGAGCCTGTCCACGGCGTACAGTGACGTTCTTGATAATCATCTACCAGCAGCGTTAGCGCAGCGCATCTTTCGTTCGTAGAGGAGTCAATGATTCTTGTTTCTGCTGGTGCTCGCTCACCTTGCATCCCAAAGAAGTCTCTCCGAGCTCGAATTGCGGCAAGCTCTTGAACTCGATGCCGGGCAGCACTGAGCTTCCGTCGCTCAACTGGAGCTGGAGCATCGACCTAGGGTATTTTGGCATGGGTTTGCGCTGATCCTCGTCACCGCTCGCGTCGCGAATCTCTGCCTGCTTGCGGTACTCGATGCGCGAGTCGTAAACCTGCTGCAGGCTGTATGCACTATGGCCTATATCCATAATACCTATAATCTCGACGAGGATGGGACCATCTATCACGGCGTGCACCGCGTTCAGCGCGTTCGGCGGGAACCCCGTCCCGCGACCATGCTATCCGCGAAGTCAGACTCGAGTAGCTGGGTGTTCACGTTCTCGATGATGGCAGCCATATCGCGCACTGGATCTAGCTGCAGCTCGTCCTGTATCCATGTGTAGCATCCTTCTAGCCATTCCTGCGGAAAATGGAAGCATGTCAAAGCATGCCGGTCGGACGTAGCGCGGTACACTCACTGGGTCCACTGTAGGCTTTGGGTACGTCTTCTTAAGCCATTGGACGACGGCGGGAGGAGGTGGTGGCATGTCTAGGCGAGAGCGAGAGAGACGGTGACGAAATGGCTTGGCGTTTAGTGTGCTTGCCATAAGAATAAATCTCCTAAAACGTAACACTCACCGAAGCGGTGGATAGAACCACTATGACGCGTCGCAGACAAAGCCTACAGTTCGCAATGCAGTGGATACCGATTGGACACTTCGCGCAACGCGTTCCTAGGTTTGTTAAGAACTTCTCCAGACAGCCGTACGCAGAAGCAAGAACGGTGCAAAGAGTGGAGGCACCCGAGCAAACTTGGCGTCAATCTTGATAGCGGTCGATGAACAGAGCACCAGAGCACTCACTTTGAGGCTGCGTCCACCGGTCCCTTGTCCTTGCGGCGCGGTTGTATGTATGCCTGTCTGTGACCAAGGGTATTGCGAGAGAGGGCGGTCGAAAACAATCCAAGCTAGAAGTAGGCTGCCACACGGTGCGACAATGAGAACGAGAAGACAAGCGGTGGCTGCGATGGGAGCAGAAGCAGCATCTGCAGAGAGGAGGCGTCGCAGGGAGGGGCGGAGTCGGTGGCTAAGCACAAGCCCGGACGCGTTCCCCGCCGCGCAGAGGGACGCGCTCAGGACGCGTGACGTATCTGCACGTGGCTGTGACCGTCCTCTGGCGTGCACTGTGCAGAGCTCAGCCTCGGACCACGCTGTCTGCGGGTTACCGATGCCTCCCCCGGCGTTCTACATGCGCATATAATGCTCTCGACTGCCCACCGTGCCCTCTCTCGACGACGACTCTCCATGCACTCTCAGCTCGTCTCCCCAGCCAGGCGAGGGAACTCATCTAAAACGGCCACCGCGATACCCACTCTCCCGCGTCTCCCAGCGCCGGCTCTCCACCAGACCTTCAAGGCCTATCTGAAGTCTTTTGAACCATTTTTGCTGGAGGACGAGGCCCGCGGCGGTTCCGACTTCAAGAGCGCGTATGATGCTCGTCTGAATCAGTCTGAATCGAATTTCAAAATCTCAGATCGCTAGCACCGTCATCTGTCCGCGCGGGATCAACTTCCCTACCGACCACGCGGCAACGGTTATTTAATATTGAGACTTGGCAAGCGCAATGCCTCCGCTGGCATTCTTCCTGGTCCCACTCGTTCATCCCGGCTCAGTCCCGGTCGCAAGCGACATCCAACTTGTCGGATCGTGAGCTGTCTAGGGGAGAACACAAACCACAACTTTCACCGCACCATTGATGCGGCTGGTGAGTGCGTATGCCACGCTTGATTTCCTGCTCATAACTTGTACCATCTGGCTGAAGCGCAACCGACCGCCACCGCTTGACCTGTCGAATCCTGTCCTCCGATTTGGTATCCTAGGCGCCGCCCGCGTTGCTCCCAATGCGCTGATAACGCCCGCGAAGACTCATCCGGACGTCGTCGTTGCCGCCGTCGCCTGCAGAGACAAAGATCGGGGCGCTCAGTATGCTCAGAAATACAAGATCCCGAGGACGTTTTCCGGCCCAAATGCATATCAGAGTCAGTACCAACGCAGTACTAACTGCCATGACACGTTATGCGATGCTCACGAGATATCCCTGGAATGTGTTGCAGAACTTGTAGATGATCCGAGCATTGACGCTGTATATGTCGCGGTAGGGTGCATCGTTTGTCCTCATATGCCCTGCTCACATGCGTCCACCTGTCATCATCAGCTGCCTAATGGCCTGCACTTCGAGTGGGCAATGCGCGCCCTGCACGCGAACAAGCATGTGCTCGTCGAGAAGCCCATGACCAACACCGCCGCCGAGGCTGAGCAGCTGTTCGCGCTGGCGACCAAGAAAGGTCTCGTCGCCCTCGAAGCCATTCACTGCATGTTCGTCTCTTCCCTTCCCCGCCGCACGTCCTGACTGATCACGTAGCACACTCCGTGCGTAACTCGTACCTGCAGATTTCACCCTGCTCTCCATCGAGTACGCGACGTCGTCGACAGCGGCGAACTCGGCCACGTGAAGAGCGTTGTGGCGAACTTTGCGCTCCCAAGCCTCCTCTCTCCGCTCTTCTTTCACAGGGATGACGCCCGCTTCCACTACGACCTGGGAGGTGGGTGCATGATGGACATGGGAGTCTATCCGCTCGCCGCTCTCCGCTTCATAACCGCTGCGGACACCGCCGCGCTCACCGTGACCTCCGCAACGGCGACCGGGCACAAGCTAGATCAAGCCCGCATTGACCGCGGCATGCACGCGACGTACACGCTCCCGCTCTCCCCGACGTGGAACCCGGAGTCTGCGACGAAGGCCGACGCGACCGCGGAGACCACGGTCGACTTCGCGATGCCAGGCTGGGGACCGTTTGGGCTGTTTCCGAGGATGATCAAGAATGAGATCACAGTCTTCCTCGAGGGCGGAGAGATCTTCGTCTATAACTTTGTCAGCCCAGGCATGTTTCACTACATCAAGGTCAGACCAAAGTGCGGCCGAACGCGGTACGAGCAGGCGTACAAGTTCAAGGACGGGCGGGGGAAGAAGTCGTGGGATTCGTGAGTACACAATATATACAGCCGATGAAGCGAGGCTTTCTGACGTTTGCTGCGTGCCACTTGGCAGGTATCGGTATCAGCTTGAGGCGTTCGTCGATGCCGTGCATGGTCGGGCACCTGCTTACTGGCCCAAGCCCGTGACGGTGACCACACAGCTGAAGACTGTAGAGGAGGTCTATACAAAGGTCAGATCTCCCTGCTCACGTAACACTTGGTAGATTGGCCTAACATTGCGTGTAGGCCGGGATGCCTCCAAGGAGTGCATCCTCGTACCAGCCGGTGGCCGCCGCTTGAAGTTTCGCATGTGCGCTCTTATACCCATCCTCCGGCAGGTAGGATCATACCCTCTACATGACATCACCACACTCCTTTATGTCGGCTTTGGGTTGCATATGTCTTTGAGCGCCTCCGTTAGTGCTAAGTTAGTAGTCTATGTTGGATCTTTCTCGGGGTGGACTTTACTCGTATTCTTCACCTAATCAACCATGAGCTAGACATCGACTTGCGTCCAGTCTCAGCACTCTCCTCGAGTCCTAGATGATCGCAATGAGTACGGATCATCGGATGTGCGTTAAGTAGTAAAGTATATGCACTGTGCAGTGCACTCGGAGAACGTTGGTGATGTAGGCGCTCGCCAGGTTGAGAGCCACGTCTTCGCCTTTTGCGGCTTTGCGGCCTGCTTCCAGCTGGGCATTCTCCGACTCATTCCGCAGCTCTTCTGGTGTCCTTGTGCTACATCTTCGTGTCTTGGAGACCAAGATCGAAACCTTCGTTTGGGACCGTACGACTTTATACACCCGAGGAAGAAGAAAAAACCATATGACATCCCAGACAACGTCCCCGGATTCCGCCATCGACCTCAACGGTACCCTCTCGGATACGCGACACGTCCTATCCTTCCTCTAATCGTACAGGTCCGACAGCTAAGGGACAAGGGTAACGTTGTCCCAACTGGTGAGTGCAGTTCGGTCATGCAGAGCAGCAGCACAGGCACCTTCCTCACCCTCAGCTACATCCCGAGCATCGACCACTTCGGAGTGGGACTCCGTCCACGACGCTCTTCCTCCTCCTCTTCGTCTGGCTCCTCGTCCGACTCTTCGTCCGTCGGCGGAAGCGGCCACCAACTCTCATCCCTCCCGCGGAAGAAGTCGTCCTCTACCGCCAGAGAGGAGCTGCTGCGCCTTGTAGCGCACACATCATGGAGACCCCAGCACGGACAGAAGGAGACGAGGGGACCGCCAGCTTTCCCCAAGCTCCAACTGGGTGGCTATCGCCAATGGACGCAATATGAAGCCCACGCCAGTCCGTGAGCTCTATAGGGCCGCAAGGAGGAGTGACGGGGAGCATCGAGTCCGTGGACGAGGAGGTCGACACGGACGACGGGGAGTCATGGACCTCTGCATCCTTCGAGTGATGCGTACCAGAGGTAACGGGGTACGTCGGTGCAGGAGTGTCGCGATGCGCCTCAATAACCGCGCGGTCGATACATTCTGCGGGTGGGAAAGGCCACTCCAAGCCGCCGCGCCCAATGTAGAAGCCGGGCCTGACCTCTGGATCTGAGCTACAGGTCGTCGTGGACGGACTGCGATATAACTCGACAATCGCTCGGTCAATACACTCCAGCGGCGGAAGCGGCCACTCCAGTCCACCACGGCCGATGAAGTAGCCCGGCCTAGAGATGTGATGAGGCGTGGGGTGACTGACGACCTCCAGGTCCAGGATCGCGGGCATCAAGTATTCGCGCGGTGGAAGAGGCCACTCGATCTCGTCCTTCCCGCCCGAGGACGGTTCGTGGTTGTGGTGCGCGTCGGCGGTCTCCTGGACTGTCGGCGACGCGGCAGTCAGCCTCGACGTCGCGCTCCACTGCAGCTCTGGGCGAACAGCAAGCAGGAAGTCTTCAAAGGGCGATGCCATGCACTCGCGCGGCGGGAGCGGCCATTCCTCGCCGTCTCTGCCGATGTAGTACCCTGCTGGAACTTCGCCGGACGGCGAAGGTGTCCGACGCGAGGTCTGACTGTAATCCTCTTGCTCTTGCCTGAGCCGTGAACTTGGACTTGTACTGCAGATTGCTTGCGTCGACGCCTCGGGCACTGGCTGGGGTAATGGCGGCCACGGGGGTACATCGTCCGAGGACCAGCCAACCATCGCCAAATTATGGAGGAGAGCCGTCGCGCGACTCTGAGCGAGAACGCGCTGGGCATATAAGCCTCCGTGATGAAGATACTTGATGACTTTAGGACCCAACATGCGGCAAGTACAACGACTTGCGCTCACCTTATACTTGTGCTCCTCGTAACCACCGTTGTGCGCGGACACAACCTTCTCCTCATTAACCTCCCATTTCAAGATCCTCGAGTAGCAACCCGTTGGCTTCTCGGGGCGTGGCATTTCGAACCTACGTGGCGCGACGACCTTCACCAACGCCTGCGAGTCCACCTCCGCGACGGCCGTGTTGGCAGCGCGAAGCATGCCCTGGGTGTAGCCCTCGGCGAGAATTATCTCGAGCAGCGCTGCAGCCGAAGGCATATGGAGTCGAGCTAATGTGGTGTTGAAAGAGGGTATGGAAGCAGACGAGAAGTGGTGGGTTGTCAGGTGGTGGTGGTTGTGTGGTGAAGGATGTGGGCGGGTGCGGGTGGTCTTTGTGGTCTACGCGACTGGCTTTGACCTCATTCCTTTGTCTCTTGCAGGCGTGCACGTGATCGTGTACTCAATTCAAATGGCAGGCAATTAGGCATGCTTTCCCGCGACCGTACGCGAACAATCAGTGTATTGGCGCTGTGCAGGGTGTTACGAAGTACTGTCGTAGGTGAGCATCCTGCAAAGGAAGCCTGGACGCGCAATGGAACTCCTTCAGCGGCGAGCGCGTAGAATCACCGCCTCGCATGATATGGTAAAGGACCATCGAATACTAACTGTCTACTGTCGGACCTCTGTACTGGGAGCTTCAGCAAGCAAGCGCTGCTGAATTTCATACTGTGCCAGCCACTCTGGTTTGCTCTCCTCCCTAGTTCTCTTCAGTGATTGAATCTGGTCCTGTATCGACTGGATCGAAGTCTGTGTCGCCTCGCTGTCCTGGTTTGGATCACCAGTCGCGTCCTCGTCCGGGCTAGCTGTGTGATTCTGCACGCAAACAGTTCGGCGGACAGCAACAGATATACGCAGACGAAGGCCACGCACCTCACGCTTCGCCTCATACCCCTCCAGCATCTTCTCTAGCACATACAGGTTCTCCGCGGACTCTAGCCACCGTACGTTCGCAGTCCGCTCCTCAAATGTGAAGGGGCGTATCCGGACGTCTTCCCAGTCGACGGTGCCCTTGCCCTTTGCGAAGTACCGGTCGTAGTACTGCCGCAGGGGGTCCCCGTGGGACAGTGCAAGGTTTATCCAGTGCTCGATGTACTGGCGATGCTGGAGCGTCGCCTGGCTCGCGAGGATACTGCGCACGTTCCCGAAGCGAGGCGGGTTCTCTACATCTTGACCGACGACGACGAGACCTGGGCGGCCACCGTCTGTGCCATCTGCCAAGCCAAGCAGCTTATAAAGATCCTCAACAACTGGGACCAATTCCACGTAGACACGAGGCTGCCGAAACATCAAGGCCAGGTAAGCAGGCGGAGGTGAATATATGGGAGATCGGGAATGAGTGCTTGCCTGGTTACTTGTTGCCTCGATGAACGAAGTGATGACGAGTTCTTGTTTACGCCCTTTCACGGGGGTGTTGACTGTAAATTGCGCCAAGTAGACCGGGAAGAGGACGGGGTAGGCGGCCATCTCGTTAAGAGCATAAGAGTAGTGAGCGGACAGTGCGTCAAAAAGAGCGGCTCACCATGGTTTCTCGGAGCGAGGACGGCTCGAAACGGAGGAGGTCCAGCATTGCGTCAGCCATAGACAGGCCCCGACAAGCCTCTGTGAGCCGGAATGGCGACATTGTGAACGGGAGACACAAGACTTCATCTCCGTGATGCTGTCGCATGTCTTCCGACCATGGGGCAGGTTCCGTCCGCAGGAGCTGTGTCGTCTGAAAACATTGCTCAGACAGTGGCGGGTAGACAAAACCTGCCAGGGAATTCAGCATGTCTGACGCCAGCTACGAGCTGAATGCCTCCCAAGTTACCTGGCATGTAGCTGTGACTTTGGTAAGCATCCATCCCCCGGTCTCCGTGATGACGACATACGTGTGGGCGAACTGCACTTCCGCATCGTTCTGTGCGAGCGTTGGATTCATTGTCGCGAGAGAACAACGCGCACTCGTACCTTGCGAAACTGTGCGTCCTCAGGTGAGCTCTTCAGCCATAACGTAGCCAGTACTTGAGCATCGATGTACCACGCCGGCACATAGGCAGGTTGCAGACGTGTAGGCCGCAAGGCTTCGACGTTGAGGTTTGGAAAGAATTGCCGCAAGTACGTTCCGAACAACTTGGCCCCGGTATAGATGGCCGTTTGTACACTCAGTTGCTGTATGGCCTGCTCCTTCGACAACACGAATGGGAATGCTGATAACATTGTCAGGGATACGCCGCATCGAATGACGACAGAAGCGAGTGACCTCTGACTTTACTGGAGTAAAACCGGCGTCCACAGCATGTTCTGGCAACATGGCCGCCAAGCTTGTAGCTGTAGGAAAGCATACCGGCGGAGGCCCCAGGAGATGAAAGGACGTAGACAATATTGGTCTCCAGATGCAGGACAAGCTCTAGCCTCCAGTCAAGCACGGCTGGGAGTTCGGGTTCAAGTTGGGTTCCAAATCTCGTCCCCGGGACCCTAGGGCGGGGTTAGGGGTTAGATGGTCCACGTGATGCAGGCTACGTGTCCGTTCCGGATTCGGAAATTATAGGCTTGCGCCGTGCGCGCGGTGGCTACTCAGACGTCCTTCTCCTTCTCCTCCTCCTCATCTGTGCGCAGGCATGGGGTCCGCGGCATTTTTCTTCGTCTTTCTTCTGCTCACGGCTCTCTTGGTATCTGCGGCGGATTTGTACAAAGTCTTAGAGCGTTAGTCTCAAGGCGCGCATCTCGTCGGTCTAGCATCTCTCTGACTGACGTGTTTGTCTAGTCTCGAAGTCCGCTTCGGAGCAGGATATCAGGAAGGCGTATAAGCGTTTGAGGTATGCATATTGTCTGTATGGTAGGAGCATTATTAGACCCTTCGGCACAGTCGCAAATACCATCCGGACAAGAATAAAGAGCCTGGTGCAGAGGAGAAGTTCGTGGAGATTGCCCATGGTGCGTGACGATAAGTACTCCAGTCAGTTCGCACTACCTGGTTAACCGCCTCCAAGCCTACGAAGTGTTGTCTGACTCCACCAAGCGGCAAATATACGACCGTCACGGCGAAGAGGGCTTGAAGGCACACGAGGGCGGTCAAGCGCACTACGCGAACCCCTTCGACATGTTCCAGTCCTTCTTCGGCGGCGGCGGAGGCCACGCGTCCCAGCAAGTGCGCAAAGGCCCCACGTCTATTTCCGAGTTCGAGGTCTCCCTTGCGGACATCTACACCGGCGCGAGCATCGACTTCATGATCAAGAAGCGCATCCTCTGCGACCACTGTCGCGGGACCGGCGCCGCGTCATCTAACGACATCCACACGTGTAACGCCTGTGGTGGTCAGGGCGTCCGCATTGTCCGCCAGCAGATCATGCCTGGGATGATAACGCAGAGCCAGGTGCAGTGCAATGAGTGCGGAGGGCGCGGGACGGTGATCAAGAAGCCTTGCCCGCATTGCGGCGGGAACAAGGTCATGGACCACACCCAACACTACACGCTTGAGGTGCCGAAAGGCTCCCCAGAGGGACACGAGGTGGTGTTTGAGGGCGAGGCAGACGAGAGCCCAGATTGGGAGGCGGGAGACGTGGTTATCCGCGTGAGGAGCAAGAAGGAGCACGGCGGCTGGAAGAGGAAGGAGAGCGGGCTGTATTGGAAAGAGACGATCTCAGTGGCAGAGGTACGTCTTACCCCCCTTGGTGTCTACCCACGCGACATGACCGCGCCCTCAGGCATTGTTGGGCTTCGAGCGCAACCTGACGCATCTAGACGGCCACGTTGTAGAGCTGAAGCGTCAAGGGGTGACACAGCCAGGTGAGTAGTCTTGCATAGGTACCTTGGGGCTATGACCGCTGACAGTGCCCAAGGATTCGTACAAATCATCAAGGACGAAGGTCTGCCATTGTTTGAGCGGCCGTCTGAACACGGAGACTTGTTCGTAGAGTACAACGTCGTTCTTCCCGCCGAAATCTCGCCGGAGACGAAGAAGCGTAAGTACCTACACACCCTCGGCCCATTCCGAGCTCACTGCTTCTGTGCTTAGGCTTACATGCTGCGTTCTACCCCGACGGTGCGGGGAAGCATCCGACAGACGAACTATAGACGCGCTGTCCTGTAACTTATGTATATCCGGCGACATACTGCGCCATAGCACTAATTTTATTGGGTCATAATCTGTGGCAAGCGTTTCCTTGTTGTGGGACGGGCCGGGATGTGTGAGCAGAATTCCAGCTTGATGTCAGGACTATCGTACAACATGAAGTGAGGTATGCGGATGTGGGGGTACACTGGTAATACAGGTGCAGTGGCGTACTCATGCCTGCAAGTACGTCAGTTCATCGCCGGGAAGCATGGTCTATAACGATGCGTACCAGATAGTTGTATGACTTGCGATCTTCGCACCGCTCCAGATATTCTCGCTGCACAGCTGTGAGTAATGCCTACAGCAAGAGGTCAAGGACGGGACGTACCTCGATGAGACCTTCTATCCGCTTCTTGATGTTGAGCGGGTTCGGCTGGAAGCGACTCGCAAGCTGTCTCGTCACCTCGTTGATGAGATCGTTATGCGTCATATGCTTGCGGTCCTTCATGATTCGCACAATGCAGGCCTGCCAGCGGAGCGGTCAATATGACGTGTACGTGCGACATAAGCACGATGCTGCCGGACGCACTTCAGTCTGATGTTTGCGCTCTTCATCGATGCGGTCCTTCGTCTCCTTCCGCTCCTCCGTGTTCTCAACTCTCGACGCGATGGTGTTGATCTTGATCTTCTGTAGCGGCGCGGAAAAGTCGACATTGAACGAGAACGAGTCGGTCGAGTTGACGTCGCGCCCTGGCGGATGCTTCTTCAGGACCTTGTACTTGGCGCATGCGAGCGACTGTAGTTGTCGCTTGAGGTCCACATCCGGAATTGACGTGGACGACTTGATCTCCTGCAGAGTATGGTGAGTGGGAGTGAACCTTTGCTGTTCAAGTGTAGTGAACTTGCCTCGTACGTGAGGAATTGGTCGTCGAGGATGTCCTCGAAGAGCAGAAGAATTACGAGGGCGAAAGTCGAGACGTTCAGGTCGTGTTTCCTCGACTTGAACTGCACGCGAACGTCTGCGTTCCCGAGTGAAGGCTGCCATGTCAGACGACGACCGCTATGGCGCGAGAGGTAGAAACGCTCGAAAGACTTGTAGGCCTTGATGAGCTGCTCTGGGAAGGTGCAGGGCACGGCGGTATGCGACATCGGCCAAAATGTGGAGGTCATCACGGTGACCGAAATGTCGATATCTTGGTCCTGATTATACCAGTTAGTCGTTGAGACGTAAATGGTTATCCAAGCTGAAGGAAGTCATACCATCCCATTCTTGGAGATAGCGTCGCGATAAGCCTCCATCGCATCTGCCGACAGCTTCATATCGTGGAACATGCCCTCCAGCTTTTGTGTGAACTGGTACCCGCACTCGACCTTGAGCTTCCCAAGCATACCGCGCTCCGCGTCGTCGGAGACGGAACGTCCCGTCAGCAGACGCTTTGCGAGATGGCCCTTGTAGTATCGCTCGAAGACGTCCTTGTCTGTGATGAACCGGAAGACAGTGATCGTCTTGTCCAGCACCGCGTCCACCTCTGTATCTGATTTCTGCGGCACAGATGAGAACAGCAGGGGCAAAATGGAGCACGACACTAACCCCCTTGAGGCCCTTCTTCAAGTTCTCATCGATGAAGAGGGAGATGTACTCTGGAGCCTTCTCGTTTTGATTGATGAATGTCTCGAATGCCTGACAATATCCGTGTTAGGTCATGATAAATGCTCCGCGAAGTCAACATACCTCGTTCAAACTGCTCTCGAGTTCACGGTCGCTTTGGAAAGACTTGGACCAGATTTTGTCGAATTTGTCCTTGAGATCTAACACGTCTTGGACCCACTTCAAAGCTAGAGTGAGCGTTTGCGAGGCGGCGTTGGGCGGTCGCGCTTTCGCCTTGCCCTTTGCTTTCGCAGACAGCTCAGGCGCGTCCTCTTCCTGCGAGTCGGCACCATCGACCCCCGTAGTACCAGCCTCGTTAATCTGCCTCCCTCGACGGATGATGGTCTCTCGCAATGCCTTCTTCAGGGTGGGAAGGCCTGTAAGGACTTTGGTAAATAGACGATACATTCGTGCCAGGTCGTCGATGCGGTCCGAGTCAATCATCGCATCGAGTCCCGAGTTCGACATGCTGATGACGGTTTGTAGGTGAGCTGAGACTAAGTGTTGCTCAAGTATCTTTCGGAGAGGGGCGGTCGTCAGAGTTGAGAGGATGTGATGTGTTCGCGACTCCTCTTCCTGGAAGCGGGCCTCTACCTGACCTCACCATCAGCAGCTTCGACATGTAAGAGCATGAAGGTAGAGACCTACTCGTCTCAAATACTCCGGCGCATCACATGTTTCCACGAGCCGTTCCCCCTCTCTCCTGTAGAAAACATCGCTTTCCTTGAGTATCGCGGGCTCAAGGTCGCGCTTGTATATCGATATTGTCTCCCGATGGCCCTTATCGTCGAGCTGAAGGAAGACGTCGACACATCCCTTCACGGACGAACGATTGATGGTGAATCCGTCGCGTTCTATTTGTATGAGGGTGAGGATGGCGGAAATGACATGGTCTTCGATCGGGTGCGTGATGATATGCTTGATGAACAATATCAGACCAGCCTCCCATATCTCAGGGACGTCTGCATTCTTGGCATAGACCCGATCCTGCGTGTATTCGTCTCACTTACTGGGATACTTGAGCGAAGACGGCGGTGACGCACCATGTATTTCAAAACATCCCGCAACTTGGTCAGGCTTGATGTGTGGTCGTCCCAGACCTTCCTCAACGCCTTCAGCAGCCTTTCTCCCTCCTGACTCTTCTGCATGGGGTCGTCCGAGACGTGCGTAGGGAAGGCGGGTATGATGTACTCCTTGGCAAGCTTGTCCAAGTTCTCCGCAATGAGCTGCCTCGTTCCCTTGTACAGCCTGTCTCCATTCTTGTACAGGACCATGTTGTACGCATACCGGTGGTTCTCCTCGAAGGAGAGGTTGGCCGCGTTGTGATTCTGGATCTCGACGATATTCCGGGAGAGCTTCGCCCAAGTTTCGTCCATGGAGACGTCCGGTCCATGCTATCTCTGCAGTCAGAGGGCGCACCAGAAGGAGGATGCTGCCAGATCGTACCTTACGCGCGGGTTTCTGTTGCAGACGGTCAGACAGGATCACCTTACTGTCATTGTGGATCGCCTCACAATTCGAGCCTTGCCCCCTCTCATTCGCGGTGGAACTTCAGATACACGGTTGAGGGCGCGCACAACGATTATGTCGTCAGAGTCACATACCGGCAGACATGGCTACAGCCTGATACGGACGAAGAAATGCACGAAGAAGAAGCAGGTCAAGGGAGAGACGCGGTGGCTCACTGAGGTGGCTGAACACAACTCGGAGTCCCCTGCGGTAAGACAACGTTATAAGCGCCGAAGCCTTACTTCTCCCATTCACGTCCCCGTTTCTAGCGAGCACTATGTAAGTATCACTAGCGATTACAGTAGTAGGAAGACATATGGTGGTTACAAATGGGGGTGTTGGATACAATGTGGGTAGTGGGTAAGAAAGAGCGGTTGAAGGAGCTGAAATGCAGTGACGTCGCAGAAGATTGTCAGTGTAGATGGCGAGTGCGCATGAGAGTAACGTAGTGGTAGACAGCAAGCTAACAATGCACGACGCGTAGCAGGATACGGCGGGACAATAAGATACGTTGGGCACTAGGCTGCGGGATCTGGGAATCATGAACCTGCGCGGGAGGCACGCACGAAGTCCGTAAAGTATTTTCGGAAGGCTTTGGGATCGAGTTCGCGCATCTTCGTGGCGAACTCAACCGCAGTGGGCTGCGGCCAGTTCTGGGAAGGAAGGAAGACGTTGACGAAGAAGTCGAAAGCTTCCTGACCGCGGGCTTTTGATACGGTTTGGAGGAAGTTGGCGATCTCCTGCAGGACCTGATGCGAAAACGGTGAGATGAACCCTAGGAACACGCATGCTGAATCGGCCTACCACAACAATCTGTCCGTCCTTGATGTTGAACTGGGGAAGCGACAGGACTGCGAACGCCGACGGCACCACGCGTTCGTACACGAATCGCTCGAATCCCGGGAAGACTTGCTGGCCACCGGGTGTCTTTGGAGGCTCCGCCCAAACAGTCACGCAACGTCCCAGGAACGAGAAAGCAGCCTTCTCGCTCGAAGGATCTGACGGATCTTCCGCAAGGCGCAACATGCTCTCCAACAGGCCTTCGAGCTGGCCCTTGTTTCCTGCGATCCTGCCGTCAATACTGGGGCGCACGTATGATACCAGACATAAGCTTACTATCCGAGATGAAGACAGTATGTAATTTGGAGGATATAATGCTGATCAGGAGGCCGATGTAGGCCCGCTTCGTGTCGACATGGGTGACTTGATCATCGGTACCCGTGACGGGTTGCGCGAGGATGCCATTGATATGTGCGCTCAACGGCCCGATGAGCTGGTCGAGAACGTCGAGCATGTCCTCCTGAAGCTTGTGAATCGACAACCCAATGAAGTTCATGAAGTCGATCAGCTCTGTCGGTTCGAAGTGCGCGAGAAGGTTCGCCATGAGCGTCGGGATGAGTGGGGCGACAGCCGATCCTGTCGTGGCAAGGATCCGCGCAAAGGCGAAGCGTGTCTGTGGTGGAAGTTGTTCAGGAGATGAAGATGCATACTGAAGATGACTGAGGATCACGCACCGCGTCTCGGACAACCCTGAAGACGTTCATGGCTTCGAGGCAAACAAGGATCGCTTGGCCCACCTCTCTAAACACATCGAGTGGCGGAGCAACGTAACCTTCCGGTACAGGATTCGGGTACTCCGGGAAGCCCTTCGCAATGTTACCAAGCGCCATAATAACATGATGCACCTTCAGGATCGGTAGGATGTCGTCTGGCCCCTTCACCGCCTGGAGACCCGCTGAGAGCTCGTCCAGTAAAGGGCGAACAACAGAGAGTAGAAGGGCAGCCGCCTGTTCGGGGGTTTTGTGCAGGAGCGAGACAAGCGTGCCCGCAGCCTCGAAGAGGTACAGCTGCGAATCGAATATACTCGGAGCAGTCACGGCCTCGTGGAGGATTTCTTGCGGCTCGGTGTTCTCGAGTTCTGGGAGCTCGACCTGGATGACGAGAAGATCTCGGAAACCTTCGAGCAGCGAGACAGCGAGCTCGGGCGAGATCTCGTTGCGGTCTTCTCGAATGAAGCGGTAGAAAAGGTAATACATGCGGGATCGTGTGCTGGATTCCGGACTGCGTAGTCCCCTGTTCGCGCCGTAGTCAGCGCATGCGATGAGAAGAGGGCTGCCGAGACGTACCGCACGTCGAGCATAGCTTGGAGAGTAGGCATGATGCACTCTTTCCTGACCTTGAAGAAATCACCGTAGCGCGCCACTGTCTCGAAGAACTGCATGTCGACTGTTTTGTGTGGGTATGTGGAAATGCCAGATTGTACGAGAGCATACAGCATCTCGCCATGGCTAGTGAGGGGGTATTCTGAGTAGTCTGCCTCCTTGCGCTTTTCCTTATCGACCGCAGGCGCCTGGCAGAACGCAGCGCGTCCCTTCCCTCCAGCTGGTGATAGCTGTCAGATATCGTCTCGGAGGACACAGACAGGTCACACCTACATTTGTTGATCTCGCCAAAGATATAGACTAGATAGACAGCGAGCTCAGCGTCGTTCCACTTGAGGGTGACCCCGTTCTGGTATGCATTGAGGGTGTTCAGAGCTAGCGTCCTCACTGACTCGGTCACCAGATCCGGATCGATGATTAGAATCGAGTCCATAAACGTCCTAAGCTCCTACAGAACGTGTCAGCACACCGTCCACCGCAGAAGTGAGCCTAGTACCTTGCGCAGCTCCTCGAAATCTGCCTTATCGTCCTCATCCATGTCTTCGGGTCGGCTTCTTCATCCCACTTCAGCTTCTCCAAAATAACGGTGAGTAGGGAGGATAGGAAGGATCGTTTCGAGAGCTCTAGCGGCTCTGTGGACGATTTTCGTTGTCGCTTGTACTGAGGCTGGCGGTCAATAACAGACAGCATCACGACAACACCTAACTCACGCTGAGTAGAATGGTCTGTAATAGCGGGAATACCGTCGAACACGTGTCGTCGTACTCGTCCGCCAAGATTCGCAGCATGACTGGAAGGATTTGACCCAGCAGCTGGGCAGCTTCTTCGCGAACGCTTTGGTCCGGACAATCCTACAATACATCATCAACGGATGAGCAACCAGAAACAGTGTGCGGCGGGGATGGAGCACTCACATCGGTCAACTTGCACAATTCTAGACCTAGGATGTTGAGTAGCTTACCGAGAGCCTCCCGGTAGGACTCCTCGCCCTCATCGGTATCAGAACCGCGTGTCCTTTGCTCCATGCGCGTCCGCTCTTCTAGTGCCTCCAAGACTTGTCCGAGCGACAAGACCTTGATCAACTGCAACTTGTCTACGGGCTCCTTGAGCCCTTTCGCGACAATGCGAGTCAGCGCGTGTGCCGTAGCCAGGCGGATAGGCAGCGACTGGTCAGAGAGGAGGGTGAAGAGCAATGGGACCGTATCGCGCGTGACCGTCAAGTTGATGTCGATCCAGCCTACATAAGACGCGAACGTGCGGATGCCCCAGTCCACAACCTCGATGGCGGAATCCAGATCTCGTTCCGATACCGAGCCAGCGTCAGCTTTCCTCAGCCGTCCCATGCGCTCCACGCCGTCCGCGACAATGGTGAGGACCGCTTCGTTGATCCGAGCCGCGTCCCGTTCGCGCACGGCATCGCGCACACGACCGTCGCGGGCGTGGCGAGCAGCACTGAATTGTCGCGCAGCCTTGATCACTTGATCTGCGACCTCGCCCGATATCTCGAGGACAAGATGGAAGAGAAGGAGGGAGACGTGAGGATTGAACGTGGTGGACGAGGTGGATTCGGGCGGGTGGATGAGCGCGAAGAAATCCGTGAAGAACGACGGCCACTTGTCGATGTATGTGCACAGGAAGAACAGAGTGAGTGTGTGCGCGAACTTGTTGCGCAAGACTGTAGCAGGGAGGGTGAGAGGTGAGGTCGCACACAGGACGCGTATGGACTCACACGAGGCTTCCGACTCCGCAGGTCCGAATAGATACTCGGACTGGATATAGTTGAGCAATGATTGTTGTAGTGTTTGGAACGTATCGTCATCTAGTGGCTCAAAACTTGGGCACAGTATGTGGTCAAACCCCGTCTCGTGCGTTCCGAGGAGCTCAGCCGCACTCACCGGTTGTCCAAGAAGTCATCCAGCACCCTCAATGCAAAAAAACGGACTTGCGCAGGATGTTTCCTCCTGCCACTGTCTGCCTCCACAAAAACCGCAAGAGCGAGCCGCCAAGTGGCCGGATTTTGCTGGACTGCAGAGAGGTACTCGAGGGCTTGTTGGTGGAGAGAACTCTGGGAGGGATCGGATGCAATCAAGATGGCCTGGACGAACTGGCTGAGCTCCTGGTCCATCGTGGGTAGTGGTGGATGCCGGACACGACAAGGAGGTCGGAAAGAGTGGTGTGGTCTCAGCTTGGTCCTCCGTCCTCGGACTCGAGTCGATTACGCCACGACCGCAAAGTCGATTCGGATTATCTCAATCTTTTACGGCCACGTGCGACTAGATCGAACTGGAGCGCTGGACCTCAGGCCTCAATGTCAATGTGCAGACGTTGCTGCCGGTGGTCGAATGGACGAGGAAGTGGACGAAGTTCGAGTGCGTCGAGTCAGGAAGGCAAAGTACGAGTATAGGACTGAACCCCTCAAGCGCTCAAGTTTAGCAGGCAAACGCGCACGTGCTGCACCGCGCCAAGTGGTTAAGTATCTGAACTTGACCTGAACTGTACTTGCCTGCTCAACTACTCCTCCACTAAGACGGCCGGCGACGTGGACCGACTCGTCGACGCGCGTCGACGCGACACAGACTGTAACTTACATTGATGACGGATGAGGTGGCGCGCGCTGTGCAGACTACTCTTAGTCTCCGATGTCCACTGCAGCCCTTGGGACGGATCCGATGCAACATAATAACACGATGGCCAATATCCCTCCAGTGAGATTCTTCTACTAGCCACTAGCGGATTCTGGGAAAGAATCCACCAAGTTCTATCGTCCTAGGTACTTCCACCCTGTCATCGTCGGAGACAGCATATGTCCTAATTCCCCAGGCGTTCAAAACCGCTCTTCGAAACTGCCTACGGGTATCGCGTACTTCAGAAGTTGGTTCATGGGGGAGAGGCGACGGTTTGGCTAGCTCCGATGCTAGAGCACCTCGAGTGAGCCTCCTAAATTTGCGTCCTTCGCGGTGCTGGTCGCTCAGGATCTGCTTTTGAACCCTCCTGTCAGGTGCTGGTATCGCTGAAGATCTACTCCGCACACTGCTTCTCTGCCGCAGAGCGCAAGGCGCGCGCTGTCAAGTCCAGTGCTGAGTGCAACATCCCCCAGCACGGTGTGGTCCAAGCACATACTGCCTCTACTCGACGACTTCACCATCCAGGGCCCAAACGGTACTCACGCGGTTCACGTTACAGACGTCATCATGCCGGCCGTACATCTGCTCCACCACCCTATCATCGCGAAAAGAGATATCATCGTCGGCCTGGCACGAGGACTCGCGCACTTACCCCGATGTGGCTTTGTCCATGGCGGTCGGTAGCCCCCTTGCCACAAAAGCCGCAATCTGGCACTCACCATCTCAGACAGATCTTCACATTGGCAACGTCGGCTGCGCCATGCCCCCAGGCTTCGCTGCAGCTGACATCTTCTATATCATGCAGATACTCGGGCACTAGTATGCGATCGAAACATGCAACAGAATCCACACTTCGACCGTCCTGACGTGGACCGACTCATCCCGTTGCTGCGTCATATGCTTGCTCTGGACAGCGCATCAAGACCATCAATGAAGAAGATGCTCGCCAACCCTTGGTTCGCTGAGGGTTTGTCAATGTGTCAGTGATTGTTAATGGTAATGCCGAGGTCCGTCAACGATCAATGTCGGGGGTGCATTACCGATTGTCGACGGTGATGCTACTGCCCTTCGAAGTAGCCTAATTGCGCTCAGCTGTCTGGAATCTTGTGCCCAGATGTCTCTGCAGTATTTGTTTCATTCTTGTCGGCTCCACTATTCCGAGTCGGAGGTGGCTGTTGGCTTCGTTCATTCGCGACCGTGTCTCTGAACGGATCGAAGTCTTGGAACCTTGTGTGTGTATGTGCATGATACAGAGACGTTTATCTATGTGCAATGACAGGTGTGTCATATAGGTTGTGGTATCGGTAGTGCTGATTGAGTCTAACGTCTGCAAAGGTGCCCTGTGAGGCGCTGCTCTGCCTCATGCCCGAGTCGTATGTAGGTCACGATCCACCCGTCATACAAGCGTTTTCTTTCAGTGAGAGCGATTAAGCAGGGTATATATCCGAAGAAACTCAGGATACTACAGTGTAGTCCTCGGAGAGGGGGTATTATACAAAATCCAGCAGATACACATCACCATCGTACATTCCCAAGCAAAGCCGACCAGAGACTTCATCCAAGGCCAGTGAATGGCACATATTAGGCGTGAACGGGAGCTCCGGGTCCGGGGGAATGAGCATCCCCACCTTCGCTTCTCCGGTCGCCGGGTCGTACGCGAGCTTCATCACCCGATTCAGCTGCGTCTCCCAGTTGTGCTCCAACCAGACCGCACGGACACCTTGCGCTCCGACCTGCGCAAGCTGGGCAGATGCCTCGTTCCCGATCGTGAAGTCCTTCGACGACAAGCTCGAAAGCTTCACGGTATCGTCGGAGACATCAAACGAGAAGCGGAGCAGTTGCGCGCAGTGAGGGTGGACGGAGTGGTAGAACATGATAGCAGCGAGACTGGGGGCCGAAGTGGTCAAGGAGACATGAGCGATATGATGACCGGGAACGGCAATGGTCCGCGGTCCCTTGAATTCGGCGAGCATGTCTCCGAGGGAAGTATACGCGTACTCGACGTGTGACGGGTCAACCGCGACTGACGGTACGACTGCAGGAGGACTTGGTGTTCGACTGGGAGTCGGGGGAAAGGGTCTGGCATCCTGTAGACTCGGATGACGAACTCTTCGCGCATCTCCCCAGGAGTAACGCTTTGAACTTCCCCAATAAGAAACAGGTAGTCCTCCCAGATACGGACCCACATGAAAGAGAAGGGCTTGATATAACATGAGTGGCAGTACCAGACGCTTATTCAGCCGGCACATACCTGTGCAAATGTAGGATCGACCCACTTCGTCGAGCCGGTCTCCGGGTCGGCGAATAGAATCTGCAGAGACCCGGCACCGCCGCCAGTGTCAAGGGCGAATATGGTGACGACCAACAACCTGTCATGCGCGGCAATTTCGTGGATGATGGGGCGTAGGTGGGGTGCTTCGGGGTGCGGGACGATGTGTATCTGCCTGGAATTTGTCGGAGGAACGGCCGGATAAGTGGGGAAGACGGGATATTGAGCGCTAGTAACGATATCTCGCAAAGAAATGTCGTGCACTTCAATGACTCTATGTGCGAAGATGGTGATCAGCGATACGACCGTTAGCCAGTCGGCGATGACTTACTCTCGATGGTCACATACCCCGACGACCAACTTGGCCGATTCGCCGTCAGGGTTTTGAATGACGGTACAGCTCCGGTATATCCCGCAGGTCTCCGTAGACCATACTCGACGCGTGCTATCGGCATGATCAAGAGACCACAGGGACATGCGCGTGTACCAGGACTCTCTCTTGAGGATGCGCTGAGCCGTCCAGAGCCACTTTCCGCCGGGAAGGAACTGCATCTGGTCGACATACTGGCCACATCGGTCGTCAATCAGTGCGCGGAATCGGCACACGCGTGTTTGGGGCCGTTGCCAATTCTCGTCCAGCTTCAGAGCCTTCAACACGAGCGGCTGCAACTCCTCGCTATGAAGCGAGGTAGGAGGTGTGTTTGCTGGCAAATCGAGCGGTATGGAAAGCTTTGAGACAACACGATGCCAGACATAGTCGCTGCCTCCGAAGGCATGCAGCGCCCGACATGTCTGTGCAGGGGACCCATTATATTTGTTGTCAGTGATCACGCGATACTACACGGGCGGTGAGGTGAGTGTTGTGATAGACAGACCTTTCGCAATGTTAGAAGGTTTCGAATATCAAGAAAGTGTAAGATGCAGAGTAGGATGTCATCAGGTAGGCTTGTGAGCATCCTCCAGGGTGCAGGACGTGGTCAAGAGCAAGGGAGGACATGTTGACTCGGGAACAGGTGAGGTCACCCTGCGAAGGATCACGGAAGCAGCTCGATGTTATCAGATAAGATAAGATCTCAGATAAACGCGCTCATCTCAAGGCCCGCCTTGAAGTTGTGACTCTGCAACGTGCCGTGTGCACGTCCTTCATCTCATCCACGTCGGTGCGCAATGCCGTACAAAGTATAAGTAACGTGGAGGATGCTCAATCAAACACGCCTGCAGCGAGCTGTATCGATTTGCAATAGCGGTGGATTGCCGTGTATCGTCTTCCCATGACTAGAGCAGCGACGCACTTCGCGCAGCGGGATCGATAGTAACGGGGAGCCGAACGCGTGTAGAACATGGCCTGTGTATTGAGCGGATGCCACGAGATTATAGCGACATCAAAGTACTATGATAGCACGCAGTCATGCGGGCACGGGCTGTCCTCCTCCTGTACATGCTCAGTGCAGGTCTGCGCACTGTCTTTGTCGGCTTGGGCTTCCCAAACGTCCGTTGAAGCCTTGAGAGCCCGCGATTGCATGGCTACGTTCTGAAAGAGGTTGTTGCGAAGCCAGTGAGCATGGCGGAACATTGAAAGGAGGTCAATACCGCCGATAAGATAGCGTTCGACCCATTTTTGGCAAACAGTCGTAAACTGGCCGGCACCGGCGGTATATAAGCGACCGTCCCTATACTACGTTCCTTCAACTGCATTCCTCCTTTCGGGGGCGACTCTTTGCTTCCACCACTTCGTTTCCGTCATGGACGTCAACGACCTCAACAACCTCTCCGAGGCCGAGAGTCTGTCCGACTCTGACTGGCTCGACATCAGCAGCAGGGCGGCTTCTGAAGACAACGACTCATTTGCCGACTCCGATGCCAGTGATCAGGAGGACTATCGTCCACCATCGCGCCGTTCGCTCGCAAGCTTGGCCAGCTCTCGCGAGGGTGACGTTCACGGGTGGGAAGGGATCGTCGAGGACAGTTCGGACGAAGGACCTTCCCCACCTCCCGAAGCAGGTACCAGTGATCCTACCCTCCACGTCTCACAGCAGTCTTTCTCGTTGAGAGCGGTCGCATTGTCCGAGGCTGCCATCGCTCGACATACCGCTCTCGAAGATCCGGAGGAAGAGCAGAGAGTCAAGGATGCCCTCGACCAGAGCATGGTCAGCACTCTCAGCACGTCTCGCTCGAACTCGCTCAATGCGTCCGTGCAGACGTCCGTTGTGCACTCGCGAGATCTGCGTCTGTCCTTCCCTGATCCTCTTACAAGCTCAAGCCCTGTTATCCACTCCCTCAGTCCCTCGTACGAGGACATCACGGCCGACATGACTCACTCGGCCCGGGAGACCCAAGCCGCAGACGCTGCGAGTGAGGACGACACGGCGCTCACCACTGCGGATCCGGGTTCGATGACCACGCCCGCGATCGTGGAGGGTGACGCCAAGGCAAGCACGGAGATCCCTTCCACTGCCGCAATTGACTTCTACATCGTCCTCTACGGCGCATCTTCGGCGATCAAGCATCGTGTTGTGCACCGAGTCCTTGAGAAGCTCATGGCCGCCACGCAGTGCGGCTTCTCGTCGCTCTCGCAGATCGAAGTGCCACAGAACATCCGTATGCTCCTGAGCGGGGGGCGCGAGACGCATTGCATTATCTCCATCATCGACCGCACCGGGTTTGTATTCAGTGGGAACGAGGTAGGTCACTTCTTCTTTTGTCATGAGAATCTGACTACAACGTATCACAGTCGAGTATTCTCTCTGTGTCAGATCGGCCTTCCTTAGCTGTCGTCTTCCTCCCATCTCCCATCGCTGCAGTGCCTGAGCATACGCTCTACCTCCCAATTCTCAACCCAGAAGAGTCCGATGATGAGGACGACGATGCCCTCGCACCCATCGACCGCTTGCTCGATGCTGAGCATCAATGGGAGGCGATGGGACTACCCAAGGGGAAGCTTGTATCTTCGGCTTTATCCTTCAGCAAGTCGTCGGTCATCGAGGAGGAGGAGATCGCTCGTGCGTCTCCTAGCAAGGTCTCACGTGCCTTGAGACCTCTGCTTCCCTGGACGGAACAATCGTCGGGCTACCACCTCGCCTCCCGTCATGCGTTTACCTTGTGAGTCTCCTTTCCGGTTACTCGAATGAAAAGTCTGACAAGTTCTGTTAGATTCGCTATCCTGTCCATCGTTCTCGGATATCTCGTGAACGGGTCGATGCCTCTCTCCGGAGGTCGTCGCGCATCTCCCACGATCGATACCATCGCACGCCCCGCTCCTAGCCCGGTAGTCAACGCCTCTGATCCCGCACCTGCGACCACACCGTCCAATATGGCTCTGATCCCTTCTTCTTTCAAGGAGCTCGCTCTTGCGGCCATCAGTCCGTTTGCGGTGGCGTCCTCGTCATCGGTCGCTATGAAGGCCGTCCCCTCTCCCACCGCGGCGCCCGTCGAGGGCGCTGCACAGAGTGGTGCTCCGTCGGAGTGCTCGTGCGGTTGTGGCTTGATTACCTGGCCCGATAAATTTGAACCGACCACGGATATCATGCTCCGCCCGACACCGCCTACGCCCGCGCTCGTGAACCATGTGTACTCTAAGGGCGATGCTTTGCCCGTCATCGGCTCTACCGCCTCGGCGAAGGACAAAGGCAAGGCTCGTGCAATGGAGGACGGCTCCCTATACGCGCTTAGCACTCGCCTGGCTGGAGCCTTGACCGAGTACCTCGACATGCGGACGGTGTTCGCGCAGACGCATAAGGACATACAAGAAATCCTAGATGCCCTGGACGAGCTGTCTTGGGCGATCAGCAGACAGACCGAGGAGGTCTGGAAGCAGTCTAAGGCGACTGTGCAGGTTGTCCGCGAGAACATTCGAGCCCGCCACGAGCGTGCGAAGACCCGTGCGAAGGAACTGCGGGAGGCTGGCAAGCGGCTTCTGTCGTCTGTCAGCGACCAGGTACGAGGACGGGTGGCGATGGCTCGGGAGAATGCACAGGCTTTGCGGGAGAACGCCCGTGTCCGGCGCGAGGAGTCTTTCAGGGTCCGGCACGAATGGCGCGAGGCGCGGCGCGAGCGTAGAATGGAACGCCGCTCGACCTGGCAGGAACGTCGGGCGCGGCGAGGGCAGCCGTTGGCTGCGTAGTGTCTTTCAACGTCGGCATGCTATCGCGCTTTGGACATTCTTTGGTATCATCTTCTCCAGTTACTTGGTCTACACCTCATTGATCGATCATTGTATGTATATATGTATAACATGAGAAACCGTCAGCCTGTACCAATAACAAATATGTCGTATGCAGCGTGGTCACCTCCTTGTGTTGCAGGCTTGCCAGTGACGCGCGCGTACGTGTCGCGAGTCGCGACGACGCGCTCCAAATGAGACGCGCTGTTGTGGATCCTTGCTTACTCAGAGATTGCTCTAGGCCTTCAGCTCGGACTAGACTCGAACGTACCTTTCCTTAGACTTCCTCTATCTTCTCGCTTCCACTAGAGTCGTTCTGTATCTTCTCCCTTACTCTAGATTGTTCTCGTCTTCGACTCGTGTCCTCGTCGTCTCTGCCAGAAGTCTATAGAATACTCTAGAATACGTTCCCTGTAGTAGCATATAAGAACAGGCATCTGCGCCTGGAAATGCATCCATCCTGTCATTCACAATTCATAGCGTGAACGCGTGAACTTACCTGCCGTTCTAAGCGTACAAGACTTGCTCTGTACGCGCGTTGAGAGAGTCGCAGTAAGCTAGGCGCTACTACGATCTCGATCTTCAGCGGCTTAAGTCTCGATCGGATCTGTACTCGACTTCGTGGGATTCATTCCAGTCTGCTCATCGTTGTGACGACCACTCGTACGCTACCAGGTCTTAGTCACCTCCACGCGCCACGACCTGTCCTCGATCCTCGTAGGACCCAAGTCACAACATTGGTGGACGCACTGGGAAACATCTCTAGTAAGTTGATTACGATCTTCCGCGCGACACCATCGTCCGTTCACACGTTCACCACACACTACAGTAACATCTCTCTTCCCCCCCGCCCTCTAGATACTCCTTATCATCATCTTCTTCCTTGAATAGATTTCACTTCACGCCACTCCACGATGAATGATCCCTTGTCCTCGAAGGGTAAGCAGATCGAAGCACGAGAGTCGATCGCCTCCGAGAGCGCCTCGATCATCGAGCCGCCGAGTCGCGATGAGAAGGGCAAGACTCGCGAAAGCTCTGACTCCGCAAGTCTCGAGCTAGGCCCCATCTCTGACTGCTTCCGATCCCAACCGCCCGTCGCAGAGATCGGCCACTTCGTCTTCAAGGAAGACGTGTCAACGCTTATGCCGACTAGCTCCCTGTCCAGCCGCGACCTCAAGGATCCCCTCCTTCGAGATCGCTTGGACACAGCGATCCGACACGGCCGCGATCACATGCGTCACCGACTCGCGCTCTACAAGTACAAGGCCAATCATAACTTTCTGACTCGTAGTCAGGAGTCCGCTTTCACGTACGAGCTCAGAGCTCTTCGGGACGTGCTCACCAACGTGTGGGTGGACCATTGCGAGCAGGAGCCTCACTACTACCTCGACAAGGACGCATACCTCAAGCTCCGAACCCTGCTGGACGGCTGTGCGAACATAGCCAGCTCCTCGTTCTACACTGCTGGTAAGCACTCTCCCCCTGTTCCGATATGGGGTTTAGATACTAGTTACCTGACGTACGAGTTTAACGCTAACGACTTTGAGATCCTCAGCGCGTGTTTCCGCAGGGAAGTCGAGTGTTTCTTGGCGGAACTGTTGGACATCCACCCGGATTTCCTTCGGACCGCTAGAAGTAGTGTTCCCAAGAATCCAGGAGCCACACGTCAACCTGAAGAGTCCGCACCTGAAGAGCATGTTCGGGACGATCCTCCACACCTCCGGCCGGCTAGGGGTGTTACAGGTGACCGCTCTAGAGTTACCACCGGCTCGGGACTCACGATTCGGCCGGAACATAGCATTTCGCAGTACCTACGCGACCGGCGCACGGCGCCCTCGGCGGGCCCGTCAAAGCTGGACCGACTGCTAGGACGATCTGCCGACAACAATCCGTTGCCTCCCCTTCCTCCGTCTGAGGATGAAGAAGAGTCCTACCACACTCCGTCGCGCCATTCGACTCAACGCTCGCACCACTCGCACCACTCCTCGAAAGGCCACAGGAGCTACCAGCCCTTTGCTGAGGATCCCGATCCGAGCGATCCTAGCAGTGATGATGACGACCTTCCACGCCGCGGGCGACACGCGCCACGGCGACGTCCGAGCCCGACACCTCGTCGTCGTGCGAGCCCTATGGTTCGCGGACCGCGAACGCATGAAGCCCACTTCGACTTCAAACTCAAGATGGACATTGTTCCGACTTGGGATGGCAACACCGATACTCTGGCACGCTGGATTCTACGCGTCAATTCCATCTCGAAGAAATCCTCTATCATCCGCCGACAGCTCGGCATGGTCGTTCCTCAACGCTTCACAGGAGACGCAGAACTGTGGTACTATTCGCTCTCCGAGGACGACCGAGAGGATTGCGAACAGGACTGGAATGTTCTCCGTACCACGATTGGAGACTACTACATGAACCGCTCCTGGGTTGAGAAAACGCGCAAGCAAGCCTTGACCTTGCGCTACCGGGAGGCCGGACATTCTCGTGAGTTGCCGAGTCAATACTTCATCCGCAAACGCGAGCTGTTGGAGCTCGTCTACGATAGCTCAGAAAGCGAATTGATAACAGACATCATGGCTGGAGCTCCACTCGCCTGGCGAACTATCCTCACTCCCCGACTCTACAGGACGACTGCCGACTTGCAGCACGCCATCAAGCTCCACGAAGACGACCTTCTCGAGCTAGAGAACGTTTTTGCTAGTCGTGCCAGTCCCAGCTACCGCGAGTACAAACAATACCAGCCGGCTCCACAGTACCGGGCCCGTACTAACCTGGTTGGTTGGTCTAAGGGGACTTCAACACCGGCTTTCCCCAAGGACGACAGCAACATATCCGCCAGAGCTACCCCGGAGTCTAAAGGGGCACGTCCATGCCAGTATTGCGGCAGCGGCAAGCACTGGGATCGCGAATGTAAGCACGCCCGCCAAGGAACCAAACGAGCCCGTGCAAATTTTGTTTCCTTGGACACAGACGAAGTTGATGCTCAGGAAGCTTACGATGCCGTCTACTACGATGACCTCTCTGACTCCACGGACAACGACGAAGCGACCGGCGACCACACCGCTTCTGCGAGACTCGCCACCGCTCACGCTTCCAACGCAAAGGCGCGAGCTGAGGAGAATTCCGAGGACGAAGCATCAAACACGCCAGCAGTGCGAGTCTACTCCATCGCCGCCCGTTCCTCTAGTAAACCCCATGCCAAGTCTCTCCGCACGCGGCTCACAAATGTCATTGCCAGGAAGAAGCAACGAGGAACCGACGACGATGTGCCGGCTGCCAACACAGCAGTCAACCTCGTTCAGACTCCGGACAACCTACTCGAACTGCAGCGGCCCATGGCGCGGCCGCCTGGTTGCTCCTTCCTAGGAGCAACGGCGACCACGGTCGACGCTCGGCTTGGCAGTCTCGGTAACGCAACCACACCCATCGTCGTCGACTCCGGCGCCGACATCACCTTGATCTCGCTGAAAACTCTCAACAGCTTGCCCGACGCCCCTCGCTCTCGGACGGGGCAGAAAGTCAAACTCATCCAGGTAACGGGTAATGCGACCATCAACGGGTATGTCCCCCTCGACATATTTTTTGACACCCCCGACGGGCCCGTCCGCATGAACGTCGAGGCGTATGTGGTCAAAGGTATGTCTACCCCTTTATTCTCGGCAACGACTTCGCCACCTCTTACTCCATCTCCCTGCTTCGACAGGGGGGGGAGACACGCGTACAACTCGGAGACTCCGGCCGCTTCATCCGTGCTCGCGATACGTCTCCCAACGGACTGCAAGATGAAGGGGGGCATGCTTTTCAAGTACAAGTACGCCCGCAACGCGTCTCAGCAGGAGATCGTGCTGAAGCTCGACGCTTTCGGTTCCGACAGTCGCGACGACGCGAACCACGGGACGCGCGTGTCAAGGCTACCGTCACCTGCACGCTAGCACCTGGGACGTCACGTAAGATCCCTGTCACGATACGTTTTCCTGCAGACTCCGACTGCGCGTACGTAGAACGGCTATTGGAGGCTCCAACGGGAGACGGCACCTTCTTCGGGGCCCCCGACTCGTTCATCAGTCGCGCCAATCCTTTTCTTCACGTTTCTAATCTGACTGACAGGCCGATCACCATACGTCGCTATCAAGTTCTGGGGCACTCTAGGCACCCAAAGACGTGGCTCGACAAGGCGTCGCAGTACTCGGAGGAGCAGCGGAAAGGTATTGTCGCTCATGCTTCTCTGATTCGACAGCTGGCTGAGGAAGCTAGTCAGCGCCATGGAACCACCGTCCGAGCCGACCCCGTAGAACTGAAGGCGGCGCAACGCGTCTCAGGGCTCGAAGATCCTCAAGCAGAATCTCCCCTGGAAGGCGGCCCCAAGACTTCGGAAGCTCCTCCGGAGGACATTTCAGGAGATGCGTTGCTTGACACAGTCGACATCTCGCCGGAACTGGACAAGGATCGACGGCGACGGCTTGCGACAGTGGTCCTGCGCAACAAAACAGCGTTTGCAGTGGATGGAAGGCTAGGGTCAGTCCAGTCCCAGTGCTCCATCCCGCTTCGCCCAGGAGCTAAAGAAGTGTCTTTACCCCCTTTTCCTAGCTCTCCGGCTAAACGGGAAGTCATGGACAAGCAGATGGACGCCTGGATCGAACTGGGGGTAATCGAGCCTTCGGTGTCTCCCTGGGGAGCACCGGGATTCATTGTCTACCGCAATGGTAAGCCCCGCATGGTTATCGACTACCGGAAGCTGAACGATCTCACTATCCCCGATGAATTCCCTCTGCCTCGACAGGAGGATATCATGACGGCACTATCCGGTGCTCAATGGTTATCCACCATGGATGCATTGGCCGGATTCACCCAGGTTCTCATTCGTGAGGAAGACCGACCGAAGACAGCCTTCCGAACACATCGCGGACTATATCAGTTCCGACGAATGCCGTTCGGACTGCGCAACGGTCCGTCAATATTCCAACGAATCATGCAGACGGTCCTTGCCCCTTACCTGTGGGTTTTCTCTCTCGTATACATTGACGACATAGTTGTCTACTCCCGCACCTTCGATGAACACGAACATCATCTCGACGCCGTCCTGAGAGCGATCGCTTCTGCTGGTATCACGCTCTCTCCGGCGAAGTGCCACCTGGGATATCACTCACTAATGCTCCTTGGGCAGAAGGTATCGCGACTAGGGCTCTCAACCAACAAGGATAAGGTTGATGCAATCGCTCAACTTGCTCCACCAAGGAACATCAGTGAACTATATACGTTTCTTGGTATGATGGTCTACTTCTCCTCTTACATACCCTTTTACGCTTGGATTGCAGCTCCCTTGTTTGCACTTCTTAAGAAGGGAAGAGACTGGCAATGGGAAGCAGTACATCAGGAAGCGTTCGAGCTCTGCAAACAAGTTCTTGTGCAAGCTCCTGTCCGCGCTCATCCCATGGCAGGGAAACCCTATCGAGTGTATTCTGATGCCTGTGACTACGGCCTCGCGGCAATCCTACAGCAAGTCCAGCCGATCAGGATCAAGGACTTGAAGGGCACAAAAGTGTATGAGCGGTTGCTGAAGGCCTACCGGCAAGGTGAGCCGATCCCCAGACTAGTTACGCAGATGACCAAGGATGTTGACGATGTTCCTACGCCCGGCACTTGGGCAGAGGAGTTCGAAGACACAGAGGTACACATCGAGCGAGTCGTGGCTTACTGGTCGCGTATTCTGAAGACCGCAGAACGGAACTATTCGCCCACGGAACGAGAAGCTCTCGCATTGCGTGAGGGGCTCATCAAGTTCCAGCCGCTCATAGAAGGTGAACAGGTTCTAGCCATCACTGACCACGCCGCGCTGACCTGGAGCCGGACATACCAAAATGTAAACAGACGTCTCCAGACCTGGGGTACCACCTTTGCTGCGTACCCTGACCTCAAAATCGTACACCGTGCTGGCCGGGTGCATTCCAACGTAGACCCAATATCCCGTCTTCGGCGTCGCGTCCCTCTTCAGGACGGACCAACCAGTGAAGACGACGCGGAGAAGACCCTATCTATCGGGGAACAAGCTAACGACCCCCTCCGGAATGCTCTGGACGAACTAGGACCACGCTTCGAAGAACGGTTGCTCAAGGTCGCCGGCCAACACGCGAGAAATCTCACCGATGAACGAGAAGGTGGTGTCCTCGAAGTCAGACAAGTTTTGGAATCTGACGCTTCAGTCTCATTCGCATACGCAGCTGCAGGCACCAGCTCGTTGCTCATCGGCCTGTCAGACGACGAACGGCGAGCGTGGGTCACGGGATATTCAACAGACGGACACTTCCGCGAGGTGCGTAGCATCCTGCGTGCAGAAAATCCGGAAGACAGAGTTATCTCACGCTACCCACATTACCACCTAGATCGCACGACGGACCTCATCTATTTCGAGGACTGGAACGGTGCTAGCCGACTCTGCGTCCCCGAAGCCAGCCGAGTTGAAGTCATGAAGGAGGCGCACGATACGATCACCGAAGGAGCTCACAGCGGGTATCATCGCACTTACAATCGCATTGCTAGTACCTACTACTGGCCACGCATGTCTCGGGACATCAAGAGGTATGTTTCTACCTGCGATATATGTCAGAAAGCGAAACCCCGCCGACACGCGCCTGTGGGTCTACTTCAACCTATCGCTATCCCATCTAGGCCATTCGAAGTAGTAACCATGGACTTCATACCAGACCTGCCCAAATCAGCCGGTTTCGACAGCTGCCTCGTCGTGGTCGACAAGCTGACAAAATATGGTATGTTTATCCCTACAACTACCAAGATCACGGCGGACGGAACAGCTCAGCTATTCTTCCATCATGTTGTAGCTCATTTCGGACTTCCACGCCAAGTCATCACGGATCGCGACCCGCGCTGGAGTGCCGAGTTCTGGGAACGCATCTGTAAGCTCATGGGAATACGTCGCGCGCTGACAACGTCGCATCACCCGCAGGCGGACGGACAGAGCGAAATCCTCAACCAAACATTGGAGATAGCGCTGCGTGCGTACGTCTCCACCGCTCGGGATGACTGGAGCTCTCACCTTGATGCACTGATGCTAGCCTACAACACTACACCGCACACGGCCACAGGCTACGCGCCCGCGTATCTTCTCCGTGGATACCTGCCAACGACGGCATCGACGATCCTTCACGAGCCCGCTCCAATCAAGCGGCCATCTCCTCGGCAAGTGGCTGGGGGGATAGACCAGGGATCAGGGAAAACCTTTCTGGGCAGCAACTTGCCGACGAAATGGTTGAGCAGTTCGCTGCAGAACGTCACAAGGCCCAGCAAGCCCTTGCTTTGGGACAGAGCTTCCAGAAACGGGCGTACAATCGAGGCCGCATTCAACTCGAGTTCGAAGAAGGCGACCTTGTACTGATCAACCCGCACTCCCTGGAGCTTCTTCGGAAGCAGAAAGGTCGGGGCCGCAAACTTCTTATGAAGTACGACGGACCGTTTGAAGTGATGAAGAAAGTGAGCCCTGTTGCTTACCGCCTTCGTTTTCCAGTATCCTATGGTATCCACCCGGTCCTGAACATAGCGCATCTGGAAAGGTATGAAACTTCCCCTCCGGAGTATGGTGAACGTCCCACGCGAAGACTAAACCGTGCGGACTTTGAAGAGCAACCCGAGATGGAAGTCGAGAAGATCGTCGATGAGCGATGGGTCTCTGGCAACAAAGGACGGCGCATCAAGCAGTACAGGGTCCGGTATGTTGGTCTCGGAGCGGAAGAAGACGACTGGAAGACAAAGCAGGGTTTGCGCAATGCTCCCGACGTCCTGGCCGATTGGGAAATGAAGCCACGCAACGATTCAGAAGGCGAACTAACCTCAGAACGGCAGGGAAAAGGAGCCGATATTAACACCGAGCAGCTAGGGAAATTAACGGCGCACACGAGAGAAGGAAATCCCGCCACTCGCGCAGTCCGTCGCCCGCCAATGACTCCGGTCTTTGTGGTCACCAAGTCTCCGTTGGAAGGAGCGCGTCGCAGCGGGAGGCTTGCAGAACAAAGAGGACGACACGAGCGAGCCCTGGAGACTTCGACAACAGCTCGAAGTTGAAGAATAAAAGGGTCGGCAGTGAGGAGAGACGGTCCTCATCACCCATCTCCGTTGCACTCGATCCCCGCTCTCGTCTACACCTCTCACCTCTTCAACATGCCTTTCTTCTCTCGACCTCTCGATTTCGGCTCTATCGACCGCTTCGACAACGGCACCGGTCGTTTCGCTCTCCCCCTTCAGTACCATCGGCTCTTTTTCTTCGTAGTTAACCTCACCCGTCACCTTCGCGCTAAACCCTTCGTCGACGCCGGCGGACACGTCTTCATTCGCACTGATCCCGCCATGGTCGAGCTCCTCGCGCAGTACGCCAGGGATCTTATGGCGCACATCGCGGCCGCCTCGCACGGTGGGGTCCTTCCCGATGATGTTCCTATCACCTCACTCCGTACCGGCTCCCTGGAGGAGCTCGGGCTTCTGCCACCACCCATACTCCTTCTTTTCCTTCACCTCAACGGCACCAATCCACTTGCCCAGCAAAACCTTCCCGTCGCACTCTTCGATCAGTGGGCAGACGCCTTTCGAGCTGCCGCGATTGAGACCCGAGAATGGCTCACCGTCGCTCAGCGCCGCTCGCTTCTCCTCGGAGACTCGTGCAGGTGGACCTGGAAGGCTCCCTCGACATCCTACGTCCTGCGTAAGGCAGCCGACGATGGTATGGACACTTACTCGCCGCTGTGCCCTTATTTCTCGGCTGATTCTCATGCGGTAACAGGACGTACTCCGGACGCTCTCATCCTCTATCAAGCGCCGCCTCCTCCGTACGTACCTTCCGCCTCTGGCGAACCGAGCAACGATCCGCCGACTGGCAAGACGTCTACTGCACTCATCCCTCACCCCATCTACGGGCCTGGAGCACAGAACGCTTTGGTTCCCTATCAGGCTCATCCGCCGTCGACGACTGCCGTCGAGACCTCAACGGCTCTCATTTCGCATCCTATCTATGGCCCGGAGTCCCAGAACGCTCTGGTCCCGTACCGACCTCCGACGCCGTACCCAGGCTCGGGCATCATCGCTCCCCCGAACACCGTAGTCGACGAAGACCTCGACCTCGACTATGACTCCTCTTTTGAGACCGACTCCTCGGTCATTTCCGAGGGCTACTCTTCCGACGCGTCGTCCTACGCTACTGCTAGGAACTACACCGATCAAGGTTCGAACGGTGGAGTCGAATACTACGACGTCGTTGACGTCGGCGTCCAGACGGATCCGGCTTACTCGGAGGACTCCATGTCGGGCGATGATACGGACTCCGTCTACTCCGACTCCGATGACTCCATGCCGGAGCTCGAGTACGTGAGTGATGCCCGCGACATCATCGACCTCACGCTCGACGACGACTGACTCAGGTACGTATCGAGTCTGGGGGGCGCGTGTTGTGGATCCTTGCTTACTCAGAGATTGCTCTAGGCCTTCAGCTCGGACTAGACTCGAACGTACCTTTCCTTAGACTTCCTCTATCTTCTCGCTTCCACTAGAGTCGTTCTGTATCTTCTCCCTTACTCTAGATTGTTCTCGTCTTCGACTCGTGTCCTCGTCGTCTCTGCCAGAAGTCTATAGAATACTCTAGAATACGTTCCCTGTAGTAGCATATAAGAACAGGCATCTGCGCCTGGAAATGCATCCATCCTGTCATTCACAATTCATAGCGTGAACGCGTGAACTTACCTGCCGTTCTAAGCGTACAAGACTTGCTCTGTACGCGCGTTGAGAGAGTCGCAGTAAGCTAGGCGCTACTACGATCTCGATCTTCAGCGGCTTAAGTCTCGATCGGATCTGTACTCGACTTCGTGGGATTCATTCCAGTCTGCTCATCGTTGTGACGACCACTCGTACGCTACCAGGTCTTAGTCACCTCCACGCGCCACGACCTGTCCTCGATCCTCGTAGGACCCAAGTCACAACACGCGCATCACGTGGTCGCGAGGGGCTGTTACGTCACGCGTCACCACTGCCCCCGCACCGACAGTTGGCGCCGTAGGCGCAGTTGCGCCAGATCACCCAGATCGTCTCTTGACTCTTGACTTCTACTTTCACCACCTCTCGCTTCCACCGACTTGCTCGGACTCAGACATGTACACCTCACGACCGACATATGGCTCTCCTCCTCCCGAGCTCTCGAATAACCCTTTCATCGACCACCCGGCGAACGCGATGGCTCGTTTCCCGGACATCACAGGCTCCGATGACCCCTCATCCGCTCAGTATACCTCCTGGCTCAACAAGCCGTCCACTTCCGCCATAAGTACCAACAACTCTGGATACTACGGCAACGCTTCGTCACCACAAGGATACGGCAGTGGCTACCAGCAGCAGCCACAGGCCACCGGCTGGGGGCAGGGCTACTTGACGTTAATCTCCCACCCGGTTTTCGTGGCCTTTCAAACTCCGCTCAGGCCCATCATCCCGCCGCACAGCCACCTCGTCCCGGGCCTCCGGAGCCCAGACCAGGGCAACTCGACCTTTACTTATCCGAGCTTATAAGTAATTACTTACTAGACAGACGCTCGCCGTGAAAGACCGAATTGTGTACCAATTACTGAGAGACTGACAGTCCCCTTACCACTTCATACAAGATGCTTGTATGCTGGTCTATGTGCCAAAATAGTTTGCAAGCCCTGGTTCTCTAAAGGATGTAAGGATTATCGTTACTTACTTACTGTTGATAGCCCTATTTAGCGCCGTATAGCGGAGTTGCGACACAGTATTGAGCAAGGCTTTCTGGGGTCAAACCGGTTTCTTGCCCAAGTTGAAGCCTCAACAAAGCGAGTATAAGCAGTCGCCGAGCACTGAATGTAGCCAGACTTAGGGAATATTTCGAACAAGCCGGCGCTAACCGGCGCTTTCAAGGGCTCTTATAAGTAACTCACTTAAAAGTAGTGCTTACTGATTACTTATAAGTAACGAGGTTACTCGGTGCTTGTGATGCTTATGCGTACTACTGCATGTTTGCGATGTTTACTGTGTAAGTACACGTCACATTGATTACTTATTGAGAACTGTGAAGTTGTAGATAGATGAGATATAGACGATTCGAGTGGGGGATAAGTAGAAGGCTTACCGGAATTTGTAGCCAATTATGTCTCGAAGCGCAGGCTTCCCTCGAACCGTTGCATTTGTGGTAGTCATAGTGCGACGAGTGAGTTCCTGTTCGATGTTTGTGACCCAACTAATGGTGGGCTTGATTGCTCGCTCCGCATTGGCCAGGAATCTTCTGTCCGCTTGACCAATCTGTTGCTCCAGTATGTCGGCTCCTGCTCGAAGCTTGCGCACCATCTCTGTCAGCCTGACAATATTGGCATCATCCAGCTACAACGCTACGGTATGAGAAACCCGAGCAATGAGACAAACTGACTCGATACATACCTCAAAACCTGCATCACCACCTGCCCTTGACCTCATAAGTCCATCTGCACCTGTTGGAGGCGGCTTATTCGGTGAGGAGTCAATCTGCTCAGCCACAGCATCACATCAGCTTTCTAGGACAGTCAGTGAGACAACAATCAGACAGCTTACCGGAGAAGACGGCGCAATAGCGGGCACCTCGGGCACCCCGGGCACCTCGGGCTGCGGAGTTTTGGCTCGACTTGCTGACACTGTGGACTTGCCAGAGACCGGCCCAGCGCTGCTTATATATGAGCGAGGCACCGGGCTCTTGTGCGGCATGCGACTGAGCCAAGCGTGTGGCGAACCAGTCTCGGGAGGGGCAGCAGTAGCACCGTTGATGGGGACGGTGTAGAAAGGGAGGATGCGATAGCGAGCGACTTTGACCCACCACTTGGGAGACTGAACACCGGCTCCCTGTACCAGATGCTTGCAGAGCACATAGGCGTGGTACTTCTGGGCCCCGCAGTCGCATGTCCAAGTGGCCAGTGAGGTCTTGTAGGAGCCCTTGATTGGGACAGACAAGAGTCGCTTCCAGGAGCGCTTGAGTGCCTTCTGCATATGAGTTAACGGCGGTGCTCGTCCAGGTCGCGCATCTCCGATGATGCTCCGCAGCGTGATACGATAAGGCGGAAGTGTGCGAGTGACGATTGCATAGACGACGAGATCGACTGGAGGACGGTTGTAGAGGTGGAGGACAAGCCGCTTGAGGTTCCGCCATAGCGCCTCGACCATCATTGTCGTCCGCTTGCAGGGAATTGCGGCTGGGTACGCTGACCTTGCCCATAGCTTCCATCGGTCACGGCGGTACCAGGAGCTCCATAGATATGCCCAGACCTCGCAAAGATTGTTCGCTTTGCAGTGTCGATACATCTCCTCCACGGCATCCCTCCAAATTTCTTCCGCACTCCGAGGTAAACCATGGCGCTCCGGGAGTAGTGTGTGCTGAGAGGCATGCTTGGCGAAGAGACGAAGGATGGTGAGACGATGTGGTAAAGGGCAGAACAGGTACGTTGCCTTGTCAATCGGCGGCTTTCCACGTTCGGTACTGTCGACCGGTGCGCCTTGATTCACGTTCCCTGCATCGCGGGCGAACTCATCGACTTGCCCGCGTAGATCATCCTTGTCCTTCCTATCCCATTCTACGGCATCTTCAACGCTCCCCCACTCCTGGATATCCTCCGCATCGTCGCCGCTGTGTACCCCTCCGGTCCAGAATGTTTCTTCGTCACTTTGGTCTCCGTCCCGCTGGACATCGCCATCAACCTGGACTGAAACCGTCACCCTCCTACCACTTGCCGGCTGTATACCATGGCCATCTTGTCCTTCAACATCGAAGGACTCTGTCTGCGGCACTCCACTTCCGCTGTCCTCTTGCTCGGGCTCCTCGGCGACTGGCTGTTTCGTTGTCAATGCTCTTGCAATATCTTCGGGGCGAAGTACAAGTCTTGGGATTGGCTGAGTAAGTACCGTTGGGCGACCATTGATGAGCAGTCGCACTCGTGGAAGCGGTACGTCGGGGGAGCAGGAATCTGACTCGGAAAGAGTACCATAAGCCATGTCGATATAGGCTGAATGATAGTGAAAGTTTGCATACCGTAATAGAGTTGTCACGTTGCCCGAGAGGCACGAAGTTCGGGTCAATGAACGAGAACTCTTTGCGGGCTGCTTCAGCGTCGTAGGGAGCCGGGGTTTCTTTTGTTTTGGCAAGGCGCTGCTTGACGGCACGGAGAGCATGCCAGAAACACAACTGGTGCTTCGCGTGAGGCCAGACTGTGTTCATAGCATTGATCTCCGACCAATCTTTATCCGACAGGGTGAACTCGGGCTCGACACCCAGGTCTTTGAGCGCTCTGAGAAAGCCCTCCAGGACCTCCTGCTTTGCGCCCGAAGGGGCCTCCGGAGAGGTTGCGATCAGAAGGAACGCTAGCGGAATTCCGGATCCGTTCGCTTCTGCGACTGCACTGAAGAGTTCGAAGTTGCCGTTGTTCGTATTCCCTGCAGGTGGACATCAGCTTCGGAGCGCCACATGGAGGCTTCAATGGATATCTATGTACTACTACTATAGAACTGGAAGTAGAAGCGGTCACGCACACGTCGAATCCATGGCAAGTTCCTGAGTTCTTGAGCCCCAAACGCGCACAAAGTCGGTCACTTGGAAGGCGAGAACTCGTGTTCCTGGTGCAGCGGGGACATCAAGCAAAGCGACATGATGCTCAGAGCTGTTCATCTCTAAATATTTGCGCGCGGACTCGAGTGGATCAGGGTCGAGTTTCCACTCGTCGCGGCTGACTATATGCCAGTAATAGTATACCGCTTTTGCCTGGAACGGTATCTCGACTTCGTCCACCGCTTTCCCTTCCGTCTCCTTGCGCACGATATGCGCCCAGATCTAAAGCAGTGTGAGTGCTTTGCGTGAGATTCGAATTTTGACGTGTACTGGTACATGAGGAGGTCTCACCTGACCGGGGGTCTGCGTACTCGCCTGTCTCTTGATGTAGTCCTTCCACCGATCAGGAAGTTCGAGGTCGAGATACGCTACGTGGTGGCTATCATGTTTCACCTTGATGATGACATCGTGCGAGTCCTTCTTGACCATGACGTATATCCAGCCGCAGCACGCGAACCGGTCCATTCGGCGAGTCGTGCGAGCCTTGTCACCTTTCGGAATTTTGGCCTTATGTTCACGGCTGTCCGACTGAGCGCAGCTGAAGGCAAACTCAATGTCCCCAGCACGACGGCGCACCTTCTTGCGTTCAAAGCTATACGAAACATATTGTATCAGCCCAACATGACAGGCACGGAGACACTCACGTCCAGTGCCACAATAGGTGGGTCTCGAGGATCTCGGCTATGCGACATGCACGCGCCTTCTCCTCGGAGTCCAGGGAGCCCGCTTCCGGCGCGTGAACCCGGGCCTTGATGTTCATTGGTCCGTCCTTGGCTGCCGTTAGTGTCGCGAGGAACACCGGAAAGCTAATGGTGTCCAAAGTGTTCTCATGGGCGTGATCTTCGACGTCTTTACCATCAGCTTCTGCCTGGAGTTTGCGCTTCTCGGCGGTCTTCCGCTGGTTCCGCGCATTTTCTTTTTGCATGCACTCGGTACACTTGGCTGTGTGTTCGCCTTTCCTTCCGCCATCGGAGTCCTTCTTGCGAATGGAGAACGCGTTCAAGGGCTTCTCGGCATGGCACGCCGAGCAGACCTTGAACATGCGGATGGTGGGCGCCCCGGGACCGGCAGAAGCAGAACTTTACGTGAGTGTGTAGAGGGCGAGTGATAGCGACAACTAGCGCTTGAAGACTTCCGACATCTGTACGATTTGCTTCCGTGATTCATGTCCTTCCGTCTTTCCGGGAGGGCGTGTCCAAGGTGGACAGTAAAACGGGATAGTAGAGACTAAGTAACAACTGTATTCAACTGCTACTAATAGCAATAAGTAACATACTTATTGATGCAGGGTCATTGGCCCGGAACAAGGCCGGAGTTGATAGGCGCCAGGCCCTGATCTGGGCTCCGGAGGCCCGGGACGAGGTGGCTGTGCGGCGGGATGATGGGCCTGAGCGGAGTTTGAAAGGCCACGAAAACCGGGTGGGAGATTAACGTCAAGTGGCAGGGCTCCGGCTTCTCACAGCCGCAGCAACAGCAGCCGTACAACCAGGCGTTCTTCCCGCCTCCAGTGCAGCCCCAGCCGTCGGGCATGCCGTTCCAGCCATCCAGTTCCTTTGGACAGCAGCTTGCCGCGCACGTCAATGGCGCCTACACGGGGGTGCCTCAGGCTCCGCAGCAGCAATACACCGGGTACGCTCAATCGTCGCAATATGGGCAGGGATACCAGCAGGGATACCCGGGGCAGCAGCCTCAGCAACAGCAACAGCAACCACCGCAGTACCTCTCCGAGTTCGATCCCTACGCTGGGGGTCAGAACGGCGCCGCGCCGACACCCGGTGGCGCGCAGACCCCTGCCGGGTCAGGGTTCAGGCCACAGCATCCCCGTGAGTACGTCCAGGCGCACAAGGCAGAGCTGGAGTCCTGGGACTCGTATTCGTGGAAGCAGGTGCGTCGTGACCACGCTAGGCCCCTGGACCCACAGCTGACGTCGGTGACGCCTTTGTATCAGGTGCAGAACTCCTTCGAGGAGCTCAAAAGGGCATGGGAGATCCGTAAGGGCGAACTCGAGGCACGGCTGAGAGCGCTTGGTGGTGCTGGCCTCTTCGGTGGAGGTGGTTATGGGGGTGGAATGTATGGCGGAGCGGCACAGCAATACGCGCAGTTGGAGAACGTGAGTGACGAGAGACCGAACGGGGCATTCCGAGCGGGTACTGACGGTGCACTTCAACAGATGGCCAAGGAGGCAGGCCTACACGTCGGTACGTCAGAAGCAGCCGCATGCTCACACAGTTTTGTTGACTAAGGATTGTGCCGCTAGATTCCATCGCCGCCTCGTCATTCCAGATGCAGGAGGTCTTCTCGGGCTATCGTCAGTCTGGCGACATTGCATCGAAGCGGCGGGTGCGAGAGGCTATCAACGCCGCCCTCGCGAGTCTCCCTGACTGGCCACAGCCCATGCAGTTCTAATGAATCTTACATGATCACTTACAATGGGCGGGCATTTCTGGGTCCTGGTGCTAGAATGACGATTTGTACGGTAGTTTTTCCAGGGGACTCTCTCGGACTCATTGCTTGTCCTGTACCTATGTATGTACATTACTTATTCTCATGAGATGGGACCGCATATGGTGTACGATTCATACAGGGCGGAAGGCACAGGAACGTCTTAAAACCCCAGTATGCGACTACATAGGAAAGTACGACCGGAGAACAATGTCAGAAGAGCTAATCACAGTCTCTGCGGAGAGCGACGAAGAGAGCAGGCGGGAGGTCCGAGGCCTAGGTATGTACACATGTGCAGGTAGTGTGCCGGACAGCAGACAGTCAGGAAAGTCCATAGCGATATAAGGATACGAGCGAATGGATGGGCGGGTGGCAGGTGGTGGTGGTGGTGGTGGGTGATATATACACTAGTAATACTACTATTATAGGAGGGCGCACACGACAGCTGCAAGGGTAAGCCATGATAATGGCTGAGAGGCGAAGCTGGCACTCGCGCTGTTCCCCTGCCAGCCCTCGGGGACCCCCAGGGTAATGGAGCGGTGGAAAGCCGTGGAGGTCGTGGTTAGGGTGTGTCCGCTCGTGTCCGTGAGGATGAGTGTGGCCACGGTGGGCGAGGGCGTCAGCGTCGGGATGGCAGTCGCGTTGAGGTGCTTCGAGTTGAGGAGCGCAGAGTACGTGCTCGTGCCGAGGCCGGTCTTGACGACCTTGCCGGGCGTGGCGGAGATGGAGGCGTTGAAGGTGTAGGAGGGCGTCGTGACGGTCGGTGTAGAGAGCAGGAAGTTCGGGAGAGTCGTGGGAACGGTCGCGGAGTATGACGCAAGGAACGCAGAGACAGAGTCCACGGACTCGGTGAGAGTGGTCGCGTTGGACAGTGGGTAGAAGCCAACCATGGGTGCCTCCTTACCGTTGATGCCGAGGCTGAATATCGAATATACAGTCCTGAGGAAGGGAGCACCTGCAAAGATGCGAGCGCCACTCAGGGTCATGAAAAGTAGCGGACATGCAGCGGGGACGGCATACCGAATTGCCAGTCAATCCCATCCGAGCTTGGCGGGAGTGCTCTGGGCCAAGACAGACAGAGGTTTGGGTTGCCCGATGCAGGGCCAATCAGGTAGTCCGTGGGCTGCAAAGTGAAGTTTTGACCCCTGGGGGATTATGTGAGTCAAGCTCACTCGGCGCATCCAAGTCTGCACACACCCAAAGCTGAACGCCATGGTCTCCTGGGTGTCACACGGCACCACGTACTGTCCGGCCGCTGCGCACACATACTCGTCGGTCAAGGTTTCCCTCGCGAAGGATGATGTCACGCACTGTCATCCACGAGGCGAGCACTGTCGATCGAGGAGTATATCCGCGCAACCTGCAAGCCTCGTGTCAGTCCTCGAGTGTGTGGCGCAACAGACGCCTGATGCAGCAGGCACAGACTCACATCCTGGTATGGTCCAAAGATACCGGCGGTTCCACTGCCAGGCACAAGCGGAAGATTAGCGAACTAGGCGAAACATGTGTGGTGAAGCTCATTGCTGTGCACGTACACATCGATCAAGGCGATGGAAGTATTCATGGTTTGGACGGGGTACGTAGGTTCCGGCGTTATCACCGTGCCGTTGACCTAAAGAGTACATTGAGTTGTGGGTCCAACCAACACATGGAGAAGCTGCTTCATAGCTGACTTGACGAGAGACGGGACTTACCGAGATCCCATCTAGGACGATCGCCCATTGGAGATAGGTCGAAGAGTTGTCACTTGAACCGAGGAATGGCGCGAAGGGTACGACCTCGTTCCATTCGATGAGGCTGCGGTTAGCGACAACAGAGCCGTCAATCGCGCCTGCGGAGGAAGCTCGTACTCAATGTCATCCCGAGGAGAACGGGAAGCTTACCGAAGGTGAGGGTGCCGCTGGAATCGCGCGTGAGGCTCAACCCGAACAGCGGGTAGTCGAGCCCACCGCTCTCCGATAGGTTCGCGAAGAACGACGTGGCTGAATTCCGATGAACCTCTGCATTTCCACGCACAGCACGTTACGTACCGTTTGCGACAGTGTTAGATATGGTCGATAACCTGGGAAAACCCAGACCGAGCACACCGCTGACCTCATCAGCGAACGTTACGTTGGAGGATGTCGCCAGGCCTGCACGAAAAGAGCTCATCAGTAACGTCGACTCGGTGAGAGCAATTGCCAAATATATCGGCCTTGTCTGGCGCGCGGTCCGCAGTACAAGGACGGGGAACCGCAGAGACCTAGTCCAAAATCCAGCCGTACAGGATGCGCCCTGCCTTGTCCTGTACGGCCTTCACACAGCCTTCACTAAACGGTCAGAGACCGGTCCTGCTCTCGTCTTGGTTGCTTTGTGAACCGGTCCCAACCATCTCGATTCGAGACTAGCAGGAATGAAGCTTCGCACTCACCGAGAGCTTGTTGTGGGACGGTAAGATTCCCAATGGAGACAGACTCCCGCGCAACAAAGCCTTGCGCGCCTACACCGGGAACATTCAGACGGAAACCGTGCAAAGCACAAGAACAGACACACCTGTTGTATCAGCGAAACTGATGCTGAAAGAGGTCTGGTTGTTGTTGACTGGAACGAACGTCGAGCTCTGGAACGAGAGCGGGTACTTTGGGAGGTTGCATGCGCTGGACGTGCATTGCGAGGACACGACCCAGACGTCCGCCGAGGCCGTGTCAAGGGCGAGCTGAAGGCTGACATTTCCAACGGTTGACAGCGCATAGTATGTCCTGTGATTGCGCGTCAAGTCCGCCTCCACAGAGCCTCCCTCCACGACAAGGAAGCACTCACTGCTTGTCCGAAGCAAGTACGACCGGGACGATGGTCGAGTTGGTCGTGACTGGCGCATCAGTAGCAATGCCTTCGAGGACCTGGCGGCGATGCGAAGTTGTTCTCTGCCCCGTTATCAGACCATTCCTGCGCAGGTCCGGCCTCCAGCGCGGGACGGAATAGGAGGCGTCGGCGCCGTCGAAGAAGGCAAGAATGGAGAGGACGAGGAAGAGGGGGAGCATGTCGCCGAGAGATGTGCTCGCGGTGGTCGTTCAGCAGGAGAGCATGCGGGGGAGATGGAAGTAGGGACGAAGGAAGGGAAGGCAGCTGACGAGCTGCGGACACCGGTCACGGTAGTTGTGGTTTTCTGGCAGGCGCGTTCTCAGCCTCGCTCGCAAGCCCGGGGTAATTGGGCGCTTCACGCACCGGCTACTGCTGACGTAAGCACTTAGCGTCTTCTTCTTTGGGAAGTGACGTGAACTGCTGCTTTCGTGTCTTGCAGTCGCGCTCGCTGCTCTGCTCATCACGACGACCGACGACGACCGCCGACGTGCACGTATGCACCGCACATAATCCGCCATGCCACGCGTCTTCACCGTCCTCGCTGTGCTCATCCCCGTCTTCAGCGTCCTCTGGGTCTGCCGCTCTTTCATTCCCGTCTTCGACCTCGTCGCCAGTCTCCCGCTGTCTTGGCCTCTTGCCGTCCACCCAGACAACGAGAACTCACAGCAAGCATACGACGATGGACACTCCCATGACTCTGGCCAGAAACCGTTGCAAGCCTCCGACTTTGTGGACCACCACCGCCCCAAGCAGCACGGACATGTCCCGGTAGCAGCACACACCGACTCTACCAAAGGCCAGTTCACAAGGAAGATCGTCGCTGTTGGGGACCTCCACGGGGACATGCCGAACGCGCTGGAGGTGCTCCAGATGGCCGGAGTGGTCGATGAGAACGGCGATTGGTCCGGAGAGGTTGACTTCTTCGTGCAGACCGGGGACATCATTGACAGGTGTGTATATGCGCATATAGGCAGTTGGTCATCGCATAACGCTTGCCATCAGAGGTGATGATACCATCAAGCTGTACGACTGGATGGACAAACTCCGTGACCAGGCGTCGGCCGTCGGTGGGACGGTCCTGTCGCACTTGGGTAATCATGAGTGGATGAATGTTATTGGTGACTGGAGGTACGTCGTGGCTACGCATATTGTCTCAGCTACGCGAACCGCTGTGACTGCTGCTTCATCACTTCGCATTGTTGCTTCTCGCGGAGATGCCAGGAGCTACATCATCGTGTCGTTCTACCTGCTCCTACTACCAGACCGCGCCTCTACCCGGGTTACGAAGACACGCCTACGTATACCTAGTCTCGTTCCCAGACGGTTAGGGCGTGGACAAAACGGGGAGGAGAACGGACCCACCCCCCAATCATGACAGAACAAGACACGACCCTAACCGTCTATTGAGATTGGTATAGACAGGTGTAGGGCAGTGACTTTCGTTGACCTGCTTATTTGCTATTCGTCACCGGTCACCTCCGTTTCTCCTCGCACCCAAGCTCCAACGTTCCTTCCAGTTCATCCGCCTGCGTGTCTGTCTACTGCCGTTCTCTGCTACGCTCCCCGTCCCATGACAATTGACGTACCTGTCCACTACGACCAACTCTATCCTATCCCTTGCTGCCCCACCTTTCAGCCGGCTTTCGTCACGGATGTCACTACGGCCGCCAACGTATGCCGTGTCCTCTGTTCGAGCCGTGGCGATGCAATGCGCCCCGCGGTTCATTCGAAGGGAGCGATGCTGCGTCTTGGACAGCAGGCCGCATTGTACATCCATAGCGCCAAACTTGAATTATGCTAGATATCTGGACGCGGAGAGGTCAGACAGACGGGGCATCGTCTCGTCTCTGTTGCTGGTTTCGAGACTGGCCTGTTCCGTGTTCATACCCTGGTCACTAACTATTTACCAGGTATGTTCACGCTTCGGAGATCAAGACCTTCGGGTCTGTCTCAGCGCGCCAGGAGATGCTCTCCACGGGCCGCATTGGACGCACCTGGGCGACCAACTACACCACTACCTCCCGTCTCCCGCTGCACCCCGCCCTGGGACCGCCTAACACGGACTACGACCCTGCGTCTCCCTCTCTCGCCGACTTTCCGCTCTCCCATGCCGCTATCTCGTTCGTCCACGGTGGCCTCGCGCCGAGCTATCCTGACTTGACGCCCTTCCCATCCCGGATCAACGAGATCTCTGCCTCGCTCCTCCATAAGCTGCAACACCGCCCCCAGCCACCTCCCCACCCCCCTTACCCGTACCCTGGTCTGCCGCACGACACGACGCTGGCAGAGCAGCGTCTCTATGGTGGGGACGGACCACTGTGGTACCGCGGCTGGGCGCTGGATCCCGAGGAGAAGGTCTGCAAGGAGGTCGACGACGTGCTCAAGAAGACGGGCACGCGGAGGATGGTGATGGGACACACGCCAGACTTCCAGGTATGTTAATTGCGTGCTTTGTGGCTGCACCCGCACTCAACCTGTTCGCAGAAAATCGTATCGCGGTGCGATGGGAAGATTATCATCATCGACACCGGTAAGTCTGCCCGTAGAGAGCCAGGCAGGTGTGATTCTGACCGACATGACGCAGGTATCTCGCATGCTTATGGCGGGGCACTCTCGGCACTCTCGGTCACGTACAACCTCACTCCTAATGCGCTCAATACATTAGGGGAGAAGATATGGACGGAGACCGAGGTTGTCAAGGCGCTCTACCTTGACCGCGAGGTGGTCCTCGCGCAGGATGAGAGGGAGGTTGTCGGAGACTTTGATTGATTGCGGATCCTTTGGCGAGTAACTTATTGCTTTGTGTATCACATGGATCGGAATCCTGCCGCTGTTATGTCGAGTTTCGAGTTGAATGCATTTATGTCTGATGTTGTTGTCCATAGCGACAAGCATCCCCGACACATTCAACAAGTTTTCAACAACATGCAGCCTCCGATGTTGCTGGTGCTTGCTCGCGGCACAGCTTGTCCGGCGCCGCTGTTACTACTTACAGGTCATTTGGTTTGAGCACCTCAGAGGGCCATGCCATCGTGGGCATTCGGTCAGTAGTTGGTGCTCTGCATTCCGAACCCCCATTGACCACAAACTGCACATCCCAGGTTCATCAGGATACCCAGTGTCGTGCCTGAAACTACGATGTATCGAAGACCCTCGCATCTGTTCTATACGACGACTGAACATCAACTCAACACGATCCCTCGGATCCCTCGCACTTGCATAACCACCGTGTACGCTAGATTCTGACACTGACAGGTATCCGAGCTCAGTGGCGACCAGCGCCGCGTTGGATCAGTGGCTCTACACATAGTTACCGTTTACGGTTCCGAACTTTGAAACGTTGACGACTACGCCTACCGACGCCGCGGTGAGTTACAGATATGGTTCGCACGATGTCGATGACATTGACTTACGCTGTCATCGCGACGCTCAAAACGGCCCGACGGGACATCTCGTCCGTCCCATTTCTGGCAAAATTCTGCCTCCAGGTGGGAGAACAGGTGCGCTTCCCTTCGCACCTCACGGCGTGTGCTTACATATGCGTCTCCCGCAAACGGCCATGTTGTCCAGCGACCGCATCGGCCACCTGGATTCGACGCAAACCCCTCACACGGACACGCAGAGGCTCTTGCTACGAGACTAAGAGCTCACCCAGGTTTCGGCGATCTTGGAGCGGTAATCTATCCGTCCTGACACAGGATAAGCATGCAGATGTCCATGTCAAGCCTGTAATGTTCAACACATAAGATTGATAAGCGTGAGTGAATGGGCTACCGTTCATGGCTGGCTATTGACATACTGTTTAGATGTCGTCGTGACAGCCTATTCATTGCCGACGGGTGTTTTTCCTCCGCCCGAGGGGCCTCTCTCCGTCAGGACCATCGTGTCATGCGCAATGTCGCCCTGTATACAAAGCGAGCTCAGACGTTCTGTGGAATGCTCGTAAAGGAGACTTGACCTACACAGGTCGCCTGCTCCAGTCATGATGGAACCTCTCTTGCTCACCGCGTTTCTCTCGTTTATCGTGATTGTCATAGGTGCCGTGCGTCGTCGCCGCTCCGGGAATTTGGACAACATCCGCGGGCCCCCGTCCCCCTCGTGGTTGCATGGTACGCAGTCCATCGAGAATTACGCCTCGAAGAACTGACACGTCTTTTCGCAGGCCACGGCGTTGCGCTGACGCGCCAGAATGAAGTTGGGGAGCTGGACTTCCAATGGATGAAGGAGTACGGTGCCACTTGGCGTATCGGCGGTCACCTAGGTGTACGGAATCAGCTTCCTGTGGTTCCGAATCCCATGCCCCCGTGCTAACATCCCGGCCGTGATAGACCCAACAGCTGATGACAGCTGATCCCAAGGTACGCCGATAGCCGCAATTAGAGTCCCCCAGCTGACCTGAGTCGCTCTCAGGCTCTGCAACACATCTTCATGAAATCCGGTTACAACTACGGCAAGCGTAAGGACTTGCTGTTACTTACCGAGATGTTCCTCGGCCCAGGCATTGTCGCCGTAGAAGGTACAAGTATCCACCTCGGTTCACTTTGCCGCACGGCGTTCTTATTAATGCTGGTGATTCACAGGAGAACAACATCATCGACACAGGAAGATCATGAATCCGGCGTTCAGCGCTCCTCAGCTCCGGTCCTTCCTCAGCCTGTTTCAAGATGTTGGTCTCAAGGTGCGTCGACCGAGCCATGTCAGCGGCTGCGAATGGGCGTTGACCATTTCTTCGCCGCAGATGTGCGAGAAGCTGAAGCCGGAAGTGGAGGGGGACCCAGACAAGACAGTATTCATCAACAAGTGGTTGGCGAGAACCACCTTGGATATCATCGGACAAGGTGAGTATCTAGCAGTCAAAACTACACCGGCTACATGCTGAGCGCCTTCCAGCCGCCTTTGACTATGACTATGGTGGCCTCAGCGACAAAGAGAGCCCACTGATGAAGGCGTACTCAGGACTCTTGTGGGTTTTCCTCGGAGTAGTTCATGTCGAAGTGCCTCTTGTTGACTGTTGATATGTTACAGCCTCGATACCGCACTGTATCCTTCGAAATGGCTGATCCTTTACCGGAGTCTGTGGAACTATCTTCCGGACTTCCTCCTCCGCATCGTGCCGTACACCCCGATCAAGTCGCACACTTCAGCCCGTCGTATGGCTCGTACTGTACAAAGGATCGGGAGGGAACTCTTCAGCCAGAAGACGCGGGAAGTGCTGAGCTCCGGCCAGACGGACACGCCCAAGGACGTTCTGGGCATTTTGAGTGAGTATTGCTACCGTGTACTCTCGCGCTTTATCGGCTGATTCTTTGGTAGTCAAGGCCAACAGTTCCGAGGATCCCAAGACCCAGCTGGCTGACGACGAGATGATCGCCGAGATGCAGACTCTCACCTTCGCCGGCCACGAGACGACAGCCAGCACATTGTCCTGGATGCTCTACGAACTCGCGAAGCACCCCGACTATCAGGCTAAGATGCGTGCCGAAATTAAGGCGGCTCGCCAGGCAATGCTCGCGCGCGGCGTGAGTAGGTTCACCATGGAGGATCTTGACTCGATGACTGCCGTTATGAACGCGATCAAGGTATGTATGCGATTGCTGCTGCCCAGAAGGTCACATCAGCTCACTGCCTGCACTCCAGGAAACACTTCGGTTTCATCCTATCGTCTTCAACATACAACGTTGCGCGGTGAAAGACGACATCCTTCCTCTGTCTGAACCTATCATCACCACGACAGGCGAAGAGATCCACGCAATCCCCATCAAGGCCGGCCAATGGTTCAACGTTTCGGTGGCTGGTTACAACAGGTCCGTTCGTCCGCAGAATCGATGGCACAGTATCTGCGGTGCTGACCACCTGACGGCAGACTCCGTTCGGTATGGGGGGAGGATGCCGACGAGTGGAACCCGGACCGTTTCTTGCGTATCGACCCGACCAAGCAGATCAGGGTTGGCGTATTCGGAAACTTGTGAGTGTGTTCAAGTAACTCTCCGGCACGTGCGAATACTTACAGCACTTCCTCTGTCGACAGGATGACCTTCTGTGAGTGTCAGCTCCGGGAATGCAGGGGTTGCGAGTCTAACCGTTCCATACAGCCGCTGGTGTCCGAGGTTGCATCGGGTGAGTGCTATGTGGCTACATGGAATGGACAGCCTGCTGATGTAGCTGTCACACAGCTGGCGTTTCTCGTAAGCAACCATGAATGTTCGCGCTCCGCATGCTGACAATCCCCATAGCCTGATCGAGATGCAAGCCCTTACTGTTGAGTTGCTGGAGAACTTCGAGTTCGCTCCCCCCAAGGAAGACTACGACATTGTGCGGCTTCCTGCGGGTGTGATGGTTCCCATCGTGCGGGACAAGCTGTACGAGCTCGGCTCTGTTATGCCGCTCCGGGTCTCTGTCATTCAGTGAGTGGGGATCTGGAATAAGTAGCAGTGTTAGATGCCGCGTGGATGTGGTCATCCCTCTTCATCCTGTAGTCGCTCTCTTATACTCACTTTTTCCGCAAACGTGTACGCAACAATCGAAATGATCTCGATACGCCATCTCGCAAGTTTACGTCTACAGTACATGTGGTCGCGATGATCAGGCTCGCCGCACGAGCCAGACACGCGTTTTCGGTACGTATCACGCATGTCCGCCGGAAATGCACATTAACGGACATCCTGCGGCCCCTAAGATAGACCCTCTGCGGTTGCTCACTGCACAAAGCTGGGCTTATTCTGAGGCTCTGTCTTGCGGGCAGCAGCTGGACCGCACTCTTCGCCCAGTCCGCTTTGAGTCCGCTTGAGCCGGGTTGCAGCGGCGCCTGCAGCGCGTGGCGTTACGTCATCGACGGGTAAGGCAGGTGACCTTCCATATGAGGGCAAGCCAGCCGAGAGAAGGTTCGACTCCAATGACATACGCCAGCCGCGGACGGCATATATACCCGCCGCCTGCCCTGCTGCCCTCAACACACGTTGTTATCCCCCGCTACATACCCTCTTTGTTGATGACTACCCGCACCGCGACCTTCATCGACTACGCGAACGTCAACTCTCCTGGCAGCGAAAAGAGCATCTACTTCGACGCACCCATCATGATCTTCAGCAAGAACAAGTCTGCGGAAACTGCCCCGACCGAGCCTACGGAGCCGCAAGTGTCCTCTCAGAGTCGCTTTGAGGAGCATCTTCCTGGTACATTCTCCGCCGACGAGGATGCCCCAGTCGCCCACGACGACTCGGACGCAAACGTTACCCGCAAGCCGTCCGTCGGGATCGCCCGCGATCCCGTCATCCGCAAGATTCCCTCTGACCGTGACGAGGAGACTAGCGCGGAGGCCGATCAGGAGGACTCGGCGGAAGACGGCGCAGATCTCAGCCAGAGCAAGTTCAAGAGCTCCCACCGCCGCTCGCAATCCGTGGGGATCACCTCAGATTCTGGCTATGACTCCATGTCGAACGGCAACAGGAATCCCAAGCGTTCGCAGTCGCGTGCCTCCCAGCGCAGCATGCAGGCCATCCCCGTCGTATGGACCGACTCGCCTCGCGCACGCAATCAGCGCTCGCTCGAGGACGGCGATGATGAAGATGAGGGCGAGGAGCGCAGGGTCCGTGATAGCAACTTTAGGCGTGCGGCGTCGCTGCGCTCGTTCCGTTCCGGCCCCAGGGGCAGCAACGCCGATCTTGAGGATCGCGGGAGCATCCGGACGACCCCGAGCATGGACGCGGGGAGGAGGAGCGCGCTGAGGCGCCGCAGGGCGAGTTTGAGCAACGGCAGCTTCGCGAGTGGTCCCGGTACCGTTGGCCCTGCCGCCAGCGCCGACCTTGACGGAGCGTTCCAGACGAGGAGCCGCAGCGCGGAGCTGTCGCTCACTGAGAAGCAGAAACTCAAGCTGAGCAAGTCGCAGAGTAAGCGCGTTCTTTCCTGCGAGCAGAAAGCCAGTATCTGACGCATCCACAGTCAAGGAGGGAAAGAAGGTTGCAAAGATCATCAAGGCCGAGGGAAGGCTGAGCAGAGGGCGCTCGAAGATGCGCTAAAGGAGCTTGCCGATCTGCAGAAGTTGCAGAAGAATGCCGTCAAGGTACGGTTGTGCTTCCACCCCATGCACCCGAGTCTGCTCTGACTCTTACTCTACAGGAGGAGAGCAAGTCTTACAACGCCTACTCGAAGATCCTCCGCGAGTTCCGGAAGGCGGAGCTTGAGTTCTTCGCTGCCCGTGCGAAGTACGAGCGTGCCCAGGCCGACCTCCAGGCGCATGAGGATGCACGCGAAGCTTCCCGCAGTCATGCTCGCGAGATAACTGAGATGTTGCAGGAGAAGAACCGGGAGGTTGAATGGTTGCGGGCCCAGAAGGCCGTCGACGACGTGAGTCAATCTGCGGATCGTTCTTCAATCCCGACTCTGACATCGCCATTTCCAGCGTGAGCGTGAAGCCAAGGTCAGACAGCTTACCGGCAAGGTCTGAGGCTACGAGTGTTGGGAGCGCTCTGGATTTGTTCGAGATACCCGTATGCGACCACATACTATGTTTCTTTAGTGTATAACACAGGGGATTTGATGGTGCTTTGCTCACGCGTGAGAGAGAAATGTCGAACATTGAGCTCGAAATCGCGGTACGTTTACACACGTACTGTACACCCTAGGATTACAGACTACAGTGGATCCATCCCTACTTGGATCATAACTTCGTCCTCTCGACATCCTCACGTCCTGCAGAACCGGCACCGCCCTGCAGTCAGAGGAGCTTGGCAACCTCGGGGTCGATAGCCTCGGGCGAGGTCGTCGAGGCCCAGCGGTGGACGACCTTGCCCTCCTTGTCGATCAAGAACTTCTCAAAGTTCCACTACCATGACATTCGGGCCACAGTTAGCGATCGTCGCAGTATGTAGGGCGGCAGGGTGGACGTAGAGATTCGCGAGGGGCGGGGGATGCTTGCAACTTGAAGGAAGGTGGACTCATCGAGAAGACGTACCTTGATACGCGTGAGGCCCAGGAGGCCAGCTTTCTGGCTCTTGAGCCACTTGTAGACCTCGTTCGTGTTGTCGCCGTTCACGTCCGACTTGGCCATGAGCGGGAAGGTGACCCCGTGGTTGAGCTCGCAGAACTCGGCGATCTTCTCGTCGCTCTCGGGCTCTTGACCGCCAAACTGCAGCGCGCGAGTTGGATAAGAGGAGCGGCGCGCACGGGGAGCGGGGACGGGGGAGGCGGAGATGGGTAGATGCGTTTAGGGAGGCCGATTGGGGGTGTGAGATAGAGAGCTACGCACTTGATTGCACGGAAAGCCGAGGATGACGAAGCCCTGGTCCTTGTACTTCTTGTACAGAGCCTCGAGGCCCTTGTATTGGGGCGTGAAACCGCTACGGGTGGTACGAGGGAGATGAGACAAGCCCGGTCCTCCGAAACGGCGCAGCCGCATACCACTTGGACGCGACGTTCACGATAAGCACAACCTTGCCTCTCAGCTGCTCAAAGTCAAACGTCTTGCCGCCGGGGAGGGTCGCCTTGAGGCTGTAGAACGAGGAGTCGGACATGGCTGGTCGTGTAGAGGAGTATGCGCGGGGAGCGGGGTGAGCGACGCGCGTGAGTGTGCGTGAAGATGTAGTAGTAGCCTTTGCGAGATGGGAGAGCGGGCGATAGAGCTGTCGGATGCGGACTGCTGGGAGAACTGCTTTATGTACGCGGGAGAGTAGTGGCGAGTGTGGACGAGAGCATATGGCTGGCGCGGTGGTTCTCATTCCGGTTCTCTAAAAGAAACCGGTTTCCGATTCCACCAGGAATCGGTCAGTCCTCTAGCAACCATGTCGCTCGTTGCACGTGACAAATCGTATACCCTATTTCTCCCGACTTTCACCCGGTCCCTCGCGCACGCCTCCTTGGAGCGTGTGATTCTTTGCATCCGCATGTCCTGTGGTTGCTTCCGCCTGCGTTATATACTTTCGGTGTGCGGGAACTTTGCTCTGTCGCCTTTGCTGTCTGCCCCAGTAAGTGTTTCACTCGCGTCCCAGTGCATCTCCTGACACCCCGCAGTTATGTCCGTGGAACAGCCGTCGCCCCCCTCAGTTTCTGCGAGCTCGTGCGTAAAGCGAGGTGAGCACTGAGATTTCGTTCCCGTTTGATCCGACTAATGTTTGATGTAGCTAAGCTTGGAAGCGTGCTCAATCGCGCCGAAGTCCTGCAGCTACGCCTGCTATGTGGAGTTCTGCCGTCAGGTGAATATACCGCGCAATATCAGCGCACTGTCCGCATGGAAGCCGTCCAGGGCCCCGTCATGTTGTCGTCCAACTCGGCGAATGCTGAGATGATGTCCTGTGCCCGTTAATTCTGCCGCCAGATGCTCCTCTAACTCGCTCGCTCACGTCGTCCTGGTCAACCGCATGCGCCGTGCTTCTACCGAGTACATGATGCTAGGTCCTGTATGGATTACCATGCGATTGGCCGAGTGAGTACGCCCTTGTGACCGTCGTATTTTACTCACGCGGCTTAGGACCTTACTTCATTACCCCCACAAACTAGTTGCTGCTCGCGCACTGCTTATATGCGACATACCTGCGACTATGGAGTGGGAGCGCATTTCTAACTCCAACCACTCTCTCAGTGGCCACTGGTCACGCAGAATCAAACTCGGCCTCGTCGGGCTTGTCGTGTTCGCCCACAGATCATGCCCTCGCGGCCTACACCGATTTGAAGTCTGCATCCGCCTTTTTCGCAGCGACGACGCTCTCGCCTGGCACGTATCCAGTCAGCGATCCGGCTACCAGCTCGTAAGCTACTTCCTTTTACCTGCCGGTATCATTTGACATATCTGTAGTAGATCCTGCAGTTGATCCTGAGCATGTACTCGTCGCTGCCACGCTGTTGTCGGCAGACCCGTCTGTAAGTCTGCGTTTCTGTACACGCGGACTGTACTCACTGTCGTGCTTTGTTCAGCGTAACCCATTTGTATTCGACGGTCGCGTGTACGGTCGTACGTTAGAGCACATCTTATGCTTCGAGGATGTGGTCGTTGGCGACCCCGTCACGGCGGAAGTGTACCTTTCCGAGTTCATGGGAGGTTCCGGGCGCACTGCGGGATTTGAACTGCTCCAGTCAACGGTGATAGGACCTGCCGAGTAGGTATGGTAGCGTACGTCATTTGCGGCCAGCTTGTTAGTGTCAATGTGTATGTAATATTATAGTCCTTAACGGACCGACAATGTGGAATCGGATATAGCGTGCGTAGCATCGCGACCTCCCTCCAAGTATGATCTGGCAACTGGACGAGTTACATCACGTGAATAGCGTGGTACCCGACATTGCCCTACTTCACGTGCAGGGTTCTCACGATTAGTCCGCTTTCCCCCGTGCTACCTTTCTTTTTTTTTTTTTTTTTTTTGGTGGAGCGCGATAAGTGCCTTTTAGCCATAATGGTCCCCATAAGGGCTTATCATACAGCTAGCGGCAGACGAGCGTCTGCCAGGCGCGCTAAGCATCAGTTCCAAGGACTGAAGACCTTGGAACCGACGCACAATCTATAGGCCAGATATTCACCACGAGGAAATGCTGTTACGCACTGAGTGTGGGGCTCAAGGTTTCGGTGAGAATCCTCTGGAAGTCGCTGCGCAGGCCAGCGTCTTCCATCATCTTCCTTGCCTTATACCCACTAAAACCCCGCCATCTACTACCCAGTTGGGAGGTAGGTTCGCATTGTTATCCAGGACCGGCAGCCAGATACGTTCGACCTCATGAGGTTGGAGTGCCTTCTTACCTCGTAACGCAATCGCCGCCGTGCGTCGGTCCAGCTCGAGTCTGAAATTCATAGCAGCATAGAACCGGTTAGTGATTTCATCATCCGAGAATTCCTCGCCCTCGTTCTGAATTACCCGCTCACAGCGAAGCTTCCAGACAAGGTGAAGAGCTTCCGAGCATAGGATACACCATAGGTTTTCGAGGGCCGGCCTCCTGCCGCCGTCTTCATTCCGGAACACCGCGCAGGCTGCCCCGAACGCCGTTCCCCAGCATGGGGCCGTCCAGTTCGCACCCGTGAGTAGCCATAAGTCCTTGAGGAGTTTCCATATACGCTCCTGGCCTTTAGCCTTGCATTCTAGAATTATGTGAGACATTGTCTCGCATTCGCCGCATGTCGAGCATATCGCACGGGCCTTCAGCTCTTCCGACATGTTCGGACGCGTCCATTGGGTGCCTATCATGTAGCCATCATGAATAGCCATCCACATAAATTGTGATACAGGCCTCGTTAGGTGCTTCGACTGCAGGGAACGCCATATGTTGGCGTCGTGGACCTGGACGCCGAAGGCAGCTTGGAGCCCGCTCGAGATGCGGTCGATATTTGCCACTGTCCTCGGGCGTGCCGCCGTGGCGGCGTCTTTTCGATCCCGAATGGCTCTGTAGGCAAGTTTCTGAGTCATCGCTTGGAGCTTAGCACCTGATAGCGAGAAGGCGGGTGGGACTTCTAGACAGAGTGCGTCTTCTGACGTCTTCCTCGCGCCGATTGCCGCCATCTTGTCCGCTCCTTCGTTCCTAGTATGGCCATTGTGGCCTCTAACCCATTTGAACAGCGTGTGGGCCTTCCTCATCCGTAGGGTGGCGACAGCTTTCCTGGTCAGGTCCCCGTTCTTCTGTGTGATATACCCGGAGTCTTCGTGCCGTTGCTTCCACGTAGTCAGCGATTCCATGGTTGTTTGTGAGTCCGTTTCCTGTGTGGTCCTCGTATGCGTACTGACCGTTGACGCAGCCAGGAGAGTCGCAGTGAGTTCGGCCGACTGGTTGGACTGCGGGATCGACTCTGGAAGGCGGAAGCTCAAGTTCAGGCTATGACCCTCCTCGACGAAGAGGCCTGCGCCCGCTGTGGCGTTCTTCTCTCCGTTGTTGAAGCACGAACCATCTGTTGCAATAGTCGCCATCGTGCCGTCCTCCTCGAGTTCCATTGGGATCCCTTCGTTCGACACCGGTGCCTGGCTGGTGAAAATTCGGAGGGTATGGCCTAGGTCGCCACGCGTTGTGACCCGTCGGTCGAAAGGGGTGAGTCCTTTGCTCTGTTTGTCCTGTCGTAGTGCCGCCATAGCGGCGTCTTCGAAGTCTTCCGGATGGCGAAGCGTTGGGTTCCATTTATGCGGCAGTGTGCTGATTATGTCCTTGGCTCGTGCTCCGCATAGGTGCGGATACTCGCAGCGGGCATCCTGTCTCAAGTGCATACATCCAGAGCACCTGCATGATTTCGTAGGTCGGTGCGTGGGCAGATCGAGTTCATCTATCAGCTCGACGAAGTCCTTGACAGTCCTCGCATTGTGATTATTCAACAGGCAGGAGAGTAGCTTCGATGGACGTGACAGACGGCCGAGTCGAGTGCGATCAGCATGCGCATGATCCCACATGGGCATGTCGAGCAGAATGTTCCTCGCGAAGGCCAAGCCTTCAAGGCGGACGCCGTACTTGCGGCTTACCTTCATCATGCCGTCCAGCGCCGGCGGGAGACCGTTTACTTTCGGGTTCCATTTCTGCAGGAAGGGGTTGATACGTAAGTGCCTTTGTCGGGGCTGGCAGTCTTTTGTGACGTGTGTCGCTAGGAGCTCGTCTGCGAGGAAGGCCCAGGTGGGCCTGTCTCGACTGAAGTCTAGGTACGTCTTCAACCACATGATATCGATTGCCTCACTTCGGGCTTCCAGGTCTAGGATGCCCCAGCCTCCAAGTTCTATGGGTAGGAACATATGCTTCAGGGCGATTGGGGCGTTCGTCCTGTCGTTCCATAGGGTTCCTCGTATGATCTTGTTGAGTCTGCTTACTATGGACTTAGGCATGCGCTGAACATTCGTCAGGAATTGCGTTATACCCCCAATAATCATCTGGATGATGTGTTTCTTCCCGTGGATAGTGGCACTGCCCTCTTTCCAGCGCGCTAGGACTTGCATCAGTGGCTGCCTAATGGCGACGATCTTGGTGAGGACCGTAGACCAGACCTCGACTTGGTCAACTCCGTTTCCAAAGAATGCGCCTAGGATCCTGACAGCCTCGCCCTCTTGTGCCATATGTATGTTGCTTGGATAGTCTTTCCACGCACCCGAAACATGGTACGTCGTCGCCATCTCTTCGCGGAATCGTTTACTGCCTATTGGGATGATCTCCGTCTTCTTGATGTTGAATCTAGCCTTGGCCGCCGAACACCACGTGTCTAGCACTGATTGCAGGGTGGCAAAATCGTCTTGGGCCGAGAGGTACACAGTCGTGTCGTCGGCGAACAGTACCGCCTTGAGGACCTCATCGCAGTTGGGGATACTGAATCCCTGGAGGCCTGAATTCCGAATCATGCATGACAGCGGCTCGATTGCTAGGTCGAACAGGAGGCAGGAGAGAGGGTCTCCTTGCCTCACGCCGCGATAGATACGGTAGGCCTTACTGAGTACACCATTTATCATGACTGATGTTTCCGCATGTTCGTAGAGGGATTTGATAAGGCGTATTAGGGAGGCAGGGATTCCAAAGCGGCTCAGGACACGCCACAGGTACGCATGGTCAATCTTGTCGTAAGCTTTCTCCTGATCGAGGGCCACGATTGCACCGTCGGCGTCGTTGGCTTCGGCCCACGCCATCATCATGCGGGCCAGTTGCGTGTGATTGTGGATTTTTCTCCCGGGAATGAAGCCCGCCTGAGCGCGGTGGATTAGTTCCGGTGCCACGTCTGCTAGACGGATTGCTAATACTTTGCTTAGCAGTTTATAGTCAGTGTTCAGGACCGTTATTGGCCTGTAGTTTACTACTAAGGTGCGTTCGCCTTTCTCTTTGTAGATGGGGGCCATCCAACCTTGCGCGAAGGAGGTCGCTTTGCTGACACCGAACTTCCGAATGTCTTCGAAGGCAGCAGTGAGCAGGTGCGCTACGTCAAAGTCCGAGCGGCTCGAGAAACGAGAGTCTTCAATATGGCGGGCATGCAACGCCTTCCATACTTCAAACTGGATGCCATCGAGGCCGGGGGCAGTCCCATTTTTCGCGAAGCGTAGGGAGAGTACGCAGTCGTCGTACACTATCTCTCCTCCTAGTTCTGATGATTGAATGTCAGAGACTCGCGCATCAATGCTTTCGAGGGCGGCAGCTATGTCCGCCTCCCTTTCTGCTCCGGATCTCGAGTCGCAGTCATCTTGCTGAATCTTCATATGGTGCGAACGCGCCATATCAGCCATTTTGGTTGAGTCTGACACGTAGATTTTCTCGCCAGACACTCCTGTTTGTCCTACGCATTCGAACGCCAGAATAATCTCTCTCGGCGCACATTGTTTGTGTAGCTTTGACTAGTATTTGGTGGGACGGTCGCCGTATAGACGGTGAGTGGCTCTTCCGTACTGCATCTGCTGCTTATAACGTCTCTGCTTCAGTTCCCGAATCTGTTTGGTGAGCGTCGCGGCTTCTGCAAGAATTTCCTGGTCCAGCGAGTTGCGGGCGTTTTTGAGTTGACGCAGAGTTTTCTCGTGCTCTCTGATGTCTGCCAGAAGCCTGGGTATCACCTCCTTTTCTCGTTCGCGTGCCATGCGCAGCATCTCCGATTTGAATTTGTGAAGGATGACTTGCGGGTTGTCCTCCTCAGTTCTCGTGCGTAGTTGTGTTTGACGGCTCAATTCCTTCATAGCCTCTAGACCTTTCTCTTTGATGCGTCTGGTGAGGCGTTTGTCCTTGAGGAGCGTCATAGGAAAGACCGGCCTGCCCGGGCCTACTTCCGGGGCATGCTCAGCCGTAAGTTGTACCGAGACTAAGCTATGATCTGTCTTGACTCCAGCCTCACAAATCTTCCATTCTCTAGCGTTGTCAAAGATGTCGGGGGAGACATATATGCGGTCGAGTCTAGAGAAGACCGCGTCTCGGCCGGAACCTCTGTGGAAAGAGTACTCTCGCGTAGTTGGGTAGGTCGACCTCCACCCGTCCGCAATCATAAGGCCTAGGCTAATTTTGAGTTCGTCTAGCGTCAGCACAGATCGGTCGGGGCCGTCGTGGATTGGAAGGCGGTCGATGCTATCTTCGACGTTGTTGAAGTCCCCAGCCATCACATGTGGCTTGGGGAAGTTAGGGCGGGATTCGTAGAACTCGCGGATCTCTTCGAAGAAGCGGCGGCGTTCTGTCTCTCCGTTTGATGTCGGCGCGTAGATGCAGAGAATATTTCGGTTTTCGCCTCCTAGGCAGGGGAGGGACACTTGTATGGCACGGCCAGGGATAACCTCCTGTGCCGAGGCTCCTGACGTGTTAACATATCTAGCGTTTAGTACAACGGCGACTCCCTCCTTCTGCGTAGGTGTAGTGGCGTGCGCCGAATGGAAAATCTTGACTCGACGAGCGAACATTTTGTGCAAGCCCGCCTTCCGCTCTTCTGTGAGATGGGTTTCTTGCAGGAGGAGCACGCCGATTCGATTGTCGGTCATCATGCGGTAAATTCTGCCCCATTTGTTTTCTGGGTGATCTCTGATTTGGTTTCCGAACCCGTTCATATTTAGGGAGGCAACTGTGAGAGCGGTTTTACGGGCGTTCTCATCCTCGCGTCTTCTTCTCCTCAAGGCCGGGTCGATTTGGTCTGCGTGGTTAGCCACTGCAGATGGTACTCGTTCTTCATTCCTCCTGTTGCGAGCATTGGCGGCCTGACTACATGGGCCGCTTCGAGGTGTAGCTACTCGTACTGTTGCTTGGGGGGCATTCGCCACCTCATTTACACCAGCCCTTGGCTGGGCACTTATCGTTCTCGTTCTCGTTCTATTATCCCGGCCATTCGCAGCGGCAGATACCGATGGTCGTGGCCTGGGCGTGCGTCCGTTGCCAGCAGAGGCATCAGCAGTCCTAGATCCAGCACGCGAGGTTCCAGAACCTCCGCCTCCGTTGGAGAGCAGGGGGCCGTTGCCAGATAGATCGTCCGTGTTTGTATGAGTGATATTGTATTGTGCAGCAGTTGCGATAGTCGACCCGGGTACAACCATACCCCGGGTCCTAGGTGTGTTTCCCTACACCTCGGGTGACGTGCGTGTTTCGCTCCTGGGTAAACAGCGGTACTCAGTCGCTCCTTACGCTTCTGGGACGGGCGTCATGCTTCAATAAGCCTCCGTCTTCTCGCTAGGTTCCCTGTCGCCCGCAGGTGCAGTAAATGTAGTCTAGCGAGTGTCCGAAATTCCCTTCAGAAAGTGTGCCGCCGCACTTCTGAAGTTCCACCCGTTTCGACTTGGACAGAGTCGGGGTGTCTCCAGCCGGGGATACCGTTTGCGCCCACGTCGATTGCGCCACTCATTGATTCTCGTAAGGTCGAACTAGTGATGTGTACATGCCAGGTACGCTAGGAACAGTAAGTCATCACGAGCGAGCGGGGATCGTATAAGGGACATGGAGGGTAAGTACATCTCGACCTCAGTTAGCGTCTGCCTTCCTTTCGGTAGTTGTCTCGACCGTACTTCGGTGGTCCCGCTCCATCCTTCTTTCCGCGTCGCGGAGGGCCGCGTCTTCCCTGCTCATAGTAGCGATCGTGCCCGCCGTCACGACCACCTTCGCGTCCACGCCCCGCAGGGACCTCCTCCCACTCACTATCTCTGTTCGTGGTCCGGGAGCGTGATGGCCCTGCTTGCGTGTGGTCTGGCCCATGTGAGGCCTGGTATCGCTGACGACGCGAGAGGGGAGCGTCTGGGATGGATTGCGGGGTCTCCGACGTCTGTCGAGCCCGTCTGTCGCGGCCGTCGACCGAGTAAGACGATCCTCCAGCTGAAGCCGGCCCATTCCAGCCCGGGAGTAGAGGGAAGGGGCACAGATGCGACGGGTGGTCCACGCCCAGGCATCCTGCGCAGGAAGAGACCCGTCGAACCCTCGCGATGGCGGTGTGATATGATCCGAAGGTCAAGTCGCGTAGTTCTTGAATCCAGCGCCTCCAAACCCGGATACTCTGAGTCGGGGATCGGAGGAAGACGTTTGCAACCACCGTTTCGTTGTCGAGCGTGTAGACGGTGACTCGGAGTGTCGCCATGATGCGTCGAAGAGCCTCCTCGGCGGGGATGGCGTCGAACTCCGGATTGGCGTGAATCATCTGCATGATCCGCTGCCTCACCTGAGGGCGTTCGAACGTGGATCTAACCGCCGCTTCGATATTTCCGTGGTTGTCTTCGAGGAAGCCCTCGAGAGCCAGAAGCCAGTGAGGGTTCTCCAGCGCCCGACGGCGAGGGAAGAACGTGATGGGGCGGAAAGACCAGACCCGTCGCTGGAGAAGGCGTTCGACACCGTTTCGGGTCAGCCCAGTAATAGCCCATTCTACCGGCCCGCGTCCTCGGTGATTCGGTGCTTGATCTGGCGCGATGACGAGGAAGGAAGTTTCGCCGGTGATCTGGGAGATGAATCTACGTAGTTCTGAAGCCGTTCGTTTGTTCGTGCCGTAGCTCCTGGTGAAACGCGGATTGAAGGTGCTGAGCGTTATGCTAGAATACGTGGGATCTGCCCAGACGGCTTGGATCCAGTCGTCGGACAGGCCAAGTAGGTGGGATTCGGGGTCATGTCGATGTACTTCCGGGTCGCCTTCGTGCGGAATCGGGGTTGGGGATTCTTCTTCTCCTTCCTGGCCAGCTCCACCTCTTCGTACTGCGTCCGGAAGGTTGTCATCGTCTCCAACATTGAAGACGTCCAGGCTGTTGATACCGTTTACAGGTCTTCTATGCTCCGTGGGTGGTCGGCTTGCGGCCAGACGGTGACCCGGGAGTGGCTGAGGCTGGTAGGGTTCCTGAGACTGGTACGGTTGGCGCAGCTGTGCCGGATGTACATGCGAGACGTCATTGAGCGAACTTCCGGGGGGAGGGGAGAGGCGGTGGCCGTCTGACAGCCTGCTTCCGGAACGACTGCGATCGTTTTCGCGCCGAGAGGACGCGTTTGTCGATGCGCGTAGTCGACCATGCCTCCGGAAAGGGTCTTCAGCTTCCTGTCTAGCCTCGATCGAGCTTGATCTACTCATGCCGGGGATCTCGCCTTCTTCCGGGATATTTTCTACAGTCGGGCTACGATGGCGACTTACTCTATCGTCCATGTAGCTGGTGTCCGATAGCCGGCTCTGAGGCCTTCGACGAGAGTTCTGATCCAAGCTGGCTCTACTCCGGAGGTAGGGGCCTCAGTCGCTTCCCGAGACATCGTTCGTCGGAGGAGGCTCTCGGCAGGCGAGAGAGGTTCAGCGTCCTCCAGATCGATGTCCATTGAGTGTCTCGGACTTGTTACAGAGCTCCGAGGTGCGGCAGAGGAGGAGTGGGGGGGCACGAAGGGTTGCCACGAGAAGGTACGCGACGGGGCCAGATTCTCGTGCACGGGCGGGGAGTCGCTTAATCGATGGGGAGTCGGGTAGGAACCCGACTCGTTGAAGCGGCCATAGAAACTCGTGTTCGCACTCCCTGCCCGGGTGAAATCGTCGTACGGAGTGACGTTGTTCGAGGGGAATGCGTGGGGGAGGAAGGCCGGCGGGGCCGGGCCAAACTGCGTGCTCGACGTAGCGTGCAGTTGCGGGGATGATGTGGCCCACGGGTTCGGTTGGGTTGCGTGGAAGCTTGTAGAGTCCTTGGACTCCGCGGCACAGGCTCTCGCCTTCCCCTTCCTCTTGGCAGATTTCTTCGCTCTTTCTCCTGATGCCGGGGAGGCGCCACGTCTTCGCTTGCGCATCCTGCTCGCGACAGGTGGGTGCGAGTCGATCGGCGTCGATGTGGGAGGGAGGTTCTCGTCAGCTACCGGGCTCAAACCGATGCTCGCCGGCAGTTCTAAGTTGACAGACGGCCATTGCGTAGTCGGCAGATTGGCCTGCGTACGAGGGTTAAGGGTCCTAGGAGTTTGCAGCGCGGACGGGATATTGGATTCGTGCAGGGTTGGAGTACGGACTTGGGCCCATAAGTCCGCGTACGTCCCGGTCCCTTGGCTGGCCATCGATGCGGACGCCAGCACAGGGCTGCGCGTGGCAGTTGTGTCCATGACGGGGATAGGGGTGGGGGATAGAGAGGCGGTGAATCGGATGGGTGAGCTGGAGGGGAGCGAGGAGATCGATGTGCTAGTGTCTTCCTCTTGCTCGATATCCTGTGCAGCGAGAATGTTTATCCGCCATGTCATCATGCGCAGGGACAGCTCTTACCACCTGAGTGACACCGACCAGAGTGATGGCCTCCAAGGGCTTCTGGGTGGACTCTGCTACATCGCCAAGACCAGCCGCCAACTGGTTGCATGGCGGGGGCTGGGCGACGAGGGGACGGTTGGGGGGTTCCGAGGCCAGACAACAACATTGGACCTAGCAGCCGGCAGACCTGCTACCTGGGCATAGCTGCTTGGCGACGGCGGCGCCGCAGGCGTCGGGGTCAGCTCGTCCTCCGTGGCGATGGGGATGTCTTGAACACTGGGCGTAGATGGGACGAGCACGATCGGCGAGTCGGGGATGCTCCGGGGGACTGCTTTCTGCTTCGTCTTGGACAAATTGCCCGTGTTTCGCTTCTTGACCATGGTAGATAGCAGGAAGATCAGAGAGGGATAATGTGATAGGCGTAGTAGCAAGCGATGGGGACTGAGGGAATGCGGGTTCAGGAGCCTCGTACTTATGTAGATTCCCGCCCTTCTGCAGTCGTCTGTCGGCTTGAGGGACGGTCTCCAGGGGTCAATCGTTTCTGCGTGTATAGCTGCGTGTAAGGCTAGTGCGTAGCCCATTTGGGTCGCCAAGAGTGGTGAGGAGAGCGCGAGACTGGTCGTTGAGTGAGATGGACCAGAGTAGGATACATAGTTGCGATAGTTGCTGGCGAGTCCCAGAGTAGCGGCACCAATACGCACTCTGTTAGTTAAAGCCACGTGGGCCTGATCTGTGTTATGCCTATCGGCGTACCTGACGGTCTATTTCAGGAGGGGCTTGCTTGTAGCCTATCCGCGTACGCCCGTGCCAGAGCTGGCGGCATGTTACCAGGGCCTGACTCAACTGACTGGAAGAGAAGCCTCTAGAGCAGCGTCCGCGTACAGCGCGCGTGTGCCCAGGATCGCGCATGGCCCAGTTGTCAGGGGAGGTCACTCAATACTAGCGCACGATCGTGCAATAGCTCGCGCAAACGTACAGCCTGCTCGCGCCTGAACTGTTGAAGCTAGCGGCTGATAGACATATCATGGTTGTGGGAGTCGGATCACTGCCGTCGCCGGTTGACAGCCTTCTAGAAGGGTACTAACCACCTCGTCCAGTTGCTCATGTGCCGGTGGCGAGCGCACAGCCTCACCTGGGGTGGAGTTAGCAGAGATAGCGGGAACGTCTGAGCGAGCATCAAGATGTTCTCGTGTCGCGAGATTCAGTCGCTTGGAGGCGCATGCAGGAGAAGCACGATAGCATGGCATACCACGTCTTACAAGGACGGAAACGATAGTTAGATGACAATCGGAGCGGCGTGACTCTACGGCGACTACTCAGCCTGCCTGGCAAAGGATGATGTCGGAGAGAGGACGAGAGCGTTCTGGGGACGGAAGAGGGCCCAGGTGATGGCTTGAGTGCGGTTCGCCCTCGTCGCAATGGCTGCAGGGCCGTGGGGGGTGATGGTGAGTGGACGCAGCACATCAGCCAGCGTGCGCTCCGCGTCTTGAGGCTCGTAGAAGGCGGGTAGCGTCGCGGGGGATAGATCTAGCGTCCCTCCACCTCCAGTCTGCGACATTGTGATGTCCTGCATTGTGTTCGTTTGAATTCCGAGAAGCAGGCAGACAGAAACTTACCGGCGGCAGAGACCAGGTTGGCGTTATAGCAGGCATCGGGAGCTGGAGCTCATCGATGTCTTCGACTGCATCGTACATCGTCGGGCCCCAGGGCGGAGTCAAGGGGCATAGGATGTTTACGTCGTAGAGCAGTTGAGGTAGAAGAATGGGCGCGGGGGCGGGGAACGCAATATCTGCGCCGTCGACAGGCGGGAGAGGACGCGGCGCCGGGGTTGGGGTTACAACCTCACTGTCGTCGACGTACGGCAGGAGTTGACCGACCGGTTTCGGCGTCGCGTTCCTGTCTTCATCTGCAGGCAGGAGGCTGCGGGAAGGCGGCCTCGGCGTCGCATCTTCGTCGAGCTCGTGTAGCGCTCCATTCGTCGAGCCTTCGATTGAGAGAGGTAGGTCGAACAGCAGCAGGCTGCCGCTCAGAGGGGGAAGAGATACGGTCATGCCGTGCGGGGATTTTCTCAGTGCGTCGGAGGAGGAGGCGCGGCCGTCCATCGTAGCACTTGAAGGGCGGGATAGAGAGGGGAGGGGCAGCCTGGGCTTGCTCGGGGTTGAGCAAGCTAGTGATTTGACCCCCAGTACTGCTCCGGTCAGTCATGCCGGGGCTCTTACTACGCGCTGTCAGTGTAGGCGCAGCTGGAGACTCGATCGGCACTGAAAGCAGGCGGTAGCACCTTCGAGCAGTCGTAGAATTGCTGGATATTGCTTACCGTGCGCTACCCGCTGTCGCGTCGCATCCTTTTCTATAGGTTTGAAAGCGCCGAGCGCGAGATCTCGAGCTGTGTCCCAGTTACCGACGCAGTGGTAAGACTGGCCGCCGGCTTGCAAATCTCCTAGATAAGGTAGGTTTGCACCACATGGCATCGTTACTACCGGCTCCCGCGCCGGCAGCCGCGCCGCCCGGGAGCGGCTACTAGACTTCCTGACGCGTTGCGTCGCTCACCATCGCTCGTCTTCTGGCCTCGTCACGCCTCTGGACTATTGCAATCGAGCTTTGGCTTACAGGTGCGTGTGTACGACTGGGTGTCGTTGTGCAGTTGCCGGATTGTGGAGGCGGGTATGAGATCTCAGGTTGTCGAGCTCGAGATCGCCGGGAGACTCTTGTGAGCTCGTGCGACTTCTTATTCGTCTGCCTCAAGCCACGCTTACAATGCTCGCAGGCGGCTTATTTCCATTTTAGCTAGCAGCGCGGCATCCTCGGCCTCTTGGGAGCAGCGCGGCGCCACGTTCGCTGCAGACAACCGACGCACGGTCTTACAGGAGGTAGGTGAGTCTAGCGTAGCGTACCGTCCTGGAGGATAGCTGTCGAGCTCAGAGCGACTCGGATTCCATCACCTCCTTCCAGCTCACGAAGATCGGGAGGTACTTCTTCTTCCCTGGTTTGATCCCCGGCCTTTCACTGACGTCGTCTGCCATAGGCTCCCAGAGGAAGTCCTCGCCGACAAGGCTCCGCCACGGGGTCCTACACGTGCATCCTCCGCATCTGGCACCGCCCGCCGGGGCCCTAACCACCGCGCATGTGTTTAGGTCCGACTCCTGCGCCTCGCGCTGGCCAGACGGGATCGTTCCAGCGTCCAGGTGTACCGTCAGATCCGGGACGAAAGGCAGGCGTAGCCTGATCGCCTCGACGGTGTTTAACGAACACTCGTTCCTCACTTCTAACACCACTTTCCTCCCTCTCCATCCAGTAATCCCGGTGATTGTGCCGACGACGTGCGCGTCGTAGGTGTCGTATGCATCGGGATCTTCCTCCGGTGCGCAGTACCAGGCTGGCGACGTCGCGAGAATTCTAACCCTCATCCCTAGACAGAGGGGTTTCTCAGGGAGTATGGAAGTGGAGTATGCGTGTATCTTCTTCTCCAGGGGGTTCGGCGGGAAAGACCGGCCGCCAACGTTCCCCGCCCATCTAGCGTAGACTAGGACGGGCTCGTCAGCCTGCTTCTGGCCTCTTCCTCGACCTCCAGCGGTCGGTCTCAGGCAGGGATTGAGCATGGTGCGGACGGCAGGGGCTGCGTGGGAGGGGCAGTGATTTGCAGCGGACTGGAGGGCTGGGTCCACCGTGGCAGGGGTGTGAGACGAAGGGCAAGGGCAAGTCGTAGCCGCGCCGCTTCCAGCTCTTATAGCTTGTAGACGGCCTTGCTGATAGAGTTTTAGGGAGGTCGCCGGCACAGCGGCGTCGATCGCCGCCGTAGCAGCCGTTGGGTTGGGGTTACAGGTTACGCAGAAGCAGCTAGTGTCTGCCTGGTGGCCGTATTAGGCAGCCCATACAACCAGCACCGTCGGAGAAACATTGCTATCGATGGCTGGCCGTGCTAGCATGTCTTAGTCATACAGAACTATGTAAGGTGCGTTCTCGACATATCAGATTGCCCAGCCTTGACTTCATGCCACGACGGAGACCCCCGCCTCTCTCTCGCAATCCTTGCGTCCGCCACAGCTATCCCGACCTCACTTCTTGGGGTTCCTCGCTTGCCTCTCCCTCGTACGGCGGGAGTGGAAGCTCGCCACTCTCTGTCCTGCTTCCTACGTTTTGCCTGGAGGATGCAGAGTTACTGCTGTGGGCTGTCGATTGCGACCATGTCAGCGAGGTCGCAGAGTGCGATGGCGTGGTAGGGGATGATGGCGGTGGGGTTGGTGGAAAGAAACGCGGGATCGGCGTCGATCCTTTGCCCGCTCCTTTCCAGATTCCAAAGATTTTCGGTATGAACGTCCTCAGCGACCATCTGTCCTCTACTGATGCCCTCCCTGCCAGGAGTAGATGCCTCTCGCCTTGAAGGCGTTCCTCGTCCTCCATATCCCAACCAGCCCGCTTCAGGACGAACTCGAACTCGTCTCCTTCCACAGTCCTGGTTCGTTCTACCTCGAACCACCCAAGGTGCGTGTAGTAGCGGGAATCGCGAGTGTAGAGTCTGAGCTTGACTTTGTCGCAGATTCGGATTATGGGGGACTCGATCAGCAAGAGAGTGTCGGGGTTATCGCCGACACCTTGAGCTACGTGTCGGACTACCGCCGTGTAGAAGCCTATGTGTCTCTGCTCCATCAAGCAGAGAGCTGAGTTGAAGCGGAGGATGAGGAGGAGGTAGAGGTTTGCTGAGAGGTGGCAGCACCTCTGACGTGGCACAAGCTCTGAAATTTTAGCTCGCAGGCTGATCGGCCCGAGTGGACCGTGACTTCCAAAGTAGCATAGAAATGAACGATGGCGGGTGCGCTGGTTACTTATACAGCTCGAATGAGCACTTCATGTGAGAAGAGGTGGCTGGAGGATGGATAGAGCTTGCACAGATTGTAGAGTCAGTGGGGAACTCCCATGTACTTGAGCTTGCGGAGACGTGGTCAATTTACAAGAGTTAGTCAGGTTGAGTCGTGAGCTAAAGGCGGGGGTTTGGAGGAGGAGCACTGTTGAGACAGGCTCGTTGGGCCGTACACGTCGCTGGCCTGCCTGGACGGGCTAGCTACACAGAGCTGGGGTTCAGTCTGTCCAGCCGATTTCCGTGCAGAGGCAGGGAGGTACTATGTTCATGCTCTAACTGTTTGCCCGACGAGGAGTCGAACCCTCGAGCCCGGAACGGCTACGGGCCGGACGTCGCGGCTTGCGGGGCTGCACAGAGCGGGGCGTTGCTCGTCAGAATTCCAGTTCCTATGTCACAGCCTCACGACCGAAGTAGCTGCCATAGCACATCGCTGAACTCAGAGGCAAGGTGGTGAGGAGCAGCAGGATCACAGCCGCTCGTGCCGTGGGCCACAAGAGCAACTCTCAAGGACGGAGTTTAGACCGGACCTCGGCCGCGGCCATCGCGGGGAGTTCAGAGTTTCAGGCAGTTACGCCGAGTATGTATGGCTGCATGGAGCTTCTACACTCTTGTTTCTCGCAGCCAGACTCAGACCGTGTTAGATATATTGACAGAGCCTCGCATGGGCTGCCTCTAAGATCGGGCGTCGAGGGAGTTCTCGCCGTGTCGTGTCGCCCGCACCATCTGCTAGCCGGAGGACTTGTATGGACGGCCCGGCTCTGCAGTTCGACGTGAGTCGCCGTCTTCTCCATGAATGGCGCTAGCTTGCACGCGGCGACAGGCAGAACGCCCAGCGTTGCTGCGTGCGACTTAGGGGGCCTCGCATAGCGTTCGTCCGATACGTCACGGGCACGTAACCAGTCGGGGAGTGGCACGTTAAGCACCGTGCGTTCGCGTCGGTCAGGGACGCACATGGTTGCGTTGCATCGGGCAACGTTTGATCGCGTCGTGGGGCCTTATCCGGTGCTCCCGTGTTGTTTTGGCTGGGGCGCGCCTGAGACGTGCCGTCTCGTAGCATGCACGACGGAGCCTCGTCGCCCTTAGAGGGGAGGGACGGGTCGTGGTCATAGCGAGCCTGTAGGCATACAGGTAAGAGCGCTGCAATAGCAGCGGGAGGCTGGAAGCCTGGGCCTCGTAGGGCTAGGTGCAGAGCACCCTGACAGAGATACAGGCGTAATACGTTGCCTCATTTACTACTTGAGCGTGATGAAGGCTCGTTCTCTGGACAGCAGATGTCGGGCCTGCGATAACGGCCGCTGGGGAACTGTATTCATAGCAGAAAACCACACGGTGTAGCAGCTCCATTTGCCATTGACCGTGGGAGAACCGACCGTGGTGGTGGTATGTGGAAGAGGAGCCCCCGTGCTACCTTTCTATTTACCGACAGCCTGAGGCAAGCCTGAGGATGCCGTCTGCGGTGAGGGCAGGGACCAGGGTATGTAACTTGTTGCGACGGGTATCAGCCTTCAGCTTCCCGTCTGACGGGTGATGCTTGACGGTTGTGTCATTCACCGGAACACTACTCCAATCACCATGGGTGTCCTCGCTATCTTCTGTACCACTCATCCCCACGCACGAACGCTCGTCCATACACCTGCATGTGGTTATTCCGACTTTTCCTATGCTGCTACTACTGTTGCCCATGGAAAACAGAGAACCGGACATGGCGTGCGGAGCAGCGCCGCTCAAAAGACACGTCTCACTGTCGCCATCGCTGCGCGGGTCGGGGACATCCAGTCCGAGGTCGCCGTGCACGTGCTTCGCCCGGTTACTCAGCTCTACTCAGCTGCACAGCCGTCCGCAGACTTGGCTGCATTCTGCCACAGCCTCTTGAGGATGAGACTCGTACCATGACAAGATGGACGCCTGAGCGGGCTTGAGTCTGGTTTGGTGCCCGTCGCGGTCGGATGAACCGCCAACGAACTCAGCAAGCGCAAGTCAGCAGCCGGTCGAACTGATGAAGTCTGAACCTGTGAAGGCTATGTCGCAACGACTAGCAGACGAGTGGACAACAAGTCCTCAGTCAGTTAGAGCAAAAGACTAATAGCATAGACACAAGTACCTAGCAGACGAGTGGACAACAAGCTACGAAGTACTTGTAAGTATAGAGCATAGAGCGCATAGGTAATCGAGTACTTACTCCTCAGTCAGTTAGAGCAAAAGACTGAGGAGACGAAGCCCAAATGTCCCTCCTTATATACTGTGCAGGAGTAGCATGAGTAAGCAACAGAAAGGAGAGCATGTGACGAGTCTGAGTCAGAGCGAGTAGAGATGACTCAGACGACGACAAATTGGAATGGTCACAAGGCAGTCCAGAGATATCTAGAAGAGTCCGGAGCGTTGTAGAACGCACTGGAACGTACTGGAATGTACTGGACAAAAGAGAAGCCAGGTAACCACATGGTTTCGTAGTGTATGCCTAAAAAGGAAAAGAAGAAGCATAGCCTTAGATCTATCGTAAGAGGCTGTGCCCATAGCGCCTAATGCGCGACTAATGTCCATAGTACATAGTAAGTTCAACACTCCCCCTCGTTCAAGACGCGGAGGTGACAAGACCCGTCTTCGAAACGAAGTACTCCAAGACGGAGAATGACGCATTCTTAGACAGACAGTCCGCCAAATTCTCCTTACTAGGGACCCAATAGATGTCCATGTTCGGAGAAGCCGCATATTCGTTGACGAAGTGGAAGTGAACTTCGACATGCTTGGTACGTCTGTCGACGGCTGGGTTCTCAGAGAGGAAGATCGCGCCATGATTATCAATAAGCAAGGGCGTAGCCGCTCATATCGTCCCCTAACTCGTCTCCAAACGTCCTCAGCCACATGTCTGACGCGCAGCATCAGAAGCCGCCTTGTACTCAGCCTCAGTAGACGATAGGGAGATGGTCGTCTGTCGGCGAGATACCCAAGACACGGCTCCTCCTGCCATCAGGAAGATAAAGGCTGTTTGCGAGTGCCGATCGTCGCGATCCTCTGCCCAGTCTGAATCGGAATACGCGATCAGACCGGCATTAGATGCACCGTCGTATCGTAGGCGATAATGCGATGTACCTCGGAGATACCGTAAGACATAGAGAAGTCGGTTTAGGTGATCTTCCGAGGGTTCGCAGTGTACTTGCCAAGACGGTTGATGGCAAACGCGAGATCTGGTCGCGTCCCAAGACAGGCGTAGAGAAGACTGCCCATCAAGCTCTGGAAACGCAGACGAAGTTTCGCCGGTGCTTCTGCCGTTGCAGCTTCGAGAACTGCTCCAGCAGGGAGAGGAGTACGCGCAGGCGTGCAGTTGGCCATCTGATAGTTCTCGAGAATGGCCTCGATGTACTCTTCCTGGTCGATGTCAAGTGTCCGTGAAAGACGATCTCGACGTACACGAAGACCAAGGAATCGCTCGATGGGACCCAAGTCCGTCATCTTATACTGCTTGCCCAACGCCTTCTTGACCTTGTCGATGTGCCCTCGACTGTCACCCATGAGAAGTAGGTCGTCGACATAGAGGACAACGATCGTAACACGGTCTGGGTCTGTATCCCCCCCTTGTCGGCGATATACGTAGACTCCGGCATCAGAGTATGTCCGTACAAATCCCTGTCCGATGAGCGAGTCGTGAATCTTCTTGTTCCACTGGCGAGAGGCTTGCTTAAGACCGTAGATGGCCTTTTAAGCAGACAAACGTAGTCCTCCTTGCCTTTCACGACCCAGCCCTCGGGTTGTTCCATGTAGACCTCCTCGTCCAAGTCTCCATTGAGGAACGCAGTCTTAACGTCCATCGCGTCGATCTCCCAGTCCTCTAGGGCAGCATGCGCAAAGAGATACCGGATAGATTCAAACCGAGCGACAGGAGAGAAGGTTTCATGGTAGTCCTTCCCATAGACCTGCGTAAAACCTCTCGCAACCAGACGCGCTTTGTAGCGACCGTCCGATTTGCGATCATAGACCCAGCGATTTGAGACAACGGCTCGGTCCTTTGGACGAGGAACCAGAACCCAAGTCTTGTTCGCCATGAGAGACTCATACTCCGAGCGTTCAGCTTCGTGCCATAACTCTCGATCCGGTGAAGCCATGGCGTCCTTATGATGTTCAGGAATGCCAGACTTGTACCGCGAATAGAAGAGATGGGCTAGAATTGCTTCAGCTTCACGCTGATCACCATCCTTATCCGTACGCGCATCTACTCTAGAGGGTTGTTCGTCACCGTAGACATTGTCCTTCTTGTACTTAGCAGGTGGGTTACCCTTGTTCTCCCGTTGAGAGCGACGAGGAGGAACAGGATCACCACCCTCAGAAGGATGACGTTGTCGCTGATGACGAGGCGCGGCAGGAGGAGGACCTGGTGCAGGTGGTTGCTGTCCGATCTGCTGAGGCTCGGGCGGCGCATCAGCAGGTGGAGCAGGTGGAGGAGCAGGAGCAGGAGCAGGGTCTGGAGGTAGAGGAGCTGGAGGTTGAGGAGCGTCCGAATCATCGTCGGGATGATCAGGAATCGGAAGTTCAGCATCACCATCATCTGGTGGCTGTAGATCAGGGAACGGACTGTCGTCGGGGGTAGCTCGACGAGTGCCGGTGTCCGCACGTGCAGGGAATACGGTCTCATCGAAGATAACATCGCGAGATACTTCGACTTGACGGGTCGGGTTCCATAGGCGATACCCCTTTGAACCCGGCTCATAGCCCACAAACGTCCTCTCAACCGCCTTCTGGTCGAGCTTCCCTTGACGTTTGTCACGCTGCACGTGTACGTAGGCTTTGCACCCAAACACCCTGAAGTAGGATACGTCCGGCTTCTTGCCGGTCCAGATGGTGATGGGGCACTCCCACTTGAGACGTTTCATCGGCTGACGGTTATAGACGTGAACGGCAGCATCAAGAGCGAGCTTCCAGAACCCATGAGAAAGACCAGCGAAGTGCAGCATGCACAACGCCTTCTCAGAGATCGTGCGAATGAAGCGTTCAGCTCGTCCGTTCTGCTGTGACGTTCCCGGCATCGTCTTGTCATGCTCAATCCCGTATTCACGTAGCAAGGCTTGGAATGAATCAGACATGTACTCCCCCCTCGATCGGATCGAACACACTTCAACTTGTGCTCCGTCTGTGTCTCAGCCCAAGACTTGAACTGTTTGAACGCCTCCTCCTGATCTGACTTACGCTTGAGAGCGTATACTACAGCCAGTCCGGAGCAGTCGTCGACGAAGACACAGAAGTAGTTGTAACCACCGATCGACGTACCAAGAGGTCCCGCGACGTCCATATGAACGAGAGCGAGAACGACTGTGGCACGTTTCTCAGAAGGAGGGAAGGGTCGACGAGTCATCTTCCCTTTCGCACATCCTTCGCAGGGTTTGTCTGAGGGAGGACCAATGCCGTCCAAGCCAGTGGTCGCATCAGGCAGTCGCTTGACAGCTTCCTTGCCTGGATGTCCCCACCGCTGATGAACTAGGTCGTGTTCGAGTATGGAACGGGAGGCATCAAGAACGCCGGTGTCCTTCTTCCCTTGAATGTAAAGCGGGAAGAGGTACAAGTTGAGTCCGGAGATGTAAGAACCTTGCAGAACTTTACGTCCGCGGATCTCAACCGTCGAGCCAGAAGAAACTCGGCCCTTAGGCCTCGAGTTGTATATGCTCATATGTCCATCACCTTGGTAAATGAACGAATCACTGCGCTCAATCATCCCCGTGGAGAAGAGACGTTGATCTCCTGCTGCAGGAATGTAGCAGACGTTTTGAGAGTGACTTTGACTCGCTCTCCGTCCACTTCAGTGTAACCCACAACAGTACCTTCCCCGTAGCATGCGATCTCGCCGGCTTGGCCTTCCTGAGCAGTTCTGAAGTACTTAGGTTGCTCGTATGCTTCATAGTCGGCAAAGTCAGACTTGTTTCCGGTTACGTGCGATGAAGCACCGGAGTCCATGAGCCAGATCGTCTGAACGCGTCCCTCAGCAGCGTCAGCTGCGTTGTAGAAAGAAACAGAGAGCTCGTTCGCGATGTTCGCTACAGGTACAAGAGAGGAGATAGTATGCGCATGATTATGTCCGTTCGATGTCCCAGTTCCTTTACCAGCCTCGTTACCACCCTTGCCAGAGCCAGAGTCCTTGCCCTTCTTCTTGTACCGCGGACTCTTTCCGGGTACTTCTTATAGCAGTTAGAAGAGTCATGGTTATCCTTGCCGCAGTGGGTGCAAGGAGTGCGAGGTCTCTGCTTCGGCTTCGAGATCTTGTTCGCCTGGCCAAGCGACGTACCACGCAAGGAGTCCTCGAGCTTGAGCTTCGGCTTGACCAGCTCGAGCGTGAGATCTGCCTCCTTGGTAGTGTGAAGGATGGTAGAGATCGCAGGCCGGTACGAGTCAGGCATCTTCGAGAAGAGCCAGAAGACCTTGATGTGGTTGGCGAGGGTGTTTGCGCTGTTTGCCGTCATCTCATCAATGAGCCCAATGAAGGTCTGCACCTGGTCGACGATCGACTTGGTCTCGTCGAATCGAGGATAGTTATGAGATGTTCGAACCGGGAGAAGGAGTACCCGTTGTCCGACTTCTCATAGGTGGCCTTCAGGGCGTCCCAGATCTCCTTAGAGGTCGACTTCCCTTCGAAACACTTGGACACCTCAGCACTAGTCTTGTACATGAGGATACCTTGTGCCCGATTATCCGTCTCGTCCAAGCTGCAACTGCCTCAGCATTGCTGCCATCGGCTGCTGGAGTAGGACGCTTTTCACCACCGCTGACAATACCCCAGGCGTCGATCATCATCAGATAACCCTTCATCTGACGAGCCCACTCTTGTAGCCTTCCTGACCCCGGAGCTGGGGCAGGTTCTTCTCGAGACCGCCTTCCGACATTGCGAAGAGGTATGCAAAGTCAGTAGGCTCAGGTTGGTTGTCGAGGAGAGGTGGAAGCGGTTGAAGTGGTGGTACGACTGGAGGTGCAAGTGGAGGTGGAAGTGGTTGTGTTGCGACGGGAGGTGAAGGAAGTGGAGTAGGAGGAAGCGGTGTGTCTAGAGCTTCCTGAGGAGGTAGTAGAGGGACGGCGGTAGCGGAACAAGTAGAGACTGAGCAGGAGGGAGAAGTGGTGATGGAGGTTGATTGTCTTCTTCAGACGAATCGACTGAGGGAGTAGGAGGTCTACAGATCTGTCCTTCGGCTGGATCTATGAAATCGTTGTCTGGTTCACAGTTATCTGGACGAACGACCTCGCTGAACCTGTTAGGACACGGCTGTAGGTCACAGTCGCAGAAGATCCGTTCCTCTTCGATCCAAAAGACGTCTCTCTGATCTCTGGGGTCGTACTGATGGAAGAGATGTCTACAATTAGTTTCTCCTCCTTCCGAAGCCACAGTGTCGATGCGAAAGTTCAGGAAGCGCGATGATTTGAGCCACGTGCGATGGCAACGGTAGATATGAACACCTGTTGAGGTGAACCTCAAACACCAGCAAGTCGGTATGCCGATGCCAAGGGTAGAGTTGCCAACTGTGCCCAGAAGAAGACTAGTACGTATCGTATGAAAATGGTATCGTAAGGAGGGTCCAGACGGTTGTCCTCCGGTCCTAAGGTGCTAACCACCCCGGATACAACAGCTGGCGGATGCAAGTGCACGGCCCGGCTGAGGGATGCCTGAAGAATCCTGTACGCCTCGAGAGCGCCAAAGGATTTACACGAGTAGTACGACTAGCTATAAAGCACTCAGGGCTGCGTCACGAGCGCAGAAATGTCCCCCTGGTAGCAGTGTCGGCGGGCACAGTCAAGAGATAGGGAGTTAATGGAGGAATGCACGGGCAGGAGTCGTCGAAGGAATGGTGCGCGCAGAGTGACGACTAGCAACGGTCAGAGCGCAGGGCTCATAACCTGATGAAGTCTGAACCTGTGAAGGCTATGTCGCAACGACTAGCAGACGAGTGGACAACAAGTCCTCAGTCAGTTAGAGCAAAAGACTAATAGCATAGACACAAGTACCTAGCAGACGAGTGGACAACAAGCTACGAAGTACTTGTAAGTATAGAGCATAGAGCGCATAGGTAATCGAGTACTTACTCCTCAGTCAGTTAGAGCAAAAGACTGAGGAGACGAAGCCCAAATGTCCCTCCTTATATACTGTGCAGGAGTAGCATGAGTAAGCAACAGAAAGGAGAGCATGTGACGAGTCTGAGTCAGAGCGAGTAGAGATGACTCAGACGACGACAAATTGGAATGGTCACAAGGCAGTCCAGAGATATCTAGAAGAGTCCGGAGCGTTGTAGAACGCACTGGAACGTACTGGAATGTACTGGACAAAAGAGAAGCCAGGTAACCACATGGTTTCGTAGTGTATGCCTAAAAAGGAAAAGAAGAAGCATAGCCTTAGATCTATCGTAAGAGGCTGTGCCCATAGCGCCTAATGCGCGACTAATGTCCATAGTACATAGTAAGTTCAACACGAACATCGTCCGGGCTCTCCTGTGGTGTCCGCGCGCAGTACACTTAACACCTCTGTGATAATTACTTACCTGCATACTCTGCGCGGCGATATGGCCGGGCCTGCGTCATGCAGTAGCATAGATCTTCAAATATGTCTAAGCATTGGGCGATCCCGGGTGTCATCCGACGGGCCGAAACTCGTGATACTACAAGAGACACGGATGGCGAGTCTCAGAGGCCGCCTCGTTACCTCCTTGAACCGTGACGGGCGTACTTTCGAGTCCCTGGCACGATATTGATAATCACACGATAACAGGTAACTTTATTGCTGATGTAGGGTCCCATCGGACATCCGTGTGTCATACAAGTGGGGCGCAACGTTTGCCACGACGACGACGATACATCGTGCATGCATGGTAAGATCGATATCTCAGATTGACGCCCTAGTATGCGATTAACCATCAAGGCTAGTCCAGGCTCCAGAGTGCCCGCTCGGAGGTCCCCATTCACCTGGAGACCGGGTCAGCAAGCAGCACGTACTGCCGTCCAAATTCATTCTCCGGTCACTGAGCACGGGACCCCCTCGCTGTAACACAAGGGAAAGAGACAAATCAAGTGACGTCGCTTTCACTGTGACTCTTCTCTAGACCTGGAGCGGGAAGTGAGAGTGGGTATTCAACGAGCGGGTAATTCATCTATAGTGCCTCTACACAAGTCGATCAGGAGCCTGGCGGCTACATCTGTGCGTGGACATAAGTTATACCTTCCAGAGTTCGGTCAATCCAGTCAGCCACCGAACCGCATGTTACCAGATTGGGCGGATTCGAAAGATATTATATGGGCTGAATAGCCACTCGGCAACGGCGGAGATGATTCTTGATCCCCAACTGATGACCAAGATGTCGCTGTCTGGAGTGTTGAAATTCGACGATAAACGTTTGGCATAACCATGATGGTATCGGTTTCTTGTCTAAACGCCGCACAGTAACGTCGTTTCAAGGCAGTTCCTCCAGTATTCTCCCCAAGCGCTTGAACTGATGTGCTCGAGATAGTCGCGCCTTGTCCCCAAGCTGGCAAGTCCGACTCCGACGGCGAACCTTAACTGTGCGCAAGTGAGTGGCTGTCGTGAGTGGAATCATGAACAAGGGGAGACGCACCGTGCTGAAACCTTGATGATACGTGTCAATCGTGTTCATCAGACCACATTGCACGTTGCATGGACCACAGCGCAAGGAAGGGCTGGACTCCGAGTCGCCGATGATAGCGACGCCCATGGTCGCCGCGCGGCCGTATTACAGAACGAGAATGGTCGTGAAGTCAAGGGTTCGCAACTAAGCTGTATCGAGGAACATTCTCGTCACAATACGAGACTGGCCGTGCTCCCGATGTGGGGCTCGGCTTAACAGCGGTTGGGAGGTTAGGCCTCCAGGCAGCACATGCAGCGCGTATTGCGGGGAACCCAGAGTCCATCTGCCATTCGGACCACGATGTCAGAACCCAAAAGCTTCGTGGGGAATAGACGGCAACCGTGATGGGTGGTGGATTCTTGGTCAGCGCGTATGGCGGGCGATGCGCCAGCACATCGTTGGCAAGGCCGACGTTCGCGTCGGCCTGAGGGCGAAGGTTGACCATGCATCACCATCGAGCCCTCCTGCGCTGTGGTGGATACTGCGGTCTATCTCCTCCTGGGCCAGTGGCCTGATAGAAGGGAAGCCGACGCCACTAACTTCCGGGCGGAATAACGTAACAATTGATAGTACAGTGATAAATACATCTGGATAGACACAGCGTCAGCACAGATCACCTCGTCACCCGCAAAACAAATATTTTGCGAATGCGTACTGTGTGTGGTCCATGCTACAGCGACAGACTTGATTCACCCGATTCGTCAAGAGTCAGAGCAAATATTCGGGTAGAGCCTGTCAGTCGGGTCTTTGGGGATCCAGCCGCCTTCTAACCCCTTCTGATAGCTCCAGTCGTCGGCATTCTCAGCCTGTCGCCATGGATGTTTCGTGAGCACGAGTGCAGGAAGAAAGACAGTTTCGGGAAGGGCGAGACCCGACTCACCTTCCACGTCCAAAATATCCATCCTTGGACAGCTTCTCCGATAGCGATCTGAGACTCGAAGTACCTACGACCGCAAAGTGAGAGTCAGCTCGTAAGACCACGACTAGCAAGCAAAGAGACACGTACTTCCGCAGGAACGTCTTGTAGTCATCGCTGAAGCTTGACGAGTCGCCCGTGTAACCGTCGCAGCTGCCGAACGTCGGTTGTCCATCCTGCCAGGTGCCATCCCAGCGTGCCCCGACGCCGCGCCCGTTGAGCCACTTCGCGCAGTCCGTGATCGCATTTGACCACTCTCCGCTGACGGTGTACAGGTTCGACTTGGCGTAGGAGCGAAGGGTGCTCAGGACGGAACAAGAGTACTGCATAAGAAGCAGGGAAAGGTTAGTGACTCATGCTGTCGTCACTGTGATGAGCTCACATTGAGATGTTCGTCTTGTGACATCTCAAGCTGGTCATAGTTGAATATTTGATATTCATGCTGCGATTTCGGTCAGTGACGACGTCTGGATTATGCCCGCCCGAACGGCGCTTGTGAAACTTACGTAGTCCATGAGCACGCCCTGAGCGTCCGGGGATGTCAAGAAACCATCCCAACTCTACGCGAAGCTACCGTCAACCACAGCCGACAGTTGGACACAAGTCGCAGCTTACCGCGACGCCGAGGAACGCGTCTCCGATCATGACCTTCAAAGATGGCCCAGACACATTGCGGACGACATTGTACCCGTCTTGCCAGTAATCCGCAATGACAGCAGCTATATCAGCCTGATATCCGCCAGGCTCGTTCAGCAGCTCCAAGACGTCTATCATGCCACCGATTTGGTCCGCTATGAAGCGCACGATGTCCAAAGTACGGGCTACGTTGCTTCCCTGAGCCCAATTTGCCGACCCACGCTGACCGGAGTTGTCGTAGCCGTTCTGAGAGCCAGGTGCACCGTGGAGGTCGAGGATGACATGGATCCCATGCTTCTTGGCCCAGCCGAGGGCTTGGAGGAGGTATGGCCATGCGCCCGGGATGTAGGGGTCGACCGAGGTTGTGTAGTTCGTATCCGTTGACGTGATTGGGACGGACCAGTACCCTATCTGCATGCTAGAAAGACTAGTGAGCCAAGGACGTTGCTGCGTAGCAGGGAACAAGTCAGAGCAATCCTGCTGTTATCGCCATCGACTGATGTTTGCGGAGGCAGACACTGTTCGCTGCCATAGACCCCGTCCTTAAGTGGCAAGATTCAACCGGCTACGGGGCCGACCATCATCCGAGTGGTATCGGTGCGCACGGGTTGGCAGCACGACCGTTCAAGGCCACAGTTCATTGATGACGTACCGCACATGGTTAAGACCTGCCGCCTTTATGGCAGCAAAGTCGTCCTCCGTTATCCACGTCTCCCAGTGGTCCTGGAGGATGCTCAAGGCATGCTCCGAATCTTGTAGTTGCCCAAACGTGTATTCGTCTATGATATCCGAATTATTGGTATCCTCGAAGATACTTGGGGTAATCCAAGGCTGTCCACGGTTCCAGAAGTGAATACAGAGCTTCCAATATGGTGACGTACCTCCAGAACGAACCAGCCGCCGCTTCGGAGTCTTGGTATGAGGACAAATGTTCCGCACACAAGGACTATGCGATGTACTCACAGGTTTACACCGCGGATGATATCCTTCCCATAATTGAACGGTGCCAACGTGGCGGAAGCAGAGGCCGTAGATCCAGAGGACGTCGGGGTTGCTGACAGAGGTACCTGGGGGTCACCCTCGCCATTCCCGTTGAAGTTGGATTGCAGAACCAGACGGCATTGCTGCTTCGCGTGTCCGACGGATGCGAGAGTAAGCAGCAGTAGCAGCAGAGTCCGCAGCGAGCAGAGAGATAGAAGCAACATCATCTTCACGACATGGAGGACAAAGGTGAGAGCAGAAGAGTGCGTGCCAGGCAGCACGAGGCGTATGGACACCGTCGGGCCAAGGCTTCATGAACGCGCACGACAAGCGCGAGGTTCGTTCGCGCCACGGGCGCTGCTGGCCGCGAACCCGATCCGGTATGCGATCAGACTGACCAGGACTGACCAGACCGCAGCTCTTCTCCGTCCACGACCGTCGGCAGACGGACTTGATCACACATCTGCGACCGTATAAGTTCAGTCGTTCGAGACTCAGTCGCTGCGGGTGAATGACAAGATACGGATGGCAGTAAGTACGTCGTAAATATACTTAACATCGGCGGCCAACTCGTCGACAATATTGGATCTGAGCAGGCAACTACGTTCGTTTGCGACGAGCGGGGTGGTTTACCCACTGTATCGTACGCTCGAGTCGAATCCTTATTAGTGGCACGGCGTGCACCAGTCAATTCAAGGGTAGTGGATGAGGAAACTCCCCGGACGTGGTAAACTTTCGCTGATTTTGAGCCTAACGACTCGTCGGATAGCGGCCTGTCCAGTGGAGGCCGATCTAGCCAGCCGCGTCCCTTTCACCGAAGATCGTTTGTCTGCGAACGCACCTCGTGCAAGTGTTGATGGAGCAATTCGTAGTCTTGCCCCGCCGGACTGGAACAAATAACTCCCACTGCTGGTCTCAGGCCTCGGCAATGACTTCCACACATGCTCCGGACAATGGTTACGGGGACAACGTGGGTATACACACGTAGCATGAACAACTCGTCGCCTGACCCGAGCACGGTTGCTGCCCCGGACTTATGCGCCCACGGGAAGTCGCTGGATCAGCCCTCGCGCTCGAGTTCAAGGGGATGCCCATTCACATCCCATGTGAGCCTGCCAGCTCTCTTCTCTGTGCCTTTGAGTCTCAATTCTCTATCTGACAGCGTGCGCACGACGGAACTCAGGAACTCACCGAAGCGCGGGGAGAAGACAGCCTCGAGGCAGCTGCGATGCCCTTCAGGACGTCCAGGAATTGGCATGCTGTGTTTCAGGTTAGCATATGACCTCCTGCTTCACGTTAGCAACGCCCACTCAAAGCTTCGGAACCTCCGAGAATGGGTGTACGGCACTCTCCTTCGATCCTAGTTTCAAAATGTGTCGTTGGGCTGTCAGTAGAGAGTCTGCTGGCTTCTGTACTACGTAAAGTGGGTGCTGAAATGACAATAGCTTATCGGCACAGTCTCATCGCCTCAGGGTTCTAGCGGTACCCCCGTCTTCGTAGCGGACAGAGATCTGTCTGCTATGCTGATCCATTCGGTTCATCGTGAAGGAAGCATTTTCTTGCCTTCCTGTCCTGGTCACAAGGCGTGCTAGCCTCTGCGCCATCATCGAAGTTCCCGTCCCCACTTTGAATGACCCACCGCGTTCTGGAGGGAAGCCCAAGTCATTCGCTGCACCGCTAACAGACTGCGGACGCCCGATCAGTAGGTGTGAAGCCAATAGGCCTGTGAGTCGCTAATTTTCTAATCTCTACCAGTTCCCACTGCAGCATGTCCCGACCGATCATGTTGTCCATGTGGTCGCGTTATCAATGACAACCCAACGCTTCTTCCCCAACGTGAGGGCAGTGTAGAGGTCCACATGCAGTGCGGACTCTCAGCGGACCTAGTATGGCGCGGCATGAACTCTAGCGCATTGTGCACAAGTCCTTTTGTTGGAGCGTTGTCACGGCGAGTCCGCGGAGACAAAAGTGGTGCTGTGTCACTGAGCCCCTCAACCTGAAGGCCAATCTGGTAGTCATGGTTATAGTCGCACCAGGACTCGGCGCAAACCCCAAGAATGCGACGGTGCTTAGGGGTCATGATGTATGTACATAACAGCAGCAACCAACTCTTTCGTTGCCAATGGATGATACACATGTTCCGGCGCATGGTTGTACGAGTACAAGTAATCATGGGGAATATGGTGTTCTACTCTGAGCGGACATCTCTGGAGAAGAAACGGCTACAAGAGCGAGACCCGTCCGCTGCATAAAATTGAATGTCGTACACATAGCTAGAGTATTGCTGACGCAGCATGTCAGCACTACAGCAAAGCGTACTATAAGCATGTCGCACACCTGGCTGAAGGCGAACCCAATGACGGTGCCCGGGATCCAGATGTAGGTGCGCAACTGGACGCTGACGCGCTGACCCTAAACAAGACAACCGAGACGGTTGGAGTAAGCACCCCTCGACGCGTCGTCATGTCCAGTACATCACGAACCACAATCTGTGATCATCAGTCAGACGTCAGTTCTGTGGACGACGGTACTCATGAACGTACGAAGCTCGGAGTAGTCTGGAGGATGGAGTTGACGGGGACCTGGCTCTGGCCCACAGGGTTGCCCGTCTGCTGGGAATCGGTTCAGGGTATGCAGACAGAAAAGGAGCCGCTACTTACGGGGGTTGTGCTAGCATTGCTGGACGCAATGGGAGATGTGCCCTCAGACTTGTTGGCCCGGGTGGTAGACGTGCGCTTGGCAGAGGCAATAAGGCGGGTGCTGCGGGCCATAGTCGAAGTCGTAGCGGATGGAACGGCGCAGGGTTGAGGGAGAGGGAGGTTGAGTCGTGAACAAGGAGAGCGGTACCCGTATATATCCGCATATCGGCGTGGGTGATGTTCATGGGTCGTAACCCTCGTCACCCGTAACGGCGCTTGTGTTAAGAAGTTATCGGCGTATATTATCCATGATCTGACATCAATGGACAGGGTCCGCAGCCTGGGAGACTGACATCTTCATCCAACAGTGACAGAACCTTCTCAAGCGTCTTCCTTGAGCGGGGACAAGATGGGAAGACCTACCGTAGCGACCCCGGTAGACTTCTGCCGTTTCAAGTCCTCGTGTCCGCGGGCGAGGTGCTCAGCGCTCGAGAACTGTTCGCGGGTACTTCCTCCGCCCTCAAGCCCTACGTCCGAAGCCGAAGACTGGATGAGCAGGGCGTCTGGAGTTTGCCGGCGACTCGGATGCGACGTTCCGAGCTCATGCAGCGTATCCTGATGTTCAGCAGCCATACTTAATTTGAGGATAGACGTTGCTGCAATTCGCGGTCTCTGAGGGATGGATCTGTTTGCTCTGCAACGGACTGTAAGCATGTACTGTTATCTTCCAGCGCATGGGTCCGCCGCTTTCCCTGAGGCCGAGCCTGTGGACATGGCGGATGACGACTCACTTGATGGCAAGTCCGTATACACCTCAAGAGCCGCTGGAGGAGCGCTCACGCTACTCAACTCAGAAATCACGGATGGGAGCTTCTGTAGCATTTTGAGAGCAATTAGGACACTATCATGCAGAAGAAGTCGACAACACAGTACTTACTAACCTCCCAAGGCTGTTCGAACTGGAGATGCGCTTCTCGCAGCGGCACTGACTCCATGAGAATCCCGGAGACTCGTTGGCGAAGCAGCCAGGTAAGTGATCAGAAAGTCTAGTGAGTCTTCTCTGCCAGGTATTCACAAACAACAAAGAGCCTGGACTCGGAGAAGTCGTGGCGAGCTTAAGCGAGCTAAATTGGCCGGTGATGTCACAGCAATATGTCACAGCTGTGTTGACGCAACTCCGAAGTGCTTCTGAAGCGCGCGCACATCTTGGTTCAGACCACCACCTCTGTCGAGCGGACGACTGCCTCTCGCCCAGACCGAGCACTGCCGCACTTGAGCTTACTCACAGCGTCACCTCCTCAGAGCGTCGCTTGCTCGTAACGTCCGCGATGCCAAATCAGCTCCCGGTCCCTTTCAAGAAAACATACGTAGTACCGCTTCGCGAGGCGGTGCGAGAGTACATTCTGACGCACTACACGGATACCCACCCGGACGCGTACAGATGGGACATCGGCCAGTGGGAGAAACTTCGCGCTGAAGTTGTAAGCATCACGGTCCACATCGATCGTGTCAATGCATTGATCAGGTATGATGGCCACACTGCAGCTTCTGTAGTGCTGCGAGCAACTCATGTTCTGAAGCTATCATGCGCAGCTCGTTTTTATTCTGACAAAACTGCCACCTGACGTGAGTGGCACTGTGGCCTTTGTTTTTGCATATCTGTGCGACGCTGACGCACTTCAATGCAGATCGGGCTCGAGATCCCATACGCACCAGTATTCAACAGCTCTGCTTTACCCGAAACATACAATAATCTGGTATACGAACGCGCCGGTGTACTTTTCAACCTTTCCGCACTTTATTCTCAGCTGGGCGCTGCTGAGGATCGAACGACGCCGCATGGGTTGAAGCAAGCCATCAAGTTCTATCAGGTGGACCGTCTTCTTGCGGTTTTGATCTTCGAGACTAATTCCGCCGTTAGAATGCAGCTGGCACTTTCAACTATCTGTCGGCTACCGCTGTGCCGCAGCTGCGGGGATCGCTGCCGCCGGATGATGCGCCGCTCGAGCTGACAGAGCCCTTTGTCAGGGGCTTAGAGTTCTTGATGCTCGCGCAAGCGCAGGAATGTGTGTGGCAGCGAGCCGTGATGGGTACGCGTCTCCTCGTCTTCCTCTGCTTCTATCAACTGAGACATTGTCAGATAATTACAAGAATGGACTGATTGCGAAGCTCGCAGCCAAAGTACGGATGGAAGAAAGTTTGATTGAATAGTCGACTGATCCCTGGCGCTCTAGGTATCCTCGTTCTATGGCTCCGCTCTCACTCACATCAAGGATGCTTCGATCAGGCACATATTTCCTTCCGTGAGTGCGCCTGCTACATACCCGGAATATTGCTCACAATCAATGTGTAGTCGTGGGTGGCACAGATGGAAACCAAGTCGCTACATTTCCAGGCCGCCGCACAGTACCGAAAGAGTCTCGAGGACCTCGAGGCACACAAGTACGTATTGAGCACACCCTGGTTCGGCTGTACTGATAACGTGCGTATAACAGGTACGGCTACGAGATCTCACGGCTCACGGAAGCCCAAGCCCTCGCGAAGAAGGGTTATGAGACCGCTAGACGAGGAGGCGCAACGGTCCCCGTGCAGCAAGATATCAAGGTGATCATCTTTTAATTCCGATCTTCTGTCCGATCAGACCAGTCAATATTAACCTTGTCATCCCACAGTCACTCCTCGACATCGTTCAGAAGAATATCGCCCGTGCTGAACGCGATAACGATCTCATCTATCATCAAGACGTACCGCCGGCATCCGCTCTTCCGGCGATTGCGGAAGTGGCGATGGCGCAACCCATCGTCGACCCAGGACTGCAGGATCCGAAGGCAGTCGTCGGCAACGATGCCGTTATATTCGGGGAGCTCCTCGGATGGGGCGCACGCCTTGCTATCGGTACCTTTATTTCGCTGGTGCTCATGTATGCCGAGCTAAATTACCTCACAGACATTTACACCGACAGGAAGCAGAATTGGATCAAGGATGAAGTGATGGATCGCGTTCGACATTTGGATAATAATATCGCGAGGTATGCCACCTTCCCGTCAAACCGTAGGTGGGGCTCTGAATCGATTTGCTGCCTCGCCCTTGCCATGTCAGCACTCTGGAGAGACTCAACCTTCCAGCTGCACTGGACGCCCTGGATCGACCAATCGGCCTGCCTCCAAGTTTAGTGAAGAAGGCCGAAGAAGTGCGGCTCGAAAGCGGCCCTGAGCGAGTCGAGACGTCCATACGTGACGTACAGACACTGGCGAAGCATGTTACTGCGCTCCTCGACGAGGTCAGATTCTCCGCTGTCATGGATGCAATATCGCCTTCTGGAGCTCACTGTGCCCCACAGGCAATGGACATCCTCGATCAGGAGGCGGATGAAGATGAAGCATTCCGTGGGAGCCACTCCGGTGCAGCACGCCTCCCGTCCCACGAGGCCAACAAAGAGTTGATCGAGAAGGCGGAGAAATACCGCGCCATCCTTCAACAGGCCGGAGATAGCGATGAGCTCGTCCGGCAGAAGTGGGAGGAGTGGGAGGACAATATCAGCCAGCTCACCTGGTCGGAGGTCAGTATTTTCACGGGCGTGTCTCTGCGTGGTCGCTGACAAATGATTTATCTGGATAGGCTGACCTAGAGGCGTCCATACCGTCTTCTACGGTACCTCAAAGTCACCGAACAGCGTCCGCGGGCGGTGATCTCACCAGGATGCATGCGCGTGCTCTTCGTGTTCTCCTAGAGAAGCTGGACGATATGGCGAAGTCTAGGGCCGACTTGGTCGCCAGAGTGAAACGCTTAGCGGCTTCCGATGACATAACACCTCGCATCCTGAAAGCCGCATCGGGTATGGAGCAGTGGGTGAACGTGCAGCCGGCGATGTTCGAAGACATCCTCGACGAAGAGCTGTCTAAGTTTGACAAATTCCGCGCGCAGCTCGAGGAAGACGCACGCAAACAAGAGGACATCCTGAAGGCGGTGCAGGTTCGTGCTTCTAGCCTTGTGAGGATGCTGTTTTTCACAGAGTCAATGACCACTTCCGATGGCACAGGAGCGCCACTCGGCATTTGTGCAATCGCGGCAGGAAGACGCAGTCGTCAAGGCGCGCGAACGTGCCCTGCAGTCCCTTGATCTTGCCTATCACAAGTACAAGGAGGTTGTTCGGAACCTAGAGGAAGGGCTGAAGGTACGCCTTCTATCTCCGAAGTTAATTGGGCACATTTTGACAAGGCACATCACGCAGTTCTACAATGACTTTGCTGTGATTCTCTCGCAGTTCAGGGACGCGTGCAAGGAATGGGTAAATCAGCGGAGGAACGAAATCAGGTTCGTTCGCACTAGCTCTCTGGCTCGTCTCCCCACGCATGACAGCATGGCTCACGCACTTGACCTTCGAAATGCACAGCACATTGACACGTGCTATGGAAGAGCTTACTATCTCCCAGCCCGCATCAGCCACTCCGCCCCGCGCAGCTACTCCCGAGACACCGCCTGCAGAAGCAATGCAGTCCGAGCAACCTCCTGCCAGAGCACCGCCGCGGCGATTTCCAGGCCATCGGGTGCGTACTCCGCGCACCGCCTTGCCTCCTCCAGACTCGAACGAGTGGGAAACCATGGAGCTGCCAATGCCGTCCCCACGGAGGGGGTGACGAACCGCGTACACTGCAGACGCATGCGCGTTGATTGCTGACATCGAGGCGAACCTTCCCGGTGGGCGCCCCGTAACCGCTCTTGTACTATGATCCAGTCTTGTGCTTTGCCATTATGAAGGAAATGCGTCATCGTCTATTGTGGTTGGGAGTATGCATTCATTCAGGGCAAACTCGGTCGTCGTGAGATGTTGCCACTTCAATCCGTTGATATCGCGCCCTGGACGTCTGTCCGGATGTTTCCGAGTTTGCTGGATATTTGCAAAGTATACTCGCCAGTCGGCGGAGGCTTCACAGTGGGCGGGCGATGAAGCCTTGAAGCGGTAGTGCATCTCAGGCTGCGACGCCTTGAGACCTTTGATTTGTTTGCGGGTTGTACCATACCAAGACTTGAAGGCTCCCTCTACACGACTATGCACCCATGCTGAATACGGTCGGGTGTATCTCGCGAGAGTAGACTCGTATGTCCCGGTGTATCAATACGGGCGCCATCTGGGCAGTGCCGGCGCGCGAACCACGTAACCAGTTGACGCGCACCGCCTCAATCCTAGTACAGTACTGTGGCTGTGATCGATCCAAGCTTGTATAAGAACCTCCACCAGAGCAATACCACAGTCCACCCCTCAGATCACAGAGTACACAACAACATCCCTCCTCAAGTCCATCATCACCCCCGCGAGGAGCATATCAGCTATGGGTCACAACCGCCGCCGTAGTAACTCTTCGTCTTCGTCTTCTTCGTCCTCCTCTTCCGGTAGCGAGAAGAAGTGGAAGAAGGACAAGAAAGATAAGAAGGACAAGAAGGACAAGAAGGACAAGGAGGGTGCCGCGCACGGCGTTCCCTCTGCCTCGCATGGCATCCCATTTGCACAACAGCCTATCCATGGTGGGATCGGACACATGCCCATCCCTCCTATCCTCGGTGGACACCCCATCTCCCGCGGTCCCTCTCCCGCTCCTCCAGGGTACACTCAGCCTCCTCCCTCCGGCTTCCGTGTGCCTCTGAGCAACACCACGCCCTTCCCGGCCCAACAGGCGGGTCCGCCTGCCTCATACGATGCCGATGGACGCACTCCCGTCTACCTCGGCAGCGTGATCTTCGAGCGCTCCGTCCATCCGTGCAAGATCGTGCCGTCTTTCAACCCTCCGCCCCGTGTGGCGTATGGTGGACGTGAGCTTGAGCACCAGGGACGGTACGATCTCCTCCCGTTCGATCCAAACACCATGGAGTGGGTCCCTACGTCGCGCGGCCAAGTCCCTCCCGGTCGCCGCCCGGTTGAGGGCGGATACGAGGAGGATGGCTCGAAGCTCTACCATGCCATCGCTAACGTCAACGGCGTGAAGGTCCCCGGCAAGGCTGGTGCTCATCTGGTAAGTCATCTATGCCGACTTATGAGGTGCATCGATCTCATGAGTATCTGCACAGCGTGGTGCCAGCGTGCCATTTGGCGGCCAGGAGCATTCCGTCGAGCACTACGAGCTGTTGTAAGTTTCACAACCCATCTGAGCAGGAGAACTTCTTGCTGATATTCGCATCCAGGTGCTGGCGCTACTGATCAATGACTCCGTAACCAAGGCGCGCCAACAACCTGTGGCTCGGACTCATGCTTTCAACTGTGTCCTCTGTGATCTTTTGTACTACTACTAGAACAACGTGCATCGTATTGCTACATCAGGTATCCTCTACATAAGCTCCAGCCGATTGTATTGCGGCTCCATACATGCTGGACAAGGGAGTGTTCGGCGTGGCAAAGCCACCGCTGACGAAATAGGACCATTCACACAGCGTTTCCGGTCCAAACAGACTCGCCGCGAGGTGTTGCACAAGCGGCACATGCGAGATGGGCTGGTTCGTTTTGCCTGAGAAGTTGTGCGATCAGGACAAACGCTGAAGAAAGACTGAATGTGGCTTACAAAGTGCACACCGCACAGCTCCAGGGAGTCTCCGACGTCGTGGGCCTGTCTTCGACTCGAGGCGAAGCCCGTACGAGACCGCTGTGATTTGAGGGTGCACCGCCCAGCCGCTTACCCGGGCCTGTCATACCTAATGATTCCCTCGTCCTGCCCTTGATTTCGTCCTGTACGAGGTTTCCGTACGGTAACTTCTGTTGTTTCTTCGCGGACGAGGTCTCAGAGCTATGCCTCCCCGCATCGCTGGCAGCAACCGACCGTTCCTCCCGCTGCTTTGATGTCAATAAGGGCACGGTAGATGAGCTTGCGGCGGTGCCTCCTCGTGGGAGCAGCTGCGTATCACAGCCTTGAGGACCCTGTTCTTCGTCAGAGGACAGTTCTATCGTCCCCAGGTCCGGGAGTGTACGCGTCAGATGCTTCCGAGTTGGATTTGACGAGGTGGAACCCCCCGGCGGCGAAGCAGCTCCAGACGAAGAGGCAACGGGAGGGAAAATGAAATCAGAAGAGTAGTCGCGCTGCCACGCCTTCAAACCGTCGAGTTCTGTCTTGTCTGCGGAATCGAGCACGGCATGACGGCGGTCCTGGTCTGTCTCAGGAACATCTTCGTAATCCGAGTCTTGCTCGTCGTCGTCGGACTCGTCCTTGGATACAGTACTTGCGTTACCGGCTGAGAAGTATGGTCAGACAGGCACGCGTGTTGGTCTCGCGATGAACCCCTTCCACGCACCTTTGGCCTGAAGCGCCAACAAGCGTCGTTCTGCAGCAAGTGCGCGTTCCTCTCTAGCTCTCTTGCTGGACGTTGATAATCAATCAGCGACTTTACGATACCGTTTGAACACCATGCTGACCTGCCAGCCTTCTTCCGGAAGCCTGTACCAGCTTTCTTCTGCTCTTCGTCTTCCACATCCTCGTTTAAGGCTTTACCAGCGCCTTGAAACAATCCTTTCGCGGTGACGCGAGACCCAGCTTTGCGCTTCTTAGCAGTCTGAGCGCCGGTATGGTTCGATGGACCAGCTTGGCTCCGAGTCTTGCGTCGTCTCACGGCAGTTGGACGGGTGCGAGATTGCGCCCCGCCACACTGAGGCCGATGTCAAACGACCATGAACGGCCCATGCATAAAGGGTATCACGCACCATATACTCTGGTAAGTCGCCGGCTTCCAATCCTTGGCCGCTCATACGCGCGGAATCCGCAAGACGAGTGCCCGACGACCAATATCCTACGTGACGGCGATCAGTGAAAGGTTCAACAGAGACATTGAGCGTACTTCACCATCTCCGTAATAACCTTTACTTTGAAGGTCCCTCACGTCGTTCCGGAGTTTCGTCCACAATGCCTGGAATGCCGGACCGTGATTCATGTGCTACTTGGCAGGGGAGTTGAGATACGCAGCGGAGCAGTGTGCGCGCGGGCTCTCACCTTGATGTGAGCTAGCTGGCGCGACTTGGATGTAAGCTTCGGAGGTTATATAGCATGACATCGGCATACGCACCTCGTGGCAGAGAGTACTCAACAACCAAGACATGGGCAAGAAGTTTCCCCCCGCCCCGCGCAAGACCAGCTCTGAAAGCGTACATGTCAGAAACACGTTGCCTAGGCATCGTAGTAACGCTATCAGAGGATGAACTCTTACCTATGGTCTCGCCATTGTTCCAATTGCGCCCGGCGAAGACTTGGTTATGCTCGTACTGCCCTCGCCGTGTCTCTAGGCTGCTCCATCACACAAGGTTCGCGGCTTACCACTCACCTCTTCAAAGCTGTTCACCGTGAAGCCCTGCGCTTTCATAATAGGGCGAACTTGCGCGGCCAATGCACGGAGGAGCTGTCTCGCCTCTTCCTCCGCCGCTGGATCCGCCATTCTCAACGGCGTAATGAAGTTGATGTGGGGGTTGGGATTCGTTTCGCGCTCGTTGAGCCTGACATGAACCATCCTGGAGTGTGAGACGCGGCGGGTATATGCAGGTTATTGCGCCGGCCGCAGTTGTGGAGGTAGAGTGGTAAGACCGCGACGCGCCTCGGTCGCGTCGCGCGCGCGCGCCTCTGAATCAGGCAGTCTCAGATTGGCAGGCCAAGATCTCGACCCATTCGCTCTTTCTCCTCGCACGTTCGCCACACTATCTGACGATATCACCCAGTCAAAACCTACCTTGACTACCCAGAAGACCCCTTGGGTCTCCTAGACGTCTACCCTCACCATGTCGAACGGCAAGAAGATGAAGGTCGCGGTCCTGACGTCGGGAGGAGACAGTGCGGGAATGAATGCAGTGGTGCGCGCGGTCGTGAAGACAGCGATTATCAAGTAAGTCCGTATCACGCTGGGGTGCTTGACTGGGGGATGCTCATGTACGGGTGCTCGCAGAGGGTGCGAGACGTGGATCGTCCGTGAGGGGTACGAGGGGCTCGTGCGCGGCAACTCCGAAGGCCATCGCCACACCAGCAGCGTCGCAGAAAAGGGCCCCACAAGCCCTCGCGTGAAGGGGACAGAGTCGCAGGAAACAGAAGGCTTTGTCCATAACCTCCGGTTCGGCGATGGAGAGCTCCTCAAGGACGGGACGGGCGACCATCCCGGCGGCAGGACCCTGAAGGGCCGGTATATCGTTCGCGTCGGCTGGGACGATGTGCGCGGGTGGTTCTCTGAAGTGAGCCTCTTCTCCTGGCTCCCAACGCGACTTGGTTGACTGAAGACAGGGCGGTTTGTAGGGTGGCACGCTGATTGGTACCGCACGCTCTGTCGCGTTCCGCACTCGCGAAGGCCGTCTCACCGGCGCACACAACATGATCAAGGAGGGCATCGACGCGCTCGTTGTCTGCGGCGGAGACGGGTCGCTCACAGGCGCAGACGTCTTCCGCGCAGAATGGCCCGGGCTTGTGAACGAGCTCCATAACGAGGGGAAGATCACCGACGAGCAGGCGACCAAGCACGCACACCTCAAGATCGTTGGACTCGTCGGCTCCATTGACAACGACATGTCTATGACGGACCTCACCATCGGCGCGCCGACTGCGCTGCACCGGATCTGCGAGTCCATTGACAACATCAATTCCACGGCGTACTCGCACTCGCGGGCGTTCGTGCTCGAGGTCATGGGCCGGCACTGTGGATGGCTTGCGCTCATGGCAGCGGTCAGGTACGGGAACGGCAATGCAGTCATAGTGGTCGCAGCTCACAGGTATATGCCAGCTGTGGCGCAGACTTCGTTTTCATCCCCGAGAACCCTCCGGATGCGGACAAGTGGGCGGATGAGATGTGTACGATGATACAAAGTGTACGTTGCATCCCAGGGCCACCCACTCTAGGTATTGACCCTCGTGCAGCATCGTGACATAGGCAAGCGCAAGACGATTGTCATTGTCGCGGAGGGAGCACTGGATTCGAAGTTGCAGCCGATCCGAGCAGAGCAGGTCAAGGACATCCTCTCGGAACGTCTTGGCTTGGACACTCGTGTCACTACCCTGGGCCACACTCAACGTGGTGGCAGGCCTTGCGCATTTGACCGAATCTTGGTGCGTTTTTGGTGACTTATGAGAAAGGGTCGCGACTGAAGTCCCTGCACTCATGACAGCCCACATTGCAAGGTATCGAAGCTGTCGAGGCGCTGTTGGATGCAACTCCAGACACGCCGTCATACATGATCGGAGTCCGGGAGAACAAGATCACCCGTGTGCCCTTGATGGAGGCGGTCAAGATGGTACGTCTGCACTATCGCGATCCATGTCCGGCGATCTGACCACGGCATCTGGTTCTGGGAAATGTGGCAGACCCGGGAGGTTGCACAGGCGATTTCGGAGAAGGACTTCGAGAAGGCGATGTCTCTGCGCGACCCGGAGTTCCGGGAGAGTCTGCAGGGCTTCTTCGCGACCTCCAGGCTCGAAAACGAGCCCAGGCTTCCGCATCACCTCGTGAGTTCTGCGAGCGGACGTAGTTGCAGTTCAAGCTAATCCCGTGCTTCAGCGGATGCGCGTCGCAATCATGCAGTGAGTTTTGAGGTGACATCATCTCTTCGTCCAACTAACGAGAGTCTCAAGCATCGGTGCTCCTGCGGGTGGTATGAATGCTGCAACGCGGGCGATAGTACGGTACTGCATCCGCCAAGGGCACAAGCCATTCGCCATCCACAACGGCTTCGTGGGTTTGCTCGATGACAATGTGCACCAGCTCTCCTGGCTAGGCGTCGACAACTGGACGACGCGCGGCGGGTCCGAGCTCGGCACAAACCGCAAGTTGCCCGACGTCGACCTCGGCGCGGTCGCGGCCAAGTTCCAGCAGTATAATTACCACGCGTTGATCATGATTGGTGGCTTCGAGGCGTTCAGCTCGCTGCAGATCCTGGAGCAAGGAAGGAAGCACTACCCAGCGTTCAATATCCCGATGGTGCACTTGCCCGCGACGATCTCGAACAATGTCCCGATGACGGAGTTCAGTCTGGGCAGCGACACAAGTCTCAATGCTCTCGTCGATGCATGCGATGCGATCAAGCAGAGTGCGTCTGCCAGCCGCAATCGGGTCTTTGTCGTGGAGACGCAAGGTGGCAAGTGTGGATACATCGCCACTATGGGTGCCCTAGCTGTGCGTTGGCCTCGGCGGAAAATCCTTCATGATGCTGACAGGTCGGTTTTACAGACTGGCGCTTGCATCGTGTACACACCAGAGCGCGGCATTGACCTCGACATGCTCCGGAACGACGTCAAGTTCCTCAAGCGGAGATACGCATTAGACGCGAAGGGGAAGAATGAAGGTCGACTGGTTATCAGGTGACTACTCTGCCAGACAGTGTCCCGGTTGTCGCTAATATGTCTCAGGAACGAGGTCTCGTCCGATGTGTACACGACGGAGGTGATAACGAAGATGTTCAAGGAGGAAGGTGGGGCGCTCTTCGACTCTCGCTCCGCCTCCCTCGGGCACACGCTGCAGGGTGGTATACCGTCGCCGACGGACCGCACGCGTGCAGTGCGGCTCTCGCTCAAGTGCATGAACTTCGTCGAGAAGCACCACGAGCAGCTGCTCAAGCAGCAGTCCCGGTCGAAGCAGGCGCCGCCCGAGAGCGCTGCGATCATCACGGTCCAGGGCACGTCCGTGGAGTGGGTGCCCGTGCAGGACATGGTCGAGCACGCGGACATGAAGAACCGGAGAGGCAAGAAGGCGTGGTGGGAGGGCCACCGGGAGCTCGTGGAGGCACTGGTGGGGCGCCCGCAGATCCTGGCGAAAGGGAAGACGGATGTCCCTGCGCCTGAGCGTGCATAGGAGCAGAATCATAGACACAATAGACTGTAACAATTACTGTAGCGTGCGGGCTGTAAATGCGAGGTTGTTTCCCTGGGCGGGAGTCGAAGGGCCGGGAGAAGCCGAGCGGAGAATGAATTGGCGTTCGCAGGGGGCGTGGGGAAGGGAGCGTGTTTGCGTCTTGCCACAACGCGGTCTGCGAGATCGCGCCTCGGACTCGCTCCTTCGCTTGGCTTCCTCCTCGCGCTCGTCCTTCGCGATGCCCGCTGCTGCTAAACATTTTGCGGTCCCCAAGCCGGGAATCCCGCGCCCGCCGCTGCCCACAGATGTCAACCCGCACATCAGAGCCAGTCCGTCTCTTCTTAATCTCGACCCCGCGCTCCGAGAACTGACCATCTTCGACAGTGGACACGACCAAACCGCCGCCAGTCAAGTTCCAGGAGATCATCAGGGATGGTGTATCGACCGTCGTACGTTTATCGCGCTCCTTCTTGCGCGCATGCCTGACGAGACGATCCAGGTCGGACGCGTCAAAATCCCCACTGTGCGTACCCTAGCCCTTTGTCGCGTCTGTCGCGCGTCGTTGACGTCAGACTAACCCACCTACAGCCTGGAGGTGGCCACGCTTTCATCCTTCGCAGACTGGATACTGGCGCAATATCCGTAACCACCATGTTCCGCGCCGCATTCCCTACCGCGAGCGAGGAGGCGGAGAAGAACGAGGTGAACTGGATCAAGCTCAGCTTCGACACTTCGGGTGCAAACAAGTCGGGAAAGGCACGATTCGCCGGCCACTGGGTCACCCCTGATGTCGCGCTCTATCTTGCTGAAGGCTACCACCTCGGCTTCATAATCCCCAACCTTGCGAATGCTGTCCCCGATCCCAACACCACCTTCCGCCGCTCGAAGAACAACCAACAGCCCACCCCTACTGCCTCCCCCGCAGCCGAGCCCGGCCCCGCACCTGCCAAGCGTCGCCGCGAAGCTTCCCCCGCAGCCCCTGTTGCGGTGGCCGTACCTCCACCAGCTCCGGCGGAGACACCCGTCTCACCACCTCCATCTCGCAAAGCCACTTCACCCACACCTCGCAGGTCTGCCCGCTTGCGCAGCCCGCCGGCAGCGTCGCTGCCGACTCAGCCTCTCGTTGCGCCCTCGGCCACACCCAAGACGCCCCGCTCCCGACGTGCTGCCCGTGAGGAGCTGCCCACCCCTGCTGGATCAGACGAGACGGCGGTGGACGACGATGCTGAGGCGGCAAAGGTCGCTGAGCCGAAGATGCATGAAGATATACAAGAACAGAAGGAGTTGATTGCAAAGCTCAAGGCGGATCGTGCTGCAGCCAAGACTCGTGCAGACGTGGCCAAATCAGTGTCCATCGAGACTGAGGCGACGCTGGTGGAGACTGATGAGGCTGCCGGAAACAAGCGTACCCGGGAGGAAGACAAGCCGGAGTACACCTTCAACTTCAAGAAGTCCGGAGAGGAGGAGGTTGGGGAGCGTGCGATCGTCACGAACAAGAGGGTGCGCCTGCTCTCACAACTTCCACCTGAGCGCAAGTCCCTGGCTTGGGGTGCTTTGGCGTTTGCTGCAGGTCTTGGCGCTGTGTAAGTGCTTCCCACTGTGGCGCGGCGAGCAAGTTGACTGACTAGACGCAAACACTTAGGACCTTCTTGCCCAACCTGCAAGGCATACTCTTCTGATCATATCGGAATCCTGGAGGCTTCCAATATGATCAGAGGTGTTGTTGACTGCTGTGGCGTCTCAGTTTTCTTCTTATTTTCTCCGCCCGTACGATAGCATATAGGTGCATCACCTTGGACGACTGGTCAAACACCTGCCAGTGGACATGCGGCTGTACCTCCTCTTCCAACCATCCTTACTCCCTCCACACACTCCGCCTGTTCTTGCCTCGGCTTTCTGCCCCTGCTGCCCGCGACACATTGTTACAATATCTCCCGTATTCTCCCCCCTCGAGTTGTCTTGACGTCGTCTCGGATTGCTTTGCCTTATATCGCTATATCCTCCCCCGTCGCCGTCGCCGTCTCTCTCTCTATCTCTATATTTGCCCTGTGTGTTACATATGTAGTTTGTCTCTCATGAATCGTCCTTAATCCTCCACGCACCGCTTGGTCAACCCGGCCCGAACGCGATAGGATGGTCAGGCCCAGCTTTGAGAACCATGGCCTTCCATTGGGTGGTACGGCATCAGGAACCCTCCTCCGGACCCGACAGCAAGGTGGCAGGCGAGAAGATGAGGCCAAACCTAGGTACGGGCTCCCGACGAAGACTCGGTACCGAGTCAGCGTCTCTCATCGGCGGCCAGAAGCACGGAGAGAAGGGTACGTCATGTCTGCGCTCATGGAAACTTGCCATTAATTTGCTGATAACGCCGCGATAGGATTGGCAGAAAGTGTCCTATTCACGTCTGCAGCCATTGCAGCGAAAGTCAGATGCTGAGCGTACGAGTCGAACAGATGACTTGCGGTGCGACGAGCGTGTGGAACTGCCCGACGTCTCGGTACCGCATACCACAGGCGGCCCTGTGCTTCTCGCCCGTAGAGTCGGTGTGAGTGCGTCAGGCATCTCGCGTTACCGAATGTGCTGATATTGCGTCGAATCGGAGAGCAGGTTCACGACACGTAAAGCCTCGGACGCGTCGCCGAATCGCCTGTACGGTTCCGTCTGGCAGGATGTCTCTTTCAGGCTGTGGGCTGGCACCCCTGAGGTGCATGAGAAGTGGTTATTCTCGCTGGATGCAACTCGCCCTTGGCTGCCCAGCAGGTACCGGACAAGTACGCTAGGTGTGCGCTCGGCTGTTCGGCGCACAGTATTGCGTGCAAAGCGCGTCTTGTCGCCCGCTCCCTATAGCTAATTTGGACACGACGTCGGAGCGGTTGCCATGCACCCTTCTTCGTCTCCCACTCCGCGCTGTTGCTGCAAGATGTTCCATCATGATCACCTACAACTCGCGAGAGTTCGAAGAGCGCGCTCCCGAGGACATGCCCGCATGCCGCAACTCGCCTTCCCCAGGCACGCCAAGATTACCTCCTTCTAGCGTGGGTCCGTCCTGTTTCCCCTACTCGACAGATTCAGTGTCTGTGGAAGCATTCCCTCTACGGCCCACCATGTTCACTGCGGAGTTTCTACCCGCTAGGCGCGCTATATGTCGTCTGCTTCCTCTTCCCACAGATCGAATAATAGGAGACTTTTGCATTACGTGGGACGCGCTCGGCTTGGACATGCACATCGGCGCGTCCCAGCGACGTCCACGTTCCGTGTCCGTGGGCGTGGGTGTAGGCCTGCAACGAGGGATGGATATATCTCGTGCGCGGAGGAGGGACCCTCTCGGTACGCTCTCGGTCCCTCTGTCCTCGTCTCTTCGTCTCTCTGATCGCCCGCCAGGTTGTCCCGGTTCCGGATTCTGTGTAGCGACTCGTTGGTGGCGGTTAGCCACATTGCTTCGGACTGGACCCACAGGCCACCCATATGGGGCGCCATTATGACGATAACCTCGGTACGAGTCCCTTCGATTCATCCGATGTTCGACCTGTCTGAATGTGCTTCACGCAGGTGCCCTCCTCATCGGGCAGATGATCTCCACCTTGTCAGTCTGTTTGCGAGCTCAATACATCGGCAGGACCTGACTGAGTAGCAACGAACACCGCAGTCTTTATGGGATCAGTACATTGCAGGTATGCAGTATGCCATTTTCCCCATATAGGGTACGGCGCTGTTATGCTAAAATCCGGCGGTGCATCTTGTAGACCTATGTGTACCTGATGACGTTCCCGCGAGATCGTCCCGAGCTCAAGCTATGGGTGAGCTTCCAGGCTGGCAGGAGCCGATGGAATGCACTCACGGACTCATCTGTGATTGCGACTGCTAGGTCATGCTTGTATGGTAGGGGTGGTTATCTCTCGCGCCCTTCCGCAATCACTGACGGACGACGCTTCAGGGGCCTCGATTCTGTAAATGTGATCCTTGGTGAGCGCTGCCCCGCGTTGGTGGGAACGGAAGAATGCAGAAGCTAACGGCGCCCGCCCTCCAGTTTGCCATGGGCTATATTACTGGGGGGTTCGTACATCAGGCTCCGCTCACCTCATCGCCCGCTGAACAATTCTCCGCCTGTAGTGGGGTATGGTCGTTCAAAAGACTGACCCGGCCACGGCCACTGCGCATGAGACCTTGGCTAAGCAGTGAGTTGGCGGCTCGTGGCCTTTCCGGATCCGCTGTCACTGAACATCTCCGCTACACGGGTCTAGATCTTTTTACGTGAGCCCGACCCTCTGCCTCTGTGGAGTGTTGGATACTGACTCACAATTGCAGGTCTCTGCGGTTCTCAATGTAACGTACAGGGCTCCTGTCTCGAATGTTGATGCTGACCGACACCTGCCACTGGACAGCTTGTCGTCGCGTCTGTGGTTCAAAGGTGAGTTCATCGTAGCAGTCTCAACATTCTCTGACCGAGATGTTTAGTTTTTTCATTATACGCATCTATAAATGTGAGTCTGCTGCACACTAACCAAAGGGCTCCGCAATGTAATATCGTACAACGACGTCTCAGTATGCCAAACGCGCCTCGCGAGATACACACTGCCTTCGATCATGGTGAGACTTCGGGCAGCGTCGGACACAATTCGCCTTCGCTAATGACCTCTAGTCGGTGCTTGTTCTGGCTCATTTGAGTCTCGGTGCTGGTACGTGCATAGGTCTGCCTCATGTCCTGAGACAAGGACCTCACCGTGACCACTCACAGAGGCCGTCGTTAAGGTCATCTCCACGTTCAAGAGGTCAGCCGTACATCCTTGGAGCATGGATAGACGACTGATCCAGCTGTGAAGTACCTCGCTCGATTCCCTGTCGTCCTTGGCAGTGAGTGGTCCTGTGCCAGTCGTATGCTACGTCCGCTGACCTCCAGTAGTACTCTGCGGCGTTGCCGTATACTCTCCTTGCCCTCCTGTCCGATGTCTTCCTCGCCGGCACGCTGACGCTTATGTCGCGAGGGCGAGTACCGCTGTCGGAGAAGTACGCCGCAACTTCCGAATATGCGAACGTAGACTCATCTCATGGGATAGCACCAGGGTCCATTCGCTTGTGCATCAAGCTGTCACCTTTCTGGTCCACCGATGTATTCTCCTTTCGTGAGTCGCCCGCCTGTCTATCCCCGCCTACAAGCTCATACGAGCTCTTCACAGTATCGCCGCATTGGTCCGGCTCGTAGTAGTAAGTGCTGATTCTGGTCGGTTACACTGCGTCGCACGCTGACAGCTCGCAAGTTCACCGTCCTCCCCTGGACCGCGTGGTTCATCGCCACCGACTTCATCATGGGGAAATGTAACGTTGCCTTTGACTATCATCTACAAACGTGCTCAAGTGCTCTCTGCAGTGTACGCTAACTCCTTCGTGGCGTGCCTCAATGCCCGGACGATGTTTCCAAGCTCGCAGTGCGACTCTGCCATGTTCACTTCGGCCCGGACATATCAGTCCGCTCGAACGGGTCGGTGCTCCCGGCTTCGTATTCTCCAACACCTCGCACAGGAAGACCTGTCTCGGTAAGGTGCCCGCATCCATGTCGATGGCTAGCTGCTGACCCGTTCACTCTGTGATCAGAGAGCTATCAGCCTCCCCGAGATGGTTTTCTGCAAGCACATGGGTGCTAAGGCGCTAATCCCCGCACCCAATTCCATTGCCCACCGCGAGATTTGCCCTTGCTTGTTAGCGACACGACCGTAACGACTTTGATTGCTTCACTTGCTACATCGCGTCCTCATCCACGCATGATGCGGGCCCCATATCTTCGCATCCCCGTTCGATGTCGATGATGACTAGTTGAAGGCTCGCGGGTCCAGGCTCGAAGTAAGTAGTAGCACACAGCAAGACTTGCAGAGTTACCACCCACACGCGACGATCGTAGCGGGAATTCTGCCAGTTGCGATCGGAACTGCAATTCAGTGTCAGCGACGCATGTACCTGAACCTAAGTGCGTTCTGCAGCAATCAAACCCAAACGTGGTGCGACGATAAACCCGATGAATCCATGTCATGAATTGCGTCCACACTACCGGTCGGCTTCTGTTAGGTAGCATTCGAGAAATTTGACGGGGCTCCTGGGAGATAACTACGGAACGAGCACTGGACTGTCAGAAGGCATTCCCTTATCAGTACTCTCCTCCTTCAGGGAGGTCATGAGGGGGCTCCGCGGTGGGGTCATGGCGAGGTACATCGCGTTGGATCCGCGGGTGAGTAGGTTGATGCGTGCGACTCTACCCGGTAATGTGGAAGGGTCCAGGAGCGCTGTGAGCCCCGCGACATCCTCATGACCGGGGAGAGTGGCCAGACTGATTAATCCAGTGAATGCGGTGAGTATCTGCGGCAGCGCGACGGAGGGATACGTGAGCTCACATGTTTTCCAGGGCTGGAAGCAGGAGGAAGCCATCCCGGAACGCGTCATATGTTGAGAGGTCATCGAGGGTAGAGCGGGTGTCCTCGAGGTTGAGCGAGCGTAAGAAGGTCGAGTTGATACCCGCCACACGGACGACCTCGGCTTTGAATATCGCCGCGAGCCGAGTGCTGCACTCGTCTGTGGCTGTCATTGATGGACGCAACCAAGGCGGAAGGCGGGCGCAGCACCAGAGTGGGCGAGCATTCACGTACTGCCAGTCAGCTACGGACAGCTGATACATCCTCGTCTCAGCACGGCCAAATGGCTGAGAACCAACGTGGGCAAACCTACTATGTTTGTGGGATTTTCCGGGGAGACGAACATATTCTTCAACCCAATCTCGTGGATATCCAACGAGAACGGCGCCATCTCCGGGTCATCATCGTCTAGACCCTCACAGCGGTCCGTCAGGTCGCACAGAAATCCAGTTATTCGTTCCACTGTGAGCCTGCTTTCTTCGAGCCCCTGCTGGTAGGACTCGGGTGCGTCCTGCACGAAGAGCATGCGAGACGAGTCCAGCTCCCGCTGGGCACAGGCGCGATAGTAACCTCGCGCGGAGGTAAATGGTCCACGATCTAAGGAGATCTTCGATCGTCCATCGACGTAGAATGGCTTCATGACAACAGGGCCTATGCGGAGATCATTCGACCCATGGATGCGAAGACTCCCGATCGCTTCGAAACGAAGTTTGAATAGTTCGACCATCCATCTCGCCAGAGCTGCCACAATGGAGTTCTGTTCAAAGGGCGTCATGCTAGGGAATACACTTTCCACGCAGGTCCCTGACGGCTGTTGTAGACCGTTGAGCCGTCATATCGTAACCATGCAATTTGGACACACAAACCTTCTGGAGCAATGCATAGCATGTGGTCGAGTGCTCGCCGTCAGACCCTGGGTGAAAAGCGAGGACCGAGGGAACGGGTATGGAAGTACGATCGGCGAGGTAACGCAACGTGGCCACCTATAACGGGGTCAACAAGCGAGCCAGGTCCGTCGCCGCGTGGAGCACGAACCTCTGCTTCGACGATGGAAGCATTCTCATTGAAGCTGGGTATGCGCAGCAATACTTGCCGACCATCTGCGAGTCCGAGTTGATACGTCTGTCTCCCGCCTGAGACACCGGGTGCACCTAGCCAGGCAGAACACTCACAGTAGTGAGTTCGTCTACGGACAGAACGTCAGAAAAGGGTTCGATCGCAACGGCATGAAGCAGATTGTTGAGCACCTTTGGCGATCAGCCTGACCTCGCTGACGTCTGAGGCCAGCGCGTTCGTGATGCTGTCTCGCGTAGCAGAGTTGAGCATGGCGATGGGTCTTGGGGGAGACATCGGGGGTGCTGGGGAGATGCCAGTGCCACTGGTACTTACCGCGGCACCAGTGAGAACGTGAAGAAGAGTCTTGTACTCACACGTGTCTTAGAGTCAACCTAGCTCGTGCTTGCCTCGGCTTCTCGGTGCGGTGATTAATCTCAAGCACTCGCTCGACATCGATGCAGCACTCGGCGTGTAGCGTTCCACGATACCTACACGATAGATCTGTGCAATATTCTGCCAATGGGGCAGGACCTCGTGTCAGCACGGCGGCTTCTGCGGGTCTGTCCGAGGCTCCGCAGAGTTGTAAGTACTACCAAGTACATACACAACCTGCGAACGTCAGCTATGCTCCTAATAATAAGCCTCCTACTCACCTATAGCGTGAAGTTGAGTCCAACGATGCTACATCAAGGTAGTCGGCGCACAAGCCCCAACTTGAACTCTAGTGAGTTGCTTACCGCGGCTAAATGGGTATCCCAATCGGGCAAGGGATCTAGAGTACACTTTACAGCTTGGATTCATACCACCACCATGCCAGCCACACCAGAATCAGATTGGCACACTGTGTAAGACACCCCGCATGTACAGCGTGTACGATAAAGCTCAATGTAGGCCTCAAGGACGATGCGCATCCCGTTCGCATCTGAAAAGCATGCGAACATCGCAAAACAAGTCATCGACGTCGATCGGGAACTGCAGCCAGACGTCGTCAAACGGACGCTAGCAGTGGAGGGAAACGAGCTTGTAGCGTACGAGATTGTCCATTGACGACATGTGCGGAGAGTTGACCAAATTCACTGCAGAACATATACGACCTTGACGGTACGACTGGCCCGCCTAACATCGAACGCCTTCCTCGAGAATGTTGACCTGGTCGTCCGAACGATCGGGGAGTTTGGGGAGGACGCGGAGCGTGCCCCCGCGCCCGCTGCGAGCTAGCACAATTGCGGTTGCAATCACAAACTAACAGTCCGATGGATGCTACATGACGTCTTTGTATTCTGCTACACTTCTGCACTTGTGTTCTTACACTGCACATGCGTGACTGCGCCGGCCATGAACGCCTCTACTCCTCCTTCGTCTCGCCGTCAGCCTTCGCCTTCTTCTTCGCCTTCTTGCTCTCGCGCAGAGGCTTGTTGAGAAGCTCCTTGAGTTCTGGGTCCTCGAGTGACTTCTCCGACTTGACGAGCTCGGGCTTGTACCATACGGGCGGGGAGGTGATCAGTGCAGGACCAGCAGGCAGGAGCGCAATTGTGAAGTGGAATGCCGCAACGAAGGTGTTCGCGCCGGTATAGCTAGATGCAGTTATATCAGCGGCGTGCAGTGAGTGCTATGTCAAGCTGTACTTACACGACCTCGTAAGGCTTGACGAGGCTGTGTTGTACCGCTTCCTGCAGACCCAGCCGGGCCCGCTTCTCGTCCTCGAGCCAACGGATGTTGAAGGGGAAGGCTCCGGCCTTCTTTTGCACCTCCGAGAAGACAGCGCGCGAGGTCTTCATCTTGAGTTGATACGTGACGGTCGACTCCTTCTGGAAGATCGAGGTCCTTGACTCCTCGAGACGAGCCTAACCACAAACTCAGCCTCGCTCAAATATGACATCATCGACGCTTCGACCATAAACCACGACATACCTTGCCGTCCTCCCCAGAGGCGATCAGGATGTCAATGCCCCACACTTCGTTTTCTGCAAACGTAGCGGTCTCGAAGCCCTTCTTCTGCTCCTCAGCCTGCGAAGGGTCAGCCACAGCACACTCTATTAAATGTCATAACTGAGAAAAAAAAACTCACAGGGTTCAGAATAATGCGCTTCTTGCCGTCGATCACGTTCTGCGACTGCTGGCACGAGAGCATACCTGGAGCATCTCGCATCAGCTCATCCGCCCACATCGGGATGCATCAGTGGAAGACGCACCCTCGACGGGCTTGCAACCGAACGCTGCCGCGACCTTGTTGACCGCGTCTGTAACCTGCCAGTTCTTGTTGCCGACCTTGACAAGACGCTGGACAACCTCCGCCGCATGCCATGCCGCCTGGATCACGTCCGCCTTCGCGCCAGTGACAGGCTCGTCCGCAGAAGCACCAACAACGAGCGTTTCCGCGCTCACTGCGGCAAACCCGTCGATGTGCGCGCCCAAATGGAGTTTGACAACGTCGCCTTTGGAGAGCGTCTGGCTCGAAGAGGGATCCGATTCGAGAGGCGAGAAGTGTGCAACAGTGTTGTTCACAGAGACGCAAGTCGGGAACGCGATGCCTGTCCGATGGGCACCATCGAAGGTTCCGTGTAACATCACATAAAGCGACGGCAACGAGGAGGTAACCATCAGTCAAGTACTCGAAAAACCTTACGCGTAGAGTACACGCACCCTTGCTAACCTTCACGCCCTTCACCGACTTGTTGTACACTGCGCCGGTGGCTTGCTCGAGCAGCTTGTCGCCCTCGACGCACAAGTCGAGCACCTTCGCGCCCTCAACACTCAACGAGACCAGCTTCTTCATGACATTGTTCACAATGTCTGCCGCGGTCTGCAACCCCGCCGAGCGTGCGTGAGTGCCTGTCCTCACGCCCGCGAAAATCTGCGCGGCGCCTCCGCGCGTCCCGCTTCGACATGACGTACCTTGTACTTGGTGAAATCGGCAGCAGCAGTCGACTCCTCGGGCTTGGGAGCGTCGGTCTTTACAGGATCAGACATATTCGATGAAAGGGCGGGGTGGCGGGAGTGATGAATGAGGGGGATTGGGAGGCGTGGTCAGTCTGGTCTCGAGGCGCAGGCCCAGGATCTTCGCAGAGATCAAATCTAATCTGCGTACTCGCCAAATCGGGAAGAGTCTCTGTCTCTAACTCGGGGCACGCGACTGTGTTCCTTGGCCACTGACGGCCATCTACACGTTCAGCAATGGTCTTTGCAAGGGCTAGGCGAGTGTTATGACTTTGCTAGTCAGACAAGCTGTTGTTGACGAGGCAATCTTCAGTGTACTCTGGCGTAGCAACGCTGCCAATGGTCGCTGCTCCGTGTTCAGATAGGCTCGCCACGGAGCTCTGTAGCGACCACGTTTGCCGCTGCCAGTCTACAAGAAGGAGGGAACTAAGTTGCGCGAGCATGAAACACAGAACATCCGGGCTTCATGCCAGGTTTAACCTCTCGCCAGAACGCCCGAGCTTTCCATTCGTCCCACGAGTTATGGCCTCGTCGTTTGCCGGCTCCTCTTCCTCACTTCGACGTTGGTGCTTGTGAAATGACTTCATACGTTTGGATACTTCCTCGACCTGTTATAAAGGCGTGTGTACGAAGGTGAGCACCTCAGCGCACCTAAAGCTCCTCCTCCCAGTGCAGGGCATCGAGCACAGGTAATCGTTCATCTCCGGTCCACAGCTGCACTACGCCGTTGTCGAGCTGATCACCTTTGTGCAGAGTCTAGCGCGATGCGTTCGGTCGTCCCGAACGGCCTGCTTCTGCTTGCCGTGCTTCTATCTTCTCATTCCACTTTTGCCTCTGCACTCCCCATACCGTATGGTGCCATATCTGCGCCTGTCGAAGACGATATGGGGGAGAGATGTCGGTTGTCCACCTTGCATGCAAAGCCAAGCTCGACACTCCATTCCTCGGAGGACAACGATCCGCACATCCGCCCGTGGGCAATATACCATGGGCAGGCGATGCATAACTAGACGTGCGTGAGTGCGAGTTGCCTCCCTCTGATCTGGCCAGTCGCTAACCACATTGCGTCGGTAAGAGTCAGATGTGTCAATGGAACGACGACTCGCATCGTATCCCCACTTGTCCAGAACTTTGCCCACAAATCGAGCGCAATGCCGCCGCACCGCAGGCTTCTCAGATCCATCGGACGTTGTACTGAAATCAAGAATGCGTGCAGAGCATCTTCCCATACTTATTCGTGTTATCTGCAGAGTCCATTAGAGTTTCGTGATAGAGGTAGATGTACGATAGAAGGCTACGTCCAGGAAAGATGAGAACGAGTGGAGAGAATGTTGTGTGAGATGTGTGATAAATCGAACACCAATCAAGACCAAAAGCGGAAGCATAGACGTGAACGTAAGTCAAGCGAGAGGAGAGGGGTTGGAGAGCGTCCGATAGTGAATCAGAAAATGTAGGTGCAGGTGTTGCATCGTATGATGAAGGAGTGAGCGAGTACTGAAAATGATAGCAGTCCGTGACGCGTGGCCGAGCAAGTCGCAACTATCACTGTGAAGTCGACGGGGGACCAGATGGATTTTGAGAGCCGTCGCTCGAGCTGGCAGGACCTTGAGCAGCCGGTGCTGGCGAGCTACCATGCGACTGGGACGGGCGCGAACCAGAGGGCGTCGGGTCGCCTTGCGGCCTCTGGCCAGCACCACCCTCGAGCCCGGGAGAGAAGCGAGGGTCGAACTGCGAGCCGCCAGTCATCTGCATGCCCATACCCCCGGGCCCCATCATAGCAGGGTTCATACCCATGCCGCCCATGCCACCCATGCCGCCCATACCGCCCATACCACTCATACCCGTCGGCGTCATGCCCATGGGGTTCATACCCATCCCGGGGTTCATCATCGGCATCCCCATCATCGACATGCGCGGGTCGAAGGCACCCATGCCCATCGAGCCACCCGTCATCATGGGGTTTATCGGTGCCGGACCATCGACGCCACCAATCTGGGAGCCCGCGGTAGAGAACGCGACCATCGCTTGCTGGTACGCCTGCGCGGCGGCCTGCTGGGCGGCGAAGAGCTGCTGGGGATTCGCGAACCCAGGCATCATGCCCGGGTAGCCCCACCCACCAGTCATCATCGGGTTCATGCCCATCATCATCGGGTTGGCCATCATCGGGTTGAAACCGGGCATCATCCCGCCGTACATGGACCCGCCCTGCTGCATCTGGTCAAGCTGCTGCCGCTGGAACTCGTCGAGCTTGCGCTGGCGCTCCTCGACGAGACGCTTCTCCCTCTCACGTTCCGTGAGCGCTGCACCGAGGCCGCCTTCGCGTTTGCGCTCTCGCTCGTGGGCGGTGACGGCGCCCAGCAAGCCAGTCTGAGGCGGTGGCGGCTTGTTCGGTACGTTGATGAGCGACGCGCCCGATTCCCGAGCGAGCTCCTCCTGCCTCTTCGCCGACCGGTCCTGCTTGTCCTGGAGGCCGGCGGAAAGGAGACCATGCGGCGTGAATGCCTTCGTCATCGTCGTCGCGGGCGCCTCCATCTGGATGAAGGTATCGCGCCCATTGTTGGGTTGGTCGACGGGACGATCCGGATCGAGGACCTGGCTCCAAATCTGCCGATGAGGGCCCTGCGGCTGCGGCGCGAACTGGCTCTGAGGGTATTGGGATTGAGGACGCAAGCTCTGGGGACCAGACTGGCCGAACTGTGGTGATGGGCCCCTGCTGTTGCTTTCGCCGGGGTACAGACTTCTGCGTCCACCGTCCGTGTAGGCGTCAGATACATTCCGGCGAGACTGAGATGCGCCAAGGTACTCGTCTGGGTCTAGAGCGAACAAGGAAGAACATGTCAGGATGGGATGGAAGTGGTGCCATGAAGCGTGAAAGTGACGTACTCTGACCGCCAGGGACTTGAGGCAGGTCGCGCGGGCGACGGGGAGGGTAGGCACCAGCGTTCACATCGACCGCGGAGCCGGAGCCGTGGGCTGGCGAACCAGGGCCCATTTGCGCGTAGGGAGAGCGGGACGTGTGTGCAGACGCAGAATGGTGGTCACTCACGCTCGCTGCACTCCGCGCGGGCGGTTCGACGTCGGAATCCACCTCTTCATCATCCTCTTCCTCTTCTTCCTCTTCCTCCTCCTCCTCCTCACTGCTCTCCCCCATGCGCTGGCGCTCTTCGGCTTGGCGCGTGCTCTGCCGTTCGCCTTGCCAGGCCTCAAAGCAGCAGCCTGCTGTGCGGCCTGCTGCGCTTGCGTCTTGGCCTTGCGTTCTGCGGCTAGCCTCGAGGGCGCGAAGGAGGATCGGGGTTGTTCTGAGGTAGCCGAGGGCACGGCACGCGTCTGGGACGGGCTTGCTGGAGTCTCTAGGACTTCTGGGAGGGGCGGGGACGCGGGGTTAGAGCCACCTGACACTGGTGGAGGAGCAGGTCGATCCTCCTGCTCGAGGAAGGAGAGTGCCGCAAGCGCGTCAGCATTGTGATCTTCATAACTCGTAGTGTCGTGGACGGCAGCGGTCATGGTGTCGTCGGCGGTCGGATGGTTCGCGGCGGTGCTCGCAGCCGACGTCGTCGAGGTTGACTCGGAGGGGGTCGCGTCAGGGAAGGAGTTTTGAAGGTAGGCTGACAGCCGTGTCGACGGCGCCGCACGTGCGCCCGAAGGCTTATTACGTAAGCCACTGCCCGGTCTGGACGCAGTCGGCGTTTCAGTCGTCATAGGCGTAGCCTGGCCATGGCCGCTCGCTTGAGGCTTGGGAGATTTCGCTGGTACGACCGGGGGCTGGGGACTCCCGGGTTGCGGAGGCGGGCTACGAGCCTGTTGAACACGCAACGGCGACGTCGCTTGACGTGGTGGAGGAGTGTATGGCTCAGACTCAGAGTCGGACGGGGTCTCCTCTTCTTCTTCTTCATCGTCGTCTTGGAACGGAACTGGAGGCGGGCCACGCTTGCGCGGAGCGATGGCGCCCTCCTGTTGCATGTGCTGCATGTAGAACAGCGCTGCCCCTGCATCGCCGAGGATGTCATCACTCAGGCTGGGCTTCTTGCCGACAGCGCCTTGCACAGGCTGTTGGGTAGCAGGGGGGGTGGATTCCATGGTATACGACGCGCGAGACATCGGAGTGGGAATGGTGGGTATAGAGGCCTGAGATATTGACCGATCGGGAACCATCCGGGAAGAGAGCGGCGGCCCTGCTTGTGTGGCCGAGGGTGAAGTAGTTTGAGACTGGGGAGGTGAGGTAGCGCGAAGCGGCGATGCTGCACGAGGAGGAGAGAGTGCGCGGGTAGATGCAGCAGCAAACCGAGGTGGGATCGAAGGAGTAGTCGAACGAGGCTCCGGAGACATCTGCTGTCTCGAGGTCTCCAGCGGAGGAGTCGATGAGCTTGGGTGACTCGTCGACGAGCGGGAGATCTGCCCCGGGGGCTGAATGAACTTGGAGTCAGGTCGGGAACCAGAGCCCTGCGCGTATGATTCCACGCTTGCTCGCCCAGCCATATTCTGATCAGGGGGCGGGCTGGTCGCTGTAGGGCTCGACACAAGAGGCTGCTCAAAGATCGACCGCGATTCCTCCAAAATACGCGGGGGCGAGGTAGATGGCGTCTTCGCAACTGTGGGCTTCTCAGCAGACATAGAGCGACCTTCGAAAGGGGTGCTGCGCTCAGTGATCGGAGACAACGGACGTCGTTCCTCGTCATCGTTGATCGCTTGCGAGTCGAAGTTGAAAGGTGGGAGCTCCAGAGACAACGGACCGTCAGACTGGGGCTGCTTCGCTGGCGATGACGACTGAGGCTGCTGTGACTGGAAAGGTTGCGAGAGCTCCTCCTCCGGAGACAAGTCAGGAAGTGGCGGCAGCGTCGGGGGCTGCTGAACAACTCGAGGAGGACTTGCCGGACCTGGGGGGCCCACGCCGTTCATGCGATCCAAGAGAATGCGCTGCAACTGAGAGCGAATGGCCGATGTGCGGTCGTCACGAGGATCCAGACTTTCCGCAAACTCGCGATCAAGGAAGAGCAGCTATGGACTTCATCAGAGTGGGTCAAAGCATTGAGTGACCGTTCATGCTTACGTCTCTATGAGGCCCGATAGGATATGCAAACATCATGGACTGCGCATCGCGAGGATCCCAGCTGTACATACGCGGCCGACCGTACAACTCAAAAGCGTCATGAATGCCTATAGAAAGCTCAGTCATGCAAAGACTGTGCGCGATCTGTGAACTCACCGATAATCCACCTGAGCATTTCCGAGGCGCGTGTATTTGCGCCTTCAAGTTCTGGCATCACAAGGAGCCAAGCCTCACGCATCTTCAGGACGCCCGCCATCTCCTCATCTCCGAGCTGACCTTCAAGCTTCATCAGTGTGCTCCGACTGATAAGCTCAGGACGCTCCGGATACACCGCAAACGCTTGAGAGACCGAACGGATTGTGAGGAGCGCCTTCTTCTTATCCTTGGGACGGTTAGAAGGGAATATCTGGATCATCGGTCTTGATGGCAGATTCGGCTGCCCCGGGTGCTTGTCGCGAGAGAACAGAGCGGACATGCGCTTCTTCCGAGGTGCAGTCGGAGACTCCGGACGTTCGTGGCCTTGTTCGGAGACCGACCCATGGTCCGGATTTCCAAGGTTATTTCCCGCCGAGATCACCATCCACTGCCTCTTCCAGTCCGTCTGCCCCGCGACCCTAATCCGCACCCAGCCCTCAAGGCGACCATTCACCAGCGGTGTAGGAGCGCTCCTTCCTGCGACCATAGTCAATATAAATCTTCCGGGCACCCCGCTCGCGTGAAACTTACCATCGTTGAGAGTAATCCGTATCAGGTGGGCGGTGTAAATCTCCTCCAGCCGGGACTTCTCCCAAGCGGCTAGACGCATCGCGGCGGTCCACTGAACCAGTGCCTCTGCAGAAGGGCACGAGAATAGATAAAGGTTAGAGCCGGCGGTGTTGAGCGTGAGTACGTTGGTATAACGCCTTTGAGGAGCCCCAGGGGTAGGCGGCAGCGCGATAGACCCGAGCACATGCACGAACTGGTAGCGACAGCCACGTTGAATAGCGACAAACACACACAGAATACACAGTACTCACAGCATCAGTAATATTGATGTACGCGGGTGGCACCTGTTTGCCCTGCTTGCTTGCCTCCTGAATCTCTGACATGTCCCACACGCTCAGCGTCGTCCCTCCCAATTGCGCCCACACCTCCTTCCACCCATCGTCCTTGGCAGGCTTATGTCCATCGGGCTGACGTTCGATACGCCGAATGAGCGGTCCCGAGAAGTAGACCTTGTGCGCATGCGCGAGGGTAAGCTGCACGACAGACCGTATTTCTGGGTGCAATTGAGCGGGCTGGGGCTGTGGAGCAGACGCGGCGTTCATCTCCGGCGTGGGCTCTTCTTGCTGCTGGGTTTGAGGCGGGGGTTGAGGCTGCTGCTTGACAAGACGTGAAGGGTGAGACGAGTTCATCTCCCCATCAATGGGACGGCGCGCGGGAGCAACCGGCTGAGAGGGGCCTTGCTGCGACTGCAAGGGCGAGGTCGCCGGGCGCGAGTTCGCGGGAGGCGAGGAAAGCGGAGGGGTCTCATTGGAGGACTTGCGGGTAAAGAACGAGAAGGATGGCTTGGAACGGTGCTTGGACGGGTTGCCGTTCGCATTCGGAGAGAAATCAGAGCTCGTGTTGCGCCTTTCGGGAACGGGGCGACTCGCAGCGACGTCAGGCTGCGGCGAGGTGACTGGAGGTTGAGACAACGAGGTTCCGAGAGAGTGAACGCGCTCGTGCTCCTGCTTCCACTGCTGGAGACGTGCGGGCGAGATGAAGCCCTCGTTGAGGTTGTCGAAGCGCGGGCTGGTCGACGTGCGCGGGGGAGCGGTGGTCATCGTCGGAGGGGGCGAGCAGGGGGATGATGACGATGAGGGAGAGACATATGACGACGCGAAGCAGAAGGTGAGCGTTCTCTGCGATTCCACCGGCCCAGCTGATACTCGTCCAGCTTCGTCCCGTTTTGGCCGAGATATGTTCGCAGCACGTGCATCCCCAACTCCACTACCGCAGAACCGCCTTCGACGTGACATCATCCGAGGCCAACAAGCAGATCCCAACAATCGCAATACTTCGACCGATGTTTACGCGTGGCGCGAGCTTCAGCTTCACGGTGAGGTGAGTCGTCGTAGAGCTGACCTTGGAGAAGCTCGAGAGTCAAAGAAAAGGCCGATGCAAAAGGATTCGGGTACACTACAATACATTTGGTACGCGCAATATACGACGAGGAGTGGGCCGCAGTAGTCGATATCACAGCTTCGCAGGTTCATCTGACACCTGCACAATACTGCCCATGTGAACGTCAAGTCAGCTCATGAATCCAATACGTAGGCACGGGTGAAACATACAGTTTGCCTGTATTGCCTCCTGAGAAGAGTAGGTTCAATGCTTCGGGGGCGTTCTGGAGACCCTTCACAACATGGAAACGCCTCTTGAAGCTGCCATCCTTGAGCCATGCAGCAATCTCCTGGCGTGCTTCGGAGTATTGCTTCGCGTAGTCGAAGCTAACAGACAAGTGCATGAGCGACCGTGAAGAGCGAGACCGGTGCAACTTACACAATGAAACCTTGGATCTTTGCGCGCATGGCGATGAGATTCAGGTATGCAGTGAGTCCCTGAGGTTTAGCCTTGTCTATCGAGCCGGATGGTTAAACTTCAAACTACTACCAACGAGAAAGCCGCTCACTGTAGTCCGAGATGGCACCTGCACACACATGATGTGTTATCAGAATGGCGATAGCCCAAGTTCAGCAGAAATCGCGTACCGCACAAGACGATCCGTGCATGGAGGTTCAACCTCGTGAGCACAAAGTCCAGGATCTCGCCACCAACGTTGTCGAAGAAAACATCGACGTATCCGACGTGTTTCTTGAAGTCGTCGAAGAACGTCGGGCTCTTGTAGTTGAGCGCCTTCTCCACGCCAACGTCTTTCTCGAGCCAGTCGCACTTCTCCTGGGAGCCTGCGATGGCGTACACCTTCGCGCCCTTCTTCTTGCCAATTTGGCACACGACGGATCCCGTCGCACCTGCCGCACCTGAGACGAGCAGCTTCTCGCCGGGTTTTACCTGCCCCACATCGAGGAGACCCTGAGAGAACGGTCAGCATCGGCGTTATGCCTTATGCGCGCGTCCCCATCGACCTACGAAGTATGCGGTCATGCCTACACGATTAAGAAGCGCACATCAGTACCAGATAATCAAGCGGATTGAGCCTTGTAGCTGGCAGCAGGATGATGCCCGGGTAATCCTCAGTGACTTGCAGCTTTCCCAGCCATGCAACTTCAGGTTTACCCTTAGCCGGTGTTGTCTGAGCATTCCTGGATGCTGCAGATGCCAGAGACGGCACCAACACGCGAGGCCACCGGTAGGCGAGAAAGTTATAAGTCCCGACAATGTCATCCTTCCTGCACGTCATGCACCGCAGGAAATATGACATATCCTGGACCGTGAGTTCGGTCAAAGCAAACTCTCGACACTGCAGTCTCGATCCATTTCAAGGGCCTTGTAATGCTCCCAAACATTCAAGAAAAAGTTAGGTGCCATGGAGCACTTTGCGAAACCGACTCAGAGATGTTGGGATCTCCACGACATTTCCTGCGCCACTGCTGGACCTATGCCCTCGTCAAAATGAGCACGCACCTGTCATGCCAAGGGGTCCCATATAATCAAGGATATCCAAGCCCGGCTGCACACTACATATACGCGCATGAGCACCATGAACGCGTCCCGTCTGCACAAGACTTACTCGACTTTCGTTGCAGCCTTGTCGTCGAAAATACCATATTCGCGCCAACCTGACCGCGCAGGCGTTGAGCGAGCGACACACGGGCACATTGCTACTTCACGTACCCCAAGTTCCCTCAACGATATCCCCGACCTTGAACGCGCTCTCAGGCCCCGCCTCGACGACCTCTGCGAGTCCGCCCGCGCGCATGACCTCCCCAATCTGGACGGGAGGAAGATAGCTCCGCTTGTCCCTGAGCCAGCCGCGCATGGCAGGGTCGATAGAGACATAGCGCAGCTTCACCAAGATCTGCTTGGGCCCAGGCTTGAGGTTCAACGGGACGACCTCGCGCTTGAAGGTCGTGGGGAGGATCTCCGCCTCAGGACGCTCGGCGAGCGTGATCTGCGTGTACGTGGAAGGGGCCATGGTGCTGAAGAGGTATGCGTCGTGAAGAGGAAAGTGTGGGGTTGACAATGCATGCGCTGGCCCGCCTTATGACCCCTCTCGAGGAATTGGTGATGCCTCCGGGTCGGTCATTTGGCGACCCCGGTGGGATGAGTGATCGTAGTATACATACTCCCCACACAATTCATTTCTGTCTTCGATAGATTGCTCGTCGAGCTCGCAGATCATTGTGGCGTTATGCGTTCCCGTAAGAGTTAAGGAGGGCGTAGCACCGGAGGTTGAGGCAAGAGTCTGAGCAGGAACCCAGGATGCAGCAGGGCGAGAACAGGCGCCCTCAAGAGACGCGTCGGTCAGGTGAGCAGACGCGTCGCTGACCCGGGAGCATGTGAAAGCCGTGCCGGACGCGCTGCAGCCCAAGGACTGAAGTCAATCACTTTGGGGAGGGCGGAGAATATATACGTGCGTGCTGGGCTGAACGTCATCACTGGCCCTCTTCTCTTGCCTTCTGACCAGCGACCACGACCTCGAACGACTCACGGCAGCAGCAATGGGCCGTCCCACATCGTCATCGCTCCCGGAGGGCGCCCCGCAGGAGAGTCTCACCGTACGTGACAACCGGACGGGGAAGGTGTACACAGTGCCGTGAGTAGCGTTGTCGTCGTGTGTTGCGGGGATGTTCTAAGAGGCATGGCAGTATCGCGGACAATGCGATCCCCGCGACCGCGTTCAAGGCGATGACGGCCGCGCGGAAACCTGGAGAGCGGGAAGAGAACGAGACCGAGAAGGGTCTCAGAGTCCAGGACAAGGGCTTTTTGAACACCGCGGTCATCCGGAGTGAGATCACGTACATTGACGGAGATGCTGGAGGTACGTACGCCTTGCGTGGATCGCGAGGTGTGAATACCACTAACACCCGCACGCAGTTCTCCGATACAGGTGCGGATGACGTATGTGTAGCATTGAGCGAACGATTGAACGCGAAGCAGAGGCTACCCCATCGAACAACTGGCTCTCAAGTCGTCGCACCTCGAGACTGCATACCTCCTCATCTATGGCTCCTTGCCGACGAAGGAGCAGCACAAGTTCTTCGAGGGCGAAGTCATGCGTCACTCGGTGATGCACGCGGACGCAGAGGGGTTCTTCAGGTCATTCCGGTGCGTATATACGATAGCATATAGTCATCTATGGTCCTGATGGTCTGGGACCAGGTACGATGCGCACCCTATGAGCATGCTCACTAGCGCCTTCTCTATGCTGGGATCGTACTATAGCGAGGCTAACCCCTCACTACAAGGTGGGATTGCCATCCATGGCAGCAGTCCCGGCGGAGCTAACCAGCTCTCAGGGCAGCGACTGTACACACAAGGCGATGCGGCATCCTTAGCGACTATGGACAGGCAGATCTACCGTCTCATCGGCAAAGCGACCACCCTGGCTGCGTACGTTCACCCGTATCGGTGTGTAAATTGCTAGCTGACCACTTGTCAGCATGGCCTACCGCGTCCGTCAAGGTCGTAACTTTGTAACGCCTCCGACAGGGCTCAGCTACACTGGCTCGTGAGCATTACTGGTGTAGTGCAGGTTGACATCGCTAACTCCACATCTCGCAGTTTCCTGTACCAAATGGACCACATCGGAGAGGAGAACTACACTCCCAACCCAGTACTCGAGAAGGCGCTCGACGTGCTCTTCCTCATCCATGCCGACCATGAGCTGAATGCATCATGTACGACGGTCCTGCAGACAGGCAGTTCGCTCGTGGACCCGTACTCCGCAATTGCGTACGTGCATTGCTCCTGCTGTTCGCTTATATTGCTGACGCTTGTCGCAGTGCCGGATGTGCGTCGTTATAGTGAGTGCATGCGTATGTCACTGACGGGAACAAGTGTTGTTGAGCTGTCTTGTGTAGCGGACCCCTGCATGGCGGAGCAAACGAGGCGGTGATCCGTATGCTTATATCCATTGGAAGGTACGTCGGGTCGATCTAACACCAAGCGGTTCTTCCCTTCACACCTTATTAGCCCGCAGAATGTACCGGCTTTCATCGAAGCTGTCAAGCGGAGGGAGAAGACGTTGTCCGGATTTGGCCATCGGTACGTGCGTGTATTGCTTCGAGGACAGGCGACGTCATTGACGTGCAGATCCCTTGTTCGGCAGAGTCTACAAGACTGTAAGTGTTCAACAACGTGGTGTGAAGATGGTTGACTTGAGCAGACGACAGTCCGATCCACGCTCGTTCATCGTTCGGAAGACCGCGGACGAGGTGTTCAAGGTGACCGGCAAGGATGAGCTGTTGGAGACTGCCATGGCGCTGCACGACGCCGCGATGAAAGATGAATACTTCATCAAGCGGAAGCTGGCCCCCAACGTGGACTTCTGGTACGTCCTCGCCTCAACTACGGCGTTATGACAGTCGCTCACGGAACACGTTATTTCACAGGAGGTGAGTCATACGCCATGTTGTATGGGACGCTGAATGTCAACAACGTCCGCAGTGGTCTCATCTACCGTGCGATGGGTAAGTTTTACCTCGTGCACTGCGTCCGAGGGTGCAAACTGACAGCGCCGGGGTGCGCGCTCCGCAGGGTTCCCGCTCGACTTCTTCCCGGTGCTTTTCGCGGTGCCTCGGGTGGTCGGCTGGCTGGCACACTGGCGGCAGATGATGCTGCAGGAGGGAGGTGTGAAGATCTGGCGCCCGCGACAGGTGTGTGTCGATGTCTGCCGAATGACTGGGCGGCGACCGGCACGTCTGATTGGCATGCATGCAGGTGTATGTTGGGGCGGGGAAACGCGACTACGTGCCCGTGGAGGAGCGCCAGCCGGTGGAGGGGGCGAAGCAGACGCCGTCGAAGGTCGAGCACGGCGGGTAAGCACGCGCGTGTTGATGCTCGCTGTTGTCGCGCGGACTGACGGGCGCGGACAGGATCACGAAGCGGACGATGCTGGCCACGTTCAAGGGGAAGAGCAAGCTGTAGGGTGGACGTTGCTTGGAGAGGGTCTCGAGGGTCGAGGGTCGGGTGTATGTAGCGGAGGGCCGGTCGCCGTCGGGATGCGGTCTTGGACGATCTTGGAATATAATATGGCGTCGAGGCTTGGCATCTACGGCGGAGCTGGACGCGGTCGGCGGCAGCGCAGGTGGCAGCCGGATCAGGCGGGCGTGTTTGGGGGTGTTTGTGCGTCGCGCTGTTGCCGCGTTACGGGCCTCACGCGGGGAGCCTGCCCGCTTTCGCTTTTCTTCGCACCTTGCTTCTGTCCTCCATCCCTCGCTCCCCGTCCCACATCCCCCGCCTGAGCTCCCTGCTCCATTCTTTCCAGTCGTCGCCCACGATGTACTCCACTCTCGTTTCCGTCGCTCTCTTCTCCACCCTCGCCATCCAGGGAGCTCTCGCCGACTTCGCCGTCAACACCGTCGACCTTGTCCAGGTACGCCCGCCCGGCCCCCCGCCCATCCCTGCATCTCTCATGCGCCCGCCCCGAACAGTGCGAGCCCGTCCAGCTCACCTGGGACAACGTCGGCTCCAAGTCCTACAACGTCGCCCTCGTCTCCAGCGCGAACCCCTGCGACGATGTCCTGTAAGGCTGTCCACGAAACAGCCTGTCGTGTACGCGCAATCTGATCAACCATCCTTTCCAGCGCCGAGTATGGTGACCACTCCGTGAACCACATCACCGTCACCCCCGCCCTCAAGGCTGGCGAGAAGGTCTTGATATCCGTCCTCGGCGACAACGAAGACGGCTGGAGTGGAGAGGCAAGTCTTAGCTTCCAAGTGCCGCGCCACATAGTAACCCTTGGCACGTCTCTCAGATCACCGTCAAGCAGGGCAAGGACGACTCCTGCTTGCCCGCAGCCCTGCGCGTTGCCTCCTCGTCCTCGTCCTCTGCTGCGCCCTCGACGTCCTCTACCGCCGCTGCCGCGTCTGTCTCGGGCACCACGTGAGTCGCATCTCATGCTGATCTGCCCACAACAGTGCTCAGTGTAACGTCCTCTAGTCTCGTCGTCAACCCCGCTGCGGGACCCACTGGTGCGGGCTCTGCCCCTGCTGCGCCCTCGTCGACTGGCGGCGGTGCTAGCGCCGTCGGTGCTGCCGGCTCTGGCGTCCTTGGAAACGGAGCCTTTGCGTCCGTACACTTCAGCGCGTCGACCCTCGCACTCAGCGCCATCGCCGCTGTTGCCGCGCTCGCGTTCTAAACGTCTCAACCCGCTCGCGCCGGGAATCGCGCCTTATACCCTCCGGTCACTCATCCTCTTGGTTTTTTTTGATTGGGAAGCAAACGCCATGTATAGCTACTAGTCTAGTCTCTCCACGGCGCCGGATCTTCCCCCCATGTTCATCTGGGCCCCTCGAGAGGCTGGCTTCCAAGGGTACTACTTGTCTTCGTATTGGTGGTTGATGTTGTGTTCTTATTATTGTGCTCGGGTCGCACCCCCCCACATCTCTATTCCCCCATACCACGAATACTAATGTTGTTGCACGGCTCCTGGTCACGGCGGCAGTATTGGCGTACGTGCAAGTGGGTCGGTCATATATAGTGATGGAATCTATCCGAGATGTAACCTCCTTCCCCATCGGTCGCTGACAATGATTATTTCTATGTATCGTTGCGCTTCATACGCGATGTGCGACCGACACTTGACGACGCTCGTCGTCGTCTGCCATTGTGCGACAGTGCGACTTGATTGACATTCTTGATGCAACATGGACGCGGAGTAAACGGGGAGGATCATTTGATGTTGTGTTGAATCAATGGAAACCATAGATGTCCGCATGGACGTTGCATTCCATCATGTCCCATTTTCTGAGAACGATCTTCAAGAAGCAGCGTCTCTCTGAAGGCGGGATGGAGTAAGATGGACCTTCAGCCGACCATACGGGTCGATAGCCGTATGAGTCTGAACAAAAATTACACAGGTACAAAATACAATAGGCATCCGGGAGCACAACAAACAAGCAACAAGCATGGCATGAGCCAGACAGAGAGACACCTCGCAATCACGACTTCGCTGTCATCTTCCTCGTCAGGCTCTTGAGCCGCTCCGCGTTCTGCTTCCTGCGCTGGATGTCCACGTCCACGGGCACGTTGCTCCGGGACATACCGGCGTTCGAGCGCGGCGCGACGGTGTAGCTGCCGAGCTGGCTCTGGGGGATCGCGACGGCGTTCTTGCGGACGCGGTTCTTGTCGGTCTCCCGCGCGCGCGCGAGGATCGCGTTGAGCCGCTCCCCGGTGCGCACGCCCTGGCCCTCGACGTCGGTCTGCGCGGTGGGGATGACGCGGTCGCGGTAGGAGGCGGAGCGCTTGATGATGGGGCGGGACCAGATGGAGACGAGGTCGTTCGCGGCGCGCTGGATGTCGGGGGTGACGCGCTTGCACTTGGTGTAGAAGAGGATGACGCGGCCGAGCTTGGACTCCTTGAGCACGTTCGTGTCGATGAACTCCATCTTCTTGAGCATGGGGAAGAACTCCTTTTGGATGTCGAGTGCGGGGAGCGACTTGTCTGGGAGGGGCTCTAGCCACTTGCAGACGCCCTCGAGGAGGTTGTTGTCGATGATGGATTGGGCAAGTGACGTTCTAGGGAAACAAGTTTAACGGCGGTAGCCAGATGGAGTAGACGACAACACATACTTGCGGAGAACCTCCATGACTTGCGGTAGCAGCCGCAGCTTCGACGTAGCTGGGAGCTTTTCCCTGTTCGCCTGCTCGTCATCGGCAGCGGCCGCGAGCATGGCTTCACGGAGCCGCGAGACCTCCTCGTCCGCATATCTGTCCAGGACGTCGTCGTCGTCCTTTCTCTTGCGCTTCTGGCGAGAGCCCTTCTTCGGCTTCAGGATGGCCTCAAACTGCATGTCCAGGCGCATCTTCGCAGCTGCACACACGCATGTCAAGACCCCGCCCATGACCCAGCGACAACACTCCAGCAGCGGGAGCGAGAGTGGCACACGCACCGACTTCAGGCGGATACTGGCTCAGGTCCACCTCCTCGGGGGCCTTCTTCTTCGCCGCCCGCTTCCTCTTCCTCTGCGGCCGCGCCTCCTCATCGCCCGTGGTCCGTCTGCCCTTCGTCTTCCGCTTCGATTTTGGGCGGGTTTTCGCCTGCTCCCGGAAGTCGTCGTCGGACTCTGCGGAGGACTCCTCTGGCCCGGGCGACTCCCTGGCCCGGCGAGGAGGGGCGACATCTGCTCGGGTATTTTGATGAGTTGGATGGTCCAATACGAGGAGATGTAGGACGTACCGTCTTCGTCTGAGGAAAGGTCCGAGTCGGAGTGACCGAAGATGGCCGCAGCCAACTCGTCCTCCTCGCGTTCGCGCTGGACATACGCGTCAGATGTAACATACCTATCAAACAGTCAAGCAGCTCACCTCTCTTTCTGGCATTTCTCGAGTACCTGATTCGTATGAGGAGGGTGTTCGAAGAGTACGGCTGCAGCAACCCCGTGGTGGTCCAAGTTCAGGAGGATTTTGGATGATAACTCGGTGGATAAGGTGGTTGTCGATAACTTAAGGGTAAACGCCGCGAGCGTGACTAATTACGCGCGACGCGTCCGAGGACGAGCGCTCTCTTGCTTGCATTCCAGCCACAGGCCTTGTCTGCTGCTTGTCTCTGACTCCACATGGTCTCCCGAGTCTCATTCTCCCCCTGGGCACGTAGAAGGAGCGAAAGGGCGCAAAAATGGGTGTGAAGTCTCTCTGGCAACTCCTGGACCCAGTCGGCCGACCGGTACTGTGCGCAGACTTGCAGTTCTCTTACCGAGAGGCTTGCTAAATCGAATACAGCCTGGAGACTATGGAAGGAAAGTCCATGGCCATCGACTCTAGTATCTGGATATACCAGTTTCAGGCTACCATGCGAGACAAGGAGGGACACGGGCTCGTGAACGCGCACATCGTTGGTTTCCTGCGGAGGATATGCAAGCTCCTCTTCTATGGCATCAAGCCCGTCTTCGTGTTTGACGGCGGTGCGCCAGCGCTGAAGATGAACACTATCGTACGTCTGTTACTTTATGGCGGTGACATGCACCGACGGCATTGGGTGTGTTAGGCAGAGCGCAAGAAGAAGAAGAGCGGGGCTGCGGCAAGCCATGCGAAGGTCGCGGAGAGATTGCTCGCGGCGCATATGCGCCGGGAGGCTTTGGAACACGCTGTTGGTAAGACGTACGTTGGCTTGCTCGTACTCTCAGTGAGCGTACTGACTAATCCGTGGCTCAGGCCTGATGGCAAAGAGAAGGGCAGAGCTCCTCCCGCTCGGATTGACGAGAACACCGTGTACCTGGAGGACCTCACCGGGCCTGGCCCCATACACAAGACCCCCGCAAAGCAGCCGTCGTCGGAGGGTGCCCAGCCCACCCCGCCATCCTCCTCGAAGAAGTCCCGTTGGCGCGACCATGACCCGTACAAGCTGCCGGATGTCAACATGGACGAACTCGTAGCAAGGGCTACAGCGACCGCTGTACCAGACCCGAGGCTCGCCACCGAAGACGAGCTTCGTGCATTCATCGAGGAGATGCGGCCGGAGGACTTCGACGTCACCTCGCCCTCATTCCGCGAGCTCCCGACTGAAGTGCAGTACGAGATCATCGGCGACCTCCGGCTGAAGTCGCGGCAGACGTCGTACAAGCGGCTGCAGAGCATGCTGCGGAACGCGAAGACTGCGCTGGACTTTTCGAAGCAGCAGATCAAGAACCTCAAGCAGCGTAACTCGCTGACCCAGCAGCTCCTCGTCACGACGGACAGCATCGGTAAGGCGCATATCACCATTCCCATCCGGATAGCGAGCGAGCGCAACAAGCAGTATGTGCTTGTCAAGAACGAGGGTGCGGAGGGTGGTTGGGTTCTCGGTATTCGTGACGAGGGCACTGCTGCGAAACCTATTGAGATCGATCCAACGCCTGTACATGTCCAGAGTGATGAAGACGAAGACGACGACATGGAAGATGTACCTATGTAGGTACCTTTCGCTGGTACCGCCATGGCTGCTCTGACACGATTCGCTAGTGCGCCGGCTGTACAGGAGCCCTACGATGCGGACCTTAGAGATTACCGCAGAGAGCAAGCAATACAGGCTGTGGCTGCGCGTTACAAGCCCAACAAGCTGACACCACTCACGACACGAGTGGCGCGCAAGCGGAACTCTCGCCCGCTGTTCGAACCCGAAGACGATGAGTTGCCCCAACTTGCCGATGCGGTGGACGACCAGGAAGATCCTGAGCTCGCTTCCGCCATACAAGAGTCCATCGAACTTGAAGAGGAAGCCAGCCTTCGTCGAGCAATGGAAGAGTCGCGACGTTCAGCCCCTGCTCCGTTCTCGATTCCAAAGAACGGAGAGTCATCCGGCTCCGCATCTCAAGCTCGAACATCCCCTGATTGGCGGCGCTCGCAACAGATTCACACAGTCAGTGATGAAACGGACGACGAGGACCTGTACGCGTCCCCTACTCGCCTGGAAACAGCCTTGTCGATCGGTGGTGCCGGTCCGCGTCGCCCTCCGGCCTCAAGGGCTAATGCACCGACACCATTCTCCAGCTCAACGGTGTTCGGCATGCCCAGTCTTTTGCTCCCGCAGGACCCCGTGCGTTCGCCTTCCAAGGCGCCGATACACGTACCTTCGGATTCTGAGGAAGACATGGAAGAAGTTCCGGTCACTAGTGCGCCTTCACCGCAACCAGAACACCCTGTGGCTACCGTACAGGGCGATCTTCCACCCGCTCTTGTGCGCACGACGCCGCCCTCTGTCCGCACCTCGCAGCAAGAGCTCCCTGCCGCTATTGCACCCATGGCTGTGAATGCGGACTCAGAGGAGGACATGGAAGATGTTGAGGTTGTGCAGTCTCCGCCGCCGCCGCGACACCCGCCTCGACTGTCTACGGACGCATCTTCAGCGAAAGAGACTGCGCGTTTCGCGGCTGGAGCTCCAGTCGATCGCCCTGTACAGCCCACGCGAAGACAGTCGCCGCCACCAATCAGAGCTCCGACAAACAATAGTGTCCCTGTGCCGCCCTCCTCGACACTAGTCGCGTCTACAAGTGGTTCCTCCGGGGCACCTGCTCCCTCTTCTTCTTCAGGGGTGCATCATAGCATCGAAGTCGAGTCCTCTTCAGATTCTGAAGCGGATCCCGGCGAAACTCGATGGTCCCGCTCTCCGAGTCCTACCGCAGGGCCATCGACAGGCGAGATTCGAGCGGAAGAGAGCTGGGACGCTGCACAGGAGATCGATACCAATGCCGAGGAGGACGAGTACACGCGTTTCCTCTCGCAAGTGAAGGGCAAGGACATCGATGCCATCCGGAGGGAGATCGACGATGAGATTCGCGAGCTGAACAAGCAGAAGAAGAATGCGATGCGTGACTCGGAGGACATCACCCAGCAGATGATCTCACAGATCATGGTGAGTTGCAGGTTCGCCGGTCTGCTGCTTTGTTGACGAGGGCATCCTATTGCAGATCATGCTTCGTCTCTTCGGGATACCATACATCACCGCTCCCATGGAGGCCGAAGCCCAATGCGCCGCGCTCCTCTCTTTCGGGCTTGTTGACGGGATCATCACCGACGACTCGGACGTCTTCCTCTTTGGGGGCGCTCGCGTCCTCAAGAATATGTTCAACCAGTCCAAGACGGTCGAGTGCTTCCTCCTGTCTGACCTCGAGCGCGAGCTCAGCCTGGACCGCGACAAGCTCGTCCGGCTCGCGTACCTCCTCGGGAGCGACTATACGGAGGGCCTGCCTGGAGTTGGACCAGTCGTCGCGATGGAGCTGCTGAGCGAGTTTCCGGGGCACGACGGGCTGCATAAGTTCAGGGCGTGGTGGATGAAGGTCCAGAGCGGGCGGGACAAGCCGGAGGAGAGCTCGACGAAGTTCCGCAAACGATTCGTGAGTGCTACTGCGATGCGTTGAACGATGACGGGCTGACCGGATGAATGTAGAAGAAGAAATTCAAGGATCTGTATCTGCCGGCCGATTGGCCTAACCCAGCTGTGGTAGGTGCCCTCGCATGTGGCGTATCTGGGTAAATCCGTTGACTCGCCGCCATTACTCCCAGAGGGACGCATACTACCATCCAACTGTCGACGAGTCAACCGAACCCTTCAAGTGGGGCATGCCAGATCTCGACGCTCTTCGGAAGTATGTCTCTGGCTCGATCAGCTTCTAGATCGTCGAGCTGATATGATGTACAGCTACTTTAGCACCGAACTTGGTTGGAACCAGGTCAAGGTCGACGACCTCCTTCTGCCCATCATCCGCAAGATGAACAAGCGATCGCAAGTAAGCCAATGCTCTCTCATAGGTGCCCATTTTCTTGCGTGTCCTGACGGTGACTCTCGTAGAACGCGTCAGCGAACGCGCAAGGGAATCTTGCTGGGTTCTTCGACATTCCGCTGGGTGGGAATGCTGCCCCGCGCAAGCGGCAAGCATACACCAGCAAACGGCTGCAGCAGGTTGTGTCAGACTTTAGGAAGCAGCAAGCCAAGCTCCGCAATTCTTCGACTCCGAGTGGAGATGGTGAGGGCGAGGTGAGCGTTTTTGAGCCTGACGCCGACGCACCGCCGGCGAAGAAGAGGAAGAAGACTGGCAATGGGAAGGCCAAGGCAGACGGAGCCGGTGCTGCAGAAGAAGGAGCGCCTCCTGCGAGAGGTGGAGGTAGGGGGAGAGGTCGCGGACGTGGTCGAGGAGGTAAACGGACGACGAAGAAGCGTGCGAGATCGCCGTCAGACAGTGAGGACGACGAGTTCGTCGCGGGTGAGCAACCCACGCCTGCAGACATCCCAGCCCCGAGTCGAGAAGAGTTAGGTCTCCGCCCTCGCCCGAAGCCACGACCAGTACGCAAACCTCCACCTGGGGCGGCGGAGACGGAGGAACAGGTCAATCAGGACCTAGAATGAGCTGCTCATCATCTGTCCCCTGTAATCTATATTGTAGAGTCATCTGTAGTCGTAGTTCCTTCGCGCGTTGGCTCCTGCTCGTCGCAGACCATGTTATGACGCAGACTAGGCATGGCGATGAAGATTTCGGTTGCAGCGAGGACACATATACATCTATTCGTCTGCCTCGGTGTCCTGCTCTACCCTAGCCTGCCGGAAGGTCAGACGCAGAGACGTGTGATGACACATGGGTGACGAACCTTGTTCTCCTCGTATCCGCCAAGCTCGCTCACCAATCCTGCGAACGGGTACTCGCGGCGCACAGCAGGAATCTGGGGGTGGGCGTAGTTGCAGAAGACACCGAAGCTCACGAAGCCCAGCACAGCGATAGAGAACCAGCGCAGTGCGGTCTGCGGGGGACGACGGGGACATCGGGCCCCCACATGGAGAGCACCTCCTCTTGCTCGTGCAGCTGTCGCACTGTCAGACCTCTCTGCCTCTCTTGCACTCATCGCTGGACGCGCACCGGTTCACCGTAGTTCCTCCTGAACTGTTGATCCTCCCATCCGCGCGCCGGGCGGGTCTGTTTCGACACGAACGGCAGGCGGGGGTAGTCGGCGAGTTGCGGGTCGTCATCTTGGGGCATGGTGGCGGTCAAGGGGGCGGGCGAAGTCGGTGCGGGAGCCTGAGTCGCTGCAGGGGCGACGTAGGTCCTGACGCGGGCAGCCGCCCTCGCTCGGAGGGCAGCACGTCTGGCGACGGCGAGGGAGGTGTTCATGGCGTTCAAGAGGAAGAAAGACGCCGACAGCTGCCGACGCGGCGGGTGTGTGGTTATGAGCGCTACTTAACCTGCGCCCATCACCACACGGTACACCACCCACTACGGTGCAATATTGGACACCGGGCAACAGGTAGCCGACTATAGGAAAGCGAAATGCAGTCAATGGGCATACGATAGGTTTTTACTTCTGTCGCCCGCTTATAGTCCGGTGCAAATTCCGGCTTGTGCGCAGTGACCTTCACCATGCATCACAGACAGACCTTAAGCTTCCTCAACACCTCATCAGTGTCTGGCGCTGTTCGATGTCTTGAATCTCCAGAGCGTCTTCTATGGGTTTCTCTGCTGACCATATGCATTATGATTATCTTCCACATGCGACGCGTTGCTAGGTCGGCTGAACCGACAGGCGGCCGCGAGAGCAAGTTGAAGGAGAGGGTAAGTCCATACCTCCCATCGAGTATCACAATGCTGATTCACGGTTGATTCAGGATCCTCCCATGGTACCCCCGGCGTTGAGGATTTGTTGCTGGCGTCAGTCATCAAGAAGTCCATGTTCGTCGCCCCTGAGCTGTTTGATAACATTTCAGTACACGACTTCGCCAACGATCATCTTATGGCCGACCTCAGCGAACGCTTCGTGTTCTGGCAGAAGCATACGAGGGTATTCCACTATGTGAGTGTGACACCGACCACGGACCATGCATCAGTTGAGGTCCCTCTATCCACAGAGTACACCCGGACTGACAACGACCTCAGGGATAAAACACTGAAACTATAGCAGCAGTGCATCGCATCTTGACGAAGTATCCGAACAGAGACGTCGGAATGATACCCCACATTGACCTTCGAAGCGAACTGGACGACGAGCAATGCTTCGATTGTGAGCGAGCTGCCATCAAGTCTAGTGCTATCCCCAAGGAACAGCTCGACGTCTCAACGCTACCAGAGACTGTCGGCCGCGTTCGTTATGCGCTGTTACATCACCCTCGAAAGTCCATCAGAAGGCACGGTGAGTATCGCAAATCGCTAGTTGTCGTGGAGTTCTTCGTCGATACTAACGACTATGCAAGGCAAAATTCTTACCACACGCGAGGGCGCCATCCATGGCATGAAGTCACGCAAAGACATCTCTTGTTGTATCGTTATGGAGGCAGGCAGTGGAGACCAACCGAACGGCCTTTCCGACTACCGTCCAAACGTCATCGCGACGGCGTCAGCACTCATGTCGCTGACTTCGTGAGTGAATCGTGCATTCTAGTCTAGCTCTCCTCTCACCGATACATCGAAGCCTGACGGAAGTGAGGACGTGCATTACCGATGGGCAGGACTGGATGTGTGGTGTCTCAAGATACAGGACGGCCGCCGAGTGTATAAGGACATCGACCCACTGCCCCTCAATGCTCCCGGTCCGTATACCATCGGCCCTGACAGTATCCTTTGTAGGCAACTCTCTGAAGTGGTTGGATCGTTGGCATGCTGGGTGAGTGCGATTCTACTTGAAGATTCGCCTGCGACGCAACGCTCACTTTGCCTTTCAGATTGACGGAGTCGCACCGTTTGTCGGAACTTGATGAGGATGCACAGGAAGTGACGAGATTGACCGACTAAACTGAAACTTGCTCCAATGTACGATACGGTTCAAATCCAACTTTCACCACAATGTTCGCACTCCTGGGATCTACATCCTGACTGTCATGGTCGTCGCATCTTCGACTGCGTACGTGTCCCAGTCCACATTCGCGTCCGCCTCAAATGTACGCTGTAGCTCCGAGGCCCGAAATGCTGACAGCAGCGCGTACATAGCGCATATGGGACTCCGTTGCTGTCACTTGCGAGTAATTCGAGACGCTCTCTTGTGAATGAGAGACCATGTGGGGTCCGAAAGATTGAAATCCCATTGGTATAATGGTACATGGTATACAAGATTGCAACGAACAACGCGACAAGACAACTCGGATAACAAACGCATAGCAAAGGGTGTAGAGGCTGAGAGCGTCTGTCCATGGTGGAACGGTCAAGTACCGTACTTCTGGACAGAGCCGCTGATCCTATATAATGGGGAGAAGCGTTGAGACGAAGACAAGATCACGGACGATGAGGACGCATATCATCAGTCGTAGCCAGAGACACGATACCACTTCGCCGCCTGACGCTGCAGACCCAACAACTTCTTTATACCGATCACGTCCTCCGGGTCAAGGTAGGCGTGGCGACAGGAGTGCGTGCTGTTGTCCTTGAGAACAAGGAGCCACGTGCCCTCCGCGTCGTCCATGAGGATGAGGTTGCGTCGCAGCCGCGGGACGTTGGGGAAGGCATCGTAGACCAGGCGCGAAAATTCAGCGAGGGTAGCATGGCGTATGGCCAAGACAGTCTTGCGAGCTTCCTCGGGAGACATCGTCGAGAGTCTGCCAGGGCGCACTTTGTCGTAGAGCTGCGTGCCCCAATAATGGATGCATTCAGCGTCGAGGAGGACTCCGTAGGCACGAGTTGGGTATTTCCCCTGTTCGGGCACGAGGACTTGCTGAGATGGTGGGGACGGCGGGGATGCTGAAGACGATGCTGCATCACTACGAGACATCACGGCGGTGAGGCACGTAGCAGATGCTTGAAGTGCGATGTACTTATTCGGGTACGCTGGTGTGTGGCTGAATTCAAACCTCGAGAAACTGATTGATAAGTGCTACATGAGTGCATGCCTTGTAAATGAATGGTTGACGATCTGATGCGTACCGCTATATATTCCTGACCGAGCTCTGGGCGCACGGGTGATGGTGGTTACGTGCTGAGGCAGAGAGACGCCGAACGTCAATGCGTCACGGTTGGCTCAGCGGTGAGCTCACTTACATGTCCCTCACCTTCATGCAGTTCACATTCTGGTTCGGGCACCTTCGTGAGTGCATGCGTTTCCACCCATTCTGAGTTCGTCATGGGATTCGAGCCTGAACGGTACATGAAGTTAGAAGCCACAAGGGAAAGTTCCAATGTGTGTAACATACACCGGTAGACCGTCTCATATCGGGACTACGAGGGAACACGAGAGGGATGAGTGAAGGTTCCATTTTCATCTATGATACACGGTAAGTATACGATGTGAGGGGACTCAGTAGTGGTATTCGAAGTCCCCCGTCTATTAGAGGGCAGGACTTTGAATACCCCCAAGGGAGATGGAATAGGCCGGCTGGCGCAGCTTGAACTGGCGCAGGGAGATAGAAGACGGGGGGGAGGTCGAATAGAGTGCGTGGCGCCGGCCCAGGACCTGGCAGGGGAGATAGAAGAGGACGGGAAGTCGAATAGAGTCGGGGAGATCGAAGAGAGCTGTGTAATGGTCGAAAATAATAATTATTGCCATTAACTAAGTTATCCATAGGGTGCGCGAAGAGGACCCGCCATTCCTGCTCCCTCCCCTCCCTCGCTGCGCTCGGGGGGTCCCCCAGGCCGGGAGCACTCAGGCGGGCACACTAAAGCCTCGTTCGCGCGATAAATCTATACCGGCGCCCTTCGGGGGGCAGGTACTGTTGAGGGCGCCTAACCCTAACAACCTAACCAACTAACCTAACCTAACAACCTAACCAAAGCCCTAACCCAAAACCCTCACTCTAACTCCGCTTATACGGGGAGATAGATCTTCGAAGTCCCGCCCTCTAATAGAGGGGGGAATTCGAATACCACTACTGAGAGTACTGTACGATGTTGCCTATAAACGACGGCGCGAGACAACTCAAATGACACGGATGGTAGAGTGCATAGCGGCTGAGAAGCGTCTCTCCGTGGTGACATGGGTCAAGCACCCATGGGAGCCTGCCTAGCAGTGAAAAGTGTTGAGACAAAGACGAAATCACGGATGACGAGGACGCATACCATCAGTCGTAGCCAGAGACGTGGTGCCACTTCGCCGCTTGACGTCGCAGACCCAACAACTTCTTTATACCTATCACGTCCTCCGGGTCAAGGTAGGCGTAGCGACAGGAGTGCGTGCTGTTGTCCTTGAGAACGAGCAGCCACGTGCCCTCCGCGGCGTCCATGAGGATTAGGTTGCGTCGCAGCCGCGGGACGTTGGGGAAAGCATCGTAGACCAGGCGCGAAAATTCAGCGAGGGTAGCATGGCGTATGGCCAAGACAGTCTTGCGAGCATCCTCGGGAGACATATTCGAGAGTCTGCCAGGGCGCACTTTGTCGTAGAGCTGCGTGCCCCAATAATGGATGCATTCAGCATCGAGGAGGACTCCGTAGGCACGAGTTGGGTATTTCCCCTGTTCGGGCACGAGGACTTGCTGGGATGGTGGGGACACTGACGAGGATGCTGCATCACTGTGAGACATGACGGGGGAAGGGACTTAGCGAATGCTCGACATGCGTGGGTGTGTCGCTGAAGATGTCAAGGGACTGTTAGTGCATGCAATTGCACATTGAATGGTCATTTCAATATACTTCTCTGCTGTTACGATGTATTGACCGCGCTCTGCCCGCAAGTTATGTTTACTTATGGTGACGGTGGTGGCTGGTGGTTCTGTGCTGAGGCAAAGAGACGCCGGGAGCGCGCTGGCGCTGGTAGCGCACGGCGGGAAGGGCGCGGGCGGGGGAGAACTGCGTCTGTGGTTCTTCTGGATGGCCCATCTTCGCGAAGCTCCATCTCTCCGCCGAGGTCCGTTCTGTCTTCGACGACGACCAAGCCCCCGCAGCCATCGCACCCGTCGACGATGGCCGTCGCCCCGACGCACTCCGTCGCCCACCCCCAGAACGGCGAGACCCGCGACGTCGAGCAGGAGCTCGCCCGACAGCGCGCTGAGAAGCGCCGCCAGACTGGTGCCGTGAGCCCGGTCGAATTTCACAAGGACCTCTTGGTCGGGTGAGTGCTACTGTTTTCGACATGGTCTCCCCGACCATGCTCAATCTAGAGCCACCCTCCCCGACTCCCACCCGGCCCGTTGCCCTGCAGCGATGACTGGAACTGCATGTTCCTCAACCGCCTCTGCAGCGGGGTCACCATGCACCAGTTCTATGAGCCTCCGTCGAGCGTGCTCGATCTCGGGTGCGGCAGCGGCCTCTGGGTGATAGAGGCTGCCAAAGTCTGGCCGGTTAGTGCCTCCGTCCCCTCACGCGAGTGATCGTGTCTGCGATAACGACCCGGCGACCCAGGACACCACCTTTGTCGGCTTCGACCTGCGGAACCTCCAGCCCGACCTCGCACAAAGCAATCTTGGCATCGAGTACAGAGATCTCTCCCAGCGAATCAAGTGGGTCCACGGTGACTTGTTCGTCCTCTACTGTCAAAGCTTGCCGAGAGAATGACACTAACGTCGCGTTAGCTTGGACCCCTTGCCGTTCGAGGCCAATCATTTTGATTTTGTGCGCATATGTTGTATTGGACTGGACGTCCCCGAAGATTCATGGCAGGAGTTGCTGGAGGTCAGTCTATTCGTTCTGTGTTTTCATGGGCCATCCTATTGCCAGCTTTCCCGGTAATCAAACCAAAAGCGGCTGCATGCATTCCTCATCAGAACGTCTACTATGTATATCATGCGTGGTCGCCGGAACTGATGGATCATGATGTGCGCCCTTGTGCGCCCGCAGAGAAGCAGGGAGAATTCGTCGCGGAGAACATCCTTTCAGCTCCTCCCGAAGAGTCTATCAAAAATAGACTTATTCCGGGAATGCCCGGACCGCATTGTCTCCCCGACTACGCTGCAATACAGTAGTCGTACAGTGTGTGTTGCTACTTGGCGTCACCTGCGACGGGTCCAGCACCCCAAACTACCTGGTGGTCAAGTCACCTGCAATGTTATATTCAGATACTGGTGGAATGTGAAGTTTCAGCAGGATTGCTGACACTTCTGTCTCGCAGGAGTGTGCTCGAGTAATGAGACCTGGCGGTGCGCTGGAGGTGAGATGTCCTGCCTTGTCACCCCGCTCTATCTGACTTCCGACGCAGGTCTTTGAGGAAGACCCCATTTTCCCCGCAGGCCGGACACGCAAACCTGAGGCGGAACGGACGTCGAACCTACACACCGTGAGCATACGCCGGCAGTCCGGAGAACGCAATCGCAGCGACTCCGCCGCAAGTCAATGGACGGCTGGCACGTCCCAGTCGCAATCCTCCGCATCGAATTCCAGCCTTGTCTTTACGACCGAGCGAAACACTCAGAGCGCGAGTAGTGACTCCTGGCTGTCGACGGCCTCCTCACAGGCCGACTCCACCCATCATCTTTTTACACAGGACCACGAGAGGCTGAAACGAGCTTGGGAGCAGATGCTCGCCCAGCGCTTCCTCAGTCACAAACTGCTCACCGTGCTGCCCTTCTACATCTCCTCTTTCTTTCACAACGTCGAGGTGCATCCGCCCATGAATATCCTTCTACCCCCACCATCATCCCTGAAGCCCCCTCCTTTGTCGCAGACCGCGAGGTTGAACTCGAAGGCGATGCCCTTCGTAAATGGGTCGACGGGATGCGCTCAAACACTGTCCAACTCGATGGGCAAGCGACCGCCCGAATAGACACTTCAGCTGCGCTCCGCTCACGGCCACCCATAGCCACGCTGTCGACGTGGGGCACGCTGCACCTCGCGCGCCAGTTCCGCATCGTCTCTGCGTGCAAGGAGTCCGTATGGCAGGCGTACCGCGCGCTCGACGTCGAGGACGAGCGAGGGTCCGTGGTGCGGGGGGAGCCCCCAAGGGACGACCTGCGGGACGAGTTCGAGCGTGAGTGGGGGAACTGGGAAGAGTGAGTCACGTTCTCTCCGCTTTTGCCGTCCGTCTGTGTGTGGGGTGCTGACGTGACACTCCGCTGCCAGGGACATGAAGGACCGCATGGGCATCCGTGTGCACATACAGGACGAGCTCCAGTGGCAGGACCCGGACAGCCGCAGCACCTTTGCGGGGTCCGAGTCCATCCGCTCATCACAGGCGGCGAGTACCAAGACTGCGCGCTCGCAACGCTCGGCGTCCAACGCGGACAAGGCTCCGCTGTGTCGCGCGATGCGGGGGTTCATAGCGTGGAAGAAGATCAGCGAGCCGTCTCTGTGATCTTGGTGGATACCGTACTGTGCGATCTTGGATACGGACTTTGCCCTCGCTTCTGCTTTGCATGCTGCATGATATCGTCTATGTACATACGTGATACCCCTTAGACTGCATCCCACACTGCCCCTCCATGTATAGTACTCTACCACATCGTTCTTGAATGTATGCATCTCTTAGGTGCCCTTTTCCTGCCGTAATTGCTCCAGATCAGTATCTGCCTTCCGTCACTCAAAGGTGGTGCTTTGATACTTCGTTTGCGAAGGATCTCGCCACCTCCTCGTACGATTTGTGATTGATTATAGCTCCTCCGGCAGGGACGCTCGTGGGTTTCGCTCGTGTGTTTGTCGTGTGTTGTCAGAGTATGACCCCATCCCAGACAAGACTATGCGTCAGGAGACACTAATACAGGAATCTACATGACCGGGACAGGTTGGGCGGAGACATTCTACTTCCATCATCCCGCGGCACCGAATGTCGTCAGATTCAACCAGCATATTCTATGAATGAGCCTACCTCAACATCAAGTGTGCATTGCGCGGCCATGATAGATGGCCCATGGGCGGATGAGTGGATCGGCTGAACGAGCACGCCACACGGAGGGACTCCCCGAGTCCCGTTCGGCCGCTTTCGAGTGAAGGGTGTGGTGGCGGTGTGTTACATGCAATCCGAGGGGATGAGCAGAGATTGCGGCGATTGGAAGGAATACACAGAGGATGAAGCACGCGAGAAGAGGGAGAACAAATGAGCGCATGACGAAGGAAGGTGGAGAGGTGAGTGTGGTGCCCTGTCCCACCCGCCGAAGGTCAACTTGAGAGCTACACAAGAGGATCAAAGGACCGCCGCACCTGGTGTTGTAAGGGACGGCGTAACTTGGTACGTTATGGCGGAGGTGGACGATTCAACGAGTCCTAGCGCACGAAAGCAGATAATGGGATAGAACTCACGTCCGTCTCCGACAGGCTTATATAGCAGCCATGGCAGCCATGTTGTGCTGGCATTTGAACACGACGTGAGCTTGGTCAGTACCGCCGGGTGGATGTGAGCTAGCAACCGCACAATAGACGGTGGCGCTCGTCGCTCGGACGAATGGACAGCTCCAGCAGCCGGCGCGGCGAGCGCGCAGGAGTACCGTGCAGATGAGGAAGCCGTCATGCTTGTGCATGAGCCTGGAGCTGCCTGAATCCCAGCAACGTCCACGCTCACAGTCAGAGTGGCGAGCGAGACCGACAGATCGACGCGGCGCCCGACGTGCAAGACGTTGGCACATCCGGCGGTCACGGAGGCGACGTCCTTCGGAGAATATCTCTCGAACATCCAATATTCAGAAGCTGTTAGACCAGACAGGCTTCATAGTCGCTATGCTCACCTTGCGTGACATCCATCTGCCAGGAGTAACGAGCAATCGTCGGAGACCATGAGCGCTGTATACACGCAGAACTCAACGAGGAATTCCCTGGCCTCCTCTCACGCCTCGAGAGTAGAAATTTGCGATGCGTGCTGTTCAGAGGGCGATACATAGATAGATATTGGCGGGAAGAGCCAAGAAAGAGCTGGCAGTGGCAAGGGAAGAGCGTTCCACTGGCGGTTCACTAGCCTCGGCAAGATAAGATAAGATCTGAGGTCATCCTTCGAGCTTCGGGATCGTACTCACTACTCAGCGTGTGATTGATCGCAGGAACCTACCTTCTCTTACAGACATCATGCCGCTTAGGATCGGTTACGGCGAGTTGCTCTGCCATTTATTGCAGGATGTATCCGCGGGGAACTGACAAGTCGGCGATAATTACCCTAGTTCGCGAGCACTTCTCGTCCCCGTTACTTCAGTTCGCTGAGGCAGACGGAGGGAAGACCTTCACGCTTGTGGAGTGCCCTAGTGCGTATTGTGTCTCATGTTTCAACCTTCTATGATTCTTGATACATCTACATCTCCAGGCGGGACGGGTCAGCTCATCGGCCGCCTCGAAAATGACGAGATTGACGTCGCGATGTACGTCACGAGAGGTTCAACCTCCTTTGGACTCTCCGCATTATGCCTCCATAACAAATACTAAACAAATGCTTGTGGCGTAGCGCACTGACGGACCCTCTTATCTCCGGGATCGCGAAGGGATCGAAAGCGTACAAGCTCGTCGGAAGCTATGTCACGACGCCGCTTAACTGGCGAGTATCTGGTCACCGCCCGTCGCCTTAGTCGCAGTGTGCTGAACGCACGTGTACAGGGCGGTCATCACAGGTAAGAACAGCAAGTACAACTCGATATCGGATTTGAAGGGAACGACCATTGGAATATCGCGCTATGGAAGGTTGAGCTTGTGGTTCCCCTCACGTCGTGAGCCTGGGTCGCATTAACCCCATCTTCCCGGCATCTATGGTATAGTGGGAGCCAGACGATGGCTTATGTGATGGCGCTGCAGCAAGGCTGGCCGACGAACGAGCTGAAGTTCCAAGGTACCCTACTTCCCCCAGCAGCTTATCCTGGAATCGGAAGTCTCAACTAACCCCGCACGCATAGTCAACAACGACATCCGAGGTCTGATTAACTCCGTGAACGACGGCTCGACCAGCGCGTTCATGTGGGAGTGGTTCACCACCAAGCCCTTCGTCGACGCCGGCGAGGCCCGCTTCGTACGTCGGCCCATCTGCTCCCTTACTAGCCCATCTTGCGCAATCATTGACCACATACATAGATCGGTTCCGTGCCGACTCCCTGGCCTTCCTGGCTCATCGCCGCACACCCGACACGCGCTCCTGCAGACGCGCTCAAGCCCTTCCTCGCCACGCTCACGACGTACGTCCGCGCGTTCGACTCGCCGGAGAGCCGCAACAGCGCAGATGTCGATTTCATCAAGGAGAAGTTCGGGTACCCCGAAGAGGATATCAAGGTATTGCATTGGCGTAATGAAGACGCGTGTGCGGATGTGTTCTTGACTTTGTTCATTCGCAGGCGTGGTTGAAGGCCGTCGGCTACCCGCAGGACTGCGCTGCCATCCCTCGGCAAGTCATACTGGAGACCCTCGAGTGAGTTGCTTTACGTCCTTAATGCTATGGAAGCTCACCCGCAGGTACTTCCCAGTGTGCTCCTCAAAGCGGGCTTTGTGCAGAGTCCAGAGGGCGGCTTCGACGTTGCACAGTTCGTCAACACGGACATCACAAGCCTCACATAATGTTCGTCGCGTCATCAATGGTCAGAGAGGTGAAGTACAACGCAATTTAGGCCAGCGGCTTCGAACACATTCGCAATCCGTGTATGTCAAAGAACTGGACAGAGGACAAAGATAGATGCATTGGTAACAAATTCGATGTTTGCTTACTCTTTCGACATCGTCGTATGCCAGGACTCGAAGCACAGCACTAGATCTCCGAAACTCGGCTGCTCGTTGGAGCCCACACGCTGACAGGTCTCTAGCGTGTCCATGTCACATCCCACGAGCTCGTCTTGTTGAGAAATATCCTCCTCATGGCCATACCAAACGCCCACACTTCCGCCGCCTCAACCGCGCGGGGCACGCCTCTCCAGATATCATTTGGGTATGTAGTGGCGCTGTCCTAACCGGGGCAAAGGCTCTCTGGCCACCCTCGGGCTCCTGGTAGCGAACCGATCCGTCAGCCGTGAGCCGCAGTTCGCCCTCTCGGACGAGGTGTCAGATCTCAGAAGCGTTGGTGCAGAAATTGACGGACGAAATGCTGCGCCATGCTGAAAATGCTGTTGAGAAACTGCCACTGGCAGACGAGGGTCGACAGTCCTCCCCACAGCCAGATGCCCCGTTATTCCGTGGTCAACGGCGCGAGGGGCGAACGAGGCTGGCAAACTGCTATGCCCTAGGCTCCAGTTCAGTTGAAGATCACAGTCAGCGCAAACCGCCTCGAACCTCCTGATCTCCAGCTGGTGTCTTGTGTATTGCTCGCGTCACCCGTGCCGCAGGAAAGAAGCACCGTATGGGGATCATGGCATTGGGGAGCAACGCAAGGCTATATGTAGCAATACAGCGAAGGGGTAGTAGCGTATACGTATACGTGGAGTCGTGGACAGGTACTTAAGCACTTCAGTAGACATGTAAAAGTATGCAGGAGATCCACGGCCGTCGCGGCACCAAGCGACCCGAGCTCGGACTCGAAGGGTAACTGTAAGGCAGCAAGACTTAGACACAAACAACAAGAGGGGATGCGTACGGTATCGGGCGTATCCTAGCGGGGCCAGATTATGTGCAGGTATGTAGATGTATGCATGCATGCAGGGCAGGGCAGGGCAGACGGGGCACAAAGCAGAAAGGAGGGAGGGCTGCGCGGCGGGCGGGCGGGCGGATGGATGGACGAGTGGGTCAGTGGAAGGCTACATGACTGATGCGATATTCAAAATGAGATGAGATGAGATGAGATGGATATGGATATGTTAGCATACGTGAGTACCGAGTGAATGAAGTATGAATGCAGAGAGGCTTATGATACGGAAGCGGAAGGCGGGAGCGTCTCTAGAATGTCTGTGAGCGTGAACGGTCCTATTGTTCTGATTCTGTCCTGCCCGCGACGGCGGGCACGGGCGGCAGGCTCCTCGGTATCCGGTCGGCGGGCTCAGGCGGGTGCACGAGCGTGTCGATGTACATGTCCACATTCGCAACCAGCAACCTGGCGAGAGCAGCGAGGTCAGTACTGTACATGCGACCGAGTGGAAAGCAACAGAAGAGAGCACTCACTTCAACCACAACCGGCCCCCTCCGCTCTTTTCCTTCACGATCTCCCACTGCCCTCTCCTCCGCAGCCCCGGGCCGTTCGTCCCATTGCTCAGCGCATCCACCAAGCTCTGCTTCCCCTCCCTCGTCCCCTCCGCCTCGAGCACCCACTCCCCATGCCACCCCTTCCCGAGCGCCATCCCCGCCTCCGTCCCGCTCCCCGGCCCGACGTACGGGATGCGCGCGAGCCACATGTACTTCCGCACCATCGCGAACCCAGTCGGGCTCTGCGGGCTCGGCACCCGCGTCGCCACGTTCACCAGCTTCATATCGTGCATCGGCTCGTATATCGTCAGCCGCGACGCGCGGCTCTGCTCGCGCCCCGCGCCGCCGGGCCCCCGTCGGCTGCCCGGGCGCGACATCTGCGGGGACGGCGCCTGCTGCTGCGGCAGCGCGAGCACGAACACCGGGTCGACGAACGCCGGGAGGATGTGCGCAAAGTAGAACGGGGACGGGAGCGTCAGCGGGCTCTCGAGCGGCGGCGGGCTCGGCGGGATGTACGGCACGAGGCAGTACCCGTTGAACATCAGCCACTTCTGCCTGTCGTTCTCGTCCTCGGCGGCGGACCCGCTCGTCGGCGCGGATCCGTCCTCGCTCTCGGGCGGCGAAGCCACGGGCGGGACGTAGCCGAAGTTGCACACGACGTCCCCGTCCGAGAGGTTCTCCCACAGGCCCGCGCGGATGAGCTGGTCTTCGCAGGCGGTGATGGCGGCCTCGTCGAGCTGGGCGCACGGCACGAACACGCGGAGCAGCGGTGCGCGTATGCGCGACGTTGCGAGGAACAGATCGTGCGCGGACGTGCCTCGGGGGATCGCGACCGATGCTCCAGTCGCGTTCCCGCTTTGTGCTCGCGCTCCGGGGGACCCGGACTCCGGCCCGATGGAAGTCGCGGCACGTTTGTGGCTTCGGTCGCGTGGGGGAGGGGAACTTCCCTCGGAGTCGGTGTTTGTGCGGGAGATCGACGCCGGACTGGACAGTGAGGACTCGCTCGAGATGCTTACGGAAGCGAAGCGCCGATGTGGCATCTTCAGCTCGCCCTCCTGCGGGGAGGACAGCCATCCGTCTTCGTCTGCGCCCGCGGCGAATGCCACGCTTTGTCGCTTGTGCGGAAGGAGCGTGCGGCGCCAGCTCCCGGAGTACAGCCTGAGCGCGAGCGGGTCGTTCGATGGCGGCGGAAGGGGAACCTTGGATTTGTGGAACATGGACGTAAGACGTTTGGAGCGTGGTACTCTCTCGGTGGTTGTCGTGCGTGGCGGGCTAAGCGAGGCCGCCCTACTTGCGCTGGAGGACCCGCTGCGCACGGTACCGGATCTGCTGAGGAGGCGACGGGTGCCATACGGCTTGGGCGTGTCCAATGCTGTGGGCAGCGCGTCGTTGGAACTGGAAGCATCGGCGGCGAGCGCTGATAGTGGTGCCGGGAACACGAGTTCGCGGACGCCCTGGAACTGCGGAGAGCGCAGCGACATGGAACGAGGCGAGCTGAGAACGTCGTCGAAATCATCGGAGTCGGACGACGGGGAAGACGAGCCGCTATGGACCAAAGATTGCAGGAATAGGACGAAACGGGAGTGGGCGAGCGTCAAGGATGACAGGCGCATACAGCCTCTCTGGAGTTTGAGGTCATCTCGCCCTTGGTTGAGCATGGTCAAGACCCTCATGGTCTGCATCGGATACGTATGCAGGGGGACGGATTGCGAGATCACTGGAGGGAGGGGATTGACACAGGTAAAATAGGACATGGAGAATGCAGACGTACTGAGGAGGGCGAGCTGGTGGAAATCGAGGCGGACGTCCGGGCTCTGCTCCAAGCCAGCTTGCTCGAGGGCGTAGCAGTATGCGGGAACAAAGTGGGAGAGGATGGCGGCCCTGCACTCATCGATGGCCCAGAGGCCGAGGCGACAGTCGCGGGAGGTGTTCATGAGGGCGTGGAAGTCCTGCCATGAGAGGAATGGGAGGAAGGCGGCAAGTAGTCTTGGGTCGCGGAGAGCGCGACAGAGCATCAGACGAGAATGTCGTGTCGGACGTGGGATGTGCGGGACGGGCGAAGAATGTCGGCCGAGACGGGACGCGGTGGACGGGGACGGGGCGGGGGGAGGGGGACGGGGATGGGGGGCAACGGCCGCTCTCTCGTTTTTGTCGCGACAGGCATGGTGGATGGAGGAAAAGAGAATAGCGTTCAGCGGTGGGTGGGAGGGCGGAGGGACATGGCGCGAGGACAGAAGGAATATAGCCTATAAGGGCAGTCCACACTACGCTTTACGCGCTCCCTCGGTGGCGGTGCGCTTCGCCTATGCCTCCCCGTCCCGCTCGCCGCTGCTGCGTCTTCCACGCTAGCGTCCCCCTTATCCCCACCGCTCTGTGCTCGAAACATCGCGCCCGCCTTGCCATGACCTCGCCGGCGCCGTCGAACCCATCCGCAGCATCGAGCACTCGCCCTGCGCGTCTCGTGGCCGAGGGGAACTGGCAGGGGAACCACAGTTGCTAACCGAGATTGATGGCGCTCCAGTCAAATTCTGCATTGCGTCAGAGTCTTCGCCCGATGATGTCAACGCGTACCTCCTTCGCGACAAGTTATAACCTTGTCCGGCACCGTCTCCCTCGGTGTCGGACACCCCCGCCTTGCGTCCGTCCGCCTCTTCCATGCTGCACGCGCCTCGGGGAACGTCGGCTGTCGCTGTGAGCATGGAGCTCATTCAGCCACACGTTCGTGCGTGCTCCCCAGCTGCTCTCCACGCCTGACTTGCGTCGTATCAGGCAACAGAATTCAGGACAGCAGAATACGGGGTACACAAGTACTCATCAATTGCAGGACCAGATCAAGGCAGCCCGACATCTGTGGCTCGCGCTGGTGAACAGCATCCCACTGACACCCACTCCCGGTCGCACACGACACCCGTGTTGACCGGCCTCCTGTCCTCCGGTTTATGCATCCGAGGAATCGCGTTCAGTGCTTTCCACTACCCATATGCACGAACCCGACTATTCCGGGTCCCTTGCCCTCGTCCACTCAAGCTGCTAGCACGTCTTCAATTCCTCTTCCTCGTATCGATGCCGCCACATCCTCGACGGTCCCACGTTGTTGCGCGCAGCCCACGAACGTTGTAGCCTCCAGCCTCGATATCGGATATGCCTCCAGGCTCTAAGACAGCACCGCTGCACCGGCTGCCGGGCAAGGATCCCCGCTCCGACCACTACGGCGCGCGATGAGCGATGAGCACCTCGCCGGGCGCTCCCTCCATCATGCCAGCAGCCAGCTCGCGGTTCAAGTTCAACCCCATGTTCCACCGCACGACGATCAGGCCCCTCGACTCTGCGACCAGGGAACGTCCCGCACGCGTGCGGGCATCGTGCATCACTACGTACTGTATTCAGCGGCGCCGGCTGCAAATTTCTGTCATCGTGGCGACCGAACACGCCCAACGGCGCATATTGATTGACATAATAGGGCTGCTCAATTCTTCTGGACGCTGGACGCACTGCAAGCTCGTTGATGGAGGTGATGGCTACAAGCGACAGTAGCCGAACACCTCCTCCGACTTTGCGGGCGCTCCCCATGTTCCTCGCTGCACACTCTGTTCCCGTCGCTCATACGCAATGTCTTACCGTGCAGGGGATAGCGAGAAAGCTTTCACGAATACCGCCCTTTTTTCTGCATTTTCCGACGGTCATCCCAACGTGCTAGCAGCTATGCAGCTTTCCGTCGAGGCCACCGCACAGAAAGCTTCAGGTATCCTCGCCGCCTTGCTGAGTCGTCGGCTCGTCTCGCTTACGCCATCAAAGTGTTTTGAGGCGTCCAGCATCCAGCGCAGAAGAATTGAGCAGCCCTAATCGCAATCGTCTCCACCGGCTGTCCTGTCCCCGCCCCTCCTCATTTATACAAATCCCAATCAGAATCCAAATCCAAATCCGATGACCTGGCATCCGTGTGAGCGTCGGGCCCCCTACATAGTCTGAGTAGGTCTGAGTCTCCTGTGGCGAGCCGATGATGACCACTATGAGCCGCAGCGCGGACCTAATAACCTATGCTAGCGCTATGGTCCTGGAGCTCGGAGCGCGCGTCTCTCAGGTACTCATTAGTGCCTTGTCGCTATCGGGCGCCGCGCAGTGACGCTGGCCAGGAAGTCAGGACATCGTCTCGAGCCCCCTCCGGCCCCGGCAGTCTCGACGTTCTCGACCAGGGGCCGAACTGTCGCGACGTCGTTATGGTTTGAAGAAATAAGTCTTCGCACAGTAACGCCTGACATCCATCCGGCTCCGGAAGTCTCGACCAGCGCACGGACTGTCGTTGTGGTTCGGGGAAGCCTTCGCTTGGGCGCGCGCATGCAGATATGCCCACGCTGTCGGGCAAGTATCGATCACGCCGGAGGTTTGCTGCTTGTGGAGAGTACAGTACTGTTGACCTGGTGACCCCCCAGGGCCCCAGCGTCGGCGAGGCTTCTCCCTCGACCATGCACAGGCTCGCAAGGCCTAGGGCGGCAGGGCAGTGCCGTCCTAGACTTCTGCTTCGCGCTGCACCGACCGACCGGACGTATGTACACAAGCTTTCACCGTGGACGGGCGGCGTTGCGACCCTTCGCGGGCGCGATGTACATGCGGATCAGGCTCAGTACGAGCGAGCTGCGGTACGCCGGAGGTCGCTGTGGGTCCTGGGGTTTGTACGTACGGCGCACGCTGATTGCGGACCTCGGTACACCGTACACTTATCGATGTCATTTAGGCTCGCGGGCGTTGAGTAGTGCATGTTGCACGTTGCACGTCGCTTAAGCCGGCAAGGGGCACGCGGCGGGCTGTGTGTCTCTGTGTGTTCCTGTTCCTGGATTCCTGAGTGCGCGCGGCTTCAAGTGGGTCGTAGTCTGTTGAATGTTTAAGTGCATGACCGGGGCGGGGCTTTCCTGGAGAGTTTGAACTTTGAAGCTTATGCATATGGCGAACGTCGCTTTCATGGAGAGTTTGAAGCTTATGCATGCTGGCTGGTTGTCGGCCGTACCTGGGAATGACCACTACAGCGCTGTCCGAGTCGTTGCGGTCGAAGCATGCGCTGTGTCGGCTCTGAAGGAACGAACTGTGCTCCAGTGCTGCTGATAGCACTAGCTAGTAGGTAGTCTCTGCAAGAGCATATGGCCCATTTGAGGTTCAGTACACCTGATGGTCAGTGGTCAGTGGTCAACCCGTAAGCGTGTAGAGTGCAAGTCGCAGTAGGAGCAGAAGTCCAGCGCTGTGTGGAAGTCTCACAGTCTGCATGCGTGCCCAGGATTCGCAAGGTCGCCCGCATCACCCATGGTGAACCGTACATGTCATGACCACCTCACAGAAGAGCACATCGATAATGACGGGCGCACTGGGGAAGCCGTCGATCCCGTACCCGGGGTCCGTCACTGTTGAACGCGGTCGCAAAGATGGGTGGGTACATACAACGCGCGGGCCTAATCCACTCGCCGAAGCTCTTCCCCCACGAAGACGAACGCGACGGCGGCGAAGATACGCTGCGTTGAAGATGCTCAAGTCGTACAAAGACAGGGGAGAGTTTCGCAGATAGCGGTTCACGCGGGGCGCCTGGAACACGGGTTTAGGGAGAAATTGCGGAACCCATCCCCCAGGGGAAAGCAATCGTTGCGGTCTTGGAGTCGCTGACGAAGTTGCCTGGGATGTTCAACCCAGACACCTCCAACACTCGCCCAGAAAGAACCATCGAGTGCACATGCTACGCTGGAGGCAGTATGTAGGTACGTACCTCCCTGGTTTACATAGACGGCCCTGTTCCGAAGATCGACCTCGCTCAGACAGCGGCTTGGGTGTGTGTGGCATCCTTGACTGATACCGAGTCAACGGGTGTACCGCTTGTGTGGCAACTCGAGTCATTCTGCAGCGCTATGTATACTAGCTGACTCCGTCGAACAATTGGTGACTTGCGCGGGATATGTGCAGAGTCAAACACGACGGCAGCGGTCAAGGACGAGTCCATGGTGCAAGCGCTCACCCGTGTCCGGTAGAGCAACCCCGATATGGAAGGGCGCAGCCACGTGGGTTTCGCAGCCGCCCATCCGCTCCGCAAAGCTTGATATTGGGCACTCGTCCAGCACAGTCCACCCTCATCCCCTCAAGCCCGCCCTCTCCGGCCCCTCAAAGCTATCCAAATGGTCAGTATCTCGTCTGTGCTGCCCGTCGTCGCTGCTGGTGTGGGTTTGCTGCTCGAACGAGGCCAGGACGACGCTGGATGGGCCGGCTCAGGACTGGATGTAGCCCAGCAGGCCGAATGAACGCGCTGACACCCGTCCGTCCCCCAGGCCTCCGCAGAACTTGCCGCGACCTACGCCGCTCTCATCCTTGCCGATGATGGCATTGAGATCACCGTGAGTTCTTGCCCGCGTGTCTCTCTGCGTCGGAACGACTTCTGACGCGTGGTTTCTTCTGCAGGCCGACAAAATCACTGCTCTGACGAACGCGGCGTCGGTTGAGATCGAGCCCATCTGGGCATCCCTCCTCGCGAAGGCTCTTGAGGGCAAGAACGTGAAGGAGCTCCTCTCGAACGTTGGTGCGGGTGGTGCGGGCCCCGCTGCAGCACCTGGCGCGGCGGCTGCTGGCGGTGCGGCTGCGGCCGAGGCACCGAAGGAGGAGGAGAAGAAGGAGGAGGAGAAGGAGGAGTCCGACGACGACATGGTGCGTTTCGTGTTGTCTTCGCATCCGCGACGAAGTTTTGCTCACATTGGCCGGGGTGTGTGTAGGGCTTCGGTCTCTTCGACTAAGCGCGTTGAGCGTTGGTATGGTCCGCTTCTGTTGTCGCTTTGGTGTTTATCGTATCGCATAGCATCCCGCACGCCCCCATTGCCCTTCTATTGCGTTGTACTATCCCATGTCCCATCTAGTACGCATGCCAAAAACCTGAAAACACCTACCGCTGGCGAGATCGCAAATGCGGCAGCTTGAGCTGTCTTGCTCTCAACGCTCTGAGGTTTGCCCAGCTCGATTGCAACTCGTTTGAGCGATCGCTTCGTCGGCTCGTCATGTGTGTCACCGTTGCATGCTCAAAAAATGCGCAGTTTGCCAAGATCATGGCCGAGCGAGGATACATCGCGCGGGGACTTGTCGAGAGGCACTAAAAAACTATGGCGTGATTTGCGAGGTCAGGCAAGGATGGAAATCATACAGCTGGGGTGTTCTACATGCTGATTTCGGTCGCCACCCGAAGTCATGATGAAGGTAGACGGGGAGACGGGTGAAGCTCGATCATGAAGGCCTGACTAGCCTGACCGGGGTTTGCTTTCTTGGAGTTTGGAAGCTTGAAGCACCGTGTTCGGAGTTGAGATGCTTGTTAGCTGGCGGCTGTACTCGTACATATCCTCGGTCTCCAGAATACGACCAAGGTCGCAGCCGCGACCCGATCGTTGCGAATGGAACGTGCTTAGTGTATTAACTCTGAAGGAGATGTATGCTACAGATCCTGGTACCGGTACGGTATCACTAGATAGTTCCTGAAAGAGCGTATGCCCATCCTATGCAAGATAAATAACCTAAACTTGAAAGCGCCACAACAAGCAAGAAAATACAGCAATAGCACCTGTGGATCAGCGGGTGGCCTGAAGCGACCGTGTAAGCGTGTGGTGTGCAAGCAGTGGTAGTGAAAGTAGTCCAGCGCTGTGTCAGTCTTGTAGTCTCCATGCATCCACGAGGCCCCCCAGCCCTCGCAGAGTGAATGTCATGGTCGCCTCACGGGAGCGACATGAACCGCGCAAGCAGCGACTTGAAGTTCGGCGTGCCCAGACCTGTGACGGGGTCCCACCCGCGTGCAGCGGGGAAGCCCTGCGTGCCGCACCCGGGGTTCGTCCCGTTCTTGACGTCGTTGAACGCGGTGGCGAAGAGGTGAGAGTACAGCGCGGGGTTGATCCACCCAACGGGGCTCTTGCCCGCGGCGATGCGCGCATCGTTGATCGCAGCGACGAGCGACGCGAAGATCGGGGCAGATGCGGACGTGCCGCCGCTCGTCGTGAACTCGCCGTCGATCGCGACGACGGTCGGGAAGCCGTTTGCGGAGACATCTGGGTACGCACGCCCGGAGGCATTGAAGATGCTCGAGTCATAGCCAGCCGGAAGGAAGTTCTTCAGGTAGCGGTTCACGCGGCGCGCCTGGAACGCGGGCTGCGGGAAGAAGTTGGAGAACCCGCCCCCGGAGGGGAACGCGGTTGTCGCGACCTCGGGGTCGCTGACGGAGTTGCCTGAGGTAACCTCGGTTGCGCCGACCGCGGTGACGTACGGACAGGACGCGGGGAACTGGGGGACAAATGTCCCGGGGGCGTTGCCCTCGACGGCGGTGCCGTTCTTGGCGAGGCAGGCCTGCGTGGGCCCGAAGGAGACACCAGTATCGCCAGAGGACGCGACAAATGTCATGCCCTGGAGGCTGAGCTGCAAGTGAAAGTCGGCGTCAGCTCTGCTTGACTACGAGGCGGAGCAGCTGGCATCGACGGTGCGCACCTTGCCAATCTCCGCACACTGTCTCTGAACGAGCTGAGTGGTGGCGGGGTCCGTCGGATCGTTGATGTCAGGGCTGGTCGAGTACGAGATGGAGACGACGTTCGCACGAGGCTTGTTTCCGCAGTCCGTGAGGCCTAGCGTATGGGTGAGTACGATTGCTAACGTATGCCTTACGAACCCGGCATACCAAGCTGCTTGATGGCGGGGTCACTGCAGTAAGAGCCGTCGAGGGCAGCAAGCAGCTCGTCCACTGTGAGCGCAAGGTATCAGCTTGAGCCCCTTCGCTGACGAAATGAAGTGGGATAACATACCGGGATCCTGGTCGTTATTGTCCTTGCCGACCTGGTAGAGCAGAACATCCTGCGTGCGGCCTAGGAGACCCATGACGAGCTGGAAGTCCATGGTCGACTCGCCGAGGTTCTCGGGATCAGTCTCGGACGCGTTCAAGTGCCCGCCCGCGATACTGATGAGGGTCGGCTTGTGACCCACTTGTTGCGGGTCGAAATGCTTGAAGAACCCGTCCAAGTCGCTCTGGAGCAGGACGTTCGAGCCGAACTCAACTGAAAAGCGGTAATGGCAGCCATTAAGAAGATGTACGTAAACAGGAGTTGGCGAGACACTACGCACCAACTGCCATGGTGTTCTTGTCCGCCGCCACGAGCGTGTAGTTGAAATTGTACAGAGCACGCAGACAGTCGAGCGTCACGCCCTTGTCACAGTTGGTTGGACCAGTAGACATGGCATCGTCCTGGATAATGAACGCACGTTAGCTTGGCCCGGTGGCGAAGGTATTGTGTAGTAGGGACGTACATCTGCAATGGCCTTGGGAGCACCTCCTGGCCTGTGCCAAACACCCTTGCTGCCATCACCCGCGCGCCGGATGTGCTTGTGGTTGCCGAAGTGCGAAGTTGGCCAAACGAGGTCGACGTGCTTGGAGACATGCTCGGGGAGAGTGTAGCCGTCGTGGCAGCCGATACGCTCCTTGCCATCGTCGGCATTGCGGTAGACGTAGTATTCCGCCCCAAGGATGCTCTCCGCTTCGGAAACGGTGACGTCTACGCGGATGGAACCGTCAGAGCCGATGCGGATCTTCTGCAGGTCGACTCCGCCACCGTTCACGAGCCACGAGTGGACGGTGTCGACGGAGTCCGGGGAGGGGCGGAAGGTCTGAGCGACCTTCTCGGGCGTCCAATGCTTGCCATAGTTGGGTGACTGGGGGTCGGCGATGTCGAGAAGGTACGCGTCCAGGTTCTCCAGGTTAGACTGCCTAAGCCGGAACTTCAGAGGAACGAAAGTGTCGGGGTCGGCGCGTCGGTCGAGACTCCAGCCATGTGGGACTGCGCGACGCGACTCGTGGCGGACGTGGGGAGAGAGCGGGGCAGGCGTGGCAACGGCGACAACAACAACGCTGGCGAGGGACAGAAAAGTCGAGAACAACATGGCTGCAGAAGCCAGCCAGAGAGAAGAACAAGAATGAGGGCGGGGAAGGGGACGGGGCAAGGGGCAAGCTGCCGTCCTCCATCAGGGATATATAGCTCGCGTCGCACGGACGTACACTGGTCATCAACGCTCCGGACCTGTGCAACGTTCCCGTCCAGTGTGGCGACCGAGGAGTCCGACACCGCTCCGTAAGCTGTCCATTGGCAAACGAAGCCTTCGCCGTCGCGTGCGAGGGCGGCGATGTGGTCAAGGGCTGTGTCGCAGCAGGCGTGGTGATACCAAACGAGCCGTTTATAGGATGAAGCGCGGCCTAATGCAGTGTGAGTTCAAGATCAATCCCGGCTTGATCCCGCTCTGCGCGAGACGCCTGCCTAACTGTCATTGCGGACAGCGAGATCATGTCAACGAAAAGTGAATGATACAGATACTGCTTCCGGTAACTTGAGATGTTATCACAGGAAAGCGTTGAAGCTGACGTCGACCTTGCGTCAGGCTCTTGGCCATGCAGTCGCACGAAGGCACCAGCTTCACGAGATGAGCAGTATATTTGTACTGTGCAGGAACAGATGGAGGCTGATGACAATCACGGCCGATTTGCGGCCGATCTAGAGGCGTTTTGACGCGTCGGTATTGTTTCGAAATTCGCGTAACTACAGCGCCGCCCGCCGTCGGACAAGTGGTGGATGTGACCATGCTGACCGACATTGCATGTAGCATCGTTTGCCTCCAGTCGGAGACGCGCTGCGCTCGCAGCAATACCAAATGCTGGATGTTGGAAATACTATGTTGTCCATAAGGCGCGCACCCTGTCAATATTGGAAGACAGGGCAGCGCAGGACGTACTTACCTCAAGAGAAGCGGGGTTCATCATCCAGGTTTGAAGGGGTATAACCACCCGCTCAGCTATATAACACGCGAAGATGAAACGCACCAGAACTTGGACGTCGAGGCCGTCGATGAATCACTGTGTAGTATGTCTATCATTGTCACCGACTGGTGTCTGTGCTCTGAGGATAGGGGTTGTTTGGCCTTGTCCCAACAACACTCGAGCAAACACTTGGCAAATACTGACCTTGGCATAGGACTCAGAGATCGACCTTGGCCTCGACGCACATACTTGTCAGATCATGGGCTGCCTCAGAGGGAAGACAGGAGAATCGCCCACATGGTCTTGATTCCTGTGTGTCCCTTGACACACATGGTCTTGATTCTGTGTGTCCATTGACACACAAGGAATGCCGCAGTACACTCAGAGAGCAGAGAGACTCAGGGTACGTGCGGAACGCATGTATGAATTGCAACTTGAAATTCCGAGAGCTCTTCCGGGCGTTGCGGAGTGGTTTGTCTATCGGGCGCAAGTTCGTCAGTTTATTCGCTGAGTTATGTATAAGCATCGCCCCTCCGGGCACACCTGGCCACAGGGTTTGTCCGGTCTATCCAGAAGACATGCGAGGGCATCCCCACTGCATGTTCTGTGACTACGGAAGCCGGAAAAACAGCTAAGGATGTCACCACACGAAAGTAACGTCCTTCAGCTAGTTGGCGCGTTGGCGTGACCTGAACATACAACAAAGACACGAGTCGATCGGGCGGGCTACGCCCGCCCTCCGAGATCCACCTCCATCGTCGCAGGGTATCTCAAGCTGAGACTCAGTACTCAGACGCGGAGCCTGCAGTTCCAATCTTGAGTGCATCGTCATGCGTCGCACTCGAGCGGGCCTGCACCCCGCCCTCGTCCGCCGCCATCCCTGCGACTTGCAACGTACATTGCAAGCCAATTGAGGTAAGTATATCGTTGTTCGCCTCTGCACACCATTGGCAAGAAAGCAACATTCTCTAGTTCCCTATTCCTTCGCTTGCTGTCGTCTACCGTTGTGTGCCTGCGCTCTGTGCGGTTGTGTTCCAAGACTCCCGGGACTACGGCGAATCTGTTCATGTACCGCTCAGGACGCTGCGCCCTGAGCTGACCACGAGTGACCGCGAGAAACAATCGTCTCTTCGAGTGACCTGAAACACAGAAGGTGCTGCCACGTGGGATTTCCCACCCCATTTTGATGCGAGCTTTGTCGAATCCAAACCTGGTCCACTTTAGTGGCCAGGAACACGTACTCCTGGACTCACCGACCTTCCCTCGGTGTCTCGCAAGAACGATTGCGAGGCACTGGACCAGCTACATAATCAAGGCATCAATTGTTCTGGAGGTCTGGCTTTGGATTGGACCTTGCGTGCAAATATCCACAAAGTTTGGGGCAAGCAGGGGCGAGCGCCTTAGGCAAGCGCTACTTGAGCCTGAGGAGACAAAAGGGGCAGCTGATTACGTAAGACGATCTCACAAGTGATGGTCGCCACAAACGCCCGAGGCCCCTGCCTACAACCACCCGTCGATTTACCCTAGATTTACCCTCACTCACATCGAATCCTCGTGTACTTCTATGCTGCAGACATGGCGACGGTATGTTCAGCAATCTCGACGCGCACGACGCGACTGACGCGCTCGTGCAGCCGGAAACTTATGGACGGAACCGCCAGTCGATCGCCGACCTCGAACAAGATCTCTACGACATATTCCAGGACCACCCTCAGTGCTCCTACAACGATTCCGACGAGCCAGTTATTCCCGGAGACGCACTCGTAGACGTTCTTCGCACCTTCTCGCGCAACCACAATGCCGCCGAGTTGATGACGCGGGACGAGGAGGAGCAACTCACCAGCTTGCTCGCTAGCACCCCCGGCCTCCAGGTCACCCCTCAGGTCCTCCTCCAGTTCATCGCCATGCAGACCACCATGGAGCCGCGGCACAGTCCAGACGACTCACCACCGCCCGACGCTTCGCCCGACGCTGATCAGGACGAGCGAGGACGGTCCGAGGACCGAGACGAAGACGGCATCAACTCCCGCTCATCCAGCAGGGACTCTACCGCTACCTACTACCGGTCCTCCTCGCGCGGCCCCCAGACCCCGCAAGACTCGGTCTTCGACAGCGGTCGGAGGCAGCGCACCACACCGCTCAAGAACAATGCCCCTCCCTCAACGTGGTCCCGCAGGCCACCACCAAGGAGGAGGAAGAGCGATGCCGGCCACAGTCGCGCGTCGAGCGATTCTGAGGTGCGTTCCATGTCTCGCGACCTGCGGATTGTCCCGGCGCGCTCAGCCATACATCAACCTAACTCTTTCATCCTCAGTCTGGAACATCAGCCCCTAGCGCATTTGCCCGCACGCCTGGCAGGTCGCGTGCACCGTCCAACCCCGTCAGCCCGACGATCACCTCCCCCCAGCTCGCAAAGTCCATGAGTTCGCCCCCCTTTGGCGCGACGCACTCCCGCCCCCACTCGCGCGCACAGTCCCAGCCCCAAGGTCATTTCAACTCGTTCAATGCGGACAACTACCCTGGCTCGTCTCCGGAGCGTGAACACGACCACCGACAGACTGGGCTCATGTCCCCGCCGCAGTCAGCCGTCTCTTTCGACGACGAGCAGCCCTCCTTCCACGAGCAGCTCAACTCCCTGCAGATGCCTCGCAAGGACTCGGATTCGGACTCTGACTCGGATATCGACGAAGTGTTTCTCGGTCTCGTCATGGACCGGTCCGCTGCCTCGTCAACTGTGTCCATGGATATGGAGCAGCGACTGGACGCACTGCAGAGGCTGAACACTGATCTTGGTAGGAAGCTCGTGGAGGCGGAGCGCACCCTGCAGAACCGGCTTGCAGATCACGAGCAGGAGCTGGAGGAGATGCAGATCCGCCTGGAGGAGGCCCGGAGCGAGCTCAGTGCGACCAAGCGTGAAGAGAAGGAGCTCCGGTCTAAGGAGGTACGTCGCGTACGCTGTCATTGATCGATAGATGCCGGACTGACAGCGGCTTTGAAGCGCCAAAACTCCACGCAAATTGGTGCTTTGGAGTCTGAGGTTGCGAAGCTGCAGAAGAGCCTTGACACAGCGCGCGGATCGTACCAGAGTCTGCAGAAGCAGTACCTTGAGCAGTGCTGTGCGTTCTCTCGCTTGATTCGACCGACACTGCTCTGACTATCTCTTGCAGCCGAGGCTGAGCGCATGCGTAATTCGCTGCGCCGCCGCGACCAGGAGATCAAGGACATGAAGGAAGCAGCCAACCTTCAGTCGCTCGAGGCTCAGAAGTGGATGCGTGAGCAAGCGACTTATGAGGAGCGCATTGCGATCCTCGAGGGCGAGATCAGCATGGCGCAGCAAGCTGCCGAGCAGCTCGACGAGCAGAAGCAGGAGAACATGATGCTCAAGGAGACTATCGACCGCATGCGCTTCGACATGGACGAGCTCCGCAACAGTGCCAACTCGGAGGGTGGAACCGGTTCCGGTCGGACCAGCGTATACGGGAGCGTCAGTAAGTCCCTCGGTGCAGAGCTATTGAGTAAGATGCAAGACGCCAAGTGGGACATGGAGGGGGACGAAGATGAAGAAGAGGAGTCCAGCACCGAGCACGAGGTGGACCCCGAAGAAGAGGACACGGAATCGGAAGACTACGTGCAGACGATCATCACGCGTACGAAGAGAGTAGGTAACCATGTTACATGGTTTGACCAGCCTGACAACGTCTATTGTGACGATTTACAGAAGGTCCCTAGTCGCGCAAAGCGACTGGAGACGTTGAAGATCGACGAGCTGAAGGAGTACTCGGACACGGGCACGCAGCACGAGTCCGATGAGTTCACCTCCTCGAGCGGGATCCAGACCGACCCTCCACCGAGGATCCTCACTGCTTCGTTCAGCGTACAGACCGAAGAGGCCCCGGTCTCAACGATGTTCACCCAAACCGAGCCGGAACCGGAACCGATACCCCCTCCCGTCGTCATCACCGTCGAGCGAGAGATTCAGACCGACGAAGTGCAGCCGGAGGCCTCGACTTCGGGACAGACAACGGAGGACGAGGACGATGCGCTCGCGTCGTCTTCGTCGACTCTGTTACCTCCCACACCGAAGGCCAAGCACGACCACCTCCTGCCGCACGGGCACGATCTCCCGCCCGCATACGACAAGGTCACAGGCGAGGACCTCGCGGTACGGGTCGCGAACGAGACGATCAAGGCGTGGCACCCGGGCCTTACGCTGCCCATCGGGCCTCTCGTCGGCGGCATCTCCGAGGAGGCCATCGAGGACTGGAAGGCGCTCAAAGAGGAGCTCGGCGTCGAGTGCACCGCGATCGACAAGCTCGTCGAGGAGTCCGCACGCTCCGCGCAGCCCCCACGCTCGTCCCGGGAGAAGCGCAGGAAGAGCAGCCGCTTCTACAACATCTACAACACGTACGTCTACGGCGACCCCGACGGCGGCTCGCTCGGCAGCGGCCAGCTGCTCATCTGCCTTGGGGCGTCCGCGCTCGTCGCGTTCCTCATGGGCCAGGCGATGGCGCCACAGTATGCGGTGCCTGGCGGCGCGACGTACTACGACCGCGCGGCGTGGGCGAGCTTCAACTCGATGCAGGCTGCCGGTGAGGGCTTCTCTGGGGACGGCTCTGCTGCTGTCTGGAGCTTCCTGGGAAGACTAGGCGGCGACGCCGCGCGCACCCTCCGAGGGTGGCCGACATAGTAGTGTCAGGTCTCGGCCCACGTTCCTGACGCCCTCCTCGATACCACTCGATCAACCCTCGTTACCCCCTGCTCCCATCTTACATTGTACCAACCCACCCCGCTTCCGCCTATGCTCAATGCTGCTCACCCACCCCCACTCTCGCATGCCGTCTGACTATACCCCGTCTATATGTGCATATGTGGATATTGATCCATAGAGCCATCCATGCTATTATAATCTCTCTGCCCATTCCTTGCACGCACTACGCTTCTTACGGCTAGTTCTCTGCACCCTATGATATCCCTCTCATCCTCTCTGTCCGTGTCGGTCGCGATGCTACGCCGCCGAGCTACATACCACGTCACTGGACCATTCCGAACCATGCTTCCCTCCCGGTACTGAACGTCGAACCCTTTCTCCTCCTGGCTTCTTTTCTCGTCTCTTATGTTGTGACAGTGACATGACCTGATGATGTGCGGCCGCGCGTCCATTGTAGAGTACATGGCATGTATAACAGGCATCGGATATACGAGCACCTGCGCTGCAGAGCGCAGGTTAATTCTATTCCTATCAACAGTTGGTACTAGGGCTAGTGAGAGTAGATGGGGGATGACGATGATGATGGAGAGACACTGACTGACTGACTGACTGGACTGGTGCGCGAAAGAGTACGTATGTAAGTAGTAAGTAATGGGGGAATCGGCCAGGAAGCATGCATGCGTGGAGGTAGATGGATCGAGGCATAGAGAAGGATGTGCGTGCGGGGGGGGGGCGCGAGCGCAGAAGTGAAGAAGACCCGAAGGGGGCTGGCGGTGGTGCGAAGTCGAAAGAGACGGGAGAGCGAACGCGAGTCAGGGATGGGCTGGGAGTGGGACGAGATGACGATAGACGAACTTGGAAACGGCGGTAATGATACAAGGGGGGAGGTGGATGGATCTAGCGATAGAATAGAGAGAGATATGCGATGGATAGCTGAGCAATATGCGAGCGAGGAGGAAGCCGAGAGAGGATGGACGGGGCTGGTGTGTGCGTGTGCGTGTGCATGTGCATGTGGGGATGGGATGAGATGGATCTGTCCGAGGTCTCTATGAGCTAGCAGTGAATCAAGTCCGGTATCGACACGACCTGCAGGGCGGGCCATGCCAACATCCACACCTACAAGGAAGAAAGGCAGAATCTGGGGGACTAGCGGTCGAGGACATGTGGGTGGTGGGGGGTGGGGGTTGCAAATGTCACGGTCATGTACAGATCATCGGCCGCTCCCGCGGACGATGTGTGCTGAGCGAGCGGCTTGGGGGCGACATGTCCGCCGCGCTCTGGGACGGCCGCCGCGTGCGCACCTCGAGGTGGACCTCGTCCTCATCCTCGCTCTCCTCGTCCTCGTACTGGTACATCTGCGACGTGCTCGGCAGGAGCTCGAACGAGCCGCCCTCGACGCTGCTCGCGTCCAGGTCGACGTCCTCGTTCAGGACGATCTCGGTCGCGGTCGCGGTCGACTGCCGTCCCCGGGTCCGGTTCCGGCGGCGGAAGCTCGAGCTCGAGTCGTCGTCGACTGAGTCGTATGACGCTGCTTCGTCGCTGCCGCTCTCGCTCTCGCTCCCGTTGATCGTCTCCTCCGGGTGGTACGAGACCCGTGCAAGCGGGCTCGTCGTCCGCAGCCGCGCAGCGGTAGGTGCATGCCGCGGGTGTGCACCGCGATCCGGATGTGACGGCTCCGCGATTTCGGCGGCAACGGCCTCTGTCCGGGACAGGATGGCTTGTGCGGCGGACATCGAGGGCCCGATAGACTGCACAGACGAGACGGTGCTGAGCATCGCACTGTTCGGCGCAGACGGTACAGGACTGTGCGCGATACCCCCCGCACCCCACATGAGCGTCTCCTCGTCCACTTCGTCGCCGCGGTCTGCCGAGTACAGCGACGTGAGGTCCTCGGACGGCCGCACCTGCGCGAACTCGGGCGCGGTCCAGGACGCAGCACGCATGGCCTTGGTGAGCTGCCCGCCCATGCTCATGCTGCTCTGACGCGACGTGACGTGGCCGCTGAGCGCATCGACGCTGTCGCGCGAGGGCGGGGCGGTGGCCGGGACATGGTGAGGACGGCCGTGCGCCAGAGACGGGCCCGCCTCGCTCATCGGGGAGTTCGTGGAGGACGCATATGACGACTGCCGGTGCCCGCCGAATATGGAGACCCACCGCATCACCCTCGAACGAGGACGTTCGCTGTCGGGGGACGAATTGCCGGGCGGATACTCCCCGACCGGTGTCGTGACCTGACTTGAGCCTACGGGGGAGGGTAAGGGAGAGGTGACACGGCTTGGCTGGGTCGGCACCTGAAGACCGGTCTCCGTGCTCTTGCGCTTCGACGGACCGGGCGTGGCCCCGTTGTTCCACATCGCCCACGGCTCGAACGGCTTCCCCGGCTTCGCGTTGATGTCGTTCGTCGACTTGTTCCGCAAGAGTTCCTGGCGGGATGGGCGACGACCCTTGCCCTTCTCACGAACGGACCCGTGTTGGCGACGGTGTGAGGGGTTCCCGGTGGTTGTCTGGTGACGAGTGAGATGCACGATGTGCGGCTCGGAGTGGACGCCGACATCGTCCTTCTCATCATCGTGTTGACGGGGTGGACGACGGAAGGAACGCTGCGGCTTCACATTCCGCAACGTGGACATGATCCTGTTGCCTATCCGGGGAAGCCAGCGGAAGCGCACAGACGACATGGCCGAGTCCGTCTCGGCATGCGTAGGCTCGAGTTGGAGATACCTGGTGAGACGAGTCTCCCGCAGCCAATCTTCTGGACTATGAAGATCACGAGTAATCCAAGGATGTCGCTGCGGACGTTGGTGTGAGCCGCGTCGTTGCATTTTGGTTGAATATGCAGGAGGAATACTCACCTTGACCTCATCGAGAGTGATCCTCTTCTCAGCGTTCTTCTCGAGCAGCCTACTAAGCAAGTCCATTACCTGCGCACCCTCCGTGTTAGGCAGTGAGCGATAGTCCGCTGGCCGTCTCCCTATACCTCCCGGGTAGCGACCACCAGTGGGTAGCTGATCCAATCCCATCGTCTCGGGCACGCTCCAGTCTTGCGTGCGTATTACCCGGTAGATCTCGTATTCGGTCTTGGCATTGAAGGGAAGGATGCCAAAGAGCAGCCCGTAGAGCGTTACACCGAACGCCCAGATGTCAATTGCCTTCGTAACCTGAGGCCGTTGGCGCGGGGTCTGCAATTGAGTCTGTAGCTGGAGCGTAGAGGACGAGTGCGGCGACGTCTGACTGCTGCCGATAACGTCCTCTTCCGATGCATCATAGACAATCTCGGGTGCGAGAAACATCGGGGTCCCCGCTGTCTTGGACAAGTCGCTCTCGTCCATGAGTATCGGGTCCGTGTCGTCGTCCTTGATGTTGCCATTACCAGCGGCGGCGAGCCGCTGGGCGTAGGAGAATGTGCTGACGCCGAAGTCGCTGATTTTGACTGTGCGGCGGTCCGCAGTCCAGAGCAGATTAGCAGGCTTGATGTCGCGGTGGATGATCCCTTGATAGTGCACTGTACGGGCGCATGGGGTCAACTGACTGCACAACGTGCCGCGACGAAGAGGGTGAACGTACGGTACTCAAGGCCCAGTATGACGTCCCGACATATCCGCCGAGTCTGATCTACGCGAAGCAGGGGGTTGTCGGACTTCGTCCGCCATTTAATCTCGCCACCACCAAGGTACTCCATGACTGTAGGCGGGCGGTCAGCAACACGTCGCACGGGTGGACATGAGAGGAACGCATTCAAGAGCCTCTAGCAAGGCCACAGAGCAAGGAACATGCCTGCGCGACGGATGTTGACACGACACGCACCCATGTATATCTTGTCTGTCAAGGGGTCGTCTATGACCTCGAGCAAGCGCACGACATGGGGGTGATTGAGCTTCTTCATAATCGCAATCTCCTTGCGGATCTTGTGCTCTGTGCTGCCGAGCTGGTCGACGAGGGGAGTGGGGAGTGCGGGGCAAGTCGGCGTTCCTCCTGAGTTTCTTGAGACGGTCTGTCTTGTTCTTCCGTCGCACGCACTTGACCGCCTGCGTGCGCGCGCAAAGGCGAGCTCAGAGATGCGAAGAGAGAGAGCAGGAATGGTACTGACCACCTCCATGTAGTTCTTGGTCGAGTCCTCTGCTAGATAGACCTCGCCATGCTGCCCCTTGCCGACCCTGAGCCTGAACTCGTACTGGTTTATGATGCGTATGGTGTCGTGCTTGACGGATTCGCTGCGAGATCTATACTGTACTTCGTTCGTGATGACGACGCCGTCGGTGGGGTCGTGGAGGGAGTGCATGCTGCCCCGGTTTCTGGCGGGCCGGTCGCGGAGGAGGATGCGACGGCGTTGGCCATGTCTAGTATGTACAGCGGGAAGCAGCCAGCACGGACGTCGGGCGGGGCAGGGGCGGCGGGGGCAGAGACGACGAGGGCGAGAGAGAGACTTGTGCGGATTCGAGACGATGGAATTCTGGCGAGCACTCCACAAAGGGCCACCCTCCGAGCAGGCGCCCAATCACCCCGCCTGTGCCACCCCCGATTCCATGTCCTCATCGTCTCCCTAAACCTTTTCTTACATACGCCCCGCCCACACACAGCTCGCCGCCGCGCACAGACAGCGCAGATCTGCCACAGTTACATTCGACCAGCGTACATCACTACACCCGACGTTTCCCAGCAGCCACATCGCCTTCGCCTTCGCCTTCACCGCGGGCATGTGCACTTGTCCTCTTCCTTGACAGGCTTCATCACCTACCCGAGTGCAGAACATCAGCAAACAGCCCGTGAGTACGTCAACGCCACCTCCCCAGCCGGCCGACCCTTGTCTGCGGCCAAGCCAACGTTCGAAGATCCCCGTATCCCCCACTGCTGCAAAGTCGCCGCCATGCGTGCCCAGACAGCCTGGGACCGCACCACGGCCGTCACAATAGCCTGCGGGGCTCGGCCCATCAAGGCCACACAGAAGAGATGAGATGCTCACTGCTTCGACGTGCTGGCCACATCCCTGTAAGGCAGACCAAGACGTAATCGTCAGCTCTCCTGCACACGACGTCGACCTGCCCCCGGGTCCCTGGGAACGCTGGGAAAGGGAAGGCGCGAACACTTCGCTTCGCGTGATCCCGCGAACCGCATCGCGCATCGCGGGGCAAAATGAGGGGCTCCCGGGAGATTGAATCACGAACGCACCTTCCACGACGTCTTGCCGCAGCTGTCGCACTTGACAAGGTAGCACGCGTTCACGGGGGCGCCGCGGCCGGCGGCGAGCTCAACGTAAGCCATGATGATGAACAACGAGATGAGCGGCGGTTCGAGGAGTCCTAGTCAGGAGCAAAGTTGCGCAAAAAGTGGCTAGTCTGTCACCGCGCAGTCGAACGGGCGATCGGCGGGCGTCGATAATTAGTTATGTAAGTAACCGCCGCACAGATCCAGGGCGTGCGCACCTGATGCGTTCGCAAAGCAGGCTAATCAGGCTGAAGAGTCGTTGTGGAGCTCTGCAAGGTTCAGGGGACCTTTTATACGCGTCCGCCGCTCGCTCGATAAGGTTCAGGCAGGCACCGGACTAGTCTGACACAGTACTTACTTCAGCTTAATAATCCTTAAGCTTGTGCTGCAGAGGATTATATCGGTGATACTTACAAACGTGCATAGCTAATGCACCAGACGTCGAAGGTGCACGAGCCTCCTGGTGACGGGGAGCACGCGGACGCGTGCTCAATTCGCGACGCGGTCATAAACTATCAGGCAAAGTGTTCTTCGACATACTGCCGAACATTACCAGTTCGTCAAGCAACCGGACGTCCGTCATACCGGAGCATCTCCCGAACGAGTGAATCATGCTGAGAGCAAGACCGACTGAGAGAGTGCGATGCTTCCCATACCTCGGCCCACCAGTCCGAACACCCCTGGAAGCCCGTTCTTCATCCACCGACCTGTCACTGACCTGTATGTTTAGCTCACATTCCAAACACGTCTTCCCCATCGACATGCACGCGGAGAGACATCACTTCAGGCGTAACAGGCCACGAAGGCCAACACGTCTTTTCCAGCATGGGCGACATACAACATGAAGACTCAGTAAGCGTGACCATAAGCATCGACCTCAAATCACATAGCCACTCGTACAACGCTGCAGGATCACAGCTTAGGGAGCGAAGAGAGTGCTGATGAAAGCCTCGCCAGCAGCCTTGGGGGCCTTGGCCTTCTTCTTGTCCTTCTGGGCCTTGAGACGCTCCTGCTTGACTGCATTCACAACTACATGAGTATCCAGCGGATAACAAGGAGTCAAAATACGCACGGAGTTCCTGCCTGCGGACGGTCTTCGCGTAGGGGTTCAGGCGGAAGAGAACGCCCTTGTTGCGGAGGGGGTTCTTGTGCTGCGTCCAGGGGCGCTTTTGGATCTTCGCATTAGCGGGGCGAACGACCGACTGGATCTCATCGCTGTTGATGAGACGGGTGACGTCGGGGTTGGTGATCTTGGCCGTAGGGAGACTGGAAGTCGAATATAAGCGTCGTGCGCGCGACACAGAACGCGACCGCACTCACATGTAATCCTTCTTGAAGGTGGACGCCTTGTCGAAGGTACCGAAGACCTCGTCAAGGAGGGCGAACGCACCCTCGGTCCAGATGACGAAACGGCCAAGGTGACCACCGGGCGCAAGCTGGAGGAGGTTGAGGCGGCGGACGTTGACGAGCTCAACACCAGGAAGGTTGCGGAACGCCTTGACGATGCCCTTGTCCTCGTTGTAGACAACGAGGGGGCCACGGCGCTGGCGGTGGCGGCGGTTCCGGAGCTTGCCCTTGCCCGCGCGGAGCTTGCGAGAGTTGGACACCTTGACAACGTCCGCGTACGCCTTGAGGCCCTGGAGGAGAGCCACGGCCTGCTTGGTCTTCGTGAAGGCCTCGGCGTCGTTGGCAACAACGAGGGGCACCTCCTCGATCTGCTCGATGCGGTGACCGCGGGCGAGGACCAGCGAGGGGAGCGCGGACGCAGCGAGAGCAGAAACGACGGCGAAGCGACGCTGGTTCTGGTTGACCTTGACGTGCCACTTGCGCCAGGTCTTGGTGGGGGCGAACATGCGACCACCACGGCACATGTTACCGAACGCAGCCTACGAGATCGACGACTAAGGACGGCGTCCCGATACCAACAATCGCATTACGCACCTGGCCAGAGCGGTGGGTACCTCCACCACCGACACGGGGAATACGAGCAACGGCACGACCAGTACCCCAGGACTCAGCCGAGGTCTGGTGGCCGGCCTTCTCGCTCACAGCGTACGCCTGCCTCTTGTTCTTCGCAAGGCTCTCTGATCGCATCGAGCACTCCTGTCAGTCGAATATACACATCCGATTGACCTCATTACGCACTGTGAACCTGCTGGACAACATCAAGACGGATGGGGGCGGTGAGGACCGCGGGAAGGGGGAGCGAGGTTGAGGCCTCTGCAGCGCACATCAGTTCCCTTCAATCGTTGTATTGTGCACCGTCGAGCACGTACCTCCCGACGAGGAGCGGACGTTGACGGTGGGGCGAGAGGCCATTCTTGAGGATAGTCTTGACGGTCTTGATGTTGCCGACGACGCGGACGAGCTTGTGGATATCGAAAAATAAGGTTTGCCAGTTCTGCAGCCTCTCGGCAAACACGAGCAAACAGGTAACTCACGTGCTCTTGTCCCATACCCCGGGCGCCTTTTGCCTTAGGCTTGCCCTGGCTTGCCGCTTCCGCCTCCAGACTCAGACTCGAGGATTCAAGTTCACCGCGTTGTGCATGGCGTACGCTCACTCGTCTACCCGGCTCTACTACGCTTGCAATTCAGCATTTTGCGAACTTTCGGGACAGCTACAGTACTTCGTATCCAGTCTCCATGCCCTGCACTCCCGACCCAGCAAGCGCTGCAGCGCAGGACCTCGTATTGAATGAATCTACCGCTGCAGACTTCTCTATCGTACGCACGCACATGGGTACTAGCTAGTGCGAGTGTCTGGCTCGGGACGCGTAGGAGCTTGAGTATCGGAAACCATGCAAGCTCCCAAGCCTTCGAACGAATTGTGAACATGCACGGTGACTCGACTCCCGATACCGCCGTGATGATCCTCGTGTCGTCGTGACCTTTGTTGTTGCCCTGTCAGCTGGATGGCTATAGAGGCCGTACATTCGTTGTTTGAATGTGCCACCGGACACCCAGCGTTCCGGACAGCGTCAGAACGATATCTTGACGTACGTGGATTCCATATTCGTGCCCACCTGTAGTGACTCTACATCAACTCTACATTGTCCCGTTCGACCTCGGTACCCTTGCAGCAGGTCTTGGGCCTCCCTTAAGAAACAGCGTATGTCAGACGAGCAACAAGTAGTACTTACCCGTTTATATAGCAATACAGGCATTGAGGCAGCTGGGGAACGTAGGACAAGCAAAGTCACACTTGTATACAGCGCCGAGTGTAGATGAGTCACCTCACTTATTACTCATGTCTGCCTCACGGGAGAGTACAAAAGCGGCTTTGAAAGCAACAGGGATTCGGAAGGGTCCAGCATCCTCTCATTCCCCAACCTCAAAGGCATCTCCTCTCACAGAACGGTCAAATGTCAAACGACGTCGATACCAATCGCAACCTTCACGGAGACAGCTCGCTGTTGTCCCGAGTACTCCCGAAGTCGTTCTACGAACCCTTCATCTCAGACTTGACCAAGCGTCGTATAGAGGACCCGAGTCAGTACTTACTCCAGATATCGTTGACCTGCTCGTCCCGCTGGACTCACGAATGCCTATCTACCCCGAACAGTCCGCGCCCTCTTGCCGTTGGAAGATCGCCCAGGCGTGATCTCCCTCCTCGCAGGAAAGCCGAACGCAGACACGTTCCCGATCACTTCTCTCCAGTTCACACTCCGCGACCCGCTAACGAACGAGGAGGTGCCCGTGTCCCTGAGCGAGGACGAGCTCGCCCGCAGCTTGCAGTACAGCGGCAGCAAGGGCGTCCCGGACCTCCTCGACTGGCTCATCGGCTTGCAGGAGTTTAGCCATGGCCGGAAGCGCGGCGAAGGCTGGGACCTTGCCTTCGGTACCGGATCGTCAGATCTCATATACAAGGTGCTTAGCCCGAGCATGTTCCTTCGTGGGTGCAAGAGAGCTTACCTTTATTATGTCCCAAGGCTGTGAACGCGATCTTGAATTCTGGGGATGTCGCTCTCATCGAGGCTCCTGTCTACGCGTACGCTTCTCGGTCCCATGTCTCTGCTGCGGAAGTGGATGTTAACCACACACTGGACCAGTGGGGTCATCCCCATGTTCCATGCCATCGGTGCTGAGATGCTAGGTCTGTACCGGCCCGACGCATCTTGCGTCCGGATTCGCCCCTCTCTCTCTCAGCCTGTCTCTGACACCGTCTATCGTAGAGGTCGGCGGGGACCAGTATGGGATCGACGCGAAGGGCTTGCGTGAGACGCTGGAGAATTGGCCCACAGACAAGCCCAAACCAAAAGTCCTGTACACAGTCCCTGTGAGTGCTGCATCGACTCGAACGTTGTCCCGCTGGAGCGGATATGCTCACACTTGTATGCAGTATGGCTGCAATCCGACCGGTGTCACCTCGACGCTCGAGCGCCGTCTCGAAGTCCTAGAGCTCGCGAGGAAGCATAACTTCCTCATTCTCGAAGGTGTTACTTGCATGCGTCGCGTCGCCTCTGAGATGGTACTGAACCAATCGTCTCAGACGACCCGTATTACTACCTGTACTTCGGGGATGCTCCCCGCCCGCCCTCCTACTTCGAGCTCGAGCGCGACCAACCCGAAGTAGGACGTGTCGTCCGGTTCGACAGCCTCTCCAAGGTCCTCTCCTCCGGCATGCGCATCGGCTTCATCTCCGCCCCGCAGCCCATCATCGATGCGGTCGTCCTGCATGTGAGCAACACCGACCTCACCCGCTCTTCTGCCCGCAGGCTGAAACGCACATCCGTAGACCATGAACTCGAACCTCCAGCCGCCGACGTTCACACAGGTCCTCTCCCTGCGCATGCTCAAGTTCTGGGGGTACGACAAGCTCAGGGCGCACGTCGACCGCGTCGCCGAGTTCTACCGCACCAAGCGCGACGTCTTCGAGGGCCTCATGCAGAAGTACCTCGCGGGCCTCGCAGAGTGGAACACCCCCGAGGCTGGAATGTTCTTCTGGTTCGTCCTGTCCTGCGCTGGTCCCTGCTGCGCCCACATTCCCGGCTGACCTCATCTCGTTTCCGTTTTCAATGTAGGTTTAAGCTCAAGCTTCCCGGGTCTGAAAGCTCGGGTGCGGCCGCCGACGAAGGGGACTCGGAGGCGGTCATCCGGACGGAGGCCCTTGAACATGGAGTCCTTGCGCTCCCCGGGACTGTCTTCCACCCGAGCGGGCGCAAGACGACGTATGTGCGGGCGTCGTTCAGCTTGCTGCCCGAGGATCAGGTTGAGGAGGCGCTCAGACGCCTTCGTGAGGTTATTTTGCGGACTCGAGGGGAGGCAGCTGCGCAGTGAACGCGCACAGGCTGGACACATTGAACGCAGGACGGATGCACTTGAGCTTGAACGCTGACCGTATACCTTGTATTGTGGTTTGGAAAGATGGACATGGCGATGTAAGCCCCATTGCAATTGAGATACTAATCAGACTGATGGTCTCTCTCTCCACTTGCTCGCCTGAACCCACCAACGTCGATGCATGGAGATGGGTTAGACATTGACAGAGCCTCTCCGTGATGGCCTGCCTGAACTGAGATTGACTACCTCTCAGAGCGAATACATCGCACGAACCGGCGCCGTTCACAGGGGCGGCAGGGGACACGGCGAACTTGTAGTGACCGGACTACATACAATGATACATCAGGTTGTGAGAACATTGGGAACGTGGCAGTGGGTGCGTGCATGGAAACGGCTCCAGGGGGCTCGCATGAAACGCGAACGGAACAGACATCCGTTTACGGACGTTCCAGACTGAGCTGGACGGAGGAAGATGGACGTACGGTCTTCATCATGATCACAGGATGCTATGTATCAGCCATTGCGTGAGATGCTAGTCAGAGTACAGGCGTGGCCATCTCGTCACCGCGTCGAAGAACGGCGTTGCTTTGTGCGATGCTTCGCTGCCTTCTATATTTGAGTGTCGGACGACAGGGCCTTCGCGGGACGCTGCTATGGCTGCGGCGCAGGAGAGGCAACACCAGCCGAGCACACGGGGATCGAGAGGGACAGCGTTCACGCGCATCGGACGACGCAGTTAGGCAGTGAGGCGTAGTGCGGACGAGGCAAGGACGAGGAGAAGAGGGCGGTCGACAGGCGCCGGGAGATGCATGGGAAGCGATGTTGCAGCAACGTCTCTTTCCACATTCACGACCACCTCCTCCGCCGAGCCTCCTCCTCCTCCCGCCGTCCTCTTCGTCCTCCTCGGTCTCCCCATTCGTCGCTCTGAGCGGGTCACAGGCGATACCTGGCCGTTGTTATCTATCTTCGCTTTCCTGTGACGCTCGCTTCTCCGGTGTTCTAATCCCCACGATCTTCTACAAACCTGCCATATACCGCCAGCATGTCCTACAACGACTACCCCGCCTCCCCCCAGTCCCCGGGAGGCATGTCCACCCGTCGTCTCACGAACCGGAACACGAACCGCTACTCTGTCACCGCCCTCTTCAGCATGGCGGCCGAACAGGATGTTGAGGTTGAGGACGAGCTGGGTCGCGGTACGTACACTTGTTCACATGGCGCCCTCCTTTGTTCACCCCCTCTCGCATCCCAAAGCACAGAAGCGACTGAGGGAACTCAAGTCTCGGATATCCGCCCAGTCGAAGCGCAACTTCGTGCTTGAGCGTGATGTCCGTTTCCTCGACTCCCGCATTGGTCTACTCATTCAGAACCGCATGGCTCTTGATGAGGTGCGTTCTGTGGCGCTTTCCTCTGTGGCGTTCGCTCAATGTTTCATTGTCGCAGCAAAACGAAGTAGAGAGGCACCTAGAGGAGGTCGACGCGACCGAGGGCCACTATCCGGATGACCGCAAGCTTCAACAATACTCGAACCTCTTCTTCCTCCTCCAGTCTGAACCTCGTCATATCGCGAACCTATGTCGACTTGTGTCCCTCACCGAAATCGACACTCTCCTCCAGACTGTCATGTTTACCCTCTATGGAAACCAGTACGAGTCTCGAGAAGAGCATCTCCTCCTCACCATGTTCCAGTCCGTGCTTTCGTCCCAGTTCGAGACTGCTACCGAGTTCGGATCACTCCTCCGCGCCAATACCCCCGTATCGCGGATGATGACCACCTACACCCGCCGTGGACCTGGTCAGAGCTACCTCAAGAGCGTACTCGCTGAGCGCATCAACAGCCTCATCGAGCACAAAGACCTAAACCTCGAGATCAACCCCGTCAAGGTCTACGAGCAGATGATCCAGCAGATTGAGGAGGAGACTGGTTCACTTCCCCCCAACCTTCCCCGTGGTGTTGCCCCCGAAGTCGCTGCCGCGAACGCAGACGTTCAGGCCATCATCGCGCCCCGCTTGACCATGCTCATGGAGATCGCGAACAGTTTCCTACTCACTATCATGGACAGCTTGGACAGTGTTCCATATGGTATTCGATGGATTTGTAAACAAATCCGGAGTCTCACCAGGGTTTGTGGCGTTCAACAGTTCTTATGTGGAACTGAAGCTGACCGACCGTGATCTGCAGAGGAAGTACCCGGACGCCACAGACTACGCTATATGCTCGTTGATTGGCGGTTTCTTCTTCCTTCGCTTCATCAACCCCGCGATCGTGACGCCACAAGCGTATATGCTCGTGGAGGGTGTCCCGGCGAAGCATCCCAGGCGGACACTGACGCTGGTACGCTGCTGTCATTTATTCGCTGCGTCAGTAATCTCAGAACGCGCCCTCAGATCGCCAAGATGCTGCAGAACCTTGCGAACAAGCCGTCGTACGCCAAGGAGCAATACATGATGACGCTCAACCCATTTGTTGAGAACAACAAAGCGCGAATCAACCAGTTCTTGAACAATCTATGCGAAGTTGGCGACTTTTATGACACACTAGAGGTCCGTGCGATTGGTCCTTCGCGCATATACTGAGTGCTGACATTGTTTTCAGATGGATCAATACATGGCTTTGTCGAAGAAGGATCTTCTCATTAGCATCACCCTAAACGAGTTGTACAACACGCATTCTCTTATTCTCCAGCACATTGAAGTTCTAGTGAGTGCATGGTCACCGTTGATATGTCTGTTTCGCCGTCTTATTGTGTCTGCCTTTCAGTCACCAAACGACAAGCAACACCTGCGCATCCTCACCGACGAACTCGGCCCTGCGCCACCTCAGGTTCCCCGGAAGGAGAACCGTACCATCGAGCTGCCGTTGTACAGCCGGTGGGAGACACCTGTACAAGACATCCTCATGGACTCAGTCTCCCCGAGCGACATGCTCTATATGGAGGCCAAGTCGATCTTCGTGCAGCTCATCCGGTCGATCCCCGGGCAAGCGGACAAGCGGCCCTATAACCTTGCGGCCATTGCAGAGCGGGCGGCGACGACGAAGGACGCGACGCTCGTGCGCAAGGGCATCAAGGTCAAGGAGATGCTGCGCGAGCTCGAGGAGCAGAAGATCGTCGACCGCGCGGACGGCTACAAGCTGATGCAGGACGAGGTCTCGGCAGAGCTCGTCCACCTCGGCAACCTGCGCGAGAAGGTCCTGCTCGAGACGAAGAGCCTCGAAGCGGTGTACAAGACCATCTGCGATCACAACAACTACCTCAGGGGCCAGCTCGAGCAGTACAAGGCGTACCTCCAGAACGTCCGCCTGACGGCGAGCAAGGAGAAGGGTCAGTCGACCGGTGTCGGTGTCGTGACGGTAGGCGGGAAGGAGAAGAAGCCCGCAAAGCCGATTGTGCACGGACCCTACCGCTTCACACACGCACAGCTTGAGAAGGAGGGAATCATCGTCGAAAGCAATGTGCCCGACAACAGGTCAGTGGTCGATCTTCCGTATTTGCGAGGGTTTGTGGGCGCTAATAACTTGACCTGTTCAGGCGGCCGAACATCTACTTCAACTTCACCTCGCCATCACCCGGCACGTTCATCATCGCGTTGCATTATAAGGGCCGAGAGAAGGCGATTCTGGAGATGGATCTCAATATCGACGATCTGCTTGAGAAGGTCGGTCTGCGTGATTTTTCTCGAGTGCAATGACTGATGCAACTCGCTGCCCTTCCAGCAAAAAGACAACAAGCATCTACTGGACCTTGAATACGTACAGCTCAACGTCCCTAAGGTGCTAGGTCTCCTCAACAAGATCTTCACGAAGCGATGAACGCCGCCTCTCTCTCTCTTCCTGTGTCTGTCTCCCACGTCTGTGTCTACGATCAATGCCCACGCTCCTTCGGTCTCTCCTCGTGCTACCCCACCACACCTACACGATCATTTGACGTCGCTCCTTGTCTCTCCTCTCTGCATACATACCAGCTCTCTTGATTCACCCTCTCCTGCGCTCTCCCGTCCCCCTCCCGTATCAGTATCGATATTGCCTCCCGGTCTCGCGCTGCTGTCACACACTCTTCATGATACCTCTGTTCTTGCACACAAGAGTTGGTCCCCGCGCGCCCGGGTTGTACGAGAATCATCCATCCGTCTTCCACTTTCTGCGACTTTTTCTCTCTCTTCTGTTCTTTTCGAGTTTTCCCCAGCGTGTCCTCCTTTGAATTGTTTAGTGATTATTATATCTGGTATCGGTTTCCCCTCTCTCTCCTCAGCCTCCCTCGACTCGCGCTCCCCACAGGATCTGTATCAGTGGTATATCTCATGTATGCACGCCTCCTGGACTAATTGTGTTGTTTGTTGAATTGCTGCTCCGGATGTCGGGACCGTGGCGAGTCCGAACGCGCAAGATGAGCTTCCAGCCGGAATGGCTGACCAGCACTTCATGGTTGGTGTCATACTCCCAGCCGTGTGCAAACATTAGACTTTCTGGCGATCATAACTTCGACATGCACTGATTGATGTCCACCCCCAGGCTATGGACTCAGCGGCGGACCCATTCAGAAAGACAGCAACGTGAGCGTCGAGAGACCCTCCGAGATGACACCTCGAAAACGTTTCTCGTAGCGGCGATACTTCGGCAGCCCAAGCTCAAAACGCAGGGTCTTCAGGATCCCCGTGTATGCCTGCGGCTTGCGAGAGAGCGCCGTGTGGAAAGCATGAACCCCAAGCCTGCGCGCAGTCGGATCGTTGAGCGTCGAGCTTTCCGACACCCCAGTGAACATTACTTACCAGGTCGCTTCCGACTGCTGGACCACTAGCCGTGCGCTATGGGTGCGGGCTAGTTTGTGGTTGGACTTGGTGCATGCGGATGAGTAGGAGAAGCGGATGGTCTGCCGAATCGTTTCTGTTCGCGCATGCATGAGCTTTCACATGTCCATGCAGGAGTTGGAGAGACCTACTCATGACGAACGCATGGCTCTTCGAGAGGTCGAGGCCCCACTCACGCAGGTAGTAATGCATCTTCATCGCGAGTACGGCGTAGTTCTGGTATAGATTCAGATATATCGCGTCTTTGGAGTTCAGCTCCACGTCGTTGTAGATGATATGGCTCTTCGACTTCGCCAGTCTACAGGGTGGTTCAGCCTGGGCCCCGTGATAGCGGGAAACGTTCATACTTACTGCATCATCTTGTGCGCGAACGCTGCTCCTGGCCGGCGGCCGAACTCGACCGTCAAAGAGTCCTGCAAGTCTGCGTCGCAAAATAATTAGAGACGGCGCGAGGAACATGAGAATTCTTGGGGCTGACATGTCGAGTTATACCGTGTGTAGTCCGTAGTGACGGAGAGGTCCTTCATGTTGATCGAGTATCCGCACCACGGGAAGACTAGGGAAGATTAGCCATCTGATATTACCAGGCTGGACTCGCGCGCACCTTTCGAGCGAGGGTCTACGATATTTGGCAGGGAGTGGTGGTCAAAATTCACAAGGCTCTTGTCCTTGCTTATGAAGCAACCATACTCTGGGTGCCCTGTGGTCCAAAATGTCAGCGCGGTGGACTGGCTCTCGCGGAACTTGCTCACCATCCGACACCATGTCATAGAATTTCACCGCCTTCTGTCGATCTGCCGTGATGAACAACCAGTCATCGATGAGCCGCATGAGAACCTGCGTACAAATGTCGAGATCAGCCATGTCACTGGCGAGTACCCGAGTACACAGCGAGATACGCACGCAGTCCAGATCCTCGGTGAACTTGTACACCCTCCTCTCGAGGTCGCCGTAGAAGAACGAGCACAGAATGGCTGAGAGCACCGAGCCCTGTGGAATACCGACTACCTGGCGATAGTAGCCATTGCCGATCTTCACAAGATTCTCTGTAATGTGCTCTTCCAGCAGAGCAATTATTTCTTGCGTGCGAGAATACGGATAGACGACCTGAGCGCAATAGTGAATACCGTAGCAAAAAGCATGTTACCCGAGTTTGTCCATACCTGGTCGACGAAGACAGTGTTGCGCAGGACCTCTGCCAATTGTGCGGCTTGCGCGAGGAAGTGCGGATGGTCATCTAGGTAGCATCCGTGGATTCATCAGTTGCCCCAAAGTTGCTCCGAACAAAGATTCCAGGGATACTGACCTTCAGGAAGGGCCTTCTTTACATATCTGCGCTGAATCTTCTCCCCTGCCTTGTTTACGGTGCCGTAGCGTTGGATCATGTATGCATCCTATCGCACCGCAAATGGTCAACATGCATCGAAGATCACTGACGATGAGTGGCGATTCATACCTCGGAGAGCAGATCTCGCAAAATTCCAAGGAGCTTCGTCTGCTCTATGGTATCGAAGCATGCCTGAACGTCTACCTTGACGAAGTACAGTTTCGGCCTATCTGCGCTTGAGATGGGCTCTTCGCGATGGAGCGGGGTGGCACTCACAGCTTTACAGATGGTTTGCCGCCAGTTAACCGCGACTTGAATGCCTTCAATTTCGCGTAGATTTCGTTGGGTCCAAAGACAGACGCGCCGAGACGTTCTGCTTGACGATCCTGTACGATGAGAAAGCTCCATGAGCGACACGAGATCCATTCGAAGCTCAGCTCTCAAGCACACCTTCTCGTAGGTCAGGATCTGGAATGCGGCCTGGAGAATCTGGTTGATCGACTGGGCTGGCTTGTACGTCGCCTTGATCCGAGACCTCGTTAGCAGAAAACCTCATTTTGACCCCGAACCAGGAGGCGGGCGTACCCTATCCACACGCCTTCGCAAATTGACAATCGGCCGCACTCCGGTTTCCTTCGGTAGGAGTCTCACGAAAGAGAAACCAAGTCGTCGTTGCCTCAAGATTTCCTGTGCCTCATGCTGCTCGAATGGTAAGCTTCAACACTTTCCCGCTGTGATGTATCACCAACACGCACCTGCTCGATTTTCTGGAAAGTGTCACTGCTGAGCTTCTCGACGAGCGGCGCGCATAGTGTGCTCCAGTCATCATGTCTGAAGTAGAGCACTCTGTTTCGAAAGGCAGAAGATTCTGTGATGTAGAACGTCGTCTGTCGCTGTGCATTAGCAAGCATCCCGCTCAGATAACTCGCATGTAGTCACCTTCAAAAGCGGAATGAGGAAGGAATCGAAGTACCAAAACATGAACTCCTCCAGTAGCTCGCGCCGTTTAAGGGCATCTGTCTCCGAAACTCTACATTGCGGTTTGGAGGGCATGAGCCATTCGCAATCAGACGTCCGAAAACTCTGTAGGACATGATGCACAGTGAGCGTTTCGTAGCGACGGGCCGACACCATGTGCTTCACATCTGAGAGTGCGTAGCTTAGCGCATGGCTTATCACATGGGCGGAGGGAACCGGGCATACGCTGCATAACCATCTGGAAGTTGTACTTGCTGCCCCAGAAATCCATGGGGATGACTGCTTTGGTCGCCAAGAGAGCGTATCGGCAAACCTGCCGTATCAGAACGCACAGGTGAGCATGAAGTACCCATGAGTCCAGTGGAATGGTGAGCACTAACGTCCCAAGTGTTATATGAGAACTCAGCGAAGCGAGGCTTGTACTTCGTCTGCCGCCTAGCTTGGGAAGACACATGGAAGTTGATGGGTCGCCCCGAAGAATCAAGAGATACACTGGTGTCTACCGCAGTCGCTTGAGTTTGGAGTTGTATGGACGATTCCGACATCATCTCCTACTCAGTGCGTCAGCTCTCACAGGCCGTGGACACCACAGCCGCTTCGCACGCACCAGGATGACACTGGCATCCAACTGGGAGGCACTTTCACTGCTCTGAGCAAGCTGGATAATTTGCGTCAGGAACGCTTCCGCTGGAATTGAGGGTAACGTTACCTTGGAGGGACAAGCAAGGTCCAGTAGCAGCTGATATCTGCACTTTCGGTGCCTCCATATCAGTTTTTCCAGTATATCGAGTACATGCTTCAGACGCTTCGGCGTCTTGCACGGGCCACGATTCTACACACGATGTCTCAGTCACGATCGAGCAGACCACGATGTGCCGACGGCGAACCTTGATCTCTTGTTCCCTATCCATGTAGGCTGGGAACCGGAAGGGACCGTAGCTAGGTCCTGATGAAGTACTGAATGCGTTCTCGAGTCCATATTGCCTCGGGAACACGTACTTCGCCAGATGCCTGGCATGCTCCATCTGTTGGCGGGAGTCCGGGTCGTCGGTCGATTGAGCACTGGAAAGCCATGAGGGATAGATACGATTCAGCAGGTCTGTTCCATGATGGTGAGTCCCTCATCTGCCTAACACGAGGTTACAAGCTTACGTTTCGCTGGCAGCCCAACGGCCATCTTCTTAGTATGCGGCACGAACGACGGGCGCGAGTAGAACATGCGCGTCCGAACGAATGCGACATCCGCCGGCGTGATACTAGCTGGAAGTCAACACCTATCAACATAATTCCATGAGACGACAAACCGCTCAGGAATTCTACTGGGAATACTGGATCCATGTCCGACGTCGACGGTGTCTGTGCGCTTGAGCCGCTTGGCAGGTCTGTCCTCGCAATACCCTTTGACACAACGTCTCTTGATCCCTCGGGCCCCAGTATCCCGGGACGTTGCTGTGTATGAGCAGGGCGGTTTGAGGTGTACGATCGGGTCCCCGTCATTTGACAGAGGCAACCGTTGGGCAGGGCGAAGAATACGCATGTCTCCGTGAGTAAGTGGAAGGTGGCAGATTCGCCTACTCTACATAATCGCTCAGTGTTTCGATCGCGCAAGACGTAGAACGGACCGAATCACCTTTGAAGCAGACTTTCCCATTCGGCTGCCTGGAGAGCGGTAATCATGGTATTGACGAAATAGTTGGTGAGGGGCACCCGTGTCGCGCCGAACCTACTCCTAGAATCTTGTTCACTTGCTTTCCGATATCCGGCTGTTATAATATTTGTAGGCCGTCCTCCCTTCGCCCTGAGAAAGAGCCTCTCCTGTGCCCTGTCTATAACCTGGGGGAGATATCAGCCAGGTCTGGGGCGGATGCTAAACCACCACTACTCACGTCCCGCATATGGCACATTGGAGGCATGGGCGTAAAACGCTTCGCGTCGTCAAAACGCACACTGGAAGCAACATAACTGGTATCGAGAAGAGCTTCGAATCGTGGCGTGTTAGAGTCATTAACTGTGTGTAGGCACTGTCCGTGATCATCGAGCGTGGTCTGCAGATAGTCTCGCAAAGTAGCAACGACGGGAAAGTATGAATGCAGCACAGAGACTGCAACGCCATAAGTAGATGTATGTCCGTTGCCAGTCATAGTGATATCCGTACGCAAGGGTTGTCGGGAGACGGTTGGGACGGTGGTCAAGACACAAGGGACGAGCGCCCTGGCGTCACAGTGGGTCGCGTCCTGTACGCGCCCACGTGCCTCTTGTCACGCGTCGGCTTCTATCTGAGTGCACAGGTCTCGGAAGGCGTGAGGACATCGATTGTGGGTACACGGACAAGACGGAAGAGCAAAGAATACGATGGAACGATGGTACATGGGATGAGACAATGATTGTACAGCAGAGAAGACAGCACTTTGATACACAACGGAAGACCAACGAAATAGAGACAGTTCACCCAGTTCTTACGGACTGATCCTTCTAGTCCTTGGCCAAGTCGACCTTCTCCTTGTTCAAGAATCCTAGAAGGCGCGTTCAGCTAAGTTGGTGAGGTTAGCGTGCTAAGACAAGACGGACCCTTCATCTTCTGATTATGTTGCGCGGTGACCTCTTTGTCGCGCTTCTTCACGTCTGCCAACTCTGCCTCGGCAGCGGCTTTGTCTGTTCAAATGCGTCAAAACGACGCTGAGGCAGACACCACAGTGTAGAGTCTTACCAGTCTCTTCACCATCCTTGATGATCTCGTCAAGGAGCTTCTCGGCCTTCTCGAAGTATCCCTGCTCCTTGAAGGCCTTCGCCTTGCGGAACATGGCCTTGTAGTTCTTCGGGTTCAAGCGGAGAGCCTGTGGCATGCGACAGTCATGCATGACCTAAGGAAGATACCAGCAGCAGCATAGAACGTACCTCATCTGCAGTTTCTCCCGCCCGCTTCCAGTTCCCCCTCTTGAGATGGCACTGCGACATGTTCGCGTAGATCTTCTCCGAAAGCAAATCCACCTAGAACATAGGAAGACGATTCGTCGATATCGATCGCGTCCTTGATCATAGTCTCGAAATACGGACCTCAGTCTTCTGCTTCTCTTCGGCCGACTGGCTGGCCTGCTCGATCGGTGGTGGCTGAGGGACGGGCTGCCCGAGAGCACGCTGTGTCGCGTTCCTATACGTGTATCGTGAGTACTCTCAGTCTATATCCTCAATAATCAAGCCACATACTTGTCGAGACCCTTCAAGTACAGGAGAGCCTATGCCGCCACACGGTGGCGTGAGCTCACATGCCCGAGTACGAACGACTACCCAGGACTCACAGTATGGTACTGAGCGAGAGCTATGCAATGCGACATCATAAGCCGACATCACAGCTCATCGCCGTCAATGCGCACTCACCTGCACCGACATCGCCCTTCTTGAACGCCTCATCGCCCGCAGCCTTCTTCTCGTTCGCCACCCTGAACTTCTCGGCTATGTCGCCTCCCGCAGCGAGACCTGGGGTAGAAGAAGACGCAGCCTGTTCAGCCTCGGACATCTTTCGCGCGCGACGGTGTTCTAGTGGTGAAGTAGGGGATCCAGGTAGGTGTACTAGTACAAGATGCTCAAGATACTCCGAGGGGTGCGATGTACCTGTACGCGTGCGGCGCGTATGTGATCTTATCGCGTGAGTATGCCCATATCCGGACTTACATGCGCATAAACCCAAGCTTATGCGCCAAAATCTCACGGAAAGCCTCGAACTGCTGCTGTTCAACGACCTCCACCTCCGCCGCCATGTCTCTCCTCTCGAACATCGTCGGGTTCTCCCTTTTCGGGCTCGCCGCGCGCGTCGGCCAGCTAGGCATCCAGAAGCGCCCCCTCTTCGAGAGTGCGTCCTCAGTCGTCCGATCCGTGTTCTGCCGACTGACCTAACCTCCTACATCATCCCTCATCCCTGCCCGGCCAACACCATCCGCAAACTCAACCGTCGTTCCTGCATCTCATCTTGGAACGAATGAACTTGTAGATCCCATGGGCCACGCCATCGCCATGGGCACCTTCGGCTTCGCCGGCTACTGGGCATACCACTGGGACCAGCGTGCAGCGGTGCTGCTCGCAACCAAGCGTGCGGAAATTGCTGAGCGGAGGGAAAAGGCGGACGGCACGGCAGCATCAACATAGGACGAGGCATTGAGGTGTGTGGCACATGTATCCAAACCCAACACACTTCGCACTGAACTACTCCTGCTAGATGAATCACCCACTGCCGTAGGCCTCTTCCGCCTCGCTGCGATTCGTGTAGACCTGTTCCTGCGCGCTGTGTCATAGCACCGGTAGCGCTATTCGTCCTATGAAGCGTTCTCGGACGTCCGTTCCCAGTCTGGTCTCTGATTACTACAGCTTCGACTTAAGCTCCGGCGTCGACGTTGATCACTCGTTCGAAGTGCTCGGTTCAGGTTCCGGTGCTCGCTCAAGAATGCCCTTCCGAAGAAACACCTCATTCAAATATGCCACTGTATCCATCATATGCCGCCTATCTGCACGGTATAGTTCAAAGATGCAACAGCACCGCGACGAGCGCGGTAGATCGAATGAGATTGAAGCAGGTTGTACATATACACGAAGATCCCTATGAGCAGGAGATGGAGCTTTTAGCTGTACAGAAGAGGTATCCCAATGTGCGCATGCGCAGCAGACGAAGGGAGCAAACGCATGTACAAGAAACGTAGGCTTAGCACGCCGTGCCGTCCCAGGCTTCAACGTATGTCTCAGGTCCCAGGACGAGCGCGCAGGTGAACGGAGGGAATAGATATGTTATGGACAGAAATGGTTGAGGGGATAGAGAAGGCCGAAGAAATCGTTGAGGCTATGGTCACGAAGTGTGACATTAGCGCGTGGGGTTAGAGATGGGCAGTGAGCAGATTCAGTGTACAGAGACGGCGAGATCAGCATATAGTACACCATTTCACAACCAGCTTCGTTCGCTGGTATATACACCGCGTTGAGTGCGGGAAGTCCGATAGTCCGCCGTAGGGCCGTGCGACGGAGGATGAAAGGGATAGGAGATGTTCATGTTGACAGCAGCAGAGAAGATGTGAGAAGGAGTGTGGGCGGACACCTGGAGGGCGCAAACGTCGAGCGCACTGGGCGATATCGCAAGAGATGTTACACAAGGAGCGTTGAGCGGGAGGCGTTGGACCTCTAGGAGATTGATACTTGACGAATAACGAAGGTGTTACGGCGACGTGTCGTGGCCGCCGAATGGCGTCTGAACAACAAAAGAGGATGGGGGTGGGTCTTGGATGGCTCCCTTGCATAGCGCGTGAAGGGAGCAACTGTACCATTCATACGGAGAGATCTACCGGAGCTGGAAGGCGCTTTCAAGGCTCTCGCCGTCGCGGAGAGCGATGTTCTCCTCTTCCTGAGGGGCGGCGAGGTCTCCAAACGAGATCTTCCTCCCAACCCCAGCATGGTTCAGAGAAGAACGATAACCGCGACGACACATGAAATCGCCTGAGCAGGACGGGGAGGACGGGGTCGCTGACATCGCCGACATCCAGCGGGCGGCGGTCTTGTGGAGCGACTCAACGGGGTTAGGACAGACGTGAGTCTTCTTCGGCGACCGGGGAGAAGGCGGCTTGCAAGGGGATGCCTCCGATCGAGGTGCGGGGGACGCACAAGGAAGTTCGGGTCCAAGGATGCTGGGGTTACGCTGGAGATTCGCTTTGGGCCTCGACGAGCGATGCGAAGTGTCTTTGGTGCCGCCAGAGGACGGCGGCTTGGGGAGTTGTTTGTTTGTTTTGCGAAGCTGCTTGGCTTTTGTGAAGGATGGCGGAGGGGACAAGCAGGTTGGAGCGGGACAAGTGGGAGTGGGAGAGGCCGCCTTCACGCGGGGCTTCTTAGCCTTCTTAGTCCGCAGCTTCTCCTCTTCATCGGACGTGGTAACATCAGAACGATTCGAGCAGTCCACGCTCATAGCGTCCGAGCTTCGTTTGGACATGAGTGCGAAAGACGGAGCGCATTTGAGCGGCGAACCGGGGGGGTAGAGGGCGGAACCTGCGAAGGATTCGGCACGTTTGATGCGCTGCATGCGCGGGTCTACATCCGGCTGCTGAATGTAAGAATCGGAGGAGTTGGAGATAGAAGAAAGAGACCGGCGAAGGCGAGGGATACGAGAGTCAGGGCCGCACGAGCTCTGGGAATTTAGGGTTGTGGAACTAGCGGTAGATCCGAGCGTCCGTGTACTTGTGCGTAGTCGGGGAGAGGTGCGAGCATAGGCGGGATTGGGGAACATACGTTCAGCATGCTGCAGGCGATGCGACAAGCTGTAGGTTGTGTCCGATTGTTAGCCGAGAACTCGAACCACGACAAACGCTGGAGCTTACCGCGCGATCGTATCTTTTGCAGCGGGGTCAAGTTTGGTGGGTTGCATGAAGTCCATACTCGACTGTTTATGGAGAGGTCGCTTGTACCTCGTGTTTGTAGTCTGTTGGAGGACGTCGGGGTCGGTGGATTCCTCCTCAGCGATGGTGTCGCTAGCGGTATCCTCCCTGACGCGCAGACGAGCCAGCTCTATGATCTTGGCTCTAGTCGCGCGCAAAGAGTGGGGCCACCCGGCCGGACCTTTGGCCTGCATGACACCCTTCGCGATCTTGTCGAGGGTTGCAGATGGGGGCACGGGGCCGTTGAAGGGAGTGAGGAGGTGAGAAGGAAGTGCGTCCAGTGTCTGTCGCAATGTGTCAGCCATTGCACGCGAGAAGAACGGAAGGAGATGAAGCAGGGACGCGTCAACAGGGCCAACAACGCATGTCGCGCCCTGAGACGCGTCGAAAGGGACTTACCCTCGACAAGAGACGCGTCTGCTCCGGTGTCCATTCCCACTCGGTGTCGTCTGCTGCATCGTAGTTAGAACTGTTCCAGCTGTCCGAGCTCTTCCTGTTCGCCGAGGGCGAAAACACTGGCAAGGGCGAGTTGCGGGGCGGGGGAGTGTGGGGATCCGAGACAGACGATAGCATAGACGAACGCCGACGAGAGTGAGGCATGACGAGGGAAAGGGCTGGCGCAGCTGCAGAACGCCGCCCGTGCATATTGGCCTAGGCTGAAGGAGAGGACGGTGGTTAATAGAGAGGGAGACGGTAGGGTACGAGGACAATGGGGGGAGGTTACAAGGACGAATCGGTCCTGTGATGACCGCCCCCATCGCGAGAAGCCCAGCCACGTTCCTGCTTCAGGGCAGGTCCGTTCGTGATGCGGCGCGGAACCAATCACGTCACACGCGCCCAAGATAGGCGCTGCAAGATGGTTCCGTTAATTACGCGTGCCCCACCGCGTCGCGTCGGTGACCGCGTCGATCGCTGCCAACGCACTCGAGGCGGGCCGCCGGACGCGGGAGCAGCGAGCGCGCCCAGACTTGCGGCGACGGCGCACTTCGCCCTGACGGAGACACCGACGCCTCGACTAGCCACGTCGTGTTGATGTCGGTACAGTCATCATGATAGGAATTCGCCAGAACGTACAGTAGAAGTTTGCGGAGCTTGCAGGGTTCGAGCTATGGCCTAGGCGAGAGGGGCTTGTGAGCGCAGCAGAGTGAAGAGGACGTACCAGGCCATTCTTCACCGTGTATGCAGTGGCTATATGCGCGTGTTCGCGCCGAAAACCTAGGACGCGCCACGGCGACCCTGCTTGCAGGTCAAGGCGGACGTGGATACCCGCATATCAACGCGTTGTGCCAGCATTGAACATTTCCATCGACAGAATGCGACAGCACCATGTGGAGGAGGAGACAGTGCTGCCGCACGTCCGCGAGTGGTAGTGGGCGGTGAAAAAATTTTCACGCAGTATCGCATAACCTACCTGCGGACGCGCTTCTACACGTTCCATCCTGACCACTCCACCCGCACTGGTTACCCGCCGACGCTCACTAGCTGCGCAAGACAACGCCACCGCGACTTGAGGGGATATTGGCGGTCCTTGGGAGGATATCGATGACGAGGCAACCAGAGGCAACCCCGCCCTCCGGGAGGCGGAGCGCATACAAGCAGCGAGAGGAAGCACACGAGAGAAGAGAGAACGAGGAGGCAAGGACGGGGATGGGTGCGAGAGCCACAGTCATGGTATATGTTCGATTCTAAGCCGAGTAACTCCATGCATCGCTGTCCCCGGGACGCGCCACCATCACACAGCGGGCGTAGTCTCACAGACATTCGGCCATATGCATGCCACAGACACCCGCGCATCCATGCATGTCTTGTGCACGCCACCGGTGTCTGTACACCTTGTTCATGGGGTTCCCTGGTCGACATCGCGACGCTCTTGTTGTACTAGTACTCAGCGCACACTTCGTCGGAAACGCCATGGCGAGGAACCGACCATCTCGTGCATTGCACGCCATTGGATCTTTCGCTATGTGCTCGTCGACGTATGGCTAGATCGCAGCGCCAGAAGGCATCCAGTATGTCGAACCGGAGTTTGTACGCTCTCGCGCGGCCGCCTGTACATATGACCATTTACTTGTGCAGACACGTCGATATTGACAACAGCGCAGGCCGTCGCGTAGCAGAACCGCGAAGACACAGACCCCCTCGCTTACCACCCTTCGAAGATTCTGCGAGTATGCTTCACTCAACGAGTCAATCTGTGACCGCGATCTGCCCGACCGACGCCCGCCCTCCGAAGATGCGGTGCGCATCGATCCCAACTCCGTGCTCTCTTCTCCAGCGTTCGCGTAGTATCCGGAGATGTGATCGCCGTGCGGGGAACTGCGTCGCCTGCCTCGCGTCGAGCCTCGAGGTCACCGAACAATAGCGAGCACGGCTATTGTAGCTCCAAACTGCCAGCACCTTGAGCACCGGGTCAGCGTTGGCTAGCGTGAAACGTAAGAAGGGCCTCACGAGAGTGACGACAGGTCGCGCTCATCGATGGGAAAAGGAGCCTTCTTGTGCTGACCTACAGCCGAACAGCCCACGTGCACAGCGGGTTGGCTATCGTCGCTCATCTCGTCCGGCCTCGCCTTGGTCTTGAGGTAGGCCCAGCACCATCATCGTGCTGGGAACTAGGAAAACGATAGAATATACACGACAACGATAACAGGTACAGATCACAGGTAGAGTCCTTCTGGCGTGCCCTCGTTCTTCCTGTACAAGACCTACAAGCATGTACGTCAGCATGAGCCAGACAGCCAGATATGTGTTGACGTACCTTCTCCCTTGCAGCAGTGAAGTCCGCCTTCGTGACCCGCATCCGTCGTTCTCGCAGCGCCAGGAGACCAGCCTCTGTGCACACCGCCTTGATGTCGGCGCCAGATAGATCGTCCTTCGTGGTGACAAACTCCTCCAGGTCGACGTCCTCGTTGAGGCTCATGCGCGATGTGTGCAGCCTACAAGATCGATCAGTATGACTCGTAGCGCGCAGTGGCGAGGACGACTTACTTGAAGATATGCCGCTTCGTCTTGATGTCGGGAAGAGGGAACTCAATCTTTCGGTCGATACGTCCCGGTCGGATGAGGGCAGGGTCCAACGACTCGATCTTGTTCGTAGCCATGATGACCTTCACGTCGCCACGGGTGTCGAAACCATCCAGCTGGTTGAGAAGCTCCAACATGGTACGTTGAATTTCCCGTTCACCGCCAGATGTTGAATCGTATCTGTAGAAGGCCATGAACATTCCGTACAACTTTCGAATGCCACAGAATACACTTACCGCTTGGTACCGATAGCGTCGATCTCGTCAATGAAGACGATACTGGGTGCGTGCTCCTCCGCCACACGGAACAGTTCACGCACAAGCTTGGGGCCGTCTCCGAGGTACTTCTGGATAAGCTCGGAGCCGACCACACGGAGGAAAGTCGCCGATGTCTGGTTGGCGACGGCCTTCGCAAGGAGCGTCTTCCCGGTACCTGGCACACCGTAGAGAATGACACCCTTTGGCGGCTTGATACCCATCTCCTCATACAACTCAGGATGCGTCAAGGGCAGCTCAACGGATTCCTGCATGTCGCTTTGGGTCAATGGGGGAAACCATCTCTCATCAGCAAGAAGCGCACCTTGATCTCCTGGATCTGCTGCTCCAAACCACCAATATCCGCATAACTCTCCGTCGGCGCCTTGTCCAGTTTCATGACGCTGACCATGGGGTCGGCGTCGTCCTGGAGGACGCCAATGACGGCCTGGTTCTTGTGGTGCAAAAGAACTTGGCAGCCGGGCTCAAGCAGGTCCTTGTCGACGAAGCTCATGATGGAGACATAGAACTCGGGGCCGGACGCTGTGCTGATAATAGCGTGGTCGTCGTCGATAATCTCCTCGAGTGTGCCGACGGCCATAGGGCTGCCTCGGAGGTCGTCGACCTTGGTCCGGTCCTCCTCGTTCTTCTCCTCACGTGTCGATTCCGGCTTGAGGCGCTCCTGGTTCTGGATGAACTCCTCCTCCATGAGCATGTAGTCCTTGATGCGCTCCAGCTTGAGCAGCTTGAGGCGGCAGCGGGTGGTGGGGTAGACAGCAGGGAGCTTGGATGCGGCATCCGGACCCCTCTTCTTCTTGCGCTTGCCGACGCTGGTGGGCAGAGGGGGCTCCCATTTCTTCTTCTGCTCCTTCTTGTCTTTCTGGTCGCCGGGTGGCCGACCTCCAGGACGTTGGCCGCCAAAACCAGACGGTGCGTTACCCTACGCAGTAGATAAGCATGTAGCAACGAAGACGGAATAGGCTGCAGGACATACCATGATGACGAGACGGTGGTGGGGGGAAGAGAAGGAAAGGTGTCGAGTACGAGCGCACTCTGTAAGTCATGGCGTAGCGCGACGCGTCAGCTCAGTGTCGAGTCCGTCACGTGCGAGCATGCTGGAAATGGCCGAACGGGCGCTTCGCTCGCGTACACCGCGATTGCAGGCGTGCCAGCACGGGCAGCGGCTCTGTGACCTCATCCTCCTTGAACACCATGCAGCGGATGGACAACACCGACGTGACAACACCTCTCACCTCGACGTCCCAGTTTATTGAGGCCGGTGAGCAGCCCGCACCCTGACGCGAACGACCTCTGAATGACGCGACTTCAAGACGATGACGACCTCGACGAGGACGCCATCCCCGGCTTCACGCACCCGGGGCTTGTGCCCAGCCCACACACTCCTGCGCAAGACAAGGGGAAAGCGAGGGCCCCGGAGCAGCTTGCGCCACCGTCTGGCTCGCCCTCGCTCTCCGGAAACATCGGAACACCAGTGAATGGATCAGGAGCACCGTCGAACAGGCGGTCGGTCGGCGGTGTGCAGGTGGAGACGCGGTATGTCGCGTATATGTCTCGTTACAGGCCGTGAGATTGAGGTTGTGAGCTCAGGTATACCGGGGTGGATACCCTTGACGAGCCAATCACTACCACTATCGTGAGTTCCGTTCACTTATGCTCACCGATCCGAAGTCCCTGGAATAGCTGGCTAGGCAAGAGACTTGTTCTCTATATACGTCAAGCTGATTCAAGTGCTGTACCCTCCCCGAAGCCGCGGAGACCGAGACCTGCTCAAGTGCGTATATGACAATGTCTCGCGCGCGCAGTCCCTGACTTGATACTCGGGATGCAGAGACTGGGATTTGTGGGGACCACTCGTGCTATGCCTCACGCTGGGAATCCTCCTCAGCATCAGCGTGCGTATCCATCCCTCCAGTCTTCATTGAAGTCGCCTAATCCCCTCATATGTCTAGGCACCACCAGCGCAGTCACTCGGTGTCTTCACAAGCGTGGTTGTCATTATTGCAGTTGGATCCCTGGTCGTGACTATACAGGCGAAGGTCAGTATTGTCGTCTCATTGAATTTGGTCTACCAGGACTGACGCTCTGACAGCTTCTGGGCGGTCGAGTGTATGTGCATACCTGGTCGAGCGGTGCCAGCACTGAGTGTACTCTCCAGATCGTTCTTCCAAGGCCTGTGTGTCCTGGGATACTGCGTCGCGCCGCTCAACATCGCCGCGCTTGTCTCAACATTCGTGCATCAGATATACGTGCGCGCGCCCGTGGCACTGGCGGCATGGGCATGGTGTGTTTGGGGTATGCTGGTTTCCGGTCTTTCAGCGGGTCGAAGACTGATGTGCCGGTTGGTACACAGCGTCTGTCAACTTCCTCGACGGTACGAAGATAGAGCATCAACGCATATTGCTCGCTGTCTATCCTCTTCTGTGAGTCCTCGATCCTCTAGTTGAGCTGTTCAGGAGTAGGCTGACGTTTCGCAGGTTGTTCTACTTTGTTCTGGCATGGATGATTATAATTCAGTAGTTCTTCGTAGTGATTTATTATGTCTACTCTCGGATACTATGCACCGTTTCTTCAAACAGCGCTTATATGCCCACCTATGCCGCCTCATGACCATCGTGCGCGCACTCAGTGTATGGGAAGAAACGCGATCACCCTCAAAGCTCCCCATGGTTGCTCACTATTAGAGGTTAGTACCATCTTCACATCAGTGTCTGCCCTTTCTCATTGATCTCAAGGAGCAGCTTAACGCTAGCGAGGACTGCGAAACTCTTACCGAGCACCATCCGGGCACATACCGCGACTTCGTGTTCGAGCTTGGCAAGAACACGGCTGCTGTGGTCAGTAGTACTACCAGGTGACGCTCCTCTGTCCAGCCATCGAGGGCTACAACATCGATGGACGTACTCTCTCACTATCTTTGATATATGCCATTGCGCCCACCCAATGCAACACCCGGATCATTGGAATGATCATGCACATGCATGATAACTGCGATGGCGATTGTACTCCATATATATATCCTATTCCCCGCTGTGGCAGGCTAGGTCAGTGTCAGCCCTACACTCCTTGAACCGAGCTGATATAATAATTGCAGGAACAGCCTGCATGCATAGATGATCAAGTCACCCGACGTGAGCGAGCGAGCCGCCATTCCATGCCAAGTGGCTTCCAAGTCTCGCTTTCATGTCAAAGAACGTCGAGTCAAGGTCCGGGCGCTCCCAATCCGTTGTGGAGACCGTCCCACTGAACGCTGTGCTTTGGCATCGCGCGTGCTGGTATGGCCAGGAGATCGCGCAGTTGCCGACGCACATACAGATGTGTAGGTATCCAAACTTCACCCTGATCGCTAGACTCATATGGCTTGGAACGTTTCAGACGGGTCGCTCAGGCTGTCGATTTGACACCTCGTCTTCCGCCATCGCGTTTCGTCGCCGTCATGCATGACGCACGTCTCCTTGTGAGCAAACGCCCCTCGGTCTGATGTTGATTACTCCGGTGGCACGTTGTGCCATCCTCTCCAAATCCTCTCTAAGACAATACGTCGCACGGCGCTGCGCTGATCTTGACGGCGCCACGCCTGTCGAACACCTTGTTCGCAGCTCTCTTCGTACGCCGTTGCACATGCATCCAACAATCTCACCGACGGTTCCGACCCCCGGCGCGAAACCGCGGCTTCACAAGTTCACCGCCTTGCTTGGAATTGTATCCCCTTACCGGCCTCGGTACACCGTCCCTCAAGCGTCTGCTGTCAGAGTTGAAGGCGCTTCATCGATGGCTTCTCCTTCGTCTGACTCGGACATAGGCCGATAGAACCGGCCGCGAACCTGCTGGATCAATGCAGGTTTACGAACATCCCACGGACGCGCCAAGAGACGGCATGCTTCTATTCCTTGCCCTTTTGACGCGTCTACTAACCTTTCAACCACGTTGCTCTTGGCGCGTTCGTTGATCACCGCAGCGAGCAGGCGATCTACTGCGAAAGGGTGATCGGAATTACTTGGGGATTCTGGGACGTGAGCTATGTTGCCTACGGGCTTCTTTGTCCTGACCCGCCGGCCATGATACTGAAGTTGCCGTATTTTTAGCATCTGATCACGATTGCAGGTTTCTCCAGAGGCGAAAGCGTCCGATATGTGCCCAGGTCCGCTCAAGACGCTGATCCGAGTGAGTGCATATCGACTCATCAGAATGCCCACCTTCTGACGTACTCGAGGTCCTTTACTTTGTTGTTCCAGAACAGGACATCGTCGGCCGCGTTCCGTCCATGAATCCTCCCACTCTCCTCTGCAATAGCTGGAGCCTATGCCGTACTCCGACGCTCCCTGGACAGCTCGGCCCCTGGCCGAACACCAGCCGCCGCTGTGCATTGAATCTCGCATGCAGCGGCTTGTCTCCTGACTGCCGTTCATTTCCAATCTTTCGGGTCGACGACCTGACGAGACCGTAGGATGTCCGCCGTACCTCCCAAGTGACGGAGAGCTGTCATTTCCCAGATGCTTCGGGTCTTCTCTGGTGGTATAAAAAGGATGCAGTCGATGCATGCTGCAGTTGGCCCCCTCACCGCCATGGTTGCCCTCCCCAAGTTGATCCTGTGCCTCGCCACTCTCGCAGTGAGCGTGGCTTCGACGTCGCTGCGCACCTCTCCCCGCGTCACTCGAGGGTTCCGTCGGTCTGTCGCTCGTGGATGGTCCCTCCATCGCCGTGCAGATCCTGAGACGGTTCTTCCCCTGAAGTTCAATCTCGTTCAATCTAACCTGGAGAATCTCGACTCGTACCTGCTCGACATCGCTGACCCGCATTCGCCCAACTACGGCAACCATTGGTCGTATGCGAAGGTCGCCGAGACTTTCCGCCCCTCCAAGGAGTCTGTCGACACCGTGCACTCCTGGCTGGTCGACGACCTTGGCTTCGACTCGCACAAGGTCCAGATCAACGGCAACGGCGATACGGTCCAGCTGAACCTCACCGTCGCTGAAGCTGAGAACATCCTCGGGGCCGAGTACTACATTTACCGCGCCGGTGAGGGCGAGGACGAGCGGATCGGTTGCCATGAGGGCTACTCTCTTCCGGAGCACGTCTCCAAGCACGTCGACTTCGTCTGGCCGACTATCCATCTGGGCCGCCCGTCTCTTAATCGAAGGGACGGGTTTGTCAGTAGCACCCCTGGTGCTGGGCAGGCTTCCCCTGGGCCGAGAATCAAGAAGGCTGTCGAGGTAGGTTGAACGTGCCTATCTGATGACGCCTCGCTGACACTTCCTATTCACTAGAAATCCAAGTTGCCATTGTTGGGCTGTGATGAGGCAGTCACTCTTGATTGTTTGCGCGACCTGTACAACTTCCATTACACTCCTGTCTCCGGGAAGAAGAACTCGGTCGCAGTGGGTACGTAATCCACGTTGTTCGGCGGATCCAGCCCAGCTGTCAATGCTGAATTGGATCCTCAGCGGAGTTTGAGGAGGAGATTTTCCAACAATCCGACCTTAACCTATTCTTCCAAACCTACGAGCCTTCCCTGGTCGACTTCGAACCCAAGGTGGTCAGTATCGAGAATGGTCAGTCAATCGCTACACATCTTCCCGCCACCCTGTTCACCTGCTCGCAGGAACTGTTGTCCCTCCGGGTGATTTTGGAGAAGCAACCTTGGACATCGAGCTTGTTATGGGCCTCCTCGGTCCGAAGCAAAACGTCACTGTCTTTCAAGTCGGAGAGGTGGAGCAACCTAGTATGCTGGTAATCCTATGCCTTTAGGGTTACTAAAGCTGATGATGTTCTCCAACAGTCGACGCGCTACTTGCTGCGTTCGATGCCTCGTACTGCGACATCGATCCTGTGAATGAGCAAGGTGCGTAACGCCACCGGGCGAGCCCTTGCTGCTTGCTGAGAACTTCGAACGATGCAGGTCTCACAGATTGCGGTAACAAGCCCCGTGCGAACGTGGTGTCCATCTCATATCACTTCGAACCCGACTACATCGATCCCGGCATCACTCCCATTGTGCAGAGGGGGTGCCGCGAATTTGGCAAGGTACGTTTTGCGAACTGGTACCGACGACGAGCTGCAACACAACTGACATACCCACTCAACCTACCGGGAATATAGCTCAGCTTGACCGGGATCACCTGGGTTGCGTCGTCGGGCGACGGTGGGGTTGGATACTCACAAGCCGAAGAATGCCTGGTGAATGGCGTACTCGAGTTCTTTCCTGACGAAGGCAGCTTCGTCGGCCAATTCCCCGCGTCCTGCCCGTACGTCACGGCCGTCGGTGCCACTTCAGTCGCGCCTGGGAAGAGTGTACGTCTTTGCTCTTCTTTCGCACCTCATGTCGTGCCCCACGCGCTGCGATGACACCATCCTGATCACCGCACTCACATCCGTTCTCCAGGCCAAGGATCCCGAAATAGCGACGACCGCCTTCCCCTCTGGGGGTGGCTTCTCGAACAACTTCCCCCTTCCGAAGTGGCAGGAAGCCGTGGTCAGGAACTACGTCGAGAACTTTGCGAACAAATCCTACGGGCCGGACATCTACAACAGGTCCGGGCGGGCGTACCCTGATGTCTCGACGAACGGGTTCCCCACCCTCATTGCCGAAGGCGGGGGATTCGTCTTGACGGGTGGTACCTCTGCTTCTGCGCCCATCTTCGCGTCCTTCGTCGCAGCGATCAACGACGCTCGTCTGGCGCGCGGGAAGAAGCCTGTCGGTTGGATCAACCCGGCTGTAGGTCCAAGTACCTCGTCATCATCGCTGTTGCTGATTGTTCGTTGCGCATTTGTAGCTGTACTCCTTCTCCAGCCACGTATACAACGACGTGACCAACGGCACTAACCCCGGTTGTGGCACTGACGGCTTTTCGGCCGCCCCGGGCTGGGACCCCATCACAGGTCTGGGCACGCCCAACTTCCCGAAGTTGTTGCAGGCCTTCTTGGAGCTCCGTTGAAAAAGCTATCCGTCTGGAATAAGGACTATTGCGCTCATCCAAGACAGGACTATCGAGAGAATAGTGACATGGACAGAAGTGCGCGAAGTGTACTACGTAGCAGACAGAGGGTTGTTGCTCACGATATGGCTGAACATCTGTAACGCAGCCTCGCCTGTGCCAAGGTTGCCGAACTTGTATGCCGGTACTTCGTGGCCTCTTATGTACGCAAAATGGGCGTCAGAAAACCATGCACTCCGACTCGCATGACGGAACATTGGCAGACTCACGCTCCAAAAATTCGAAGGTAAGAGAGCGTGCCCGCGTTCTTGAACAGGCCCGCAGGCTCTCCGTGAACCGTGAAGTTAGAGAAGTCCTGCTGCGCCCACTCGGAGCTGAGCTTCGTTTGCATCTGAGCCAACTGCATATCCCATCAGCTACCTTCGTATGGTTTTGACGTAGGAGAAAGTTGGCACGCACCATGGCTTCGACGCCAAAGTAGTTGAATTGGTAGTCCTGACGAATGGATTGGTCAACTCGTCAGCCACGATACAGAATACACTCACTGCATCACCGACGTAGAGAATCGTCCGCACACCGGCATCGACGACCTCCTCGAGCGTCGGCCGCGAGTTCTGCATCCACTCGCCCGCAAAGCTAAACAGCACCCCGCTGTTCACCTCCGTGAAGTCACCCACTGCACCGATCCGCTCCTTGCGCGCGGTGTCGTTGACGTACAGTGTGATGTCCGGTGGGTACGTGTCGAAGATATCCGCGAGGATGTAGTCCGGATTGCGCGAGCCGGAGAGACGATGGGTCACATCGCTGTCGCAGTGGTTCTGTGCGACGGCGCAGTCGATCTCGTCGGTGGTGTTGTAGCACTGGACGATCTGGGGAAGACTGAGATTCTGTGCGGTTGCGACGACGTCCTTCCAAGATGACGCTCACCAGGTCTCTGCATCCCCCAGCTTCCGACCAGCTCTGGTTGGCCGAGGTCAGCGTGGCGTTCGTGGCAGTGGGGAAGTAACTATGGTGATCAGAATGTCAGCAGTGGGCCCGTATGAAGAGTTCCAACAGCGGCTCACGGATTCGACTGCGCGTAAGTGAAGTAGCTTTCATACTGAACAAGTGGGTCCTACGGACACCCTCTAGTATCAGCGAGCATGTGGTCGGGCTGATTACGAGGATACGTACTGTCAGACCGTCGCCGATACCGAGGTTCTTCAGATTGATCGATACTCCATTGATACTTCTTGACTCAATGGCTGCGTTTTGGTCCAAGAAGTGTCTGTAGTTATAAGGGTTCAGAGATCCGGATCGTACTCGTGCACGTCTGACAACGTACTTTGCAAAAATCGGACCGTAGTGACCTCCATACCTGAACGAAACGGATCAGCGGTTCGGTAGAAGTAGCGACAGTCATCACAAAACAGACTCACGACTCTGTCCAGATCCCGAAGTCGTTCTTCTGGTACTGTTCGAACCTGGGATCCGCGAATAAAATCTGCAAGAACTTTGGGAAGGACAGGGCGATGAGCATGCAGTTGGAGCTGATTCCACATGTTCCTATTCATGTACCTGCCAGACGTCTTGGGCCGCATCGACTGAATTGTTCAGGTTCCTATTCCCTGAGAGAAGCCCGTCGGTATGGGCTGGTCGAGGTAGATCCTGACCATCCTTTAAGTCGCAACGCTCGGAGCGTGGTGAAAGGATGGCCATATACACACATATTGGATACGTTGTTCCAGGAGAACGGATTGAATGACACGCTGCTCGAGTCATTGTTGATCCTGCATGGGCCATTCTCTTGATAGAGACCCACTAGACCCGACCCACCAGGCTGCACTTGCGCGTCAGTACAGTAACACACTCTGGCGTCAGAGCTGGTTCCACTTACGCCTCCTTGCAGCCAAAGCGTCAGTGGGGCTGTTTCGGGATTTTCGCGAGCCTCAAAGAACCAGAAGCTGTTCATGAAGGTTCTCATCTGCTTGAAGTACTGAGCACAATGCATAGTATCACGACTTACTACATGCTGTTGTCGGCGTCGATGTCCGCGTAACCCGACGCCTGGTGTACGCCCGGCACCGTTTCGCATTCCCCGCTATTCTCAACAATGCGTAATCCGCCAGATGCCACGGTCCCCGCATGGCTGCGCTGTGCCGACAAGACAGCAAGTGATGCATACAGTGCGAGTTGGCGGGTCCACATGGTGACAAGACGATAGAGATTGATTGCTACACGCAGGCCGTCAGGAGTCAGGACGAAAGTCGCTACGCGCTTCATGACCGACCACCTTACTTATACCCAACCAAGTCTCTTCGGCCGAGCTTCGCTGCCGAGCAGTGCTACAGCATCACACTTTCCGGCTCAACGTCCCATTCTCTCGCTTGAATGGTAGAAACTCGAGCTCACCTCATTCTCAGTCAGTCACTCGGTCCGTCAACATACTTCATGGACGGAGAAGGGTGTCCGAGTGAGAGCCTGCGAAGTAATTCGCGAGGCTGCAATCTGAATGAGTCAGCGGTCACCACGACCTGGTAGATGTCCTTGATGATGTCCAGAGCGGGTACATTGAAGCTGCGTGCGGCCACCGTGGACATGATGCAGTTGGTATCATTGCAGCATTGCGAAAAGGATGAGATATGTACGTTGTCAAGTTGAAGAAGTCGGTAAGGACGGCGCTTGCGGTCGGCCCGCTCGGGATCAATGCCAACAGCAGCTGCATGGGCATCTTCGTGGCGGGCCGTCACCAGAAATCTTCCCTGTTCTCTCCCACCACGACCGTATGGACAGCTTCGCAGCTTTTGTCTATGGCTCGCAGCTGCCAGCCGTCTTGTTCGAGTTCCCCCTGTCGCGTCTCGACGCGTACATCGGAGGCTGCACCTAGGCCAAATACTCTCCTGGCAACTACCTGAAACTTGCAAGCAGGTGATCCAGTTGCACTCCGAGTCTCGTCTTGCTGTGTGCGCGATGACGCATCTGATGCCATATCTAGTGCTACCGTCGTAGTACCGCAACAAAGAAGCTGGCATAGATGCCGTACAGCCCTGCTCCGCGTGTCCGCGCTTCGCGAATTCAGTCCGCCGTACTCTCCGCCACCTTCGACTGCCTATCGTCCGTGTCATGTGGTGCGCCAAGCGAGGAAGACCCTGATACCCGGTCGCTGTTGTACTGACAAAACCTGGTCCCTGGAGTACTGCAATATCTTAGATTCCTTGCGTCACCCGAGGATGCTCGACCATAAAGACGTAGTCATGGTGGGTCCTATCCTTGAGGCCCTGCCGCACCCCATCGACGCCTGGAAACACCCACCCGATGGCTTTCTCCCGGCTCTTATTCTGCCTCGCCTCGTTCATCGCGTGCGCCGTTGCTGCGCCGCGTGCCGTGCCCGAAGGATGGTCGCTCCACCGTCGCGCTGACCCCGACGCCGTGCTCCCTCTGAAGTTCACTCTCGCGCAGTCGAATCTTCATAACCTGGACGCGTACCTACTCGACGTCGCGGACCCAAGATCTCCGAACTACGGGAAGCACTGGACTCCCGCGAAGGTTGCCGAGACCTTCAGGCCATCCAAGGAGACTGTCGACACCGTTCACTCCTGGCTCGTAGAGGAGGCGGGGATAGATACCCACAAGATCCGCCTCAGCCAGAAGGGCGACGTTGTTCATCTTGACCTGACTGTGGCTGAAGCGGAGAGTCTGCTTGGAGCCGAGTACTTCGTCTATCGTCACGGCGAGGACGGCAAGGAGCACGTCGGCTGCCACCAGGGATATACACTCCCGGAGCGTGTGTCCAAGCACATCGACTTTGTGTGGCCCACGACACACCTTGGTAGTACGTCGCTTCTGCGCCGAGACGCTGGTGTTTCGACCGTTCCTGGCTTTGGGAGAGTATCCGGTGCGCCGAAGATCCCTGTTGACGACGTGAGTCCCGACTGGGCGAGCTTTCGGATCCTGCCTTGAGCTTACATCATATGCTCTTCGACTTAGGTATCCGCGCTTGCGGCGGAGGGTTGCGACACCGCTGCAACCATCGACTGCCTTCGCGGCTTATACAAGTACGACCACACGCTAGTCTCCGGCGACAAGAACTCGGTTGCAGTTGGTAAGCAATAACATCTTTTGCCCGATGTTTGCATGTTGACGCAGTGCCCAGCCGAGTTCTCCAATGAAGTCTACCGCCCCTCTGACCTTGACTTGTTTTTCAAGACGTATGCTCCAGATCAGGTAGGGCACATACCGGAGACAATCAGCATTGCAGGAGGTAAGCCATTCACATGCTCTGCGTGACGGGAGCAAACCTCCTCTATAGGTGACCCTACTGTGCCTGGCGATCTGGGGAGTCGACCTTGGACATCGAGCTTGTGATGGGTCTTCTTGGCGCAGGGCAGAACCTGTCCTTGTATCAGATCGGTCAAGCGGCAAGCAGCTCGGTATTCCGTGAGCGTCACATATCCCCAAGATCCGTAACTGTCGCTCATCTATCTGTTCGTAGTCGACCCACTGCTCGGCGCCGTCGATGGATCCTACTGCGAACTCGAGGGTGTTAGCAACCAGGGTACGCTACTGTTCAGTGCAAGTCTTTCCTTTCTGCCCCTCACCGTTTCTTCCAGGCCTCTCGGACTGCGGCAACAAGCCTACCGTTAACGTTGTCTCGATCTCGTACCACTTCAACCCGGACGTAATCGACCCCACAATCTCCCCTATCGTGCAGCGAGAGTGCACAGAGATCGGCAAGCTCAGTCTGACCGGAATGACGTTCATCGCGTCCTCTGGCGATGGGGGAGTCGGATACTCGCAAAGCGGCTTCTGTCAGCTCGCCAACGGAACCCTCCAGGCCGGTAACCCCAAGGGAGCCTTCCTCGGTCAGCTCCCTGCGTCTTGCCCGTACGTCACGGCCGTCGGCGCGACGTCCGTTGCACCCAACAACACCGTCGATGACCCGGAGATTGCAACTACACGCTTCCCGTCGGGGGGAGGCTTCTCCAACAACTTCCCACGTCCGACATGGCAAGACGATGCTGTCACGAACTACTTGGACAACTTTGGACCCAACTATGCCGAGAACATATTCAACCGGAGTGGGCGGGCGTACCCAGATGTCGCGGCTAACGGGTGCGTACTCGGCCGATACTCGAGATCTCTTGGATGATCGTCGCGGTGTCTGACTCTACCGTGTCTCACAGATGGCCCCTCGTCATCGCCGAGTCGGGTCAGTTCGTCAAGAGCGGAGGCACCTCCGCGTCTGCACCCATCTTCGCCGCGATCGTTACCGCAGTTAATGACGCGCGCATTGCCGCTGGCAAGAGCCCCGTTGGTTGGATCAACCCTGCGGTACGTCATATCCGTCGTGATGACTGTGTCGGTCCAGAGGGTTGAAGCTCGCATTTGATAGCTGTACTCATCCGCGTTCGCGAACGCGTACAACGATGTGACGAAGGGCACGAACCCGGGCTGCAGTACCCAGGGCTTCAACGCTGCCCCAGGCTGGGACCCGGTGACCGGCCTCGGCACCCCCAACTTCCCCGAGCTGTTGGCGGCCTTCTTGGCTCTTCCTTGAGCGTGCGGTTCTAGAAGTGATTTGGCGATTTCTGAGCCGCAGGAGTTGTGATGTGTGGGTCTGCTCTGTAGCCAAGATGAACCAGGTCGAGAGGATAGCTATGAAACTTGCTTGGTGTCGCTCAATGTGAGCATCCACAGTCATCCATGATCCACGCCGACGGGCAGGAATGTTGGGGTAATGTCCGTTCTCAGTACTTACGATGCGTAGACTCAGAGCTGAAGAATTAGATCAGTCATATGAGCATTTGGCTCTGACAATGCCGCTTAGGCAAGGTAGACGCAAGTCAAAGACTCGTGCTGGTTCTTGCCTCCGTCATACGCCTCGTATGTTTGATTGCGCTCAATCAGATTATCCAGTACAGGAGAACAATGAAAGCTCGGAGGACAATGATATGCCATATTCCATGATGATTGACGCTGGGATTTCTAACCACCGGCCTACAGTATATAAAGCCCGGTGCGGCGAGTCACATCACCACCACCACCACCACCACCACCACCACCACTGTACCATTCCATATTCTTCGACTGTCTATCATGAATCAGTATTGGAAGTTGTAAGTCTCACCGCCTTGAAGTCTTACCACCGCCATTCATATTGGGATCCTCGCAGCTTCAGTGTCACCCAACGCCAGGAGATTGAACCTCACGGCAGTTATGAGTGTGCATTTCTCACACGCAAGCAGGGACGTCTTGTGAGGAGCATCACCGTGCCGTATCACAGGTGTGTATCCTTTTCCCCTTCTGCTATGATCGTTGCCTGACGCAACCAATCAATTCCCAACCACCCAGTCCGGAACTCGAGACGCACTTGGAGCATCTCTCGAGCACTCCCCCGGCCATCAATAACAAAGGACTACTCTCCCTTCCTGACGAGCTGCTCCTCGACATTGTCGACTTGCCCGAGCTTCAGTGGGAGGAAACTCTCATCCTTGCTGTCACTTGTCAGCGGCTTTTTTACCTCTTGCTCAAGCTGATCGACCAGGCTCGCGTGCAAGTATCAGCTCCTTGGGCTGGGAACCGCATCCTCTGCGTGGCGAGTACGCTCAATACGAGGACCTTCCTGCCACTTTGCTCAAAGCCGGGAACGCGCGATCATAGACGCAGAGATCAAAACAAGAGGTTCAAGGTACGGCGGGCTTAGGCTTCTTGGTTGCGAGGAAAACATCCCGTTCCGTGGCGCATTCAGCTACCTGGCCGATTTCTTGCGCAAGTTCAAGTCAGACGCTGACCGGAAGACCTTCAAACTCGTTGCAAGTGTAACCTTTCCCCCTGAGCGCACGGACTGGGTGCTCTGCAACACGGTCAAGAGGGAATACGTTCGAGCATCGGCACTTGCCGAGCTTGCCCGCAAGCCGAACGACCAACAGCCCTTCCTGCCGCACTGTAGGCTCGACCTCGGTCACGCACTCCTGACGCGCATCTGCTGGTCCAACGTGGAGCTCCCGAACACCCCGCCCAGGATGAAGATGCACCGCGGTCCGTGGGTCGGCGACAGGTTCCGCATCACCACCATGGACCGCTTGCCAAGTGGATCGAACCCGGAGTCGGAGTGGAAGGACATCAGCAAGAAAGTCGTGAGGGAACTTGTGGCGGTATGTCGGAAGAGGTTTGGGAAGGAATGGCTTGCACAAGTCGAGGGCGACGTGCTGGAGGAGGACGACCTGCAAGGTTACTGGTTTGCATCTGATGGAAAAGACGAGGTTGCTTCAGCTTGCCGGAAAATTTGGAGTCCTTGGCCAGTGCAGCTCTCCCGGGTGCATTATATGTGGTAATGAGTATGTCGAACCTAGCTACTAGTATAGGCAATGGTCAAAGGACCAGAACGCAGCGAACGTATGTCGAATTTACTTAGTATAGGAAGTCACACGACTCTGTCAGAAAGAACCATTTGCCGAGAGCACTAGTGGTGAGTTGGAACCTGGTGAGTTGGTACTCATGAGTACTTTTGAGCGACTCTACGTGATCAGCACCCGGGAGACACGGAGCGGAGCTCATTATGCCCACTCAGATCAAGAGGAGGAGGAGGGGTAATCAGGAGAACAATGAAAAGTCACCTGGAGGACAATGACATATCCCATGATGATTGGCGCTGAGAGTACTAACCACCGGCATACAGTATACTTATAAAGGTCGGTGCGAGTTCTCCGATTCTGAACACCACCGTCACCACCACCACCGTACACCGTTTCCTATCCTTAGGCTGTCTATCATGGATCAATATTGGAAGTTGTAAGTCATTTACCACCTCACAACTTCTACCAGGAGTCCCGCTGACTCTGCCGGGATCTATGCAGCTTCAGTGTGACCCGACGCGAGGAGAGGGGACCTCATGGCGGTAACGGGTGTGCGTTTTTGGAACGCAAGCAGGGATTTCTTGTGAGGAGCATCACGGCGCCGTATCACAGGTGTGTTAAATTCCTTCTGCTGCCTGGCGCAACCAACCAACCCCCCAACCACCGCAGTTCGGAGCTCCAGAGGCACTTGAAGCGTCTCTCGAGCACTCCCCCGGCCATCAATAACAAAGGACTACTGTCCCTTCCTGACGAACTGCTCCTCGACATTGTCGACTCAGTGCCCAAGATTGAATGGGAGGACGTTGTCATCCTTGCTGTCACTTGTCAGCGGCTGTTCTACCTCTTGCGCAAGCTGATCGACCAGGGCCGCGCACAACTCTCGGCTCCTTGGGGTGGAGGCCGCATCCTCTGCATGGGCGAATATGCTCAATACGAGGACCTTCCTGCCACTCTGTTAGAAGCTGGAGAACGCGCGATCATAGAGAAAGCGATCGGCAAGTACCCGGGGCAGGACCCAGGCTGCGGTGGGCTTGACTCCCTCCTTGAGGCAAAAAATGCTTTACGTTTCGTGGCGCGTTCACCTACTGCGAGTGGGCCGATTTCTTGCGCAGGTTCAAGTCAGACGCCGACCGAAAGGCGTTCAAGATGGTCGCGAGCGTAACCTTCCCCCAGAGCGCACGGACTGGGTGCTTCTCAACATGGTCAAGAATGAATACGTTCGAGCATCGGCACTTGCCGAGCTTGCCCGCAAGCCGAACGACCAACAGCCCTTCCTGCCGCACTGTAGGCTCGACCTCGGTCATGCACTCCTGACGCGCATCTGCTGGTCCAGCGTGGAGCTCCCGAACACCCCGCCCAAGATGAAGATGCACCGCGGGCCGTGGGTCGGCGACAGGTTTTGCATCACCACCATGGACCACTTCTGTGGATCCGACCCGGAGTGGGAGGGAAGGACGTCAGCAAGGAGGTCGTGAGGGACCTTGTGGCGGTATGTCGGAAGATGTTTGGGAAGGAATGGCTGGCACAAGTCGAGGGCGACGTGCTGGACTCGGAAGAGGACTACCTGCAGAATTACTGGTTTGGATCTGATGGACAAGACGAGCTTGCTTCCGCTTGCCGGAAGATTGGGAGTCCTTGGCCGATTAAGCTCTCCCCGGTGCTTTATATGCCAGTGTGGTGATGAGTTACTAGCTAGTAGGCAACGGTCGCTCGTCAGGAAGGCTCGCATGCTTTACTGTTTACACCGACACCGAGTCTTCTGGGTGGCTTGACAAGAGCCAGAACGCAGCGGACGTATTTCGTATCTGATATATTGAGACACATGCGATTCCAGAAGCCGATAGCAGTCGTGGGTCGTGCGCGCCCCGTGAGTACTTGAGCACGACGAGTAGTGGGCGAGTACGTGATCAGGCGCCCACAACACGGACTGTGAGTTTGTTGCTCAATGTTCAACTTGAACTTCGTCGACCACCAGTCTGCCGCTTTGCTTCTCTCCCGTGTACGCGATTTATTGTGAAGAATAGTGCGAAATGCTCGATGACGAGTCAAGACCAAGCTGAAGCCTGCTAGTGAGGCGGAGTATTCGCTGGCAACGGAGGAGTCTACAACCTCGATCGAATGTCACGGTTGTACTGGTCCGAACGAATTGACAGTACGTGGCTTGCCTCAGCTGTGTGTGCACAATATTGCACTGATTCAATCCGATAGAATACGAGGGTCTCTTGCCCCATGCTCCCGACCGGGCCAATTGTCGGCCTCGTATGGGGCGGCGAGAACATCTTTGCTGTGAAGCGCGGCCCAGGAGCGCAATGAAAGCCCATTGTCACAGAGGACAATGGATTTATCTGTGCTGACTAAGGTCATATCTCTCAACCACTCCGAGATCCAGAGGAGGGTATAAAGCTCCGCAACTCTAGACATACACCACCACCGCACCTACTCACCCTCATTCGTTTTTCTGCCTGATGGGTCAATACTGGGAGTTGTATGTCGTACACCCATTTCTGACTCCACCTATGCTGGTACTCATCCCGCTTTCTTGGCAGTTTCAACCTGAGCAAGCGCCAGAGGATGGATACTAACGGAGGGCCCAAGTGGGGTTTCCTCCAATGCAAGCAAGGATTTCTGGTGAGGTGCATCACGATACCATATCCAAGGTACGTCTCCACTTTGCTTCTGAGTCGCCCCGACAACCGACCAGTTGTTACACCACCACAGCCCAAAGCTCGAACGACACTTGAAGCGTCTCTCGAGCACTCCGCCAGCCATCAACAACAAAGGTCTACTCTCGCTCCCCGACGATGTGCTTCTCGTCCTCCTCGAGTTGCCGGACATCTCTCTCGATGACCTCGCAGTCCTTGCAGTTACGTGTCGGCGACTCTTCGAACTCTCGCACAAGATGATCAAGGATTGCAATGAGATCAGGTCAGCATCCTGGTACGGGTGCCGCATCGTCTGCATGGGCGACTGCGCCCTATACGAGGACCCGCCTCCATCCTTGCTCAACGCGGAGGAACGCGCTATCATCGACGCCAAAATCGCGCAAGATGAGTACCCAGGCTACGGCGGGCTCGACCTCCTCGATTACGAGAGCACATGCTTGTATCGGGGTGCGTTCACCTACATTTACAGCTTTCTCCAGAAGTTCAAGTCCGACGCCGACCGTGAGGCATTCGAGGCCGTCGTGGGGGTCGCGGTTCCCCCGAAGCGCACGGATTGGGTCCTCTGCAACTTCAACAAAAAGGAGTACGTCCGCGCGTCCGCTATCGCAAAGCTCTCGGGCAAGCCGAACGACGCGCAGCCCTTCTTGCCGCGCTGCAGGCTCGATCTGGGCCACGCACTCCTCACACGCATTTGCTGGTCCAACGAGGCGCCAGTGAACACCCCTCCGAAGATGAAGATGCATCGCGGACTTTGGGTCGGCGACCGTTTCTGCATCACCACCATGGAGCGCGTGGAGGATATTCAGGAGTGGAAGGACGTGAGCAGCCAGGTCGTGAAGGACCTCGTGCAGATCTACCGCAAGCAGTTCGGGAAGGATTGGCTCGAGGAGGTCGAAGGCGACGTACCGGCTTACGACCATGCGGAGTACTACTGGTTCGGATCTGACGGAGACGAGCGGGTTGCTGCCGCTGGTCGACACACTCGGCAGCGCCGGCCGTCCATCTGCTCGCTGTTCTGAGCAGTTCGAAGGTTCACGGCGATGATGAGGTTGAATACGGTGTAGTGCCGTGCAAAGCCGATCATGGGTAGGTCAGGTCGGTATTAATGGCAAGGATACGATGCGTGTTGTACTCTACTAGCCACATACAAGAGGATACAATCCGTCGTGCATACCCGCTACCTTGTGTTGCCGCCTTCAATTCGTGCGTTCAGATTCATTCGGTCGGTCATATTGCTATACTAGCGTGCGCTATTGTGTTCAGAATGTCCAAGCGAGAAGAGTTTAGAAGAAGTCGGCATCGTCGTCATCAGGGACGTGGCAAGGAACGCAGGAAGTGAGCTTCCATAGATATCTCCGTAACTTGCCTGCAAGACACAATGAGACGCAATGAGGAATAACGGAACGAGATGAGCTCACTATGAGAGCGTTCGGATTCAGCATAGGGGGCGGGTGAGCGCATGTAGCGGCGACGTGGTCGGCCGTCAACTGAGTGGCCCATATCGACGAAGGAACTGTGTCGAGGTGTTCCCGCATATCTGATAATGCATTCTCAGTACTTGAACACGATGTTAGACACAGAACGAACGCACCTAACTCGAGGCTCAAGGTCGTGGATCGCGAGATGAGAGGCGAGGTTTCGGATGTCAGGGAGGATGTCACGACAACCCGGCCGTTGACAGGATATGTTGAGATAACTCCCGCATCGAACAGCCATCACGTAGGCCTCCTTCGTCTGGGAAAGCAGAGTTAAGAAAGGACATGGACAGACGGAGGAGGCACTTACAGCGCGATCCATGGCGTGCGCCCGCGAGTCCCGATAACGTACTCGCGGACCAGAGGTAGAGCTGATGCTTGTCTCCCCGGAAGTAGTCCGCGATCGACTTGCGCTCGTATAGCCACCGACGCTGGGAACTTGCAGGTAACTGACAGACGAAGAGGACGCATTCGGGTCTTCGCCGCGGGACGCCCTATACCGCGCGGCGATCTCTTGCGCGGGGCTGCTGTTCCTCGTGCGTACGCTCGTATGTCTGCTGCTCAGCATCCTGCGCGATGAGCGGGAGCGCGACATTGACCATGTGCTGTCGTCGTCGTCTTCCTCTAGCATCCCTTGTAGGGGGTCGGTGTTGAAGACCATCCCGTAGCGCTTCCGCCGGTCGGGCTCCGCACTCGCGTCGGCTGCTTGGCGCGTCTGAGTGGTGGCATGGGCTGCTGGGGCATAGGTCGGCTGATGACGAGCACTGGGGTGTTGGCCATGGACATCCCCAAGTAGTTGTAGTTGTGCGGAGCCGCGTACGCGCGTGGGGCGTAGGCGAAGGGTGGATAGCGAGACATTGTGCGTGAAAGAGCGTGAGGTATTGCAGCGACTCGCCGAAAGAAGAGGCAAGGCCATTATATGGCGGCGGAAGGGGCCCCTTGGGACGCGAGTGTGCACGGCGGTGTGGCCAGTGCGGGAGGACCACCCGGAGAAGTCTCCCATACGAGCAATCGCAACGCAGCGCATTGAGTACGTCAGTAGCACAAGTCTCCCAGAGTCTTAGATCAGGCAGGAACCAACCTTGGGCCACCGGGGGAGGGAAGGCCAAATCAGATCGGCAGGGCGGTACCAGTAGCGATTGCAGCGCCTGTAACCGTCCCGAGAGGCCACAGAATCCGATGGTGTATATTTCCTTCGCAGACACAGAGCCCCCGAGATGTCGTGCGAGATGAAGAGCGGTGTGGCGAGCAGCGACGAATGTGCGGTGATCCCGACATGGAGGTCGCGGTGCACGAGGCGGAGGTCGTGGAGACGCCGTACCCGCTTCAGCCACACCGGAGGCCCGAGGCTCGACGCGTCTCGCTTGACTTCGCATCTTCTCCTCCGGCCACCATGTCGCTCGCCGCTGCTTCGTTACGCGCACCGCGCCGCACTGCGCAGTCTTTGGCAACTATTGCGCGGGCCAACACTGCCGGTCGACCGCACACGCGGTGGCAAACCCGGGCCGTCAACACGCAACCTGCGTACGAGGGCCACATCCCGCTCAACTGGTTCGAGCACGGCTTCCTGACGCTGGGTTCTGCCTTCATGGCTCTCGTGAATCCCCGCAGGGCAGGTGCGTTCTTGTGCAAGTCTCGCAGTGTGCCCAAGCATGAACCCCGAGTCTGCCAGATATGGTTGCAGCCCTTGGGGATCTCACATCTGGCCCGGTGCTTCCTCGGCTGCGGGACACAATGCTGGAGAGCCCCGAGGGAAGACAGATCCTGAAAGAGAGACCGAGGATCAACACTCACACGGTGGACATGAACAAGCTCGCTCTCCTTCCGGAGGGAACCTTTGGACACGCATATGTCACTTGGTTGGAACGCTGCGGTGTCACTCCCGACACCCGAGAACCCGTACGTCGTTCTGCTTCCTTACGTAGCCATGTTATGCTCTTGTGCTCCGCACTACCGTGCCAGACCAAGGACATCACAAGGCCACGACTTAGATCACGCGTGGTGGCCACTGAACATGTCTTCAGGTGCACTACGTTGACGACCCCGAGCTCGCCTACGTCATGCAGCGCTACCGCGAGTGCCATGACTTCTACCACTGCATCCTCGGGATGCCCGTGAATGTCGTGGCCGAACTCGCAGTCAAGTTCTTCGAATTCGCCAATCTTGGCCTCCCCATGACCGGCATGGCTGCTGCGTTCGGCCACCTACCCCTCACGCACGCCAAACGCGAGAAGCTCTTCCGCGATTATGTCCCCTGGGCGGTCAAGTGCGGAAGCTCGGCTCAGAGCCTCATCACAGTCTACTGGGAGAAGAGATGGGAGCAGAACATCGACGAGATGAAGCGCGAGCTCGGGATCTGGAGCCCACCCGTCGAACCGCGCTGGCCGAAGCCGCTCAGTGAGGCAAAGCTGGCAGCAGCGAAGAGAGCCGAGATGATGGGGAACCAGCAGCAAGCTTCATCCTAGCGATATGGTACATGATGTGTCGTGATGTGATATCCTCTTCGTAATGCTTTCGTTGCTACTCCGATTATGCACCCTTCGCTTCCAGCACCACCGCGGCGAGTCGCTTAATCGCTTCCTCGACTTCCGCCTCGTCCAGCAGACTGAACGCAGCACGCACGTACGAGGTCTTGCCTCCACCTGGGAGGAACACTGTTCCTGGGAGTGCTAGCACGCCCTTCTCCAAAGCCTTCGTGCGGATGATGCTCTCGGAGTCCTGCTCCTTGCCGTCCACAGCAGGAAGCAGGAGCTTGAACCTTTCGCGGCATTAGTCCGACGCTGGATGGCAGAAGCTCGAGACACTCACCAGAAGAACATGCCGGCCTCAGGCCTGTCCCATTCCGCCAGTCCGTCGAGGTACTTCTTCATGTACTTCTCAAAGACGTCGCGCTTCTCCCGGTAGAATTGCGATACTGTGTGAGTGTGCGTCTTGAAGTTGTCGTAGCCCCACGAGTCGAGCAAAGCGAATGTGATTGCCTGTGTGAGCGAGGGTGTTTGCAAGCTTGCGACTGCGGTCTGCGAAGCGTGTTCAATGAAAGCTGTCACCCGGGTCATGTCGCGCGGTCACTTACGTGCATGTCGATGACAGTCATGATAGGCTCAGGCCCGCATGCGAAGCCGATCCGGATCCCAGCTGAGAGGATTTTTGAGAGGCTGTCGAAGCGAATCACACGTCCGACCTCTGGAAGCTCCCGCTCGAGCGTAAAGTATGACGGGGGCCTTGCGGCCTCTCCGAAGTAGAGGTAGTAGTACGGATCGTCTGGGAGTGAGTAAATCAGTTCCATACAGTTCATGACGGTCTACATGGTGATTTCGCTCACCCTCGAGGATGAGGAAGTTGTGCTCCCGCGCAAGTGCGAGTACTTCCTGTCGCCGCTCCTTGACTGCAGTCATGCCCGTCGGGTTTCCGCCATACTGGGGAAGCGTAGTGAGGCCATGGTGGTCGCGGTGGGCGCAAAATCGGAACCGGATGCACGCACCGGGACAGTATAGAGGATCTTTGGCTTCGGCTTACCGGCAGGCCAGTTCTCCAGGGTCGAGCGGAGGGCGTCCGAGCGGATACCCTTGGAGTCGGTGGGGACAGCTGAAAGCAGAACTGCATGTGAGCCATCGTTTTGCCTAGGCAGTGCGGGAAGAGCGTACCGAAGAATTCGCAGTGCAGGGCCTCGAACGTAGGCATGACGCCGCTACAGATGTGCAGTCTGTCAGAGACATTTTCACTCGTGCATCCCCCAGACTCACGCATAGAGGGGGCTCTCCACCAATACCGGGTCTCCCGGGTTCACGAGTGCCACGATCGCCTGTATGACAGCGGAGGTCAGTCACTGAGGTTGTATCTGCAGTGAAAATAACGTTGACCTTGTGAAGAACGTCCTGAGACCCAGAGCCGATACTGAGTCTCCATCCCTCACCTTTCTTCCGTCCATGCTCGCGTTCCTGCAGGCCATAGACCCACTCGACGAGATCGGGCAAACCCGCGGTCGGGCCGTACTGCAGACCCTCCGCGAGCACCTTCCCGCTGAGTTCTGTAGTCAGCTCTGCAGACGCATCGGTCGGAGAGCGCGACTTGATCGTGATGGAGGTGAAAGGGAAAGTCGACGCGTTCGGTTTCCCGGCGAGGAGGGAGATCATCCCAGGGCGATTTTCCAACGGGTAGAGCCCTCGAACTGATACATGTCGGTCAGTGGGATGGTGAATCCAGGAGTATGGACGTCAACTGACTTGGGGCAGGCTTGCGCTCCTTAGCGACATCCGAGAGGAAGGGGATGTAGTACTCTGCCGGGAGAGCTTGTACGGCCATTGTGAGATGTGATCTGCATGTGCATGAATGGTAGACTTTATTAGCGTCAAAATCCCTTTAGCCATCCACAGCGGTCAGACACGAACGGGTAGGACGTTATTGAAGGCACTTTTTCGAGCTTGGCCCCGGGCTGCAGAGTGGAAGCTGGTCGAGGTAAGTATATATCGGCTTTATCGGCGTCTCGTCGATCCACAAGAGAGTCGCCAAATCAGGCATGTCCTGTGGAACGCGTCACTCTGCGTCACTGCCAGGCTGCCCGTGGTTTCTTCGGGGCTGCGCACATCCTCGTGAGGCTGCGGGAACTGCGTGTGGAGGTCAGAGTTCATTGCAGCTGACTTCAAGATGTCAAACACGATGCACTCGCAGCAGTAGTACTTCTTCCACTGCGGTGGAATCATATTGCCGGTGTAACGCTTACAGTGTACCTGTGGCTCGTCTCCAAGTACCTCGCCGCCTTCCCGCGAGTTCGACGTATGTACAGATGATTACAGTCAAACTACAGTAGTGCTGATGACAATGAAGTGCACTAGCGCAACTCGCGGGCGCCTCATTCGGTCGTGCGCGTGAAGCCTGAAGGCGCTTGTTCTAACTCTATGAACGTGTCCACCACCGTCCGCCTCGTCTATCGAAGAATGTCTGCTGCTGTCCCCACCACACCTCTCGTCAGTGCCACTGCAGAGCGTGCCGCGGAGCTCAAGGAGTCTCTTGCAGAGATCAGGCAACGTGTTCAAGCAGCAAGACCATCTCAGAGTACGACATCGCCGCCGACCCTCGTCGCGGTGTCAAAGTACAAGCCCGCATCCGATATTCTCGCGTGCTACGACGAAGGACAACGCGACTTTGGCGAGAACTATGTGCAGGAGCTAGTTGATAAGGCGCCGCAGGTATGTGCCTCTCTCCATGACCACGGATAGCCATGCAAAACCGCGACTCTCGCAGCTCCCGCAAGACATCCGTTGGCATTTCATCGGTACCTTCCAGTCCAACAAAGCGAAGATCTTAGCCTGTATGTTACGCTTCATGCGATCAGTCCGACGCGTCTGCTTTCTGACGGCAGGACAGCCATCCCGAACCTCTACGCCCTCCAGACCCTTCACTCGACCAAGGGCGCCACCGCATTGAACAAAGTCATCCCCTCAGACCGGCCAGCTCTCAACGTCCTTCTCCAGGTGAACACCTCAGGAGAGGACTCCAAGTCCGGAGTATCCCCTCTCGCGCGCGACGCGTCGGACTCCGAGGCAGACAGCGCCGAGCTCGTCCAGATCGCGAAGCATATCCTTACGGAATGCCCCCGCCTGCATTTGCAGGGGCTCATGACGATCGGATCGCTGTCGGAGTCCTTGAGCAAAGAGAAGGAGAACGAGGACTTCCGGCGGCTCGTCGCGACGCGCGACGTCCTCGAAGGTGCACTCGCGCGTGCCGGGTTCCCAAAGGACAGCGGAAAGTGGGGCGACGAGCATGGGAGACTTCTGCTTAGTATGGGTATGTCGAGTGACTTTGAGGCTGCCCTTGCTGCGGGCAGCGACATCGTGCGCGTCGGGACTGGCATCTTTGGTTCGAGACCAAAGAAGGAAGAGGTCAAGACGCATACGACTTTGGCGTAAATGCTCGCGCATAAACTGACACGCCTGTCCTGAAGGCGATCCTACAAGATTAAGTTGGTAGAAGGGCAGTAGAATCTGGGAGTTTCGAATAGAACCTTCATTCGCACGCAAGGCCTTTGTCCACGCAAAACCGTGATTCAAGCAAGGCCTTTATGCGCTCACATGACGAGTGTGCCACTCGAGAAGACGTGCAGGCCTGCAGGATACTCAAGTGGGCTTGAGTAGAGCTTCATCTTCACCCTCATCTGCTCTAAATCCACTGATGGCAACCCAAACTCACGCTATCAACTCGCCAAAGTTTGTCATACACCATCAGGGTGTCGAATCTCGCCAGGTACAGTAGTTTGCCTGTCTTCGAAGGGGCGAGACTTGACATTCATTTTTGCGATACAGGCTCAGAATGTCTGCTGCATCACAGTGGTGAAGGACGGAGAGCAAGTTACATTCGTCAAGTCAGGCCGCATCCAAGTGCGGAGCGTCGTCACACACAATGCAATTCCCAGTAAGCCATTGGTATGCTCAATATTCTGCTCTGCTGTCGCGAGGCTCATCTTCTCTGTTCTAGGCTCCTGCGGCCAATCCGGGTACTCCCCCGGAAGCAGTACCATTCGTAGGGACTCTTGACTTCGCTGACGTCACTATGCAAGAGCTCGCCAACGCCAGAGCGGACTCGAAAGAAACAGCTCCCATTGAAGCTTTGCTTTCTAGTGCAAGCCGTTCCACCAGAAGCTCGCGAACGACGCGGTCTCGGACGCAGATTCCTGACATCATCCGAGTCGATCTGACTCTGAGCGATGACGGTGAGCCCCCGCCGCCATCACCGCCGTCTGCCCCCATCCAGTCCAGTCCTGCAAAGCAGAAGAGAACAAGTTCGCGCACGATCGAGAAGCAAGCTCAAGGACGAACCACGACTCAAAGACGATCCACGAAGAAGTCCCGCACTGAGAGTCGTTCGTCAGCCTTGTCTGCATCTCAGGACCTCGTCTGGGTTGGGGTAAGTCGACACCCCCATCCATGTGTACGATGCTGCGACTGACGGTCCATTTACCGGCCCAGCCTAATCGCATAAACAGATACGATCGGCGGAAGGCTAAGGCTCCTTATGAGCCTATGTTGCATAAGTTCACTCTGGATCTTATACGGTGAATATGTGCCTACGCTTCCCCTGGTTGTATAGCTTTGCGAGGATTGCTCCGATGGCGAGGAATCAGATAAGTTACGGTAAGAACATGCCAGTGGGTATGGGCGTGAACATGTACTACGCATCGCTGTGGCTGACGGTTCAGTCCTCCAAGTCGGGCGTGCTGCGAGAGGCTTGCAGCTAACGCGGTCGATGCAAATATGATTTAGCCGTACAGTGACTGTGATGACTCTTGAAGTGAACACACAAGTACGGATGTCGTCGACGACACCAAACGAACACCACTCGCTCCGTGGACCATGGGGATATGTACTATGCATGTAAACGCAATAGAGACCCGAATAGACTGACCAGCTCAGACAGCCACGACAGGCGATAGCTGCGTGCTAGTGAGATATGTGCGTGCCAATACGGCTGTCACTCGCGGGATGTGTGGCCGGCCCTAGGGAAGGGCCGACCGTGAGGGCGGACGTGTCGTTGTCCGCAGCCCGCGTTGCAAGGTCCTCAGAAAACCAAGGATGGGTAAGAACCTCATCCACCGAAGGGCGCGTCTCAGGATCCGCGGCGACCATCCGACGCAGTAACGGGAAAAGTAGATCGATCTCGGCATCGTCAAGTTGAGGGTTCTTCTCCGTGAAATATGCACGACGCGTGAGCCAGTCAGCGTCCGCCTTTTCCGGTGAGATTTGATCTACGTCGGCGTGGAAGGTCAGCGATGAATATTGGGCAGATCGGAATTGCAAAAGACATGATCCATACCGCTCTTGCTGCGCAGATACTCGACCGAATCCCAATGATCACGCCAGGCGGGAGGAATGACGCCATCCAACATCGCCTGCTGGAGTAGGTACCTAATGGTTGGGTCGCGGATGATGAGTTGGTCGGTAAAGAGCTTGATGATCTTCCGGAGCCCTCATGAGCCCCTTGCAAAGCGAGCTGGGTGCGAATGAAACTTACTAGGGCACCGAGGCACCATATATCGCCTGCCATGGTTGGAAGCACCGCGAGTCCGCCACACCCGTAGTGTGCGAATGCAACTTCGGGTGGCGGATACGCCCGGCGGACTACATCTGTGCCGGTTTCCTCTCCCACTCGCCGAGCTACAGTAAGACAGTACGCACGTCAGAAGATACATAGCCTGGTCGATGCCAGGCAAGAACGGACGTACCGTTACCAAAGTCATATAACCGTGCAGCCTGGTGCGCTTCGAGACCGTCGTAATCTTGATACACAGAGAGCAGATCGCATGGACTGAGAAGATAAGGGGGCAGCGAGGAGCTGCGCGATGCAGGATCCTCTGTTATGACCATCGTCACATCGTAACGATCAAGCAGCGACATTGTAGACTTGACCTCTTCCTCCGCAAACTGGGGCGGCATGGCGCAGCCGACGTTGCCTATGTGTATATCTGAGCGAGTCACACTCAAGTAAATCAGCAAGATACGCATACATGCCAGACCAAAACGTACCGCCGTGCACGAAACCACAGTGGTGTACGTGCGCAAGTCCTCGTACAATGTCCCTGGCGACTTCCTTCTTCCTCTCGGTGGGAAGGATTGGTGACAGCTTTCTCAAAGGCATGAGCACCTCTGTAACATGTATTTTGTGAGTGCCATTTGGGCCCGAGATGGTGAAGTCATCGAGAAGCGAGAGCACGTTCTTCGAAAAAGGGGTGGACGGCGACCTCATACAGGCCTTCAGAGCGCGAGCCTCACGCTCTCCAGCAGAGAAATAGCGGGCAGAGAATATTTTGAGCGAAACTATACGACTATGATTGTTCAGAGGAAAGTCAACCAGTAAGTAGTCCCTCTGGACGATGGCACACATATAGTATACAGAAGCACTCACTCGAGACGATCCAGCTCCTGAGCAAGCCAAACGGTCGCCTCTCCTCCAGCACCGAGCTTGTGCAGTACGCGGTAACCACTGGGCGCATCTTGAGAGCGAGTCGCAGAAGTCGACGGGTCGGGGCGAATGATATCCGTGACAGCGACCGGATGAAGATAGCCTCGACGATATAGACCGAGCTGCTCTTGGTACGCAAATTCGTTCTCATGGAAGAAACAAGATGGAACGTATCCACCTTTGACCTGGTCGTTGTCTCTGTTGTCGGCAAGAGTGAAGTTGGATTTGGACATAGCGTGCGGGACACCGAAGCAGTGGACGCACGGACGTTGGGCCAACCGCGAAATTTCGAAATCCGGGATCCGGGACTCGGAGATCTTGAGGATGATCGACGATTTCCGGCGCCTCGCCTAGAGAGATTGTCACAGAACAAATGGCAGTAAGTACACGTTCATACTGAAGCCGTCCCCAGCGCCTCGATCAGTTAACCACACCTGTGTCGCAACTCTTCCGGCATGAGGTGGTAGCTGCGCTTTGTCTATATGAACGTTCTAAGTCCACTCATCCTAACAACCTGGTCCTCTCGTCAGATCCGGCATCCTCACTATCATGCCTTCCTAGAAGCCTCTTAGCACCCCCAACAACACTGCTCGCCGCGCCTTCCACCGCCCCAACGACCTTCCCCACAAGCCAATTGCGCGCCCGGTAGACGGCGTGCGGGCGGGTGTCGATACGGTCGCTGCGCACACGATGCTCATTGTCAACAACCACCCCAAGCGCGAGTATGGTGGTGACGATCGAGGAGAGCGCGGTGCAGGAGGAGATCATGAACATGATGACCATCTGTAGGCGGGCGGCCTGCTCGACGGAGGAACCACCAAGGATGGCACCGGTCATCATGCCCGGAATTGCGATGATGCCGATGACGCTGGAGCGAGTAGAGAGTAGGAGATCAGTACCGTATGGAAGCTGAGTGGCATCAGGTCCAGAATGCGCACCTCATTTGGTTGATGTTGGGAGTGAGAGCGAGGCGTAGGGCGTCCCGCGCGATTGGCTTGCAGGCTTCGAAACGAGAGGCACCGAAGGCGAGGTACATCTCGACCTTGTCTCTGTTGTCGCTACAGACGCACGGACGTCAGGCGCAGGGCTTGTTACCGGCTTCGAAGGCGGGTACGTACTATACCTCCTTAAGCACGTAGCTCACGGAGACGACTATGCCGGAGATGGTGGCCCCGCAAAGCATACCCACGACCGGAACTGTCGCACAGATGAGCGAATGCAGAAAGTAAATGAACCCAAATACGCACTGTATTGTTCTGGCTTCCAGAAGGGTTGTACATCCATGGCGAAGCGGATGCCGATGATCGACACGGGTATCGTGGAACCGAGCATTGCAAAGAGCACGGACGGGAACTGCGGGAGGAACTCAGTAAACCAACCAACACTGCATGTTTGTGAGCATTCAATTACCATGTAGTCATATCTTTTCTTTGACTTGTTGATGACTGTGGAGGCCTGTGAGATTCTCGCGGGGCATCATACAATGATCAACCATACCGGTCTCTGCGGTTCCCATAAGATTGAGAAGACATGCCATGCCTGCTACCGCCCATGGGTTGTTTGTCTCAAAGACTTTCTGAAGGATCAACGCAACCACACTAAGCTGCACAACGCATCGTACGGCGGCAGTCAGGAGCGAGCTGCCCACTCCGAGGCCGAAGGACGTCGAAAGGATACCATCCAGGAGGATGAACGAGAACGCGAGCCCGACGTTTCCCCAAGTTAGATGCGTTGAAGAGTCACCTGCGCCGGGGTCCATGGCAGCAAAGTATGAGACAATGAGGTTGACTTTGGTATGCAAACTGTATGTTGTGGACTAAAGACCAAGTGAACCGCTGCAGCTGCGATGACGCACTAGTATCAGCGTCTATCCTATCTTATCAGCGAGATTCCCCGCACCGGATTGGGGCGGATCAGGCCCGGCCTCTGCATTAGCCTTGGCGCTTGCGCAGCGTACACACCTTTTCGACCGTCATCGTCGCCGTCCAGCTCTTGCTCGTCGTCGACCACGACGAGCGCACCCTTACGACTGACTCTGGACTGCTGGTCGACGAACTCTTACTGTGATATCCGGCGCTGAACCTTGACTGCGGCCGCTGTCCTTGGACGACGACTAATCCCACACTCCCGAGGGAAGCAGAAGCTCGCTCTCATTCGCCCCATGATGCTCTTGTCGGGAGCATATACCTGGCTCCTTCCGACATCCTTGCTGCTTTTGAACGCTCAGGCAGCAGCAGCTCGGAATGCGTCGTCCTCGTTCTCCTTGAATACGCACACCTCGCTCTCGGTATGTCCTTGTTACGTTATGTGCGCATTGCTTAGGATCTCACGCGTGTGCAGCCATTGGAGGTCGTTTCTTCAAGACCAGGTGCGTATGGGCCTCTTGATATCTCTGAGGAAGAGTTGATCCGAGCTCGCATCGCAGAGCGCTGTCCACCGTGCTTCAATTGTCAGTTGGACGCGTTCACATGCGGCAACTTCGGAGAGTGCTCCAAGTTTGACGGGCAATGTAAATGTCCACCAGGATGGGCCGGCATCGATTGCTTGACCCCTCGTGCGTATGCCTCTCCGTATCCGCGCATGTGTCGCTGACCTCCATCAGAATGTGACTCTTTGGCCGACGGGGAGCACCGAAGACAACGAGAGGACGGCCAGTCTTGTGAGTGCAAAGAGGGTTGGACAGGTATCAACTGTAATGGTGAGTGTCGCCGTCGCTTGCCAGAAAGGCCATCCGTTCACCGCGCGCCCTAGTCTGCCAAACGGACGATGCTTGTGTTGGGTTCCCTCTGCGCGGACAACCGACAGGAGATGATGACCGAGTTGGGAACATGACGTGTTACAAGGGCGGTGAAACCGTGTTCAACAATCACCAAATGTGCGACGTCACGAGTACGTTTTCCCCCTATGGCCTCCTCGGAGAGCGCGATAGCTGATAGGCTACAGACCGAAAGATCCTGGACATGCTCCCCGACCGCCCGCCACAGGTCACCTTCAGCTGTGACAAAGAGTCCGATATGTGTCACTTCCAATTCTGGACAGCGCAAGTCGAGTCTTTCTACTGCCAACTGAGCGAGTGCGACTCGCGGTTGGATCCGGGCGTCGACAAGAACACCACGGTGTACGCGTGCGAACACATAGAATGCAAATGTGTACCTGGCCGCTTCATCTGCGGCGAGGACGGGAGTCTTGGTGTGTATCACATCTGTTGGGCTTCCGCAATCGTGTCTGATGGTCTGTGTAGACATTACGGACTTCCTCAAGGAGGACATCAAGGGTCCGGCGTCTTTCTCTTGCAAAACTGGGCAAGGATGCAAGTTTGAGGAGCCAGGCATGAACTCGCTCATCGAGACGTTCTTTGGGGATCAGTACATCACTCTGCAGTGCCAGGGCGGTGAGTGTCTGCACTACTCGCAGGTGCCCGGTTATGTGGTAAGTTCATGTGAACCGTGTACTGTCTCTGCGCTCACCGCTTACCGTAGCCTCCACCGAAACCCGACAGCACGAGCTTCGTCGCCTTGAGCGTCGCAGGCGCCGGTCTGATCGTCATCTCTGTCTCGGCCAGTGAGTGGGGTTCACGCGGTCCTCTTATGCCGTTGCTCATGCCGTTGTAGTTCTTTGGTATGCGGGCCGGACACACTCGAGCGACTTCGGTGGCATCCGCTTACCCGAAAACGAGTCCGCGAAGCTTATGACTGACCACATTCCGGCTTCAATTCATTTCTCCAACCTCTCATACACTCTCGGTGGCCGCACGATCCTTGACAACATATCCGGATCTGCGAAGCCGGGTCAGTTGCTCGCCATCATGGGCGCTTCGGGGGCTGGCAAGTCTACGTTCCTTGATATCCTTGCTCGCAAGAACAAGAAGGGTACGGTCAGCGGCACTACATTGGTCAACGGCCGTGAAATGCCGGACGCCGACTTTAAGAAGGTCATGGGCTTCGTCGACCAGGAGGACACGCTCATGAGCACCCTGACCGTGTACGAGACGGTGTTGTACTCCGCTTTGCTCAGGCTGCCTAGGGAGATGAGCTTGGCGGCGAAGAAGTACCGCACGTTGGAGACCATGAACGAGCTGGGCATCTTGGGCATCAAGGATTCTCGTATCGGTGACACTGGTCCGTGCATGACATGCGTATACCTGTTGCCTAGTGCTGACTTGTTTTTTTTTGGCCAGGTCGTCGTTCCATCTCTGGTGGTGAGAAACGTCGCGTGTCCATTGCTTGCGAGTTGGTTACAAGCCCGTCCATCCTTTTCCTCGATGAGCCTACGAGCGGCCTGGATGCCTATAACGCCCTGAGCGTCATTGACAGCCTCGTCTCGCTTGCCCGCGACTACAACCGCACTGTCGTCTTCACGATCCATCAGCCGCGCAGCAACATCGTCTCGCTCTTCGATCAGTTGATTGTGCTCGCTCAAGGAAAGCTCATATACTCTGGCGAGGCTGACAAGGTCACGGATTACCTCGCGGCAATTGGTCATCCCTGCCCTCTTGGTTTCAATGTGGCCGATTTCCTGAGTAAGCGCCTCCTGCTTCGCACATCTACATAGTTGCTGATTATAGCGTGTAGTCGACTTGACGATGCAGGCCGGTATGGAGCCGCGTTCCCTGGAGAGCCCACCTGCGGAACAGTCTCAGCCTGGAGAGGAGGAGTCCAACATTCGTGATGAGGAACGCGCGTTCGCTCCTCGTGATCGGCCATCTTCTATCTCTCTGCGCTCGGCGTATCGCGACAGTGTTGCAGCCGAAGGCGAGGAGACCGAACTCCAGACACGTCCGAGCTCGATCTACTCTTCAACGGCATACATCCGCAGGCAGACTGCGCGGTTGCTTGAGGCGATCAAGCCCTCAGCCCACAGGGCCGACGGACCCATTCCGCCGAAGCTGCAGGAGCTCGTCAATTCGTTCAAGGACAGCGATATCAACCGCACTCTCAACGCGGAGATTTTGGAGGTCGCGGCGGCACCGGCGGCGCAAGGGAATGGCACGACGGAGCTCCCTGATGTGGCGACCGAGAGCAGCATCACGAGAGGACGCAAGCGCGCGACCTGGGGCACGCAGTTCAGGATCCTGAGCGGAAGGGCCTTCAAGAATCTGTACCGCGACCCTGCTCTCTTGGCTGCGCACTATATCTCATCAATCGGTATCGCTTGTGAGTATGCGTTTGCGTTCGTCGGGCATGCTCGAGCTGACGGTTATGGACTTGCAGTGATCTGCGGGTTCTTCTTCCAGAATATCACGAACGACATCGCGGGTTTCCAGAACCGACTGGGCATGTTCTTCTTCACGCTGGCACTCTTTGGCTTTTCGTGTCTGTCCAGCCTGAACCTGTTTGCGAACGAGCGGATCCTCTTCATGCGCGAGCGGTGCGTTGTTTCGTCGACCTCCCGAACATTCTGACATACTCACAACTATTTCATATCACAGGGCAAATGGCTACTACTCGTCGTTCACATACTTTGCGTCTAAGATCTTGTTCGACATCCTTCCACTACGGGTTGTCCCACCACTGGTGTTCGGTGCAATTGTCTATGGATGGATTGGACTCGTACCCGAAGTGGCGATCTTCTGGAAGTTCATGCTCACACTTGTCCTCTTCAACCTGACGACCGCCAGCGTCATCCTCCTCCTGTCGATCGCGTTCTCGAGCACGAGCGTCGCCAGTCTCGTCGGCACCCTGGTCATGCTGTTCAAGTGAGTTGTCCTCTCGTCCGTCAATGCTTGGGAACTGAAACTCTGGCAATAGCTTGCTGTTCACGGGCCTGCTGATCAACCGGAAGTCGGTCCCCGAGTTGTTCCAGTGGCTTCATACAGTGTCATTCTTCCATGCCGCGTTCGAGGCGCTCGCGGTCAACGAGCTGCGGTACCTCCAGTTGCATGAGGAGAAGTACGGTGTCAACATCGACGTACCCGCTGCCGCCATCCTCTCGACGTTTGGCCTCAGAGCCGGGGTGAGTGCGGGTATTTCGTGTTCGGTGTGCACAACTGACAGCGGTGTTCTAGTCGTTCTGGTGGCCAAACATCGCCCTGCTGGGGATCTTCTTCGGCACATTCACTATCAGCAGTTATCTCGTGCTTCACTTCTACGTGAAGGAGAAGCGGTAGTCCTGCCTTGCTATCTCTTGTGACTCTCGATATGCTCCCGTAGCGTGTCAGATATCCCTTGGATATCCCAGACACGAGGCCTGTGACATGATACACCGTTGTTTATATCTCTGTTGGCAGTCTTGTGTGTACTAGACCTTGTAAGATATATGGATATACCTGCGCGTTCTGATCTTCACTCGTTATTGTAAGCACTCTATGTAGCAAGCCTTGAGCGCTCTCCAATCACTGAGAGTGACGTCACGCGTCTTACGCGCCTTCCATCACCGTCCTCAAGGCCACTTGTCCACTACTTCCATCGCCGCTAGCTCCGTCTTCTTATACGTCTTTGCGTGCAAAATGAATGCTATCTATTTCAGATCCGACGGAGCTGCAGAACAATTCGGCAGGAATCAACGTTCACGCACGCATACGGGCTCAAGCTCTACGCCGAGCTCGAGCTCGAGAACCTCCACCGCTTGACGAGGAGGTAGCGAATCTTCACCGCGTCCCCAGAGGAGGTTGAGAAGATACTTACTTCTCAGCGACCGTGGCGCATTACTGTCCCGAATCGGCCAGGTCTACAGCAGGTAAGTACCCCGACTTCTCGTGCCTGCTTCGCAACGTCGTATTGCTGTGTGGGCCACTCGTACGACTCTCAGGTAGCTCTGTGCCCAATGTGTCTTGTCGAGAGTGAACGATCGCCTCTCGAGTACTAGTTGAGTTTGACCACAGTCTGGGTTAAATTGCGGGAAAAACTGGACCGTGGTTTGTGTGCTATATGCCCTCGCCGATAGCAGCGCTCCTTCAAAGCTCACTCCTTTAAAAACTTGGCGACAGCATCCATATACCCCTCTCTCTCCTCAAAGCAGGGCAGGTGGCTGGAGTTCTCGAACTTGAGCCACCTTGCATTGGGAACTCTCTTCACGTATGGCTCGATCACCCAGTCTTGCGCGATGTCATAGCGGCCGTTGATGACAAGCGTCGGAACCTTCACGAGGTGCAGCCGGTCTACAATGGACCATCCCTTCATGACTCTGTCAACGGAACATCCCAACGGTGAGCGCGTCTCTTTTCCAGACATGCGCGACAGCACTCACCCTGCATCAGCGACAGTCCTATCAGCATCCAAGCCGTTGTTGTACAGGACCGACATGAGGAACTCTTCAGGGAAAGGCTGGACGCGGCACCCGTGCACGGCGTACACCTTCAGGAGGGCATCAAGGTACGCTCTAGGGTTGTCCTCTCTGTTCCCGCTGATCACGTCCCTGATCTCCGATGGAAAGCCCTTCAGCAGCTCCCTGAACGACCTGCTCCAGAGTTCAATGGCAGCCGGAGCGTTCGCGCACACGAAGCGCTTCAGCCCGGGAGGATGGCGCCGCACGACGAACTCCGAGCCCAGCATCCCTCCCCACGAATGCCCGACGAGATGAAATGCGTCCTGGATGCCGAAATACCTGAGCAGGTTCTCGAGCTCGTCCAGAAAGAGGTCGATCGTCCAGAACGTGGGCGGTTTGTGCGGGAGACGGGTGGAGCGTGCATTCCCGATCTGGTCGTAGAAGATGACGGGGTGCGAGCGGCATGCCTCGCCTGCGAGATCGGCGTGGGGAGCTAATAGTCGTGGGACAGGCCGGGCCCGCCGTGCAGGACGACGATGGGGGTAGAGGTGCTGTTGCGCAGGTCTCCGAAGACCTTGTAGTAGGTCTGGTGTGTTTCTTTTTGGTGAGTGAACGGGATGAAGCCTTCCTTCATGATGGACGAGGAGTGCGTCGCTGACGAGGATTGCATGCCAGATATTGAGAAGGTAAGAAAGAGGGGAGGGCGGCGCGCGATCTTCTATCGCTGGCTGGTGCTGTTGCGCCCGTGTCTTCTTATGACCCTGGGACCTCGTGGCGACAGGACTCGCTGGGCGATATACCCGAGTGCGCTCGCGTTATGCGCATCTCCTCGGGCGCAGTTTCGTGCTCAATACGACGCCCGGCGACACGTTTCTTGGTTCACGCACGATCCCAACAGGCGAACCAACCGATCTCGCCGTCTTGTCGGTGATCACTGTCTGGCATGTCATCCATCCAGCAGCGCAGATTCTCCGCTACCTCTCATGCATCGAGCGCAAGATGCAATGGTAGCCGCTGTAGGGTTTCAGGTACTGCGCGGTTACAGCACACCGATTCATGACGGACTGACTGACATTCCCATGGGGGTTTTATAGTTGCCGATCTGGTTGTTGGCACACATATATTTTTGGGACCGCCCCCAGGCCTCATTCTTCACTTACCCGCACTCCACTACCATCATCTGCTCGTTGCGGTCTGCTCACTGAAGTTGTACAGAATGTACAATCAGCCGGCTATTCAACGTTCTACCCTTTCAGATCTTACCGGGAAAGTCGCGATTGTCACGGGGGGAAAGTATGTACCACCCACTTGTCTAGACCTATACGTTCTAGTGCTGACCGTGGTGTGTTACTTCTATCGTACAGTAGCGGTCTCGGTCTGGCTACGGTGCAGCACCTCACACGGCATGGTGCAAAAGTGTACCTGGCGTCACGTAGCGAAGCTAGTGCCGCAGCAGCAATGGAACAGCTGCGCTCAGAAGGACTAGGGCCAGGGAATGGTCAGATTGAATGGCTTGAACTGGACCTCAGTGACCCGCGAAAGGCCAAGCGCAGTGCCGAGGACTTCCTTGCACGGGAGGATCGACTAGATATGCTAGGTGGGTCAGGTCGATTCCTGTCCGTGTGCACGGGTTCTTAATGACAAGTGCGCGTGCTTTCAGTCAATAACGCAGGCGTGTATGCATATTAACCACTCTCATATGGTGCGAAGTCGCTCATGAGGCCGTGCAGTGTTCGGAGGCCACATATCATTGGACGTGACGGTGAGTACGAGCCTACCTTACTTGCGCGCGCTCCGACGCTCACGCCAATGCGCTGGCAGGTATTTCAGACCTCATGCTCGTGAAGCAAGTCGTTCGCCAGATTGGGGCACCCACCTGCCAGCTCACCTTACGCACATCTTCAGCTATATCAGCCTAGTCATCTTCACAAGGACCCTCCTACCCATCATGATCAAAACTGCACGCAATCCGCAGAACGACGTCCGAATTGTGACGGTGCGCAGCGATAAAAGTCCATCGTCTGCTATTCCGAGTCTCATGAGTACCTCCGAGTCAAGATGTCTACGAGCTACATCAGCATGTTCAAGGGCAAGACCGTGCGCTTCAACAGTGTTGGAGACTTGAATGAGGAGTTCAAAGACGCCATGTTAGCCGACATGCTGAGATATGGTACGTTTCCCCGGGTGCCGCGTTATTGCCATGGTCTCATTTGGCACGTACAACAGCAAAGACGAAGCTCGCGAACGTTCTCTACGTGAAACAGCTCCAGAAGGAATTCGATGCCCTAGACATCCCGATCACTGTCATGTCCGTCGATCCCGGCACTGTAGACACTCCAGGATTCCGGAGCGATCCAAGCCTGAAGATTCCCATCATCGGGCTCATCATTCGTCTCTGGGCATGGCTGACCTTCGACACACCGTCGGAGGGCGCGTACGGGACTGTCTTTGCCGTCGCCTCTCCCGATGTCCGCGCAGACAGGATAAGTACAAGGGAGCCTACATCGTGCCCCCAGGGCTGGTAGGGACGCCGCAAACGCCACAGGCGGAAAGCGCGGAGTTGGCGGAGGAGCTGTGGCAGACAACGGAATCGCTATGTACGTCGCTGACGGCGTGATACCCAGTGCGGCATCCGCGGATGATCCCGGCGCTGTCCTACATATGTCATGCAATATACTTATAACGAGTACTCGTCAGGAAAGGAGAGCAGTCCTTTGTTGTTCATGGCCAGAGGGAGATGTAGTGATGGTGGGGACTAAGGACATCGCGTAACGCCGAGCCTTCTACCCCTAACTCGGTGGTTAAGTAGCAACTTGAAGCGGCAGTATGTGTGTTACTAAATCCGACATGATTGTGACATGCAATTATTCGACAATGCAGCGAATGTTCTCATGTACCTGGAGCTTCATTTGACGGCGAGCAGCACGGGGCCTGTGCGGGCCTACGGTCGGTATGCAATTGGATTTCCCATTTGTCTACAGCGGTCGTGCTATTCCGTTGCATTGGTGCGCTTGCTCCACACAGGCCCATCCTCGCACTTCAAGAGCATGCGGATTCTGACTTCCAACTGATTCAAGACGACAAGTTACGTTGATCCTCTTGTAGATACCTCCGGAGATTATGGGCGTGCGGTTGACACTGATGCCGATGAAACGGAACCCCTTAGTCTCCGAGGGACCCCGATGTTCTGAGTCCCGGATGCCGACGGGCCCCATCCCAGCTGACCTTGCGTGTTTGGTATCGTTCCAGACTTAAGGTCTCCCCGCCGCACTGCCCCCGATGTCCTCGGAGGTTAGTATACAGTACCGATCATAGTGCGCGCCCAAAGTATACTGGTCAATCCGGGTTGCCTGGGATACCGATGTGCCTGAAGAGTCGAGTTGCCAAGCTGTCAGTGTCTGCGCAGTACGAACGCAGACGTACGCTCGAATGGGAGAGGACACCCGGGGGCGTTCAGGCGCGAGTTCCGGACATCATCCTTGATGAGTCGAGTCGGGGACCCGGGACACCACTTCACTACCACCACCCTGAGATAAGATTACAGGGCTGATTAGCGACATTATCTCTCTGTTATCTCTTCGCGTTCCTCCCCGCCTCCATCGTAGACAGTCCTCGATGCCGCTTCGACGTGCCCTGACCTCCTGCTGTGTCGTCAAGAATGGGAAGATCGTCGCTGTCGGGAGCGTTGTTCTCCTCGCGCCACTTGCTCGTTGCGTCCTCGCTGATTAACATCGCCCTTTCCTCGGCCTTCCTGATGTGCATACCGAGCATCAACTGAGGAGGAAGTTCAGGTAAGACCCCGTCAATGCCATGTACCATATGCATGTGAACCATGGCATTATACTTCCAGATAGTCACCAGGTTGCCGGATGCCGTGGGAGGACATAGCGTGCAGTGGATAGGGACATTGGTGCATGGAGTGCTCCTCGAGCCTTCAGCGGCCTTGGCGTAGTTCATCGCAGCATAGTGGTACCGGCAGCTGGACGAGACCTTGTAAGTTCCGGTCTTGTTCTTCAACAGCTGTGTGATACAAGTCCCCTCCCGGCCACAGAACCCACATGGCTCGATGCCGACCTTCACGGTGGGTCAGAACAGGGTACTACTTCGAAAGCAAGACTCCCACGTACATCCTGATGTATGTCCTCATCTGGTACGTCCCTCATAGACAACAGAATGTGCTTCCCGACGTGGGGGCGCATCTCTGGGAAAAGCACCGCCTTGGGACACAAGAAGCAGGTGAGCTTCTGCTTTGGATTCGTCGGCTTCTCGACAAGGAGATGCGGCGGCGTATCGCGTACAATGAGAGAAGTACCTGCTCCCCGTCAGTCAATTGATATACGTTGTCGGGACGTTCAGCTTACCTGTGCTGTTCTGATATGGCAGACCATTCGAGAGCTTCAGTGTGGGAAGCTCTTCAATATTCGATATGATGTCTTCCGTCTCGGGACGAAGTGCGTCCCATGCTACATGCAGTGTCTCGTCCAGCTGTGATTGCAGTAGGGACCAGGTAGTCGTGCGGTCCGGATTCTGGTTTGTTGGCTGGAGCGAAAAATCACCCTGATTTGCGCCAGGAACAGGGACGATCTCGGGGGCTAGAGGGTAGAGGAGGAAGCTGGATATATGGAAGGTGTAGTGCCGCCGTGTAGTCCCCGACAATGCTTCAATCTGAGCATACGCATGTTCCCAGAGCCAGACAGTATCCGCAGCGGTATCAGACAGGTCAGACAGCGGTCGGAGCTTCAGGGCCTGGACCAACACCTGGATCTTCGAGTCGCGCTTCTCAAGATCTTTGAACTCCACCGCACTGAGCCTTGCAACACCGCCGGTACGCCGTTCGCCTTCAAGTGCAAACTCCACTATCTCAACAACTGCGAGACATATAATTCCCTCCAGACGGACCAGGCACGCGCAGAGATCTCCGCACTTCACAAGGTCTTCTCCGGCGTTGTCTGGGAGGTTGAGGCGTGACTTATCATCCCCGCGCAGGTCCTCGATCGTCACGCCACGCGCGCGGAGAGTCCGCATGGTCACCTTGCGCGATCGTTTTGCAGTGAGCATGATCGTCACGACTGATGCTTTGAGGTATCTGCGTCCATCAACAACCAGGAAGAGCGTCTTGTCGGAATAACGGGAGAGATGGCCTCCTGCCGCCGGGGCATCTCGTATGCCGGTGTGGAGTCCAGCTCGACTGCTGTTCAGGCGCAAGAAATCATCGATGCCGACACCTTCAGGTTCGTCGTCATACTCACCGTCGTCTTCGTGACTGTCAGGCAGCGGCTCTGGGTGAGGAGGATGGGCCACGGTGAGGGCTACTTGTGTGGACCGGGTGGAAGCAGGAGTACTAGACTCGGACTCTGCTGCAACATTCGATGTCGGTTGCCCGCTGGCCAAAGGAATGACACCTGCAGAGCTCCGGCTGGTAGAAGGCTGACTCGAAGGTACACTGGCTTGCTGAGACTCGGGCTGATCGCGGCTCAATGCGGATCCTATCTCGGGCTCCTCGGTACGCGCATCGTCGGGTCATATCGCGCTCCCACATACACGCCGTCGGGCCGAAGCAAGTCATGACCATCCTGTGTGAATAGCTCCTCGAAACGGACACCGTGTCCGGCAGGTCCAAAGAAGCGTTCAAGAAGCTTGTTGGCTTCGTGACACCCTCGCGCCCACTCGACAGAGAGGTCGACATCGCCAACCCGCACATTACCCGTCCACGATCTGGGATTGACGTGGTCCACCCCCATCGCATCCTTCAAGGCGAGGCGACGATGGCCACGGTCTAAGTCAGGATTTCGCTCGTAGATTCCCTGAATGATGGTGCTGGTGGCGAGCTTCTCGGATAGCTGCAGGACATCAAAGTTCCGACTGTGATCTTGAGTGCGGCAGTCGCCAAAGCTACCCTCAAGTCGATCAGTACCTTCGAGGATAATGTGGAAAGGGAGGTCCGGGTCAACGAGCTGGAGGCGCGCGATGTTGAAGACGAGGTTCTTGACGATAGCTTGCGAGTCTGCGTACAATGCGCCCGTTATGAAGGCAGTTCGATGCTTGAGCCAGAGTGCCGCCACAAGGTGTGCATATGCGCTGAGACACCGGACCTGCTCTGAAAGCGACATGTTGATGCAGATGAAGGGCCTCAGAAAGAGCCCCAACACTTCGGCAAGGAATGAGAGAGAGTGGCGACGATGCACAGCAGATGGGAGTGTAGGGGCAGGAGCATCGCTCTCGAGCTTGAGGAGATTCTGCAGCAAGTTAACAGCCTTCGGGACATTCTGCTTGTCTGCGGGGTCAAGCAACTGACGCGCTTTCTCCGCAGTCATTCCAGGAAGCTCTTGGAGATGGTAGTATGTGCCCTGACAGGTGAGGAGGGTTCCGAAGATCAGGATTCCCTTCGGATTACGCAAGAGAGTCGCGAAGCCTGTGAACCGAGTTAGTCATTTGTACAACTCCTGTCGAGACCCGGTTGAACGCTCACGTTTGAGGACATGCTTAGGATCACATGTGCCAGTAACCCCCTCCGACCCTGTCTTGAAGTTCAGGCCTCGCAGCCGGTACAATATCTGTCCGAGCGGGGATAGTCGTGGTACGGACTCGGACATGCACATCAGGAACCGCGCACGCCGGAATGAAGACTCCCCGTCACTCGCAAGGGACCAGATCGGGCCATGTGTACGCTCGCCGAGAGGGTGAGTCTTCCAGGTGGTGAGAAGAATCTGTAACCACTCCGCCAGGTCCTCACCGTTCTCCTTCTTGCATGAAGCTGACAGAAGGATCGGAACCGGGGAGTAGTGATCTGTGCGAGCGTATGGTGCAACAGCAGCAACTGTCGCGTCCTTCCCATAGTGGCAGACCTCCTCTCCCGGCGCCGCATGCAGAGCGGCCTCAACCTCGAGGATCGACTCGAAGCTATGCACTGTTGTCGGGACTTGCGTTCCGTGTTCGCGACACAACCCGACGAGTCTGTTCAGCTCTCCCAGAAAACGGCAGCGCTCCTCGATGGCTAGTCCGTCCATCATCAGGATAAGCCCAGCAACTCGTCGTGTCAAGGAGTCCTTCGACTCAACAAGCATAGGCGGTCGGCACTTGGGATCGCACATAGCGGTGATGTTCTTGCTGATCTCCTCCGCGGTCGGCCTTGTGATACAAGGGACAAGTTGCGGGGGATCGAAGTGGCGGTGAACGGTGGAAACGGAGGCAAAGCCGTGGCTCTGTGATAGTGCGTAGAGAAGCCGAGGTCCACCGAGGGCCTTTGCGAGGTATGCGACGTCGAGGTCACGGTCCTCGAAGCGGCCCTTTGGCATGTACAGGCCGTCAATTGATTTCTCGACCTGTGCGATCAGCACACTTGGGCTTGCGCCCCTGCGCAGCTGTACCGCTAGAAGGCGGCGAAGACGCTTGACATCGTGGCTGGCAAGGAGCATTGTGATGCGCTGGTACTCGCTGACCTTCTTGCGCAGACCGGAGAGCTTTCTCTCTGAGCCGAGATGCTATAAGTAAATGAGTATCCATGTTAGACACAGCGGCGGCGAAGGAGCGGTACATTCATACCTTCAGCTGCAACTGACGGTACTTGGCTGAGACCTTCTGAAGGGCAGCGTGTATCTGCTTGAATGTCAAGCCTGTCCACTGAGTATGCGGAGCGGCCTCGGTCGCGCGGTTGACCATATCGACGAACTTCTTCGACTGCGGGACGGCATTACAGCGCCAGCATTCGCGCTCACCTGCTGCAACGGTACCCAGGCAATCATCGGACCGCACACGAAGCCAGCGGTTATTCTCCCAGGTGACAGGTTCCCATGGGTAATCGTTCGTCGAGTGGCGATGGTATGGATAGGTACTCCACACTGAACCGACCGTCCATTCCACCAGGACACCTCGACACTCAGAATGCAAGTCCGCCATCGGGGTAGATAGGGAGCGGTTCAGATTACGCTGATCTGCCGTAGAAGGGGATTCTGAAGTACCGGGCCCTTGAGAAGGCCCGGGTGTACTGGACCAGAAGCTGCTCTCCATCGCCGGCGGGCTCCCATAAACAGTACTCTGTGAGATCTGTGAGGTAATCGGGGTGGAAGGAGAGCGGAATGGCTCAATGGGAGTAGATCGGCCACTGGATGAAGGCGTGGGGGTGGTAGGAACACGTAGATTTGACAGGGAAGGTCGACCGGTGAGAACTGCGTGCGGAGATGGACCACCGGTGCGTCCGATGCTTGCTCGGGTTGCAGCAGTCGCGCTCATTCTCTGCAGGCGCTCCTTCTTCTCCTTAGCTTTTGGACACTTTTCTGAGGCCCTATGCTTGACGATGCCGTACGAGTTTGCACGGCTTGTGAGTTGGACGACAGTGTCACAGCGGTCGCACTTGACCTTGTAGATTCCTGCATCGATGTCCAGCCAAGCCTCGAGTATAGTTCCATCGGGTAAAGAGACAGGGGTCGTCGATGTATTGGGTTCCCCAAGAGGAGATTGCATGTTTCGTGTACGATCTCAGCCTGAGTTCAGCGTAGTAGTGTACATGTACAGAACAGCGTAAGAGATAAGACATAGCTCGACCATCCAAGCGCTCGTGAGCGGTCTCCGAAATGTTCGGACTCATACCGTCCACCGTCAATCGCATGAAAGACCGATAAAACCATTACCATTGAATAGCTACGTACATTGAGGTGTCACAGAGGAAGCATGAAGACGAAAGATTCAAGGATGAAGGAGATATGGACGAGTTGGAGGATACCGACTTCCTGACATGATTCCGGGACCTCGGACACCGGTTCACCACCACCACCACCTAGGTTGATGTCGGCGCTCGCTCGCCTGAACGCCCCCTGAGGACACCGTATGTATGATGCATATGCTCGCGCGAAGCAAGTCGGTCGGCGCCTGGACGAAGAGGCCCAAGAGAAGCCAGGCACACTGCAGAGTCAAAATGAAAGCCTGATACGCACACACCTTGGCAGACTCCGGCAGGCAGCGGCTGCCAGCGGTCGCTGGTGGTACTACATATCGATGAACAAGCGTAACCGTCAGCTTCGCGAAACGATGCCCACAAACAACACTTACTTGGAAGTGCCGCTGCCACTGGTCAGCCTCGTTCCTGCACCACAGCACGTCGCGCGACCTGCCGACTCGGACGTCGCCGACTCGATTCTTGACACCGCGGCGCAGACTGGGACGTGACCAGATCCTCGGATGCGAGATGTAGGGGCCAGGGACGCAGAGTTCGGAGGACGGAGCTCGGAAGGCGGCCGCGCAAGCATCCACCATCCGTGCAAGAAGCCACGCATCTGCCAGACCGCATTTCACGAGCTTCGGCAGCACGCATGGATGTTCGCTTGCAAGGAGATCCGTGATCCATGGGCTGGGAAGGGCCGAAGAACTCCAAGGCACCCTTCGCTTCAGATGTCCCAGTGGCCTTCGTCATCCGATGTACCTGCACGAGAAGGGCTCGGAGAACCGCGAGATCAGTGCGTTGACGCATGCGTCGATGCCTTGCCCTCCAAAGCCGAGTACCAAGATGTGCATTCTGGACACTTTGTATGTACCCACGCGCGGGTGTGTGACGCATACATGACGGAGGCACGGGCGTCGGCCGCGGCTGCTGCAGCGGCCCCGAGCAGCACCGCACATGCCCGGGTGCGATATGCACGTTGCCATCTACGTATGTAAGACTCGCAGCTGGCTGAGCGCGATCGCAGACGGATTGTCGAGACACTGAGGGACCAGGAACACGAAGGCCTGTCAGTGTCAGTGTCAGTGTCACCGTCGCGGACCCGGACTCGGAGCTCGAATCGTAATAGACCTTGGCGCGCGAGCATGGCAACGGCGAGCGGCGATCTGCAGGAGGAGCACGCATCCGGCACAAGGCCCGCCCAAACAAGCTCGCGGGATCATGTCAATGTGCACCAGCGTGTGGAGGCGAAGAGGGGGCGGAGCGGCTGCTGGCTGCGATCAGGAATCAGGCTCTGCCACCACGGTCCACCGAGGAACGCACGGTGTGTGTGTCGCCGGATCCCTTGATCGCAGAGGGGGGGGGCGATCTATCCCGGGGTCTGAGTACTCAGTATTGATGCATGGATGCATGGGGGAGGACGCACCGGTGGCGCGACAGACAGACTGGGAGAATGATCGCTGTAGTTGGTATGTGTTGCGACTGCCGGGCGACGAGTTGCCTGTTGTGTCGAGAAGGCTCGAGCACTTCGACCTGTTGCATACTCGGCAACTTGCAGCCTGAGGTCCAGAATCCAGATGGCACGGGAACGACGATGGGGCCGGAGAGCGAGCGTTCGGTATCTCCCGTACTCCATTCATTGCAGGCGGGCAAGAGTCTCGCAGGAACAGGGGGATCCGCACTTGCGTCCCATGGATATTGCACCCGAACCCGTCGCCCGAGGCCCTCCGTACCATCACCGAGTCCGCCGAGAAATATAAGATATAATCCGTAGTGGAGGATGAGGCCACCACCCAGAACACCGGAGAGTAATGGGTGTACGGTCTCGCGCGCACGACTGTTGCGCAGAGTCGCAGACAATCCGCAGGGGGCGACCCGAGATATGCCACCGCTTGCTTCATGGCGATGCAACACGATCGCAAGCTCTCGTGTCAGGCTGGCGACTTGGAAGAATGCCGAGTCGGAGATGTCCATGAAACGGAAGCTCGAGCTCTCCCTCCCCGGGCCCGTCCACGGCGGGCCCCAGGGCACTGGCAGCTGCTACGTATACGGGTCCGGAGATCTGGCACTGGCAGGAGGCTCGCTGAGCGCAGCGGCGTCCGGACTCCCATATAGACGACAGCAGCCAATGCCATCACGGCACGCGAGTGTGCATAAGACGCCGCGCTGCTAGTGAACAGAGAGACTCGAGAACCCCTATCAATGTATCATGCCCTGCTGCGCCCGAGATGGAGAAAATGGCCCGTGTCCGAACCTTGTTGGTCCCGGTTGTGTGAGAGCTGAGCGGGAAGACAGCAGGAATGCCAGGAAGTCACGGTCGACGCGTGCGATCGGAGGGGCTGATGATCGTCGAACGTTTGAACGCTGAACGTTGAACGTTGAACCACGAAAAGTTGGAAGTTGGGAAGTTGGAAGTTGGAACCCGGATGCGAAGCGCAGAACGTGGAAGCGTCATTCACGGGGTCACGATGCTCGCGTGTGTCGTTCCCCGTCGAAACTCGGTACCGTGCATGACAGCGATGGACGGGCATCGTCCGAGTCGCAGGACCAGGGATCCGGAGCATCATACTCAGTGTCCGTTGTTGGTGTCGGTGTTGGTGTTGGGCATGCTGAATGAGGGAGAGCCGTGCGACGCTCGCTCTTCGAAGACACTGAAGTACCGCGCTGGCGAGGCGGTGTCGGTCTCAGGATCGAGGCGATGCCTGTCAACGGTTGAACACCGTTTGAGTATATGTATACTCGACCAAGCCGCCAGATATCCAGATAATAGACCGACGCAAATACCGCCGGATCGCACTCAGATTTCATATGCATCCCCCAGTCATCGATCGGAAGGGGTGCAAGTGACGCGGGCGTGATGGCTGGTCTCGACGCGGTGCGACCGCGCCAAAGTCGCGCTGCCTCGGGCCTCAGGTCTGCTTGAATGCCGACTCCGGGCCCACGTACATGGACCTGCGAGCGAGGGCGAGACCAGTGCAGCTGTGATCGAACGACGAGAGAAATAGGCAGTACGGTGGAGTTGCGACGTACGATCCCCGGGCCCGTGGGCTGCACCCGACGATACTAGATAGAAGTGATCGAAGATGGATCTGATGGGGCCGGGGAGGGAGTGTGTGTGCGTGTGGGTCCACGACGACGGCCAGGGTCGGGGTGGTGTGTCTGCAGACCGCTCCAGTCTCCTATCGACGAGAGCTACGCCCTTGCAAGTTGCAGATGCCACGAGCAAGCCACGAGGCGGGTGGCCGATATCGAGACACTGGCAGCGTCGCAGGCTGAGGGAGTCCAGATTCGCCCGAAAGCCCGCTCGTCAAACGCGCGTTCGCGCGGGCGACTTCAAGCCGATGTTGGAAGATGTGGTATTAATGTGACTGTCGTGGGTGATGAGAAGGGCTGGTGGATCAGTGGTGGCCGAGGTGACAGATTGCGTCCGGATCCGAAGGCGGCCCTGCGAACATTGCCCCTCCATATTACCGGCCTTGACGTGCATCGCAATGCACGAGTCCCAAGTACTGCGAATGCCAAACGACCCGAGGTTCGACGCCTCAAGGATAGACGGCGCGCAGGCTTGGGCCTTGGGCCTTGGGGGAAAGGCACCGCCCGGTGGGAAGGCTGTGAAGGAGCGAAATTAAACGGTCGTCTCTGCAAACTGTACTTTACGTTGGCGTTCCCTGCTGACCCAGAACATAAGGTTGCGACAAACGCGCCCGCCCGCAATGCAGACAAGCTTCAAAACACGGATCTGGCGTGGGCTCTTGATGGGACGCCTGATCGTGAGCGATGCTGCGACATACGAACCTTGTGGCTGGAGACGCCGCTGAACAGTCCCTCCTGGACGGCACTCCGAGCGAGGATGCTAGAGCTCGAGACTGAGCACGCGTAGCTGAGCTTGCCCGAACGGCGGCATTCATGGGTACGACCACATTCGAAGCGCGAACTTTTTCAAGAGCATCATCGCCGAGAGTTAAAGAAGGCGCTCGCGGGACCGTTCTTGCTGGAGGAGGCTCCTGGCTCGAGCACGTCCGCGGTTCAAGTGGATGGAAACACGGGGATGACATTTGAATCCGACGGGCATCCAACCATCTTTGCATCGTCGCGTTGCGGGTGTCATGATGCTGCATCAGGAGTGGATGATGGGATGCGAGAACTTTGAGTTTGTTGGCCTGCGAAGGGCATGCCGGCGGAAGGACGACGCAGGTCGAACGTTCCTCTTCGGGGTGGGATGTGATGCGAGTGCGATTGCCCCGGGTATTGGGCGCGCAGGTGTGGGACACAAGCGTCGACACGGATGCTCATGCATATGGCGCTCATGATGCGTGCTATCGACGCTGGTGAACGAGGAGAGAGACAAAGTCGCCGGACGAGGCGGTGGCGGACGTCCATATCGGGCCGGAGGGCGGGAAGTTGCCGAGAGCCACGCGGCGGGTGACACATGGGCGCTGTGAGCGAGGATTGGTGGGGCGATGCATGGCGGGCGAGGCGGTGCGTCCTCTCGACAGAACTGCGGCTGGGAGATGCAAGGCATACTTACTGGATGTGCAGACGAGTCTCTCGTGAGGAGAGCGGGCGAGGGCGAGTGATAGATGAAACAGATCAGCGGAGTGCGAAGATGGAGGTAGTCGCCCGAGGCGTCGCGGAAGCATGAATAAAGACGGACGCCGCGCTGGGTGCGCTCACAGACCCCGCCGCCCTCTTCATCTGCTCCGTCTGCTGTGCCCTTCTCGCGCACCGCCCCGTCCGTCCCTCCATCGCCTCGTCCGTGAAACCGCCTCCGTCAAATAATCGACATCATCGCCTGCGCACTCTCTCCTCCGTTCCTTCCGTTAAAGCACTCGGCTATGGACCCCCTCCTCCTTGCGCCCGCGCTCCATTCCGACCAGGACTTCCTCCCCTCCTCCCCGCATCTCTACGACGCGTCGCCCCACCAGCACGCCTACGACTCCTTCGACCCCTTCCCCGACCCTGCCTCCCACTTCCCCCACACCCCCTCCTACAACGGCTCCTACCAGAACTCCCCCTACTCAAACTACTCCGACCTCCCCCAATAGACGGCGACGACTCCCTCGGCCTCTTCGCAGACAACCCCTCGGGCATCACAATCACAGAGGAGTACAACCCGGACGAGTACGACGTCCCCTCCTCCGGCGGTCCCCTCATCCTCAACGAACGTTACATGAACGGTGGCCACGTCTCTGTCTCAGTAACTCCCCCGCTCAACGATTACTCATCTCCCAACGCCTTCGATCACGCATCCCCCGCATCTAGCAACGGCCTCGAAGACGACGGCCACAGTCACGCTTCCTCAAACTCGTCCTACATGCACCCCTCCTCTCCCCGTCCCGATATCTCCCAGTCTTTCCAGGACAGCCTCTCCTTCCACTCCCCGCTTGGCCAGCTGGTTCCCTCCCTGACGACCGTCGCTCCCCGCCCATGCACAAGCCCCAGTCTCCTCCCCAGCTCGTCATCCCGGACACCACCAGCCCAGGCGGCGCCGGCGTCGACTCCCCGCCCATCATCAACGCCCCCGATGGTGACGGCGGTATCATTGGTTCCGGCCCAACCTTACAGATCGTTCCTGCGACCCCGGTCAGCGGCGGCGGCGTCACCGCCCAGAACGTGCCTTTCCAGGACACTCTTGCCAATCTCCAGCAAGGTGCGTACTTCTCCTTGTCTTCCGTCCCCTCGCGACCATCTTCCCATCGCTCACCTATTGTGTTGACAATGTCCAGGCGGATCTTCCAACGCGGGGCCGTCTAACGCGCAAGAATGGGCGCAACATCAGCAGTTCGGCGCGCAGGGTGGACACTTCGCCGATCAGGCCTTCACCTTCCCTCCCGGATCAAGCTCATCCTCGGCGCTCGTCGACGACAGCGCCCAGCAACAGCAGATGCACTTCAATCGCGGCCAGCAGTTTTTGCTCCCACAGGCCCCGACGCGCACCCGGAGCCTGTCCGATACCTCCCTGCGCCCGCCCCCGGTATGGAACACCATGCCCCAGGCCGACCAGCGACAAGGCGGCACGGTCAACCTGAACGATGTCCTCCCAGGTCCCGGCCAAGGTGACCCGCTCCAGGACTTCCGCCACCCTTCATCCGCAGGTCCCCACCAGACGACGTTCGGCAACCAAGCGAATTCGTATAATCAGTACGCGTCCGACTATCTCACGGTTGACGCACCGGGCGCGATCCGTCGGGCGAAGAGCGACGGCGGGCAGCGCAACATGCACACACGCCAAGCACGCTCACTAGACCTCCGTCCGAACTCGATGTCGCCCCAGCCTGGGATGATGTTCCCGCCTCCCTCGCACGGGGCACAGGACTTCATGATGCGACAACAGTTCCTGCACCCGAACCAGAGCGAGCCCGTGCAGTCGATAACTCGCGGCCACCACCGACGATCCAGCTCGGGGTCTCGGGAGCGCGGCATTGGGGGGATGATGGGCATGGGCGGTGGCATGGTGGGCAACGTCGCTGGGTGGAATAACGGGAGCTCGGCGTCCAGCGCGCGTGCGAGTGTGAGCCCCTACCCGAGTCCGTCTGCGTCGCCCCGCTTCAACCACGGAGCGCTCCCGCCGCAGGACATGGGCCTTTCGGGCCTCGCTGGTCCTGGGATGGGTGGCATGATGAACATGGGGATGGGCATGGCGCCGTCACTATCGGGCCAGATGGGCATGGCGAACCAGAACATGGCCGGCCAGGTGAACGGGCAGATCACGGTTTCGAGGTCGCGACAAGGCGTCCTGCAGGTGGATATGCCGGGAGTCGAGGGTAGCATGCCGATGACCGTTACGCGGCCGCATGTTACGACACCGAGCACGGCGAAGGCGAGCCATGACCGAAGGAAGCAGCCTGCGAACTTCGCGTGTCCGGTACCGGGGTGCGGGAGCACGTTCACGAGGCACTTCAACCTGAAGGGTGCGTTGTCGTTTTGTGTCGTCGAGTGGGTGCGAGCGTAGCTGACTGTTTCGATCCTCTTTCCCTCCTTTTATTCCCTCCTCCCCTCTCTTGCGGTGTGGTGCGCGGTGTGCGGTGGACACGCACAGGTCATTTGCGCTCGCATGCGGAAGAGAAGCCGTACCAGTGCAAGTGGCCCGGGTGCGGCAAGGGCTTCGCGCGACAGCACGACTGCAAGCGGCACGAGCAGCTGCATCTGAACATCCGACCGTACCCCTGCGAAGGGTGCAAGAAGAACTTTGCGCGGATGGACGCGCTGAACCGGCATCGTGAGTACCTTTTTCCATGGCGTTCATTTGCCCTCCCCCCTTCCCCCTCCTTGCCGTCCCCGCGCGTTCCGTTTCCGCTTCTTCCGCGTTGCGCACTTTTTTGACATTCACAAACATGGGACTGATCGTAGGTTGCCCAGTACGCTCCGAAGGCGGCGCGGAATGCCGGAAGATCCAGGAGGAGCTCAACCCGGGGTCGACGGCGCACCTCGATGCGATGCCGACTGGGGCCTCGTCGGCGACGTCCGATACGGATGGGTCGGCCCCGCCGTCTGGGGATCAGGTCAAGCCCGACCCGGATGGCTCATGGACGGTCGGGGGCATGATGATGTAGCGAGGGCGGTGTCCGTCTTCCTTTCTCGCTCAGAGCCACAGACTCTGCCCGCTCCGGTCCCTGCTAGACACGGCACGCCCAGGTCGGCCACGCGCTCAACGACACGCCATGCTCGACGACGTACCGCCCGCACGCTACCTTTGCCCCGTCCCGCCTCCTGCTCCCGCTCCTGCGCCTCTCTATATCTATAGCCCCGGCTCGGTGTCTATGTCGCGTACGAAATACGGACGCTGCGGCGAGTTCTCTTGTTCCGTTGTATCTAAGTAATCCGCGGGCCTGCCTTCTCCTTCTTTGACGTTTGTCCCGGCGCTCTGTCCACATGCCTATCCTACTACGCGTTTTTATGCTTGCATTGCTGTCGAGTTTCTTTTCCCTCTTCCTTTCTTCCTTCCTTCCTTCCTTCCTTCCGAATCCCCGCTGCGCGCACTCGACTCCTACGTTTTACGACGTACGTTGACGTCCGCGTTGCTTTCTTGGGTCTTGGGTCGCGGCGTCCCACCCGTGCTCCGCCCTCCTCCGCCCGCCCGCTACATAGTATCATGGTGTCGTCGCAGCAGCAGCAGAAGAAGCCCATCCACTCGTTGTACTCTACCGTTGCCCTCGCTCTCCGTCTCCGTCTCGTTTCTTGCCTTCCCCCCCGTCTGTCCCTCCGCCTCCTTTCCCGCTCGGCTCGCCGTTACATGCGCTCTTGGGTTCCGGTCCTGACATTTTGCCTGCTCCGCTCGTCCTCGTCGTTGTTCCCGTCCCTCGTTCCCCCGTTCCTCGTTCCCTCGTTCCCCGTTCCCCGGTCCTCGTTCGTCTTTATAGTCATCGGCGCCGACTCTCCCTCGCATGCATGAAGAAGAATTGTAGCCTAGTACCCTGGTAGATACTGGAAGTCCTCGAGTTTCCGCCTATTTATTGTAAAGAATACAATCCCGCTTTCAATCTCGCTTTTGCGTGTCTCGTCGTGTCTTCGTCTGGTACGTACACATGTAGAGTAGAACACACTACTCTACCTTGTTTGCCGAGTATGACGGCACGGAGAGACCTCGGAGGATGACGCAAACTAGGCTCGCCAACGCGGACCTTGCATCCGCCCCTCCCGCGCAAGCGAGCAGGCGGCGGTGAGGAGCTCGAGGATGTTCCGTCCGTTGTCCCGACTGCGCGATGCGACATCATATGTCGCGATGGTTTGCGTGTGGGGAGGTGTGCTGGACGCCCATATGGAGTGCATGCAGGTGTGCACCGCCGAGCGCGTCGCTGCCGTTTCCGTACATATAACCCTGCTCTTCCTCCTACCTCCACCATCTGCGACGGTTTCCTATCCAAGGGACGCACATCGCTCACCCACTCTTGAGCAACAGTCAACGGACTAGGCCAAAGGCCGCTATCGACGAGCAGTAGGCCGAGACCGCAGCGGTCACAGGATCCGCCCGTACGCTCACGACTCGGACGCAGTTAGCCAGGGTGCTACCACATACGCAATCCAGTAACCGCACGCACCCGTCTTCCCGCCGCCGGCTGAAGGTTATCTCGCTGCCGTCTTCTCGCCGCTGGGCGGAGCTAGCGACGACTGCAGGCTCGACTTGGATCGCTTCTCGGCTCCTGTCCGTGTAACCACCGCACTTGGAATCCGGATCCGCAACCACCCCCCTGTGCTCTGCTCCTGCCCTTCTTCGTTCACCTCGCACACTACGCCTAGGAGGATATCTGGACATCGGGATAGGACCAGATGGCGCGCGGACTCTCGACGTTGCTCTCCTCTGCGGAGCCGTGCACGGAGGCACCGGGGAATGTCACGATCGGGCATGTGTGAGTAGTCGATTCTTGATCTTCATGCTTTGTTCCTCGTCCTTTGTGTTGCGCTTCCCCCTTTCCATACCTTCGCTCTGTGCGTCGGGGAAGTTCCTGGTCGCGCTGCGCCGCAGTCTGCACGTACGGGGGAGAAGCGTAGACGACGCAACGCTTGATCTGGACCCTTGGGTTGTTGTGCACTCATCGCGCATATCCGGGATTGGCGTTGCACGGTTCTCGCTCTGGACTCTACGCGTCGTCAGCAGACGGCTCTGCGATGTCTGGTGACGATGAGTTGCCCGCTTTGGGCCCGCAGGATGGCTCGTAGATGTTGGCTACCATGCGCCGTCATGGGCGAACGCCGTGTTCGTGCGTAGGTTCATGACTTGCCCGGCGCTGGCGCTGTTCTGCGCGGTTGTGTCACGATGCAACGTCTCCCAGTACCAGGCGCTATGCATCGCGGCCTCCCTATGATAGACGCATACTTACTCCTGTAGCGCACTACGCCTTGGTTCGAGCCCGCGTACAGTCTCCTCTTCAGGGGCCGCAGAGTGCTCATCGTGTGTGTTAATTTACAGGCAGCTCCGGGACGTTACTATCTGCCCTCATGAGAAGGGTATAGTCAGCTATGCCCGCAACTACTCTATCGTCGAGCATGACCTCTTCACCCCGAATGCAGTACGTAGTCCATATCGGTCTACGCATATCGGCGATGGATGTTCACGCTCTTCACCAGTCTCCACGGCGACTGGTCGACCTCTCCTTCACACCGAACACCATATCCGCGCTAGTTCTCCCCGAATCCAACGACACCCTCCTGGCGGCAGGCGGCCAGGAAGCCGAACTCCATCTATCATACTACCAATCCACCGACCACTCAACATCTACGCGTCGTCCTTCGCGCCGGTTCGGCCGCAGGCTCTGGGAGAGCAAATACATCCTCGACCATGGCTCGATCAACAACTCTGTGATGCTCACGTCGATGAATTTCACCCGCTCGCACCAGAGCGCGATCGAGCCGAGAATAGTCGTTAGCAACAACGACCGGACCGTGAAGTTCTTTGACGTCGCCATCCGCAGCAGCAAGGCCGTGGATGATTACGAACCTCGCCTGCTGGACATCGGACAGCTTCGGCTAGACGTGCCTGTAAATCACTGTGCGTCCTCTGCTTCTCAGCTGCTTCGCAACCTGCTGTAAGCTGACAGACACATGTCTGGACTCTTCGATGGGCAGCATCGATCTCTCCTGATGGACGGACGCTACTGTGCGTCGGAGACTCGCCCGAAGTGTACCTGCACAGAATCACAGGGGGCTCCCGGATCACCTTCGCGCCCATCGCCACGCTTTCATTGTCTTCTTACATCCAACACTCGCACGACGCTACTGGCGGGCTGTCGCAGGTGTCTTCGATTCCGGCGTCCTTCTCCTCCTCGTTCTCCGCCGATGGGTCGAAGTTCGCAGTGGCGTCGCAGGAGGGCGTCGTCGTTGTGTGGGATGTCCGGAGCACGAAGCCCCTGAAGGTCTTCAACACCGACAAGTCGCGCTCGCCGTCAACCGGCCGGATAGCGACCGGAGCTGCGAGTGGATGGGTGTATGATGCTCCGTGGGACTGGGCTCGTGGAGGCGCACGCGCGCCCGGCTGGGGTGTGCGAAGCGTCAAGTTCAGTCCGCCCGGTGTGGGCAGGGAGGTGATGACCTTCACAGAGGTATGTCACCTGTACGGATCCGATGACTGGGCATGGGAGTGCTGATAGCCCGCGCTCATTAGCACACGTCGCTGCTGCATGTCGTAGATGCGCGCACGTTCGAGACGGAGGAGATTGTCCGGATGCCGACGTTCGACCAGCCCCAGCTCTACCACTCATCAACAACACGCCCGCGCTCCACGTCACCCACACCGCGCTCGTCAGTAACGCGCTCATCTACGTCCACGGACTCCCTCGCAATTCCACGGATTGCGCTCTTCAGCGGCGCGCTCGAGGACACGTTCCGGATACCTGCTTCCGACAGCAGCTCGTCCACCAGCTGGCGGACACGGCGGACACGTCGCCGACTGAGCAGAGAAGATATGGACGCTGAAGACGACGCCGACAGCATCTTGGTGATTCCACAACTCGGAGATCGCCAAGTCGAGAACGACGTTCGTCGGTTGCTCGGACGACACGGCGGCCGGGCACGCTCGACTGTGCTGGACGCCTCGACAGACCCGCGCGAGCCGCTTGATGGCGCTGCAGACAGGGACCGCGAAGGCGACGAGATGGACGTAGACGAGCTCGAGAGCGACTGTCTGTCGTCGCATGCGCCGTCACGATCGGGCTCGCCCGCCCCAGCGTCGCAGCTGTCGTCTGGAGCGCGCCCGCTAGAGCTTCTCCGCTCGCGCCCGACCCTGCTGGCCCGCCGCGAGAGCTCCGGACCGTACGCGGCCTCGCGCTGGGGCGTCTCGTCCTCGAGGAGACACCGCAGGCATGCGGGGACGTCGCACGAGCCGGACAGGGACAGGGACGAGGAGGAGGAGCAGGACATCGCGGGGATGTGCTTCGACCCGAGCGGTACGTTCGTGTATGTGGCCAGCGTCAAGGGTGTTGCGGAGTGGAGGGTGCGGGGGGCTGAGCAGCGGTGGTGGGCCGAGCCGGAGTGGGCGTAGTGCTCCGGTGATATAGAGCTTGAGCTCGTACGGCCGCTCGCTGGAGAGGCACGGAGTGGTACGATCCCTTTGGGCTCTTTGCGATGCTGGTCCCCAAGGCCTGGCGTCGTGCTCACGCGACCTGACGACATGTCCGTGATGTTACTTGTCCTTTCTTTCCTTCTTCTGTTCTCCTCTTCCCGCACTGTAACCCCGTCTGTCATCTTGGACTCTGTTCGTTCCCGCCTTGCCTCCGGATCTGTAGTCACGCCATGCTGTGTCCATCCGTATTTCCTCTCTCAACCGATATCTGTTCGCCCACGCTGTGTACCACTACTACTGTACATGTACCTGGATCATATCTTTTCACGCTTGACGTCTCATCGAGCCTGGACCCATGTAATATAGCGGATGTATTCTTTGCATTAGCGATCTGCTCATGTCGTTCGCCTTCGAGTGCACTCCCCAACATCCGAAATAGCAAGTTCAGATGAACGATACGATGTCTAGTCGGTCCAGACGTGTTACACAGAGAGGCACGACTGGCAGTAACGTCTGGAACCGAGACTTTACGGATGTCCACCTTGGACTCATACTAATAGACGCCAGACGCGTCTGGGTCGCGCTCACGTGATATGTGGATATGGAACACGGTTTGGCGGTCGGCTATTGTTCCGTTGAACCACGACGTCGACCATCACCTCGACTCGTCTCCGCCTACCACTCACGACCTTCACGACTTACTTCAACATGGCCAAGCCCCGGAACAGCGTTCTCTACATGTTTGATCCCCTGCACCAAGCTCCCTCCACACCTCGGCGAGATTCTTCAGATGATCTCGGCCCCTCAGACAAGGAGAACGACACCCCGCCCGGAGACCTCACCATGTTCTTCAGTCGCACCTACGCAGCAGACAAGCAATCTGAGCACAAGGCTTTGACCCCCATGGGCAAGCTGATCGACTTTGGAGACACGCCTGCTCCTGCAAGGCTCTGGGATGCGACAGAGCACGATGGCAGTGATGCCGATGGGGAACAGTCCGAGACGGACGCGGAGAGCTGTGGCGTGTTCTCGCCACCACGGGCTCCGTTGGCGGACCTGGACGTCGAGCACACCCCAAGGCCACAGTTGAGCAGCCGAGGGTTCACGGCGCCCGTTTTCGTGAGTCCCAAGCTGCCCTCCCAAGACTCCGAGGCGCTCCCGGCGATGTTGGTGCCTGCGCCGTCGACCTCACCCCTTGCGGAAGTCATCAACTCCATCAACTTCTCTGCCATGTCCATCTCCGAGGACGTCACATCAGCAGATGGTCCCTATCCCACAGAAGAGCCCTGTGAAGTGGTGAACAGTCGACCATCCCCCCATTTCCCGAAATCAATGTATGCGCCCCTCAGACGCCCAGCATGGAGAAGTTCGCCACACTGAAGAATGACGAGCCCAAGGATGTGCCTGTGGCCGCTAATTCGCACTTGCGACCCTCTTCCACGCTCACACATTCGTCACCCGATGACCCCCGCCGCGCGTCCGTCGATTTGCAGTCCTCGTTTCATCTCCAAATGCAGTCGGAGGACATGTCCTTCGATCTTCTGAACGACAAGGTTTCCTTTTTCGGCAACGGTCAAGATTCCTTCTGGTCAGGCAGAGATGACACGCTCGACTTCAGCGAGATATCTGTGCCGCCCGCAATGAAAGCCAAGCTGGAGGCCCTTGTCCCCGCTGCGATGGTCTCTCGGGAGACCTTCAAGCCTGTGTTCAGCCCTCCAACCAAGGCCTCCCCCATCTTTGAGCGGTCTCCCGCCATGTCCCCAATCACAGAGAAGGCTGCGAATGTCCCTCTACCTCTGTCCCCGGCGTTTTCTGCCCCGTCTTCTCGTAATGGTGAGCACAGTCTTCGAAGACGTCTTGCTCCTCTTTGACCTGAACGTCATGCAGTCACCCCACCTCGCGTACCTGCGCCCAACTTCGAGGAGCCACCTTCACCGCCCATGTCTCCCGCTGTCGTGGATGACCAATCATTGCTCCTCGAGTCCGAACCCATGCCGCCACCCATGCCGGCACCGGTTCCTGCTTTGCGTATTGTCAAGAAGACATTCAAGCTGTCCAATCACCAGAGCACCGCCGCGGATTCGGCGAGCTTGAGCACTGGCGGCGTCGCCGCACGAGCTGAGAGGCAGCCGGTCCTGAAGAGACGTCTTTCGCTCGCCACAGCTAAGCCCGTCAGTGTGTCGGTTCCTCCGGCTCAACCCACTCGTCCGCCTATCCGCGGTGTGCAGCGGCCTCCGGCAGGCATGCAAGCCGCAGGTGGTCTGGTCATCGGATTGCCGCCTCTTGCGGGTTCGTCTGCTACCTCAGGGTCGGCCACATCGAGCTCTGGTATCAGTGCCGGCGCTCGCTCCGCCCGTGCTGCCGAGACCGCTGCTCCTTCCTCACGATTCGCTGGTATTCAACGGCCTAACATGGCTGCCAGGGAACGGGTGGCCACTGTGGTTTCCAGAACCACCACTGGTGGCCCTCGGTCCGCCACCTCCGCGACGGTCCCTGTCAGAGCTCCTTCCGGTACGGCTCGGACGACTTCGATGTCCAAGGTCGTCGGGGCGCTGAAGCCGCCCTCCTCTCGCATCGGTATGGGTGCACCAGGGTCCACGGCATTGCCGAAGCCAGCATCAAGGCTGCCGGGTCTGACTAGGACGTCCAGCATGAGCTCTGGCTCGTCTTCGGCAAGCAACGGAATGGCTGCCTCGCGTACGAGGGCGTCGACCTTGTCTCGGGCGACGGGCAGGCTTTGAACACACGTTTTTGACTCCAACCCGTATTTGCTTTCTTTCCAGCATCTCATCGCATTCATAGCTCTCCTACATATCTGTCGTCGTCCCCCTCCATCACTGCAACCGTCTCGCCACATATAACAGCCACACATGCTCACGACACACGACGTACGATCTCCGTATACTCCACGTTGTTCTCTTACCGTCGCGCTCAATCTCCGCCTCCTTATGTTTATGATATCCTGCCATTGCCAGCTGCACATCCTGCGGTCACATCACCTCACGCCTCCATATACAACGTCAAGCACATTCTCGTCCTCTCTCTTGCTCTCCAGTCGATACATCACTTGAATACACATCTTTGCGCGTTCCTTATAGATTATTGTGTACATCCGTACAGTGCTATCTCGCATTCAGCATCGCTGGTATGTCCTGCGCAGTACACATTAGTTGTTCCGTAGCGGCATCTGCGGCCGAGGAACGGGCGAGGACGAGCTTGAGAGCGAGCATAAGCGGTCAGACGAGCACACTGGCTACGGCGATTCCTGCAGATTCTAAGAGTTGTGAACGGGGTCGTCTTCACTGTCGATACTACTCTTACATATGTACGTCGAACGATTGCACGACTAAGATCAATCAGCCCGGAGAGTGCGGGGTACTGTAATGTCCAGTTTCACGGAGACGCTTCTGCTGCTCTTTCCAGTCGTCCCTCAATCGCTTCATGTCTGGTTCGGTGGAGCGGGGAATGTACTTGTCCCATAAGGCCTCCAGATCTGCAGGAAGGTACTCGTTCTCGGATTCTGAGTAAAGCTCCCGGGGTTAGAGGCTGTCCCACAACCTCAATCTTGGACGGACCTTCGTAGCAAGCAATGAGGTACCTGGCAAGAGAAGCTTCATCCGTGATCACAACTGCTTCTTCGTCCAATTTCTCCTGCTCCAGAGCATCCGCTAAGACGGTGCGGCCGTCCCCCTCGGGCCCCCCGCCTTGCCAAGACTCCGATGGCCCGCCGCCTGTGGACTTCGGCGCCTCGTTCTCCTCGACCGTCGTGGGCAACTTGAATGCTTCAGAGGCCTCGGGATGAGCAGCGAAGTCCTCTGGACCACTAGCGTTCGTGGAAAAGATGGCGAGCGCGAAGCGGATGTAGAACAGGTATCCGTCTGCGCGATCAGGAGTATTAAGCTGAGTGCAATGGAATTCGCGGGCCTGATCCTCGGGCAAAAACGCGATGTAGTAGGCAATGTAGCATCCGTCCACGGGGATGAACATGAACGCGTGTTCGTCCCATCGCCTGCAGATATCAGTTCGCAGGGTGATGAGATTGCGCACGTCGTGGATCTTGAGGTTCGAGGATCGCAAACGCAGGGGGAGCGGCTGGGCCTCGTAGAGTTGCGATGTGACGTCTCGCGTGTTGTACTACGGGACATGTCGAAAGTCAGACCACACATCCATAGGGTAAGTACTGGGCACTCACCCAGGTAGCGGTTACGTCGGCAGCAGGAAAGACATGAGCAGCTTCGAGTGGAGCTCCGTGTGCCGACAGCAGACACCTTTTGTCCATCTCCTTGACCTCCGCAACGATCGCACTTTCAGATGATACTTCGTTCAATACGAACCACGGGGGAACGATCTCATTGTAGTCATTTGCGGATGGTCTGAGGCGAGGGTATAGCTTGGTGAACCAACGGTCAGGAACTTCCTCACGGCTCGGAGGGACCCATTCGTGGATGGAGCGGAAGACGGGATAGTCGATCTGGTAGTCGTCCTCGACGATGTAGTAGTAGCGTCCTGCTCCGTATATCAGGTCGGAAAGGACAAGCTCCCGTCCTTCCCTGTCTGATGCGAGTTTTCCTTTCTTGCGAGTAAGCACCTCACATGCGTCCAGGATAGCTGTACGCGGAATGCACGGGTGTTCGCTCAGACTGCCACCTGGGAGGGGGCAGCGGCGCACAAATATCTGTAGAAGCGGCTTGTTGCGAAAGGGATGGTCGACTCTGACAAGCCTAGGTACTTCACATTCGACCGCTTCCTTCTTGACCGACTGAAGGATCTGACGATGGGGACATTGGCCATGGGCAACTGGGATGAAAGTTGAGTCCCTCGTGTAGGGTCTGGAAATTGAACCGCTTGACGTCGGGGGAAACGGGAGTAGAGGTTAGTGTGACACGAGGAGCTGGGCCGAGTATACCTATCACTAGTACTCAGTAGTAGACGTCGAGGTATTCTAAGCTTCAACTTGAAGTGGTTAGAGTCTACCGGGAAAATAAGGCCGCATGTATATATGCTGCAGGCAATCTTAACCAGTCGAGCCATCGTGGCGCAATGGTAGCGCATCACCTTCCTACGTTGGTCTTAGACTTACTGTGGAGGTGAGGTGGGGGTTGCGGGTTCGATCCCCGTCGGTGGTAGCTGGTAACAATTTTTTTGCGTTGCGAACTTGTTGGCATGCACCCAAGACTTGCCCAAGATCTCACCATTTCGTACCACTCTCTGCTGGACGAGCTCAGCGGCGCGTCCAGTCCGAGTAGGCTTACTTCAATAGGCCCGCCCAATCGTCTGCCTACGGGAGACAAGAGTAGGCGTTTCGGTAACGACGTCAAGTTGAGGGTTACCGCCCCGGTTTGGAAAGCGCGATCAAGGGCTTGCGACCGGACTGGCTGGCGAGTCTACAGTCCGAGTAACACAGAGCGAGCACACACACGACAACGGCATATCAGAGTAATACAACGTGAGCTGGGTTCAAAGCATGCGGCGTGATATTATACAGGTGGCAAATGTGAGCGTGTAGAGTGTACCGACGAAACTGCTCTAAGCCGGGATGATGGCTATTAAGATGACGTACGTATAGATTCTCCGTCGAGTTACATCGGTGCCCGACGCCACCTGCCCGACGAACTCAACTCGCAGAAGAGTCGTCTTTGATCTGAAGGCGCTTCCTTTGACGAGGGAATGCGCGGCAGGCATTGGGACTCGCAAGGAGGTGAAGCGTTCACGGTGCGAGGGTGTCTTTCCAGCGCTCCGCGACGGCTTCATTGCGGAAGACTTCGTGGAGGACCTCCTTGACGTCCTCGACGTAGACGAAGCGGATCCCCGTCTTCACGCTGTCTGGTACATTCGCCTCGATGTCCTGACGGTTACCCGCAGGGGCGATGATAGTCTTGATACCAGCGCGGTGAGCGGCAAGAATCTTCTCCTTCAGACCGCCAACGGGCAGGACCATGCCCACGAGCGAGATCTCACCAGTCATGGCTAGTGAACAAAGAGCATCAGCACTAGCACAGCCATGTAGAGTGATGTGGGTGACGTACCGATGTCAGGGCTGATCTTCGTCTTCGTGAACAGCGAGACGAACGCAGACAGGATTGCAGTGCCAGCACTCGGGCCCTCCTTCCCGATGCTACCTTCCGGCATGTGGACGTGGATGTCCTTGTCCGCCAGGAACACTTCATCTGGTGTCTTGGTGATGCCGAGCTCGTACGCGTGGCTCTTCACCCAGGAGAGCGCAATCTGCGCACTTTCCCTGATGACTTCGCCGAGCTTGCCGGTAAGTTGGAGACCGCCCTTGCCGGGGGTTGACTACAGACGTTGTATCAGCACGATGCACCGGACGTCGAGAAGAGGTGTTTTCTCACCAATGCCTCGATCGGCATGACGGCTCCGGAACCATTGCCGAGATAGCCAAGTCCGGTACTCACACCTGCAGGTGGAGCTTGTACATAGAGCCTGTCCTTCTGATAAATGGGAGGACCGACGTAGTCCTTCAAGTTCTCCGGTGTAATAGTGACGTGCACGGTGTCCGGAACCTTCATGGGCTTGCGCTCAATCGTGGTCACGACGCGATCCGGGTCTTCCTTAGCGTCCGAGTGGGGCGTGGAAGTCTCGGGTGCAGCAGGGGTCTCTGGAGGTGCATCTTGCTTCTCCACAGTGCGCGTCGCCTCGGTAGAATCACCATCCTCCTTGGTCGTATCCGCCGCCGCTGCCGCCGCCTCTTCAGGAGCGGGGGCAGGAGTCGGCTCAGGGAAGACCTCCTCGCCAAGCTCCTGGACAATCTTGAGGGCGGCCTTCCGGTAGATCTATATGACGGGTCAATGTGAGCGAATGTGAACGCACAGCGGAAGTTGAGACATACCTTGTCGATGTGCTTCTTGAGGTTGCGCACTCCGCTCTCGCGGCAGTAGTACTTGATGAGCACGTCGACAGCAGCAGGATCGAGCTGCACATCAGCTTCCTTGAGCCCCGACGCCTCCTTCGCCTGCGGGCCAAGGTACCTCGACGCAATCTGGGCCTTCTCCTCCGAGACGTAACCGCTGACCTCAAGTACCTCCATCCGGTCCAGCAGGGGTGCGGGTATTGTGTCGAGCATATTCGCTGAAGTTCGTGTAAATGCGATGTGTGCATAAGCTGCATTAATAGCGGCTCACCTGTGCAGACGAAGAGTACACGAGACAAATCAACGGGAACGTCCATGTAGTGATCGAGGAAGGCCGTGTTCTGTTCGGGGTCAAGCATCTCAAGTAAAGCACTGGCAGGATCGCCATTGTGTCCGCGGCCAATCTTGTCAACCTCGTCGATGAGAACAAGTGGGTTCTCAGTACCGACGCGCTTCAACGCCTGGATGATCTTGCCAGGGAGAGCACTGCAACAACCGCTCATTAGTCGTTTCTTGTGATCGATACATGAACGATAACGTACCCAACGTAAGTGCGACGATGACCCTTGATCTCCGCAACGTCGGTCAGACCTCCGACAGAGAAGCGGAAGAACTGCCTGTTCAGGGCGCGAGCGATGGATTTGCCAATGGACGTCTTGCCAACACCTGGTGGGCCTGCGAGGCAGATGATCTTGCCCTGGACCGTCCCACGCAGCTTGCCGACCGCAAGGAACTCCAGGATGCGGTCCTTGACATCCTTCAGGCCATAGTGGTCCTCGTCAAGAACCTTCTGCGCATGAGCGATGGAGTAGTTCTCGGGCGAGTGCTGGCCCCACGGGATCTAAGAAAAGGGAATTGAGATGGCATGGCACCCTATACATAGCGGCAGGCGCACCTGAGTCAGCCATTCCAAGTAGTTGCGTGTGACGTTCGCCTCGGAAGCCGCAGGCTCGAGATGCTGGAGCTTGTTCAGCTCCTCGTCGAACACCTTGCGCACAGCCTCGGGCATCTTGAGCGCGGCAGCACGCTCTTTGAACTTCTCGATCAGTTTGTCCTTCCCGTCAGACTCCATGCCGAGCTCCTTCTTGATACCCTTGAGCTGTTCCATGAGGTAGTACTCCCGTTGACGCTTCGCAATTTTGCTGTCGACGTCGCGTGCCAACTTGCTCTGGAGTTGCGCATTGATGAGCTCCTTCTTCAGGACAAGCAGGGCCTTGCGCAGACGGTCGCTGACTACCAGACTCTCGAGGACGTCCTGCAGTTCGTTTGGTTCACCGGTCGAGACGGCCGCCGCGAAGTCCGCAAGCTTGTCCGGTTCATCGAACACATTGGTAGCGACCTGGTTCATGGAGAAGTTGGCGATCTGGTCTCGGAAGAGAGGGTTGAGCTGAGCGATATCCTTGAAGACAGAGACGATCTCCGACATGAACGCGCGAATGTACTGGTCGTCCTTGTTGTACGACTGCGTCACCAGGTTTTCGACGTTGACAACCGATACCGGAAATTTCTCGAGGAACGAGGTCTGCATGTTCATGGGGGCGCCTTCGCGTTCGGGAGGAGGAGTCGGTAGCTGGCCTTCTGCTTCTGCAGCAGACGCGTCCGCCTCGGCACCTTCAACAGGCTGAACCGACGCAGTTGTACCGCCCTTGATAAGCTCCGTGAGACGAATGCGGCGATGGGGATAGAGGACGGCAGTGAGCCCCTCCTCCTCTCCCTCCTTGCTACCTTGGGCCGTGAACACGCTCGTGATCTGCGCGAAGACTCCGACAGGGTGTACCGAGTTGATGTCCGTGATGATGTCACTGTCCGCGTTCTCGTCCTTCAGAAGGAACGCACCGAGGTATGGTTGGCCTCGGCGCATCATCTCCTTGATTGCGGCAACGACAGCGGGATTCCGGACGACAACAGCCTTGTAGAAACCAGGGAAGAGAGGCCGACGGGCGATAGGCAGAGCAAGGACCTGGGGATACGATTCCGGTACAGACTGTTTAGATATTGACGTCTGCGGTTGCGAGGGAGAATCGGGTGGGGGTGCAGGAGGTGGAGGTGCATCCGAGCTATCGGACCCGTCACCCGAGGACGAGGAGGAAGACGAGGGGGGCGTGGATGGCGGAGCTGAAGCCGGGGGTGTAGACTGACCATCTTCTGGTCCATCTAACCGTGCGCCAGACTGTGACTGGTCCGTCGGGGACTGCGCGTCGTCCGATTCCTGGTCGCGCGCGTTGCCGAGTCTCGCGTTGACCCAACGCGGGAGACGTATGGCAGCTGTCGGCGTGTAATCCGCAACGGTCGAGGAGTAGAACGTACGTCGCGTCACCATTGCCCTGCTCGCTGCATGGTACGCTAGTCTGGACGGCCCCGCAACGCCCGACAGCGCGAGCCTCGAAGGACCTGGGTCACGACTGCATATCCGTGCGGACGACCCAGCTGCTGCTCGTAGGCTTCCGAGGAAGTTCATCCACCGCAAAAGGCCGTCTGAGGCTACCCAATGCAACGGTGATCGCTGGCTGGCGACAGTATTGGGAGAGAAGGAGAGGGAGCGGAGGGAAGGACGAGGAGGACGATGAGCAAATCCCGAGTCGGTGCTGAGCAAGGGAATCGGACGTGACGCGTCACCGAATTATCAGATAAGATGCGCTTGGTCAGCACAGATTAGATGGAGTTGCCATACACGGAAGGGCCGCCTTCGTCGGCGCCGACGTCGTCGCGACCCTTGCGCTCGCCGCTCGACGCGTTCAGCCAAATCCACGTCCTGCATGGCATCCCCTCATCATGGCACACGTCCCCTCGCGAGCCAAGAAGGCCGAGAAAAACAATGAGACCCTGTTCCCACTCTTCATCAAGCATCTCGCGAGCAGCACCCTCAACGAGTTCTCAACGACGGCCGAGAAGTTAGCTGTGTGGTTAAGTGTCGACAGGGCGTATTACCCGAAGGCACGGCCATATGTAAGTTCCCCTCTGCGTCATGCTCGGAACAGGTGACCTATCGCCTCTGCGCAAGATCGTACAGATGCTGGAGGTGAGTCTTGTCTTCGATGTCTCCATTCTTCGCCTGATATGATGCGCCGGTATCAGACCGCACACGACAACGTCTGTCGGCAGACTGGTATCCCCCTCCCTTTACTGTGACGCAAGCACACCCCGAGATTGAACAGTGGACTCAGCCATTTCTGACTTTGGTCAGAACAGTGGTGTCCTTCTACACGCGCTTTCCGGAAGAGACATTACAACGTGAGTGAAACTTGCTCTCTTGTTGCGCTCGTTCACACGTGAGAACACTCGGCAAGTGCGTCTGAGGTCCATCTTCAAGAGCATAAGCGCAGACGTCGACGCATTGCTGTCGCAGCAACCCATCGTGAAACGCAGCTCGACAGTGGAAAGCACGTGAGTAAGTTCATGTAATGAGTTATGTTCTCTTTCCATCAGAACACCATCCTCCTGTATTGTATATGTATCTTCGTCTGATCGCTATCGAACTGACCACAAGCCGCGATGTTGATGGCAAGTGAAGCACACGGCAGATCGATGCTCGCGGTCACGTCGCGGCGTTTGAAGCTGCTTGAAGGTCTTGTTCTTGGGCTACGATACCTTTTGAGGGACATGGTACTGATGACATATGACAGTAGCTCGACGACATCCACCTCACCTGCGCTCCCCAGTGGCACTATTGTGTCTCCCAACTCGGTTCCAGGTCAGACTACCACAATCTCGCAACAGCAAACTGGCCCGTCCCCTACGCCAATCTCCGCATCTATACCGCTCGCACTTTCTCCGTTCGCACCTTCTTCATTTGCCCCTTCCCCTTCCCCGTCTATGCTTTCTCCCTTCGCCCCTCCGCTGTCATCTCCGCAGTTTCCCGCATCCGCGCCTACCGCAGCAGCTCCTGCGAGCGCTGCGATGCAGTCGCAGCCTTCCAAGTCAGCGAAGCCGAAGAAGAGGAAATACGATCTCGAGGATGATGATTACATTCAGGCAGATCTGAACTGGTTCAAAGACAAACAGACCGTCCAGCCGATGCCTGTTCCTTTGGCAGCAGAACAGTCGCCTACACACGAAACTGCTCCTATGGCACCTCTGCCTGATAGCGACTCTACGCCTGCACCGGTCGTATCTGCATTCGCGCAGCCTGTATCCATAGCAAGCCCTTCCACCACTTCCGTTACCGACGGCCAGCCTGCGCAGAAACGACCTCGATCGCGTTCACCCTCAGTCCCGTCGCAGCACGCGGCGGATGTGAAGTCTCGATCACCCACCGTTCCCGTGCGTCAAGTCGTATCACCTCCGCCAAAACCAGAACATGAGTCACGCAACGCATCGGACACCCCATCTGTGTCGCGGTCTCCTACCCTCTTTACCTCCTCGACCCAGAGACTACTCTCCCCAGACCGCCAGAAGGAGGCGCTACCTTCTCCATTGGCCAAGAGGGCGATCGTGAAGAAGAAGGGTAAGGGCAAAGGACCACCCGGGCTCAAAGTCTTACCCTGCCCTCCCGAGCCGTTGCAAGAATCGCGTAGTGAGAGCGATACTCATGCTGCTGCCAGTACTTCATCGAAGGTGTCTACGCATGCGACGCACGCTGCAACATCGCAATCCGCGTCAGCGTCTCCCGCTATGGCTTCTCCGCCGCCCCACACATCAAGTTCATCTCGTGCCTTCACACACACCCCTGCAGAAGGCTCCGACGTACTTGCTGCAACGGTCGAAGATTCGACGACTACCACGGACCACCCGAGTACCCCCGATGTTCCAGAACCCTCGGCACCCGTGCTCGTTGCGACGACGGCGTCGCACGTTCTCCACGACACGACAGCGATAGTTGCGTCGCCCGAGCCGATGGACTTGGGCTCGGACGAACCCGAAGGTCCCGCCAGCGGCGCGAAGGATGATATAGCGGAGGAAACTCCTCCATCCGTCCAGCAGGAGCAGCCCGATGAAGATATCGTGATGCGAGCGCAGTCATTGCAACCTGACGAGGCTCCTGCGGAGGCCGCCTCACCGCGCACAGGTCAGGGAAATAATACAGACACCCACGGTGATGAAGGTATGTAGTCGCATCCAATCATATAGGCTCGATAGTGACGGACAGCATATACCGTGCAGATGTTGAGATGCAACGAGAAAGTGTAACACCGTCCGTGTCACCATTCATGCACAAATGCATCCGACTCCTCGGCCTAACGCGCGGCCATTCGTCGTACACGCCAGCCCAGAGGCCCGTGGAAGTGGCATTCGAGCTCACCGCCGAGGAGGTCGCGCAGATCACGCGCTGGAGGAATCGTGACACGATCACTGGGTAGGTGGTCGCAGATATTGCCCGCCAGTGAAGCTACTGACTCTCCACCTTAGTGACTTGTCAACGAGCATGTCCATCTCGCTGGTGTGCTATCCGAGCTCCCAATGTACCGCCGTCTTCGCGCGCAGCACAGACGAACCATCTCCTGCTGACGTCGTCCAGTGTGGCCATCCCGCAGAATGGCCCACAGATGCGTCCGTATTCGCGGTGCTGGACTCCGCTGGTGGCTCTGGTCCGTCGCATAGCTTCACCCTCTCTCCTCCCTTCTCTCAGGTACGTACTTAGTCTTCGCTACGTTCGCTCATGCTCACTAAAACCCCTGCGACGGAAGTGTGAGTCGGACAGGTCCGTCGACCTCGGCACGCGCGGGGTCTCTCCGGGTGTCAACACCCTGCGGTTGTTCCAATACCGGGACCACTCGGATCTGGCCTTTGCCGTCATCCTTCACCACCCCACCTCCGCCCAACTCGCCGAGCTCCAACGAGTGCGTGACCAGGACCGCTCATGGCACGAGTTCCTCGACAGGCTGGGGACGTTCACCTTGCCCGCACCGACGCTCGTCACTCCTATGCTACCGAAGCTGAATGCTGTGAGTAGCAGCTAGCAGCTCCGAAGTCGCGCGCCCATCTGATCGCTGCAACCCCGTCGTGCTAGGTGTACAGTCGCTGTATCAGTAACATGTGAGTTGTGGCCTACCATACATACCATCACCGATGTAGTCGCTCGCGTTTGCTTTCGTGTTCTCTGGCATGTTGTTGTACCCCTTTTATTATCAATTGTTCGTTCTGCGTGCTATTCACGATATGCGTCTGTATGTCTCTGCAAGAATAATGATACATGCTTGTATGGAGGTATCTAAGGGCGTGCGGTCCATGCGGATGCGATTACAATTCGAGAGAATGACAAGAATGATGCAGCTATACCGATATCGATGGGTTCATGATGCCAGGATTAAGACGGCCAGACTCCCCGTTCCGCCACCCAAGGTCCCGCGCTCCTCGAAGAAAATCACTCGCGTCGTGTGCTGTGACGACGCTCAATAGGGCACACAGGCTCCAGTCATCCGTTACGTTTATCTTGCTGTGTTTTGCTGAAGGGAGAGTACGTGGAGACAGGCACCAGCAGTTGGATATGGCGCGCCCATGTGAGGAAAGGCGACAAGACCGGGGGACCTCGAGACGAGTCGAGCTTAAGTCATGAGGGGTCGCTGGAACGGAATCGGTGCCCGTGGGCTCTGAGGAGTCCACTTCGACAGATGGGACCACGCCAACGTCTCTGCGCTCACTGATTCTCGCTGGGCTTGAGAAGGCTCGGTTGCATGCACGGCAAAGAAGCGGTCGGACATCCCTTGAAGCTGAATGAGGTTGATGCTGTTCTTGCCCGGGCCGATGCAAGACGTGATGTCAAGATGCCCAAGGTCTGGTCGCTAGAAATTCGATTCCGTGAGCACTAGTCTCGCATACACTTACGCACGCAACGCCTCACAAGATCGAGGGGAAGCCAAGCGCGCCCGACGGGACGGCTTGGATCCTTTTGCAACGACGGACCGACTTGGACCACGAGCGAGCCCTGCGCCGGCCAATCGGGCTTCATATCCCACAGCGCAGCGACGATATCTGCTGGAGTGGCGTCGGGTCCGAGGTTGTCGACGACCGACGTCACCGACGCCTGTGGTAGACAAAGTAGATGCACTGCCACATGCCGATCGTCGAGACTGCGATCATGTTCAGTACGGGGTAAATCAATGCATACGCCACAGGGGAATGCGGAGGTATACCAACCTGAATAGCTCCTGCCTCTGTGCCCAGCATCGCGTCGCGTCCGCTGTGGCGTCATCAACAAAGAACTCGATCTTCTCGATTCCCGGTGACGGTCTGCCTGCGACGGCGGCCCAAAGGCCGGGAACCAGGCAAGGTATCGGCGGTTTCTCTTGAGGAAGGACCTGGCTTTGACTGTCCATGCTATCGTCGTCGAGGTCGGTGGAGGGTTGTGCCACTGGGTCGTGTTCGGGGGACGCGTTTATATGTGGCGTGACTTCCTCGTGACGTGACGTGTCCGCTGAAGCAGACGAGTTCTCGGGCAGCGTCGCGACCTGGGCAGTCGCTGCGGAGGCCGTTCGCGTAGGTGAAGTGCGCGGAATCAAACGCGTCTCAGAGCTTGGGGACGTGGTGGACGTGGCGGTAGAGGAGGAAGACCCGGCCACTGGCCCAGGCTCGTGTTCAGAAGACGTCCGGCTTCTAGCGGTCCTCGTTGCCGGCGGCAAGTCGATGTCATCCGATGAAGGCAGAGACGCCTCCGCAATCGCATTCGTCTCGGTGGACATGATATCTGTGCATTGGGCTGTACCTGGGTCTGCGCCTGCATCCGCAGGACTGATGGCCGGAGAGGATGGCAGAGACTGCGCAACGTGGGATTGCTGCGGCAGAGAAGGACTCCCTGCTGTAGTGGGAACTAGAGGAACTCCAGAAGCGTGACTTTCAATGTCCACAACCATACTTGTGTTGTCAGCTGCTCCAGGATCGAGGGGCGAGGAACTCCTCGCAGGCACCCTGTCTTCTCCGACGGGAACTGCATCCACTGTGTTCGGCTCCGACTCGAGTCGGGGCACTTTCGTGGGGGGTTCTGGAGGCTGGTCCGAACCCTCCCGATGTCGTTTATGACCTCCCTGCATCTGTTTTCGCACCTCCCGTGCCAAGCTGACGATCTCCGCACATTTGTCATCAGAGAGAAGAGCAAGAGCGCGTCGCTTCACGAGCTCCTCGTCCACGCCAGGTTTCCTCAACTTCGCGTTACGGTCGATGAGAGGAATCATCAGATTTCGACACTGCTCGAGTACAGCAGGAGGAAATGGAGAAGCTTTTGGAGGCAGAGACGAAGTAGAGGGGGCTGACAGGATAGAGGACGTGACTCGTGCATCAGCAGCTGTGGCGGTAGGTGTAGCTGGTCTGCCGCCGGAAGAAGAAGATGCAAACGAGCTCGATGGGGACAAAGCTGGTATAGAGGAGACAAGAGGAGGGTCCTGGCTTGGGGCACTAAGAGAAAGCGTAGCCGGGTCCGAGGCATTGGCGTCGATGCGGGTTTGGTGGACCGACACATGTCCGGTATCAACAAGGAGCGCGCCAGAGCCAATAAGCGTGTTTTCTCGCTTTGGTAGACGATCAGGTAACCTAGAGTCTTCATCCTGTGGACTCTCCACAGAATTGGTAGGGTTTCCAAACTTGCGCCATCGTGAACACTTCTGGGAAGGCGGGTGAGAGACGAGCACTGAACTCACCACATCGATAGTCGAACGCGACCCCCTCTTCCTCCCCGCCGCACGTCCTGCGCTCTTTGGAGGTGGGATAACATGTATCGTTTCCTCGGTCTTGATGCGTACTCCAACGAACTTCGATGTAGGCTGGGCCTGCGAAGTATCTTGCAAATTTCCGGACGCGATGGGCGAATCCTCACCTTCGTCCGGGGGAATCTCCCCCTCCTCGGTGGCAGCAGGGGCTATACGATCGACCAGACTCGATGTATGCGCGAAACCCTCTGGTGAACGGATCCTCGCGCTCAACGGTTGTTTCGACGGGGATATACGGCTCAGCAACGACGGCGTCGGATCCGACCCGTCCTCCGGCTGACCCGCGGGTTGCGGACTCTGTGGGAACCCTGCGGGTCGTTGCGAATACATCGGTCTCTTTCCTTTTGCTGGAGACGGAGTGCCATTCTGCCAGGGAGCGTGAGGGCTGCTGGGAGACCGCTGGCTGTCGCGTGCTGGCGATTCTGAGAGCATCCAGGTGTGGGTATGTTGGGGAAGCGACAGACAGCGTCGGCCTTGTTATATGCAGCCTTATGCAGCAGCAGTGCGCAGCCTGGCTTAGCAGAACCGAGACGGAAAGTCGTGGTGGTTGAAGAGAAGTCGAAGGCAACGTGTCGCCGCCGGAAGCGTCATTGTGGGCGCCCTGCTCTCACGCTATACCGCTTTCTCAGGAATCGCGGTCCCAAAGGCGGACGCACGCGCGACCAATGCATACTCCCCGAGGACTCGTGGTACAGATTAGGTTATTAGGTACGAGATATCCGAGATTACTGGGACAGCATGGCACGCAAGAAGATCACGAAACGATCATCAGATGCACGAATAAACGTCGAGGTATATTGAGAGATTGCAAAGGCGTTGGTCTTCAGCATGCGCTGTCAAATAGCGTTGGTAAGATAAGGTGGTAAGTATGATGGAGGGATTGCAGGACGGATGCATGATCTGCGCGGGAGTCATGACCGCTGTCCCCAAAATGTCCATATGTCCGCTCGCAGGCAGTCAGAGCATCGTGCAAAGCTAGGGCTTCGGGTCGCGGTGGTGCATGTTGTGCACCTCGGAAGAGCAGAAGAGCGCGAAGAACGCACTGTGGCACGCTCTCACACCCAGACCACCATGTGTATACGTCCACGAAGTGCAACTCACCTGATCACCAGAGAGCCGAAGTAGAAGCTGGGCCAATCGTCGCACCATCTATCGCTATGCAGCCGACTCAGAGACCATGAAACCCACAAGGCATTCGTCTAGCATGTAGTCTATGTTGACCCACGCATGGGTCAGAGCTGCAGATCGCACCGAAGGGGTGCATAACCCCGTCAGTCATCGATTGAAGAAGCGACGGAGGAGCACACGCACCAAACAGCTTCGTCCCATCTCTCCCTGCTACTCGCATGAGCTCCTTCTCTCCTCCAGGATGGTAAGGCAAGTACGGCGTGAGGTTGTAGACCTTTCCACTGAACGACGACCATGCGTCCTCCCGCGTTCTGTGCTCCTTGAGCATGGAAGGTGTCACCCGAAGCAGCGTGTCCGTGCCCTACAGGTCCACCATGAGCATTTGGACCACCTCCTGGCTGGACGGAGTCATAAGGCACGCACCCGGAGATTCTGCCCAGACTTCTTCAGGTTGGCCCAGTCGAGCGGCCCATGCCCGGGTGCAAGTGCCACCTTCCCCTTCTTGGCGGGCTGGGGTGGAGGTTTGGTAGTGGTGATCGGAGCGAGCAGCGAAGATGACCCCGTAGAAGAGATCCCAGATGTGCCGGGACGTCGAGCAGCGAGGGAAGGTGGTGGCATGAGTTGGTTCCCGGTCAATATCCGCGGTACATCGTCTGGTTTAGAACTTTGCGCCGCACGCTGTGCGCTGTTCACTGCAGGGAAGGCAGGCGGAGCATCATCATCTCCGTGAACAGTCTCGGCATCGTCGTCCTCTTCTAGAGTGGTTTCTATCGATGGTACATTGGAAGCATCCGCGTTCGGGTTCTGTGCATATAGCCAGCTTCGCAAGTACGAGGCCATGGCGGCCTCCTTACGAATCGCTGGAGAGGGCTACGAGAGGAGAAGGTGGACGTAGGAGGGTGAAGCTGCAGTGCTTCATACACTTACCAAGTCGAGCTGGAGAAGCGCCCAGCATCGGTCCGGACAAGCGCAGCCGCACAGGCTGGCACCCGCGTAAATGACATCAGTTTCAGGACAAAGACGGCGTGAACCTATAGTACATGAAGTATAAACAAGCACGCAGACCGGGAAAGAGGTAATGAAGCTATGGCGCAGCCTGAGCGCACGGTATCACAAGTGGCAGCCGCATATTGCGCTGACAGCCTTCGATCACAGCTTCGCCTTACGATGGTGCACATTCACCTCCCTCCACTGTAACCGAAGGATCGTTAGTACGGATGTCATAAATTGTAGGGGCAACACGCATACCCAAGGCATCCACGGCGTCAACACGTCGTCGGAGAGCTGGTCCGAAAACTTGGGCAGCCGACGCTCCTTGAATGCCCTCGCACCCTCCGCAGCGTCGCCGGCTTTGCCGAGGATCCGGATACCCCGCGAGTCCAAGATGTGCTGCTCCTCGATGTCGTCGTACCCGCGCCACACAAGCGCCTTCGTGACAGCAACGGCCGTCTGCGACGTGTTTGCGGCGAGGTCCTTGGCGAGTGCCAGGGCTGCAGGGAAGACCTCCTCACGGGTCGGCAGGATGCTGTGGTACAAGCCGGCGAGAAGAGGTGAATCTGGCGAGACGGTCGCTCCTGTGAGGAAGAGGGAGAGGGCACGAGAGTGGCCGAGGAGCTTGGGCAGGAGGTAAGATGATGCCGCTGGCATGTACGTGAGTAAGATGGACCGTAGTGTGCCGTCTGCACTGAATTACCTTCAGGTGCGATCCCCCGACGAACAAACGGGAATGCTAGTTTTGCCCCGGCCCATGCGAAGCGGATGTCGAACGGCAGCTGCAACCCTGTTACGCCTACCCCAACCTGAAGCACCTCTGTCAGCCGAGCTCATGCAGAGAGAAGCAAACTTACCGCGTGACCATTTACAGCTACGATGGTGATCTTCCTGCAGCGGAATATGGCCATGCTGACGACTCCGCCGGAGTCTCTGTGAGCTAACATAGGTATTGAGTACCTTGAGCCCGGCGGATGCAGTTAGTGGTGCGACGTACCATGTTCACCTTCCTTGTCGACCTCGGGAGAGAAGAGACCGCCCCATCCCTGGGAAAGGTCTGCCTATACGTGCGGACGAGTGAGCAACGTCACATCGCTCATGTCGCTGTACTACGTACCCCAGAGCAGAATGCTGGAGCATTGGGCTCGGCAGTCAGGACTACAACACGAACGCGATCGTCCCTATCGAACAGGTCGAAGGCGTGGAGAAGATCCTTCACGAGCGGACCGGTGAACGTATTGCGCCTGGATGAGTATATGGGTGAGTGAAAGAGGCTGTCAAAGCTTGAGATCACGTACTCTTTGGAACGGGTCAAGGTGGCAATCGCGACGCCAGCGTCCAGCTCGACGCGCATGGCAGTAAAGCCTTGCTGTGTGTAGTCGGGGGTAGCCATATGTCTTGGTATGTATAGTGCACAAATTCGAAGGCGTGTGCAGTGATTGTTTGAGAGGCTAGAGCTCAGCTAGTATGGGGTAGGAGTGCGGGGTAGATCAGTGAGGGACCCGCGCTGTGATATGTATGTGGGGTGCCGAATGCATGCCCGGGCCTAACAGTCAGACACTGTGGCGAGTAAGTATCACGGAGTCTGTGCGCACCGGCAGCAAGCGTTACCGTAGACTGCAAACCACTAAGCGTCCACTGCTGCATTCTTGGACACGGTTGCCGGCAACTTGTATATCCGGTGGCTGTAACAACCTTGAAGTGCGGCCCAAATGAGGTCATGTCTTCTCCAGCTGGCAACTTGAACTTGAGCTCAAGTTGCTTGACAATATACCCCTCGCAAAGCTCTTCCGAGTTCACGGATATCGCATATCTGATTCCGTGACGCAAGGTCTGGGCTGGAGACGGTGAGCTACCGCTTAGGTCTTGGCGAGAGCGTCGCGTACTCATCTATTCCAGATCAAAGGGATCGACTGTCATCCCGCATCCTATTATGGTCAGCAACGGAGACGAAGATGTGCCAGCGCTGAGTCCGGCATGGCGGTTCAGCGAGACGCACTAAGTATGACTGGAACAGCTTACGCCAGGAAGGCTCCCAATGCTTAGGCTCTCGTACGACGTATATATACTCGGAGAGGGGCACACCGAGCTGCACAGGTCCTTCCCACAGCAGCCCGACCGTACATTCATGCTATGAAGATACGCCATTTCTGGACCACTCCGCAGCTTGAGCACCCTATCGCCGCAGCCTCAGTTCATATAGTACGACAGCATATAACGCGACAACGTCCCGGTACGATGGGGGCGACGGCGACTCAGTATGCTGCTTCTCACCTTGCTCGCACTCCTGGGGAACCTTTCTGCGTTTGTATTGTTGTATGTCGTCCCGAATTGTCTCCTCTGATTAACGTTGATGAAAACGTATTCGACAGGATCCTCGTTACCTTCTCAGTCCCTGTCATAGATGACTTCTACTTCTTGCACTCGTCTGCGCTCGGAGGGGTGCGATTCGGAGTACTTGGCTACTGCGTAGAATCGCCGAGGCTGCAATGCACGCGACTCAGGTACACCAATCTCTCTAGCCACTCGCATTGATGCACGACAGATGCTGACCCGGGGTTCGCAAGAATCGGGTACCGGTTCGAACCAGAGCTGTACTATCCTTTGCCTAGGATCTTGGTACTCTATCCAGTCGGTACGTCTACAACCACATCGATCTACATCTCGTTCGTCACAATCGCATTAATGAGTCGCGGACTCCTTACTAGCTGCAGGCTTCGCGGGTCTCAGTGCTCTCGTCCTCGTGCCCTCATTATTACCTCGTTACAGAGACCAGCGGCCGTCAATCGTCTACAGCATCGTCACTAGTGCTGCGTTCTTCTCTTCGGCCGCCGCCTTTGCCATTGCTTCGTGGCTGTTTGCCCGAGGTATGCGCGATTTTCATGACGAAGGTTACACGGCGACCGTTGGTCCATCGGTGCGTTCTCTCAAGTCGTCTGGGTCGTCGCATCATTGATAAATTTCTTCAGGTGTGGATGTCCCTTGCCGCCGCTGTTGTCACCCTAGTGGTTGCTTTGCACGCCTGCTTGGGAACTTGCATGAGCACGAGAGGTCGTTCTACCGTACGAAAGCCCATGAGAATGCCTGGCGGTGGCATGTTTTGAAGACGGAGCACATTCGTTGTTACATATGCAAACAGTCCAATTATCATTTCGATTGACATGGACCTTACTGCATTTGGCGCCAGTTGTGACCACGGTGGCACGTCCAGGTCAAAAAGGTGCGGCACTGGCAACCTTACGACTTCAAGTTCAAGTTGGGTGGCACGACGCAGAGGCACAGGGCGCTCCGAGCTGCGCATTACGGGCCGAGGCACCGCCATGTTCGTCGCCCCGGGCCGGAAGACGGAAAGTTGAACTGGTCCTGCGCGATCATCTTGGCCTCGTTCGCGTCGAGTTCGACGCGTCTCTGGACAACTCTCCTTCGCTCGTTCTCTTTCTCGACTCAGGATACCTAGTTTCTTACGACCTCACTATCCCCGAACGACCAGGGCCTCCCGATTACTTACCCACACTGGCCCCAGATTCCCAAGCCTGAACTACAGTCATACCCTACGGGACTCACGACTCGACTTCAGCCACTAACGAGTTCTCCACGAAAATACACGACATCTATATTGAGGGCATGCTCTGCAGTGGCTCGCAATGTGTAACGCAACGTTCCTCATGTTCTTGGCGACAGTCGCTGCCCTAGCATTGCTGTGAGTACTCACCGTGAATGCTATCGCTATACTCGAGCTCACCGTATGGTAAACGGTATGCAGCGTGCTTGTAATTTTCTCCCAACCATTCATCCATGTATTTTACTTTCTGCGCACCTCTGCTGCGGGAGGAGTTCAGTTTGGAGTACTCGGGTACTGTTATGGATTGACTGCAGTGTGCTCGCAAAAGAAGTACGTCTTTTCCTCATGTACACTCTCCCTCAATCGTCATACGACGCCACATGCAGATTCGGCTACCAATTTAAGCCAGAACTGCTCAACTCACTACCCATCGTTTTCGTCCTCTATCCCGTCGGTACGCCTCTGCTCCGTCGCGCGTTCACCAGCAATCCTCACTTACGGCCCGTCCAGCGGCCGGTCTCACGCTGCTAGGCGCAGTCGTACTGCTCCCTCTGTTCTTTTCCCGACGACCTCCGAGATGGCCTTATGTTGCTTTCGGTGTGCTCTCGACGCTCGCGTTCCTCGCCGCAGCCGCGGCGTTTGCGATCACGATGTGGCTCTTCACTGTCGCCCGGGACCGATTCCGCACCGAAGGCTTTACGGCTGACTATGGGCCCTCGGTGAGTCCATACCTCCCTTCGTTTGGGGTCCCACCGCACCCTAACGTCGCCGCCATCTCGACTCCAGACATGGATGGCCCTTGCCGCCGCCGTACTTCTCCTGCTCGTCGCGCTGAACGCCGGGTGTGGAACTTGCTTGGGCGGCCGGTTTGGCCGGCAAGCGCGGCACCTAGCCTACACCTATTGAATAGACCGGTGGTGCGACGGCGACTGGATCGTCGGAAGGCGCGAAAGCCTAGCTTCTGACACGTGGATAACTTATTTTATCGATCTATGCCTCGAGCCTCGGGATGGATGCTTGATCAAAGGTTTACAGTGGTCTGTATGTAATGGTGTGGTTCCGTGCTGCTCACGTGCTATGCCTAGGTCAAGGTGCTGTGCTGTACTCTCTATGTATTCAACGCTTATCAAGGCCATGACTCAACAATCCGGGCGTGACGCAGTATCGTCTTCTGGATGCGCCCTCGCCGGTGGAACCCACTTGCACTCCGCGGTTGTAGCGAGACCAAATACGGAACAAGGGTATGTGGTCATCTCCGCGTATTGGTCAAGGATCCCGCAAACTTCGCGTGCGGTTCGATTGCGTTTCGGTGGTTGCTCGAACGCGTCTGCAATGACAAATGCCAAATGGACAACGGTGCAAACGCTCAGCTCGGGTATCTACCAAGTACCCGTGGCTGCCCGCATGCACTTCCGGAACCAACTTCTGCTACATCGATATGCGGGATTGTCGGATGCTTGTCGCCCAGGACGGACGGAGCATGAAATGCATGTCCGCCGCGCCTGCCATCGTTCCTGCGCTGAGCTGCTGTGGTAGTACGGAGAAGGTTCCGTGCGCGCCACCTCTAATCACAGTCGCTTGCTGTCGGTTGATCTTTTACATACGGATCAGAGACGGAGAGACACGCGTGTACGTGATGTACGGTATGTATTTGCACCGCAACGGTACTGTAATTCGAGATCTTGGTCACAGATGCGCGCCCTTCCTCGAGTCCGTGTGTGGTGCCGCTGAAGCGGGAACGATTGCATGTCGAAGTACTTGATCATCAGTCCAGTGAGCTCAAAACCATACTATGCGTTGCGTGGTCTTAGAGTCGTCGACCTGTTGGTGAGAGTTAACTTGCTCTGTTAGGTACCACGACCCCACGCCTTGTAATCAGCACGGGGGAAATCGAGGCGGACGAACCTCAAGTCGCAAGAGGTATGCGATAATCAGCTTTTGCATAAAACTTACTACTGCAGTGTGTATGATTTATACACAGTGCGCAAGGTAAATGATGGCTGACAGTTAGTTGAGGCGGACAGCCTCTCAATGTGCTGCAAAACACAGATCATCTTCAATGGACTTACTACGCTTGGAGAAGAAGAGTAGCTTGGGCTAAACACGCCAGTATGTATGTGTTTTACCAGATTGTATACATCCTCTGTATCGTTGTACAGTGTCCGGGCACGAGTACAGTGGACAATTCGCGTCAAGGTGGTCAACTACAGGACTTGCCTTATTGGTCGAACGGTGCTGCGCCAAGGTGTGCCAGCGCTTGCTACGACATCATCTTCGACTCCCGGCCTCACGCCGACGACCCTCCCCCGGACCACCGTTCCTTCCACTGGGTACCTTGCTGCAGTACCTAGTATCCCGATTTGCAAGGCGTATATCCTTGATTGCAAGCCTTTACTCTCGTGCCGCGCTCTGTAGGACACCATGCCGCCGAAGCAAAAGCAGCAGGCCTCCGGGTCGAAAGTGAAGGACGACAAGGTATGTCCAACTTCAGTGCATGAGCTATGGCAGCGCTGACAGAAGCTGGTGACGAGCTCTCTCTAGACCTTCGGCATGAAGAACGTCAGTGTCGCACCCGTCGTCTCCCCCCGTACATCTCCCTGATCAGCCCTACAGAAAAACCGCTCGGCCAAGGTGCAGAAAGAAGTTGCCACGATTCAAAAGCAGCAGGCTCTCGCGGGCAAGTCGCGTGCCGCGCTTGAGAAGGAGAAGGAGAAAGCCCTGCGCGAGAAGGCGAAGTTGGAGGAGGAGAAGCGGAAGAAGGAGGAGGCAGCGCTGTTGAAGCCGGTGCAGACGCAGAAGGTCCCATTCGGCGTCGACCCGAAGACCGTTCTGTGCGTGTTCTTCAAGGCGGGGAACTGCGAGAAGGGCAACAAGTGCAAGTTCAGTCATGATCTGAATGTCGGGCGGAAGGTGGAGAAGAAGAATCTGTATGAGGACAGTCGGGAGGACAAGTTGAAGGGTAAGTGTCCATCGTCTGCGCTTCATGTGACCTGCGGGGTTGATCGTTTCGGAAGACACGATGGAGAACTGGGACGAGGCGAAGCTACGGGACGTTGTCATGTCCAAGAGCGGGAACCCGCGGACTACCACGGATGTGAGTTACGTATGTATCCTGTCGCTCGCTCACGGGTGGTAACAAATCGTGCAGATTGTATGCAAATTCTTCATTCAAGCCATCGAGACGGAGAAGTAAGTACGCCCCTCGTGCTGGCCGTATCACCGTCTGACCTTTTCGTCGCAGGTACGGATGGTTCTGGGAATGTCCGAACGGCGAAAGCTGTCATTACCGACATGCTCTTCCGCCAGGATTTGTACTCAAATCGCAGAAGAAGGCCTTGGAGGACGCTGAGAAGGCAAACGCCATCAGTCTGGAGGAGTTCCTGGAAGTAGAGGTGAGACTGCCGTCACTGTCGCCCTCTCTTGGTGATCCTGACACGCACCTTGTAGCGCCACAAACTTGGTCCCAACCTCACACCCGTCACACCCGAGACATTCGCCAAATGGAAGCGGACACGCATGGACAAGAAGCTTGCGGAGGAGGACGCAATGAAGAAAGCGAAGGATGACAAGCACGCCGCAGGCAAGAACAGCGGTATGAGCGGCAGGGATCTGGTGCGTTCACGGTTTCGTTTCTTGGTTGGGTACTGTATCTGATGGTGACTGGTGTAGTTCACGTACAATCCAGAGTGGTTCGAGGATGACGACGAGCCCGAGGATGACGAATGGGACCTCGCGAAGTACAGGAAGGAGCAGGAAGACGCAGACCGATTGGCGGAAGAGGAACGCATACGCCAGCTACAGCTCGGCGACAGCGGGTACTCAGAAGTTCCCGCAGACGACGCGGACGGTGGCACCGCCTGAGATTGTCGGGTTGCTTCATACACAATCACCACCTCCTACTCCTGGCATGTATCACTATTCCCCATGTTCAATCAGCGATGTTACATATCTCTACAAATGCGTGACACAATCAGTCCTCCTCGTCGCTAGCATAGTCGCCGAGCCCCAGTCCCCCAGATAGTGGTGGCGCAGCGACCACCCTCGGCGGCGGAGCAGATCCAAGTCCGGTTTTCCGCCGAATCTCAGCAAAGTACTTGAGACCCTCCATGGCGTCGGCACTCAATATGCCCGTCTTCTGTTCGGGCTCTTGCTGGGGTGGCGGCGATGGTGAAACGTGAGATTCTTCGATCAATCGTGGCCGCTTTGCTCCCCGCTCCTCCTCCTCCGGCATCTCTTCCTCCGGCTCGAGCTCAACCCCTTCCTCCAGTGCGCGTATGGAGCGCACAGCATCCACAATGCGGGGGTCCATGCGTGCCTGGATAGCCTCTCGGCCCATATCCTCCAGACGCCGCTTCTCTGCTACTTTTGAGGTGGGATTAGGGTCCTCTGTCGCCCAGCGGACGTTCAGAATCTCGTCGTTGTCTAGGGACTGGCACGCCATCGCTTCCTTCGCGAACTGGGCGCTGAACTCGGATACGTAGGTGACGAAGGCGACGCTTCGGTACTGCAGGACGCGAACTGCAAGGGTGTCAGCGCACGTACGTTCGGTCAACGCACTCGAGCAAGTACGCACTCTTCTCGATCTCGCCCCACTCCTTGAAATGCCGCCGCACGACCTCTTCAGTCTCGGGGCCCGTGCCTGTCTCCTTAATCCGGCCGATGTAGAGCGTGCGGTTCTGCCGCTGGAAGGAACCCACACCACCCATGTCGTCTCGGTAGTCCGAGAACTTGTCTCGTGCGAAGCAATCCTTGGACGTGTCCGGGAGGGCAGTCGACGCGTCGGGGAGCATGTGGAGGTACTCGCACTCCCAGCCGTACGGGCAGCAGCCGCGTGCGAAGAAGAGACAGCAGTACTTCACCCCCGTGGTGTTTGCCCGGGTGAGGCCGGCGTCGCGCTTGATGTTGCAGCGTGTCTGAGACTTGGTTTTGCTGCATGAGGGACGGACGGTCAGTCTCGCATGTGGACACAGCACTCACGGGAGAACGCACTTGGAGTAGCTGTCCTCGCGGTCACCTCCCGCCCATTTGTTGTACCATATGTCTGGGGGAGATTGCGTTGGTGAACTTATGTGAAGATGTCGAGCAATGTGGATACGTACTGTACTCCTTTCCCGTCTGTGGTGCCTCCTTCTTCTCGACATCTCCCGGCTTCACCTGCTTGCGTGCAGGCTTCATCTTCTTGACCTTCTTCGGCGCCGTCACGACTTGAGTCTCGGCCTCCGTCGTACTCATGGTGGTTATGTCGCGGCTAACAGCAGTAAGTGGAGAGTAGATTGGCCTGGAGTGGTCTACAAGTACTTTCAACGACGAGGTGGTGGCACTACAAGTTGGTGTTGACGTTTGTTAGTTTCAGAGGGCGATGGCTTCACTTACGTAATCTAGACTCAACATCGCCACGTGGGAGTTCGTTGTGGTGACGCGCGCGCTTGGGCTTCCTGCAAGCCGCCATGATCCTTGTCTTCTCGCCGACCCTAGGCCGACCTCCTTAGTCACTGGCTCGGCGGTTGCGCAATTCGTATTGCAACACATACCGCTTGTGAGCTGTTACCACTCCCCAAACTATCGCATTGCTCCCGCTGGCGGCGGCACCCTGAACTCGGCAACATACTTGGAAGCAGAATCTAAAACGCGCCCGTAACTCCGGCGGCCTCAACAGGAGTGCCCCCGCTGGATCTCGTCGATGCATACAACCATCACCGGAGGTGAGGTCAGTCGTGAAGTTCCTCGGCTACTCATTTTGAAGACAGACCATCACCTGCACTGGTCTTAACCTCCGCTCGCTGCGGAGAGCATCGTTAGTCGTTAACCTTGGAGTCAACTTGGAGATCAGCGCAGTATCACAACATACAGCCATAGATCTTTGACACTGCACTGTGACAACATGCGCGGATGTCCATTGTTACCGTTATGGCAAACATGCCACGGCTTTTCAGACTCAGAGACTGGTACGCCAAATAAGTGCCCTTCCGCCGGTTACCCAAGATCTTTGATTCATCGCTCATGTTGCGTCGTTTCGCCGCATCGTGCGCGTCTGGACATTGATTTTGGTGTGCTGCGTTGCGCTTCCGAGGTTCCAGCTCCACGTGGATACCTATGGCAGTCATCGTGATGATTGGTGCGCTCGCTGTGTACACTCGGCATACCAGGGAGTCAGTGTGTATTGATCATAACGAGCAGCATCGTTCATACACCGGCCCTCGGAGATTTCGACGTTTAACGTGTATAGCGGTCTCAGGCTGGCCTCAGAGTCTCAGAGGGGTATATGTACAATCCAGCTCTATGGCTCCACGTGCACTGAGCGCCGTTCGCATGATCAAGATGCATTGCATCTCGACAACACACCAGAGTGTCCGCTAAATTGGTCTCACAGCGTGGGTTACAGAAACTCTCAGGACGGCAAACCACACGATGCTCGGCCGACGGGAAAGCTCAGCAGTCCGATTCCGCGACTCTCATAGGCGCCCGAAGTAGTTTCCGAAACTTCGAAGCTTAACCAAGCCTTGGGAATTTGCTGATTCATGGCAGAGAAGTTCTGTCAGACTAACGTCTGGCTCGGACGATGCGTTGAGTGCGCATCCGAGCTCACCCGATGTTGTTCACTGGTTAAGCAGTCGAGACATGTCCAAGCTGGTCCTCGTGTCGAAGGCCTGAAACGCATCATGACATCACCGCCCGAGATTTCGTCCCTTCAACACGGAGATCGCCAACGAGAGTTAGGGATCGCAAGGATCACTCCGAGAAAAAAGGAGTTCGTATTCGGAGAAAACAGGGTAAGCGTGGGTATGCGTGAGTGCGCGGGCGACCTCTGCTGACCTCTCGCACAATGCCAGGATACTAGGCTGGTCGCCGTGCCAATGCCGCAGACGAGAATACTCTTTTGCTCTGGTGCGCTTAGAACTCAGCCCGAAGGAGCTATTGTGCAACGGAATTTGTGTCCCGGACCGAATTATGGTGCGGACAGAGGTTCGCTTTGTCAAAGTAGGTCATGCTGAGTCGATTTCGAAGACCATCACGGAGTCAAAGCATCGCGATAACCAGTGAGTCGTGACACAAACACCGCCGCAGGGACGGGCGGATGTCTTGATCTTAGGCTTCAGCGGATTCGCCCATCAGTCCCCACGTGGCCCTCGAATCCGCCCCCCGCCGCGTTCCGGCGGCAGGAACACCGGAGAGAGAACGCTCACCATCCCGACGCTTGCCTAATGCGCCCCGCTAGCGCCCCTGCGCAGCTCCATCGTGTGCTCGGGGCGCGGCGTTCCTTACGTGCCTGCCCGATGACAATCATCAGATACGTATTCAGCCTACGTTCCAAAACGTGCGGAGTCAATTTGCAGAGCGTCTCGGTGCGTTGAGCGGCCCATCCGCTCGCGATCGGAGCTCGGCTGACGGTCACAATCGTGTTGCCGTGACCAAAGCGTTCACTCCCGACTGGTTTCTTTGCAAGGGTGCACGCGTCTCTCTCATCCGTGGTACGCCAGTGACTCTAGTCTGGATGTGGTGGCTATGAAACACACAGGCACCCATCCTAGACTATAAAAAGGTACGCGAACTCTCCTCCTGCCCTTCGTCCAACGAGAGCAACTCACCGCAGTATCTACTCGCTGCTCCATCCCTTGCTCATCGCATTAACCACTCTCGATGTCGCAGGCTATCGCAGATGCTTCTAGCGGAGGAGGCCCGCCGGGCTCAAAACGAGCTCCCCGTGGTGCCGCTTGTCTCAACTGTCGCCGGCGCAAGATGGTGTGTATTATACACAGGCCCTCCACGAGGGTCATTGCTGACGTCGTCGCAGAGATGCGATGGAGGTCGTCCTGTTTGCGGCCAGTGCATCCGCACTGGCAGGGAGGCCGACTGCGAGTATACCGACGGCCCCGGTCCCAGTCCCACCCAAGTGCTCGAGGAGCAAATCGCTCGTCTTGAGGGCCGCATCCGCGAGCTCGAGCACCCTGAACTTGTTGCGCCATCTGTGACGCTCAACCCCACTCATGGGCAAGGTCCCGTGCAGGGTCAACCCCGAGCGCGTATGTACTCCCTCGATCAGACAAAAGAACGCTCTTCTAACTCTGTTTTACGTTGAACAGTGTTGGCAGGTGCTCCCAACATACCCATGCTCGGCCGCATCGGCACCCCCGACCCATTGCCTTTGATGATACCCGGTGCCTTCGGCCAGCCAGGCGGGCCTACACCCGGTCTGTCTCAAGACCCTCTCGTGGAGCCGCCTGTCGATCTGGTTCGAACTCTGTGAGCATGCATCATCAGTCTGACTGACGCTTTTCATGCTCAACCATACTAGCGTCAACGCTTTACTGCCGCATGTCTCTTCTTTGGGGTTCTTCCTGCATGTGCCGCGCTTTATGCAGGTTATCCAGCTTCCAGCCGGTGATCCTCGGCGGGCCCAACTCTCACCCGCCCTCCTCAACGCCGTGTATCTATGGGGTGCTCACCTGTCTACCTCCCAGAACATTCGCGCGTATGAGGCGACGTTCTTGTCACGGGCAACAAGCGCCCTGACGTCTGCGCTGCGCGATTCCCACTACACCGTGTTGAATCTAATCCAGGCAGAACTCCTCGTGGCCAATTACTTCTTCACGATGTCTCGATTCCTCGAGGGGAGGTACCATTGCAGTGCCGCGGTCGCCTTGGTCCTGAGCTGCCGTCTTGGTAAAATCCGGAGTTCAGCGGATCAAGGACATGGCCACGGAATACAAGGGCGGGAAAATAATTTGCCGCCCCCACGCGACGCCATCGAGGAAGGCGAGCGAATTCGCGGGTTTTGGTATGTTTATGCGCTCGACAAGAGCTGGGCCGTTGCCCTGGGCTCGCCATCGCACTTCAACGGCGTGGCGCACACCGGTTCTCATGTCGACACGCCGTGGCCGCTGGAGATGGCGCAGTATGAGGCGGTATGTTCGCTGACTTTGTTTGATTGTGCCGCTGTTGCTTACTGCTCGCAAACACCGTGACGTACTCATGTATAGGGCGGAATGGCTCATGACTTCCGAAGCGCTCTCACGGTGTACAACTTCGTTTCCGGCGCTGTCTCCGTGCCCTACTCCGGTCGCGATTCCCAGCTTTCTCTTCGGGCGAAGGCTGCGACTCTGTTTGAGCGTGCCACCAACCTGGCGTCGCAATGGTCCGGTGAGTGTTCTCCAGCTACGATCCTTGTCATGGCTAACCCTCATCACTTCCCGCGCAACAGCGAATGTTGACCGCAACGAGTTCTATGGTAGATTTATGGCCCTGGATGGCCTGATTGACCGCTTCATCGCTTCTCTTCCTCCAATTGAGCGCAGTGGCAGTCCTGATGTCGCACTGACCTCCCTTGTTACCCACACACTCGCCCGGGCGGCGACAATCCAGCTCCGTAGCAACTTCAAGGACTACGACCGGATGAACGACCGGAAAGACTTCACCGCCGCGCAAGGTGCCGCCGCGCTACTCGACAACCTCAACCTACCTCCTGCAAACGTCGATCCGATCCTTGCAGTACGTCGCAACGCTCCCTTTGATCGTCGGCTGGAGCACAGTGCTGACTCTGGCGTGCTGCCTTCTTAGATCTTGTGGACGGCCATAAGTCGCGTACTCATTGGTGAGATCATCCGTTACAATGATGCCCAGGCGCAGTCCTCATCGCAACCCCTGTTGGACTCCGAACCATACGCTCATTCCTCGGCACTCTTGCAATCGGCGTCACAAATACAACCGCAACTGCAACCGCAAACATATCCGCCAACGTCTTACGCTGCCATGCTTACTGGCACGACTGTCGCAGCGTCTGCCGGCCCAAGCACGGCACGCACTTCCCAGCGCGACGCCATACGCGCGATGCTCGACAGGGTCCTCGGCGCGATGAACAGGTTCCGGGACGCGTCTCCGCTGATGGGTATGATCCACGATGGCTTCGTCTCTCTCCTGGCCACGATGAACTGACACTTGGGGATTGGTTTTGGGTGTGGTGACGGCAGCCGCGCAATTTGCTGAGGTGCGCAGAAGCCTCGAGTGAGCGAGGCCGAGTGCAAGAAGAGTGAAGGTGTGGAAGTTCCATATGCACGCTAGAACTAACATAGACCCGTTTCCTATAGAGTACACCCCCTTTCACCAGACTGCTCCTCGTCCGATAGACCGTCCGACCGACGACCGACTGCACTTCAAGCCTCAAGTATAGCCTCACCGTTCCTCAACGACGTCTGACCGGCACAGCGATTCCGACATCCACAACCAATCCCCGCACTTATACACGCAAACTTTCGTTCAACCGCTTCTGCTTCGCAAGATACCCACTGCTTCCGCCCTTAGATTATTTGCCAGACTGTATCGCCCAAGCTCTCTGCGCTTTCCGCTTTCCTGAGTCCGTCCCGGTTCCGTAACTCTATTGCTGTATCCACTAGCGAGCACCTCCAGGTCGCTCGGACCTCCGCACTGTTCCCCCTATCCCGCCTGCCTCTTGTCCCTCGTTTCAGCCTCGTCCTCCTTTTCTGCTAACATTGTATTTGTCGTCCGCTTTAGATGATGGACGCTCGCCGTGATATGTATTGCCCCTGCCCCGCCTGTATAGAACTCCCCACACAGACACTGCCCTGTATATGATGATGATACCCTCCTATGCGCGTATGCCTCAAGCTTCCCGAGAATTTGGTCCGACATATGAGACGAGGAGTGAGTACCAAAGCGTGCGCAACTTGTTTTTTTCCTTCACAGAGCCCGTAATTCCCATGGCGCCTGCACTGCATTGCAAGCTGGCGGTTGCCGCATCACACTTCTGCGAACCACGTCCCTCGAAAATCAGTGGATGGATGTCTATCACGGTGGGCGGCGAGGGCGCCCAGCTGGGTGTAGGTATGTCATATTGAATCGCACATCGAAACGTATAGTATGTAAGTATCTCCGACCCGGACGAAGCAACCAACGGGGCGGCCGGGCGGGTTCTCGCTATGTCGTTACAAACGGCGTTCTCAGGCCACTTGTTCGCCAAAGAAGCCACCGACGCATCTACGCGCTATGTCGTCACGCTCGCAATTGCAGAGATCGGTACCAAAGATGGATACTCAGTACTCAGGGTCTTCCGAGGTCGGAGGTTTGTTAGGGATGACATCACTAAGCAACACGGTCGCGTGAGGACGCTGAATATTGCATTTGAAAGTGCGAAGAGTGACCCACTTCACCTGCATAGCCGAGTAATACTGCGCAGAGTCGTGACCGGAAGCAAATCCGATTATGAATTCTCGGCCTCAACGCTGGGAAGCAGCCAACAAGTGCAGTGCGGTGGCCTGATCCTCGGCGTACCGGGCGTGAAGTAAGCATCGTGCACCTCGGATACTAGTTAGCCACAATGTTAACGTGCGGCCTCGCGCCGCCATGATGTCTGGACCAGTCCTGCCTCCGACTTTTGAACCAGAGTGAACGCGAACAGACGAGAGCGAACCGTGCCCGCCGTCACTGCGCACTGCGGAGCGGCTCGCCGGCGTTCTGATGGGCACCCGTGCCGTGCGCAGCGAGTACATGGCTGTATCTTGGGTTGACTCGGAAAGTGACAGTTGAGCTCGACGCGTGGACGGCGAGTCAGAGCGCGTGCAATGCAAATGGAAGTGAATTGAGAGCGAGCGGGTGGGAAGGCTGCTATGGAGAACAGGAATTTGTGAAGGGCTCAGAAAGTCGAGTCCGAGCATAAGCCGTGCGGGAGGTGGTCAGCGGACTTACGCAGGAAGTTGAAATGCGGATTGCGTGAGTGTATGTGAACATGCCAGCGCATAGGGAGGCGCAAGTTCCGTGTGCATGGCTGTCGGATACGAATAGTGGAGGTTACGAAGCGGTGTCCCTGGAGAAGCAGCGATATTTTCGCGAGCCACGAGGAGGGAGGGAAGTTTGTCGGTCTTCTTTGAAGCGCCGACAGCTGGAGACCACCGCCCCAGACAAGGGAGTCGTTCTGCAGAATCCACTGAGACTAGGTCAGCCAGAGCGAGGAATCGAGCGCGCCTTTGCTCCACAGTGATTCCAGCGGATGGTGCTTGCGCCTGCCATAGCCTGAACCACACGGTCCACATGGGATGGTCGATCACGCGTGGCAGTAGGCGTTCATACACATACACACGGAAGGCACTTTGGCATATGGGTCCTGTAGGACGTCAGAAGGCCGTCCTGCTGAGTGAAACGTACGCATGATGAAACGCGTTCCACAGCCTGCTATGAGAGCTAATTGTTCATCTCCGGTTGTAAGTAGTTCATGGCTTGCGTGTGAGCGAAGTAGTCGGTTGACTCGAAACACGCGCGTTTCGCAGGAAAGCACGAGCTCGAGAGCGAATGCATGATGTCAATCGAGATGCCAGCGAGCAGAGCCAAAGACGTTACACTGAGTCAAAGCATCGATGTAGCTGGTGCCTCCGGTTTGTGTTGGGTTTGTGCACCTATTGTCGTAGAGGGCGCATGTTCACTGGGTAAGGATACACGCGTTGTGAGCGCGATTTATCGATGAGACAATTGAAGATACCGTAAGTTGTGCCTTGGTTGGCTCGAAAAGGAGGGTCGAGATGTGGAGGCACCGGATCGCGCGGCGTCAGACGACTGATCCGGCACGCCAGCATGATGAACAGCGGCTCGGAAGCATGGCGGTGGTCCGTGCGCGCACGGACCACCGCGCAAGGAGACAATGCGCGCAGGATGCGGGCGGGGGGCGGCAGAAAGGCGGGAGCAGGCGTGATATTGCGGTGAAAGACGCGTCGGGGTCGACTGCAGCCACGCATGCGCGACAAATGGGCGTCTAGGAAAAAGCGCGGTCTATTATGTAAGCGCTCGGGGGACGCCGGCTACCCCTCGACGCGACGCGCTCTCGCCGCGGTGTGCCCATCCGCGTCTCTTCCTGTCACACGTCCCCGACGTCCCAAACACTGCCCGGCATCGCGTCCCTCGTCCTCCTCGTCCCTCTCGACGCCCGCCACCACGTCGGCGACAACGACAACCATCCTGGCGACGCGTCCTGCCGCCATGGCTACTCCCTCATCATCCGCGACAACCCCGTCCCCTAGGCCCCGGTATCTCCAGTCTTCTGCGAACGCGTCGTCCTCCACGATCGTGTCCAACGGCCTTCCGTCTACCGATAACGAGGAGAGGGAACGGCGTGCCCAGAAGATCACGGCTGGAGCCCACATTGGCGAGGTATGTTCGAACGCGTCTGCCCCTCGTTCCCGCACCGCTCTGCAATGTTCACATCGCCTCACCGTCCATGTCGCGTCTCCTACGGGGACGATGCTGCTGCACACATTTTGCACACATTCTGTGGACCGTAAAACGCGTGTAGCAGCGGCGATTGCTTGTTCTGACCGTCCGATGTCCCTCTTGCGAGGAGATTGCCGTGGGAAGCACGAAGACGCGGTTCATGTCTTCGGATCGTCTTCTAGCGTTCTGTAGTCCATGCACCATGTGTTGTAGCGGTAGAAACGCGGTTATTGGACGCGTGGATGCCTCTTCATAGTCTGAACCTAACTGCGGTTATCATGGCTAACTCACCCCTGTTCTCCTCTGCAGCTTGCTCTCAGTCTGCGCGCTCGGCTATTGTATGCCAATTTCAAGGTCCGAAGTAACACGGCCAACCACACGCTCAACGAGCTTGATTCCCAGCTGCATTCAGCTGGCAAGCACACACCGAATGCCAAGCGGTCCGCCAACTTCTTCAACGACCCGGGGAGTCCCACGGGTAATGCCATGTCAGGCGGTCAGTCGAGGTCGGGCGCACGGAAAGGATCCATGGCCCCGCCACCTGCGGTGACGGCCTCCGCTGCGCAGAGCTTGTTTTCATCGTTATTGGCGCCGCCCGCTGCGAAACGCGCCCGAACCATTCACAATCCCAACGATCCACCTGTCCCCGCACCGGAGAAAGTCGTCGAGACGAACCGCTCTCATCGTTCGACGAAGGCCACACGTACCCCGGATTCTCGCACGAAGTCCAAGGCACATAAACCCTCCAGAGACAAGGCAGGCGCTCCGGCATCGGGCAGAGGCAAGGGCAAGGGCAAGCAACGCATTACTGCCGAAGGCAGCTTCAGCCAGCCGGCCGTAGAGGACAGGGAGATCGACATGGAAGCCGCCGCTACGCTGACGACCCTCTTGTTGAACCAGTCCAGACCCTCAGTATCGGCTAGTTCTCCCCGCTCGAGTATATCCGCAGGATCCGACTCGGGATCGACACACTCTTTTGCGCATTATGCGCAGAGTGCTACCAGGACGGCTTCAGGTGGTACACCTGGACCGACCTCTCAACAGCTGTTTACACGCTCTACAGCGACACCCCCCCATTCGCCAGCTATGTCTCAGGCTTCTCCCGCTCTCTCGCAAGCTACAGCGCGTCGGTCGAGCGTACCGCAAGGAAGCAGCTTACGCCAAGAAGGCGCTGGAACGCCCAAGATGACGCCCCGTGACCGCGTCGACGACTCTGATGCAGCGGACATGCTACTGCTCATGGCCACATCCCCTTCTCCGGCCCGACCTTCCACAACACGAGACAGAGACGCGAGAGATGCTGCTGCTTTCCGTGCATTGCGCGGCGGTGGCTCGGGGCTCAAAGGCCGCGTCCTCTTTCCTACTTTCGGTGGGGAAGACGGCGGAGGTGGCGGTACACCTCGCATGCTTTCTCGAGAAATGAGCGGCAGCTTCGCGTCGATGTCGAGCACGATGACGGAGCCTGTTTCGCCTCGAACGACCTCCGTCAGCGCCTCAGCTTCACGAGAACATATATTCTCGCAAGCTCCTCGACTGTCCACAGTCCAAGGCGTCGCCCATCTCGGCGATCACGGATACCTAGACGTGCCCATGCTGCCCACGGTTACGCCACCAACACCGACGGACCAGGCACCGCCGCAACTACTACCGCCCGCCCTCCCCTCGTCCCAGCACCACTCGGGCCGGTCACCAGCACAGTCTCTGGAAGCGCATGCTTCCTCATCTACGGTAGGCTAGTCGAATTCGCTCGCGGCGTTCCACATAGCTCAGATTTCACTGCAGCAATGATATCAACACGTCTGCCATCCTCCTACCTTCTAGACCCGGCCTTCGAAGCGCACCCCGACAATTGACGGTCATCACAGCGCCTGTTTCTCACTCTACGCTCGCAGAAAGCGAACTGAGCATGAGGCGTAATTCGCGCCTGATGCTCGGCTCGCGGTACATATTCATCCTGCTTCCCATGGCACAATGGTTTCGGTCTGCTCAATCCTATGGGGCCATCGCAATGAACCGGATGGACTCCTCGTGTATTCAAGCCCGCTTACATTCTGTAGCCTCCTCAGTTGACGTATGTCCCGATGCGTGCACTCATGACGGGCGTGTCTACGACCGTATTACCGCGGTCGAGTATTTATCGGAGATGCTCATTTCATGCCCCCACACACGCCGTGTCATGACTGCTCTTCCTGGCCCCGACTGTATCCGCGATCCTCCTTCCTCCTCTCTATTCCGACCTTCTTCAGCTATTTATTCGGAGGCTGCTTCGGGGCCGTAGCCAACGGACTCAAGCACCTAATCCTACTCTCCCACTCCCTTCACGACGAGCATGACTCAAGGCTGGAATCTATCTTTCGCATGGTTATGTCGCTGTGATGGTGGTCTGGCTATCTTCGTTGTGTTCGCGTTACCATCTTTCTCACATGTCCTTCATCTTCAATTTTATCTAGCTGGCTCGCGTATCTTGCTTTGCTGTCTAGTTGTCCGTCCGTTCCATGTGTATACATAAACGTACCCCGCGTTTCGTTCGTTCCTCCGTCAGCGATGTTATGGTACATCTCACCCATTCCACTCCCCTCCTTCTCGTTCCATGTCACCGCACATCTGGCCCTTGCGATTCAGTCTCTCTCTCTCCCTCTTTCCTCAGTCTCGTTTGATGTTCATGTTCTCCAGAGTACACGTCGAGCTCCGTCGCTACCAGTGTCGCTGTCCGTTCCTGCCATTCTCGCACGCATTCCTACTCTCAGTCTGTGTACCGAGTCGTTCATGTACTATACATCTCATCCAATCTCATCTGAAATCGAAGCATACGATGTCCCTACTAGGTTTGAGGTTCACTTGTTCTTGCCACTTGTAAGTTCGGCCGAGGGCGCCACATACCGATCAGGAAAGCCGCTCAAAGTACACACTTACGTCGTAGGCGCTTCGGTTGATCGTGCTCTTCTCCTCTTACCCCTGCTCTCCCCGGTCCTGACGCCACGCTCATCAACGCTTCGACGACTCTGGACTCGCGGGCAAGTTGGTACCTCCTCCCGAGGTCATCTGCGACACGAAGATTGCCCAGCTACCTGTGAGCGGAGACGTTGTGTTCACCAGTGGGAACGTCCTGGACAACTGCAGAAGGTCTCACGGGTGAGTGGTGTTGTACGCGCGTAAAGATGGCTCTTCAACTAGACCTGACGGCAGAATTGCCGTCTTGCTATAGTGTGGCCGCGCGTAGAAGCAGCGGGAACTGAGCGCAAGGTAAGTAATGCCTCTGCGCGCGTATGCACCAGCTTGAATATGTGGGGATCTAGGGAACAAGATCTCCATGGCAAGCTACACGAGTCCGCAACAGTACGACATGAGTGCGTACTTGCGGCAGCCCTCCTCATCTCCTATCATGCAGCGCGCGAACATACCCTCGAGCGCACATAATCCGACCCCCTTCAGGGCTCCCGCTCACAAGCATGCCCATCATCTACACTCGATTCCCCCGCGGGAGAAGTCTACGCGGACGCTCATCATCGACCATCTCCTCTGGGTCCATGGTCGGACGCGCTTCGCGCAGGCAAGGGCGGAGCTTGGCATGACAGACCGCACTGGTGGCTCCTCATCCAGCAACTACCAGCATCGGGAACGCCCGGAGAACTACGAAGAGGAGGAGGAGGTCTACAGCGACGGGGAGGACTATCGCGTTCTGAGCGCGCGCGAAGGCGGGCCTGATCACACCCACGGCGAGGACGAGGAGGACAGACTGGATAGGCAGGACCTCGCCCTGGCGCGTAACTTGCGTCTGCGTGCGGAGAGCGTCGAGAAGGTCGCGACGGCCATGCTAGACCAACCTCCGTTGGAAAAGCCGATGCATCCAGATGATCTCTTGGACCCACCCACGTCCCCGTCTCTACATCCGCAGAACACGCGGCAGCAGCACGAGCACACGCTTCCCAACGGAGTTCGCCTTCGTCTAGCCCTCGCCACGGTCATCAATGACTTCTTCTCTCGTCGCGCTCCAGACCCGCCCAACAAAGCTTCTGTTGTGCACAACGACCCCGCCGTACCGACTTCCTCTTTCTTGCCTTCCTCCCTGGTTCCGCTCGCCGGCATTTCCAACGCGTCCTTCATTCCCGGAATGGCACGGTCACAACACAGGCCCATCCCCAGCGAGTATATTCGGTCGCTGTATGCGATCGGCTCGGACCCTGACGCGTCTAACGCGCCCCCTTCGTTGCGTTGTCCCCGTCATCTGCATATGAGCTGCGAGATCTGCGTGGAGGCTAAGACGCAGTTCAATGTCCGCCCTGGTCAATCGCGTGGTCGGTCGACTACTGGACGAGCTGGATCCACCACCGGCAACAGCCCCGGCGACGGCTCCTCTATGAGCAATGGTGCGGTCATCGCGACTGCAGTTTCTGGCTGGCAGGATGGGAGTGGTATCGGTTCTGGCTTGGCACGTCCAGGGCCGCACGGGACGGTGCTCCGACGGCCTTCTATGCCGAATGGTATCCCTGGACACGGCGCCGTTCCGACTATGCACAACACCAAGCTCGCGGATTTGATTCCGCGATTCTTGCGCCTCAGCGCGCTTGTCGCGATGGAACTCGGCCGGGAAGCGACGGAGGACCGCGCATCTGTCGATGGAGGAGACAGAAGGGACGAGGATGGCCACTCTGGGGCTCCGCCTACACCGCGTCCGATGCCGATGTCCCCGCAGACATCGCCCAGGGTTTCTGCGCAGAGGCATCCGTCGGATTCCAGCTTCCACTTCAATGCCTTCCGGCCGTCTCGGGAGTGGTATTACCTGTTCGCAGGTCTTCTCACGAGGGCGGTCCTGGAAGGATATCTCACTGCCAACTGGCGAGGCATCGAGCCTCTCGAGGTGTTGCTTGGTCTTGGTCTCGCGATGTCACCGCAGATGGTGCGGGCGAATGGGTCGATGAGGCCGCCCGAGAGCGCGACACCGAGCTCCTCGGCGACAGCTGGACGTGCGAGTGGCAGCGGCGATCCCGGGTTTACGGAGTTCGACCCTGATGACCTGCCTGAGCTCGACGAGGCGGCGAAGGTTTTGTTTCCTTCCCTGCGGGACCCGATGGGTGGCGGGAACTCCCCAGTCTACTACCAACGCGAAGGTGCCGAGCTAGAATACGAGATCGAGATGACGGAGAGGCTGGCAAGGGTGAGTATATATATGCGGTGCGCAATCGACAATGACACGCTGACATTCGTCGCAGTTCTACGCAGTACCACAGTCGACTCCGGACGTGGCGACGCACATGGAGGACCTCGCATGGCAGTTCCCCGCGGAAGGTGTCGAACGCGCTGCCGTGCGGTTCTGTGAGGCCATCGCACGCTGGCGCGGCAAGCCCGAGCTCGAGACCTACAAAAAGGCGTCCTGGATCGTCGGCTCGAAGGACCAGCAGGCTTCTGGTGCAGCCAATGGTGCGGGATCGAGCGGTGCCCCCGCTGCGATGTCAATCGAGTCTCTCGTCCACTCCAACCCAACGAGCCCCAGCACGTCGAATACGATCCCGACGCCTGTATCGGCCCGACCGCGTGAGCACCAGCGGCCGAGGAGGCCGCCAATTGAGCAATACTTCACGCCGCCCCCGAGCTTTGCACTGTCGGGGAGGAAGAGGCGCAGAGATGACGCGGATAGAGGCGAGGGGAGGTCGGCACCGATGCCTCCTACCTACGGATGAGGGCGGACTAATAAAGGGACTGTCGGTTTACTAATATGCATGGATATGATCTACTACCGTGTTATTGGATGGTATGTGCTCGCAATGCATCTCGGGGCGACTCTGGCTGATCATACTGCTTTGTTCGTAGTTGTATCATATATGTACTTGCTCTGCATTGCTTTCCAAGTTACAGTAACACTCATCACCGTCGGACACCGCGATGCATGCTCAACCGTTGCGTTCGATAGCGACACCGGAGCATCTCAAGCACTGCCTGAGCTACATTCGGTAGGGCATCCTGTGTTCTCCTGACCTCACACTAGAGCGCGGGAACTTCGAGGAGATATTTCGAGGTCGAGCGGGGCGGGAGGCGTGCGTACGTGCTGGGATGCAGTCTATCGAATCATGGACGAGAGCCTCCATGCAGGAGCGGCGACTGGGAGCACATCGGGTGGTCGACGCCGAACGGAAGTTGAACGTTTTGTACGATCTTCATGGCTGTCTAGCCGCTTGTAACATCAAGGCAGAAATGCACAAGCAATAGCGCGAAACCTGCGCGGTGCGATGCAGGAGGAGATGAATCGCGATCATGTAATGAGCTGTACAGGTCGGCGTTCCCCGAAATCTGAAGATTCGAATTTGCGTGCGTCTGCGGGTCCGTACTACATCATCTTGCGCTCGAATTCCTGCAGCTTCCTCAGCCCTGTTATTTGTCCACTTGGAACTATGATGGGTGCGAACTACCGCACGTAGGCGAGGCTCAGCCGTCAGCCGTCTAGATGCCCATCTGCTCGGCGTTCATTCGTCTCATCGGTACGTACATCCTAGCCTTCGTATTCATGACACGTCCACTGCTCCGATCCCCAGACAAGGTACCGTGGACGCATGACACACTGAACAGACGCGAGCAGAGGTTCTCCCAGGAGGCCCGGCGCGTACGTTCGGTGTCTAGACTGAATCAGACGTCCTCCTTCAGCTTGATTCTAGTAAGTTGAAGGGGGTCGCATATACTTCGTAACGCACATGGCTCAATCCCGAAGCTTCGTGCGACTGAACCCCATCCGGAGACACCAGAACACAGCAAGACACTTGTTGTTGCACCTTTGGGCATAATGATATACAAGAGCTATGTGTACTCGTACGTCGGGTGGCTCGGTTCAAGCGGGCTGCGTGTGCGCAACGGCATTGAGCCACGCGCTTCAACCATCTCGCATGGCGAGGACTCGTACCATGATTGACCATAGGAAGCAAGGTGCCAATTCACAAGCATTCACAAGGCGGAGGGCGCTGCGGCGGGGGGCACTGGTCCTTGGTCGTAGCCGAAAGAGAGGTAGCTATATGAACCGCGGTCAGTCGGAAGGACCATTTACGTCCTTTCAAAACCATATGCTTACGCAGCTCCCCCACGTGCAAGGCGCGGACAACGACGAACAGGGAGAGAACGGCGAGGAGCTTGGCGGAGATCTGCATGGTGGGCGTTGCGCAGGAGCGATTGTCAATGTCAGGTCGGCTGAACCTGGTGAGTTCAAGGACTCCGTTGTTCGCCTTTATACTCAATGCCTTGTCGTAGTGACCTCGGTGTGCGGAGTTTGAGGCCAATGAAATGCATACTCATTACTATACCTGGACGCATGCCGCGTGCCCGACGATCATGAACGCGCCAGCGTCGAGAGGGAAGACCAAGGGGATTCAAACAAGGAATCTTCACATTGGCTGTTTGACAACGCTAGACAGCGGATCGCAAGATCGTTAGACCAATGTCGAAGAAAGGGTGCTATCCCAAGCCGCCTCGATTCACTATCGATTGCATACACCAACCAAGACGTTCTTCTGGCTGCAACCTGATCCAGAATGCCTTGTCTGGACGAGCGTCTCGCCCAACAGTGACGGAGCACCACCGCAGGTGCCAGGGTCCCGACCCAGTCAGCGGCTTTGATCAAGAAGGGCGATGCTTATGCCCATTGAGAAGTGTGGGCTTACCTGGTCGTGCGCGAGCAACGGGAGTACAGCGGACGTACCCCCCAGACGTACTGCTTTCGACTCTCGAGGACCCCGTTTGCTCCGTCACCGATATCCCGACGGTGAGTACAACCCCTGTGCGCTAGCAACAGATTCAGGCGAATCTCCCGACATCTTACACATTATCTATCAGCTAGCAAGGCTGGCCTTGATACTATCCGAGTGTTCTTGCCGAGCCGTCTCGACGACAACTCTCTCTAAGCATGCACACAGGCCCGCATGGATGCGCCCCGTCTGGTTGGCTAGCCGCTAGACTTCTTCTGTTCGCGCCGGCATCATTTGAACCCATCCCGGACTTCGTGAGCGCGCCGCTCGCAAGCTGCTTCTAGCGACCCTCATGTCAATACGAAGGATGCCCTGAGCGAGCGGCCTCCCATCCCTCACCTGCATGTTGCTCAACCCTGCGTACCTCACAGCTGCCTGTGAGTCGGTTCTGCTAATTAGTTGCCGACTAAGTATTGTCATTTGATAACTTTTTCAGACATCGTTCAGAGCCATAGACGGCCCATAATATCACCGTGAGGGATGCGCGCGCGCCGAGGCCATATCGAACACCTACAAGCATCCTCCTTCGCAAGGCGGCTCAGGTGCTTCCATCTCTGACATAACTTCTAGAGTCGTTGGCCCTGCCGACGGCTCGCTGAATTTCACCGCCCATGTATAAGAGCGACCAAGTGTCAGTGCTCTGGTGTTGCTCCGCACCGTTCCGAAAGCTCACATTTGTTCACACCGCATGGAAGGAGAAGTCCAGCTCCCCGTCGACGGCGTCGACAAGCCATGCACGACCTGGTACAAGGTCTTCGGCGACTTGAAGACCGCGCAGCGCCGGCCCCTCGTCGTCCTGCACGGCGGCCCCGGGGTCGTGCACAACTACCTCCTCTCCCTCGCCGACCTCGTCGGTACACACTCCATCCCCGTCGTGCTGTACGACCAGCTCGGCAACGGCAAGTCGACGCATCTTCCCGAGAAGAACGGCGACACCTCGTTCTGGACGGACGACCTGTTCATCAAGCAGCTCGAACATCTCGTGCTGCATCTCGGCATCCAGGACAGCTTCGACCTCCTGGGACACTCGTGGGGCGGGATGCTCGGCGCGCGTTTCGCGACGAGGCGTCCTCACGGGCTGAAGCGCCTCGTGCTCACGAACTCGCCCGCGAGCATGCATCTCTGGGTCGAGGCTGCGAACCGGCTGCGCTCCCAGCTGCCGAAGGATGTGCAGGTGCGTTTCGTCTTCGGCTCGCGCATGTCGAGGGTGAACCGTTGACGTGGGACCGGTCTGTGCAGGAGACGCTGGACAAGCATGAGGCTGACGGGACGACGGACTCGAAAGAGTACCACGACGCCGTTGGGGTGTTCTACGCACGTCACCTCTGTCGTCTTGATCCGATGCCTGAGGAGGTCACGAGTGCGTTGGGGGCTATCGAGGCGGACCCGACCGTCTACTTGACGATGTGGGTGTTTATATGGCAGGCAGATCGTGGTAGCTCACCAGGACCTTTGCAGGAACGGTCCCTCAGAGTTCTTCATCACTGGTTCTCTCAAGGACTGGTCGATCGTCGACGATATCCAAAAGATCAGTGTCCCGACGCTGTTGCTGAACGGCCGCTACGATGAGGCACAGGACAGCGTCGTCGTCCCGTTCTTCCGCGCCCTGTCGAAAGTGAAGTGGTACACCTTCTCGGAGTCGAGCCACATGCCGCAGTATGAGGAACGGGAGAGATTTATGCAGGTCGTCGGCGACTTCCTGACGGCAGATCTGTAGGTGAACGGAGGCTGAAGGTTTTCATGGTACAAGTAGGGTATTGCACGAGAGAGCAAATCTCTAGTCTCCTTGGACGTCGGGTCCACTCTCCGTGTGCTTGATGAAGGCCGACATGTCGAATGTGCTGTCTTCTAATAGCAAGTGAATAGGGCCGGAGCCTGCGACCGTATACCCGAGTCCTCCGTACAGCTGCATGCATGCCTGTATCAGAACAGTAAGGGAGGACGTAATACGTGATACTTGCCTCACTGGCAGACGCTCCAGACTCGAGGACAGTAGGTACCCCCACAGCGGGAGCCTGCCCATGTTCATCCAGTAATCAACAACGACGTAGAGACGAGCGGCCAGCAGCTGACCTTGTGCTCTGCAAACTGCATGAGCGCACGTCCTATCCCCCTACGGTGCCGCTCAGGTAGAACTCCTATGAGTTGAAGATGGTATGCCCCGAGTTTCACGCCGGAGAGCACGCTCGACCATGTCGTCGTATTCAACGAGGAACTGCCAGTGAGACAATACGGAGGTACGTCAGCATGTCGTTGGTGATAAGTCGAGCTGAATACAAACCTGAGTCCACCAGTCGCGCAGCCTGGGCTCCAGTTTGTCCATCAGCTGGTTCCAGCCGGCGTTGCGCTGAGCATCGCTACGCCGCGTGTCGGACTACTCACGTCGAGAGGAACTTGGAGCCGGGTGGAAACCTGCAAGGGGAAGGATATGAGTATCCAGACAAGGAGCATTCTTACGATGTACGAGTACCACACAGCGACGCCAACGACGCCATCTCCGGGTACCTCCGCGATATGGACCTCCCCTTCGTTGTTCGCGAGAGCAGCAGTGATATGCGCTCTGTGCATGGGTTCCTGGAGATCTCTTTCTCCTAGTGCGAACGCGAAGAACTCTGCATGGTCAAGTTGTCAGGCGCAGCGAATTGATGATCAATGCTGGCTCGACGCACCATAGTTGAAAGCCTGTGCGAGCACTTTGGTGTACTGGTCTATCTCAGCTTCTGCATTCGGTCTTTAGTCTACGAGTCGTCTAGAGACGCAAGAAGCTGACAACAGCACTCACCGCATAGATTCGTGGCATGCCGAACGACGATTGACATGGCCGAATATGCCGAGGAGAATGGGAATCGAGGGCGGCGCACAGGTGTATGTAGATATACTTAGACGCAAAATGGGTGAAGCGCCAACCTCCGGTGAAGAGGTGAGGGTGCCTTGAGAAAAGTGTAGATTGTTCTGGACCACCGAGCAGTCTTCAGGGTAGACACGTTCCCTGGACGATGACCGGAGGCTGGGCGGGACGCTCTGACTCATAGTCTGAGCCCTGAGCCCTGAGGCCTTGCGGCCTGACGCGAGGTCTGATATGTGGCATTCGTGACATACGAACGAATCAGCGCTGTTTGCTACTTATACGAAGGCCGCGCGTGCAGCGCTTGGAGTACGTACAGGCTGGAAAATCTCGCGCTGGATCAGGAACGCGACAAGACTTGCCCTCCTCGTGGGACGTTGCCAAACGGGTCCTAAAGCATGAGGCCGGGTCAATCGCTGCAGCTGTCCCGCGCATAAAGACTCTCGTGTACAGCTCGTCGGCACAACTGGGCGAGGATGATTAGCTGCATATTTGCAGACTGATATAACTGTAAGCAGCACGAGATGAGTGCGTTAGATGAGTGGGTTCATGCGGCGCAGACGAGACTAACATTCCTTACCCGCGATATCTCCTGCATCTTCCACACACCCTATAACCCAACGAGAGATCATCGATTCATCATCTGCGGACGAGCCGCTGTCCTGAAAGCTTCAAGCTTGAAGACGAGCATCATCGAGCATCATGATCGGTGACGCTGGGTATCGCTCTACAGCCCCGCTATGTGCGCGTTCCAATTCGCTGCCTATCCTCGCGGTTCTTGATAGCTCCACGTCGCGCCGAGAGCAGATTCGTTGGTATGCAGATGAGCGGAGGGAGCGACGAGCATTGGCACCGGTCACGACCATGTTTGGTTATCGAGACGCTCGAAACGCGTGACGTCACCGGGACTTTCTCGTTAAGTAACTTGAAGCTGAAGGGCTCGCTCTCATCCTAGAGTAGGTGAGGCATAAGGCACGTTCGTTCGAGAATCCAGACAGCATCTATCCTCTTACTCTGACCATCGCGCAATCTGGATCTAGGGAACTCCCGAGACTGGAGGAACGAAACAGGTACAGCTGCTAGTGATATTTTGGATTCCCCGGCTGAACACCGTTACTATGTCAACACAGTAAGTACTTACCCAACTCGAACACCTCTTGCAACATCTCGGCATCCAGGGCGACTTCAACCTCCTGGGACACTCCTGAGGTGGTATGCTCGCCGCGCGGCTCGCGACGAGACATTCCCTGGGCTCAAGCGTCTCGTCCTGATGAACTCGCTTGCGAGCATGCATCTCTGGGTCGAGGCTACGAGACGCCTGCGCTCCCAGCTGCCCGATGATGTGCAGGTACGTTGCAGACCGCGCGCGTTAGCTTGCTGTTGACACTGAGCCTTCGTTCAGGCGACGCTGGACAAGCATGAGACTGACGGGACTACCGACTCGAAGGAGTACCAGGATGCTACCGGCGTGTTTCATGCCCGACACCTCTGCCGCCTCGATCCGTGCCCGGAAGAAATTGCGAGTGCGCTGGGGCAGATGCAGCAGGACCCGGCGACCGTTCACATGACATTGTGAGTGACTGACCTATATATTGAAGTCATGACTGCTCACTCACACGGCCTCTGAAGGATCGGTCCCTCAGAGTTCTTCATCACCGGTTCGCTGAAGGATTGGTCGATTGTGGACGACATCCACAAGATCAACGTCCCGACGCTCCTACTCAACGGCCGCTACGACGACGCGCAGGACAGCTTCATGGTCCCGTTCTTCCGCGCCCTGTCAAAGGTGAAGTGGGTCACCTTCGAGGACTCGAGCCATATGCCGCAGTACGAGGAACGGAAGAAGTTCATGGAAGTCGTCGGCGACTTCCTGACCAGAGATGGCTAGGCGAATGAACATGTACTGTGATACGCCTTTGAAACGACTCGACGTCAACACGGCTCCGGTGCATGCATGTGTTCAATATGCACAGTCTGTTCGTGAACGCGTGAACTCTCGCTGGTCTCACTGCGAATTCTAGGTGCAGACACCACGCATCAATTATACAAGCGGCGCAATCTCACAATACATATGATACATACAGGACCTAGCTTACGATTTCTTCGGTATCCGATTCCTAGTACTGCGGCGAGGCGGTTGGCTAGGTCCCACTTCGGGGTCCTCTGCTTCACGTTGCGCCTCCTGCATCGGTGCCGCTCGCCCCTTCCCCTTGGACGTCCTTCCTGAAGGTCTCGCCTCACCTTCCTCCTGCCCGCGTCGTCCCGTCTGTCCCGTCTGTCCCTTGCGTCCCTGTCCCTTCTTCTTCGCTGGCCCTTGTGACGCCCCCGTCTCTGATTCTCCTACTTGCCCTCCTTTCCGTCCCTTCTTACCTCCCGCAGTCGCCTTTGCTTCGCCGCTCTCGGCTTGGGAAGGAGCGGGGCTGGGTGGCTTGGGTGGCGGAGGATACTTGGTCGAGTGGACATCGAGGATTGGGAGCAGCGCTTTTCGGACGTTCATCCACTCCTTGTCGGATGACTCCTTTCCGAGGTAGAAGATTCTCCGCTTTCCGAACTTCTGCGCAAATCGATCCGACAGGTCATCTAGCATTGCGATGTCGGCGAAGTCAAGCTCAGCATCATCGTCAAGCCAAGAGTAGGAAGGAGCGACTTCATCCCGCTTGAACTGCGCCCATCTCCACCAGGGCCCAGCACCGGACACAGCGATGACGGAGGGTGCATGCGTGTTGATAGTGAAGAACATGCTGCAGTACTCCCAGAGGTCCCGCTCTGCCTCAGTGAGCAGCAAATTGAGCGCAAACGCGTGGGCTTCGCCACGGAGCCTCCGCTTAGGAGGCTTCTTGAACTCGCCAACTAGTAGGAAGCATTCGTGGAAGACATGCACACCCAGCCTGCGATCGATGGGCGCGGACTCGCTCGAATCGTTGTCCTGGGGCTCGCCTTGCTCTACCGAATCGATATGCGACAGCATCATATCAGGGAACTTGTCCTTGCTCTTGGCATCAGGAACGGTGATGTCTGTCCGCGAGGACATGTCAGCCGGAGCAAGCCGATTGAGGTCAGTGTCGCCTGTCAGTGTGCCCAGTAGTTAGTGACCATTCGGAAGTTCAAGGCGTGTAATTACTACTTGCCTTCTTTTTGCTTGCTGCTGCTAGCTTCGGGCTGCTGGGGCTTACTGCTCCCCTGTTGCTGGTCACTGCTCCCCTGTTGCTGGTCACTGCTCCCCTGTTGCTGGTCACTGCTCCCCTGTTGCTGGTCACTGCTCCCCTGTACCTGCTGGTGCTGCGATGGAGGAGCCCCGACGGCTGCCAGAACTCCGTCCCGGTCCTGCAAGCGGGTGGATCCCTGAGGTGGTGCTACAACGTGCGTGAGATCGTCATTGTGGCTCGTGAAGGCAATGCGACAAACACAACTGCTTACCATCCGCTTCTAGATCACTGTAGGCGTCGTCCTCTTCGAGCTCGGCGGTTCCGATATTGACCCCGAGAGCCTTCATCGCGTCGCTCGAGAGTGACATATTGTATTGTTGCACGACACATAGAGTGCCGTCCTGTATGTCGAAGTCGACAAGCTTGGTAAGCGTCTGGATATAGGGAGTGTACCAGAAGACTTCGAGGTTGCGGGGATTGCGTTTGGTAGAGTAGGCGCGCGAGATGGCATTCCTGATTCGCCTCGAAGTGACGAATCGCGGGAGATGCGAGACTTTCGGGCGAGGGGGCATGTTGAAGTCGATGAGATACTTGACAGTGATGTCCCGGGTTCATATAAGTACAAGAACGAACAATTGGTTCGAAGCGGCGGACGCATTCCAGGTAACAATGGTTGTTAATGCAAGCTCACAGAAGGGAACAATGAGATAGCACGCAACGCGCCCGAGAAAGAAGCACGTCAAGCCCCAGCGGGGGGAGGCTTTTGTTGTTGCGCCTTGGACAATGGCATCAATTGGGACCTGGGGCTCAGGCAGTCAGACAATGGTGGCCGTTTCAAGCCAGGAAGTTTCGCCGTGGGCGCCTATCAGCATGACGTAACCATGTTGAAGTATATAGAGTCTGACTCTCAGTCAGACCACTCACTTCATCGACTACTTCTCGCTGATACAGCGCGACCCATCCGAATTTCCACACCCCTCCCACCGGTGCTTGCTCCTCGCAATGTCTGCCGCGGCCACCCCATTGCCCAACACGGGATCTTCAGACCCCTCGAAACGCGTCTTCCGAAAGGCGAACAAGGTGGTTCCTCAAGGACCCGTCGCAACTCTCGCGTACGGACTGAAGCTCGATGCCGATTGCCTCCATCGTCTTGGGACCAAGTTCCACAGACAGATATATGGCGACGAGAAGCTTGCGGGGCTGTCGCCGGAGGAAGCCCGTAAGCTGATCGTCTTAAGACGTCCCGCAACGCTTCTCAGGATCCCGCGCGAGGTGTACACCACTTTCCCCCACCTCCCCCGTATGCGACGGAACATCATTTTGATGGATTCGGTGGCTGCAGTCTGGTTGTTCGTCTTGAAGGACAACAGCTCGCAGGCCGCTATCAATGCACATTTCGATCCGGAGGATGTGTGCAAGGTGCGGGAGGTGTTGGGTCTCGAGCATGAACCGGCGAGGTGGTACAAAGTTTCTGTGGATGAGTGGTACGTTTTATGGATCCTTGTTATGCTTCTTACTCACTTGTGCTTGCTCTGTAGATCCTCGTGAGCGTCTTTCTAGCGCGCACACAGTCTGCCATCGGGATATGTGAGTCTCTTGACCAAATGTACTGCTGACTGGTACTCATGCTTTCTTAGGTTGATGGCCGACGACCTCTCCATTCGATATCGCAGTTCTCTTGTCTCTTTGTTTTCCTTCTTACGATATGTATACCGGCGGTTTGTACGATACCCGGATTCTGGTATGTCAGTTCTGCTGACAGGCGGTCTAAAACGCGAGAATGCCACATGGGCACTTTGCGCGGAGACCGATGTGTTATCGCGCCTGACAGGTAACCGTTTTGCAATAGACATGGTCATCACGTTACAAAAGTGTGACGCACACGCTGTGCACATGCATATAGATTACAAGAGCGCCGCCATAGAGACTTCGAAGAGGAAGAGAGAGATTCTGGGGTTCGTGAACGGCCTGTCACATGCATTAGCCTGAGTTCAAGGATGTCAACTACCAGAGCGACTGACTTAGGCATACTCAACATCATCGGAAGCTCATAGTCAGCGAGGGGAAGGAAGTTCATCAACGACCTGAAACGACGGGTGGTCTTGAGTAACAGCCAGGTGTACAAGAACTCTCGAAGGCGTACTTACCGTCAGCTCCCGACGGGTACTTGATACCAATTCGCATGTGCGAGACCCAATAGCCTCCGGACCAATAGGTGCATGGAGTGCGGGATACGAGCTGTTGTCCTTTATGACGAACAGCCAAATTCCGTTCCCAGGGTCCAGCAAGAGGATGTTGCGGCGTAGACAAGGAAAGTCGGGGAATTAGCGGTACACCTGACGGGGTATCCTGGATAAGGTAGCACCACGCTCGTCGAGGAAGATCTCTTCAACCTCTTCAGGCGTCGCATTCGACAGCCTCTCCTCAGTTCCCCATACCTCAAAGTGGTACCTTCTGGTCAAGCGGTGGAGGTCCTCGAGGTTGATCAAAAGCCCGTACGCGCGGGTGACAACGTCTCCCTGCGGAACTACTTAGTCTACAACGACGCCGATGACGGGCGCTGGCTTTCGACGGTTCGGCGTTAGACTGATTCATAGCAAGAGTGGTCTTGCAGACGGAACAAGGAGGGTGCGGAGATCTATGGGAAGAGCAGATGGTGGTTGCAGCTCAAAGAACCGAATACTTGGTGCGTATGAGTTAGGCGCCTATCGTCGGCGTCCGGGTACTGGTACTGGACCCTCACTCGATGCACTTATGCTTGCTCTTATACAGGCATAGGCTGCTAAAAATGTGAGCTTCGGCCTACTTGGAAAGGAAGCACACTCACGTAGTGCTGCATGAGCTTCGCACATCAAAATTCATGATCACCACCACACCACACCCTTCATGAGTCTCCTACCAGTCCGCACCACTTGCGCGTTGAGCACCGTACCATCTTCATCGAACTTCGCGCCAACATCAACTGTCCCTCCTGGATGTCGTATCCGGACTAGCTCTCCTTGAGCTGTGTTCCTCGTGGACCACACTGTCGACACGATGTCATGCGCAAGCGTGCCCTTCACGTTCGCTGCGACTCCGAGACACAAACCCACTGTCATCGGAACAGCTTTGTGTAGGACTCCCATGGAGAAAGCGTGGATGACGATGTCCACGCCTGCGCCTTCGTCTGAGCCGGAAGTAGGCGCGCTCAAGACGGCTATCTTGGGCTGAGCCTTCGCGGCTGGGTCGAGTTCCATACGCACAGCGCCGGCCTGGCGAATGCGCTCCAGGGTAGCTTCGACATCGGGTCGCGTGAGGAACTCGGCGGTGATCTGTTCTTTCAGCAGCCCGAGCGTCTTTGCAAGGTGCTCTGCGGAGACGAAGACGGTAGGGTTCGTCGCGTCAACAAGCGAGACTGGGATCGTGGCGGACGCGTCATCACTGTACGGCACGCTGTCCACGGGGGAACCGGTGGGAAGGAGCTTTCCAGTACGTGCGCCTCCGGGCTTGACGAACTGAAGGACGATCCGAGAAGCTTTCCCTGGGACACCTGCGGTTTCGACCTCGGGGAGGGTGAGATCTGGCGAGAGGTCGGGAGTTACAGGGAATGTAGTGTCAATGAGCTTCGAAGTGTTCGAATTGAATGATCGGACAGTCGCCAGACCGGAGTTCCCGTCGGTCGTCCTGGGCAAGCACAGGCCCTCGTCGAGCGCGAAGACGCCGATCATGCTCGACAGGTTGCCACAGTTTCCCGAGAGGTCGAGGGCGCCGTCCTCGATTCCGACCTGTACGAAAGTGTACTCGACGTCTGCCCCAGTCTCAGGTGAGGAGGGCGGTCCGACGACGCAGATCTTCGACAAACTAGACACCCCTCCTCCCATGCCGTTCAGTTGACGGCGGTACTGAGGGTCTGGAGAGCCCATAATACCCTGGAAGATGCGAGGCCAGTCATCTTGACTCTCCGGGAGGTCCGACCGCTTCAAGAAGATACCTTTGGAGGTTCCGCCTCGTAGGAATGTGGCAGGAAGGGGGTTGGCGATACGGGATAGCAATCGGCGTTGCATTGGCGCGATTCCCGATGCCGTCTGTCGCACGGAACAGACTGCGCTGAGCATGCTACAGAGATTCCCGTAGAAAGCTTATAAGCTGGCTTGAACATTCGTCAGTTGCACGAGACCGACCTACGAGGCCTGTTCGTGGTGGGAAGACGAAAAAGGGCCTGAACTCAGCGTGAGACTCAGGTAGCGACTGCAAAGATCCACGTGGCCATGGTAGAACTGCATAGCGCTCGGTATGTAAGTAACCAGAATCGGAACAACTGCAACGGCACTACATAGTACTGCAGCTGAGTGGAAGAAACGTCTGTTACATCGCGTCGACGAAATCAACATATTTCCCTCCGCTAGGGTACTACTGTACGAGAGACATGAGACATCCTGAGTCCGATCCAGATGGACATCTGCCGCGGCCCTAGGTCGCAGTAGCCTTGCGTTGGAACGCAGGCACGTTCTTCCAGAGTCCGATTTGGAAAGCCTATGCCAGGATACCTCAGCCAAGGAATGACCCGTGCCTAATGGCGAACTCACCTCGTCCCAATTTTTCTTGATGCTCGGCCGCTCGTGGAGGTCCTGGATGTACCGCCTGAACCGCGCGAACTTCTCGCTCGCAAGAGCCTCGCGCATCTTCTGGCCATCCTCCTCGCTGTATGCACCCAACTCCGACTTGAGGAACAACATCATGCGCATGAAGGACGGCGCCACCGCGATGTCGGCGATGGAGAACTGGCCGACTGCGAATCCCGTAGGGGGCAGCGCCTGCTGTAGCGTCTCGATCGCCTGCAAGATGGGGTCGGCTGGCTTGCCGAGGAAGAAGACATCCTTCAGCAGGTCGTGGAAGTAGTTTTGGTAGAGCTGTATGAATGTGCGCGCTTTGGTACGCAGGATAGGGTCCGTGGGCAGGAGGTTCGCCTCGGGGTAGATCTCCGCGATGAACTCGAGCAGGGGTAGCGACTCGAACAACTTCGCAGACTCCGGAGATGGCTGATCGGGCGGGACAGCAGGCCCTCCGTATGTTAGAGCGGGGATCTGCGTGTGAACGGCCAATTTTCATAGGCTAGAGCGCAGTTCGAGGCAAGTACATACCTTGCCCAGCGGGTTAATCTGGTAGTACCACTCGGGTTTAGGCCCTTTATTGAACTCAAGACCGAACTCGTGGACCGTGTACTTTGCGCCTGCCTCATCTAGCGCAAAGCGCACCTATTGTCTGAGCATGAGCACCAAGCGACAAGACCGGCGAGTCGCGACTGACTCTCTCCGCGTGTGGGGACCACTGATGGCAGATGAGGATGAGTGGACACTCGCGAGAGTAGCGATCAATGAGACGTACTGCGGCCGTATAGAAGGTAATCTGCTTGGTACTCATAGCTAGGGGGGCACCAGAGGATGGTTAGAGCGGGGAGCTCGCGAAATCCACAGTCGCGATGGATCGCGATCGAGTCAGCGCACCGGCTCCGAGTCTCCGACGTCAGGTCATTTCAGATGACGACGTACGCAGTTCATAGTTCGCTGGCGTCGAGAGATCAGAGTATTCTGAGCCTAAATTGCTGCGAGGCGGGTGGGAACGACTCCCGTGAAGGCTATCATGTTTTCAGACTGCCAAACGCCTTCACGATATGTCGGATACAAAAAGGAACCAGGCTCTATACAACCAACATACAACCAATGTACAAAAGCTATTACTTGCACTGTCGCGTCGTAGCCTAATTTTACAGCCACTCTACAGTCTGTGGGAGATGTCAGTCACGTTCTCGCAGGCGCATCTGCGAGAGTGCTTACCGCAGGGGGTTTCGATGATATGTCGTAGGTGACACGGTTGATACCAGCCACCTCGTTCGTGATGCGTGATGATATCCGGCGGAGCACCTCAGAGGGGAAGACGAACCTACAGGATGGTGTGAGTCCAGGGTGCATCGATCCGAACGAATGGAAGTCTCACCAATCCGCCGTCATGAAGTCCTCCGACTGCACCGCGCGCAGAGCAATGACCTGCTCATATGTCCGAGCGTCGCCCATAACGCCGACAGCTTTTACAGGGAGGAGCACAGCGAATGCCTGGGCGATCTGGTCGTAGAGACCCGCCTTCCGGATCTCCTCGATGTAGATGCTGTCGGCCTGCTGAAGGATCTTGACCTGCTCCCGGGTGACGGGGCCAAGAATGCGGATGGCGAGACCAGGACCAGGGAATGGATGGCGCTGGACGAGATGGTTGGGGATGGAGAGAAGACGACCGAGAGCACGAACTTCATCTGTAAGAGAGACTCAGTGATGATGCGTCCTCCACGACTGAAAAGACGCACCCTTGAACAGCTCTCGTAGAGGCTCAATGAGCTTCAGCTTCATGTCCTTGAGCAGACCGCCGACGTTGTGGTGCGTCTTGATGGTTGCGCTCGGTCCCTTGAAGCTGATACTCTCGATGACGTCGGGGTAGAGCGTTCCCTGCAGGAGCCACTCGATCTTGCCCTTCGCCTCAGCACCCTTGGCCTCCTCGCGCTCAGCCTCGGCTTCGATCTTTGCGGCCTCCTCCTCGAAGATGTTGATGAACGTGTTGCCGATGATCTTGCGCTTCTGCTCGGGGTCTTCGACGTCCTTGAGACGGGACAGGAAGAGCTCGGACGCGTCGACGACCGTCAGGTTCACGCCGAGATCCTTGTTCAGCATCTCGTGCACCTGCTTCGCTTCGTTCAGACGCAGCACACCGTTGTCCACCATGATGGCGTGGAAGCTGCATACTTCTGTCAGACAACAAGAGCAGACACCGCAACTCGCTGAACCTCACCGATCACCGATAGCTTCGTGCATGAGTTTTGCTGCAACGGAGCTGTCGACACCACCGCTGACGGCTCCAATCACGCGACCCTTGGGGCCGCAAATCTCACGAATACGCGCGATCTCCTTGCCAATGAATTCTTCCTGTTGTTCGGTTAGCGCGTGCTTCCAGTGAGTAGACGACTTGAAGACGCACCATAGTCCAGTGCTGTCTGCAGCCGCAGATGTCGATGATGAACTTCCCAATCACTTCCCGTCCGCGCTTTGAATGCGTGACCTCGGGATGGAACTGGATACCGTAGAAGGGCTTGGAGTTGTGGGCGATTGCGGCGTATGGCGCGTTGTCTGTACGACCGATGATATGGAAGTCTGGGGGCATCTCGGACAACTTGTCCCCGTGCGACATCCACACCTGTATATCGTTGAGGGTAGATGCTCAACGTATACCGCTGTCTCACGTACCTGGAGCTCGTCTCCCAGTCCCTCGAACAGGGCGTCCACGCCTTGGTTCTCCCCGCCGACCTTCGATATCTTGACCTGGGCGAAACCGTATTCACGATGCTCGCACTTGGCGACCTTGCCCTTCATGGTCCATGCCATCTCCTACTTGCCCAGCGTCAGCTTGAAACAAGATGTCGTAGATGTGATCACGCACCTGCAGGCCATAGCAGATACCGAGAACGGGGACTCCGAGCTCGAAGACCTCCGGGTCCACATGCGGCGCATCCTTGTCGTAAACAGAGTAAGGAGATCCGGACAGGATCACACCTTGACATTCCGCCTGAGTCACACAAATGCTGCATTTCTGACTATTGTACGCACCTTTTGGCTTAAAGTTCAGATCCTTGATCTTCTGAGTGCATGGCATGAGCTCAGCGTAGACATTGTGTTCACGACATCTCCGGGTTATCAAGTGGCTGTACTGCGGATGAGCTTCAGCGGGGGCTAATGCTGCGATGCAACAAACCAACCTGAGAGCCGAAGTCGAGGATGAGTATGGTGTCGAATTGGTCGTGAATCTCAGCCATGATGGAGGTTGAGAGCAAGAGACTGCAGAGTTCGAGGCGAACTGCAGAGAATTTGCAGATAAGATAGACGCTCAATAAAAGCACTACCGTATATGGGCGCTTGATCTTTCTGCGACTTAGCTTCTTCTCCTCGTCCTCTTCATCGCATGACTCGCGTGTATACATCTGATCTGGGATACAACGTACTTGTTCAAAAAGTACAAGACCGTTTGCTGCTTGTCTCAAGCCTCCAAGAACTCTGCCACCGTTTGGATGTACTTCTCCCTCTCCTCGAAGAATGGCGTGTGGCTCGACTCCTCAAAGGTTACGAACTTTGCGCCTGGGATCTTCTCGACATACGCACGCGTGACGTAGTCCTGCGCGATGTCGTAGCGACCATTGATGACCAGGGTGGGTACGTTGATTTCGTGCAGGCGTCCTTCGATGTTCCACCCGGTCAGGATCCTGAGCGGAGGTTAGAAGGCAAGATGGGCGGTCCGGCATCGCAGCACTTACGGTGCTTCGTCGACGGTACGATCTGCGTTTTCGCCATATATGTAGAGCAACGAGGTCTCCAGGTCCTTGGGGAGCGGCTTTACTCTGCACCCGTGCACGGCATACACCTCGAGCAGCGCGTTCCAGTACCCAACTCGATCCTCAAACCCCTTCGCCACTGCGTCCTTCACCCTCTGCGGGAACTTGTCTAGCAGCTCCATGAAGGACTTCCTCCACAGCGCGATCGCCGACGGGGAGTCCGAGATGACCAGTCGCTTCAATCCCTTTGGTTGTCTCCGCACAATCAACTCGGACGCCATCATCCCTCCCCACGAGTGGCCGACGATGTGGTAGCCATCCTGGACTTCGAAGTGCTTAACGAGGTTATCGAACTCGTCGAGGAACAGGTCGATGTTCCAGAACTCCGTGGGCTTGTCTGGGAGGCGCGTCGAGCGAGCGTTACCGATCTGGTCGTAAAAGATGACGGGATACGAGTGGTCGGCGAGGTCGGCTAGCGGGAGGGTATAGTCGTGGGACATCCCGGGGCCGCCATGGAGGACGATGACCGGAGTGCGAGTACGGTTCTCAAGGTCACCGAAGACCTTGTAATACGTCTGGTGAGTCTCGCCTTGGTATGCGAAGGGGATGTGTCCCTCCTTGATCCCGACGGCGTCGCTGGGCATGGCGAGGTTTGTTTGGGAGGCCGACGTGAGGGCGAACACTGAAGCAATGAATGGGATACGCATCGCGAGTCGTATGGGAAGAAGTACTGCGCAGGACGCCCGTAACGGCGAGCTAGCTGCTTGTCCCGGCCATCCCTGAGTATATGTGAACTCCTCGAGCGATGAGAAGAGCCCTCATCACTGCATCAGTCCGATCGACTTCTTCTGCAAGCTCGCGCCTGCTCGCGCCATTCAGGATGACATGAGATGACATGGTCGCCGTACACCTGGGCGGTGATATCAACTGTGGCGCTCTCAGGTTGTTCCCTTCCTCCACAGCGTCCGCTCGCCGCATGGCCGCAACCCAGCCGCATGGGGTGACCGGAACGATGATCCTTGCGCTGTCCGATGTGTCTTGATCATCAGGCCAGCTCAGGCCTGAGGTCAGGGCCATGATATCAAATCTCAAGCTTCCTTGCGCTGCCTTCCGATTGGGAGCGCATCAATCATACATCAGGTCTTTGCTTCATGCGGGTTGACGGCATCCGTGCGGTCGGCCTGAGGTCATGGGTGTCTCGTGAGTTTGTCTAGGCTTGTTTCGGTGACACCGCGTCGTTAGTCGGGGCACCCCCGATCCCGAATCCAATGCTCTCCTCGACAACGAAGGTGCTCTTGCTGTTTCTCGTGAACATCGTCAATGTTCTCTACATCCTATCCTATGTGAGAAACGCATCCTCTTCGCGGTCTGCTGCATTCAAAGAACACGATTACTGTGAGCTCCTCTTCATTGCTTCCCACTGAGCACGTTGACATGGATCTCTGCAGCCTGGCGTGGTCATGACTTCCCCGAGCACCTCCCACTCCCTTTCGAGGTAGAGAGGGTCCCGGTGACCATTGAAGAGTCGGTCCACTATCCCCCGCTTGGCGCACCTACGGACCAGGAATGGCTTTCCATCGCCTCTCCAAGCTACGGCTACATTCGCCTTGGACCAGAGGACCGCACGTTCGTCATTACAATGTTCCACGAACTGCATTGCTTGCGCATGATCAACCGGGCGTTGTCCAAGATGCCTGGTGCGACGGTCGACCACATCAAGCATTGCCTGAACTACATCCGCCAAGGCATCCTGTGTGACCCCGACCTCACGCTCGAGCCGGGCAATTTCGAGGAGAGGGACTTCGAAGTTGAGAGGATAGGCGGGACTCACATGTGTCTCAACTGGGACCCGCTATACGAGTGGGTGGACGACAATTACTACGGGTGGATCAATCGGACTGGATGGGGTGAGTTTTCTTCCATATGGCTTGTTCGACTCGCGCTCACGATGTGGTGCAGTGCCGCCGCATCCCGGCTCAGGACAAGAGGCACACGCTTCCTGACTGCAGTTCCACCCGCAAGTGTTATCTAGTACTGTACATCATCTCGACGCAATACACTGTCTTTGCGCAAAGTCACCGTCGTCTGGCGGCCTCCTCCAAGAACCCCCGATAGTTCTCCTCCGCAGCATCATACACCGTCGTCCAGTCCTTGCACGAGTGCGTGACCGCGGAAACTGTGACCGTCGGGCCCGACGGCGCACGGACGGTCTCGATATGTAGATCGCCGCGACACATCACCGTCTGCCGGAGGTAGTTCATGCAGTGATGCACGAGCTTGCGCTTGCCCGGCCGCGCGTGGGGTGACGAGTCGAGATAGTAGTCGACGACCACGTCGCGGATGATGTCGAGGCAGCGCATCTGGTGGAACATCGACACGGTGAAGGGGCGTCCGTCGGGCCCGAGGTGGATGACGGCGCCGCCTGAGGGGAGCGTCGCATTCCACTCGGCAACCCCGACTTCGGTCTCGAGCGAATAGTGCACGCTGTCCTCGTGCGAGAGGTGTACCGGCGCAAGCGGCGGGAGTGGCCATGCGCGCGGGTAGTCGCGGCCGCGGTACGCTGGGTTCGCAATCCGCGTGAGCTCCTTGGACAGGTGGAAGAAGGATCAGAGTACACACTGTATTGGTGAGCTCGCTCTGCGTCAGCGCGCTCTCGCAAGGAGATTCGACCCATGGCGAAGAGTGTCGCGGAGATGAAGCAGAGTGCGGCCGAGATCTTTAGGTATTTCGACGTGAGTTCCATGACGGGAAGTCGACGAGATCGCCGCGTTGGCTGGGGCAGCTTCTACTTCTCCTCCGAAGCCTCGAAGGGAGCAACAAGAAGAGAAGGTGGCGGAAGCTCCAGGGTGGCTCATATATGTAAAGTAGTGTTCGCAGATCCGACACAGGCTGAATGTTCACATGATGGGATCATGTCGGCGTGAGAAAGTAAGAAAGTGGTTCAGAGCGCGGAGGTGACCGACGACTCGCGATGGTGGCTTATACGTAGTCAACTGTTCAACGACGAGGTTCGATAGACATTTTGCTGGTCATTACCGGTCAGTGCTGGCGAGAGATAGGTCTTCGTTGCACTCTGACTCATGGTATATATGTTTCAAAGGGATGGTATAACTCCAAGTGTTGTACACCACGGATATATACGACCCGGAATCCCGCGGACGGGGATAAATAGTGCAAGGGTTACAACAGCGAAAGCGGACGAAAGCGTATGAGCGTGATAAGACCGCTCCTAGCAGTGGTCTGGAACATTCATGCGTGAGCTGTGTGTATCAGGAATGGTGTATGGTGAGCGTACCATGCGCTTAGAAGCACTGCTCGCTGTTGGCAGCAGCCGCACAGTCGACGGCAGGCGGAAGAGCATCCGCTATAAACCAAACTGGTTAGTAGAGGATCAAAGGAAGCTGATCGGGAAGCTCACCCTCGAAGTCGACGGGAACAGCGGAAGCCGCAACGGCGAAGAAGGCAAGGGCAAAGAAGAGCTGCTTGAACTGCATGATGACTGGAAGGAGGGTTCGAAGTGCTCTTGTTGAGAAGTGGAAGCGAATGAGAAGCGGGGTTGCCCGTGAAGAACCAAACCAGACGCACATGGCCAGGCTTTTATACCCATCGACTGGTCATGGCATCTGTGCTCAGGGCTGCCTCTGTGGCTATACATTCACCGCACTCGCGTATCGTCGTCGTGACGCTCGCCCCAAGACTATGTACCCAGCCTCCGCCAATCCCAGTAAGGATTGGTACGGTCGCTGAAGGCTCGTGGGGGGTCCGACATATCCGAGACGATCATAGTCCCACGAGGTCCAGATGCGATGGTTGGACATTGCCTATCTGCCAAGAGCGGTGAATTATCCGGACCTTTTTATGAAATATGAATCACTGCGGGAACTGCAAGGCCAAGTATGTATGTATGAGGGCTGACCAGGAGAGGAGCTTGGGCTCACAACGAGGTATACATACTTAGTCGTGAATGATAAATTGCTGCCCTGCAGGTGACCACGGAGTCCGAGTGGGAAAACAGCAGGGAAACAATCTGTCCAATAGAGGGCGTACCATAGTCGAATGCATGCATTGCATGCGCAGTGGGCGGTGATGCAACGGCGACGGTCTCGGAGCGCCAGAGAACGAGTGACGAAAGTGTCCGCTCTTCCGGCGATCACATCAGATCTCGATAGTGATGAGCGCAGCCATCACCACCAAACCTCGCCTTATCCATATCCGTCTACCCGGTCCGTGGAAATATCAGACTACGAATGGCTTTTGCGGTGAACGCTCTACTACGCGGTCCGGAGCTCATCATCACCGCCTATGTACACACACAGCGTTCAGCTTGCCTCACGGAGCCCATAGATCCGAAGCACATGGCCAGGGCAGAATCTCCACGGTCAGGGCGACGCATCCCCGGACAGCAGACATGCGGCGCATCCTTCGAAACCGTGAGCATGACACACTCGTCCTGGCGATCCCACCTCAACAATCCGCAGGTGGGCGCAGCGACGCAACTCCCTCGGCTGTGTCCTCTATCAGGCATACCGCTCACAGTCCGCGAATTGCTCCCGGCACCCAAATCAAGGTGGTCCTGTAACTTCTGTAGCCACACTACCGCTTTGCACTCCTTCGTGACAAGATGCCCGCGAACGGAGAGTACATCGCGCTTCCCGCTCGGAACTCAACAGAGGAACTATTGGAAGAAACACACCTCGACAGCTCAAGAGCCAACTTCAAGTCTACCACCCGATATGAGACAGGTGAGAGCGTTCATTGGTCTCGTTTTCACCTGAAGCTGACCAACTCCCAGGTACCAATGACCGTTTGATCTTCTGGGCAGCAATCGGCGTCGGATGCTCAACCGCCTTCTCAGCGGTGCTCTTCCTCATCACCGTGTTCAACCCGCCAGATGTTGCCGTCGCGCCGTCGCGGATAACCACAGGTGTACCGCACCGACCCAATCCCTACGTCTACTTGGACAGAATTCTGGCCAATACCACCCAGGAATTCCCTCCGATCACGAACTTCCCGCCCGTCGCACTGCAGTTCGACAATGCCGACCCAGAACGACGCATGCGGGAAGATGAACGGGGGAGACCGACGGAATTTGGGACTGTCTATCCAGACGACCGACACATCCTCGTCACGGACAAGGTGAGACTTCCATGCCGAAGCCCGGCCATATGACGAAGCAACTCACGGGGCCGCAGGTGTCGACAGTGGTCCAATTCCGCCACCTCGACTACGCCATGGAGCGTTGCGTGGTTAACATGACTATCCCGCAGCAGCATGGCCACTTCGATCCCGCTGTTAAGCTCGCGGACCCCAGCATGGTCGACGTCTGGGTGCTTGACGCTCCGACGGAGCTCTCGCGCTACATCAGCGGGTCCATGGAACGCGCACCGGCACGGCGAGAGTTGCTGACGACATTGACCGTCTCTCGGTCCGAGGCCAGCCACTCCAGCGAGTTCCATTGTACATCCGGGAAGTTCACGACGGTCGAGCTCGCATGTTCGCCGACACATCCCGGTTGCAGCGTCGACTTCTGGCAGGACCAAAGAGCAAAGCCCATCGGAGGTAAGTAAGCCCCGTTTGGCGCACTTCTCATGACCGATTGCCCTCGGGGCTGACATGGCCTAGGTCTACACATCGTTCAGCGTTCATCGCTGCCTCCCACACCCGGTGGGCGGGAATGATTCTGGAGAATTTGCGATCGGAGTCGGCACCCTCCCGGTGATTCTCCCGCGTGTGTGGTTTGCCGTCTTGTTTAGTGATTGTTATTCAATGATACAATTTCACTTCGCCATGCTGTCCCACCCGCGGGAGCTTATGTCATAACGTCCGAGAGTCCGAGACGACCCTTCCCGGCACCGCTCCACTCTGAATTATTTGGAACCAATTTGTTACCGCATGGACGTCCGGTGAACATCCTACTGCACAATGTTAACCTCCCACACCGAGTCAAGGGTTCTTCGTTCAAACGATCTGTCATTGATAGTGGCGTAGATAGACTTGGGGATCACGATGTCCGCTATGATCGAGCATCAGCGCTTTCCTCAGGCTGTCCTTGTCATCCCCATAATCGGGCGACCAACATGTGTTCATCACAGCACGCGTAGCGGCGCAATCGCCGCGGACACGACATCGCCATCGCCTCTCGCTTACAATCGCAGGCCTTAGCCATATGTAATGGGCGCAGAGGACAGTCTGTTGTCTATCAGAACCACCTGCAGCACCTCGAACTAGCCTGCAACCATGTCTGTTACGGTCCGTGAGGTTCCCAACCCTTCAGGTACGCTCTCTCCCGCACATCCTCGAGGTACTGATGCTTATCATTTCGGGGTACGATTGGGCAGATGCTGAGCTGGACCTCTACGCGAAGATCCTTGCGGAGGCGTTCCACTACAGTGCGCGATCCCTGAAGTCGTCCGAACCGGGAATTTCATACTCACCGAGTGTTGTGCATCAGGCTACTTCGGCGGGGGTCTCGGAAACGACAAGGACTTGCAGGAGCCTTTCCTCCGCGCGCATCTGACCGCGGCCATCGCCAACGGTGAGGGCGAGATCCATGTCGGAGAACTGCCTGATGTCGGCGTCGTTGGTGTGGCAGTCTGGTAAGTCCCAGGACCCTGGGCGGCGTTGCGCAACTCCTGCAGGCGGCGGCTCATACACCGGTCATAGGTTCGGCCCTGGACACAAGTTCCTGGACTCGTAAGTTCGTTCTCACAGCGGTGGAAGCATTCGTACTGACCATGGTAATCCTCTTGATGGATATACCCGCCGTCTCTTGCAGTAATGCGCAGCGCGATGCGGGATGGAATGAAATCATGGAGAAGCTCTCACCAGAGTGCCGCGGGTGGTGGGACACTGTTCGTGCCTTCCTCTCCTCCATCTCCTTCCATCATCCTGCCATACTCACATGATGCTTTGACCGCGATCGCGCCGCAGTTCCTCAGCCAGTATGATGACCTCGTCGAGCGGTCCCATGGCCCGGGCGTGAAGCTCGGAGGATATCACTTGCAGGTGATCGGTACTGTGCCAGAGCACCAGAAGAAGGGCGTCGGGAGGGCGCTCATACAATATGTAGAGAAGAAGGTAGGAATGCAATACCACACACCAACGCCAGGCTGATGACGAGGACGGACGTTCAGGCTCATGCGATCAAGGTTCCAACGCTTTTGGAGACTGTTGGCGCGACGAACGTCAGTGGTTGCTAGTAATTGACAAGATGATTCGCTCACCTCCAGCCTAACAGGTCGCGATTTACAAGAGCTTGCACTTCGAGGTCGCAGGATCGGGTCTTCTCAAGGCGCCGCCGCCTTACCCTGGAAACATGGAGATGTTTGTGTTCGTGAAGCACACGGAGAAGGATACCTATTAGCGTAAATGTAACATCGCTTGTACATCATACGGTGCACGGCTTTCGTGGACGTTGACTTCTTGTTTTCACTATCAACTTCGAGAGTGGTTTGCTCCGTCGTTGGTCGCGTGCGGCCCCAGTTCGACAAACACCGGATGAGCTTGAATATCCACGCGTCCATGACTATCAGTAATTCACCACTAGGGTCAAGCTGATAGTAGTGTAAGTCTGGGAGAGCAGCGGAGGGGACGGTTAGGAATCGAATGACCAGAAGTCAAGTCAGTATGGGCGCCTACTGAATTTGGCGGAAGTGACGCCTGCTGGCCTGGTCCGCGCGTACCTCCTGCCACCACCACTCCCGGTCTACGCGACCTCCACAACCACACAACCTCCAACATCCTGTACTATAGTACCTCTAGTCGGACACAATGGGTGAGCTCTCAAACTACGATACTGGAATCTCGCTAATGTGTGCACGCATCCAGGCATTCCGAAGGTATGTCTCTTGAACATCTAGCCAACTTCCTGCTGACCCCGCCGCAGTTCTTCAGATATATCTCGTGAGTGCTCCACGTGTCTTGGGTCGATTCAGAAGCTCAGACTGCTGTAGAGAGCGATACCCCTTGACATCGCAACTCATTCAGGAGAACAAGATTCCAGAGTTCGGTATGTGGTCGCCTCTTGCTCGTGTTCGCCAAGTGCTCAAGACTTGGATCAGATAACCTATATGTCGACTTTAACGGTATCATACACAACTGTGCGTCTGCTCAATCCTTTGCCTCAAGGAAGGTCTGACCTAGCGCAGGTTCACATCCCAATGACGACGATGCCCACTTTCGACTAACTGAAGAACAAATCTTCACGGCTATCTTTGCGTATGTCGATCATTTGTTTGGCAAGATCAAGCCCAAGAAGCTGTTTTTTATGGCTATCGACGGTGTCGCCCCGCGAGCGAAGATGAATCAACAGCGGAGTCGTCGGTTCCGAACTGCGAAGGAGGCGAAGGAGGTGCGCGAGAAGGCGGAGGCGAAGGGAGAGAAGCTGCCAGACACGAAAGCGTTTGACAGCAACTGCATTACACCAGGTACGTCCATCGTGGTCGTCACGTAGCAGATGGAAGCGGGGAATCCTCATGAGAACATGCGGATGCGTGGTGCAGGCACGGAGTTCATGGCACGGCTCTCGGAGCAGCTGCGCTATTTTGTGAACAAGAAGATATCGGAGGATGCGCACTGGAGGGACATCACGGTGGTGCTGTCGGGACACGACGTCCCGGGTGAAGGAGAACACAAGATTATGGAATACATCCGGCTGTCGAGGGCACAACCGGACTACGACCCGAACGTGCGACACTGTCTGTACGGCCTGGATGCCGATTTGATCATGCTGGGTCTGCTCAGCCACGACCCTCACTTCTGTCTATTGCGAGAAGAGGTGAAGTTTGGCCCTGCTTCGAAGAGCAAGGGAAGCAAGAGGTATGTTTCTATCGCATAGTTCATTCACCAACTTCCTCTAGCCATCTCCTAACAACTTCCCGGCACAGTTTGCAGTCGATTAACTTCTACCTGCTCCATCTCACTCTCATGCGAGAATATCTTGACCTCGAGTTTCATGAGATTGAGCCGGTGCTGCCATTCGAGTACAGCCTAGAGCACGTCATCGATGACTTCATTCTGCTCGCGGTTTTCATCGGAAACGATTTTCTGCCGAATTTGCCGGACCTGCACATCCACGAGAACGGCCTGGAGAAGCTGTTCGATGTGTACAAGAAATCATTGCCGTCACTTGGTATGTGACGAAGTCTCACGAATACGCTCCAAGCTGACATATCCACATAGATGGCTATCTGAACGAGAGCGGTGTTATCAACACAAAGCGTCTACAGGTCATCTTGGACGAGATGGCCGATTGGGAGCGAGAGGTCTTCGAGAAGGAGTACGCGGATCTCAACTGGTATAAGGGAAAGCAGGCGAAGCATGTGAAGGAGATGGATCTTGGGCGGAAGAGGTCGAAACTGGGTGTGTAGCTCGTGCACTGTTCACATCATGGCATACTGACCCAGTACGACCAGTCCTGACAACGTCGCAACGGCATATATTCGATCAGGTCAAGGCGTTCGTGCTTGAGAGGAGGAAGTTGTCACCGTCGCAGCATGCCGGCCAGCCGCCGCTTACGATGGTGAACGACTTCCCGGCGCGGGACAGGCAGTTCATCACTCGTCTGGCGGAGGATCTGCATCTCTCCGTCGCGTGGGATGAGTATGACGACGAAGATAGGAATCTGGTGACTTGGCGTTTCCCCGGAGAGCTAGAGGAGCCCTTGCCTGAGAACGGGAAGACCGGAGAGGACGACGCGGAAGCCGAGGACGAGGAATGGGAGGACGATGATGACGAAGAATCGCGGGCCGCAGTCGATCGGGTGCTGAACAAGTACGAGAAGGCGAAGGTCATGGAGGATGACAAGGAAGGGGATTTTGATTCGCGATATGAATTGTCGGTGAAGGAGAAGATGGACGAGTGGAAGAGGGGGTACTACAAGGTGAGTTCTAGATACCTGCTTTATCTACCGAGCGCTTACACCTTGTGCAGGGGAAGCTCGAGATCTCATACGACGATCCGAAGGATATGGGCGACCTCATCTACCGATACGTTGAGGGTCTTCAGTGGGTCATGCACTACTACTACAGCGGTGTCGCTTCTTGGAGTTGGTTCTACAATTACCACTACGCTCCGCGCATCTCAGGTACGTGCCACACGGCCGAGACGAGTGCACGTGCACTGACATGATCGATATAGACCTGAAAGGCGTTGACAAAATGTCTTTCCATTTCGACCTTGGGCGTCCGTTCCGGCCCTTTGAGCAGCTCATGGGCGTGTTGCCTGAGGCTAGCAAATCGCTTATACCGGCTCCCTACAGGGTGCGGCACCTATCCCATTCTCGTGGCCAGGTCGTACCGTACTGACATGAACGCACAGGACCTCATGTCTGACCCGAACTCGCCCATCGCGGACTTCTATCCCACCGAGTTCGAGCAGGACTTGAACGGGAAGAAGGCAGAATGGGAGGCCATCGTAAAGATTCCGTTCATCGATGAGAAGCGACTGCTGAAGGCCATGGCTCGTATGTTGCTGCTCTGCTGATGATTTCGTCCTTCTCTGACCAGCGCTCCCTCCACAGCCAAAGAGCCCCTTCTAAGCGATGATGAGAAGTTTCGCAATTCCTTTGGAACTAGCATCAAGTTCACGTACAACCCCGGCGAGCCGACGGTGTACCCATCATCCCTTCCGGGCTTCTTCCCGACCCTGCATCGCTGCTACTGTACCATGGAGCCCTTCGATCTCCCGACCCTCGACGGACTTCATTTGGTCGAGGGTCTCTGCGACGGTGTTCGCGTAGGCGCCGAAGCACTGGCAGGCTTCCCGTCCCTGGAGACCCTGCCGCACACCGCTTCCCTTGGACATCATGGCGTGAACGTGCACGGCTCCGAGAGCAGGAACAAGTCAATGGTCATCCATATCGAGAATCCGCACGAGCACAGGAAGGTCGAACACGTCGCGCAAGAGATGATCGGGCAACGGACGTTCACGGGGTGGCCATTCCTGCAGGAGGGCCTCGTCACCGCAGTATCCGATGCGCTTTTCAAATATGAGAAGGTTGCGATGGTCCCGGGGTCCCCCGAGAAGGTCATCTCGAACCCGCATACGCAGCAGGGCCTTGGCCTGTGGAAGATGAAGGCGGAGAAGATCGAGCACTACTACTCGAAGCGCTGTGGTGTTATCACGGGCAACATTGACGTGCTCCTTCACGTTCGACCTCTCAAAGGTTTGATATGTGACCTGTTGCTCACATGGTCTCGCTCACATCCCTTCCCTCCAGGTCTCAAGCGCCTGGACACCGGCGCGTTCGTTAAGGACTACGAAGGACCTGAGAAGGAGCTTGAGCAGGCTGTCCAGATGGCCGTCTCAGAGGTGAACTCCGAAGATCCACGATATATCGAGAAGGAGGCTCCGCCGCTGTCTGAAGAGTTCCCCGAGGGTAGCAAAGTTTTCTTCCTCGGCGAACATGCATACGGCGTCGCTGCGCAAGTGTCTGCGACAGCCGAGGATACGCTGTCCGTTGTCCTCGCTGTGAGTCGCTTTCGGTTCTGCTATCCCCCTGGTGACTCATCCCGCAAGCAGTTCTTCCCCTCAGAGAAGACAGAGAACGACAAGTTCAAGGCGGTCGTCGCAAACCGCTTCCAGAACAAGTACTTCCCATCGTTCAGGGTTGCGGAGATGCTCGGCATATCTAGCAGAGCGTTGTCAAAGATCACGTCGAGTTTCATGGTCCTCACGGCGGATGGCAGCAAGAGCAACCTGGGGCTCAGTCTGAAGTTCGAGGGCAAGGGCCTGAAGGTCATCGAGTACTCGCGGAAAGATGGCCGATTTTGGGAGTTCAGCGACAAGGCGATCCAACTCATCCATGATTACAAGGTTATTTGTCGATGTATCACCAGGATGACAAGACGTATGCTGACTTCCTTTTTTTCTCAGTCTACCTACCCTGAAGTATTCCGTGTGCTCGACCGCGGTGGTGATGGTAAGTTATGTCGAATATCCACCATGAGTATTTGATTGATTCCGTCGTAGCAATGCTCAGGGCTACCGATGTCTTCCCCGAGGAGTCGCATCCCGACGCGAAGGTTAAGGAGGTCAAGTCTTGGCTCAACTCCAAGGGCGTCCGGGACTTTGAGCCTGTATCGCTCTTCTGCGATCAGTTGGCCAAGGTGAGTAGCTTAGGTGTCTATTACCCTTGATACAATGCTCACAGGAGAATGTCTTCACACAGGACACGGTCAAGCAGATCGAGGCGTTGGCAGATGATCTCACGGCGAACAAGGAGCCTGGAGGATTCAAGAAGGCAATTGTCAAGGGCATCCCCAGGCAAGCGGTTCTGAAGCCATCGCACGCCGTGTACCGCCTCCAGAACCAACACTTCGCTCTCGGAGATAGGGTCACGATGGTACAGGACTCAGGAGGCGTTCCCCTTTCGTTCAAGGGCGTCGTTATCGGTATGAATGCGAAGTCGATGGATGTTGTGTGGGATGCTGCGTTCATGTCTGGAACTACCCTCGGCGACCGGTATGATGGAAGATCATTCTTCTCGTGTTCATTGACTGATATCGTGCCTCAGGTGTTCGCAGTATCGTGGATCTACCGTGGAATTCTGGTCGTGCCTGAACCTCACGAACCCCCAGTTCCTCGCATCGACGAACCCGAAGGCACCAACCCATCAACAACCGAAGGCTCCGTTCAAGCCTCGGTTCGGGCCCCATCCATCGGTACAACCTGCCCCTGGCGCGCAGCCCGCGTCAGGCTTCCGCCCAGCTCCTCACTCGTACGTCCTTCGTAGTCCATTGATTTCGGTTCATCTGATGTCCTTCGCATCTGCAGACATGGTGCCCATCAGAACGGATTTGGCCGCGGCGGGCCCGTTCATATCATGACCAACCCAAACCGTGGTCGCGGTGGCCCTGGAGGTGTGGTGCGTGGTGGGGTACCGGCCAGCAAGTCTGCGCCCACGATAAGCGAGAATGGGTCAGTCAACAACGGACATGGCAAGGCCGCTTCGCCCCCGAATGGCCCTATCGTCCCACCCGCACGCGGCCGCGGCGGTCCTCCCTTCCGAGGCAACGGCTTCGAGCCTAGGGGTGGGCGTGGTGGGTTCGCACCGCGCGGCGGACGGGGCTTTGTTCCTGGAGTGGACCGAGGATCCTCGAGAGGCTTCCACAGGGGCCGTGGACGTGGTGGCCACTTCGCTACTCCACCAGCATCGTAATGGGTCTGGACGTTCTGAAACTCGAGCATGTCACATGTGTAGCATAGTTTGTCTGGTATCTGTTGTCTGTTCATCGCTGTCGCCTTTCGCCCCGCTGTTGTGTTGTTACCGTACAGCTCATTATACTTGGACTTCACTTCGTTGCACGTCAAGACATGTCGGAGAATCATTCGCAGTTCGTTCCGCTACAACCAGAATGTTACAAGGTGAGGAAATCGCCAACTATTTGCACGTATCTCTCCCTCTCTTCGTACTGCGGCATGTGACTCGACTCAGCGAACGTGTACCATTTGACCTTGTGAATCGCACGGAAATACGGCTGAACGACGCTGTCCTGTGCCTCGTCGTACTTGCCATTCAACAGCAGAGTGGGGACAGCGATCTTGTGGAGGTCGTCAATGATCGACCACTCCTTCAGCGAGCCAGTGATGTGGAATTCCGAAGGACCGTTCCTGGTGTGTGCGAACATCGTTAGCATCATGGCCCCGCTTCGGATCAGGAGGAAGCACGTCGTACATGGTAAGATAGACGGTAGGATCCTTCTGAAGCCAGCCGAAGACGTCCTGGATGTCTTGCGGCATCGGGTTCAATCTGCACAGGTGGCGAGCGTAGAACTGCATGACGGCCCCGTGGTACTCTTCGGACTGTGTCGTACCGGCTGTTTCATGCGAGTCTAAGATGTTCTGCAGGGTACAACAGTTGAGGCTTCTACACAGCTACTCGCACAGAGCATGAGTTCATACCTGCACATCTGGGGGCAGCTGCGACCGGAGTTTGTTCGCAGCCTCGACCCAGAGCTTCATGCTCGCAGGCGAGTCGGAGATGATGAGGTTCTTCAGTCCCTTCGGCTGCTGAGTTGCGAACCGCGCCGACAGCATCCCGCCCCACGAGTGCCCAAGCAGGTCGAAGTCGTCCTGGATGCCCAGGTGCTTGAGGAGGTGCGTGAGCTGCTTGATGAAGAGGGCCTCGGTCCAGAAAGACGTGTCGCCCATCTTCTCCGGGAGGTGGGTCGAGTTCCCGTTCCCGAGCTGGTCGTATACAACTACAGGAATGCCATGCGTTCCGACGAGGTCCGCAAGCGCAAGCATGTAGTTGTGGACGACACCCGGACCGCCGTGCAGCGTGACCAGCGGGCGGTGGGCCTTCAGGTCACCGAAGACCTTGTACCATGTCTTGACGGGCGTGTCAACGCCATCGATGGTGAACTCGACTGTGCCTTCGGACATAACGTTGTCTCGGGGAGAGGAAGTGGGCAGGTATGGCACGGTATGGTGCAGTGTTGGACAGACTGGCTGTACTCGTGAGAAGGGCATCCCGGAGAACTACTCTGGCCGGAAGAATGCATCCGACCCTGCGATATCTCCCAGCATCAACGATGTCCATCTTCGCATCGGACGATCAACTCCTCACGAGTCACCGCAGTGATTCGAAGCACTCTCCGTGTGAGAGCACGCGAGATGGGATAAGGATACACTGTAGCCTTACACATAGAACGCGATGGGCAGGTAGCGCTCGCCGGGGTCATGGTGATATTGTTATGGGCTTGCCCATAAAGGTATTCGTCCAGTGTGAGAATGGCACATGTGGTGTTGTGTTGATCGCTGATATGCCTAGAGAAACATGCTGCATAAGGGTGTGATGGTTACGCTTGCAGGGCACCCTGCACCCGCAATGCGTCAGTCATCGGGATTAGACATTGGCATTTCCATTCAGGGCTCGTGACAAATGGACTACGACACTCACCTCGACTGCGAAGGTGCCGGCGCATGATCGCATCTTGACGGGAGGCCCGCCGCCCAACACCAGTAAAGGACGACAATATTTTCCGCGAATGGCCTTCGCCGGTCCAACGCCATGCGGTGAGCAAATCGGGAACGTTGTCTGCACTGGAGTGTGCGACCGCGAGACCTGCGAGGTACAAATAGCTGGACAACGCAGAGGAAACTCATCGGTTCACCCGACTCGCTCACACCAAGCTCCAACTCGCACCTCGAAGCTCTTGCTACCAGCAGCCGTTGCCAGCATGCAGATTTTCTACAAATTCGCCTTCCTCGCCTCCTTGTTGGCCCTTGCCACGGCCGCGCCCGCCGTGAGCCTCGAGGATGGTGGGTCGCTGACTTCTGGGTCACAGTCGCGTACTGCTGCTAACGTCGTTTCCACGCTTGCAGCTGTCACCCCGTCTCCCGCCGGTTGCGAGCAGCGTCGCGACTCTGACAGCGCCGGGTTCCTTCCCGACGCGTGCTTCTAGAGCGGTTCGAAGGTCGGTAAGTACGTGTCATGAGCGGTCCCCGGACAATCACCAACTCACCAAAAATCTAGGGTACAGCCTATGTCTGTCATACCCCCCACGGACTATGGTGTAGCTTGTTGTTGTAATGCTTGTTGTTGTAAAGACTGCTGAGCCGTATCACCTATCATGGATTGTCTGCCACACTCGAGAAGCGTCAGATCTCACACCACCTGGAAACGACGACCCCAGATGACTTCAAGATGAAATACTCATAGGCCTGAGCACACACATCTCTAAGTATTACCGTGGAAATCTGTTCCGAATCGTAGTCGATTTCTTCTCGGCGTTGCTCTATTGCAAATGTCATGTCTGACTGCTCCCTAAGACGGTGGTCGGTAGAGGTGATCGAACTTGAACTTCTCGTTATTCTAGACCGGGACTGTTAGCATTTTGTCGCTCATGTAGCATGAAACGTGGTACGTCGATGACGGTCCGGAGTCAAGATGGGACAACGACCAGACGCCCGTCCGTACTCCGCATTTTGTCAGAGTCACGCAACTTGAGTACCTGGACCAGCTCATGCGGTGGTTCGCCGACAATTGTGTGAGTGATTCCGCTGTTCCCTCCCTGTGCCTCCCTGGAGTGATCAAGCTCGATACTGGCCACTTGAACTGAGTTCTCACCTCCAGGGGACGTTGAACGACGCACCATCATTATCGCGACGTCACGATGATTCTCAGCTCGGCCCAGTGCCCACCTTGCTTGACAAGATACCAACCGCCCGGCTGACGCGTCCTATCAGCGTTGATGTCGCTCTCGATGGGACCTCACCAACCCACGTAACATGTGCTGTCCTGGGATCATCCATCGCTGATGCATGCGCGAAAACGTTTAGTAAGTCGGGTTATGCTGCCCTAGCTCCCACACATTCCCTGACAGGTCCATACGATATCCCCCCTTTGTTTCCCCGACCTGAGATATTTGTCTGACAGTCCGTGGATTTCTCGATCCTCTCCGCCAGGACCCTGACATCGGAATCAATCGGTTCACTGGGCGCCGAACAGCGCGCAACCAACGCGCAACTAACCAAGTTTGTGCTCGGGCATACCTTCCGCTGTATCGGCGGTCGGTTGATGTGACCCGGCCAGTCCCCGGCCTTCGGGTCGGAAAGAGGGTAAACCCTGGCCTGCCTCGCAGCACGCGGAGGACAGCTGCAGACATCAACCCTTGAGGCTGTCCTCTGATCAATGCGTGCTCCACCTATATGTATTACGGTCTGGCGACATAGAGCGCTGCTCGACCCCATCCCAGTCGACTCACCACGTTCTTCTGTGTACGGGCCCTCTCAACTCACCGCCGCCATGTCAGACACCCAGACGTCCTTCCCTCCCCCAGGCGAGACCTCCGCCGACCTCTGGCTAGAGAGCTCCAATCTGGTTGGTGCCATCCTGGGTGGTGTCGCATATGGTATGTCATATCCAGTCCCTCCCCGTCACGCTCAGAATCAGTAAACCTGATGTTTGCTTTGCTTCTCATAGGTATTCACGTCGCGGTCGTCGCGGAGTGCCTGTGGCACATCTTCCCTCGCAGCTTCAAGCGTGGGTCGAAGAACAACTGGTTCCTCGTCGCTTTCGTTCTTGTTATGTTCGTGACGGGCACCGTCAACTTTGCATGCAACACGCGCATGACACAACTTATGTTCATTAACAACCGTGCATTCCCCGAGGGAGGCCCTATGGGGTGGTTTATCGCCAACTACGCCATCGACACCAACACCGCGGGGAATGCCGGATACATCGTTGCCAACTTCTTCGCTGATGCCCTTCTGGTGAGTCGCCTTCTTTGATAGATGGATCGACGAGTGCTTACCACGGGTGTAGCTCTGGCGCACGTATGTGGTGTGGAACACATACTTGATCATCATCTTCCCTGGCCTTGTCTTCCTCGGATCGACAGGTGCGCTTCTCCTTCCATAGCTGCGCGACGTCGCACTAACCAATCGCATTCTCACTCTACATAGCTATGTCCATCCTGACGCTCTACCAAGCCTCGCGTCCGACTGCCTCTCTCTGGACGCACACGACCGTCCAGTTCTCGTTGCCCTACTTCTCGATCTCCATCGCGCTCAACATCCTGCTCACGTTGCTCCTCGTCGGCCGCCTGTTCTACATGAGTGAGCGCGCAAAGCGTGCCATCGGTCGCGAGCACGCCGCGACGTACAGCTCGATCGCGTCGATGCTCATCGAGTCCGCGGTGCCGTACGCCGTCACGGGTCTCATCTTCATCATCACGTACGCGCGCAATTCGAACGTGCAGAACCTCGTCCTTCCCGTCCTCAGCCAGATCATGGTATGTCACCCTTCCTCCCAATTTCCCTCTACTGTGCCATCGCTCACCTTGTGTGATTGTAGTGCATCTCGCCCGAGATCATCATCCTGCGTGTCGCGATGGGCCGCGCTGTGACAGCGAAGACGTACCAGAATGCCAGCGGGCCGCGCTCTGGCACCGAGATGAGCATGAAGTTCCGCTCGCGCCCCACGCCGCAGGACACGTTCCAGCTGTCGACGACGCACGGTACGGACGGCACGCTCAACGGCTCCATGCAGTTCGCGTCCAAGTACGACCTTGCGCACGAAGAAGTGTAGGCGTCGAGGAAGATGAAGATGATGCTCCCACCACGACTCGCCATGAGCTTTTTTACATCCGTATATTGTCTGTTGTCATTATTAGCTCTTCCGGAGTACCGAGCTCCCTATATCTATTATGTAGGTAATCAGTATCTAGGCTCAGGAGTACCTGGTAGTAGATCATTGCCTCGGTAGACCACGCTATTCTGTCCTTACTGTTTCGTTAACTTATTCAATTGCCCTTCGTCATCGTGACCTTCTTGCATGCATGTGAACCTCACAGGATGGTCCCGAATGGCAGAGGAACCGCGCGGCGCGAACGGAACACGACCTCGTACGAGGGGAAGAGTCCTATAGAGTACAACTCCCCGTGTGGCGGATGTAGTAGCGTCCTCAATGGCCTACGCCTGTGCTGCAAAGGTTGAGGTAAGTCAAAGTGTTTATGATGCACGAGTAATCTGATTCTCGCTCACCGAACTGGGGGCGAGAGACTCGCCAACAGAGTCCGAGCACCGCATGATCATGGAAGCCATGCGCAGACGGTATCGAGAAGGCGAACGACCGCATTCTCCTCTCGCCAGAAGTGGGACGCGCCTTCAACCTTCACTACTTCCAGCTTTCCAGGTGACTGACGAGTCTGCTCGACAGAAGGCGCTACCTCGCGGTCTTTCTGCAGGTCCGCCACCCATGCGTCATAGCTGCCGGCTGAAGTGAACTCATCCTCATCGCCGTAGATGAGCAACAAGTTCGATCGAGGGTCGCGTAGGAGTGATTTTAGGGCGGTGGTGTAGCGCGAGCCGTGGAATGCGGTGAGCCAGTGTCGAGGGCCGATAGGGTACGACAAGAAGATGTGCGAAGTCTGGACGTCATCCAGGACGGGATGGAGGGAAGCGATGAGTGATCCATAAGAGTAGCCCTACACAGAGATGTAAATGGGGCGTCGTTCGTATAGACAAGCCACGTACAGCGAGAACTAGGGAGCTAAGGTGAGGCATCTCGGTCCGAGCCCAATGCACGAGCTCCTTCAGGTCTTCAGCCTCCCGGATACCGGTGAATGACGCCCAGCCGGTCGACTTGCCCACTCCCCGCGAGTTGTAGCGCAACACACCGTATCCGCGCTCGAGGAGCGACTCTGTGAGCAATTGCAATACTCTTGAAGTCGACAGTGAGTACGTATAAAATCAGATCATGGTGCACTCACGGGTCATCCATGCGGCCACCGAGCCACGACCACGGATGCAAGCATATGGCAAGTTTCTTCAGCTCGCTCCTGCTGTTTCCCGCTATTGTTGGTTGCTCCGGGAACGATCCCAGGAAGAGGGTATACTGGAGCACGGTTCCAGAAGGCAGCTGAACAGTATCCCGCCGGGACCTCGATGTCGACCTCGACATTTCGTAGTTGTGTGCGTAGTGCTGTATACTGTATAGTTGATTCGCTGCTGTTCCAACTCAAGTACGGAGGAAAGGTATCAACACTGTCGTGGTTCACTTTGAAGCAGTCGACAGTCGAGACGCTCATACGTCCCCGCAAGGTGGAGATTAGATTTGGCGCCAATCTGAAATTGGATATCTCGATTGGCTCTGCTTCTCAAGATCGCTCGTCCTGCGGGCACTCACCTTCTTTCTTGCCTGTGAACCACCACCAGCCCCGGGTCCGACTAGAACATGTCTTCTGGCGGCGACCCCAACTTCCCCGCAGACCTTGACATTCGTCCGCTGGCCAGCCTATCCTCGGAGGCGGACGCCCGCTTCGATTCGACCGCTCAGGAGGGCGCCATCCGGACGTATGGAATCGCAGGTCGTATATGGTGAAGCTGCTCCTCGATACACATGTTCATACACGGACAAGCTTGCTGACTCGTGTCTTGTGCGAACGCAGGGAAGCATCCCACGCAATGCTCGCGTACCTGGATCCGTCTTCCGAGCCCACGCTCGAGTTCGACCCGCCGCCGTTTACACGAACGGCCTCACGTACGCGCGCCACCCCCACCGCGGAACACCCTATCACCGCTCTAGAGCTGGGATCGGGCACCGGGTTCGTCGCAGCGCGCGTTGCGGGATGGATGAGGCCGGATCTGGATCTCGTCGTTGCGACAGATCTGCCGGAGGTCTGCCCGCTGCTCGAGACGAACCTTCGGTCGTGTCCCGCAGTGCGAGTGCTCCCGCTCGCATGGGGCTCGCGGGAGCATTCCAGCGCCATCTTGGAGGACCTGAATCTTCTCGTGCCCGGTGGTCGACGCTTGACACACGTACTGTGCAGCGATCTCGTATGTCTCTGACGCTGTGAGAATTCGTTGCTTGTGCCGACGAATCCTGCTCTGGTAGATCTACTTTCCGGCACTCCTTGCACCTTTGCTGCGGTCCCTGCTGCACCTCACCTCTCTGCCGGACACTGCAGAGGAAGTTTGGAACCCGCCTTCCGTCGTCATCTCGTACAAAGTTCGCAGCCTGGCTAAGGAGACTCCTTTCTGGAATGCCTTCGGCTTGTGGTTCGAGTTTGCACCCGTGCTTGTGCGAATAAGAAAGCCTCCCGGCGACGCTCTTGCGGACACTCGCGTCCGTGAAGAGTCATGGGAGAGATTTGCTCCAGGAGATGTAGCCGATGAAATGTTTGTCCTTGTCGCCACCCGCCGCATGGAGTCCCGGAAATGGAGGATACCCGAGGAGGATGCAGCGTTGCTGTCAGGTGAAGGGGCATACGACACTGACGTACCGAAGGCGGACGACCAGTTTGAACAGCTGTTGCTTATGAGAATGGAGGTGTAAGGTGCAGGGGTGCGTATCATGTCGTCTGGTCAATCATCGAAAAGAAGACTCATTCAAAGAACAGTTATCAGGACAGTCTAGGTGTTGACTGTGTACAAGTGATACCACGCTCAGACTAGAAGGACTATTACCAGAGCTATGACGAGACCAACGCCAATCGAGCTGGTCGACACGCTCGTCAGGCCTGAAGACGGTTGACTTTGCGTGGTAGCTGCCGCTCCAGATGAGGCCAAGCTCTGGTCCGCGCTTGAGTTGGAAGCCGGACCCGCGAAGAAGAAGTTCCCCGCAATTTGGATGCCGAGCCCCAGCTCTTGCGCGAAGACCGAAACGTTGAAGCCGAATATGGGGGTGGACGCATTCACGAAGTGCGATATCTCGGTGTCAAAGTTCTCCGGCTGCACCTAGAGCAGCACGGTGTAGCTGACCAGGCGAAGATCGTCAGTAAAGGAGGGATCTAGAGGACGGGCTGAGCTTTACCGGTGCGGATCGGAACCAGCTGGCGGGTTGGGGTTGAGATAGTCGGACACGGCGGGGGTGCTGTTCACTAGCAGGGTGCCATCTGCCAAGGAACCATTAGGACGCAGGCCACCCGCGAGGATATGCCTGATCTGCGCCGCACTGGTGTTTTGCGGCGTTGGCGCGTCGGGATCAACAAGTACAAGGACAAACGTCTCGTTCGCGAGCGTCGAGTTGTCGCTGGTCAGGGAGACTTGTGGGCGAAGAAGTACGTCTGAAGACGAGAATTTGAGGTGAGTGTCAGCCGCGGTGTATTGGGGACTCGTGATCAGCTAACCTTGCACGGTCAGATTCTTGCCTGGCGTGACGTCGATCGTGCCCCCAGTGGCGTTGTTCGTATAGACCACGCTCAGGAGCCCGCTTGGGTTGAAGGATGGCAGTACTGCAGCAGTGGTGTCAGTATGCAGTCAGTCGTACGCAGCGTATCGCCGTCACTCGGAACTGACCATCAGGAACAAGGTTTGCGTGGATGAATGCCTGCGCTACATCTGCCGTTGAGTCCTGAGCCAAGGCAGCTGCCACTGCAAAGGCGAGAGCGGGTAAGAGAGCGGCGAACATGTGCAAAGATGAGAAGAAGGTCTCTGGTCAGCATTGAGCACATCCTGCTGTCTTTTATGTGGATGGCCCTGCGCATCTTCGCTTAGCGGTGGTCTCTCGAGCTCGGCTCTCCTGGTCTCGATGTTTGCGAGTGAGTGAGAGTACTTACTCGTCGGAAACCTGTGGCCTCCACACGATGTTCCAGCACCCTGAGAGTGCTTCGACCTACTGTTTACAGTGTATAAGGCTTCTCCCGACCGGCCGGTGATGCTTTGCAGAGTGTTCGTTACTTAGTGTCAGATATTGAACGTCGGGTGCTTCTGCACGGATAAATAGGTGGGTCCTGCCGCAGTCCCGTGTTGCGATGGACGGAATCATCATGTAAGTACTTGCTGCGATCCACCGATTCTGTCCAGTAACTACAGTCATCTGCCATAGTCCGACCGGGCTCTTGCGTACATAATATGCATGCATTGCTTACGGTACTGGGTCTGGAGTGAGGGGTTCTGATTCGGCCAGGGCACTGTGCACCAGTCTGAGGCCTGCTAGTCGAAAACCAGTACCATTCCGAAACAACATGATCATGGTTCGGTACAGAAAGGAAGATCGTGTACGAGGCTCATTATGTACTACAGTAAGTCAGTAGTAAGTAAGTGTACGAGCGCTTGTGCCTGCTCTGCTGTCCGGACTCTAGCGCCGTGGACTTGGCCTTGAACTGCTTCCCCCATACGTAGTATGATCCGCAACCATGGCGCATGCTTTGCTCTCTCCAGGCAGCCTAGGGACGCGAAGAAAGCTGCAGGTATATGTTTATTTTAGAGCCGCACATCGCATATCAAGCCAACGCAGAATGTTGCGCGGACCAAGCACTGATGTACAAAGTGTCGCGCGACAATCCACGTTTCAACGCATGCAAGTCGAACGTCAAACTCGTTCGAAACCACTTTAGCAACTGGAGTTGCTTTGCGCCATTTGTCATGGGCAGATCGGGAGTACCTTGGGAATGGCATGTCTCTTCGGAGTCTTGCAGTACTGGTAAGCCTGCGCCGTGCTCACTTGGCTCTCGATAGACATCTCCCCCAGATGAGTTTGGATGAAAAAGGCGTGTATATGGTTTGATATCCCCATCGGTCGCATCTCGTGGGCTCAGACACGACAGCCTCACGCAATTTCCATGTCAATGCCCTCCATGATAGCGATCTCTCCGGAAGACGCATACACCCATTACGAGGCGCGTTATCTCTCCAACCTTCCCTTTCCGAGACGTCTAGGCACCGTCGTGCCGTCTCTCTCAGCCCCGCGGCACGCCCTCTGGAGCACCACGCAACGACGGAGTCCCTCCGCACACGATCACGTGCGCGTGTCGCCATCCAGCCTTCTGTTTGCGCAAGGAATGGCCCTTCGGTGCACCGAGCACACACACGACTATAAAAGTGCGCTTTCGATGCACAGATGCCGCATTCGCGTCTTCTATCCGTCGCGATCACCCCGGCAGGCTCTACCGCTCGCGAGACTCTCCAGAAACAATGGCTCCCGTCGCGACGAACGAAACCCAGGCTCCCGCCACGAACGGCGCTTCCACCGGTCCCGTGAAGGCCGCGAAGGCGGTCGCGGAACAGCTGTTCAACCCCTTCTACTCACCGCCGGAGTCGAACGACAAGGACGACTCCGACTACGCGTTCGCGAAGTACAAGGTACGCCCTCCCGGCTTCTGCGATCTCCGCGATGCTCTGAGACCGACTTGATCTCTTTGCGTCGCAGCCGTCCTGGCCGAATGTCAAGTGGGAGCCCCTCACGGAGTTCCCTGTGACGGACGTTGGGCTCAGGGCCGATCCGGAGAAGAAGAGCCTCTTGTCCGCGGCGTCGAAGGTCACCCACTACACGCCTGCGATCGGCACCGAGCTCTCGGGCATCGACCTCCGCCAGCTCTCGGACTCTCAGAAGGATGAGCTGTGCGTATCTCGTTTCCACAATGCTGCGGTGTCGCAGATCCTCATCATGGCTTGCCTGTGACCGACATGTGTTGCGATCTGCAGGGCGTTGCTCGTCGCTGAGCGCGGTGTTGTTTGTAAGTAGACTGTTCATCCTGGAGTAACGTGTTATTGACAGATCGACTCGACACGCTGCAGTCTTCCGCGATCAGGAGATCAACGTCCACGAACAGCTCGAGCTCGCGCGCCACTTTGGCCGCCTCCACAAGCACGCGACGACCGGCGTGCCACGGGAGCCCGGCCTCGAGGAAGTGCACAGTGAGTTCCCCGGAGCATCCTGGTGCGGATGCAATGGAGGATGCTGACGCAGCCCTGTCGCACAGTCGTCTACAACGACGGCTCTCGCCGGCCTGACCCTAGCGCGTTCTCCAAGATCGACCTCTGGCACTCGGACGTGTCCTATGAGCTCCAGCCCCCAAGCACGACCTCTCTCAAGGTGATCACGGGCCCTCCGTACGGCGGCGACACACTCTGGAGCTCCGGGTGAGGCGCATATACACGGTGTCACGCGCCAAGCACGTGTGCTAACCCCATCCCCGCACTAGCTACGCACTGTACTCGTCCTTCAGTCCTGGCTTCCAGAAGTACCTCGAGGGCCTCACGGCCGTGCACAGCGCTGTCGCCCAGGCAGACGGTGCGCGTGCTGCGGGACAGACTGTCCGCCGCGAGCCCGTCGAAACTGTCCACCCTGTCGTGCGCGTGCACCCCGTCACCGGCTACAAGAGCATCTACGTCAACCCAGGTGCGTGTCCCCCTCCTCTTCCTTGTGTCGATTGTGACACCGATGGCGGATGACGTATCTCTGACACGTCTCGGCAGGTTTCACGCGTCGCATCGTTGGTGTGCCCAAGGCGGAGAGCGACGCTATCCTTAGCCTGCTCTTCCATCAGCTCGCGTGAGTGCCTCTTCTCTTCGCGGACGTGTACCAGGGCGGTGGAAGGTTCGCTCCGGCCGTGACGGGGGCTGCCAAAACCCGCATTCAATGCGAGAACCGTCCAACTACCGCCGACTGGGACCCTCGTGGAGGGATACTGTACCCGTCATCGGGGACCAGTCGAGATGGCACCGGCAGGCATTAGGGCCGTCCAAGTCCCTCCCACCGATCTGGTCGCGCATTCCCTTCGTGCCACGGCCGAGAATGTCGCTATTCCTCGCAAAGCTTCGTGTACGCCGGACGCCGCTGACCCAGTGCACTTTGTCAGCGAAAACCCCGACTACCAAGTCCGCTTCCACTGGGAGGTGAACTCAATCGCCTTCTGGGACAACAGGGTGAGTTCTCGTCTGACGCGTGTTCCCTGCTGCATGACTGCACGCAGTTTGCTTGACAAGTCCCCTTCTGCTCGTGACGGTCGTCCGATTGCCTCTTCTCTCTTCTTTCTACGCTCTACTTCCCTTCGCTTCTGGCCGCTTTCGCCTCGGCTCCCCGTTACCTTTGCGCCCCCTTCCCTGTCGCACGCCGGTCTCATACGCATCTGTCCACCTGTCCATCTCCAATCCTTCCCACCCTCGGGAGCACATCCCCATCTCCCCCATCTGCATCTTTCCCGGCTCCCATCCCATCTCCCATCTCGCCCCCATCTCACCTCCCATCTCGATACGATACCCCTTCACCACTCCCTTCCCCCTTGTCCTCAATCTCGCCTCTCTTCGCTGACACCCGATCACTGACACACGCGTCCTCCTCCCCCAGATCGTAACGCACTCCGCGACGTTCGACTTCTTCCCGCACACGCGGCACGCGCTGCGCGCGACCCCGCACGGCGAGCGCCCCACGTCCGTCGCCGACTTCGAGGCGCAGACCGGCCGCGTCGCCAAGGACTGGCAGCGCGACATCTGGGCGAAGCAGGGCATCGCGGCCGACGCGCCCGCCAACACGAACCGCCCCAAGGGCTACAACGACTGAGCACCGAGTACTAAGTGCTCGCGCTCCGGATTCAAGTCGGAGGGAGGCAGATAGATACCTGTACGAGATGTAAAACAACACGGTGTATAGACAGTGTACGGATACCGCTACATATGTAACATAACCAACCTCGCGCCCGACGCCCGTGCAACGACGACGACGGTGCGGCGCGATCAGCGATCTCGCGCGCCCTCGGAGGCAAAATGGGACGCGGGAAACGAAGATCGCCCGCGCGCGATCGATCCGGTCACAGATGCGCGCGTCGATGCGGGCTGTCAGAGCACCGCACCGCACCGCCCATCGTCAATCGTACATCGTACATCGCACTCCCTCCGATGCCGATGCTCGATGCTCGATGCTCGATGCACCGAGATCGTGTATCTGCGCCCCGTCCCGCTCCCCAGATCCTCCCGCTATCGTTCTCCCGATGGACTTGCTGGCGCGTGTGGAGCGAGACCTCAGACGACAGACGAGTTGACGATCCGGCATACACAACATGTACACGTGCTGAATGCGAAATTGCGAGATTACACGGCCACCAACGACACGATTAAAAATGCGACAAGATACCGATATACACGCACATGCGAGGAAAGAAAAAAAAGTGGAAAGCAAGAGGCAAGAAGCAAGCACAGGACAACGCAACAACACGAGAAGGAGCAGACAACCACCAGACTCGATCTCCGGCAAGTACAATAGCACTGCGCACGCGAGCATCCCTCGTCACGACGATCATTGCGGGGATGCTCGAGCATGCGACGGAGGATGCGATGCGCGCACGTACGACTGCGGCTCTGCATTGTACGCCCCCCGCTCCGCCGACCCGCCGCCGCCAGACGACGGCATCCACGGCGGCGGCGGCACCGGCGCGCCCGCCGCGCTGTGCGGCGCAGACCCAGGCCCGTGCGGCGGCGGCATCATCTGGTGCGGGCCGCCGCCAGCAGGCATCAGCTGGTACGGCCCAGTGTGCTGCGGGGCCGCAGACGGCTGCTTGGGCTGGTCGTACGGCGACGGCGGCGGCTGCTGCGCCTGGTGCGGGGGTGGATGCGACTGCTGGGGGTGCGGGTTGTTGTTGTTCTCTCCGCCGTGCTCGCCCGTCCCGCCGCTGCCTCGCGCGGACGCCGTCGACGCACGCAGCATCTGGAGGTCGATGGGCGGCGGGGCCTTCCCGTTCGCGTCCAAAGTCTTGTCGCGCTTCCGCATGAGCTTCGCATAGTCTGCATAGAGAAGGCGCGATGTGAGCCTGATTGCACCATGATACCGATCGCGCAGTGCAACTCACGCAGGCCGCACGCGTTGCACAGCGTTCTCGCGCCGTCCGGACCCCGCCTCCACTCTGGCGTCTCGCGTATATTGCACGAGTGGCATTTTCCTGGCGGAGTGGCGCGCTGCTTGTCCACATTAGCCAAACTGCTCGAGGACGACCTGATGCACCACTCACGCTCCGCTTGCGGTACTTGTTCTTCTGGTGGCCAGGTACAGCACCGCCCGTGCTCGACTGTCGCTTGTTGCGGATGATCTGCATGTCTGCCTCGGCGGTCGACTGTGCCTGGTGATCGACGTGAGGGGAGGGCGAAGGCTATTGGTGAGATTCAAACGTGCGCGACAGCGGTCGTGTCGAGGCACTCACATCATACCCATTCTGGGGCGGCGGCTGATCCCCCTCGCGGGCCATGTCTTCCCAAGGCCTCTTCGGCGGACGGGCGTGCTCCTCGGCGGGATTAGAGGTAGCAGCATAGCTGTCCTTCCGCGGAGGCTCCTCGCCTGTATCCAGACGGCGCAGCTCCTCGAGGAGAACAACCACGGCGGCCGCATTCCGGTTCATCTCCTCGATCTCGAGCGGAGCTGGCGCCATATGAGGATGGGAGTTCGCCAGCTGGGCTGTATGCGGCGTCAGGGACGTCACATGCACCACAAGACGGAAGACGCACCGTAATGATGCGCGAAGCCATACAAGATCGAACAATACCTGATGAGCTACGAGGGGAATCATTAGCGTTACGAACGGTGAAACAAGCTTAACGACCTGCCTCGTTGATCACATGCTGACGGCGGCTTGCCCTCTCGGCGTCGGCGGGGTTGGGCACAGAGGCCCGAGGCTCGACGTTTGCAGGAACCAGAGGCATCGTACGGGCATAGCCATTAAACTGCTGCTGCTGGGGTGGCGGCGGGCCTTGGGCAGGGGGATGCTGGTGCTGCCAGTGCTCGGGCGGAGGAGGATATGCGGCTTGTGGCGAAGCTTGCGGCTGATGATGGGCCGGCGGAGGAGGTGGAGGTGCCATGTTAGTGTAATGCCTCTGCTGGACCGGCGGCGGCGGGTACGGCGCGTAACCAGGCGGAGGTTGTTGTTGTTGTTGTTGCGCGAAATGCGGAGGCTGCTGCTGCTGCTGGTGCTCCTGAGGCGGAGGAGCGGCGGGTGGGGGACCCTGGTGATAGCCCGGGGGCGGCTGCTGTGGGGGATAGGGCGGGTACGCGGTCTGTGCAGCAAACAACCATATCGAGCGCACGCGGCACATCGACAATCGATGCGAATCACATAACAAGACGTTAGCGCCACGATGCATTAACGCCCTTCACGGGAGAACATGGGGGGCTTACGTGAGGGGAACGCGCTGGCGAGGCGTTGACGCCTTGCTGCGAACGGGACCTTTTGGACGATGCATCGGCAGAGCTCTCGGGACGCGGTGCCCCCGCACCTACGCCGTTGTGAGGTGCCACGCCTGCAGGAGGCGGCTGGTGGGGGTGCCCTTGTTGCGCATACGACGCGTCTAGCTTGGGAGGCCCGGGATACCCGTGCGCGTGCGCGTGCGCCTTCTGTTGCGGAGAAGGCATGTTCGGGGAATGCTGGGGAGGAGGAGCGGGGGCGGACTGGGCGGTGGAACGGCTCCAGGACGTGGGCTCATGTCGCGAGCGGGGATGGTCGGCGCGTCCGGAGCCGTTCGCAGGCGCGCCGTCCTGGCCAGGGGGCGGGAAGTTGAGGTCCTTGATGGAGGGCAGACGGACGGTGTCGCCCATGGGGGGCGGGAGCGCGTAGGAGGCGTATTGCGGAGGGTGCGAGGAGGACATGGCAGCGGAGGAAACGGGAGACCCAGCGGGCGGGAGGGAGGTGTATATCTCCTGTATCTCCCGATTAACCCGGATCTGGTTCGAATCGGCGCAGGCTAAATAGGGCGGTCTGGACTGGAGAAAAGCAGCAGCGGCGAGGGCGGGCGGGGGGACGAGGAGAAGACGGAGAAGTGGCTGCGCGCGGGGAGAGAACGAGAGCTGGGACGGGCAGAGAGACAGGTCGACGGTGGCAGGTGTCGAGGGGGATGGAAACAAGGAGGAGGACCGGCCGGCTAGCTAGATCACCAAACAAATCTGAGCGGAGTCCCAATCTGACGCGGCGGAATAACGTATGGAACTCTGTATATTAAACGCCGACTCGCGGGGCTGCTCGCTCTCCCGCGGAGACTGCCTGCACACGCGTCCGCGCACGCCCCGCCAGCAGCGAGCGTGTCCGGCGGGGCAGGGCGCGCTGCTGGGCGGGACAGCGAGGACGGACGTCGAGATTCGAGGACGAGGAGATCGCACATCACCAATCTCGAGAACCGGGACAGCCGGGAATCTCTCGTGCCCGATACTAGATCCACCACCTACGTAAGTTCCCCATCGCGGATGGACGACGATGCCCTCGGCGCCGCACTTCCATCGTCCGCCATGCCAGCCGCCCCCTTGTGCACTAGTCACTGCCCGCTGCGTTCTGCTCTGCTGCACACTGCTCGACGACGTGGTCGCCAGCACACCGCCCGGGGTCGATGGGTGATCGTGGATTTGGCAGTTGGGCGCCGGTGCCTGATACGGCCAGTTAACTGCCTGATAATAATCGATCTGGATACGGCAGATCAGCCTCTTCTTCGGATCTCACCTGCAGGATGCGCGTGCGTCATCCCGTCATCCCGTCTGCACCGCTGCAGGAGCCAGGAGCTGCTGCAGCCTGCAGCGCACAGTGCTCGACACGCACGCAGAGCTCCTCGACGAACGCAGCTGCCAGGTCGCAGCCTCGTGTGCTCGCCGACACTCCCTGTGGGCGACAGTCTAAACCGCAAACGGCATGCATGATCTTGCCCCTAAACGGCGCGGCCGCACATCTCGACTCGCCCGATCCCAGCAAACGTCCACATGACGCCGCAACTTCCCGCACACCCCGCGATGTCGGCGCAACCCAGGCCCTGGAACACTGCGCAGCCCGGCGTTCTTCCTGCCTCCTCTGAATCGCCCGCGGGTTCCTCTTCGCCCAGCGGCGCACAACGAGGCGGACACACCACACACCGACGCAGATCGGGCGACCGGTGGCGTTGGGCGTGCAGATTGCCTTGTCCACGCCCGATAAGTCAGAGTGAGACACGTGCAGCGGGAGCTTCGCGGTGTTGATGACGCCGCGCCCAATCTCCGGGCACGCGTCCCAGTGCCAGTCTCCCGGTCCCACCACGCTGAGCAATCGCAATCGGCGGCCGCACCAGACTCGGACGTGCCTGGCCCCGCTACACCTTGGTGGCGTCCGCGTCCGCGATTCCAGAACGTGGCTCGCACTACGCCCGCAACCCAAGTGCAACTTGACCTTCGCTCGTCCGAACGCTGGCCGCGCACGAGCCTGCGGAAGCGGCCACGCTCGAAGCTTGCACATTCCCCGGCCGCGACGGCGGAGTCAAGGTGGACACTGGAGTCTGGACAGAAACACACGCGAAAGACGGGTGCGCAAGTAGGCGTCCGGCAGAAGCGCGACAGAGATACGTATCGCACGTCCGCGAATCGCCCCACACCCTATCTGCCAGGGGGCTGGTGCGGGGGACGACCACTGCCAGGCCGCCACGAGTCACAGTGCCTCCGGAGTCCGAATCTCGAGAAGGTCAGGGATTCCGAATCCTATGTTCCGGAGACTGGCGACCGGATACTGGATACTGGATACTGGATACTGGATACTGAGGCCGACGATTCGATGTTCGACGTTCTATGTTGGTTCGCCTCGGGACGTGCCGCGCTGCATCACGCATCACGCAGCGTGCGACGGACACGGATGCAGGGCAGGGTCATGCGCGACGGCCGTGGAACCCGGATCCAGGACCTCAGCATGATGCATCCTTCCCGAGGCCCAGTGATCCCGTCGTGGATGCGTGATCCCTGGATGCGGACGTGTCGCTGCCAGCGAAGGGGGCCCTCGACGCACCCGCAACTTGGCAAGCACCTCGAGCTGGCGGAGCTTGGACTCGGGTGTGCTGCCCAGTGCCAAGTCCCTGCGCAGTGCGATCTCGGGGCTTGCGCACTGCCTGAGCGTGGTGGAGTCCCGAGGATTCGACGTTCATATAACGGGGTCGATAGGTGCGCGTGCCTCCGTATGAATGCGAGAAGTATCGTCGTCGTCTTCGCTGATACAGACGTCCTGTCTAGAGTCTCCAGTCTCCAGAGCTTGGGACGTGAGACCGCTCCTCGTCGAGATTCGAAGAGATACGCCGGCGGATGCCTTGCGGTCGCATCGTTCTCGGACGGATCCGACGGGCGGAGTTGGTCCGTCGAGCGCCCTCCGGAGTGACAGTCTGGAGATATCCGCTGCTATGTAGGTCGCCGATACAGCGGGTCTGCCACCAGCCGGACACCGACGGCACGGCATGCCTGACTTGACAATGACAGGCGATCCGAGGCTTCCCAGAATCCCAGCGACCGACCGACCGTGACGGTGACGGGTGTCAGCGGCTCAGCGGCTGGGCGGGCTGGGCGTTTTCGAGCAGGCAAGCAGGTGTGGGACGGCGCGTCCTGCTATGGAGCCCGCACTTGATATGACAGAGCTTGGTACGTCGAACAATTGGTCCCGCGACGACATATGACATACTTATGGCGACAAACGCGAACGCTGTCCGCACCGCACCGCATCCCATCTGTCAGAGACTAGCGCAAAACCTTCGGATATGGGCGATCGATGCACACTCACCGACATACGGGGGATAGCCCCCAGGCCAGGTGCGGGCCCACGTGCTGTGTTGAGCTCGCGTGTCGGACGAGAGCATATACCGACCGTCCGTCGAGTGATGGCGCACGACGACGAGTGGCCGATGCTGGGGGACCTGCGAGCACATAAACGAGAAGCCGACGAAAGCCAATCGCAGACTCACCCTCACCTCCTTGCTACCGGCAGATCTCGACATACACACCTAAGTATGTATCAGGCGCTATGACACGGGGCCCCTTCTCGCCGATCGCGTTCGCAGTCGGCCAGCGCTGCCCCCTCGGACGCAGTATGCGGGCCTTCCTTGGGGTATCTGCCATGGCCAGCGACCGCGATCTTGCGTTGCGTCCTCCACGACTACGGCCGCTGAATCCTGATGTCCTGATATGTCAAGGCCCCAGGGACACCGTATGAACATCATAGATTCGTACATACTGCAATCATGTCCGCGCTGCGAACGCTGATCACCGTACAGCATGCGCCGACTGGCCCTGGTGCCCGTCCCCGGGGACGCAGCTGCCGTCGAAGAAGGTTGAATGAGTCTCCGAGACCGCGCCACGGGATGCGGGATCAGCCACTCACCCAGCAGTGATTCACAGCCGACCCGCCCGCCCGTCGGACGTAAGAACGACGTGTAGGCACTGGCAGTATGTGTGCAGTGCGTTGGCTTCTAGCTAGCCACTTGCCCGCACGGCTAGTGCGTCCTCCGATGCATCGTCGCGAGCGTATTGGCTCTCGGGCGTCCGAGGCGGGGGCTCACGCAAACCTGCAGGCAGCGAAGATTTCGAGGTCAGGGTCCAGGGCACCAACGCGCACACAGCGAGGGGGATGACATACACATACCTGGTAGGCTGGTACCACACTCGCACACCGCGGCTCGCGACTCGGACTGGGACTGGGACGGCCCTAGCGCGGCGCGACCGTCACATTTGGTTGGAACAAACACTGGCGTCCGAGACGGTGGCACTGGCACTAGACCTAGACGACATCGTACCGTCACTGGTCAGTACTGTACGTACTACGCTCTGCAGCCGCTGGACTTGGACATACCGAGAAACACCGCCCTCCCGGCGTCGTGGACGCTCGCTCGCTCCGACTCCTCGAGGCTCCCGGATGGCACTACATACAGGCTCAGCCGTCCCTTCCGAGCTGGCCCAAGGGTCGGAGCATCCCGCCGAAAGCCAGGGTCGGCGTACGTGCGAGCCACTGCCAGCTGACCACATCGCGGCAGAACGTTCAACGCACGGGCATTCGCAAGGTTCAGAGCTAGAAGACTCCTCCGCCTCCGCCCTCACCGTCAGGGATTCATCGCAAGTACTGGAAATCGAAGAGCGGAAGCGCGGAGAGCTCGAGATAATACTGACAGTGGCAGGGAACTGGAGAAGTCGCGTCAGCTTCACGACCGCTCCGTTTCGGTCGAGGCTTGCTTCCGAGGACCCCGCCAGCGATGCGAGCTCAGTTAGAGTTCGCGACGTCGCGATGGTCCACGTGAATAGTGGCGAGCAGAAGAGAAGGGACCTCGCCGTTGGCCGTCGCGGTGCTGGCGGCGGAGACGAGGAGAAGCGGGCTAGCAGCCGAAGTGCTCGTAGCGGCCCACGCCGAGGGTCCTCTAGCTTCCTCGAGGCGGCGACTGGAGGCGGTGGGGCGGCATGCGAAATTGAATTGAATCCGAGGCAGACGCTGCGGGGAAGCGAGGTGTGTCAGCGTGCGTCGGCGGTCGCGCCTGGGGTTACAAGCGTCGGCTCTGCGGGTCGCTACGCCCGATTCAGCATAGCCCGTCGAGCCTGACAGTGACCGTGGGCATTGTCTCCTCGATGGCTCGGCGGATACATAGCGGCCTCTGACAGGTGCAATCTCGGACGTTGTTGGATCGTGATATGGTACATTAAGCTGAAGATTCAAGGACATATCGTACAAACGCGATGGTTACTTCTCAGACGCTCGTGGAGGACTGTGGACGATGGCGAGAGGATAGGAGTGCCATGCAGCCTTGGACGCACATACACTGCGCCGTCGTTGCTACTCTACCGGCCTACTTGCTGCTGCTATACGACGAACGCGAGTTGCCGTCGGGCGAGGTGTAGTTGCTGTAGCCGCTGCCACTGTTATAGTACGTGGAGCCATTGCTGTTCGAATAGTAGTAGCTCCCGTTGCTGTGGCAGAACGGGTTGGACCTGTGCTGACGGCAAGAAATGTAGTACACCAGTTGCGCACCTGTTGCTGTAGTGGTAGCTGTGACCGCCGCTGTCACTGACGCGGTGGTCGTAGGAGTTCCCCTATTCAAGTTTCGATAGCGTCTGTGAGCGACCGGTTGATATGCGACAACAATATTGTTACATGCCTGGTCGTTCGTGCCCTTAGAGGTGACGGTGTAGCTATCACCGGATTTGGAGTTGGCGGGCATAGTGGCTCAGCTAGTGGCTCAGATGGGAGGATGATGAGGAGAACGACAGAGGTGCCGATGGGTGGCGGGCGACAATGACGCGACTCCTCGTTATGGGCATAGAGACAAACACGGACAAGTAACGCGTCGGTGGCTGAAACGTCACGCGTCGGTGGATCGTGCATACCGTATTCCGATCTCTTCATGACACAGACAACGCTAGAGGTAGACTGCCAAAGCATAGACTCCACGGCCAGTTCTTCGAGTTGTCACGGTACCAAGTACTCAGTGCAGATTCGCTCAGAACACGCCTACATAGAGGCCACAAGCGCGTATCGTGTGGTATAGATACTGGACGCGGATACATGGACGTCATCCTAGAATGGAGGAGGTCACATACGTGTGATTGAAAGACGCGAATAGGAGACGAATGCGAGCTTACACACCTAGACTGAACTTTACAAGAACCAATCGTTAGCTGGCAGCTTTGTCGATGACCTTCCCGTAGTATGTAGGTAGATCTGTAGCGGCTATAGCCGAGCGAGAGGCGTCGGGATTCTGGTAGTAGTAACTCCCGTCACTGTGCGTCGAGCCCAGGGTTGAGGATGCCGCAGATGTCCAGGTGGAGCTCACCGATTGCTTCAGTGATAACCATGCTCGCCACTCTCCGTGACTCGATGGTCCCAGTTGGGTCCCAGCGGTTTCACTACGCACGTCGTCACCTGCGTTGAGTCTGAAGGCGGGACTGACCTGATCATCATCGTGTTGGGGGAGATCACGGCGTAGTTCTCATCGGTGTATTGTAACGCATAGTCACTAGCAATGCTAGTGAGACAGCGAACTGAGCGAAGAGGAGAAAGCCCTCAGGCTCGGGTTGGAGAGAGGGAGCGGGAGCACAAGCAAACAGCGCGTCTGTGGCTTAATCGACACGCGTTACGTAACCAATATCGGGCGCGGCCCGTTAAACGAGCGTTCCCTTCATCCCACCATGATGCAGCCACCATCGCCCTCGTCTCCAGCCCAGGTTACTTAGCACGGTCCAGCTGCCAACACACGGAAGCTTCACGTACAGCGGAACGCCTCACGAATGGCGATACACGACCGCGCTGCCGGGAAGGCCGACGGGGTGTCAGCTGACGCGATACCGACCAGCGCGACGAGCACCCGAAATACACCCACCGTATGAGAACCGCGCGGTCATCGACGCGGACGCTGCCTGCAGTGCTCTATGGGCCACCCCAAGGGGAACTGTCTCTGCCACTTTCTCAGCGTCGATACTTATGTCACCGACGATACTCCGGCCCGTCGGCGCGACAATCCTCGACCTGCACTATAAGTACTTGCGCGCACACATCGTGCGACGCCTCCTTGCTTGTCGTCCTCCGTCTCGCGTCGCGCATATCCATCGTCGACGACACCAACATGTACCCAGCCGAGCATCCGAATTACGACGCAAAGGGCATGCCCTTCCGGCTTCTCGGGAACAGCGGTCTGCGCGTTCCCCTGTTCTCCCTGGGAGGATGTACGTCTGCTTCTGTCCCATCTCGTTCTCTTTGCCACAATCTGATCAGAGTTCTGATAGGGTTGACTCTCGGTGGTTCCGTCAAGGGCGATCCTGTCAAGGTGAGCATGCATCGCGATCATCGTGCAGTCCAACGCCGGCCGGTGCTCAGATGATGCTTCTCAGGAAATCATCAAGGCGGCATGGGAGAACGGCATCAACATGTTCGACACTGCAGAGTCCTATGCAGGCGGGCAGTCCGAGATCGAGATGTGCGTACGGATGAGGAGCGCGATCCTTTGCTCGTGCATGCTGACACGGACGTCGCAGGGGCCGTGTCATCAAGGAGCTCAACTTCCGCCGCTCGGATCTGATCATAACTACGAAGCTCTTCTGGGGTGTCCGTAAGGGGCCGAATGACACGGGCCTCTCTCGCAAGCAGTGAGCCGCCTGGACTGCCCTCGAGATTGACTCGGAATACTTACTATATGCAGCATAATCGAGGGGACGAGGGAGTCCCTCCAGCGACTCGGTCTCGAGTACGTCGATGTCATCTTTGCGCATCGCGCAGATCATAGCGGTGCGCACCCGCTTCTGCATCCACTGTTCTACCTCACTCTGATCGCTCGTGCATCTCAGTTCCGATGGAGGAGGTCGTCCGCGCCTTCAACTTTGTGATTGAGAAAGGCTACGTGAGCGAACATGCGTTAATCAAACCCGCTTGCTCTTTGCTAAGTCTTGGTAGGCGTTGTACTGGGGAACCTCCGAATGGTCTGCGCAACAAATCGAGGAGGCCCACCGTATGCGACCTTATCCTCCGTATCCTGCATAGTTCTCACGCAGATGCAGATGTCGCTACCAAGCTGGGCTTGATTGCGCCTATCGCTGAACAGTGCGAGCACCAGTATGTCCTCCAGGTCTTTACGTCGTACGTCTCTTACGAACTGGTGCGACAGCTTGCTCCACCGTGACCATCCTGAACGCGAGTTCGCGTGCGTAACTACCCCGGTCCTCTGATCCAGGAGCTGACGACCGCTGATTCCCCAGCCCCCTCTATCGCAAGTACAACCTCGGCACCATGGTGTTCTCGCCCCTCTTCGGTGGCATACTCACCGGCAAGGTGAGTACCGCTCATCTCCACTGTCCGCATACAAGTACTCATCACGCACCTCGCTCAGTACAACAACGGCATACCGGACGACTCCCGTCTCGCGGTTGAGCAAGAAGACCAGTTCAAGCGCAAGATCGAGTTCCTGAAGTCGCCCGAGGGACAGCGCCAGATCGAGATCATTCGCAAACTCAGCGACCTCGCCGAGAAGGGTCTGTGTCTCTCCCTCTCCCAGCCCTCCTCTACCCATTTGTTCACACTGGCTGACTATGGACCGTGCGCGCTGGCGAACAGAGCTTGACTGCAAGATGTCGCAGCTTGCGCTCGCTTGGGTCGCGCGGAACCCGAACACGTCGTCGGTCATCCTGGGCGCGTCGAAGCCCGAGCAGGTCCGCGACAACCTCAAGGCGCTCGAGGTCATCCCGAAGCTGACCCCGGCCGTGCTCGCGAAGATCGACGATATCGTGGGCAACAAGCCTGCGCCCTGGGTGCGTACTGTTACTTTTCCTCTGGGTGTTGGGACGGGGGCTGACCGGTTTGGTGTTGATGGTATGACAGCCAACGTATGGACGGCTGGCCCTCGACCCGCTGTCGAAGTTCAGCGTGCTGTAGAGGCAGGAGGGGGCGTGACGTGAGTAGGTGCGTGTGTTGTGTACCTTCAATCTCTCTGCGATCCGCCCAGTTTCCTGACACGCCCCATTCATTATAGTATCTAGACAGTGTAGCATACCAATACAACGCAAGTGTATCCGTTAAGGCATGTCCCTTGTCTCATCCGAATCGACCACTTCCCGGATTTTCGACTCCCAGAGCTTGATGTGCAGGATCTCGCCATCCCATCATCGCAACTTCCTGTCCTGGGGCTTGGTATCGACGTCACCGCACATCGCCCATGCTTCCTCCCTCGCGTACCTCCTTCCCATGTGCATCCATCAGAGGGACGTTACATACCGTCCGTCCTGCCCGGGGTTCGCGGTCGAGCTCGTGGGGCACTGCTTCCAGGGGACGTCGACGTCGAATAAGTACGTACGTCGGGCCCGCTCTTACCGTGTGGTCTGCGGCGTGTCCCGTGGGAGTCTGTGGCATAACATCTTGAACCAAGACTACCGAGCCTCCGCGCCGGTGCACTCGTAGGTCTTGGTAAGTACAGCACTTGGCACCATCTAATACATGCCGCACTCGCCCACTATTCGTAACCGCACGACTAGCTCCTACGGGGCAGACGGAGGTGTGCAGCCCCGGTGGCCTGTGCTCGCCTGGGTTCATCCGGAGCCAGGAGGACCGATCGTCCTGTTGTCCGAGTTCTTCTGTATGGCTCTCCATATGCTCGCATCGCTTCTTTTCTGGCCTTGAGCTTGAGCACCTTCATTGGGACTGGATGGCGTGCTATGTACATATGTTGCAGCACGATCGTCGGCTCATCGCAGGACCGTGCAGGACCTATGACGATCGATGTGCCCAGCTCGGGTAGCATTTACAGTAGTACGCGCAGTAGATCGATTGATTGAGGGTACATACATTACGAGAACTTGGTTAGGAACTTGAAGAGCCTGGAAGAGCGCGAGGGTGAGAGACTAGAGTCGAGCGAGCTATGTACGCCGCCGCTGCAGTGCTCGTGATCTGTGGATCGTGAAATGGATGTCAGTGAGAATGGTTCAACTTGGTCAAATCCCGAACGGACGCTGTGGGTGTAACTGCATTCGAAATGCGAAACTTTGTAGCAGCAGTACCTGAACTTACGGTGCCGCATGCACATGCCAGTGGCTGCTCACTTGGAATTGCGGCTGCTCGCCTTGTAATTGGGTGCCGGCCATCGGACGCGCGAACGCAAGAAAGTCCGGGGTGCCCGGCCCCAAGACGAAACTCGAACGGCGACGCGAGATATATATATCGATATTAGAAGGAGAAGATGCTGCGCATGCACTCCTGGGTCCCCGTTGGCGGAAGTATAGTACGTGCGGGAGTCTGGTAGTTCGCATGAAGTTGGAAGAACGCGAGAAGCGGTCCCAGATGGATGCCGGAAGTAGTTATTTGAGAACTGGCAGAGGAGGATGTCATGAGTAGAGATCCTCCGGGAGGCTCATCCTCAGGAAGCAGGAGGATGCATGTGGTCCATGTCGGCGATGCATACGGGCCCAGGACTTGTCCTGGTCCAGGAGGATCCGCGTTGCGATCGGTTCTCCCGGGGTGCTGAGTTGACTGTTGGCAGCCACACATCGAGACGCTTGACTCGACCCAGTGCCGCCAGCGCTGAGATGCACGGACGTATTGGATCGAGAGCGGCCTCAATGGGAGGGAGCGAAGGGCGGCGGCCTCTTCGCACCACGACGTTCCGCTGGGAATGGCGCTGAATGGCATGCGGAGAGACGTGACTGTGAGTACCCATGAGCGAGGCCCGGATTCGGAGCCGCTGTGTATAGAGTATGGTGACATCGGGGAGATAAGTGTGCAACACACCGGATCCTGTAGGTTGGTGCATACCACTCCTGGGAATACATGCGTGTACGCCGCACGCAGCATGGTCAACTTGAAGGGTTCTCACCTTCTCCATCGCCATTCAGCTCGTCCACGGTCGGTCGAACGTCCAGGCGTAATCTCGGTACCGCCTTCAGGGGGGGTCTGTTGCGACGGACGGCGATAGACACCCGGTCGGCGGTCTTCCAGCTGTGCGGGGACGCAGTGGTTACTCACGAGACGTGATGTCGATGGCGCCTTGACAGGCTGTAACGACAACTCGGATTGTCCAATGTTACCAATGCCTGTGGCCTATAATGGGAACAGTCAGCTCGTGATGGGATCAGGCAAGGAGTCGGTGCCGGAGATTGTGCGACTGCACTGGGGGCGCTCTCACGGCTACAAGGTTCGTTCTCATGGCACTGGAGACCGAGTGCCACCGGCAGAGTCTGCGCTCGCTGTCGTTGTCAGCTGTTGAGCGACGAGCAGAGAAAAACGGGGTGGGAGATGTGCGGATGGATAGCGAGTATGTACGTTCTGCCTGGGCGGGGGTGAGCAGGGTATATTGATCAGCGAATTGGCGATCGCGCGAGAAGGAAGTGATAGCAATCACGTTTATAGCTGCTAAAAATCTCGGATGGATCTTAGTCCCGTATGAGCGAGGTCGCTGCCCCGAACACCCTGGTTGAACGGTATCGGCAAGCCGTATGCTCCTGCGTCCAAAGCACTTCAGTCTGGTACTTACGCGGGACGTTCTGTGGCAGCTGGTAGCCTGGTGTAGAGGCGTGGCGGTAAGTAGATTCACAGCCACCGACGTCCGAGCCGGGCCGGAGGCCGGAGGGGCTACTATCCGAGGTTAGCGTGGAAAGGCGACACCTCCAACAGCTACCACCATTGCATGCGACATCTTGACAGAGTCTTCGGGGTTCTACCCCGGTGTTTCGCCCTTGTGAGGTCTTCTTCAGGTGAGTTGTACATAAAGCAGATCGTGAGGATGTGGATGGGTGATATGACACGTAACCAGTCTCGTGCGCCGAGTTGGCATGCGCAGCTGGCGACGGGGCGCATGCCGAGACGGTCGCTGCGCTCTCAGGGACCCAGCGCCGCCTACGGGGAGCGGGATCGGAAGGATCTGGGATGCAAAGGACGGGAAAGGGAAGGGGCGTCCCAGGTGATTCTGTCGGAGGCCTCCCTCATGTCCTCCCAACACAATAAGCCCAAGGCGCCCTCGTCTCTTGTCTGCACTACAGCCAGCTTGTCGTCTCTTGCTCCTCTACCACCATCGCGACTCCCGTCCGCCTCTGCGCCGCCCACACCGCCCTGCATCCGCACCCGCACGCGCGGAGACAGGCAGCAAACGGCCCATAGCGCTCCATCTTGCAATCTCAGCCACCGCAGACCACAGGAACGCCTGGGCTTCCTATCGAGGAACTCGCACTCAGCGCTGCAAGTGTGCACTCTATCGCCGCGCGCGGTCAAGTGGGGTCTCCACCCCGAATCCGCTGACATTTCGACGCCCGGTCTCCCGCGTGGGCAAATATAGTGTTTCGCAATAGAGCTCTCCCATCCCTCGGAAAATGGCGAGTAGTGCTATGATAGGCAGCACCTTCCTAGTGGTACGCGCTCCCTTGTCCTCTCCCTCCTTCCACCTTGTCGCTCATGGCTCATCAGGGCGGTCCCGGCACTGGCGCACTCGGCGGCCCCCCTACCGGTCATGTACGTCTTTCATTGCTCAAACCCGGGCTCGTGTGAAGCGCGTAGCCGTCTCTTATGTGCTTCCCGCCCTGACCGACGCGGAGCGCGCGTACTCGTCTCTCGAGCCTCCACTGACGGAATGCCTCCCCGAGAAGAAGCTCGCGTGGTCATCGAACACGAGTCCTGATTTATGTGACGCTCTGACGCTCTCGCTGACGTCTGTTGCCCTAGAATTACAAGAGAGCGGTATATCGTCCCCCTCCAAAGGAGTTTGGCGTAGAGGTCCTGCCCCCAACGAAGTTCGGTACGTGCTCACACGATGCGGCATTGCATGCATGTACGAAGCTCAGTCTCCCTCAGGATCCGGTTACTGCTATGGCCTGCGCATAATCCCCTTCCTCACCGACGATCAAGACAACCGTTCCTCGCGATCCAGTTCGTCGCACCACGAGTATGAGGTATGGAGGCGGTGGGAGGATTGTCTCTGGTTCCAGGAGATACTCGAGTCAGAGTATGCCCTCATGGCGCGTCAGAAACGCTCTCGACTAGCGGCAGGCAAGGGCGTAAAGAAGAACGGGGTTTACATACACTCCGACCAAGCGGCGTCGTTCGACTCGCTCCCTCCAGGACCCGACGCGAACAGTATTGCCAAGAACATCCACGATGTTGTCCCCCGATTGAACAAGAAGGCAACGCTCTTTCGAGCCAGCCAGGCTACAATCGAACAGCGCGGTCGCGAGTTCGAGGCCCTTATCCTAGCGCTCTTCCAAGACGACGTCCCAATGCTCATCAAGGAGTTGCGCGAAACGCGATTAGTGCGGGACTTCTTTGGGTACTGGCGACGGGACCTCGACCACGACCGCAAGCTTCAGTCTCTCTCTGGAGCGGGAGGCAAGCAGCCAGCGAGCGCGCGTCACTCCGTTGCGAGCAGCGCGTTCTCCATGTATTTCTCCGCATCCAGCATCTCCCTGCAGCACCCTGCAAACGCATTCGCCGACCTTCCTCCCAGCCCTGCACTGCTTAACTTCCCGTCGTCCGACTCCCATGACTCCTCCCGTCGCAACTCCGCCCAGCCAAACGAAAGACGGGGTCGACGGGGCGAGCACCGGCCAACTACGCGACATCCGACTCTTCTGCTTCTACTGCGAGTCTCGCGAGTACTTCGCGCGGCCCTCCACCACACTCGCCATCCGATGTCCCACAAGATATGACCTTCTACGTGTCCCAGCGCGGTTCCGTGGCGCTCACTGTCGCCGACGATTCCGACGAGCGCGCCGAGTTCGTCAACTCTCCCCTCTCTGCTCCCGCGCGCGTGCAATTGCATCCATGGACACGGGACGCCGACCGCTCATTTCCATCTGCAGAGGAGGAGATCCTGCTGGCCGATGCAGCGGCTGGCAAGGCCCGGCAAGATGCCGCCCCCGGGCCCGGCGAATTCCACCCCGGCCTCCAGGCGCTCCCAGAAGAAAGCGAGCTCGTTCCCGTCCCAGCGAGAAGCGGCCCTCAGCACAGCGACATAGAGGAGGTTGCGCGCGCGCCGCTGAGGAGGCCGCGCAACAACTCGTGCCCAGATAGGTCGAACAGGCAGTGTCTGTTCCTCGCTGCAGATGGCCCGAAGAGCGCGAACCTCGATGCCCTACCACGCAATGCGGACGCGCTCCGCCTCCCGCCACGACGCGCCGTCGATACGGAGCCCACGACACCGACGAACTCTTCGTCGTCCCGCCCCTCGTCGCTTGCCTACACCAGTTTCTCAAACTTCACCGGTGACGACGCTTCTCGCCGTTCATCATGGAGAACATCGATGGCCTCACAGACGAGCTACTCTCATTCGTTCGCCAGTAGCTTCGCGAACGGCTCGTGCGCCGACTTTGACAGGCAGTCCACGCACTCCTTTGCGACGAGCTTCGCCAACGGCTCGTGCGCGGATTTCGACCGCGGACGGGATTCACGTCACTCGATCGCTTCTGTCTACTCTGCTGTTTCTTCGAACGGCAGACAGACCGCACTGGCGCACAGGGATTCGATGATGACCCTCAACTCTATGCTATCCGACCTTTCCATTGACTCCGGGTACCTGCACAGGAGCCTAACGCCGCCTGCAAATGGCACTCTGAGAAGGTCGCTATCCGCCGGCAGCAGGCGACCGCCAAGCATCATGGCGGCCCTCGGCGGCCAGGAAGACTGGTACGATCAGCAAGAGGAGTTTATCGACGCGTACTTCTACGGTGAGTATCATGTCCCCCATTATCTCCATGCGGCATTGCATCCCCTCTTGCCCGCGGATCTGAGTTTCAAGCCAATCTCCCCGTATTCCCATCCATCACGGCTTGAGCATGACATTTGACTGACATTGACATCGTATCGTGCCTGGCTTAACAGATCCCGGCATGCATGCCGCGAAACCATCCATGCAGTTCGAAGAGCCGCCGCTGACGCCCCCACCACCACCGCAGCGCGAGCCCGCGGTGCTCGGTCAGCCTTTCAACAAGGAAGTGTGCACGCCTGATCGCTTCCCCAAGCCCTTCCAGAATCGGCCCCCAGGGCAGTTCCACCTCCCCTGGTCCCCGCCTTCCACGCCATCGACGGAGCACTCGGAGCCGACGTACCCTGTCTCCCCTCGCACACCTCCTCCTGCACGTCCAAGCACGAGCGGCAGCATGACGAGCTCCAGCGGGTTCGCAGGCTCGCCCCCGAATAGCCCGACGACAGCGACAGAGAGCCTGACAGTCAAGGCCATCCTGCATGACAGCATCGTCCTCCTGCGCATCCCGCGCGGCGCCCCTCTGCAGGAGGTGCGCACGCGCATCCGGGACAAGTACGCGGTGCAGGAGGGCGTGCAGCTCTCGAGCGCGTTCGTGATCGGGTGGGCGCCGTCTGCGACGCAGCCATCGGGCGTCGCAGCGCTGTCGGTGCGGGGTCGGCCGCGGTCGAACTCGGCGTCGAGCGTGGGCACGCTGAACCCGCAGGCCCTGCGGTACGTGTATGCGGAGCAGGAGTGGCGCGCCGCGGTCGCTGCGTGCGCGAGCGGGAAGATGACGATCCGGTTGTTCAATGCGCAGCCTCTATGATCTCGGGCCTCAGGATCGAGGCCGAGGCGTAAGTTATCACTTTCGTGTGTTCGTGAAGACTTTTTACTTGCCTGTGGTCGTCCTTGCGTTTCACTTTCGGCTTCGATCAGACGACCACCCCAGACGACAACTTCTCCGATATCCCGGAATTCGATTCATCATTTCCTTCTCTTAATTTTCGCTCTTTCGAGCTTCACGATGCGTCATGACCACACCCATTCTCTATCTGTCTCTGCCTTCTGTTGCAGCGCTGTTGTATGTACGGGTACCCCTTCTCTCCCATTCTTCCGCTGTTCATTCGTTGGCTGTATATCGTGTTACTTGTACCGCATAGTGCGGCCTGTACTCTCCTTTTCTTCGTTATTCGTTCGTCCCTTCGCCTTCGCGCTCGCGCTCACTCTCCTTCTACTAATTATCCCGGATATGTTAACGCAAAAGTACAGCGTATATAGTTATAGAGACCTGTTGTAGGGTAGCAGAGAACAAACAGAAGAAGTCCTATCAACATCCACCTGCGTCTTGCGCGGCAGCAAGCATTGAGTTTCGAAAGTGGGAGATCTCACAGCGATGATTGTAGAGTTAAAGTCCAGATCCATGATATGTACACCCAAGTGATCACGACCGCCACTTAACCGGCGACCTGCACAGAAGGCGACGACATAGCGGCACCAGGGGGGCGGGCGGCAGGTGGCGCACCAACGGGCAGAGGTGTCCTCGTCCAGTCGGGCAGAATGTTCTTCGCCGGGGAAGACCGCACCCCTGCACCCCCCGCCGGCCGTGGCGGCGACGAGTCCATGGGAACGTCCTCGTCGGACTGCGCCTCCGCTTCGTCCCACTTCTCTCGCTGCACTTCGACTCCGCCTGTCTTGAGTGCCCTGAAGATGACGTTGTGGTTGATCAGTCAGCCAAAGATTAATTGCGCGCGGCGGAGTAGACAGGCAACATACCCGGCGAGCGACCCCCCAACCCACGCCATCATCGCTGGGGTGAACGCAGGTACCTTCCCGGCGTTCGCAGAGGCGTTCGCGCTCGCAGGAGGCGGCGGTGCGGGGTTATTCAGTATCGCGAAGTATGGCAAGAGCGGCCGTAACGCTGCATAACGGTCGTACACGGCCGGACGCGCCTTGCCTGCACGCGATGGCGCGGCAGAGGATGAGGTGGAGTTGGAAGTTTGTGAAACTGCACGAGTCAGCTCCGCTTGGAGCCGGGGTATAAAGCCGGGAAGCATCGGCGTGCCTCCGATGACAAGTATTGAAGATGCGAGGGTTTTCCGGAGGTCGACAGGGACCTGCGTTGTAGTGTGAGATAGGCATCGCTGTCGTGTGTGGGAGCGAGCTCGTATACCTTCAGTAATGTGTCGAGTATGACTTCGGCCACGCTGCTCTCGTCCACGTCCCCACCCTCGAACAGCACCTCCGCTGCACGCTCTCGGATCCACCCCGGGATGATCAGGGTCCCTCTGCCGGTACCAGTCTGCTGCGAGGGCGGGGGATCCACGCGCATGTGGATGTCCGTCGCAGTAGAATGTCGACTGTACATTGTCGCCAACACCTGGACGCCGCTCTGTGCTGATTGTCCGTGCTCCATGCCCGCGAGCTGGGAATGCGAGACCACGGAGTAACTTGACGACCCTGCATGCTGCGAGGAGAAGTTGCTGTCGATGTCCGCGGACACGCGCGAGAACTCCGACTCGGACATTGCGGGGTCGCTCGGGGGCAGATCCAGGTCGTCGCCGGGCCCGGGGGACATCGACTGGGACGGGCCCTCCGTATCAAGAGGCTCGCCGACGAAACATATCCGCGTCTTTATCTCGTCGATGACCTTGTCCGTCAGGACGTCTTGTGGGACGCGCGTGGAACGCGTCGCAGCAGGGATGTTCATGGTCGCACTGAGCGACGTTGCTGGAGGGATGTATGTCCCGAACATGAGCAGCAATGCCTTTATGTGGGTTGAGAGGCGCGCCCCGGCTAGTGGAGTAGTGCGGAGGTGGGGGTATAGTGGTCTGAAGGAGAATATCTGGGAGATAACGTGAGTACGTGCATTGTGAATGTTCATGAAGGTCCGTACTGGCAGGACGCTGGACTCAAGGTGACCGCAGTCCAGGACAAGGCCCGTCACGCGTCCAGCCGCTAGCAAGGCAAGAAGATGACTTGAGGCGAACGATATTGAAGGGACCTTTAACCGGTCAGGATGCGACCAGGAGACAGATGACAGATGAGAGAATGTGCAACGCGCGTACCTGCAGGTTGTTGAAAAGTATGCGTGCCATAATCTCTTTTATGTGTAGAGGTAGCAGAGGGTGCTCGACCAGTATCACTTTGCGCGACTTCGGATCGGTCAAGAGAGAACTTCAATCACAATGAGGGGGACAGATTGAAGAGCGTATGCGGGACGTACTTGTGAAACACCGAGCGCAGGCACGCCTCCAGCTTCGCCTCGAGCACCCTATCCTCCTCCTCCCTGTCAGCCGGTTTCGACGCGCGGTTCAGTGTCCACAAGGACTGCCCGCCCTCACCGCCGGCGTAGAACACATCCCTAGCTTTGCCTTCGCCACTGAAGCCCACTTTCCAGATGCGCGATCCGGGATCAAGAATGATTCGGTCTTCTGTTCCGTATAGCGAGTGCCTTCGCGTTGTTGGGTAGTGCGGAGACGACTGAACTATGTGGGACGATGCAACACGAGTGGTTTGGGGTGTTGTCATCATGCTCTCCTGCGCGACATGCCTGCGCGGTGTTGCGGGCACCGTAGACATTGCAATTTAGACTGCAGAGACGCGATTAATGGATGTGTCAAGGGTGAGTAGGCCTGTTTGCTGAGGCTGAGTGAGGATGGGGGAGGAGGACAACTCGCGCGCAAGCGCCATCGCGCGAGAGTCGCGCGTCTGGAGACGGTTCCTGTTGTCCTCCTCCCCTCGCCACCCATCTCAATCCAGCACTGAGACTAGCCAAGTCAGTCCAGCTTCGTGGTGAATAAAATCTCCGAGCATACACGTTGAGATTAGGAGACCCAGATGGCGTTTAACAACACAACAAAGTGCGTGCAGCAGCTATCTCTCCTTCTCATGTAAGTTCAGACTCCTTTGTATGCAGCTCTATGTTTGGTGGTGCGAAGCCAGCGGGATCGCTCTTTGGTCAGAGCACCGCCCAACCCACGGGATCCCTGTTCGGCAACACGCAACAACCACAGCAGCAGCAGCAGCAGCAGCCGTCTGCGTTCGGCGGGTTTGGCCAACCTCCAGCTCAGAATCAGGGCACGCAGGGCTCGTCTCTCTTTGGCTCAACAACACAGAACACGGGCACGCAAGGGTCGTCTCTCTTTGGGTCGACGCTAGGGCAGAACAATCAGCAGCAGCAGGGGCAGCAGCAGCAACCAGGTGGCTCGCTGTTCGGGAGTACCTTCGGACAGCCGCAACAGCAACAACAGCAGCAGCAGCAACCCACGACCAACATTTTTGGTCAGCAATCTGGCCAGCAGCAACAGCAGCAACCCAGCAGTCTGTTCGGACAGCAACAGCAGCAACAGAGGCCGCTGTTTGGCACGGGGACGGCATCCACGTCGCTCTTCGGCAGCACGACTCAGAACCAGCCCGCGCAACAGCCTGGTCTGGGATCGAGCACGTTTGGCTCGAATATGCAGCCACAGGCGACGCAGCAGTCGTTGTTTGGGTCTACGGCGGGCACGCAAGCGGGGGCTTCAATGTGGGGACGGCCAGCAGCACAACAACAACAGTAAGTCTCCCTCTTTGTCTATCTACCACATGCACTGAATTTGTGACTGTCGCGAAGACAGTTGTATGTCCCATCGTGCTTGACAGTGACAACCTCCTACTGACGCGCAGGCGCGCCCATCCTAGTGCGCAGCCAGCAGGCGCACCACCGTTCACGAAGTCCACGAAATTCAACGACCTACCTGACGATTCGAAGCGGACCTTCGAGAGCATCGAGTGCGTAGTCCTGCATGTCTCGCTTACAATCGCGCTCAGCCGCTTTCCTGCCTCCGCCACATAGCTCCTTGATCCAAGGACGCATTCAAATTTGCAACGCACTCAAGCAACGCAAACTTGGTGACGAGGCTTTGAAGGGGCAGGAGGAGATCCGGAACGTCCAGAAGGTCAGTTTTCTTTCCGACGCTATCCTGTTCAACTCGGCCGCAGGAGCTGAACGCGAACGCGCTTTGCAGGAGCTTACCGGCGCCATCGCGGTGCTGCGCGACGACGTCCAGCACACCAAGGACCTGAAGCACAAGGTCGACCAGACAGTGCAGGACACGATCGTGGCGACGCGCATCGTCGAGGGCTTCCGGAACCCGCAGCAGAACGGGCATTACCTGAAGACGCACGCAAACTTTCCCCTCGAGTTCTTCAACCGCGTCACGGAGCAGATGCGCGAGAGACTCAGGTGGTACAAGGCCACATTAGAGGTGCGTCTGCGTTCCAAAGCCGTCCCTGACGAAACTGATCGTGATGCCTGCTTCGTTTTGTTCTCAGCAAATCGAGCGCAAGTTGTCTTCCGCGGCGTCGCAGCCACAGTATACCCCACAAGGTACGGAGATTGGCTTCTGCGTCACAAGTTGCATCCGACTGATTGTGGTTTGTTCGATGTAGCAATTGTCACTACGCTGGAAGCACAGCACGCTACATTCATGGCACTCGCTACAAAAGCTGCCGCGCTTGATGCAGAGCTGCAGAAGCTCCGTACACTGTACACGCAGCTCTGGCGTGCGAAGACCGGCAGCATGCGGGATCCTTTCAACGACCTGGACCGGGGGAACGGCGTGGACTTCGGGCTCGAGAGCCTCAGCGCAAAGTGATGCGCCTATGTATCCTCTCAGGTGTCTGTTTTCCAGCTGTATCTATATTCTCGCAAATTTGTGGTTCATGAACACTGCAGGATAGATGCGTGCTTCGCTCACCGAGGGAAGTGTGTACGATGCAGTGTGGAAAGTGACCTCTGGCGCCTCTTTGGCGAGATACAGATCTGCGCGAGCCGCCACCTCCGCGGACTGCATTATTGAACGATCCACTACTTCTCCTAGACTTCTCCTGACCCTCGTCCCTGGCCTGCTCGCAATTATCATCCCACGCTGACCCGCGACAATAATGCATTTGCCGCCGCCGAGCAGCTTCGATGTCAACACGCGACCGACAGAGAAAACGTTATACCCCTATATCGATTTCTTCGGAGTAGCGACGCTCCTCGCGGAAGAAATGCTGCTTGAAGCGGTGCCAGGGATCCCGACAGATGCGCCAGAGTTGCATGAGATACAGGCATTGAGTCCCAAACGCATCATCGTGCTCTTGGTCGAAGTACGTCGCGTCCAACGCTCCGGATTCTATCGCGCTTTTGCTCACGCTTGCGCTGGGCCGTCAGCGATACGGCCTCGTGTTACCCTGGCTTCCGTGGGTTCATTACTGTTGCTTTATTGTCTCCACGACTCCTCCTCCTTTGGTGCAATCCGATCCACAATTGCCGATCGGCGTCGAGGTCAACTATGAGGGCAATTCGTTCACAATCAACCCCAACCCTCCACTGCCCATCCAAGGTTGCCATTTCACGCCGAACGGCGACGTCCGCTTGCGCCTCCAGAAGCCAGACGAGCCCGTCGACTACTCGAACGCATCTTTCATCAGCTCCCACGAGGCGAACCATGTTATCGAGTATGTTGCTTGTGCTCCGAGTCAGGCTGCAGTGTGTGGTACGTGAATGAAACGAATATCATCAGTTCTGCTAATCCTGAGCCACAATCCACACAGATCCGGATGTTGAGAAGGGCGCAGTTGAGAAGGGCGCAGTTGAGGAGGGCGCAGTTGAGGAGGGCGCAGTTGAGGAGGATGTAGACGAAGAGCCGACTGCGGGCGGACAGCATTGGGCTGACTACCAGGCGGTGACGGCGGCTTTCCTCGGAGGCCATGGGGAGCCCGATGAGAGGCGCTATCCGCTAGTGAAGTTCTCGGTGGACATACCAAGCACACTCGACTATGCAACTCCGGCGGAGTTCCTTGAAGCTGTCGACAAAGTCCTGGAGTGAGCGTTGCATCTCTAACGTCGCGTTTGCATTCACTCATTACAGCGATCAGAATCATTGAAAGGGCCCGCAGACGCTATTCGGAGGCTTCATTCAACACAACCACGGTACGTCCTTAATGGAATTCTCTGACGCTCTCTGACATAGTGTGCCATAGCCACCTGGCGTCGTGCGCGAGGGTACTCCTGGCTCAGATAGTGCTATCGTTGGCATCTCACGAGGTGCCGCGACCAGCACTCCCCCGCCGACCGCGGCGCCCCGCGGCAGCGTGCCACTGCATTGACAAGTTCAGTAGTGGTTCGTTTTCATGGTGCGACTGACTGTCTCCCCGGTCAGTCTCAGTTTGTCTCGGAATCCTTTATACGTTCAAGTTTGTCCGTGACGTTCATGTAGAGCTACCTACCAGTCTGTTTTGGTGAACCTTCGCGGGTCTTGTGTGTTCCACAGGTTGAAGATGGATGTACTTTAGGTGTAGGTTTCACGTCGAAATGGAACCCTGGGATAGCGTCTCTGCGTTTTCTCAATGATCCTGATGTGATCACCGTGTCAATGAGTGAATGCAAGTGCGGTGATATCTAGGGATGCAACACTCACTCCAATACTTCGTCGACGACGGTATGCATAATCGAGCGTGCTTGGATGTCATAGAAGAATCTCACCAATGGGATGCGTTTCTCGCCTGGTGCGCCGTAAAATCCGAAGAAAGCCTCCGCCGTCACTAGCTGGCAGTCAGACCAATGCGGTACACCCGGAGAGGGCTCTTCGTCCGCACCCTCCCGAGATGCACCCTGCTCGCCTGCATCCTCCTCATTGAACGGTTCTGCCAGTTGACATACGACTGAGGATCAGGGGACTCATACTTGTCCTTCTGGAGAGTGGCCACGTACCTGGAGGAGCGTGGCAACCGATATACTGGGTCACGTCAACTGACTCGGCTGAACTGATGAAGGAAGCGTTCGAATGGTCCAAGGGCTCCGTTGATGTCTGTATGCGCAAGCGGACCTCGCCACCGGACCAAAACCGACCACCTTGAATAGGCAGTGGAGGATCTGGGTTGAAATATTGTGAACGAGGTGCCGTCGAATTGAAGAAAGCCATAGTAGCGAGTTGGCGCGAGGGGTGTGGTCACGGTTGAAAGAGAGAAGCGGCAACTGCTGCAGGCTCAGTGGCTGTGTTACAACGTTAACCTCACAGCCATGTAAGTACCACAACTTACATCCACTAGGCAATGCTACGTTATGTGACGATATACTCCGTGCTTGTGCAATCGCAACCTCGCCCCCACCGTTGGGTCCCTAAACTGGGCAGGCGGTATCGGTGACGCTTGAGCTTCATCCGGACCCAACACCAGAAGCTCTCCCGCGCCTATCCGGGCATTCGTATAAGTAACACAGCGAGTGCAGTGACAAGTAGCAGTCGAAGTTGGTTTGGCGAGTGCAGGGCGAGAGCATGTCTGCCATGGAACAAAGCAATAAATAAAGCAAGATACAATACATACTATGATGATACATATGCATGATTGATTGATCCATGGTGCTATGTAGGGTATGGTTCCGTCAGCCAACATTCTGCAGTACAGGATGGATGGTACGCTCGACACAGTCGATGGGGACCCGTGGGGACAGCCAATGCAAGGGGCGACACATTAGTCCGTTCCTTCACTTGGCGGCTGCCTTCTAGAACGTCATGGTTCTCGTACGCAACCGCCAGGCAGCAGGAACCTGAACTTGTCGCTGTTCTCGAGGAGGTATTTTGGCACATGGACGGCGGATGGAGTCCTGTGATTTCGAGTCAGCTGGTATATAGTCGGATTTGTCTGGGAGACTCACGCGTCTTTGTCCATCAGCGCAAGCAGGTCTTTCCACTGTGGCCGATGAGACATGTTTCGATCCCTGAGAAGACATGCAACCCACCTTGTAAGCTTCAGGCAGCATCCCGAAGATATCCTTGCCCTCGCATATAGTCTGTTGTATCCTTTCCGGCTTCAGTAGCGAACGGTCGGTGACGCGATCGGCATGAGAGTATCCTGCAAGCGCTCTCAGGACATGGAAGCGTACGACGCTAAGGGCGGGAAGAACGCACCAATCATCTTGTCTGCAAACTCGTGCAGATACCGGAAGCAGAAACTGCAATGCCAACCCGAGTCCGCCAGCTTCAACTCCGCGACCTGCCCATGCCCGTACCCACTCTTCGGCGACCCCAGCCTGTGCACCTGCGCCCGCCAGCTGCCCTCGCCCGCGGGCCACTCGAACGAGTACAGGTACTCGCGCATCTGCAGATGTATCGGATTCGGGGCCTCGCACCTCCTCAGCAGCCGCATCGTGTGCGCATACGGGATCTCGTCCACGTCCGAGAAGACGACGAGCGGGGCCGCCTTGGCGGGGTCGACGTGTTGCCGGAGGAGCGCGTCCATGTGCCCGCGCTGCGCGCCCTCGTTGACGAACGGACTCTCGCCAGGCTTGAGCGTGCGCGCGTTGAATACGGAGTGCACGATCTTGTCCGCGAAGGGCGCGAAGCGGTCTGCGTGCGCTTCGAAGGTGAGGTTCTTCGGGATGCCGGTGAAGGTGCGGTCGGCCTCAACGATGAAGAACTTGGAGACAACGGGCGCGAGCTCGTGCAGCCGGATCTCGAGCAGATCGAGCTCGGAGCTGAAGAGGACGGCGTCCCATACCTCGGGCAGGTCGTTCTCGTCACGAGGAGTCCAATTGTGGAGGGCGCAGAGGTGCGCGTCGAAAGCGATGCCTTCAGCGTAGTAGTGAGGGAGAGTATTGTGTGGGCCGAGAGGCTGGTCCCACAGCGGACGCGTAGAGTAGGATAGGAAGTTACGGATGCGCAGGCTGCTGGGGGCGTTAGACAGTATGTGCGCGGTGAAGGTACGAGGGACACACCTTGACCGTATGGTATAGCCTACGATGAGGACGAACGACAAACCAAGTGCGAATGCAAAGAGAGAGCGACGCCGCACAATCATAGGAGTAGCGGAGGAGCGAGAGGGCGGGTGTAGTGCGTAGCAATCAACGTGACCAGCGTCGCCAAGAACAGATATGGACTGAGTTTGTTAGATGCAGGGCTGAGGCAGTGGCTCACACAGGATGGCAGGCGAAGTGGAAGATGGACATCGCGGCCCAGTACGACGGCGGGAACAGCGGAGAAGAGGAATCAGCCAGCGAGGAGATGCCAAGAGACGGCGCGTATGTACCGCATCGGGGGCGCATCAATCCCGCCATTGTCCGTTCGAGAAGAGACATGAGCGCTTGATGTCTTGTTGGAACAGACCACACCCACTAATCGCTGTGTGCGCGATGCCAATGCACGGACCCTCTGACTTATTGCACGCCTTGCACTCCATGTGGACGATTTGGTCGCAAACTCGCATGTCACAGTGCACAAGGCAAGTAAAGTAGAGTGATATCGTATACCCGTCATATCATCCAATACCAGATTCTCACAGCCAGTGTTTTTTACGCTTGAGGGAGATGTGAAATCTGTTGCAGGTTAGGGCTCTCCCTCGGACGCAGGTGGGCGCAACCGGGGCCGTTAAGCAGGTACTTTCCCTCTTAGCCCGTATACTAGACATCTTTCTGACCCTACGTGTTCTTCTACAGGTTGTCTGCCTCCTAAAGCTGTGATGCAGTAACGGGTGGAGTACACCTACGCTACCGATATGCACTGGCTAGGACTGGCTAGGACTGGACTGGACTGGACTGGAAGACGGTCCTTCTCGAGAACAGGCTCACCACGAACGCGCTTGCATCCTGACAGGGCATGCCTCTCTATCGTCTGGACGAACTTGACGTATATGCGTCCCTGCAAACCAGGTATCATAGTCTAAATAGTCTATACGCTTGACGATGGGACTATCGTAGTACTCAGGCTTCCACATTGCGATCGTCGAGGGAACTCAGTTTACTTGCCGTACGCCGTTGACTGGCTCCCCTTTCCGTGTCGGTTCCGTGGCAAGTACTGATTTCTTTCTAGGTCCGCGCGTCGCGCTCAACGAAGCTGCCTTCGCTCAAGCTTGGAGATTAGTGCGATGTTACTCGTCTTCGACGTCCGCGGATGGCAGAGGATGAAGAGGTCCATGGGTGGCCCATCTTCATCGACCGAGGAGACGGGCTCGACCGGGCGCAGTAGTCCCATTGCAGAGTGTGGGACGTGCTCGAGAGATACGAGGACCGCAAGCTGCACGGAGAGCGGTGCTACCTGACGTCTTCGCTTCACTTCACAAATGATACAGTATCCCTCTGTATGGAATGATCCAACTACACGCACAGTCGAAACCACCGAAGCACACTGGAGACGACGACGAAGACGCGAAGATGATATCCATGCCTTCTGCTGATGTGCCGTCGTGACCTTCCATCCCAGGCCTGCGTCCAAATGTCGTTGTCAATAAGAAGGTGAAGATACACATCAGCGTTCTCGCTCGACGCACCGTTCCGAGTCGCAGTGGGTACGTCGACTTGACAACACTCTCACCGAATGTGTTTCTCACCAGACATAGCCACGACTGGCCGTTCTCAGTTACAGGCTCTCCAACCTTCTTCCCTAGACTTACGGTTGGTATCCGCGCTCGTTCCTTCAATAGGTCAATTGACGATTGTGCGATTCAACCCAGTTCACGCCACTACCGTGTCGACCAGATAAACTTGGATCCGAGGGACGGTCGACATTACGGGCACCAGCGACGGCCATCAAAAAGGCTTGATACTTCTAGCAGCTGCGGCGCAGGCATAAGTAAGTGGCGCTTGGGTGAAGAAACCACAGGGATACAGCGCATCTGATTTTGGCATGCCTTTCTGCCCACCGCAAAAGTTGTACAGATGTTCGTCGAGCCTTGCGCCTTACGCCTCAGCCGCCGCTGTGCGGATGGCGGACTCGGAGGTGCTGAGAAGGCTCTGACGTTGACTTGAATGTCCTCTTGGCCAGAGCGACGATCATTCTGTTAATCACTGTCAGAATATGGTTCCCGCATCCGTGGTCATGAGACCGGAGAAGAACGTCGTCGACTGACAGCTTCGGGGTCCGTAGTCGCTCTCTCTAGTATAAGTATCCGTGTCCGGTGCTCTGTGACCTCAGTCATGCGAGCAGGTCTCGCACATTAGGCGGCCCTACCTCTATTAGGCAGTATGACTAGCCTCGAAATCGACTGGAGGTGTGTACATGCGTACTCCCGTCTTGAAAACCGTTCGCAGGTCTTATCGTGATGTCATGGCATACAGGCCGTTCTTCGAACACGCGGATTCCTTTGTGGCGCCGTTCGTACAGGGGAACCTCTTGATATTCGCAAGTGCATGTGAGTCCCAAGACCACCTCGAAGACACGAGTCCATCACTCACCTTGAGACAGGTGTATTTTACTACGATTATTTCCTCACCGTAGCGGATGAAGTGCGACTAGTGTGGGGCAGGCCCTTCAATCTTGCGGGCGCGATATTCGTCTACCTGCGATATGCTATATTACTGCAGGCGTCGTTGGACGTCATCAGCAATGTCAGCATCACGTCTACGGCCAATATGCATCTCACTGCCGACAGGTTCGTCTGCTCGTGCTCTCATGCAGGTGAACGCAATCCTTATTAGCTGACGGAACCAGCTGCAGACTGCTGAGCATGGTCGGCGCGAGTGTTACCTGCGCAAGCTTCATACTTGTCTCGGGTAGGTAATCCCAAGCCATGTCTCCTTCAAAAAGCAACGCCCACTGATCGTCCTCCGTCAGCATTCATAGCTCTCCGACTCACCGCGCTTTGGTCGCGTAACTGGTACCTTGGCGGGACTCTTTTCATCATGGGCCTCATGAACCCTATTTTCCTGCAAACAGTGAGCGTACACTGTATTCGCACTAAAATGGATGCGCTTAGCTCGTACATGACAGTGCGCGGAGTTCGCATTCCCCAACTACGTGGTTCCGCCGTGGCCACTGCCACCATGTCTCGGAAAGGTGCAGCCAGGCGCGGCTCTCCAGTTTTTCGAGTGAGCCCATGGTTTGTGCTCACACAAGCATGAAGATGTGCTAACATGCATCGCGACGCTTGCAGACTTGAAGGTACGAGGAATCGAGTGAAGTGCCCACCCTCGCTGGCTCATCTTGACCCTCTAGTGATTCCTATTGGATCGTCGGCCCTCAGCATAGTGTACGAGTTGCTATGCCTCGGCCTAACAGCGTACAAGACGTACTGGACGTATCGACAAACAAGCAGAATCGACGGAATGCGGAGGAGTTTTGCTTGGCTCCTCTTGCGGGATGGTAAGTTCAGAGCACTCTCCTCAATCCTCTCTTCTGACGCAGTTCACGTTGCGCCATTTAGGATCTGTATACTTTGCGTGAGGACACCTCGTTCAGCTCCTAGTATTCTTGACCTATTGGTGGACGGCAGGGCGATGACCATTCTGTGGATATACGAGATCGTGGTGGGTATACTCGCTTTCTTGGCTGTCGCGCGCAGATAAGCTGAAAGTAAACAACCTTCGCAGTCCGCATTCAACCAGGTAAGCAACGCATTCCGAGTCTATGCATTGTGCTACTCAGGGTAGCGCGGCAGCTGACATCTTCTCTCAGCTCTCCACAGAAGACGGACCGGTACTGGGCAGGTTGTGAGTAGTACAGTTCATACCCTGTCAGTGTCTTCGGAGGCACATTCGCTGAGCACGTCGCACAGGCTTGTCCTCATCTTGACAACGCGATTCATATCGAACCTTCGCCAAAGCGAGGACGATGAAGAGAGCTTGTCGGAGTCGTCAGTGAAGTTCGAATCGAGCACACTGTCTCAGTCCGCACACAGCGGTCGACTCCTGGGATCGCTGGGTGGCGAGCTCCAGCTCGATGATTATGGGGATGGATATTGGGTCGAGGAGCAAGATGAGCAGGCCTGAGTCGCAGATCAGAGACGGGTTCCATTGTTCGCGAGGAAGCACTACATACTCAGTAAATATGAGCACTTACCACCTGCGTGTCTGCATGTCACCTAGAATCGTACGTCGGAAACCCAACCGCCTAACGGTGACCGGTGATGCCTTGCTCCCGGAAGCTCATCTAGAGGTGAAGGTGTTGCAGACGTCTTCGGAGACTACTCAAGGTCCGAAAGCTAACGGCGTTCATCAAGAGACGCGGCATGGATAGGATGTCGGAGGAAGCGATACCAATACGCATACATGTCTCCATCACTCGGTCTCTGTGTCGTCCGGTTCACTATCAGTCCTCCATGTGACCGGCCAGCCCTGCCCTCTTGCTGCGTATATAATGGGCTCTCCGAGGTTGTTGCTCAGCAGCTGTCCCTCGTAGGCTCGCAGAAGGGTATCTGACGACTCTCCGGCGGAGGGTTGTGGCTGCGCTGCTCCTAGATCCGCTCCACCTTCTCCGGCTGCATTTGCTCCCACAGTACGGAGTGTCTTACGCCTGGGGTAGATCACTGGCCGGACTACCTTCAAAACACGCAAAACGATGCGGTGGGAGTCGCCCTTGGCGTCCTCCCGTTTTTCGGCGGGCTCAGCGCAGAGCATCACCGTCCCTGTATCACGAGTACTTCTTCAGTCTCCTCAAGCGTGACATAATACGGGAATCTGACGTACCATGTGAGGGCAGTGAATATCGACCATTGAGGGTGAGCCAGTCCTCGAGTGACACCTTGTTCAGCGAGTTTGGCGTGAGGAACCACAGGCTCCTCGGCTTCATGCTCTTGAAGTCGAAGACGAATGGCTGGTAGAACGAGTGCAAGGCCCGCTCCGTGTTCGACAAGAGACTCATGTCTCGTGTGAGTCTCAGACACGAGTCTCTCGTCTCCTTCGTGATGAGATTCTCGCTCTGCAGCTTTGCCACAATCGGGGCGTATTCGTCGAACCCTTTGACCATTGTGAGCAGGTGGAGCCGCCAGACTAGGCCGTTCGCCGTGAGGAGGTCCCGCCCAAGAGCGAAGGAGTCGGGTCTTGGGCTTCCGGTGATACGGAACCTGATCTCGCCAGCCTCTGGGAGAGCAGGAGAGCTCGTGTAGTAGAAGAAGCCAGCAGTACCGGGGCGGAAGGGTGTGAATGGTTGGTATCGGTATGGGATGACAGTCGGTATCCGCGAGAATCTTCGCTCCACGTTGAGCTGACACGTATGTCCGGAGATATCGACGTAGTCGGCTTCGGAAAGCGTCTCGGGATTCAGAGACTGTATGGTGTGCTTTACGGGCTTGATAGAGAGCCGCTGCACCAGGGCTTCGGCGGACGAATTATCTGCGGCGCGTTGGGTTCGGAAGAAGGTCAGAGCGCCCTCGATCCTTGAGGCAAGCTGGTCGTTGGATGACTTTGCGGGATCCGAGTCCTCTGCGGCAGCGGCTGGAGATGCATGCTAGGTAAGTTAGATTTGTTCGTTTCCAGACCAATCCACCCAATGAATATCTTACGAGTGTTCTGCGGTATGACTTTGGTCTTCGAGCAAGAAGCTCGCGCGGCCACGGCCTGCGGACTAGCCTTGAAGTGGAGGCGAAGGAGGTACCGGGGCCCATGTCGATTGTCACGCGCGACAAGCCGTGAAATGTGAAACGTCGTGATAGCTGTCGCAGAACAGTCTAGCACGGCTCTGCCAGCGTGGTGAACAGGTAAAACCATGAGCGCCCATCATGGTGGCTGTTCACGTGGGCGCTCCATGTCCCGGAAAGCTCCGAATATGGTCGTGCATACAGCCACAGCAGCTTGCAGCTTGCATGCCAGACGTACTCGTAAGTACACTCATTCTCTCCACAGGTTCTCGAGTGTGGCCTCGCTAGCCTATGTGAAAAAACGCATGTTGTCCACATATTTACCTCTTACAGCCGACTCATGCCTGTGGCCGCAAGTCAGGACAATGGCTCCCAAGGACGACTGCTCATCGTCTCCTCGATGCGGAGGTATATCTTGCAGTTCTCTTATCAAACGTTGCCCCGTATGAGTCATCAGCACTTCTCTCAGCTGGCACAGGGACTGGGTCGCTGCAACTGCAGGCGTGACGCGGCAGTCGCGAGCCAGCATCCCGGGACGTCACCGTCAGTCCTCAGTGAGTGGTGCCTCTTATGTGCTTGCTCACACAGAGTCGTACCATTCTTTCAGCGCGCTGATGCACATTGCTCTAGACTTCTTGCCCTGATGCTTGAAGTGAAGGCCGCATAGCCTCTACTGCTGCTCGAGCCTGTCAATTTGCAGACGATCGAGATCGCCAATCACCTGCACTTCAAACTTTGCGAAGAGACTGCTCACTGCAGCCGCCGTCCTGCGCCTTTGTCTTTGCGCTAGGTGACGGGCGCAGTGGCAAGTACCGCATTACCGCACCCATCGACTGCCGTCAGTCTGATACTCCTTCGGGGGTTAGTCGTTCTCAATACGGTCAAGGTCTCCGTGCTGATGTGCGGCCACTTCTCCAGCATTGCCTGAGCGGGGCCTTGCCGCTGTGGATGCACTGGAGATTCACAGCTCCGGGAGAGCAGGAGTGTATACCTGTGCTTGCGCACAGCACTGGCAGGACGGAGAGCCTTATGGCTATGCGATTGTAGAGGCCTGCGTGTACGTCGCAGAGGGGCAGTGAGAGATAACCTGTAAGTCGTCGCTGGCAAAAGCCCTATGATACTGACACGAGGGACAAGATCGATACTCCTCTCCATTGTCCCTTCGACTCTGTTGTCATCCGGCGCGTCCGATCGCCATTACAGGATCCGGTTGGAGGAGAGGTTGCCCGTTACTCGGGGTTTACCAAGTCGGTCGAGCCCCATAGAACTGCGCTTCTTCGGTTCGGCAAGCGCACTCGTAAGCAGTCTCAGCATCCCGGTGCGATAAGTGCTGATCCATTTGCAAACAGTACCGCATATTTTAAAGACCTCGCCCAGTGTCGGCGGAATTTGTTCTGGGCCGACATCACAGCCCTCCTGAGCACCGGTCCCTGCCGCGTTTAACCGCTGTATACGCTATGTTCCCGAGTCGCTCATCTGCCTTCAAGTTCCCAAGCGGGAGCGCTGCGCCGCTGCCAAGCATTCGTGCAATCGAGTTCCCCAGGGAACCCTGCACGTAGTAGGTCATTCGAAGTCTAGTTGAGCTACTGATAGTGTCTGCGGTTGTTTCGGACTGACAGTGACAACCACAACTATGAAACTGACAGCCAGTGTGGTGGGTTGCAGGTGCCAATCTGATGCTGCATCAGTACGCAGTCCCGACCTTCATCGCGGCGATGCTTTGGATTACCGGACATCCGTCCGAGGGACACGGATGTGACTTTGCATGTACCAATCAAGCATCCTCGACAGGTTCTCCCAGCCTGTCTCCGATTTGACCACCCCGAGTCAGGCCGAGCGGGGTCCGATTCGCAACTTCGCCGTCGCCCAAAGCGGAGGCAGGAACAAGTAAGCACATCGCCCCCTCCCACAAATCTTCCATACATCGTTCAGTTATGACACGTACCCCCCTTTTCGCGCCACCGGTTGCTGGCATTCGGCGTCTCGTTTCTATTGTGTCCTAGACCCCTGGACTCTCGACATCCTCGTCGCCACATGCGTAATGCGGTCGTCAATACCGCTACGTTGCGAATCTCAAGCTCAGGGCGCGCAGTACGGGGCTTGTCGGCGAAGTCGATAAGCATCTAGCATCCAATAGCGGTGAACGGACCGTCCGAGCTTCCCCACGCTCATGCCTGCGCCTGACTAACCTCAGCCGTTCTTCCTCCGCTCGGTTCTACCCCAAGCACCGCATTTTCATATCCTCATCACTGCGCGTCGCGCCGCGCCTCTAGACTCCGAGCCCTCACATCCGACTCGGACACTCCCGAGGGAGGGTCCCGACACCAATACGCGGAATACGGCATCTCCACGTGGAGCTCCAGCAATGTGGCATCCGAAGTGACCGCCGAGTCAGGCAAGTCGACTTCTCGGATTCTCGACCTCCGAGTTCGACGGCGGGCGCGACCGACTAGCCCTCAAGATGCAGTTGCGCCACTTCTCCGTGACTGGTCGGCCTTGCTCTATTCTCACTATCTGCTATCGTCTCTGACGTCTCACCAATTGAACTAGTCCTGCGCAAGTCGATGCTGATCTGACCGTGCGCAGCTTGCGTCTGGCTCAAGATCCTCCTCGTCGGGCGCGGCCGACAAGCCCTGGAAAATGCGATGACCGTTGACGTTCGTCGTGCCCCCATTCCTCCCTTCTTGATGCTGATCTGCGCACATTCAAACCGGGCTTTCCCGCCAAGCATTCAGTAAGCAAGCCCTGTATTCAACGCCTAATACCCCTCGCCCTCGTGGCAGGGTCCGCCATATGATGCCGCACAGCCTCCGTGCTCGCAACTACTGGTCTTTCGACGTGCATTATACCGGCGTAACGACGGCACGTGGCTCGGGCAGCAAGTCCTCGTATCGAGTCTCGACGCATCCCATTATACCTCTGCCGGCAGCTCGACGTCTTCGCGCATGGGCGCAAACTGTATGGTCCCGGGCTGCGTCATAGCTCCCGTCCGTCAGGGCGCGCACGCATCACCTCCAATGCCTTCAGATGCATGGGGATCCGAACAAGGAACGCGTGTTCCTGGAGGACGGCGCACGACGAGCATCCTTCCTTTGTGCACACGCCGCCGCCGCGGAATTATGTGATCGCCTACATATCGTGGCAAGATCGTGGCATGCCTTCGACGTTTTCGGGGGCACCCGACGACTATGAGGCTAGAGTCTGGCCGCCGGAGTCGTCGGCGGTCGCTTGGTGCGTCGCAAGAGTCCAAACCAGGTCCGCCCGCTTCACCAGTTCACCGGGGACCGCGCTTGGCGATGCGCACTGCATGGTTGGACTAGGTGCGAGCCTCAGTCAGTGATAGCTGGAGAAAATTCACCTCATTTTGTGCGCAATTCCAGGTTTGTGCGTTGACTGGTGTCGCTGCCCGCCCGATCAGAAAGGCGCCAGCCTGTGGCGCTACAGTGTTGTGCCCTAAGAATCATGCACCGCGCTCAGTCACTAGGTGTGTCTGCTGGAATGAATATCGATGATATTGCTGAAATTCGAGTCAGTGATGTATACCTAACCACGCGGAAGGAGAAGTAAAAGGAGATCGACGCTCGATCAGCGGAACGTTCCACCTATTCTGGCGAAGTCTGGCGATCGAAAGACCCCAGATTGACGTCGATGCCTGACGTTCTGCGCCGAACTTCCAGGCCTCGGCTGTCGACTACCCGGCCATCGCGATTCGCAAGTCTGAACTGAGATAGCCTCGCGGCCTGTTGCTAACCACGTCGACGACGCCGTGTCTGCTGTCCGTGGAGGTTTCTCTCAGAGCCTCTCAACTTTGACTCAGAACTCAACGCCAGCTGGGCCGGCCAGGCCATGGGGTGCTTGTGCGCGTCCCGCGATGCGATCACACGCACTGCAGCAGAACCGAAGAGGGATAGTGCGACCGACAAACGCGGGTCTATGGCGCCGAGCGCACGGCCGTATCATTGCGGCGAAACAGGACGAAACACGAACATCACCGCTGCTTCCACTTCCTGCTCGCTTCCTGATCCATGACGTGCCAGTCCCAGCTGGGATCGGAGTCGCACACAGGTCCACATCAAGACACAATTATCGAGTACCGTAACATCATGTCGCTGCTGGCATGCTAAGGCTTCCTGCAAGGGTCGCTGACTCGCCACGGTTCCAGACTTTCGCCCAAAGTTGGGTCGTATGGACTGGATGGAATCTTTGATATCGGCGATTTCAACTCCAACGCGCGTCGTCCCGTAAGTAGTGACGGCCGAATGCACAATAATTGTACAATTGACAACTTTCCATTCATAGGGCCCTACACATCTCATACGAGATCCGCGACCAGAGGACAGCGAGTTCGGAAGTACTACCACGCCGACATGCCGCGATGGTCCCGACTCCCGAGCTCAAAGGTAAGGGTTTGATGAAGACATATCAATAATGTCGCGGCGAAACCTACCAGATCCGGGGGATAACGGCAGGGGGATCTGGTGGCGTTTCGTGTCGCGGTATTGCCTAGCTCTCTGGCTCAATCTTTCGCCTCACAGTGCAGGTGCTATGAGGTCAGGAGAAGCAGCGTGAGTTTTCCGTACTTACGGCAAGACCCTGGACCCTACAACACAGCGGAGTCAGTGGAGACGGGCGACACGTCCGAAGTCCAAAAATCCGCGTCGGTCGGTGCTTTTAGTAGCTGAAACAGCTCGGATACCCGCTACACTGTGACTAGTGCAGACGACGAAGCTTCACGATTGGACAAGCGCAGACTCCGCAGAGCCCTGGCGACGGACACACGTGGCGTCCAGGCGGTCGTGGCGGCCACCGACTTCCTCCACACGCCTGTGGCAGGTCGCCGTGTCGTGATTGCGAGAGGCTCCCGCGAGACAGGCCGGCTTCCGGCCACGTGCAACGCCGTAAGTACAGCCATCTGTCGCCTAATCTCGAGCCAAAAATTCAAATCCACATGCTCCGCCAGGTACTCTCCACAGCCGTACTTACTACACTGTGTCAGCAGCTGTCAGCTTCAGTCTTCTCGCGAACCTACGCACGTCCAGTCAAACACCTGGCCAGATGCGTGTACCCTAGAGTTATGGATTGTTCGGCAGCCTGTTCACCCGACATTGGCCAACACACCACACCTATGTACGTATACTGCTACCATGGGGGACGTCGCAACCCACGTCGCAGGGCTAAAAAGCCGTGTACTTATCCGCCGGCGTGTCGCTTGTGCTCCGTGGAGGTTTCAGGCTCCGCGAGCAGCGACGCGACGCGCCCTGCAACTGATAGCCTCCGCGACGCGATGACGTGCCGATCTCAGCTCATGCCCGGATGCAGGTTGTGGTCTCATCCCAAGCTGCGGTCTGTCGCAGTGGCTGCAGCGACCCCAAGAGGCCAAGAACGCCACGACATTCGCGGTCATATCCTCTTTCATGTTCTCTCTTGTTAGCTCAGCCCTGACGCACCATTTTCTATTCCATCTGCGTCAAACATGGTCCAGAACAGCGAGCTGATGGCCGCAACCTCTGCTGCGGCTGCTCTCATCCTTGGTCATCGCCAGTCAACCGTCCTTGGCTCCCTCTGTAATCAAAGTCCGGCGCCATCCTTCATCAGCCTTCATCCAAGTGACCGTGGAAACTGGGCACCTGTGTGGTCAAACGCGCAGGACGTCGCAATGCCAACGCCAACGCCAAACGCACGCGCGCGGGAGTGCGGTGACTCGAATTAGCCCCCCCCCACCCTCCACTACCGCGGAGATGCTAACTCGCAGAATGGCGATGAGGTAATCGCGTTTGGGCCGTTGTTGTGCCCTGCCTTGAACTGTTACAGCTCCTGCCCTGTTTGCACCCGCGTCCGGTGGGCGCGTTCCCGGACCCGCAGCATCTCGGAGGGTGCTGGTGGGCGTGTGAAGGGTCCGGCCAGCATCCGCATACCCATCTGACCCAACTTGAGCTCCATTTTTATAGGTCTCCTTTGTTGCGGGGTGCTTTATCCTGGATTCATCTCCACGCTTCGCAGCTTCTGGTGCGATCTCTTGGATAGTTATTCTGGTTAGGGCGCGGGAGCGAGCGAGTCTAAGAGCGTGGGACGGACCACCCGCGCAGCCGAGGCCCTGTGCGGATGTCTCGTCCTACTGTAATCGGGCGACGTGGTCGGAACCAGATTCCATGGTGCTGAAACGCGTTACGGCGCGGTGACGGTGACGGTGACGGCGGGCCATCCGAGTCCTGCATCCTGCCCTATCCCGCCCCGTTCCTGCTCGCTCGTCGCGGGCAACCATGCCTGTTTCTGTTTACGCCCTAGCGCTGCATAGCGTGGCGGACCCTAAGCCGATGCCTATACCGTTGTATCTGTCGAGAGTCAGTATCTGTTACCTGTTACACACACGCGCGCACGGCCGCGGATTCGGGTCACGGCCTGGCAGCGACCCTGAGGTGACCCGGAGTGGACGGTACGCGTTACCCGTGCTCCGGCACCTAGGCCAGTGGCCAGCTTGAGAAGCAGTTTCGCAGATACGCGTCTCATTGCCCTTGCCCGATCCCGATCCGCGCGAGCCTGCGCGACCAAGCAGCCAAAGCCGAATATTTGCAGTGATGCACCATCGTCACCACTCCTGCCCTCACAGCGACCCAGCCCCGCTGCGTATTACGCGTGCGCCCGGGGCCGGTGTCAAGGACATATAAGCCGCGCCCGGTCGGATATGCCCAGCCCACACCTCCCGACCTTCCGCCCTCCGCGAGCCACCTTTGGCCTTTCATCTCTCTGTTCTGTCTGTTTCTTTCAAATCTATCCGGCTTGAGGCCTTACTATTGCCTTCGGCTTTCAATAATACGCCCCGAGCCTCACGGTCCCTGCCCTCCACCCGCCACCGCCCACTTCACCACCCATGGACCCGAGGGTACGCCGTCACTTATCAGGTGCCACACGCGACTGTACACTGACCAACGCAACCCGCGCGTCCGCCCCGCACAGTACCAACAGGCTAATTCTGCCCGCACCGACGACTCAGACGGCGAGGGCGACACGTACACCCCGCGCACTCCTCGCCGCACGCCCATGGCGTGCACGTTCTGCCGCGGTACGTGATACTCGTTATTAGACCAGTCGCGATGGGACGACGCTGACGACTGGTTCCTCATTCCGCCGATAGGCCGCAAACTCAAGTGCGACGGGCGCCCGATCTGCGCGAACTGCAATCGTCGCGGGCTTGCATGCGCGTACGTCCCTGTGTAAGTCCCTCCGTTGCGCTGCTGTACTAGCCTCGGGATCTGACCGCAGTCTTCAATTCACTTGGGCCATTGCAATCGCGGGCATGCCGTACTGCAGTACCGTACAGAAGTGAGTCCAGGCGCGCGAAGTCGAGAACCAACCCGTTCGCTCGTGGCACGCGTATACTCCACCGCGCCCGCCCACCGGCCATCGCCCAAGCTCAACGCCTACCCCGTAACCACCACCATCACCGTCTCTACCACCGTTTCCGCGACGACAACCGCACCTCATGGCTATGTTTTTCCTCAGCGCGGGCGCGCTCTCGACTCAATTCGTCTTGCCTCGTCTGTCCGCATGCTCTTGCTCTACCGTTACGTTCTGGATTTCTGGATAATCCTAGTCCTCTCTCTCTCTTGCCGTCTCGCCACTGTCTTATCTGTGCATTGTTGTTCAACCACTTTCGTCATGCTTTGCTCGTCTCTCACTCCCCTCACTCCCTCCCTCCCTCATCTCTCCTCCTCCTCGCGCCTATGCGCCTTCTTGAATATCGCTCCTCGCTAAGCGACGCTCGCACCCTGTAGCTGTAGTATACTAGTACTAGACACGCTGTCGTCCTCCGCGCCTCGTTGCCTTAATTCTGTCTCTACTGCTTCTCCGTGTTTGTCCAGCTCATCTTGCCTCCATCAATCGTATGTGCACGTAATCCCGCTAGCGTAGTATATATAGTCTACATACAATCTCAAATTATTATCTATTGCGAACATGCAGTCTCCTATCTGGGTGCACCCATCTTGCTCAGAATTTGAAAGCCGTGATGCCACGAAGACGTGCATGCCGCACTACCAGATGCTAGCGCTCTTCGCATCCAACTGAGTTTAACAAGGTCCAAGTTAGGTCAATGCACCCCTCTATATATACCAATCCGCTAGTCGTCAACTACGCAGCGGACTCTTCTTCCTGTTGATTGATGATGTCACTATTGTGGTTGAGGTCGACTAGTACCTTCTGAACGCAAGATGGCCGCTGAATTGCAGGCACGACATGGGAAGAGCAGGTCGCTTCGTCATGACTGTCATGCCTTCAGCAGTATGGACACGTATACATTCGGAAGAGGGGAGTAACAGGAGATGACGCAGACAGTAAAAGAGCACACTAATCATACACCGCAGCTCACCGCTCACCGCTCAGCTGTCCGCACGCGCACAGCACCATCGCACGCAGCCCGCCCGACTCGACGCCCGAGCGTGCCCGATTAGCCAAGTTCCAAACGTCTGATCCAATTCCTCGGCCGAAACCAGCCTCAGGCAAAGCCGTGATGATGCAGGAACCTGTCCGCAATGTATCTCAGCCACCCATTCCAGGTTCACTTCAAGGCGATGTAGCAGGCCGCCATGGCAGTACATCGTAATGGACTGAATCATGGCATTGGCGCACGAACGCACCTCTGGTTCCCGTTCTCGAGGTACCCCACCGCGGTGTTGTAGTCCGCCTCGTGGTTTTCCACGTATCCCGGGGGCGCATACGACCGCGGCACGACGCCCACCGCGTTCACGGATGCGAGCGTGATGGGCTGGACGACAAGCGGCTCCTTTGCACTCGACCCCGAGGAACCCGAGGGCGACGCGGGAGCCCAACCGGGCGCCTGGAACTGTAACAGCGCCAGGACGTACTGCAAGGGGTACCGTACGATATGTCGTATCGGCCGATGTGGTGCAGGATGAGGTTAGCGGTGGGAGCAGGTGTGACAGCGGGAGAAGTCCGCGACCGCATTAGTGACGGGGCGAATGTGCGATCGGAGGGTGTCGCCGTCGGGGGTGTGTGCAATTCGAGGAACGGCGCGACAAGTCCGAGTGGAGACGAGGGCCGTCATTGAGCAAGAAGGAATCAGCATTCAGCCGTACTACTTCATGTCATGATAGTATCGGTCAAATGACGACCTGGTGTTTCCAGGGACGGAGACGGGGAATTGGACAAGAGAGCTGCACGACTGGAAGGCGACTTACCCGAACGGAGAAACGCGAGAAGACAAATCCGACCTTGAGCGACTTCTTGACCTCGAGCTCGCCCTGAAGAACGCGTGTGCCGGGCTCGGGCGCGCCTTCGGCCGACGGCCAGAAATACGCACTGCCGCATATATCGGTGAAAGAGTTGTTGCTGCGCCCGCCGTCGATGTCGTCGGAGGTCGCGTGCGAGCCGACGAGGCGGAAGCGGGAGAGGATGACGCGGATCGCTGATGGCGTTGCAAGGAGGTTCAGGGCCTGTTCGTCGCTGCCCTTCAGTGACAGGGTGAGTGGGATTGGGCTGCCCAGAGGAAAGATGAGCTATGAACATGCACACATGGGACGTCAGCACCAATAGCCAGATGCGAAGGGTGTTAGCTCAATGATACTCGCCGGCGTGGCAACGGCAAGCTGGGGCGGTCGTCATCCAGAGTCTATCACCGATGATGTATGCAATACTCACAGTGCATTCGAATTCAACTTTACGAGCATCGAAGACAGTGCCTACCACCTTCACAGCTGGTAGAACCTTCCAGCCCTGGGGATCGCCTTGAGGGCCCACAAGAGAAGACCCTTCTCGATACGCGAGCTGACGCAGAGCCGATGGCGGCTGCGCCCGTGTGAGTGGGACATAGGCGAAGTTGGTGGTCAGCCTGCACACAGTGGGTTAGCAAGATCGACAATAGCAGTCTTGGTGTACTCCGAGAGCAATACATTTGATTGACTCTGAAAGAAATCCTCTTGACGGTGACCACCAGTCTGTAGTCGATATACGCGGGGCTTGCGCGCTCGGAGAAGCTCGGGGGTAGTGGATACCTGTCGGTGTGTTGGTTCTTGCCACGTTCAGAGATAATATTGGTATCGGTGGGCAACGTGATGGAGAAAGGCCAAATCTGTTTCCCGGTCGGCTTTGACGGTGCAGTCTTCGAGCTCCACAATACAGTGTTCAGGTCGAGAAACCTGATCTCGTCCTGGCCCACGGCGGTCACTCCGGCTAACACCTGAGAAGGAAACGGGAGAAGTTAAGAGACGAACAAGGGGGACACAGGCAGAGTACGAAGCACGCATCGTCTAGTCCGAATGGAGGTATGGCATCGATTCCGTAAAGGATTCATATGTCATGATCCCGCGGAACGCCCTCCAAGACAAGTAAGCGGGGTGCCGCAATATTATCGTCGCAGAATACGCTTGGGGCAAAACAAACTGCTGCTCGAAGATATCGCGATCTGACTCCGACGTAGACTCAGTCGTGCATGCAACGGCGGTGGACCTTCGCTCCATCTCATCGGATTAAGGCTGGAAGGCCACATCATTATATCGAGACACGAAAAGGAGTGCACTCACGGATAACACTACAGTCTTCGCCCCGCCCGCCTTATCGAAGTCTACCTGTACGGTCCCCGCGACGGTATCGCGGTCGTAGAAGAGTGGTAGAACCTTGCCCTCCTTCGCCCGACTCTTGACCCTCAGCCATATCCAAGGACGTCCCTTGCTATCTTCCAACTGATATTCCTGTTGCACGAACTCCTCCTGGGAACGGTGCGTATAGCCAGGAAGCTCCGAATCCGTCTCTGAACCAACCGGAGGCGGCGGCGGGAGGTCAGCAGCAACCGGCGGGACGCTTCTTGTATCCATCGCCGCAGAGAACAGCTGGGTTCCGATGTGAGGGCGGACAAGACTCGGAGGGGATTGTATCTTAAGGCGGTAGTATCCCAGGCACCGGTGTCGACGACGCCCATCGGGTGAGAATGCGGGGTTTCCGAGCCTGAAGAGCCTAACAGTGGTGTCCATCCGGCCTACAAGTAGCTGGGACTAGTGGCAGGTGTATACATAGATGCGTCGAGAAATGCGCCCGTCCCGCCCAGAGCACCGCGCGGAGCGATTTCGAGGCATTCGTGGTGGCGAGGTCACTGTGTAGCTCTTGCGTTACTTCGCTAGCTTAAAGCGCTCGGATATTGCACTTTATATCGCCAGCGCATACGGTGACATGTAGCGGGCAATGTGAGTGTCAGAGGGAGAAGGAGGTGGTAGATGGTCAACCAGTCGGAATGGACGCTCATCATTTTCGTACGCGCCGGGACACGCGCTTCGTCCGCTGCTCTCACTTGCTTCTTGCTATCATAACCTCCAACGGTTGTATTGCGCTCGGTCGCAACTGAAGAGGACAACATCTCTCGACGCTGGGCTTGCCTGGAACTTTCCTTTCTCGCGCGCGGGACGCAATGCACACCGTATGGCAGGCTCGGGTACACGGGGCGGACGTGGCGAGGATCGTACGGTTTCGTGGGTCAAATTGCAGCCTCTCAAAGCGCTGTATGAGCACGACGGTATCAGAACCACGTACAAAGGTGAAGGTATGTCAGACATGCTCTCTGCACCTTGAATGAGCCTCACGCGCAGTGCGCCCGAATGCGTCAGTATCCCAGGGTATATGCTCCTACCCCCGAGTCACGACCTGTCGCCCTCCGTACGCTCTTCGAGGGATGGCTCAAAGCCGAAGACTACGTTGACCTCTCGGACGGGCGAGGAATTATCGTGGACCCCAGCTCGGGGGTCCCGACAGGCCAGTCATACAATGCGACATACATCACCTATGGGAGAGCCGACCTCAAAATGCCGGGTCATCTGCTCATCAAATACTTCCCATTCCCTGTCAACACGCGCGGACACCTCTACTACTACCGGCACCCTAGGATTCCCATCGCTGGGGGTCTTCGTTTCCGACTGACGCAGACCCCAGAGCCAAGCAAGAAGGCGTTCGCCAGCGCGCCCGACCTCTTGACAGAGTACGGCACCCCATGGGAGATATCCCTTCTCGCGCTTGCGTCCAGCCCCCGGTTCAACTCCTTGCTAGACGTACTCCGCAAGGACGGGTTCCTCCCGGACGGCCTGCCGGAACGCTGTCGAGAGATGTATGCGAGCACGCGGGAATTCTTCCGTATCGGGCCGTTCTCTCAGCTCGTTTATGAGACCATGCAGCCGTTTTACTTGAACCTAGCCAGGCCATTCTCCGGTGTCACGCTTGTCGGCGAGAAAGAGCTGATCCCGCTGGCTCTTGGAGCCTCGATGTTCCCCATGATGCGGCCATCCGAAAACCCATTCAAATGTGCGTTCCAGCTTTCAGACGTTTTCAGATGTTTCCATAGAACTGACTTGCTGTGACTGAAAATCCATAGCGGGGATCATCCTCTGTCGCTTCGAGAATGTGGGCCCGCCGTGTGCTTTCCTGCGCGTCCTGCGCGTCATCGAGCCTGTTCACATGGCCGATGGCTATGACGGCCCGATCGGCAAACCTACCGTGAGCGACATAGTGAGATTCAAGGGGAAGCCGATGCTGTTCTTGCAGGCGCGCGAGGGCCAGACGGCGACCTACGAGCGGTGGGTCCGCCGCGAACCAAAGTCGAAGTTTGCATGGTTGTGGAACTGGGAACTGTGAGTGTTTTTCTGCGTGTTGGGAGAGATCAGGGGGACTGACTGGCGGATCCCTTAGCCATAGAAAGCGGGCCAGAGAACAGGGAACGTTTTTCCCATGGGACAGGGAGGCGGTACCTCCATTGTCAGCGACGCAGTAATCAGCCTTTCCGATGTGGACAGGTTGTGGTCGACACCGTACTCTGCATCATCCGCACTTGTGCGAAGCAGCTATAACGCCTGCACTATGCACTACAATCATGCACTAATCGACATTTGTCCCCATTCGCCTCTGATTCAATTCGCGTTCTATCCTCGCCGTCCACAGTCCTCGTCTTGCGTGTAATACGATTCAGTTCTGCTCAGTGCCCGGCCACGTTGGCATTCATGGTGAAATCGTTGGTAAGGTGCTGTTACACCGATTCTGGCGAGTCTGAACCAACTTGGCTGCCATTTTGGGGGCAAGGTGCTGAGTGCGGGGTTAGGGTTGATGATGCATGTGAAGGCGGTAGAGAAGCCGGGGCCGGAGACCGGATCCTGCTCCTCCCCGACCGCACTCCTTGACTCAAGCGTCGTACTCAGCTGCCCCACGGGGTGAAGCTAGCTTGTACCACTACTTATTCTGCTTGTCTGCGCTCCCCGTCTTCCTCCCGACCAGCACCCCCTACACTCCTCGCGTGCAAGAACCATGTCCAAACCGACGCAGCTCACCCCGTTTGGCTACGCATTGGCCGGGGCTTTGGGAGGATGCTTCAGTAACGCGTGAGTCTGTCGGTTATGTCGCGCACTTTCTTCGTCGTTCGCACCGCGTCCGGGTCCAGTGACAACACCCTCGTTCACATCCATGTTCACTGCCCACACCAGACTGTGTCCGTCAAGGACGGACGGCTTGCTCACGGTCAATCTGTCCTATGTCGCACACATGACATACTGTGGTTCGACCACGACCGTCATCGTTAAGCAGTAGCCGGACGGCTGCTTTGTGCGCGTCCGGAACCTCCCGCACGCGTCCAGCAGTTGCCCGGGTCGGTGGAAGGGACGCGTGCTGACGGAGCAGCGCTGCGAGCACGGTGAGCTTGACAAACCCGCAGTGCCTGTGGAGGAACTAGTACGGCTTGAACGGTGATTAGGGGACAGGACATGCTGACCGACTACATCGGAGTCTTGACTTGCCCCGCACCTGTCGCTCGTGTCCTGCTTCAGCATCTCGTTCGCATATGCACATTCGGCGCGTTACTGACTTGGCCTTGCCCTCAATAGCGTGATCTACCCTCTAGATATGTATGTACCTCTGCCCATTGCAGCCCGAGGGTAGTCTGACAATCACCACAGCGTGAAGACGCGCATACAAGCAGCGTCGGACGCGTCGGACGAAGAGAAACTGAGCATCCTCGGCATCCTCGAGCGCATCCTCCGCGAGGAGGGCGTCATGGGCTACTACCGCGGCTTCCTGGCCACGATGCTCAACACGTTCTCCATGCGTAAGCCCTGCCTCCTCCGTCCGACACACTCAGTCCAAGATGCGCTGACCGCGCCTACCTGCAGAATACGCGTACTTCTTCTTCTACTCGTTCGTCCGGACGTCGTACATCAAGCGCCTCGCTGCTAAACGTCCAGCGGGGAGCGCAGCGCCCCCGCTGAGCACCGCGGCCGAGCTTATCCTCGGCGCAGCCGCGGGCGCGCTCGCCCAGATATTCACCATCCCCGTGGCCGTCATCGCGACGCGGCAGCAGATCGGCCGGCCCAAGAAGCCCAGCGTGAAGGGCAAGGGCAAGGCGACCGACCTCGAAGCGCCCTCTGCCTCTGCGGAGGGCGAAAATGAGGAGGAGGAGGAGTACGACGACTCCTTCCTCGGGGTCGCGCGCGAGATCATCGCGGAAGAGGGCGTGACGGGCCTTTGGCTGGGCCTGAAGCCGGGCCTGGTGCTCACCGTGAACCCGGCGATCACGTACGGGATGTACGAGCGCGTGAAGAGCCTGATGCTCATCGCGCGGGGCGAGGCGAACGCGAACGCGAAGCTGAGCCCGTGGATGGCGTTCACTGTCGGGGCGCTGAGCAAGGCGCTCGCCACCGTTGTACGTCTCCCTTCTCTTACCGTCTATCTTTGGATGTTGGTTGTTGGCAGTGCCTGCGAGTGGGGACTGACGCGGCGCGATGCACAGGTGACATATCCCTACATCATGGCGAAGGTGCGCATCCAGGCGCGGTCCGCGGACGCGGAGGAAGCAGAGGCGGAGCACCACCCGCTCCCCACCACAACAAGCCGCACCACAGGACGGGCCACCACGTCGGCGCGCTGACCGTGCTCGCGCGCGTGTGGCGGCGGAACGGCTTCCTCGGCTGGTACCAGGTACGTCTCGCGTCTCGCGCCTCGCGTCTCGCGTCTGGCCTGTATGCGTGCACCGGTCGCTGAGCTGACGTCTCCTCGCAGGGCATGAGTGCGCAGCTGATCAAGGCGGTCATCACGCAGGCGTTGCTGTTCATGTCGAAGGACCAGTTCGAGCACTGGGCGCTTGCGATTATGGTGTTCTTCTACCGTTTGCGGAGGACGGCGCCGTGAGGAGGTGAGACGTGGCGGGTGGAGAACGTAGCCGATCTAGACGCGTATATGATTTGTGGACTCCGGACTGCAATCCAAGAAGTCGAACAATAGCCGGCAGGAATCTCGAGGGTTTCATGCCGAAGTCGACTGCAGACGTTTCGTGAGTACGTCTCTTTGATGACCGGTTGCGATCTTCCTGCTGTAGATTTGCACAGCACTGTCTTGGCCTGCTTTTCCTATCCCGCCGCCCCGTCGTCCTTGAGCTGGATACGCCGGGATGATGACTACTTACCGTACCGGAAATCAGACGCGGCATCTGTGTATCGTTATTCGCTAAAGCGATGCATAGTGGAAGTCGCTGTGCTTGATGTTCACGAAGGAGTGGTACACGCAAGGGACCCCAGATCGGACGCGAAGCGTGAAGAAACTTCTCCGGTCTTGATGCTTCAAGACAGGTACACCGAGGAGGACACGTCCGTCTTCGCGGGCCAAAATGCCGTACCGAATGGTGGCGAGAGAACGTGGTGCTACCGAAGGCAATTCTCGGATCATATCTCTTCTGTGCGATGACTTGTGTGCTTGATACTCAGTTGTAACTTGCTTGTCGTTGCCAAGTAATTTTGGACGAAGATACCGGTTGCATACCCCCGAGCTGGCATCACCCGGGAGCATCTTCAACGTACAACGCCGACCGATGAGAGATCATTAGCAAAGCCACACTAAGTCTGGGCAGCGACACATACCGGGCAGGGCGGCGCATCACCGCGATGTAGTAACCACTACTTCTTAGCCATGAGATCTCATGAAGTAAGCGGAGGGCTCAATGGGCGCAAACACATGCAAACAGGTTCACTACATGACCACGGGGTGCGTGTCTCTGTCCTCCCCGCACACTTGGCGTCGCCCACATTACACATCTCTCATCCTCGCTAACATGGCGGACGCTCCATCTCGCAACCTAGTCCCTACCATGTTTCCGCGCCCGGGTTTCTTCGGCGTCCTCACCCTGCGAGCGGAGGCCTGGTTCGCTGAATTGTGGCCTGACCTCGTCGATTCCGAGGAGATGCAAGCTGCTCGGCGCATAAAACCTATTCAGTGCCTGGCCCACATTGCTAAGGTGCGTCGCTCTGTAGAGTACTTGGAGACGGTCCGGTGCGTCAGGGGTTCCCATTCGGTTGTGGGAGTCACAGCATCCGCAGGGACTGTCGCATGCATATCATTCTAGTCGTGGGTTTCATCTGACCATGCTTCAATACAGGGACGAGGTATACCCTGCCCGACCTTCCCCTGGGTGAATCACGGATGCTACTTGATGGCAACCACCCCACCACCGTCAGACGACGGTTCACAAATTAACTTGTGACTTTAACTTGGCCCTGCCAAAACTTACTTTACGGAGCGTAACGTAGCGTTTTGGCAGGGCAAGTTAAATTGTCGCCCGCAAGCGTGAACTTGCGTGAACCTGCGTACGGGTACTTCGGCGTTCCCGACGCCTCCGCCCATCACTTCCGGCTTATACCACCGAGTTATGCACTTACCTAGAGAGTGAATGGAGCTGGGAAACCGGTCCCGTTCTCTTGGGGGCAACCAGCCCCGATCTGAGAGTTGGAGGTCCGCTGTCTTCTTTCCATGCGTGAATTTACGTGGATGTTTGTGAGGGAACTGCAGGTGGCTTTGAACTTTATTGCAAGCATCGCATCATGTATTCTTACAGCTGAGGGCCACCATGAACTCGAGGAGGTAACAGACAAGTTCACGGTGCGCACAGAGGCAACGTACCAAATGAGAAGGTTTGTTATCATATCTCCCCGCATTGTCGGCCGCCCACCGCGCGTTCTGCCTATTGAATCTTGATAGCGCACTCTCCTTCCTCCGAAACTGTCAAGCGGGCCTGTTGAACCACACGTGTGGCATGTATAGAGTAGATACAGACATCCTACGTGGATGGTATCATGACTGGTGCAGCAGGCGTGGAGACGCTTCACCGCCAGACATCAGAGACGACGGACATGACCCTAGATATGTAGTGCTGCAGTGCGCAAAAGGCGGAAGTTCAATGCCGCGTTCACACCTGCGCACGTAAGGGTCATAACACAGTCCTACGCAGCACTACGCAAGTTCCAGTGAGTGTAAGTGATGTGACGCAGGTTCACGCATACTTACGCATGGATACGCAGCGGCACGGCTGAATCCGTACAGCTACGCAACCTCCCCGCAACCTGACTAGTCAAATAGGCCAGAGATTTTGAACTGACATATGTATACAACACTCATCACTCAAGGCAGGATGCCATGGTTGCAAGTTGAGGATTTGAGTTCAAGGCGAGTGATGACAGAGAGGCGCACCACGAACTGTCGACTACCTTTCAAGTTCTCGGGTGGGACTGAAGCTGAGCGACCGTCCGGCTGCGTTATTCTCATAGACTCATACACGTGAGGCGTGCCAGGACCGAATCTACTATGGGGTGCTTGCAGAAATACACGGTAGAGTACTTCAGGGAGACCAGCGGACGCCGGAGATGCATGGGCTGCACATCCTCGAGCAGCCCCAGCCCGCAGCTGATTCACAGGTCAGGAGAACACTTACCAGGTCCATGCTCCTACTGACTGACGTCCTGACGCCTCCCAGTAAACGCCTGTTAACGGGGCCTGCAACTAGAAGCTCGCGAAAGTAGACACATGAGAGCTCAAGTTTGCCAAGGCCTGGAGGTGGCGACGAGGTTCTCTGCGCTGAGGGGAAGATTGAATCACACAAGGGAGATCTCAAATGTCGGCTGAGTCGTTCATGAGGATATGAAACGAAGAGTGCTTGGTGGTATGTCAAAGACAACGTCGGGCGGCGTATGCTGGCAGCGGCGTGCTACGCACCAAGTACGAATGTCGCTTGCGTGGGAAAAGCAAGTTGCGTAAGCGCTAACGTATGAAAGGGAGACATAAGTACGTCAAGTTAGCCCGATAAGTTACTTTGCGCAGCCTCCCGTCAGACTCGTCCATAGGATCCTTCTCAGTCGAGGACGCGTGTAGCTCAAACCCGCCTGACCCGCCGCTACCCAATCAAGGATGCCACTTCTGGACGAATGGTAAGGTCGAGGTGCGGATCAAGAGACGCGAGTCCCTCGATCTGCTCGACCATTCGCGTGCGTCGTACATCTCCTCTCGGGGGACGTCCCATATCTCGAGAATGTATTCCCCGCCCTTGGTCCTGCAGCCGCAGAGCGATCAGCCGCAGGCCGTTGACGGTATGTCCGCCGTCCCTTTTGATGGATTCACACTGATTCGCATCCTCAGTGGCCTCCTCTGCTAGCCCCGCTATCAGCCCGTCCACCCTAACGGAAGCTGAGGAGCATGAGGAGGAAGTGGCGTTCTGGATGGAGGCGTTAGGATTGTCTACGAATGTCCAGATGTTGCTGGATCGCCCGCTAGTCGATTGCTTCCTTGATATCGCGCCTGGGGCCGCATACAGCAGCCCATCAGAGTTCTGCGAAGCAGTAGACAAGACTCGCAGGTGGGTAGCAGTGTCTGCTGGACGGCTTGTGGTCGCTGCTCATGATAACCCGCGTCAGTCTCATATTGCAAGCGCTGCGCAAGGCGGAGAAGAAAGGCCCATCGGGCGACGCTCCGCAGTCTTCCTTCGATGCCATGTAGCACCTCCCATTTGGCCTACCCGCATCCGACAGCAGCATGCCTGCTTACGTGGTTGCATCTCATCCTTCCTCGCCATTCTCAACGCTCTCGTTTGAAGCCGTCAACGTACATACGCAACTCAGGTCCTCGGCGCCACAGAGCTCGGAATGCTCTGTGCAGAGCATACCATGAGAGCGCTCGACCACAAGATCAATCGCCGAACGTCTACTACGAAGTTCAAGTGACAGCTTCAAGTAGCCTTCGTCTCTACGCACACTTCCATGGACTACAGGCGGCGTTTCCACGCTTGAACGATAATACTAACAAGCCTCGTGAGCAGAGAAGTAGAGAGTGGTGCAAACGGCTTACCTCCTGATTCTCCCGACCGCATCCTGGTACTCCGATGGACTACAATACGCATATTGTCCGGTAGGCGGTATATCTAGCGAAAACTCGGCGAGTGGGTACCGCTTTGCAGTATTCTGTCCAGTCCACCCAAGAGTATCCGCTGTGAGCCCCCATTCCAGGGCTTCGTCGCTTTGCACTGGGGGGAAAATGAAGATATTCAGCAGTCGAAAAGCCTGATGCTGGGCGTGCATTTACCGCCATCATAGGATGACTTGCCACCGCTGTAGGTCCCAGCGACCTTGGACGCTACCATGGGGTGAATGTAGGACGCCTCCGAGTGGTCGAACATGTTGTTGCGCCGTTGTATCCGAACAGACACGTCGCCGTTGTCCCACAAGTTGCACCCTTCGACGGGTATCGGCGGGTCAGGCGTGCATGCAACCACGAATTTGCCGCCCGAGTCTGTGTCAATCGGGACGGACGCGATGTGCGAGTCCGCAGGAGGCGGCGTGGTGGCCACCAGGAAACATCGGTACAGTGCCGACGAATCGAACGGGGTGAAAACAGCCCCTAACTGACGCAGCGTGAGATGACGATAGCAGCAGGAAGATATGGCACGGTTCGTCGCCAGCTAAGCCCAAGAGCCAGCTAGGACGGCGGACTCGGAGCGCTGGCCAACCATGTTGCATGGGCACTCACCTGAGCGCAGAGTGCAAGACACCGCACAGTCCCTATGGCACGAACGGCCTGCATCTCTTCCGCATCCGAGGCAATGCCTGGCACGGCTTCGGCGAGCATGTTCTCCCCCTGGAGGGTCAACACCCCGAAGAATCCCGGGCGGGGAAACAACGTCTTCGTCGTCCTGTAGAGCGGCAGAAGATCATTCATGTCGAGCGTTTGATAATGTGAAGTCTGAACGGGCGGAGGGTGGAGAGGCGAGGAGAGGTAGCGAACTTAGGGGGGTTATGTATGTGCGAGTCCTCTGGATATGAGCTGCCGCCACCCGTTCCGCGTCGCGCTCCCGCATTTCAATCTTGCCCATATGCCCGCGGGAGTGACGTATGACCCACGCGAATGCAGACCCAGCAGAACCCGATCGCGAATGCAGCATTGCATTCAGGTTCGGGCCGGCCTCGGTCGAGCTCTCCAAGGACCGCGATGTTGACCGCGAGGAGCGTAGGTTTCACGCGGAGTTGACGTGGAACTATCTACAGGGATTGATTGCGCAAGAGACGTTGAGTCTTCATACTGTACACGAGTTGTAGGAACGGCTGCAGGGACTGGATGTCTATATGCTCTAAGTGCTGTGATTAGAGAACGAGACGGGAAGCGGGAGCGAGACACGAGAACAAGGAGGATAACGAGACGAAACGTCGTCAAAAATCGTACACAGGAAGTCCAATAGTAGTAGCGATGTGGAAGCGGAACGTCGAGCCTTCTGATGTTAAGTCATGCTGTAAATTGAGTCTTGGCGCGTGACGGGCGAGCTTGAGATCGAATCTTGACTATCTTGACAGTTGTCCCAGCATCCCAGGACAATTACGGGCGGCGAACGCGCTGAATTACTTTACGTGACGTTTGTCCAGCGCAGGTCGATAGTTGTGAGGGGACCAGCGCTCATTGCGACTGAGACATGTCGGGGACCTGCGGTTCCGTCCTGGTGGGCTGGACGACCGGCGAGGACAGCTGGAGAGTGTCCATCGCAAGACTGAGTGGGTCGGCGGGCGAAGCACCGTATGCCGCTGCCGCCTCCTGTGGGTTCAGGTAATTGCCAAAGAAGACCTCCGGGCTTGTGCATGCCGATACCGCGCGGCGCATGCCGGTCGATAGGTACGTGAGGCCGACTTGGAATGCAGCTGAAGACGAGGAGGCACATGTCAGAGTCACACGGAGCTACAGGGGTGACTGAATGACAACGTACCGTTCATCCAGCCGAAGCCCTCTCGTGGAACCATCTTGAAGTCGATGCCTTGGTTGCCGTACTCGGCGTCTACGAGATGCGAGAGCTTGACGGCGTCGAACTTCTCAGGAACGACACCGTTGAAGTCGACGAAAGCAGTTGTCATCCTGTCACAATGCCGTGAGCGACAAACTCGACAAACTCGGGACACAGGATCCCCTTACATGTACAAGAACCTGTATGCCAGGCGCTGGGCATCCTCCAGGTAGCCATAGCGCTCAAGACCGACCCAGGCCATGATCTGGTGCGGGGGCCATGCATAGCTACGGACCGGACAGTCAGACATAGAAAGGGAAACGCCTCAGGAAATACTCACGGGTAGTCCCACTGACGGTTTGGACGGTCGAGGGAGATCTTTCCGCGGGACTCCTCCGTTCCGGATACAAGACCGCCCAACACCTCGAACTTCTTCAGCGACTGCGAGCTGCACGACCTGTCAGTCCAAACGAATGTAGCCAAGGAGGGCACAGCAACGCACATGAGCTTCCAGCACTGCTCCTCGCTCGCACACCCAGCCCAGAGCGTCCAGAAAGCGGTCACACTCTCGTACAAGCTCTGCTTCTCCTGCACCGTGTCGTAGTCAAAGTACAGCGCCTTGCTCTCGTTCCAGCAGTACTTGTCGATGATGCCCTTGCGCCACTCCGCGCGCTGGAACCACTCCTCGCTCTTCTGCACGCGGCTGCGCGAGCTCTCCCACTTGCTCTTGTCCGCGTACGACTCGGGCGTCGGCGGGAAGGGAGCGAGTAGGAAATCCTCCTCCATCTCCATCTCGTCGTCGAACACCTCCCGGATCGCTGTCCCAATGTCCACCTCGTACTTGTACAGCAGTGCCTGCAGATCGATCGTGCCCAAGTTCGCGCATCGCTTCTCGAACCGGTACGTCGTGTCATGCCCAGACTCCCGGACCGCGCGATCGTGCAGGAAGTACTCGTCGAGCTCGGGCTCCTTGATCGTCCCGTCGTTGTAGCGCTCGCTGAACTCGAGCACAGAGAGCCCATGCTTCGCGGCATACGGCTCGAGAATGTGAGTGAAGTGCGTGGCCTCCGTCTCGGGGGGATGCCCAAGCCGTCGGGACGGTAGCGTGACAGACCCGTCTTGGGATCCATGCGTGGCTCGGCCACCCAGATGGTGTGATACTCCTTGATCGCGGCCTGGATGGCACGCTTCAGCCACGCGCGGTTCTCCTCCATGTCGGTGCGGTCGAGCTGATTGTAGATCTGGAGCGCCATGTCGGTGAGGAACGGGGGCTGCGTGCGGCAGAGGTAGTAGCTCCGGGAACCGTTCAAAATTTTGCCGTAGTGCTTGATCTCGAAGATGAAGTGGTCGACCATTCCCTTGGCCATGTTGACGTAGCCATCAACGAGCAGACCAAGCGAGATGAAGTATGAATCCCAGTTGTACAGCTGGGGCACGTGGATCAGCGTCGCGTATGCGCTAGAGTCATTCAATTGCCCACCTCGTTAAACCGCGCGCCTGGCACGACGAAGGGGATGCCTTTCAGTGTCTTTCCACCCTTGTTATCGCTGACCTCGTGCATTGCGAGAGCCAAGATACCGGGCTTGTTGTTGAGGCTCTTGACATACACTGGGTCATCAGGCTTCGGCGGAAGGACTTGGACGTCCAGATTCAAGTGTGGCTTGTCCTTCGCAACCTGGCGATAGTACTCGGCCATCGCGGGTTCTCCGTGAGGCACGTATATGCGAGGGTTGACGCGTCCCGTGCGATTCTTGGGGTCGGCACAGATAATCTCCAGCCCGTCTCCGTCAATTCGCCGTGTCAGCGCATTCCAAAACGAGTTCTTGATCATGCGCGAAAGACGGTCGACTGGATTCTCCGCCAGGCGCGCCTCGTCCAGCACAATACGCTTTCGGCCATGGTCCCGCGCAAGCGCCAGTTCTTGCAAAAGGTTCGACAGCATGTACGTTCCCTACATATGGGATGTCAGTCAGAAAGCTCGTTGGACGGAGATGCTCTTGGACATAACGACCGCAGTCACCGCCGATCTCGGAGCGCCTCCTTCGGAGCAACAACTCGACGAACGTCCCAATCGGCCTCCTATGCACGCGTCAATCACACCTGAACTGAACATTCGCAGCGCGATTGGGCGCAACGCCTTCCAGTCCGCATTATAATCGCTCAGCCAAGATGCCCGGGTGCGAGGAGGCCGAGCTCCGCGATACACTCCTACCCCGTATGGCGGTGGCACAGAAAAGGGGGCGGGTCGATTCGACCACACAGTATAGGAACACTCACCCGAATGTCGAAGCTCTTGAAACCGTTGCTTGTTGCGGTGCCAAGAGCCATCAGTTTAGGACCAGCGTCCGTGACTGAGATCTGAAAGTCGCCGTCGGTGTCCTCCTGCTCGAGGACGACCCGGATGGTCTCCTCCACGTCGATCAGGAAGCGGCGGGGCGCCGAGCTCTTCTCGTCGTGGGACATGCGACGCGCCCGCTGGTGCACGGCATCCTGGAACACAGGGGGACGTTTTGGGTTGTAGCCGTGGGCGAAGGACTGCACGCAACAAAGACGCGCAGTGCGCGATAGTGAGTCAAAGGCTCCCAGAACATCAATCACGGCATGCTTACCGCGCTGTATGTCCGCCCACGGCTAAAGCGCTCCTCGCCACCGTAGTAAGTGCTGGCCTCGCTGTTGACGGGGCGGTGTTGTTCATCGACGAAGTTCACGCTCGTCGGGTGGGCCAATGTCGGGGCCATCGGGGTATACTGAGTAGTTCAATAAGAAAAGCTTGGGTGGGGGCGACAGAGACGGTAAGCGATGATTGCACGAAAGCTTGTCGGGGATGGTGGTGGCAGAATTAAAGAGATGAACGAAGGCAGGAGTGACGAAGTGGTGCAGTATTTAGCGAGATCGGAGCGCGCGCCGGCTGTACCGTATGCCCTCGCGGTGATTCGCTGATCGCGTCTATGTTCTTCTTCGTCGTGCTACACGATGTGCAAACCCTCGAGGTCGTCGCCGGCAGCAGTGAGGAGGAGATCCTACCCAGCTCGGTGCGCCCCTTAAATGCCTCGCGCGCGTCACCTCGCGGCGTCCAGCTGACCACCGAAACAGTTACGGCAACCGCTTCCCCAGCCGTCCCCGCAGTTTATAGGACAGCGCGCTCAGGGCCTCGCACGACGACCATCTAATTCCCAGAAATGTGCCATCCATCCAGGGCAAATGCCACACATCGGGGCGCGTCTTCCCCACACAGACGCGTCCCCCGCACTGCGCCGCCCACCCTGCGTTTCACAGTATTGCCTCATTCGCCCATGCTCGTCCTATGGCATACTTCCTTCCCAGGGTTTGTCTCGTCAGACATCTGCTGAGCAGGTCGACCTCAAGGAACATAGCCATGATCCGGCCTCAGGCCTCAGGTTGGCAGCCGTGTCGTGACAAATGGACACTCGTCGGCCCCGGTACGTCCTCACCCTCTGTTGCCGGACTGATGCACGCAAGCCTTCTTTAGATTATCGCTCCGGGGACCGCTGCCCCTGCTTCTTGACATTGCGTATGGAGGGAGGACCTACTTAGGTAAGTCGTACTTCATCAACCTTGGCACGCCGAAGTTTCTCGCGGGATCCGTCTTGTCTCGGTGATAACCACCTGTACGCTGGAATGCGGAGGAAAATCCCTATGAACTCATCCACCGCAGCGTCATACCACGTAATTGCGTACAATCTGTATCCCAATCAAGACTCGTCTTCAGGCCATAAGACCGAGCAACGACGAGAGTGGTGGAAGTGGACTTGCGCGGTTCTATGCCCCGACTGTTTCTACTTCCACCCGTCCGCGCAATGTGCCTGTCTATCCGTCGACCCGCCGAAGCGAATGTGATGCGTCTCTTGTGACTCTCGAGGACTTAGTGTCCTTGTCGTGCTGCCTGGGATCGGTCAAGTATGCGAGGGCTCCGACAGAACACCTGCAGGCAAGTCCACGGCAACCTTGTCCTGGCCCTGTAGTCGGTCAAGATTGAGCCCTGGGCCTGAGCGACGTCTTTTCCGAGGAACCGAAAACTTCCTTGACTTCCGCACTGTCGGCACCATCCAGTTTTCGGTCGAAGCACAGAATAAACGCTTGAAGTGTCTCGTCTACACGGCCAAGTGGAGCTTGGCTGCGTTTTGGTGGACTCGGATTCTTGCAAACTTCGAGGGTTGTGGCTTCCGCGGAATCTCGTTGAAATTTCGACAACGACCTCTCGCCAGACGCTGATACATAAATTGCAGGCAGCACAGAAAAGAGGATCCATTCCGAGCCATTCGGTGATCAACGCACTCAGGAGTCAGAAAGCAATTGTCGGCCACCCTTTGCCCACCGATATCGTTATCCGAGCCTCGATGACTGTTCCACAAGCTTCGAGTCGACAGGATACGCCGTGCTATCGATGCCATTGACGTCAAAGTCTGGACGGACATTGCGATGATGCCGACATCGGACGTCTCTCCCTGGCACTGGAAACCCCGCCCAAGTGGAGGACCAGGGCGCGCCGCCAGTATGCCGCCGCGCCTGAGCGGAAGAACGTGTTGCGCTTGACGTCAAGCACGCTCCTCGTCGACCTCGCCCCCACCACGAGCCTTGCAAACCCGGCAAGTGCATCTCTGCGCGACCTCCGGAGCGGGATGACGTTGGCAGAGAAAGGAGCGACGATCGACCCGTTGTCGGCGAGATAAGCTATAGCCTTCCATTATGTACGGAGTATGTACAAAGCAGAGTCGAACATTGTGATTGATGCGGGCGCGATGCGAGTCGGCGAGGACATCGAACAACGTGGCGTGCTCACGGCCGCAAGCTGATCGCGAGGACATGGTTCGAAATGGCCGAATCCGCAGAGCAACCCCCATGGCTGGCCAGACAAGCTCGCGGGCTGTGAATCTTTGTGGGCAGCTGGGGCACGGGTCAGCAGCGAAGCCCGTGCGACCCGCTCGGCGCGTGCAGGGCTGAGCTGAGGCCTCGCGGAAATACACCGTTCCTCGTCGCTTAACGCGATGTGCAACTTCCCAAGAGCCCTCACGTCCGCGTGTGTGCAGTGAACACCAGCGGCGAACCCCAGGCCATCACCAGCACCGCGATGAGCTCGACTTCGAGTATGGTGGCGCAGCACGCCTTCCGCCTTCCGGACCCGTCACGCCCAGCCGTCCCGCACGACCTCTTCCCGACTGCGAGTACCTCGGTGCCAGCATCGAGGAGCCCAGGGCCCTTCGGCGACGTCCTCGACATCCCCCACCTCGAGCTGGTCATCACCACTGTCCTTCCTGCTGCAGTGGCCCTGCTCGGACTGACCTTCGATCTCCTGAAGCGCGTTCCGTACCCCAGGTCCGTCAAACGTGCCGCACGCAGACTCACCAGCCCATTCCGCACCTTCTTCACGCTCGACGACGTTGAGGCGCCAACCCCATGTCCGATCCACCGCGCCCCATGGAAGGCGCGCGCACTTGTGCTCGGCTCGGTCTTGCAGAGCGTCGGATGGCTCGCTGTGCTGGCGTACAAGGAGGAGGTCGGCGAATGGCACGGGAGTGTCAGGGCAGGCGTGGCGTGCTTGGCTTGGGTGAGTGCGGTTGGTCGTCGTCGGGAGCAAGGGAACGTGGGCTGATGTGCTATGTCGCGGCGCGAAGACGGTCGCCTTCACGCGTGTCCTCGTCAGGCCTCCAGCGACGACTCCGTACCTGCTCATCGTGTTCTACGCGACGTGTGTCATTGCGGCACTGTACGACCTTGCGATCGACGTGCTTGATCGCCCTGTCCGACCAGGCGCGGTCATATGGGATGCAAGTCAACTGTGCGTGGGGTCTCTACTTGTCTGGCTCGCCGGGACGTATCCACTGCAAGATGTCTGGCCATGTCCCAACGTCGCGAAGCCTGGGGATGTGAGTAGTGATTTTCCTGTCCCGTTAACCCTCCCTGTCTGACTGGCGCGCTCTAGCCGTCGTCCAACGAATATACGATGCCGGAGGACAGTGCGAACTTGTGGACCTGGTCGACGTTCTCCTTCGTGGAGCCACTGTTCAAGGTGTCGAACTCGCGCAGAGTTAATGACGAAGACGTTTGGACGCTGTCCCCCTTCTTCACGCACAAGAATCTCTTCAGGAAGTACTTACAATATACCTCGGAGTAAGTCACGCCTGCAACCGCCAGCGGAATGAACGCTGATGATCTTGCAGACACCCAGATCATTCACTGTTACGTTACTTAATCCGGTCGAGCTCTCTCGATTTAATCCTGGATGTGGCACTCAATACTTGGAGCGCAACTATCGGTAAGTGTCGGGCAATCATACTGTACGACCATAGTATTGAGACCTCGGGCGCAGGTTTCGTACCCCCATACGCCCTGCAGCGGATCCTGCAGGCCCTTTCTGATCCCTCGCCCAACGCGAAAACGACCGCGTACTTCTTCGCGGTCGTCGCCTTCCTCGCCAATCTCTCGTTCGCCCAAGTCGACGTCAACAGGCTGTGGTACACGCGACGATGCTACGAGCGTACAAGAGGACAGCTGTTCTGCGCGTTGCACTACAAGTGAGGCTCTCGGCTATCGCGTTATGAGTGTGTTTGACATTTTGAGGACGACAGGGCCTTGAAACGGCGCGATGTCAGCGGGAAGAGCACGCAGAAGCCGCAGGATGAGACGGATGAGGACGAAGGCAACGCCGACCTCGGGAAGATCGTCAACCTCATGCAGTAAGTCCTCCTATGATAAGGTGTTGTCACTGGCTGTATTGACCAACAAATCCAAGGGGCGACGCATATGCGGTGGCATATCGATTCTGGCAATTCTCCGGATTTTTCTTGGCTCCTGTTCGCTTGACTATAGCGTTAGTCTATCTCTACCGGTGAGCATTACGCGCTTATGAGTAAGAACGAGTCTCACTCAGATCGTGCATTTATGCAGGATTCTCGGCTGGAGCGCCTTCGCTGCTGTGATCGTAACGATCGTAGTGTACCTGCTCAATTGGCCCCTGGCGACCTACGACATCTACGTGCGTAGCGACACTCACGGAGACTGGGGATAAGATATCTAACGATGTGGATCACAGCTCATGCGTCAAACTTGGAAGGCGTCGGATCGACGAATGAACACGGTCAATGAGCTCTTCCAAAACATCCGCTTCCTCAAGTTCTATGGCTGGGGTGAGCTATTTCTCCCTAAGCAGCTCGTCTCGGTCTCCTCATCCGTCGCACAGAGTTCCGATGGAGCGAACGAGTGCAGCAAGCGCGAGAGAACGAACTCCGCTGGCGCGTTAAGTCCAACGTCGTGGATGTCCTGATCGGCTTCATTTGGAGCTGGATGCCCTCGGCGACAGCTCTCGTGACGTTCGTTTGTTACACCGTCGTAGCGAAGGAGCGCTTGACGGTCGCGGTTGCGTTCACGGCCATCGCGCTCTTCTCGTACCTTCAGGGCCCCATGATGGAACTTCCTGAACAGGTCCGCGCCATGCTCCACGGTGAGGCCGTCCATCGTGAGCTTACCCGCTTCTGGTGACTGACCGATGTCGGCCGTACAGCGTATGTCAGCATGCAGCGTATTGAGAAGTTCCTTGCAGAGCCGGAGGTGCCTGACTGGGCGACGTCGCTGAAAAGGGAGGCACAGACGAGCTCGTCCGCCGAGGCCGAGGTTGGGTTCGAGAATGCGACGTTTGAGTGGGACATGGCGACAGACGATGCCCCGTCACGGTTTACGTTAGGTCCTCTGGATATCAGGTTCCCCCCTGGGAGGTTGTCGCTGGTGAGCGGACCGACTGGATCGGGCAAGAGCGCGTTGCTTGTCGCGATGCTCGGAGGTGCGTGTTTCGCGTCGAACTTTAATCAGCACGGTGGCTGAGTGCTCTCCCGCGTAACTCGCAGAGATGTACTGCACGTCGGGTCGTGTCCTGCTCAACAAGGCGGGGCACCAAGTCGCGTATTGCGCACAGAACCCCTGGTTGGAACACGCTACTGTAAGGGACAACATCATCTATAATGCGGGATATGGCTACGACGAGGCTCGTTACCGAGCTGTAATCGAAGCTTGCGCCCTTGAGAAAGACTTCGAGATCTTCCCTGCTGGCGATATGACAGGTTTGTTGCCTACCATGCGTGCGTGGACGAACGTCTGATTGCACCCCATTAGAGATTGGAGAAAAGGGTATCACGCTCTCCGGGGGTCAGCGCGCCCGCATCGCTCTGGCTCGCGCTCTGTACTCTCCCGCAAAGGTATATTGTCACGTCCTATTCTCTGCTTTATGCGAAACTGATGGCACGTTTGTAGGTCATCCTCCTCGACGACCCGTATGTTATCTGTAATAAGCCTCCGGCTTTCCGCTGACATTTTGCAGACTCGCCGCTGTGGATCTCCATACTGCAGCGCACCTTGTGAAGACGGCGTTTTCGGGTGATCTCGCCCGCAACCGGACCATCATTCTGGTCACCCACCACATCAATCTTTGCCTACCCATTGCTGCTCATCTGGTTGAGCTTTCGTCTGGTACTGTCTTGCGCAACGGGACGACAGCGGATCTGCGTGACCGCCAAGAACTAGAGAAACTTGTAGAAGCGGAAGACACTGTTGGCGAAGATGCCACGGAGACGTCGTCGGCGACGGCGACGGACGCAGATGTGGGTAACGAAGCGGACCTGGGCAAGTCGAGGGCTCCCAGTATTCACTCCAGTGATAAGGGCAAGGGCAAGGCGGGGTCTCAGGACGGCAACACCAATGCAGGAAAGTTGGTAGATGAGGAGTCTCGTGCGGAAGGACGCGTGTCCTTGCGCACATATTGGACCTATATCCGCGCAGCCGGCATCATCTGCTGGATTTCAACGTTTACGCTCATGCTGATGCTTCGATTCATCAACGTTAGCTTCCAGGTGAGCGTTGTCGCAAGCTTTTGATACCATTCACGCTGACAAGAAGTTACAGTTCTTCCTGGCGAGGTGGGGCGAAGCTTATGAGAAGGGCGGCCCTGTCTCTGAGCTTGCTCGTATACAGCTGCAAGGAGTCTTGGACGGTCTCCCTCCACCCGATGAGGACGTCAAGCCATGGCTCATGATTTACCTGTACATCTCCGTTTCTGGTGCTCTAGTGGTGCTGCTGTACATTTCGCTTGGGTACTACGCCAGCCTGCAAGCCGCTCGCTCACTCTTCATCGCGATGCTCCAACGTCTCTCTCGTGCTCCTTCGCGCTTCTTCGACATCACGCCTGTCGGCCGCATCCTGAACCGCTTCACCTCTGACATCAACACCGTCGACCATGCTCTTTACCCATCGGCAAGCGCAGCCCTGTCGGGCACGCTCAACTTCGTCATCTCGTTCATCGTCGTCGTCTCCATCGTGCCCGCTTTTGCGCCGTTTGCGCTCTTCATCGCCTGGCTGTACGTTCGCCTTGCGCCATCGTACGTCCGCGCGTCGCGTGACCTGCGCCGACTCGAGTCTGTGTCGCTCTCGCCGGCATTTGCAGGCTTCGACGAGCTCCTGCGCGGGCTGCCGCATGTGCGCGCGTTTGGCATGGAGGAGCGATACCAAAACAGGTTCTACCAGCGCGTGGATAAGTTCCAGTCGTTCGACCATGTCTATGTTCGTGTCCCCTCTCAATATATTTTCTTGCACGAGTGACTGACGAGGCGTGGTAGTGGCTCATTGCCGGTTGGCTGAACTGGAGATACGACTGTTCGTGTCGTTTTATGTGGGGTTGTCTCTCATGGTAGCTGACACTTCGGGCAGGCCTCGGATCCGTCGTGGTGTTCATGACTACGCTGTTCGCCCTGGGCAGCTCCATTTCGTCCGGGTATGCGGCGTTGGTGATTGTGCAGGCTGGGATCTTTGCAGAAGCCTCGAGACAGCTCGTTCGCGTGCTTGCCCAGGTCGAGCTGGACTTCAACTCGGTCGAGCGTATCGTCGAGTACCTCGAGGTTCCGCAGGAGGCCCCCGCGGTAATCCAGGATAAGCGCCCTCCGGCGGCTTGGCCCTCCAACAGCGGCGAGCTCATCGTGCAAGACCTTGTCGTCAAGTATGCTCCGCATCTCCCCGCCGTTCTGAAGAACATCTCGTTCTATGTCAAGCCAGCGGAGAAGATTGGAGTGGTGAGTATTGCCCCATGCTTTAACGGGTGCGATCGACTGATATACCGTCAGGTTGGGAGGACGGGATCGGGGAAGTCGACGCTCGCCATGTCCCTCCTGAGAATCGTTGAACCGAATGGAGGCCACATCATGTATGTGTCTTCCTCTGGGAGCTTCTCTCGGGGTGCTAATGGATGTCTCGCAGTATCGATGGGATAGACATCACAACGATTGGGCTCGAGGACCTCAGAAGCCGTATTGTAAGAGCTCTGGATTACTTCCCCTACTGCGCCTGCACGCTGATAACGTACACTACCAATACAGACCATCATCAGTCAGGATGTGTCCCTATTCTCCGGAACTCTACGCAGCAATCTGGATCCCTTCAACGAGCACACGGATGCCGAGTGCTGGGATGTGCTCGAACGCTGCCATCTGACCACCATCCTCAAGGGCTCGCTGGGGCGCTCTCAGGGCCCTCATGGAATCTCGCTCGATATGCCCATCAGTCAGACAGGGTCCCTGAGTGCGGGAGAGCGGCAATTAGTCGCGATGGCCCGTGCTATCCTGAGACGTAGTAACCTAGTCATCTTGGACGAGGCGACGTCGCAGATCGACACGGACCTTGACGATCAAGTGAGTCTTTGCCAGCGCCACGATCCTACATTGTCTCACAGTCTGTGGTACAGATACAGCGCACTGTTCGTGAAGAGTTCGCGGGTGCGATTGTAATCACTATCGCCCACCGTCTCAAGACAGTCTTGGATTACGATCGTATCCTGGTCCTGCGCTCCGGGGAGATCCTGGAATTCGACTCGCCCGAAGTGCTGCTGCGGAAATCCGGAGGAGCCTTCAGAGATATGTGCCGTGCGAGTGCCGACAAGAGGGTGTATCAAGCTGCCTCCGAAGCTTCCTGACTATCCTATTCCCTGTCGAAAAGTAGCTTTGAATGTGTGTCTAGGAGATATCTTGGATCGTACATTGTACACTGGGAATCATAGATAGACAGCCCAATTAGTTGCGGCTGTTGGTCCTTGCATGCATGCATATGTACATGATCGCTCGACGGTCCACGCTGTGTGATATATTGCAACCCATTTGCTCTGGTATCAAGGGCATGAATGTAATCAGGTGTGCTGTACGTCTTAGGACGATCATACACCAAGTACTCACCGGCACCGCAAGCAGTGCCACTGCGGTTGGCATTAGGGCAGCGGCTGTGTGTCAGTGACGATCATCATGTCTTCGGTCGAACGCCTCATTTCTGCCATGCACCCCTCACGACCACGTCCTTCCCCTCATACTCTGCTGCTCTCCAATACCCCGACTTGCTGATAACCAACTGGCATAACACGCCAGATCGATGGCATACCAAGGACAGCCGGATGTGGTCTCGGGGGAGCAATACCGCTATGCTCTCACGAACTTTGTGAGTTACGCACGAGTTGGGCCTTGTGAACTGTAGTTGACACCTTCCCAGCGTATTGCGCACGAGAAAGTCGAGGAGCAACGAATTCAGCTGCAGGAGCAGGAGAAGCAGGTCGCGCTCCTCAAAGACCGGATCGCACTGCTCGAGGGACGAACCAGAACAGCCATATCGGAGTGAGCAAGCTCGGCGGCAACTCTGTAGACGACTTTTCCATCAAGGTGCGTCCTCGCATGCTATTCATGACGGCCATTGTATGAACGGGAGGAACAGAACGCTGCTTCAGCCCTGGAGAGGCAGATCAACCGATGGGCCGCGGACGTCATACGTACACCCCCGCACCGCTGAACATCCTCCGACACGCTGCACTCACGGATGTCTTCGACGACGATCCACCCGAGCTCAATCCTGGTGCGCCCAACCCTACCGGTATCCAGATCCAGAGTCTGCTCCGTCATGCTGTCTCGAAGACCATCGCCGAGGGCATCATCAATTGCCTGATTGTCACCGACTCTCCCGAAGCGAACATCCAGCTCACGCGCATTCATGAGCACATCTTCTCTCGTACGTGGTATTCAAGTGTACCTACAACACTTGTTGAGAGCTATCCAATCCCGTGCAGGAGACCCAACTGTCGCAGCGGTGTGGCGGCGCCAGACCTTCACCGCAGCGGTCGAGTCATGCTCGGTCGACATGTCCATCTTCTTCCTCTGCGAGAACATGGAGAACCTCGCCAAGGTCCTCGCGCTCGACGGCACCGACAAGAGCATCGACAAGAGCACCGCCAGCGGCGGCATCTACACAGTCCTCGAGGCCGCGTATGAGTTCTCGCGCATGCTGCACGGCGCGCCATCAAGCTCAGGCAGCACCGTCGACGCGTTTTACCGCGCGTTCGTGCCGGACGTCGCGAGCACGATGAATCCGCGCCAGATCGAACTGGTGAAACGCTGCCACAAGACGGAGAGGGGGGAGCCAGACCGCGTGGGCGCGACAGTGTTCCCCGGGTTGGTCAAGGTCTCGCGGGGTCCCCCAGGCCCCAGTGGGGTCTCGACGGAGAATGTGCAGACCGTCGTGAGGCGAGCGCAGGTCATCTGTGAGTGCGCGCTGATGGGTGGACTCGGGGCTGCAGCTGTAGGAGTAAGCCCGCCCCCATCGGTGTCGCCACCTGTTGGAGCATACCCGAACGGCGGCTTTCATCAGTAGAACTTGTGAGGGCAATTGTGTCATCTATGTTTTGATCGTCATAATAAGGATACGTTTGTGTCTCGGGCGCGGCACGCATATACGGCCCCGGGAGGTGGTGTCATACTTCGTTTGGTGCGGGGAATTACGACTCAGTCATATGCGCAGGGATGTGTAAGGTGTAAGTGCATGGTGTTCGGGGGAAATAGATCGCCTAGGTAGACTGCACTGTAGGTGTACCGATGAGTCCGTCGCCTCCCGCTAGAGCTTACCTGAAGAACGGTTTCCATACGAGCTTGCAGCGTGTGTATATCTTACCCAACGCTTGTGGTGTCAGGGGGATGGTGGGCTGGAGTCCGAGAGCAAGTATGCTTGCACGGTGCTTAGTGCTGTAATCTAGTACTATTAGCTACGTAGAGTCTAGTCCTGTACCACCAGGAGCGATGCAAGGGTGGCCTCCGCCTCAACGACCTAGTCAAGTGGGTCAGTGTCATGAGGCAACTCACGCGGTGGGTGCTACGTACCTGTAGTGCCTGCAGCACCTCCAACCGCTTGCGGGCAGCGTCCAACCAGTCAGTAAGGAGTACCTTCGCAGGCCCCCTGAGCTGATTGAGCTCACGCGCGGCGCTATCTAGGTCCTTCTCATTGAGGTAGTACTCCGCTCGCGCCAAAACACTGAGCACATCCGACCCAGGTACAAGGCCATGCCTCTGGAAGCGGAAGGACGAGAACAGGTTCGATGCGAGGTATGACAGAACGCCGGCATTCTGGTCGGGGACCAGCGCGACGCTCGACACGCGGGGCGCGACCGAGGATGAGAACCAGTTCGTCAAGTCAGCGAGGGGCTCGACGCCGATGTCAGGCACGTCCGACGCTTCGAGGGTTTCGAGTGCAGCAGTGACGATGGGGTCCTCGCGCGCCGCGGCGACGTGGCGAAGCACACGGAGCTCCTCGCGGAACGGTTTGCGCTCCGGCGACTCGACGGCGTGGTGCACGGCGCGGAACGCGGACCAGAGCGCGTGCACGCGGATGTTCTCGTCGAGGTAGGCGGAGTTGTCCAGTGCGACGCGCTCGAGACGCTTAAGGTTCGTCGCGATCTCGTCGAGCTTGGCAAGACGGCCGCCGCGCTCCTGCTCGACGCGCATCTTGATCTCGCGGATCCAGCGCCGTTGCAGCTCGATGCCCTGTGCAATCACTTCGGCTTTCAGGCTATGAGACGCGTGGAATGAGTAAAGGTATCACCCCAACAAGCCCAGAGAGACACGCACCGCTCGTTGATGATCTCGCTCTGGGTCTGCAGCTCGAGCTCGAGCTTCTGGCGGTACTCCTGGATCAGCTTCGCGCGCTCCTGCTCGAAGAACTTGCGGAAGCTGTCCTCCTGGCTGTCCAGCTTGTCCTGCGCCTGCATCTCGAGCTCCAGCAGCGACTGCATGCACTCGCGTGCCTGCTCGTCCAGCGACGCCTCGAGCTTCTTCGCCTCCGCCGCCTTGATGTCGTCGATGCGGCCAGCGAGCTGCGTGAGGTCGATCTTGGCCGTGTCGAGGATGTCGCGCGCCTTCTCCGCCGCCGTGGGGTTCGTGTTGAGATACGAGGCGAGGTCGTCGATGACGGTCGCGAGCTGCGCGATGATCGGCTCAGACGCGCTGAACTCTGACACAGCGGGGGCAACGAGCGGGAGAGGGGCGGGAGGTGGCGGAGGTGGGGGCGTGGACTCGGACTTCACAGACTCCGGCTTCGCCTCCGGTGCAGGCTTCGGCGGGGGTCTTGGACGAGTGTAGCCCGGCGGAGGCTCGAAACCAACAGGAAGCGGCGCGTCGTAGACATGCGACTCCCGCAGGACAGTCTCCTCGTCGTTCGTCCGCGGGGGAACAGTGTCCGGAGGAGACGGGGTGGGCTGCGCGGGGTGGTCGTGGCTTCGGGGAGCGTGTCAATGGGCTTGTCTGCAAGTGCCGCCTCTGCCTTGCGGACGAGATCCTCGACGCCCTCAGAAAACTGGACGGACTGGTGCCTGGCAATGGCTGCCGCTTTCGCGCCCTTCTCGTAGACCTTCGCCTCGCTCCGCTCGACCGTCGTCTTGGCCCTCTCGGTGATAGACTTGACCCTCTCCTTCCCGTGCTCGATGGCCTCCGCCGCCCGCTCCTTCGTCTTTTCCAGCCCCTCCCCGCTGAACCTTGCGACCAAGCGGTCGAAGTGCTCCTTTGAGATGACGACGACATTCTTGCCCGACTCGATGACGTCGTTCACGGTGAGGGTGTCCCATTCGTGGTCTTCGGCATACTGGAGGAAGGATGCGCCCAGAGGGACGTTCTCGACGAAGAAGTCGCGGTATGGGGGAACCTGGAAGGAGACGAAGGCGCTGCCGACGTAAAAGGTCGAGACACCGGCGGTGGTGTACAAGACCAGCCTGCGGACGACGCTTTTCTTTTTCTTGGGCGGCGTTGGGGGCGGCTCAGTCGCAAACCGCTGTGCGGAGAGTCAGAACATGCGGTAGACGTAGCTGACCGGGACTCACGCGACGGACGACCCGAACGGCAGCCCTGCCCGAAGGTGCGCCTACTGCCCTCGAGACGGGAAGAGCACGCAACATGCGCGACTAGTGTAGCGTGGCGGGGACCGACGTGGTGTCGGGGATGTGTTGAACAGTGAGCAGACGCGGATGCTCGACGAGGTCGGCGAGGAGCGCCGCGGTCGGGAGAAATCGGGTTTTGTATATTCAACCCATAATCATACTAGTATGAATCATGACAACTTCTTATCGACCATTACTACAAGTACTTATAAGTAAGTGATGAGATCCATGCGACAGTATTTATTGTTGCAGTCCACCAATTAGTATGCAGATTGTGCTGCCGCCCGGTCGTCTTGACTCTCCCCAGGTGTACGCTCGATACTTATACTTGCGGTGAGTTGTTGCAAGTGCCACGCGAGTTTTCACATAAGACCCAGAGGCCCGGGAGACCGAATCAGAAATATATAAGCGCCTGAAAGAAAAGAATAAACTTCCCGCGATTAGCCATACATTGATCTTGAGCAAACCCACTCGTCGACGTCTCCTCGCACCTCGCACCTCTACAATGAAGCCTGCGTGAATAGAGAGGAACTTGAGAGAGGATGCAATCGACTGATTGACTTAACGAGGAACTCTTATCGGCCTCTTTCCGGTGCCGAAACTCGGGAAAACTGTTATCTCACTGCGCACCACCCTCGTCGCCAGGTATGCCAATATGGTTGACACTTTGGACGCTGGGTGAAAATACGGCGTCATCGGAGGACATTTTCAACGTCCTCGTTGTCCTGAACCATGTCCGAGAAGGAGAAGGTCGCCGAAGACTGTAACATCACTGTGCGGGAGGAGGATTCAGCCTCGGGACCCCGGCGGTGGACGACCACGAGGGTCGAGCTCTGGGCCTTCTATGTCTATTACATTGTGAGCTTGGGTTTGATTGCGATTACAACAAGTCAAACCTGATCATGACCGGGATGCACAGGGGAACAACGGCCTCTCCGGATTCAACTTCGGGCCTTCGCAGTTCCAGAATCTCCTCTTCTTGGCAGGGTACGATCCCAGCCAACCACCGTTCACTGCCCCTTGCGGCGCAGGCACAGACTGCGTGTTGCCATACCTTGGCCGGGTCCGCGATGGTGCAGTGTGTTCTCGTGTCAAGCATGTCACGCTGTGTTGACGTTGTGGTTAACTCTAGTGAATTCGATCGTGCTACTCACCAACGGAATCAGCTTTGCCCTGCAAGCCGTGGTCTTGCTCATGATCGGCGCCTGGGCGGACTATGGAACCTGGAGGTACGTGTGCATGTCGGGACTCACCTTCGTGTTCGATCGAACGCGCTATCTTGTAGACCAAACATCACCATTTTCTTCACCATCCTAGCCGTCGGCGTTTCGTTCGCATGGCTAGGGGTCGAGGACCCGTCTAGATGGGAAGCAGGCGTTGCCTTGTACATTCTTGGCTGTGAGTGGTCGCTCATGTATAACAATTTACCTTGTGTGACGTCTTCTGACGAATCTGTCATCTACAGTGATCACCTACCAAGTGCGTCCTGAAGGTTAGGATGTGAATGTGTCGAGTCTCATGTTGACCGTCCGCCAGTGTGCACTTACGTTCTGGACGGCGGCCTTCCCGGGACTTGCACGAGACCTCGCAGAGGTGCAAGACTCCGAAACCGAGGTCGCAGCTGGAGACAAAACGTAGGCGAATCGTCCCGCCTGGCGTCGATGTATACTCAATTCCTTCATGCAGGCCCGAGGAGCACGCCAATTTCGAGTCCTTAGAGCGAAACAGGATATCTAACGTCTCATTCGCTATCTGCTCCGCCGGCGAAATCATCATTCTCGCGATTATGGTCGGTATCCTCAAGGGCCTCAAGTCTGATACCAGTACCGAGAACAACACCAAGGCATTCAGCGTACTGATTGCTTTCTCTGGCGGTGTCTGGCGTACGTCAGCTCACATACAGGCCCCGTCCCGTATCGCTGAGAAACCTGGTTGCAGTGTTGTGCGCGCTGCCGTGGTTCTTCCTCGAGAAGCGGCGCCCAGGTCTCGCCCTACCTGGAGGCGCGTCCATGCTCACGATCGGCTTCAAGCAGACCTTCGTGGCGTTCCGCGAGTGCATGAGGCTCAAGCAGACCTTTTTGTACCTGATCTTCTACTTTCTCATGTATGTCACCCTCGTGCGCTCGAGCCCTTCGGACACAGTAACGGCTTGCTCACCACGCGCGCAGGGGCGATGTGCTAAACACGACAGTGTGGGTTGCTCACCGGGTGCCGAGCGCTGCGACCATACTCACGCCAACTCTCTTTAGCACTGTGATAGGAACGCTGCAGAACAGGTGCGCGGCTTCATCCCCGTTGCGGCAGAGCCTAGTGCTGACCTAGACGTCGCACTACGCCAGCGTGGTGTCATACTCGACGCTTCAGCTCACCCTCCTCCTGATCGTCGGCATCGTAACGCAGGGTCTTGGAATCTAGTATGTCTATATCTACCTTCTTCCGCTCCGGAGTCCGCGGGGCTCGTGTTGTCTGCGTGCTTGAGGCTAACCCTGTACCCGGGAACAGTTTGTTCTGGCTCGTGCAGAAGCGCTGGCGAATTTCGACGAAGACGGTGCGTTTTTTGAAGTAGTCTTACGAGAACTCAGAAGAGGCTGACTGAAGACATCATTTCGCTCTGGCTGAATGCAGATGCTCTGCTTCAACGTGTTCTGGATCCTGCTCCTCACCGTTTGGGGACTCATCGGCATCCACACGGATAAGTTTGGGTTTAAACATGTTTGGGAGATTTGGTACTACATACTCATCCACGCCTTTCGCGACTCCATGCTGATGCTACCGTGTGTCGCGCAGGTTATACCAGGCGTACTATGGCCTGATGGTCTGTCCCTGGTATGCGTACAGTCAGACCATGATCAGCGAAGTCTCCCCTCTGCCACAGATGTACGCGTGCATCCCACAGTTCAGTCGAGCTGATCTGTACCAGTACTCACGCATGCACCGCCGCTCGCTCTTGCAGGTTCCTGTTCTTCGCGCTGTTCTCCGTGGTCGGCAAGACGTCCGCGTTCATCGGCCCACTCGTCTCCTCCGCGATCATCACCGCGTCCGGGAACAACGACAACTACCCCTTCGTGTTCCTCTTCACACTGTGCGTCTGTGCCCCGCTTCTCGGGCCTTCCTGCTCTTGTTCTGACCGAGCGGCCCCCCTGATTGAACGTTTCTTCGCACACAGGGGCGCGCTAAGCACCATCTTCCTCTACTTCGTCGACGTGGAGAAGAGCCGGAAGGAGTGCGCAGAGTTCATTCTGGCCGAAGCTAAGCGCGACGCGTTCGTGGACGCCGTACCCGTGAAGACATAGGAACGTTGTATCGCACACGAGCTTGTCTTGACACGAGAATCAATTTCTTGAGGCTCTGAGGCCTGAGCACACGGTCTGTTGTGGTGGAGGACGATCACTCAGTAAAGCCCTCAATTGATGTACCACACCCGTGCAGCCATAGTTAGCCTCATGCGGAGCTGGCAGAGAGGCAATAATCTGGTGCCCCGTGTAAAGCGTGCTGTAGAGCATATTCTACGGTCAAACGCGGCGGTAAGAATGCAATCTGAGATCGCCTCACCCAAGAATGTGGCGATGATCTCGTACCCGAGCAGGCATCTACGCGGGGAACTGACGGGGAAGCAGTACAGTAGCAGTGCAACATGGTGAAGGCAAAGCTGAGCTTGCCACCCTTGGGCTGGGAGGGTCACTAAAGCATCTGACCCGGCGGACTTGGTCGCTGCCTCCACCGCTACCGACGCGTGGAAGAAGGGGAGAGGGGTCATTTCGGCTTTGGGAGACACGCGCTGCGTGTGGCTAGCGTAGCCGACGTACGGCGCCGTGCAGCTGGTGAAATCGACTGAGGGGCCTGTGCGACACCAGATCGTACAAGCCTCCCGGGGGCCGTATATGCGTGCAGCATAGTATCGTACTTGTGTATGGCACCACATCGTTATGGTGGGGCGGTCTCGTTACATGAAAGTTATCAATATGACCACCGACTGCGCCCTGTCCGGCGCGTATGAGATGGAAAAGGAGGGCGCGAATCTCGGATGCGCAGATGTTACCAAATGACAAGAGTCAAGCTCAGGACTATTCCCCCGGCGCCGCCGGGATCTGCATTGCAGTTCTATGCTGACGAGCAGAAGCGTACGTACCACGTCGATCTGCAGCTGCAGACAAGTATCTCCGTGGCGTCGGCGGCGTGGACGACCGCGGCTCGCGAGCCAGTTCTCCTCTTCTCCGGAATCCGGATAGGCACGGGCAGGATTGAGTGCGACGCAGCTGTCGGCTGCACCCGTGGCGCGGCACGACAAGGATACGCAAGTAATCGAAGCCCCAGCTGCGGCGGCCTGCTCAGGCTCGAGCTCAGGCTGGGCAGCGGCGGAAGCCGTATCTTGCGAACCCGGGATTCTCGGGATGGGCTATTCCAGTGTGTTGAACGTCGTCGTCGGACGGGTGTCTTCTATGTCCACTGCAGTGCCGTCAGATTGGAATAGATTAATATTGGACTGCGTGAACGCGTGAGCGTTGATACATACGATACGAACTTGAGTGTATTTCGGCTCGTGCGACACCCTGAAACCTGAACCTTCCAAGCTTCACTTCACTGCTTCACCGTGACTGTCCGTATGCGTATAGGGTTAAATTTCGCTGCAAAGGCACCGACCGGCTTCCTGAGCCTCGGTGTGAAAGGTCTGTGGCGTGCTGGCCGGTGCCGGTGAACCTTGAAGCCTGAATATTGGATGCGGATCGTCTCTTCGCGCTCAAAGTCCTCGGAGCCCGATGTTTTCAGTAAGGTTAAATTCAGACGACCATGGGGACGATGGTCGTCCTCACGCCCTAGCTGTGGCGTTTGAGATTCGCCAGGGCAGCGGGTGATGCGAGCTGTCGTCCGGGCCAAGCACCATCGTCGAAGTGCGCAGCAGAGCTAACATGGAGGACAGCGCTTTCTGCGAAGATTCGACAGCCAAGACTCACATAGCGAAGCGTGCGTGTGACGGACGCGGGGGCATGCGGCAGCACAGGCAAGATGGGGGCGTCGCAGGGAACCTAGAGCGGCGGGAGTAGAACGGGCGAGACGGGGTGGTGCGTCGACGGGTGCATCATTGCTGACCAAGTCGCTGCTAGCTTGTAAGTTAGAGTACTTACGTCCAACGGGGGATGGGCCGGAGACAATGCAGCCGTCCCGAAGAAGCTAGGGCCTGCTTGCAACGAGGATAGCTGGCGCGCACGAACAAGCTTCGGCGAATGAATGCAGACAGTCGTCGCTGACGCGCTCCAGGGGCATGTGAGCAGGGATCGAGGCTGGGGGTCCCGAGCCTCTGGGGCTTATCGACGAGACATCGTACCATGGCAGCCGACGCGGGAGAGACACCGCGAGAGCCTGGCAGGGAAACCAGGTCGACGATGAGAAGGGTGGGCGGCGAGAGCGGTCCCGACGGTCGAGACAGCGGACGCAGAGGAGGAGGACTGCCGTTGCTGCGAGCGCGTTTGATTCCGAAGAGGGATTAAGCTTGCGATCACGGACGCGTCTTGGTCGCCGTGCCCCCGGGCGCGAGCTGCTTGCTCAGGCGGTCGCTCGCTCAGCGTCGCTGACGCAGTCGATCACACAGGCCGTCACGGGGGCGAGCTGGCGCAGAAAGGGGCTCCCAATCTGCAGATACAGCTTCATGTGATGCGTCGGGGTGAGATGCGCTGGGCAGCCTCGCAGCCTTTTCTGTGCAGTATCCACCCGTGGAGCTGGTTGAGAGCAGCTGAGAGCGTCGTAGTTGCCTGGAAGCCGAGATGCGCAGGAGGCAGCGTGATGGGCGTCGCGCTGTGGAGGACGGGAGGAGCCATACTTGGAGTCAGGGTCCATTAGATCGGAGTTTGGACTGCTCCCCGAGCCCGCAATATAAACCGAGGCACTCGCCGCGTCCGGATCTCTTCTACTCCCTCCCGTCGCACAGTCCCGCCTGTCCTTCAGTCACAAATATATTGTTTGAACCCTCTGCTCCCATGGCCAACGAGAACAGCAACGTCCCGCACTCGCTCCCCATCCCCATCGGCGGCCGCCGTCGCTCAGAGTCGGGCTCGGGCTCCGACTCGTCGTCTGACTCGGGTTCAAACTCCCCCGCATCTCCTCTCCAGACCCCCGTCACAGGCACCTTCCCCCGCATTGCGCCCATCAGCCCGTCGACCTCCCCCATCCTCTCCTACTTCCTCGCACAGTCGCCCAAGTCCCCGCCCAACGCGACGTTCCCCTTCCGCCGCGGTACGGGCGCACCTGGTCTCTTCGATGGTCAGTGTGCACGCGATCTGTCTCTTCTCGTGCTCACCAACCAGGATCCGTCCCGCAGGTGACGACGACGCTCTCGAGGCGGACAAGTCGATCCCGCGGAATGGTCATGCCCGTCGCGCGAGCACAGCTACCTGGCCCACCCAAGATCGCTTCGCCCAGCCTCCCGTCTCTCCCGCCGCCCCCGTGTCTGGGCACCAGCAGGACCGCGCCGCCGGCCTCCTTCGCCGCCTGTCGTTGGGCGGGAACAACTTGCCCCGGGTAAGTCTCGCTCTCCCATCTCCTCGCGCATCCCCGTGCTCATCGTTGCGGACTCTCGCAGCCGCCAGTCCCGGTCGTCAAGCCGGCGAATGGCACGGCAAATGCCCAGCGTAGCACGACGCCCCCCGGCATGAAGTCTGCTGGAGCTGCCGCTATCCCACTCGCAAGGCGCGGAGGTCGAACACGATGGCCGCGGGGACGCCTCGGCCGCCCAGGGCACCGTCCCCGATGGGCGAGCGTATCCTGAAGGGGCACTTCGACGGATTCAACTAGACGAGTCAGGCGAGCCCTCTTCCCACCCTCGTTTGAGATGTCCCATCGCCGCCTCGCCCGTACATTCGCCTTCGACCTAAACCTAAAGCTCGCCGCCCGCCCGTGCGTTGTACCCTATCGTGCTATCACCAAAACGCGTACGCGCAGGCGGCTTAATACGCTGTCGATCTGCTGTGGCGTCCCTGCATCCGCTGCCACTGGGCTCGCAGGTTCTCCTGTCCTCCGTCCGTCCGTCCCTGTCCGTCCGTCCATGCATGTTCGAGCGCGAGACCTGGGTTCTGACGAGCGCTGGGGATCGTGTTCGGATGGCGGAGCGGGTCCGATGCGGTCGCTTCCGTCGCCTGCCTCGTTGCCGCCTCGTCCCACAGATCGACATCCGGCTGGAAAAATCCGCATCGAACCATCGCACACCCTGTGTCTTGTGATCGAGCCGTGTACGAGTGTAGCTTGCGCGTGTTCGTGTTCGTGTTGCTCTCCGGTCGTGTTCGTTCTTCCCCCTATCCCTCCCCGCCTCACGCACGCATTCCCAATTCCGCGGACTGCGTCCTCCACCCTCGTTGTTGTTCTTAGCCTCTCCATGTCCCCATCCTCAGTGTACTACGTCAGAGCTGGTAATCGTTGGGTTTCGTTGTGATTGTGTATGTACTAGTACTTGTAGCGCTGTACCATACGGAGATTTTTTGTACTTCCTCGGGCGTAGGCTCGGGACGAAAAATATACCATATTTGCGTACAATCAGCTGCAGCCATCCAAGGCATCTGCGACGCCCAGGGGTTTGATATATGCCGGACTAGGAAAGTGCGATATTGGACGCCATGACATCAGTCCGCGCGGACGCCGGACGCGCACTGTTTTGCCACCTACTTATATCTGCGCACTTGCCTATCCTCTCCTTTCCTATGTTTAACACGCAGCATTCACGGGCGCGGACAAGACCATCTCCCGGCGCGCTTCTCGGTCCCACCTTCCCGCTCTTGTCTGCCGCGGAGAGAACTCGGTTATCCCTGGTACGCGAACTTCGCAGACACCTACTTTGGGTACCTCTCCACGCTGCATATGGGAGGCCGCCGCAAGAACGGATGATATCAATCCGGGCGAACGCGCACTGCTTTGCCTCCTGAGTCGTGCAGAGTGTGTACTATATGCAAGTCACGTCCCACCCTCTCCCGGAACGCATACCGCTACCCAGTACTCATCTTGCTGCCACCATGACCCGGGACCCCTCGAGTGGGCACGATGCCCGGATCGCATGTTGGTTGTATTATGCCTTGGTCTTCATCGAAATGATCTCGTTCGTCGTGTTCAGCCTGCCCGGGGGCCGACGCGTCTACCACCTTCGGAGGTTCGCGGAGATCGCCTTTCTCGTCGGACTGGTGCTGGTCGGGATATGGGTGCCTTTGTGCCAGGCGTACGGGTGCGAGGAGGCGATTGGGATGGTCCCTGTCAGTCATGGGGCCGACGCGAGCCTGACACAGAAGGACTCGGACTCGGACCTGGGGGTGGCACTGGCAGTGGCTGCCTTGCAAAGCTTGAAGTTGAACCTGCAGTTCTGGCTCGTCCCGCTGCTGCAGATCGTGATAATGTGCGTGTCGGCGTTCGTCGGCGTCGCGCGGGCTGCGAACTCGGGGGCCGGCGCATCGGGGGACGTGAGACGGACCGGGAGCGACCTGTGTGGGGACAACGTCGTCCACTGCCTCCTGTTCGTGCTGTGGGTGTGCATGCCGCGCTGTGCGTATCTTCCGTCTCGATTTCTGGGAGGTTCAAGTTGCCCTGACTCACCATGGACGTGCATAGGCGTCCGCTTGTTTTGCACTGACGGAGTTGCGGAACAGCGCGTCCCACACGCCTGGGAAGCGGTTTTGTTGTCGCTCTCGTTCCCCATCATGACCAGCGCCGTACGCGATGGCGGGTTGCGGAACACTGGCTGGTTTGGCAAGGTGATGTCCCGGCCTGCCGACGGTGAGCGTCCTGATATACCGAACAGTCAGGCTTCCCAGAAGACAGAATCAAGAAACACGCGGACCTCCGGGGATGCGAAGATGCAGAGGCAGCAAAAGCCAGCGGACGTATACCGGGTTACCGAACTCGGCCGTCTGTGGAAACTGGCCGTCAGACAATACAACCTTACATTCCGCAATCTCGTGGCGTACTGCATCTGGATCCTCTCGTGCATGTTCAGCAGATGCGGGGAAGCACTGGGGCTGCTCGGCCCTGTGGCTCGTCCGACGGTCCTGCCGCACTTCTACCTGATCCCGCTGCTGCAGATCGCCATCCTGAGCGTGCGCGTCCACGTCCACCCAATCCCAAGTTCAAGCACTATGGCTCCGATTCATGGAGCTTCGTCCTCTTCGTGCTGTATGCATGCATGCCCCGCGGTGAGTGCACACCCTGCGCCGTGCCCTCGATGTCCACCCAGGCTTATGCGTATGCCCCGTTTTTGTCGCATCGACTTGGAACGGGTGCAGTCGTCCGCGCGTTGTGGATTGGGGCAGCTGCCGAAAGTCGGGTGCCGCATACTTGGGAACAGCTTCTGTGGTGGTTCACGTTCACCATCGTCACGGTCCGTGCTGAACGCGAAAATGGGCACGGAGAGATCGCGAAGCACATCCACGCGTCCTGAATCAAGTGAAATGAGCTTTGAGGGGCTACCGGGGACGGGAAACCGCAGGGGCGGTAAGGGAGATCGGATGGGTGACCAGTTTGCCAGTTTCTCTTCGACTTCGCAGTGCTGAAGTTATACGACGAGGCGCCGGTGTGTTCGCTGCTTGCGCCGAAGCCCCGTCTAACCCCGCGCACGTAGGAAGGTAGCGCGTCAGGCCAGCCGCGAACCGGGTTTGCCTCAGTCGAGACGACATGGGGGTGCCATAGGGTCTGCGAGGTTTGTTTCTGAGCAATCGTTCGCATAAAATTAGCCTTTGGACGTACCATGTTCGAATGCCCAATCCTGCGCGAGTACCCTACGTGATCTGCATCATTAGCGATCATGCGTGTGGTTCCGAACTTACCTCTCTTGTATCATTCATCACTATGCACTGTGCTCCCGATCCCACCCTGGGCCAAGGAACACTCGACGCACCATTGGGAAAGGGAGAAAAGAGGATGAGAGAACCGCATAAAACGTTGTTGTTGAGATAACTGGTACTACGACCGGGACGGACAAGTAACGTATCGCCTGAAATTTGCACCAAAGAACAACGTGAGACTTCTGGATATTCGTAAGGAAAAGCGCGAGCGAAAGCAGGGCGTGGTTGTATACGTATCGGACATCAGCAGTGCGAGTGACAGATAACAGGGGAAGGTCATCAGGAAAATGGGGGGACGAGGAAGGAGAGTAGGTCGGTGATCTGTGATCTGTAAGTTATGAGCATGAGCATGGCGTCGATATAATAAGGTATAAAAGCCCAAAGAACAAGAGGATCGGGGAAACGGTCCAGTGTTATCCATCGTACATTGCAGTTTGTGGCGGTTACCACGCGAAGAGGGGCAACTGTGCTACCCACCTCTTCACGCATTCCTTCCTTCCTTCCGTCAATCCTCGTCAGGAATATCGGCGACCTCGTCCGGGACAATCACGCTCGTGGGGCGCGGCTTCACAGATGCAGCCTCGAGGAACGCGACCATGTCCTCGATGTCGTTGCCGCTCTTGTCAGCGACGACCGATCCGGCGACAGTGTCGGATTCGGTATCGACGTGGGTCTCCGCTTCGCTGTGAGCGGCGTCGGGCTCTGCTTCGGCTTCAGAGACGACAGCTTCAGCCTCGGCATCGGCCTCCGCTTCCGAGGAGGCAGCGGGGGTATCATCCGCGGTATCGGTATGGGAGTCGGACGCAACCTCCTCAGTTTCGACTGGAGAGTGCTCCTCAGCTGCTTCTTCGTGCGCAATGGTCTCCGGCTCGGCGACATGCTCCTCAACATAGTGCTCTTCAGATGCCTGATTCGCCTCATGACCTTCGCCTTCGATCATATCCTCCGGCTCGTGGTGCTCGACGTGCTCCGGCTCATCGCTAAGAGTCTCACGGGAGCCATCCTGTTCGTGACTCGTGAAGATGTCATCCGCGACCTCTTGCGGCGCCGCTGCCTCATCGTGACGTTTGGGCCCCTTCGCGGCCTTCGTCGCGGCGGCACCGGTAGCGGACGCAGGGGCGACCTTCGACTTCCCATCCTTGAGCTTGGCACCAGCAAGACCTACACGTGGCTTGACTGTGGCGCCACCACGAGCAGCAGGCGTTGCTCCGCGCGTTGCCGCTGTGCTCTTCGCCGGCGTAGTCTTAGTTGGCGCAGCGGCGGGCGTTGTCGGCTGACGGGCCTTGGACATGCTGGCCGCAGTCGGCTTGCTCAACCGATCGAGGGTGTCCTTCGAGGCGGTAGGCTTGCGCGTAGGGGCCGGCGGTGCCTCCCCATTGCGTGCACGCGCGAGAGAAGCGGCGGTGGGTGCGAACAGCCCGGTCGACGGGGCCTTAGGCTTGGGGGACGTCGTGTGCGATGGAGTCTTTGGCCGCGCAGCTGAGGGTGTCTTCGGCCTGGAAGGCGTGACCGAGGCACGGGAAGACGGACGTGACCGTGAGGGCGTAGGCTTAACGGTGCCAGCACTCTTCACGGAGGATATCGACGCCGTGGACACGCTCGGGTGGAATGAAGAAGGTGGCGACTTAGCGGGAGTACGCGCTGCCGGCTTCGCGCCCACTGTGCTTGGCCTGCCTTCACGAGTCTTGGAGGGCGTAGCGGGGGTACGTGTAGTAGTCGTGGAAGGACGTGGAACAGCCGCTTTGGGGACAGGTGCTGCCTTCTTAGGAGGAGAGGAGGGAGGCGAAGGCGAAGCAGCCTTATCGGAAGCCACAGGAGAGACAGCTGCGGGTTCTGCAGGCTCTACAGGTTCTACAGGCTCTGCAGGTTTCTCTACCGCTGCAGGCTCAGCAGGAGGCTGAGGAGCGGGCTCAGGAAGCCGTGCAGGGGCTGGGGGTCTGGCGACTTGGCTGCCACCTCGGGCTTGGGTTCGAACACACTCGCCACCGCTGGCTTTGGCTTCGGAGGCCATTCCCGCTTCTCCTTCAACTCCTCCAGCGCGGCATCTCCAGTATGCTGCGATATAACGCTGGACGAGCGGGAGGGAACACTTGGGACCGCAGGGTGCTTCTTGTTCTGCTGTTCGAAACGACCGATGAGATTGGCAACACTCTGACGTGGACGTTCGTCGGGCAGCGGCCTGAGGGCGGGTTAATCACGATGTGAGATGGCGCGTCGATCACGGCGGGAGCGTACATTGGCGTTCTAGATGGCTAGGTCTTTGCGCGCGCGTGGAATGCACTGTCAAGGCAGGTCGCCCTCGCCGGCGAGAGCAGGGCTGATGGGAGGAAAGTAGCAAGATGTATGAAGCGATGGAAGAGGGAGTCGGTGAACAAGTCAACTGTTGCGATCGCACCGCTGCGGGCGCCATAGACATTGATCCTTTCGGAGCCTGAAATCATGCTTATTATGTATCGTTCCGTTTCGCTCGTAAGTATGTGACTCCGTGTATGTATGATGTCCTGATCAACCATGCAGCGAGATGAGGAAATCGACTTTGTGAACTAGTACAAGTAATGGTAGCAACTGAGGCCTGGTCTACATAGACGTTGTAGTGACGAGGGAGGCCGACGATGCTCGGGCTTCAAGCTACATTCGTCAAGCGCACAACCCGTCGCTCAGAAGGGAGACGACCCCAGACCTGCTCTTAGAAACATCGCACTGTGGGATCCTCACCATTCGGTACGGCATCTTGGCTTCCACCGGATTCTTGAAGACGGGGGTGACCTCCTTCGTGAACCTGTCAAGGACCAGGATAGATATTCCTTCGCACTCTGTGGCCGACCTGGAGCCCTCTGCGTGCACCACTCCCTCGCGTACGTCAAGCACAACAACATCGACCATCCCCTGCTGTGACGGACGAGGCACGGAGATGGTGACGCGTGAACCAAACACATTTATGTGCTCGGAATAGCTCGTCCGGGACGGCATGAGGACGAGACGAGCCCCGAGGGCTCCCCAGTCTTCCCAAGATACCTTGGGCGTAGGAAGAGATGCATGGGCTCGGGCGAGGATGGTTGAGATGGGGATCACCGCAATGAGCTTGGTGTTGTCCCGTTGCAGGGACGACTTGCGGGATATATCATACTCCACCACGAGCACGGTGAGGCTGGGATCGCACTCGAAATGAGGAGAGCAGTCGGACATTTCGGGTTCGGGTGGACGTTGAATGTGGCTCGCACAGTATGAGGCCTCGAAGCCATCGGCGAGAGCGGGCATCTCGAGGTTGCAAACGATCTCGCCATCGATGAGTTTGCCTTCCTCGGCCACGCGGTGAACAATGAGGTCGTACTTCGAGACCTTCAGGACGTGCGTGGGATCCAGTATGTGGCAGCGTGTATGATATTCCATCTCACCCATCTCTTCGTCCTATGTGTGTCGTCCCGGTCAGTGATTTGACTTTGCGTCCATGCATCGAATATGCTCACCCATTCAGAATCGCACCAAATCATGAGGCCGGTCTTCCAATTGTACACGGACATGCAGAGGTCCATCCCAAGAACAGTGCATCCGATGAGGTCGCCCACGATCTCAACATCAGCTTGGGGCGAAGAAAAGCCGAGGTTGGATCCGTTGTATACATCGCGACGCGCAGCGAGAGGATGAGTCTCTCCGTCCCCAGAGAGCGACAACACGTGACACTCCGGGAACCTGCAAGAGCAGAGGACGTCAGGGAAAAGTTCCTCTCTGTGAGGGTTGAGATTCTTACGCTGACTCCTCCAATTCCGGGTCGACCTCTGGCAGTACCATCAAGACCAGTAAGTCTTGAGCGAGATCCACGGCATAAGCACGTCCGAAGCCAGGATCCAGGTCTGGACCTCCCTGTTCGAGCAAGTTCGAAAGATCCGCGTGCCATGCCCTCTCGGGGACACCGCTGAAAAATGACGCAGGCCGAAGGACGTCAAGCTGAGACTCGTCGCAATCAAGCGTCACGATCAAACCACCATGCTTGTGGTGGCCCCGAGAGGGTTGCTGACGGATGGGAATATTCCCCGTCTTCCAGGTGTTCTCGTACTCTTCCAGCAGTGTGAGTCGCTTTGAGACCGAAGAGCCTCCGGCCGGTGGGCCATCTCGCATTCCCGCAGCGTAAAGGAGTAGCCTGTACCGCAGCGAGGGCGTTTTGTCAACGAGTGTCTTGAATGCACGAGCGACCTGCCACCGTCATCCATGAGCGGCATAATTAAAGAGTAGAACAGATTGACCGGCACCTTTGAGCACGACAACAGGTCGGTGGCGTCGAGTTCCTTCAAGATGTGCACACGTAGTTCGTTGGCAAGTGCTCCCCAACCTTGGTGGTTGGCGAACAGCTGTGCTGCGCCTGGTGATGACATGGTTTGATTGTGGAATAGAAGTGGCGTTGCCTTTACGACTGAGTGGTGGTGGTGATGGTGGTGGGAATGGGAGTGGGAGTGGTGGTAGGAGTGGGGAAGTTGAAAGAGGTTGGAAGACAAAGGATTTGAAAGTCGGGAACGAAGCCACCAACTACGCGTCACATCACATGACCGTGGGGCGTCAGACACAAAGGTACGTTGTGCATCGGGCGATACGCTGCGATACGACTGCAGGTTTCATTCTCGAGAGAATGACCACGTACCAATTAGAGGAGCGCAACCGATGAACTTGGACAATCAATCGGACCTCGTCACCGGACCAGGACTGGGGACCTTTGATAGGCAGCGGAGGGTCGGGGTTGACTATGAACGAGGTGTCCTCGAAGTCGACCTCGACGCCGAGAGGCCAGTGTCGTGTGCATCTAGTCGTGGCGACAGTGAAGCAACCGCATTGATACCACGTAAATTGGCTTCAATGTTCGATCATCCCAGTTCATGCTTGCCCATGTTGCGCTTATGTATTGCGAAGTCAAGGCACAGTTCTTGGGGCCCTCGGGCCTAAGTAGCTGCTTGTACTGCTATCCGCTCCTATGAGCTCCCGGGACAGCAAGTCCAACCCGCTCGGGAGGTGTTCGACGTGCCTCAATTTGAGGGTTTTCCTAGCCCGCAGTGACAGACACGATGGTCAGTCCAAGACCTTTGAGCTCCGGTTCGGTAGTGCTCCCTTACTAGATATAACCACACTTGGAGGTGAAAGATCGTAGGTCCGGGATTTTTCACAATTCGAGGAGGAATGGCGGCAAGTCCCGGGTTGATGACGAAGTGCGAAAGCGCCGGGCCGCATTCAGCCACCGCGGGCCTCCCTCCGCACCTTACAGTGACACTGCTCGTTATGTTCACCTCTCTCGATGCTGTTCTCGACGGTGACAAGCTGGCTTGCAACACTCCTCGCGGCCACTCTCCGCGATGAACGTCGTGTTCCCCCCGCCTCGCCGGCGCCTTTACAATTCGAGCTTCGACATCTTCACGCCGTTTCTTCTGACGCACGGGTCGTCTTCAAGGATGTGCACCACTCGGATCCGCTCGCGGCCACCAGCGAGCTGTCTGCCTATGCCCTTCGTCCGCGGCGAGTCAAAGCGCATAGGCCGAGATCCATAGACGCGTTCAACACCGCTCGCTTGCGCTCCATGCGCTTTCAGGAAACCGAGGCGATAGACTGGGATGAGATAGAGGTGGAGGGGCCGGATGTGAACGACAGGGAGACACTGTTGCTGCTCGCGAAGATGACAAATAATGCGTATCTGTCTCCGGGAGAGCAGGGTTGGTACGAGCTGGGTGATCGATGGAATGTCGTGAGTGCTCACCCTTCTGAATACACGTTGTGCGTGCGACATGGTACTGATGACCGTCCATAGAGTTATCCATTCGGTTGGGAGCCCGACGATGATGGCTTCCGCGGACACGTGTTTGCGACCCCCGACAACTCCACGGTCGTGCTCTCTATCAAGGGCACGTCCGCGTCATTCATTGGTGGAGGAGGGCCGACCACGAAGAAGGACAAGTTCAACGACAACCTGCTCTTCAGCTGTTGCTGTGCGCGCGTAGACTGGACATGGACGACCGTATGTGGATGCTATCGCGGAGGCTGGAAGTGCGATCAGAATTGTTTGGAGGAAGCCTTGGTGGAGGATAGTCTATTTTATCCTATCGGAACTGTGAGTCACTGCTGTGTCTGTCTGCCGCTACCCCCTCACACACTGACGTCGGCGTGTAGATTTTGTACAACAACCTCACATACCTATACCCCGATGCCAACATCTGGATGACTGGCCACTCACTCGGCGGCGCGCTCGCTTCCCTACTCGGAGTAACGTTCGGTGCGCCGACTCTCGCCATCGAGTCTCCTGGAGAGAAGATGGCCGCCAACCGGCTCCATCTGCCGTCCCCGGTACGCCACCCATCCGTCCCTGTCTCTGACGTACACATCGAGCTCACGCCCTCCTTCATCAGCCATCGACCCAGCACATCACGCACCTATACCACACCGCAGACCCCATTGCGATGGGCACATGCAACGGCGTGCTCTCGTCTTGCGCTCTCGGCGGGTACGCTATGGAGAGCAAGTGTCACCTGGGCAAGTCTATCGTGTACGACACCGTGTCGAATCTATCTTGGGCCGTCGACATCCGCACGCATACGATCGTCAATGTCATCGAGAAGCTGCTTGCAGAGCCATGGCCGCCTTCGGTCGACCAAGGCCGCGAGGTGCCAGAAGCCGTGCCGGAGGAGGATTGCGTGGTAAGTGCTCTGCGAAACTCTGCGAGATGAGGACGCTCATGATTGAGCGCTGCGGTTGTGCGACTTCAGGAGTGCTTCAGTTGGGACTTCGGGGACTATCCGGCGAAGTAGTCTCAAGCAATCACTTACGAATACTTCGAGCGGATGTTTGTTCAGGTTTATACATTGTATGATGACTGTGCGACGACGACAACGGTTGGTTTCTGTTACGCAGTCCTCCACAGGTAAGGCTGTGTTCTGTGTTGCGTCCACTCGCGTGGAAGACCTAGGACATGCAAGGTTCGACTTCTTCAGTCATGTGATGTGCATGCGTGGTGGGTAGCTTCTTCTCCGACTTCCCAAGCCTCTCTCACCCTTGCCTCCCACTGTCGCCTCCCAGGGGTCATCTCACCACATGAATCCACTCAGCCAACATGCCACGCCATCGCCATGCGGAGGACAACTGTTCGCCAACAACAAGGGTTTGGGGCACTCGCTAACGAACTGCTTATACGCATCCTTGGGGAACTCGACGCCACCGATCTGATGTCGTGCTCAAAAGTGCGGAACAACTGGTCCATCTTGCAAGTATGCTGCTCACGATTGAACGTTGTCAGGTCAATCGTGCATTCAAAACGCTCGTTGACGAAGCGCCGTCATTGCGAAACAAGCTCGTCTTTCATGCGGCGGGAATGCGAGAAGGCCCACCGGGAGGCTCATCGATCTCAGAGCGGTTGGCACAGCTGGCAGAATACGAGAACACCTGGAAGACGGGGACGATCCCCACCGGTCAGCGGCCCTCTCCGGATTACTCCGACGCTGGTGGCCTCTTTGTGAATCTTGATTACGACCAGTCTCAGCTGGTCATCCGAAGGCCTGCGTCCTTCTTCAGCGGAGTCCCAGAGAAGGCCTGGATCGTGGACCTCTCGCAGTTGCCGGAGCAGGGAGGTCCCGAACTAGAGCTTCTTCCGTCCTGTACCTATGCCGTGGATATCGCCCAAGACTTGCTGGTGTTGATGGTGCTACCACAGGACGAAGAGGAGTGAGTATGTCCATCTCTCAGTAACGAGGATCGCCTTGACGTCGTGTGCGATCATACTAAAAGGTACCCTGATTGTTACGCATTGTCGCTCTCTGGTGACGGAGAGACCCATCCCCTCGCGGCGTATCGAAATTTCTACGACGGATCTATCCTCGGCTTGTCTAATCCCCAGGCTGACATCGAGATATTCGGCGATCTCGTCGGATGCACTGTTGTTGGCATGGACATCTGCATGTCCGTATACAATTGGAAGACTGGCGCCATGGTGTGGTGCGAATCGGAATCGGTGAGCAGAAGATGCACCTACGCGGGGTTCATTCGCTGACGGGAACGACAAAAATAGGACGAATTCGACGACGAATTCGAAGACATGGGCGAGATGGAGTATCATACGCGCTGCCACATCTTGGACGCCACGCACGTCCTGAAGATCTCAAAGTACGACCTCACTGTGTATCGTACGGCCGCTCGAGGCGGAAACACTGGGACGCTCGTCTGCGACCTCAAGATGCCCGCGCTCGGCGAAGGCTTCGAGGCCTCGTATTGTACGAGCTCCATCCAGCGTCCGCCCGAGACGCCAGACTGCTCCCCTCACTTCGAGTGCGATCCCAGCCTCACCGTGCTCGTGATGGAATATGATGTCCGCCACGAGTCGTCGCAGCAGGATAGCGTTTGGCTCGTTGCCGTCATCCCTATCTCGACGATACTCGCCCAAGTACACGGACGCAGGCGCAAGCTATCTTGGAAAGACTGGGGAGCCCGTGGGGCGCGTCTCGTCCTCGTTCCGTACCAGACAAGCTACTCAGCGAGCATCCGTACGCTTTGCTCACGCGTCGCAGTCTCTGTGTATGTTCCCTCCACTGCACCGGGGGCAGACGTCGCTGTGCTTGACGTACACGAAGGAGTGAGGCATGCGAAGGACGGATCGGACGCAAAGCGCGAAGAAACACTTCCGTTCCTGATACTTGACAGGTATACCGAGGAGGACACACCCATCTTCGAGGGCCCAGTGGAGGCCACGATGCCATACCGAATGGTGAGAACACGGTGCGACGCTCAGGTCTCTGTTCTGTGCGACGGGTTGTGTACTTGACGAATGTCATGAATGGGGAAAATAGGTGTTGAAGGTTCTTCGTCTACGCAGTTGTTTGTGCTTGAGCAGATCATGAAACAGTCGCAATCGAGTCCACATTGAATATTCAAACTGTTCGTTGGCACAGACAATCGCTACAACTGTAGCAGCAAATTTTGCACCGTTCATCATGAGTGTTATAACTTCGCATGAGCATCGATCGCGCAATAGAGGAATTATGGGGGTGACAAGCGTGCATTGCAAGGAGACATGGGAAGTACGACACATACATGCTACGGGACCTATGAAGAAGACTGTTGGAATGTCGGTCTTCTTGAGAATCGCACCTCCCCTTCCAATTCCCTCCACCTTGTCATGAGCTCCAGCCGAAGCGATGCCTCGTAGACAGTGGAAACCAGTTGAAGCGGAGAAGAGCGACGTCAGGGAAAGACCTAGTGATTCTAGCGGACTGGAACGCGGACGAGGAGACGGGCACCCCAAGCCCGAACTTTTGTGTCCGCAGGGATTTGTTCTAAGGAAAGAAAAATGCTGCAGAGCGGCGGGGCTCTTATAGGCGTGTGAGCTTACCTAATGCTTTCCCACAGCCGTCGCGGGAGCGCTGGACCGGTCCGGGATCGTCCAGCCGCCGGCGGGGTAGCGTCGGATTGCAGCTCAGTGAGCTTGCCAAACGTTCAGCTGCGGGTAGCAAGTCAACATTCTCTTGACCACCTCTTGACCTCACCACCATGTCTGCGGTGTCCTCCAAGCCCCTGACTCTCGCGCGCATCGAGGACTTGACACTGGGATCTTTCGGGTTGCTGCAGCCTTCCAAGACCCTGGACCACCTTGTCAGGTTCTTGAGCACATGGAGTGGCAGCGAGTTGAGTATCGTGTCTGTTTAAGAGTCTTGCTCGCGATACTGACCATGGACGCGTTACAGTAAGCTGTTTGGGGTCAGTCGCGTGCTTCGTTGCCGAACGCTACGTCTGTCGACGCGTCTGATGTCACGGCGTTTAGATCATTCAATACACCGTCAAGCTCATCGTCCCGTTCCTGCAATGGCGAGCACGGCTTCAGCATGGCGCTGGTCTGCGCAAGGCGCCCATCAGTCCATCTGCAGACAGACTCGCGAAGTTGGGGGGTATCATTGGTGATGCACGGATGTTCTTCAGGATCTGGGGTAAGTCCGCACATGCTGTCTCAGGTTGAGCGTCCAACCTACCGTATCCTATCCAGGCCTCCTGCCTATCATCCAATGGCTAATCTCACTGGAGAGGAACCCGTCGCCCACGCGCAAAATCCGCACCATTGAACGTCTCCAGGGCTGGTCCATGCTGGGGTACTATCCCCTGGAGCACCTCTACTACTTGCTCTCCCATGACATCATACCGGACAAGGTCGCCCTGCCTTCCGTGACCGCGTTCATCCCCTTCATTCGCACTAAGCCAAGCAGCAAGAGCATCCAACTCGACCTCGGCAAGCTCGGGCTCTGGTCGACTCGCTTCTGGGCGGCCTATGTCGTCCTCCAGCTCGTGCATCTGCGCGAAGACAGCAAGCTCCTCCAGGCACGTGAGCGTACATTGAGTAAAACAAAGGCAGGTATACCGTTTTTTCGTTTGATCGGCGTTCTCATTATTCTCGCCCTTTCTTTTAGTCTGGCGCGACGCCTGCCGAGAAGGAAGATATCCGGAAGAGGCGCAGCGCCATGCTCAACGAGCTTGTGGTCAACCTGGCGTATCTTCCGCTCACCATTCACTGGTACGTACCTTCCCTTGTCACTGATTCAAAGCACCGTCGTGCGTTGCGGTTGCTATCGTGTGCCTTCAGTTCAATGTAGGGTGAAGGTCCCCGACTGCCCGCATCGGATTTGTTGGCAGATGACATACGCCCAGCCCAGTCCCTGCGGCTCGCTGGGCTGTGCGCACCCTAGAGAATCATCTTTTGGAACCTGATCGTGCCCTTGGCCGCGCGACGGCATACACTTGACCATGGTAGAGGCTGTACTGCTCTCTTCCCACGTGATAGCGGCTCGTTCCCCAGCTTCCACGCCGCAACTGCTCCGCTATATCGGTGTGAATCCACAGTGGCAGGATGGCTCTGGATTGAGCGGAGACAATGTCGAGCTCGTTGTCGTACATCGGATATGACTCACAGCCTCGGGACTCGGTAGCGAGGCGGCAACGTTCGAGGCACGAGCCGCAGTTCTGCTTCCTCAGCCTGTGACGTCCTGCATGCATTGTATCGGACATCCCTGCGTCGCTGTTGAGGATGAGGGCGACAATCTGCCGTCGGGTACCTCATCTGCCACATATCGTACTGCGTGCGTCGCATGAAGGCATTGGAGATCGCGTCAGCGGGCCGTAGTAGCGGACATAGTAGTCAGCCGCAGTCCCTATATCATGGGCAATGCAGTACTGCCTACAATGCCCCTGGTCGCGGATGATATTGGACATCGCGATGGTATCGCAGGCAATCGCGAGCGGGGCGAGCGGGACGTTTCGTGATCCTCCGTATATCCCTTCCAGCCTTTGTCTTTCCCATGCGTGCCGTCACCCCGATTGCTGAGATCGTTTCTTGACACAGGTCTACTGAGAAGGGCATCTTCTCAAACCCGGTAAGTCTTGCTGTAACTTATCCTTTCCACCAATTTTCTTCCTTTGTACCACATTCGCTTGCTCCCGGCCACATAGCACAGTTCACATGTGTTCCCACGTATTCCTGTGCCCAAGGCTGGGATTCCGAGGATTTTCGCCGTCTTCCGAGGGCGCGCATGCTGTAACTTACCACGAGTTGTACTGACCGGATCCGTCTCCCGTCCGCAGGTCTGGCTCGACTTCTTCGGGCTCATTGCCAGCATCGCGTCATGGAAGAGCGGTTGGGAGGCAACAGCGCTCCAGCCCCCTCTCAATGGCAGCGACGTCGTACCGCCCCCTGTCGAGCCAACGGACGAGAAGCTCGCGCCCTACATCGAAGACCCGCTCAAGGATGTCATCGAGGCGCCTGCCTTGGACGAAATGTAGGCGGAAGCCGCTCATGTTCATAGGCTAATGGGAGCCAAATTACGGACATGGACCCTGTTGGCGTTCGACGGGTCGTAATGCCGATTCTTCCTTGCTTGTCATTGCGGAGACACCACGCTGTAGTCGTGCGGTTCTGTTGCCATGAGTACTGAATGTATCTCCTCCTTGTTCCCGTAGTGTGGTGGAGAGCGGGCTAGCTCAAGCACTGAGAAGTCATCGCCGGGGCAAAAGTCTGCTGCGCCTGGGAGGAGGTTCGACAAGGTCACGTCCATATGTGACACTAGGACAGGTGGGCTTCTATCATGAATCAGACGCCTAAGCGCCTGTGCACTGGGGCGCACTATCAGAACTGCGCTCGACTAGAAGTCGTGTCGTTCTTGAACGCCTGTTCTCCTCGTTTTCGTAGGATTACCCCGTAGCGAGGTGAAATCAACGAGCAGCGCGCGCCGCGGCTCACCATTGATTGGCAAGACAGTTCCAGCATTTGATCTGTTCTCTCTGGAAATTCAACGTCTCGGCATGGGTGCCACTAAGGAAAGTTGAGTGGCACAAGATGCCCAGCGCGTGCCATCAATGGTGTCCTGGGCCTGAGCCATCTGCCTGAGTAAAATTTCCCCACTGCTCCGATTCGTGAACGAGTGCCATTGCGCGTTGCCTGAAATTATTGTAAAAGCTGTCAACGTACCCGCGCGACCATCCAGGTGAAGAGACTGTACTATAGGACGCGATTTTGGTGACCATTGTTCAGGATTTTCAAGGAAGTCGGTGAAGACCGCTGAACCACATCACCTTCCTAATAGGGTAGTAAATCTCGATTGCGCACAGCCGGCAACCTAATTCGGACCGGCTGGTGAGGCTGTGCACCGCTTCTGTTACGCGAACCACATGCAGCTCTATGCAGCTCCAAGCCAGCCTGCTCAACACTCGCGAGTGCTCTCGTCTGCTCGATACTTCAGGAGACAGGAGCCGTGCGCTATCTGTGCTGAGGAACCTCCTGCTCCATATGGTTACACTGCTGGATCTGACCGTCAGAAATTCCTGGGAAGCATGTACAGCCTCGAGAAGTCGGGGTCCTGGCCGAAATCCCTCCGTCCCCAGAGAACTGACGCGGCGACCTCGCCGCCCCGTCCCTCCGTAGCTGCGCAGGACTGTGCCTCCCCCTCTCATGGGCTCAAGGATGTACATCCGGCACCGTTGCGGTCTGTGCTCCAAGCCCCTTCGAAAGCGTGGACAGGCTTTCTACTCGGAGCTCAAGCTGTCATGCTGTGCGCGGAACATGTCGGGCGCCGCTGTGGGGTGGGACAGGTGAGCTGCGTTGAGTGCTCGTCCGAGAGGCCACGTATGCATGCGGACACAGCGAGTACGTCTGTGGATATGAACGTCGGGTTCACGTTGAGCAAAATTGACTGTGGCAAGACAGGAAGCAATGCGACGCACATGCCTACGGCTGAACTATGTGCATTCGAGCCGAGCTATTGTTCGCTGAAGTTGAACAATTAAGTGTACCGGTGCAAGCTTGTCGAAAACTTTCGGGGCATGCAGCTGAAATCACGAGCACCTGTTTAGTCGGTGGCTAGGCATGCTCTCGGCGTAGCGATCGTGCTCCGACTGTGGAATCCTGTGTGGGAACAAGAATCGTGGCGGTTGTGAGCCGGTATGCGTGCAGGCGAGGTACAGGTGCTAACCACTTTGCAAGCAGTGGCCAAATAGCCTTCCCAAGTGGTCGGTCACACCTGGGCCGACAGTCGTGTCCATCCGCAGTCGGGTGTAGCATTTTTCGTCCCACGTACAGTAAGATACTGTACCGCGATCTGTGGTACGTATACCTACGCCTCGCCGACCTGTGTTCACTTAGCATGCGCAGCCGCAAATGCCTCCGACAGCGTAATCGTAATGCGGACTTACACTCAATGCCCGCCGCGCCGCCTCCCATTTCCCACTAGCATCCAATAAGCGTACTCGCTTGGCCCACGATCTCCCGCAACGTGTACGTCTTCTCGTTTCCATGCTCCTTGGATCCACCGTCTGTAAGCTGTGCGCCGAGGCGGGAGAATTGCACACTGATCGGTGTTCTCACTTTAGTGACCTTCCCTGCTTCCATGGAACTCACCCCTGGCTCGCGACAACGGGCTCTTCTCCCGCGAGAAACAGTGCCTCCTTCGATGCTGAGGCGTATACCTGTGCGGGGTCGCAGCGAAGGGACCCTGCGTAGCTGCCAGACTCTTTCACGACGGATCGGCCAAGGCCGATCGTCCGCCACGCCGGTGCATGAATGCGTAATGTGCTGCTGCGCGCACTCTGGTTTCAGTCTTGGGTAAGTATGACGGACGAGGCGCGACACTCGTTTGGAATAACTGGAAGCCATGATCGTCCAGCCGATCATCGAGTTTCACTCTAGTAGGACGCGATTGTGCATGAGGCTTTGAATGGAACGAAAAGCTTTAGGGAATCACCTACCAAGCTATGATCGGACTTGTCCAATGCGGGATGCCTCCGTCTGGTCTCGGACGAGGTGACTCTACTTGGCACTGTCGAGCGCTCGTGTGTTCGAGTTGTGCGGTAGAGACCGATCTGATCGTGGACTACAGCCTGCAGGCTCGATACGTATTTCGTGTATTTATTTCAGAGCACTGCCCTGGTTGGTACTGGGCTGAGTAGTACGAGACAAATTTGCGGGTTGGTTCCTCGGAAGACGAGGAGCACAACAGCTTGAACCCAGTTCCGATGCCAACTTCATTGCCATTGGTCGGAGAATTACTTATCATCTGAGGCTGATCGCGTAAGAACCTCCAGCACTGAAGGTTACCGTAGTACTGAATCCGTACGTGACTCCCACCAGATACTGTACCATTTCGAATTGTTCGACCAGTCACGCATAACAGGCCCCCGAATTGGTCGGAATTTGGGCGTCTGTCACGCGTCACTCGGAGGCTGGTCGAAACCACCCGGCCGGCGCTAACATATGCCGGGGGCGGCGCGCTGTCGCGCGCCCTATTTGTGGCTAATTTTGGTCGAATTTTCGCCCAATGTCACGGTCACCGGCCGGCTGGTCGAATATGTTCGACGAAATCGACCTGTCACGGGTCACAGGGCTGGTCGAACAATTCGAAATGGTACAGTATCCGCATGTCAGGGATGCCGTCATTCAGGTAGGTTCGCATGAAGGCCCACGACAACCTTGTATGTCCGTCTGCTATCGCAAAGCGGTCATGGGTGCACATACGCCTCGAGAAGACCAGACATGCGTCGATTGAAGCCCTGCCGCAGCGTGCTGGAGGCTCACGAGCTCACCACGAGCTCGGGAGACATCCCATGGAGAACATGAGGCCAAGGGTCCTCCTTCTCCTTCCGAGTGACGCGCTTGATCAGGCTCTCGCTGCGACGCTGTCGACTCAACGCGTAACACGCATATGACGCGCTCACCGGTTCGTTCGCCCGCACATGCGGTTAGTGTATGCTTGTGGGCGGAGCGTAGGAACATCTCTTGTGGGTGTGAATGATGAGACACAAAATATTGGATCCCGGACCTCATGGCCGCATCATTCTGTCAGTGTGAAAGTTTGAAGGCCAAAGGCAGTGCACACAAGTTTCCGGCATTTACGACATCGTCCTACATAGCATCTCCGAGCGATGTACCTCAGGCTCAGGATTATTGGTCGGGCGGATCCGTGCACCCGAGACCCGCCCTGAGCGCGAGCATACGACTGAAGATTTACTCTCCATTTATCGATGCGAGGAATGTACACGGAGACATAGCTTGTGGACAGGGCTGATATAAATCACAGAGAAGGCAAGTTAGTACGCTCACGACAAGCTCCGCGGCGCCCTACCGTAACCCTTGGTGTTCGAAAGCGCCATCTTGGGGGCTCGGAGCGGAATGAGACGCCGTGCAAAAAAAAAACTGAGCGCACGCTGTCCTGGCCAATAGCCGGTGATATTCCCGAGATGTACTCGAGAGATTGAGAAGCGGAGCGCTGCGAATTCCCGAATTCCCTCAGGGTCAGATCAAGCTTCGGGGCCTCTCTGCAGTACTGAATGCTGCAGCGCCCTCAGGGTCACGAGTCCAAACTTGGGTGACTCACGGTATTCTACGTTACTGCGCATTTTCGCCGCCGCGGGCACTGCAGGTGAGATTTGTACGCCAGGCCGCTCCATATGGGTTCAAGTTCAGCCTGGAAGCTCCGGCCCGAGCAGTGTTGGAGCTTGGGAGGCTGTTCGAGGTGTAGGTCCTAGGAGTCGGACGCGCCATACTTGCGACTTCGGGCCTGTGCAGACATGAGAGTCTTCTTATGTCCCGCGAAGCCTAATATTGAGATATGTGATCAGATGAGTACTGTCAGTGCAAACAGAATCGGATTGAGCCACGTACCAGGTAGGTTAGATCTATGTTCCGCATACGAGGTGTCGGCGAACTCCGCGCTGCGTAGATGGAGGCAATGGCGACAAGTCGAGATGTCTATGTCACAGAAGGCAGATGACTAGGAACAGCGCGTCCCGGTGTGTCCTGTCAAGCAAGTGATACAGTTAGAGCTATGCCTGAGGAGTCCAGGAGAGAGCGGAGGCGGTCATCTGGTTAACAGCGCATGCGCGGTGGAGGGACGGTACCGAGGCGGGGCCATGTCTTGCCCGATGACGAAGGAGGTCCGTATGAGGTGACGCCATGACAGGTACTTCCAGTCGTCAACTGGGCGGCGTGATCCAGGTGGAAAGGTCCATTCGATGAAATGGAGTACCGCTCACACTGCGCCGGGTCGTATCTTCTTTATGATTCATTCTCAGCGCGTGCGAGCTAGACCAGATGTATGTCAACGATCTTGCATTCTGTCCGTTCCCGAGACAATACCGACGATTGCATTCTGAAGTGGTTGACGGAGACGATGAAGGAACGACGACATGCGACGAGTGGATCGTCGACGCGGCGATGATCACAATAGCTGCCGAGGAAACTCTTTGTGACCTGCCAAAGAACCTCGAACGATGCAGTGAAACAAGAGAAGGCTGGAGCGGACTTGTGTACATACTAAGTACTGCAGTCCTGCAATTGTGGTTTGCATCTGTTCAACAAAAGAGCGTGGGGTACTGTGGACTACTGGGTGTGCCGCAGCACCACTGCCTGCGGGGTCGAGCAGGATGAGAAGCATGGATAGGGTGTGGAGAAAGCGTGTGCCTGTGTCGTCGGTGTGCGGAGTGCGGATTCGATAAGGTAACTCAAGCAACTGCCAAGGGCGTATTTAAGGGGGAAAAGCCCTAGACGCCGGTGCCCAGGCAGGCGCCAAGGCCAAGGCTGTGTGTTGGAAGAGTCCATGGAAGTTGAGTTGGGATAAAGTCGGCGTCGTCCTAACGTTCATGTTCCCCGTCTCCGCGCGACTACACGCCTCTCTTGCCCTTTCTCCCGACGACGACGACGACGCCCCCGAACATGACCCACGCCGACAGCAAGCCCGACATTCCCGCCATCGTCACCACCGACCTCTCCTCCACCCCCAACCTCGCCCTTTCTCCGCCTGACGACCACCATGCCCCCGACGCGACAAACACCGACCTGGGAGCGTTGTCTTCCGCTTCTGCCTCTCGTTCACCCCACTCCGCTTACCTCTCCCCGCTCAGCGTTCCTGGCAGCGCCCCGCGGTCGTCTCTTGACGCGCCGTCACCAAACACGCCCTCTCTGTCCCCAGGATCACCGTCTCCAAGTTTCACAAGCTCAATGGAAACCCACGTTCCTCCCTCTCCCACCCTATCCACGCGAAGCTCTGTTCACTTTGCTGCACCTACCACCCTTGCTTTGCGAGAGAACCGTCCGGACGAGAAGACCGGTATGTCGTCACTTAACCTTCTCACCCCGCACTACCAGCACAAGAGAAAGGGCTCGGTCGCCAGCTCAATGGAGGGCAGCACGGAGGGCACGGAGCCCGACTCGCACAGCATCTCGCTGCAACCGCTGACACCGCAACACACCGGTGGGGAGGCCAGCACCATCGCTTCGCCGACTCAGACGCATTATGACGGCGCGTCGGTCGATGGCACGACGATGCGTTCGCGCTCTATCAGTCGCCCGAAACTCGATGACGACGCACATCCCAAGAAGTCAGGGGACGAGGGCGCAGAGGGGCAGCAAGAGGAGGCGCGTCCGGTGCTCGACCTCGCCCAGGACGAGAGCATCGACGCAGGCGTGTTCCCTTTCAAGCCCTACAAGCTCGCCTCTCTCGTCGACCCGAAGAATATGGATCTGCTGAAGGAGATGGGTGGCGTCACCGGGTTGCTGAAGGGTCTTGGCACGAACAGGAAGCGAGGTCTGGGCAAGAAGTCGCTTGGTCCGTCCGCCCCCGTGTCGCAACCGCAACATGGCAAGTCCGACAAGGATGTCAGACCCGTAACTGGTGCTGGCGTTGGCGCGTCGCAGCGCCATGATCGGCAACCGGATACCACTGCTGGTGACGTGCCGAAGCTGGTGCTGACAGGCCCCGGAGGCGAGGAGGGCGGTGGCGTGCCGTTAGGGGAGTCGGCCTCGGATGTCGGCGACGTCGAGGACGGGCCGACATTTGAGGCGAGTCTTGAGGAGCGGCGTCGCGTCTACGGCGCGAACATACTTCCAACTCGCAAGACAAAGTCGCTGCTGCAGCTCATGTGGTTGGCCCTCAAGGACAAAGTCTTGGTACGTCAAGTTTCGTCCTATTCAGAATTTTTCTGATCATGTTTGCGCTATAGGTGCTGCTGTCGATTGCCGCTGTCGTGTCCCTCGCTCTCGGTTTCTTCCAGGACTTCGGCACCCCACGACCTGCCGGAGAGCCACCGGTGGACTGGGTGGAAGGCGTCGCCATCATGGTCGCCATTATCATCGTCGTAAGTGTCAGCTTCGATCTGGGTACATGGCCGTGTCTAATAGTCGCTATCAAGGTCATGGTTGGCTCTCTCAATGACTGGCAGAAGGAGCGTCAGTTCCAAGCCCTCAACGAGAAGAAGGAGGAACGTGGCGTCAAGGTCATCCGCGACGGCGTCGAGATGGTTATCGACATCAAGGAGGTTGTGGTTGGCGATGTCGCGCTGGTTGAACCCGGTGAGATCATCCCCTGCGACGGAGTCTTCCTATCTGGCCACAATGTCAAGTGCGACGAGTCCGGCGCCACTGGCGAGTCGGACGCAATCAAGAAGATGTCGTACGAGGACTGCCTGAAGGACGGATCCGACGGAGGGGAGGCTGGCAAGCACACCGACTGTTTCATGATCAGTGGCAGCAAGGTTCTCGAGGGGTACGGCAGCTATGTGGTGATCGCGGTCGGTACGCGGTCTTTCAACGGTCGTATCATGATGGGTACGTAGTGCACAGTTCGGCCCGAGTCAACGTTCGTTCCATTGACAGAATCTTTGTAGCGCTGCGGGGCGACACGGAGAACACGCCACTTCAGCTGAAGTTGAACAACCTCGCAGAGCTCATCGCGAAGCTTGGCAGTGCCGCTGGCCTCATTCTCTTCACGGCGTTGATGATCCGATTCTTCGTTCAGCTCGGAACGCACAATCCCCAGCGGACACCGAGCCAGTGGGGCATTGCATTCGTCCAGATTCTTATCATATCCGTGACGCTCATCGTTGTGGCCGTGCCAGAAGGTTTGCTAGCCTCATTGAACCCTTGCGTCATGTGTCATGCTGATCTTCTATCCGCTAGGTTTGCCGCTTGCGGTCACGCTCGCCCTCGCGTTCGCCACGAAGCGCATGACGAAAGAGAACCTTCTCGTGCGCGTTCTCGGCTCCTGTGAGACTATGGCCAACGCTTCTGTCATCTGCACGGACAAGACCGGCACGCTCACGCAGAACGACATGACCGTCGTCGCGGGCTCGATCGGCATCCATTGCAAGTTCGTCCATCGCCTCGAGGAGAACATGACGCGCACGAACGCCGGCGAGGAGGCGGGCGTCAGGGGTGGTTCGAGTCAGAAGCACGCGCAGGATTTCTCAATCGACCAGAAGGAAATCAACTCTACGTTATCGCCTGCTATCCAGGACCTCGTCAACAAGGCTATCACTATCAACTCCACTGCTTTCGAGGATACCGAACCCGAGACCGGCAACAAGGTCTTTGTCGGCAGCAAGACTGAGACGGCGCTGCTGAAGTTCGCGAAGGAGAATGGCTGGGCGGACTACAAGACGACGCGCGACGCTGCTGACATCGTCCAGATGATCCCCTTCTCGAGCGAGCGCAAGGCGATGGGCGTTGTCGTTCGCTTGTCGAAGCGCCACTACCGTGTCTACCTTAAGGGCGCCAGCGAGATCCTCACGAAGAAGTGCAGCCAGCACATCGTCGTTGAACGGGGCTCGAAGGAGACCGATGTCATCGACACCAGGGAGATTGACGAGCTTGCGCGCGACAATATCTCGCGGACTATCATCTTCTACGCCAACCAGACGCTTCGGACTATCGCTGTTTGCTACCGTGACTTCGAGTCGTGGCCGCCTCCGGGCGTGCAGGCTGATGCAGAGGATGAGGTGCGTATCCATTCCACTGGTCTCACGGCGTACTGAATGTCTTTGCAGGTGCCGTACGACGACATCTGTCAGAACCTCACCCTCATCGGCATCACCGGCATTGAGGACCCCCTTCGTCCTGGCGTACGCGAGGCCGTCGCGGACTGCCACAAGGCCGGCGTCACCGTGAAGATGTGCACTGGCGACAACGTCTTGACTGCCCGTTCGATCGCTCTGCAATGCGGCATCTACACCGCGGGCGGTGTCATCATGGAGGGTCCCATCTTCCGGCAGCTCGAGAAGCAAGACCTCCAGGATGTCGTGCCCCGGCTCCAGGTTCTCGCGCGTTCGTCTCCTGAAGATAAGCAGCTCCTCGTTGAAACTCTCCGTGAGCTCGGCGAGATTGTCGGCGTCACCGGTGACGGTACGAATGACGGACCTGCCCTCAAGAAGGCCGATGTTGGTTTCTCTATGGGTATCGCCGGGACTGAGGTTGCCAAGGAGGCGTCCGACATCATTCTTATGGACGACAACTTCGCATCGATCGTTAAAGCGATCATGTGGGGTCGTTGTGTTAATGATGCGGTGCGCAAGTTCCTGCAGTTCCAGATCTCGACGAACGTCACCGCCGTCATCATCACCTTCGTCTCTGCCGTCGCCTCTGTACAGGAGGAGTCGGTGCTGTCTGCTGTTCAGTTGCTGTGGATCAACATCATCATGGACACGTTCGCGGCTCTTGCTCTGGCGACGGACCCGGCGACACCTGCGCTCCTCGACCGCAAGCCAGACAGGAAGACCTCGCCGCTGTTCACTGTCGATATGTACAAGCAAATCATCGGACAGTCTACTTACCAGACCATCATCACGCTAATCTTCCACTTCCTTGGTCTCCGCATCCTCGGCCTTTCGGCGTCGGACAAGAACGATACTGTCGTGCAGACCCTGGTCTTCAACATTTTCGTGTTCGCGCAGATCTTCAACTCCATCAACTCTCGTCGCCTCGATAATCATCTGAATATCTTCGAAGGCATCACTAAGAACTACTACTTCATGGGCATCACTTTAATCGGTTCGTCCTCGAGCCATTCTGCTCATGGCGTTGTCGCTAATTGGATTTTCCTGCAGAGGTCGCAATACAGATTTTGATCGTATTCGTCGGCGGCGCTGCGTTCCAGGTGACGCGTATTGGTGGCCGCGAGTGGGGTATTGGCCTCGCGCTCGGTTTCGTCTCGATCCCTCTCGGCGCCCTCATCCGCATGATCCCTAACGGCCCCATCGAGCGGTTCTTCATCAAGGTTCGGCTCATGCCCAATCCGAATGTCCTCCCCACGACGCGGCCAGAGACCGAGTGGAACACGGCGATCCAGCTGGTGCGCGACAACCTCAACACCTTCTCGCACGTACGTGGTGGTCGTATGCGCGCATCGTCGTACGTTGGCAAGAGCCGGAGCGTCAACCTCGCGCCGGAGTCTCGCGTTGCACTGTGAGTAGTCGTCTCCGTCATTCACCGCTGACCTCCGCTGACGCCAAGCTCTAGTCCGTCTATCATGACGATGGTCCCTACTTTGATCGCTTCTTCCATCGGCGCCCGGTGGGCACCGCAATCACCAAGCGGACTCTCACATCCGGCGAGCTTCGACCCGTCGAAGTCGTCGGCCGCCCTCTGGGAGGGGAAAATCCAGATCCACCCCGACACCAAGCCGGACGACCCGGTCATGCAAAGGTGGGGGGCGGTTGCGAGAACGAACTAGAGGAACGCTTTCATCAGATTGGACGCTTTGGCACCATGGACATACACGGCGCGCCCCCACATACGACTCATGAAGTACATCTGTTTATGTGCGCCACCCGTAATGACTCCTTGTCGCACCGTCACGCCCGCAGTTGCATCTGCACCTCATACTACCGTAGACACTCCCCGGCTATTCGACCTTATTCACCTCTGGCCTGCACATATACCGCATCTTTCCGCTTTCGCTCTTCGTTCCGCTCAACCGCAGCACTTCCGTCTCAGCAGGCTCTGTCACATTGCATCTTCCTGTCATGTTCATCGACGACCTCCCACCACGTGTATATGTACATACGACGCACGACCCTTTTCACCCGCCTTTCGTGCATTTTCTGCTCTGTTGCGCTCCTTCGTGTCTGGATCTCTCTACATGGTACATGCGTCATGCATAATAGACTTGTTCAACCCATCCGGCGACCACGCCGCTGTGTGCCACTGAACAACGGATTTACTTCGACATTGCGTTCAGCACGGTATGTACTTTCCGATGCGTCTTGCGAGAAGCTGACTGCCGGCTTGATCAGGCGAGGTAGTCTATTTCTAGGTTTACAGGGTGCGTCCACCTGCACGCTGATCCGTTGCGTTAATTTTGGAACACGACATACGGGACCGCCCAGCACATTGCCCCGATGCTAGTCACCAGGTCCAGCCACGTCGGTACCCATCGACAGTCGAACGCAAACCGAGATATGGCCGCGAAGAGCCGCTCTAACATACGTCTGACATCAGACCACGGGAACCCGGATACATGCTCTCGATGGATACCCCATGCTTCCTGCACCGGGGTAACCGTCGACCTGTCCTTGTCGGGGCTGGGGATGACCGCAAGGTGCCTCGTCTCGCTGGCGCAGGCACTCTCCGCTGTCAAACTTAGCACGTCTCACTCCAGCATTTCGTCGACGATGTTCCGGTCGCACTCATGGTCCGTTTGCCTCGTATTTGCTGAATGTATAAAGGAGGGTCGAGCCAAGACGCTTGGCATCGACAAACCACCTCTCGCCATTCAGAGCATTCAACGTCCGCAACATGAAGCTCTCGACCTCCTTCACTCTCCTCGCGGCGATTATCCCGTACGCCCTCGCTCAGTCTCCGGAGTGGGGCCAATGCGGCGGTATTGGCTGGACCGGCGCGACCACCTGTGTCTCCGGGACTGTGTGCACGGTCTTGAACGCGTACTACTCGCAATGCCTTCCCGGAAGTGTGAGTCCACCCCACCGTAAACTGTGGGCTCAACATACTGATCAACCTCACAGGCGTCGAGTGCCCCTGCAACCACCCGGCCGGTTTCGACGCCGTCAGGCCCTACGAGCACGTCTGTTCCTGCCCCCGCTGGTACTGGTCTCAATGCTCTTGCGAAGGCGGCTGGCAAGCTCTACTTCGGTACTGCGACGGACAACGGCGAGCTCTCGGACGCGGCGTACACGGCCATCCTCGACAACAACAAGGAGTTCGGTCAGATCACTCCCGCCAACAGCATGAAATGGGTAGGCTCCTCGCTTACTATTGACAGGATGGTATTGATCAAGCTGGTTGTAATCAGGACGCGACGGAACCGACGCGCGGCACATTCACTTTCTCTGGTGGTGACCAGATTGCCAACCTCGCGAAGGCAAACGGCCAGCTCCTCCGTGGTCACAACTGCGTGTGGTACAACCAGCTTCCGAGCTGGGTTTCCAACGGCCAGTTCACCGCCGCGGATTTGACGACCGTCATCCAGAACCACTGCAGCACGCTCGTCAGCCACTACAAGGGCCAAGTCTGTGAGTGTATACACGCGTGACTAATTCAAGTAGGCATAGCTGACATGTATCGTTCTCAAGACTCCTGGGACGTTGTGAACGAGCCGTTCAACGATGACGGTACTTGGCGCCAGGATGTGTTCTACAACGTGCTCGGCACGACCTACCCCGCCATCGCGCTCAAGGCCGCTCGCGCAGCTGACCCGAACGCGAAGCTCTACATCAACGACTACAACATCGAGCAATCCGGTACGTATTTGTACCTCATACTCACCGGATCGGATCGCTTATGGCCATCCCGTCTCTCCCAGGTGCCAAGGCAACCGCCATGCTGAACCTCGTCAAGCAGCTCATCGCAGACGGCGTTCCAATCGACGGTGTCGGCTTCCAGTGTCACTTCATCGTCGGCGAGGTCCCGGGCACGTTCCAGACTGTCCTCGAGCAGTTCACCGCGCTCGGCCTTGAGGTCGCGATCACGGAACTCGACATCCGCACGACGACGCCCGCGTCGCAGTCCGCGCTCGCGCAGCAACAGAAGGACTACCAGTCGGTTGTGCAGGCTTGCATGAACGTCGACGGGTGCGTCGGTATTACCGTTTGGGACTTCACCGACAAGTACTCCTGGGTGCCGAGCACCTTCTCGGGCCAGGGCGCGGCCTGCCCATGGGACCAGGTGAGGCGGTATATGCTGATTGTGAGTGGACAGATGCTGACCGCATCATACAAAACAGAACCTCGTCAAGAAGCTCGCATACAATGGTATCGTTGCTGCGCTCACGTCATGATCCGTGCCTTTCGAGGGCTCCTTTATCGACTCAAAATGTATCACCATGTACAGTTCTCATTTGCGGGCATGAATGCAATGCTACGTCTTCACTATCTTACACCGTTCGCTTCCTTCGCTGACATGTTTCACACTCGTCAAGGGAGGTCTTCACCACTTCTCGTGGGCGGGGCGCACTTCAATGGGTGGTTAAAGTCCGCCATACATAGCTCGGAGGGAATACTCACGATCGAGTTCCCAAGTCCACGCGGACCTGTCTTGCTCGACGAGGTACAAGTAGCTCTGAAGTTCAGGTCAGCATCCGGGACAATCGACGAATTGCAGCTCGGATACTACCTTCGCAATGCTGTTTGCATCCAACCGGACATCGGCGTTGTTCACCCATGCCTCACCGCGAGTGGACAACGACCGGTCGGTCAGGATTCCTGGGTGAATCATCAGCACATAGCCAAAGGGTTCGGGCGTCGTCTGCCTACCTCCGTCTATGATCGCCTGAATAATCATCATATCGCACTATTGAGCATTCATCGGATCATCGAATGTAAGATAATACGCACGTGAGAGACCTGCAAGCTTAACGTCAGTAGTCACGTTCGTTCGAACACAGATCTGAGGAATGCTTACATGGATGTTCTCCTTTCCGAATTCCTTCGCGAGACTCTGGCTGAGGGCCCTCAACCCGAACTTACCGGCCGCGAATGCGCTCGTCGTGACGTTTCCGCGAATCGCCGCCGTCGCGCCTGTGAAGAGCAGCGTGCCCCTCTTGCCGCGCTCGTCCAGCTCGTTCTGCTTGAACGCCAAAATGGCCCCGCGGGAGAATGCGAAGGCCGCAGTGACATTGGTCTGGAGAGACGTCTCGATATCCTTGTCGGTGACCTCAAGGAAGGGCTTCCACACGCCCGAGCCTGCGTTCCAGAGCGCGACACGCAGGGAGGAAGACCCGGCAGACGACCACTTGTGCGCAGCGATGTTGTCAAAGACGGACAGCGTTGCACCGTACGAGTAGTCTTCAACAGGGAAAGCAGCGGCCTATAGGGCGGAGAGTGAGCTAACGTGTGCATAATGAACTCGTTTGAGGACGATATACGAACCTCCCCGCCCGCATCGTTGATTTCGCCTGCGAGACGCTTCAGATGGTCAGCATTGCGCGCAACAAGCGCAACGCGATAGCCCTTCTGTGCGAACAGGCGACTTCAAGAATGCATTAGTCCATATCAGCCGGCTGTCTGGTATGGTATAGCTCACGCAGCAGCGGCCCCGGTACCTAATAGGGGGAATTTAGTTGGTCAATCATCTGTCACTTGCTAACAAAGATCCGAAGACGAACCTGAGCCGTTACCAATGCCGGCGACGACAAAAAGAGGACGAGTGGACATGGTGAGACGAAGGATTGGAGTGGAGTGGATGAGCTTGGTAAGCCGACAGGCTCGCATGCCAACTTTATATGTACTGGGAAATCTCATCTAGCACCACGATGTCGTGCTCAGAATCTTACACATCCATCGAGCGGATTGTGCAGCAAAGGTTCGCAGTGACGTTCTCCTTCTTATGCCTCGGGCTGACACATACAGCTCAGCTCTATGAGATGCGCGCCCTGACGACGCGTATCCCGGCGAGCTCGAGCGCTCAGGCGGTTACTGTGCATCTCGGCATGCGGCGATAGACTCAACAGATATACGTATGTACTGGAAACAGAACTCGGAACGACTCTTGGTCAGAGTCAAGAGAGAGCTGCGATTATGCCGTTGTACGCGGGCTTGATGGCGAGGTTCTAAGTCCAAGTATGGCGTGAGTTTGCGTCAACGAGCGATAGATACCGAGCACGGCTCACCGAGTCCCATGGCAGAGCCGCGCCCTGCCCAGAGAAGGTGCTGGGGACCCAAGAATACTGCACAAAGCCAATCAGCGATCCGTCATCCACATAGACGCTGCTGACGCACTTTGTCCGTGTAATCCCAGATCGTGATACCAACGCACTTCTCGACGTTCATACACGCCTGCACAACGCTCTCGTAGTCCTTGGCCTGTTGTGCGAGAAGTGTATCGGTCTCTGGCAGCGTCATGCGAATATCGAGCTCGGTGATTGCGACCTCCAGCCCGAGCGCGGCGAATTGCTCAAGTACAGTCTGGAATGAAGTTGGGACAGAACCAACAATGAAGTGGCTCTGGAAGCCGACACCGTCAATAGGTACACCATCGGCGATGAGTTGCTTGACGAGGTTGAGCATTGCGGTCGCCTTCGCGCCGGAGTTCTCGATGTTGTAGTCGTTGATGTACAGCTTCGCGTTCGGGTCCGCTGCGCGCGCGGCCTTGAGTGCAATGCTCACGTAGCTACTGTTTAGAGTGTTGTAGAAGACGTCCGAGCGCCAAGTACCATCGTCGTTGAACGGCTCTGGGGAAGAGGTCAGCACAGTCGGACGACACATGGAGTTCGCGATACATACCATTGACCACGTCCCACGAGTCTATCACATGCAATATTCCCTGATCAGTCTTTGCGCTCACTATCATGTCACAGACGGAACTCACAACTGCGCAAGCTGCGTCAGCGTGCAGCATGCGCGAGAAGGAAATAACACTCACATTTGCCCCTTGTAGTGACTGACGACGGTGCTGCAATGGTTTTGGATGACGCTGGTCAAGTCCGCAGCCGTGAACTGGCCGTTCGAGACCCAGCTCGGGAGCTGATTATGCCACACGCAGTTGTGTCCACGCAAGAGCTGACCGTTCGCCTTCGCGAGGTTGGCGACGACGTCCCCATTCGTGAACGTGAACGTTCCACGCGTAGGCTCAGTCGCGTCCTACCAATAGGAAAATGCTATCAGTGTCTTCCTGTCTGAGACACGACGTGCGAATCAAGCAACGCACCCATTTCATACTGTTGCCTGGGGTTATCTGACCAAACTCCTTGACGTTGGACAGAATTTTGACGTATGCAGAGTCCGAGAGCTCCGGGTTGTCGGTCGCGCTCCCAAAATAGAGCTTGCCAGCCGCCTTCGCAAGGGTATTCAGACCGGCGGTGGAACTTGGAGTCGTCGAGGAAGTGGTCGTAGTTGACGGTGCAGAAGTTGTCTACACTCAGTCAGTCAGATTTCTGCATTGAAATCAAGGTCAAGGCGCATACAGTCCCGGGCTGGCACTGTGAGTAGTATGGGTTGACGACAACACAGACTGTACCCGTTACGCAGGTAGTGGCTCCCGTCCATCCAGTGCCGCCACACTGGCCCCATTCCTGCGCTTGACCAAGAGCATAAGACACCAGGCCGGAGAGGAAGGCGAAGGTAGTAGAGAGCTTCGCCATTGTATGTTGAAAGGCTTCTTGCAATCGCGAGTGCTGCCTATCCCGGGCTCTACAAGACACCGCCTTCTTATAAAGTTCTGGGGCGTAGCGGAGCGAAGTCGAAAAGATCCATGACATGCGGGCAACCGGAACATTGTCGTTAGAATGGTGGGAGAGTAGTGCGCGCAGCTAGCCCCGAGTGACTCCGGACGAGCCGCAATGAGACGGCACATGCGGGACCAGGAAGCTCTCCACGTAGGCATGACCACGAAGGGGGGCGATGCACAAGCATCTGGCAAGGATACCTCATTCCAGAAGCCGTCGGTTGCTAGTGGTGGATAGCTCTTGTGACTGATGGACCGGCGAGCGGGTGTGCTCCGGATACCACTTCGAGGTGGCTAGCGGTTGATCCTCGGACGTTGCCTGCAGCGGTCTTCAGGAGAACGAAGTACCACCGACGCCCTCAGAAAGGTGTCTGGGACCCTGTACAGAACTTGCCACTTCCTGCCGAGGGATACGAGGGCTACGATGGTTGAGCGTACTATGTCTGTATTAAGGTGTTAGTACAAGCATGGCTTTGTATAGGCTAGCTCGCTCACCTGAAGTTGAGAAAGTCTTCCCCGATAATCGGCTGAGCAACTGTATAGGAGGGTGCCAGACGACGGGCTCAGTAAGTCCGTCAGAGTACAGGGAAGAGCGCGAAATTGAGTACTGGGTTGTGGCTTAAAGGGCGCCTATGCCACGTCTGAAACGTTGCTGCGAAATGAGTTACTCAAGTCTCTGACTCGGATTTGTGCAACTGCCCAGTTCATTTGCCTACGACATATATCAAGCACATAACCCATCGCAGAGAAGGGAGACGACCCGGGACTTGCTTCGGGTAACATCGCACCGCGTCCTAACCATTCGGTATGGCATCTTGGCCTCGACAGAACGCGCGAAGAAGGGCGTGTCGTCCTCGGTGAATCTGTCAAGGACCAGCAACCTACTCGAAGCCGTTCCTTCGCGCTTTGCGTCCGACCCGTCCCTTGCATGCTTCACTCCTTCGCGTACGTCAAGCACCGCGACGTCCACCACCCCAGGCTGCCGTGAGAACGGAAAAGATAGCGAGATGGCAACGCGTGAGCCAAATGCACATATGTCCGCTGAGCAGGTCGTCTCGTTGAAGGGGATGAGGACGAGACGAGCACCGTGAGCTCCCCATTCTGACCAAGATCTCTGGCGCGGGCGGGACCGTGACGGGGGAGCGCACCACGGGTTTGGGCGAGAATGGTGGTGAGAGGGATCACGGCAACGAGTATCGCTCTGTCCTGCCACGGACGTGACTCGTGGCAAATTTCATACTTCACTGCGAGCACTGTAACGCCGTCGTCGCACTCGAAATCAGGGGAGCAGTCGGGCGTTTGGGGTGGGCGCTGTATGTAGCTTCCACAATGGAAGACCTCGAATGCGTCGGCGAAAGCGGGCATTCCAAGGTTGCAGGCAAGCCTGCCAGGAGTGGACCCTCCTTTGGCGGCCATGCGGTACACAGCGAGGTCGTACTCCGAGATCTTGATAACATGCGTAGGATCCAAGATGTGGCAGCGCGCATGATTTTCGATTATTTCCGTGCCTTCCTAGTGTGTTGAGGTGGTCAGTCAAGGCCAGTCAACTCAAATCGCGACATGTGACTCACTTCTGAATCGCACCACAGCATGGCGCCAGTCTTCCAATTGTGCACTGACATGCAGACGTCCGACCCAAGAACGGTGCACCCGACGAGGTCGCCGACGATCTCAATGTCAGCTTCGACAGAAGACCAGTCGAGGCAGGATTCGTCGTATATTAGTTGTCGGCGCGCGGCGAGGGGATGGGTCGCTCCGTTCCCAGAGAGCGATAGCACGTAACACTGGGGGTACCTGCTATCACTCAGGAGACGTCAGGCAAAAATTGATCTACCAGATGAAGAGACTCACTCCTCAAAGTGTGGGCCGTCATCTTCCAGTACCATTAATACCAGTAAGTCTTGGGCGATATCTACGGCATAGCCATAGGAGCGCACACGCCTCATGTCCGGGCCTCCATGTTCCGGCAACTCAGAAAGGTCCACAGTCCACGCCTTCTCTGGGATGCCGCTGAAGAAAGACGCAGGCCGTCGGATGTCCAGCCGATGCTGGTCGCGATCAAGAGTCACAAAGAGACCACCACTCTCGGGGTCACCCCCAGAGGATTGCTCGCGGATGGGTATGTTGCTGGCCCTCCAAGTGCTCTCGTACTCTTCCAGCCGTGCTAGTCGCTGTGATATCGAAGAGCCTCCAGGCGGGCCATCTCGCATTCCCGCCGCGCGAAGGAGGAGTTTGTATTGCAACACGAATGTTTCGTCAACGAGCGTTTTGAATGCACGATCGACCTGACACCGGGCTTCCGTGAGCAGCGTTAGAGAATGAGCAGATTGACTCCGCACCCGTAAGCATGACAGCAGGTCGGGGGCATCGAGTTCCTTCAGGATGTGCACACGTAGTTCATTGGCAAGTGCTCCCCAACCGCCGGTGTGCAGGTGGCTGAGTGGAAGCATTTTTTTTGTCTCCCCTAGGCAGATGATACGGCTCTATTGAGTGGGAGCTTTCGAGTATACGATTGAGTGGCGGTGGTGGTGGAAGTCGCGAAGTTGCAAAAGTGAGTTGGAAGTCGGGAACGATTCAACCAACGAAGCCACAGTGGTCACATCACATGATCTACAGGTTCAACCTATGTAGAGGTTAGATACTAAGATAGAGGCCGACTCCTTACTTACATAGTCATCTACGCAAGCACTTGATCTCAAGTCGGCCGTACATAAATCAGCCCCATTCTTCCACTTCGCCCGAGAGCATGACGTCCGAAGTCTTCATGTATGCATCTAGCCTACTGCCCTACTGGTTGCCTGCTATAAACCACACAACCCATCGCAGAGAAGGGAGACATTCCGAGACTTGACCTCGCACCATGTCTTCACCATTCGGTACGGCATTTTGGCCTCCACTGGACGCGCGAAGACGGGCGTGTCCTCCTCAGTGAACCTGTCAAGGATCAGGAAGGTAGACGTTCTTTCGCACTCTGCGGCCGATCTTGAACCCTCTGTATGCACCACCCCCTCGCGTACGTCAAGCACAGCGACTTCAAGTTGTACCACTCCCTGCTCTGACTTGAAACGACGAGGGACGGAGACGACGACACGCGACCCAAGCGCGTCAGTGTGCTCGTAATAGCTCGTCCGCGAGGGCATGAGGACAAGACGAGCCCCGAGGGCTCCCCAGTCTTCCCATGGGACCTTGGGCGTGGTGGGAGGAACACGGGCTCGGGCGAGCATGGTTGAGATAGGAATTACGGCGATGAGCATGGTCCTGTCCTGCCTCCGATGTGACTCGTGGTAAATATCATATTTCACCACGAGTACGGTGACACTGGGATCGCATTCGAAGTGAGGGGAGCAGTCGGGCGTTTCACGTGGACGCTGGATGTAGCTCGCACGATACGTGGCCTTGAAACCTTCGGCGAGAGCTGGCATTCCGAGATTCCAGGCGAGCTCGCCAGTAGTGGACGTCCCAAAGTTGGCGGCCATGGAGTACACAGTGAGGTCGTACTTCGAGATCTTCAGGACGTGCGTGGAATCCAATATGTGGCAGCGTGTATGATACGCCATCTCGTTGAAATCTCCGTCCTAGTTTCATCATTGCGGTCAGCCGCTAACTTCGCGCAAGTGCATGTTCTGTGCTCACCCACTCTGAATCAGACCACAGCGGGGTGCCAGTCTTCCAGTTGTGAACGGACATGTAAATGTCCATCCCAAGAACGGTGCAACCGACGAGGTCGCCCACAATCTCCACGTTAGCTTCGGGAGAAGACAAGCCGAGGCTAGATCCACAATATATCTCTCCACGCGCAGCGAGGGGATGGGTCGCTCCCTTCCCAGAGAGCGACAACACGTAACACTTCGGGTATCTGCGTTCGCACAGGACGTCAGAGGAATCTTATTTGGTGTGGAATAGAACGCCTTACTTCTCCGGATCGTGCACTGGCAGTTCCATCAGCACAAGTAAGTCTTGGGCAAGATCAACAGCAAAGCGAGAGGACGGATCAAACTCCGCGTTTTGACCTCCTTGCTCCGGCAAATCCGAGAGATTTATGGTCCATGCCTTCTCCGGGACTCCGCTAAAGAAGGACGCAGGCCGTCGCACCTCGAGCTGACACTGGTCGCGATCAAGAGTCATAAAGACACCACCGGCCTCGTAGTCCCCAGAGGGTCGTTGACAGATGGGGATGTTCCCCGCCTTCAAGTTCCAGGAGTTCTCGTACTCTTCCAGCAGCGCAATCCGCTTTAAGACTGACAAGCCTCCCCCTGGACCATCTCGCATTCCCGCCGCGTGAAGGAGCAACCTGTATCGCAACGAGGGCGTGTCGTCCATGAGCGTTTTGAATCCACGAGCGACCTGACACCGGCCACCCATAAGCAGCGTACTGGAAGAATAGGCAGATTGATCCAGAACCTTTGTGCACGACAACAGGTCGGTGACGTCGAGTTCTTGCAGGATGTGCACACGTAGTTCGTTGGCAAGTGATCCCCAACCCCTGTGCTTGGCGAACAGCTGTCCTCCGCCCGTAGAGGACGTGTTTTCGTGGTCGACTGGAAGCATCAATCGCTCTCAACTAAGCGGCCGTGGTGGTGGTGGGTGGTGGGTGGTAGAAGTGGCGAAGGTGAGAGAGGTCGGAAGACAACGAAAGTCGGGAACGGAGCCAAGTCCAACAAGTTCCCAACCACGCGTCACATCATATGACCGTGCGGCGCTAGCCGCTAGATGTGCAAGGCTCGACTGACTCTGAGAGGGCCTAAGCTCAGGACCCAAGTCGAGGGGTGCAGCGTCGCCCACTATCCGCATAAGCCAGGCCACTCGCCGTTGATGCATTCATAAGTAGCACATGCTAGGAGGCAGGTCGATCACAACTTGGGTCTCTGCTAAATCATCTGGTGTACGTATACGACGCGTTTACCACTTCTCGTGGGCCGGACGCACTGCACAGAGTCTGTCAGCGCGCCCCTCATAGACAGTGATGCAGTGGTGGTCTACTCACAATCAAGCTCCCAGGTCCAGGCCGACCGGTCTTGCTCCGCGAGGTAGACGTAGTTCTGCAGTATCCGTAAGCAAACTAAGTACTGAGAGACCGCAGCCCTTCATGATGGGACACGTGCCTTGGCAATGCTGTTAGCGTCCAGGCGTACGTCGGAAGAGCCGGTTGAGATAACTGTTTGAAGATGGTTGAATGCGAGTCAGTCCAATGTCGACGGCTGTCATTGCAATGGGTACTCACTTCCATCTATGATGGCCTACGGAAGGTGGCAAGAGGTGGAATCACTTGGTCAGCACATCCTGCAAGCTCCGAAAAGCAACTCAACGTACGTGAGCAACCTGCACAGCAGTCAGTCTAAGCTGAAAAGGCACAGGTAACCGGGGACCACTCACATGAATGTTGTCCTTCCCAAACTCCTTCGCCAGACTCTGGCTCAGAGCCCTGACCGCAAACTTGACCGCCGCGATCCCGCTCGTCCTCACGTTTCCACGAATGCTCGCCGTGGCGCCAGTGAAGAGGAGCGTTCCTCTCGCGCCGCGCTCATCAAGCTCATTCTTCTTGAACGCCAAGATCGCCCCGCGCGCAAAGCCAAATGCCGCGGCTACGTTGAACTGGAGCGTAGTCTCGATCTCCTTCTCGGACACCTCGAGGAACGGCTTCCACACTTCCTGCACGCCCGCGTTCCAGAGGGCACCGCGCACCTCTGAGGGCTCCCCGGAGGACCACTTGTGCGCGGAGATGGCGTCGAAGACGGACAGCGTCGCGTTGTAGGAGTAGTCATGGACTGGGAAGCCGGCGGCCTGTGTGAGTGATAAGAATAGATTGTAGCTGACATCCGACCGGGACGCTGAGTAGCGCACCTCGCCTCCGGCCTCGTTGATTTCTTTCGCCAAGTTATTGAGATTGTCGGGGTTGCGTGCGACGAGGGCGACGCGCCAGCCTTTCTGAGCGAGGAGACGACTGTACGATGTCTCAGTGAAGTACGAATGAGCTTTGGAGCATACACTCACGCAGTCGCTGCACCGGTGCCTATGCCATGGTCATGATGAGCATATCTCGATACTGCATACCAGAACGAAAACTAACCTGTACCGGTGCCGACACCAGCAATGACGAAAACAGGGCGAGGAGACATGGTCGAGTGTTGTAAGTGGAGAAAATGCACAATGTCTGGCCTGTTCTGCTCGTGTTCCTATATAGTGTGGGGGCGAACACTTCAAACTTCAACTGCGAAGTTTAAAGCCTACCTAGCACCACCATGTCGTGCTATATCCCTTACACATCTGCGGTAAGGCTGACTGATGGAGGCTTCTTCGCATCGTTCAGGCATGCCGAAGAAGCACTGTCCGTCCTGTTTCAGAGAGAGATTGAGTGCGCGTCCCCACGGCGCGCCCTACCTTCAGTCGTAGCGCTCGCATACCAGCCCGAACACCGCGACGCGACCACTCGCGGCATGGCTGCACGACGGCAGGCTACGCCGTTCGATCCCCGAGGGCGATACCGCATGTCATGGTCTGTCATGGTGCCAAGATTGATGGGAGGTACATGAGCCTGGCGAATGTGAGCGGGCGGACGACAAGTGCACTACCGTGCGAGTCTCTGTGAACTTTGGTCTCAGAATCACCGTGCAGTCACCGCCATCTGTCAAGGAAGTACACCGCTGCTCCTAATGATCCCCGCCCAACTTCTCCAGATGTAGTTCCCGAACAGCTCGACCTCCCCAACGGACGAGTCGACCTTTTGCGTAAGGTTTAGCACATCGTCGAGGAAGTTATAGGCGGTGTTCGGGGAGGTGAGCTGGTGCAGCTCTGCGTACCCCGTCGTCAGACGGAACGCATCATGGAGGACATGCACGACGTACCGGCTGCGCCATATGCGGCTGCTACGGCTGCTCGACGGCGGAACCAAGCAGGCTATATGTGCGATGAGAATAGACAGCTAAGTCGCACAGAAATGAGGTACGTACCCCTACTGAGGTGTCGCCGACAATGTAGCATGCGTCATCTGCTACCTTCGAGACGTGCTTCAGACCAGGCATGGGATCCAGCGGTGGAAGCCCATATGTGGGAGAGGCAAGGAGGGCGAACGCCTACAACATCATAGTTGCAGCATACATATTCAAACAGAGACACACTACACACCTCTGGAAGGAGCGATAAGACCGGCTCGTTCACCTTCAACCTCTGGGCGAGGACCTCCCTCAAGGACGGAGGAGCACCGCCCGTCGTGGCCGCTGTCCGCATCTCCTCCCTCGCATGGTCCAACCAGCCATTGATCAATGTCCTCCGTGCATCATCTCCAGTTCCAAATAGCGAATTCACGGCTGCGTCCGAGAGCGGTTGATCGTGCGGTTTGGGCAGGTAAAGGACAGAGCGTGCCAGTGCCTCGCGAGAGAAGCCATGCGCCTTGACGAGGGGGATAGCGAGCTGCAGAAGCTGTTTGCTAGCCTTCAGTCAACTCATGTTGCATTCGTGGTGGACCGAAGTGGTTAAACCGACCTGGACATGATTGCGCGTGGTGGGACTTGGGTGGGACGCGTCGAGGTCACCGCGCCGCCGATGTCGCGGCCTAGGCGCCTGTAGCACGTGTTTCTGGATGAGCGATCTCAGATCTGGTTCTGCTCTCACTTCGCTTGAGCTCGTACTTACATAGCACAGAGCACTCCATACGTAGGGGGTCATTACACTCGTACCAAGACTCGTAATTGATTCCGGCTATGAGTACGTTGATATGCTCGGTTGCGCAGGCAAGTTCCCCCGCTAGCTCAAACCAAATCTGTTCCACGGCGGGAGTACCCTGGCCCAGGAGTTGCGCACGACATCCACGCTGACACCTGACACCTACTCACCCTCATGAACTGCTGTCGCTCTTAACCACTCCTCTAGCCATGGCATCTGCCGCTAGAATCAGACCCATCAGACCCAGTGCGGGATGTAGAGTATATACTTATAGGAAGAGGGCGGCTCTGTCTGACCACCATGCTACGTAGTCTTCCCAAAAACTAGTGGACCAGAATTGTGTTGGACGCAGTCGCAAGACACTTGCTCCGTGAATTTATGTGCGCCGCAAATGCTTCTCACCTTGCCAGTGCAGTACAACTGACCCTGCTGAGCAGACATGAAATTTGGGATGGGTTCACCGGGATCTTCAGGTGGCGTAAAAGACAGCATGATAAATAACGTGATTGAGCGTGGTATTGGGAGTAAGGGCTTGTATGAGCAGATGCCATCCCAGGGAACAGACCGAGCAAGTCGTACGACACTCCGATGTTGGGTACTGGGTTAGCAACACAAGTAGTCGCCCACCGAAGATGAAAGGTCGAGACGGACCAAACTAAAAATACACACCCGTCACAGGTCATCTTCGTGCAGGATGAGTATCTTCAAGACCATCCTCGCCCAGGATGCAAAGGCTCTCGGAGATGGCTGTAGATCACTGTTATATTGGCTCCGCTCCGTTCTGCGCGGTCAAAACCTGGGGAGTCGCGCATCTAGAGCTTGCGCACGGCGAGCGTAGGTGTACTGCAATAATAGTATGGCACTTCGTGCGCTGCGAGTAAGTAAACCATGTACGGGACGGACTTGGGATGGACAGGCGCATGGGCGCCTTCGGGCGATCGGTAGCACGTGGTGCTGCGATCCCGATGCACGATCTCAGATCTGAATTTTGCTCTCACTTCGCTTGCGGAGAGCTTCAACAGTAAACACTCGGCCTGTTCGTGCTCGACTCCAGCTATGAGTAGCTTGATATCCTCGGTAGCATGGTACGAACGTCTTACTGCTACTTTGACCACAGTCTTACGTCTTTCTGTTCTAGGGTGCGCCGTGGAGTTGCAGCACGGCACCCCCGGAAGTACGTCCTCGATGATCAGGAACTCGAGCGCGTGAGCGCACTCGCGCGGATAGAGCTCGAAGACGCACGGAAAGAGCTCGAGGCCGCGTCCAAGGCTGCAGAGTCTATGGGCAAGGGTGCGGAGGGCGAAGAGGCGGACGATGCAGACGAAGACGAGGAGGAGAGCGCTTGGGTCGAGTGAGTGCTCCTGTTGCTTCCCGGCGGCATCTGGTTTTGAGTGTACGAGTCTGAAGTGAAGATGACGACGCGATGGACGAGGACGTTCCAATGGACCAAGACCCGCAACCCGCAACAGCGTCCGAGGGCGCGAAGCCCAGCGGAGATGGCCTCGAGCAGTACAAGCTCGATGACTACGATGAGGACGAGGCCATGCCCGGCATGGGCCCCTTCAGCAACATCAAGGGCCTCACGTACTACCGCAACAACGACGAGGACCCATACGTCACCCTAAAAGAGGACGAAGAGGAGCAGGAGCGCGAAGAGCTCGAGGTCCTGCCCACCGATAACCTCCTCGTCGTCGCCAAAACGGAGGACGAGATCTCCCAGCTCGAGATCTTTGTCTATGAAGAGTCCGAAGAGAATCTGTACGCCCACCACGACCTCATGCTCCCCTCCTTCCCCCTTTGCCTCGAATGGCTCGACTTCCCTCCCATCACCTCTCCCTCAAGAACTCAGAACACGTCCTCCTCCGACACTGCCCAGTTCGGCAACTTCATCGCGGTGGGCACGCTCGATCCAGAGATCGAGATCTGGTCCCTCGACACGGTCGAAGCCATGTATCCCGACATGGTCCTCGGCCGCCCGGACAAGACCGCTGCGCACGTCCCGACACCGCTCGGCACGGGCAAGAAGAAGCGCAAGAAGACGAAGCATCGTCCTGCGAGCGCCGCGCACCACGTCGACGCCGTCCTCGGCCTGTCGTGGAACCGCACGCACCGCAATTTGCTTGCGAGTGCGAGCGCGGACAGGACGGTCAAGCTCTGGGACCTCAACCGCGACCCGACGATCAACGGCGAGGGCGGTGAGGGCGAGGGCGCACTGAGGAGCTTCGACGTGCACAAGGACAAGGTCCAGGCGGTGCAGTGGAACCCGGCCGAGCCGACCGTGCTCCTCACGGGCAGCTACGACAGGACGGTGCGGACGTTCGACTCTCGTGCGCCCGACGCGGGCGTCGGTGCGCGTGTCGGCGGCGATGTCGAGGCACTGCGTTGGGATCCTTGGGAGCCGCACGGCTTCTACGTGAGTCCCATCCTCTTCTCGACCTCTGATGCGTGCTCATGAATTTGTCTGCGCTGCAGGTATCGCTGGACAACGGACTGGTGGTAAACTTCGACGCGCGTACTCTGCCCTCAAACTTGGATGCACCTTCTCCCGCACGCTTCACCCTCTCCGCACACGATGGCGCGGTGTCTGCCCTCGACGTGAACCCGCTTTTACGCGGCGTGATTGCGACGGGCGGCACGGACAAGGTCGTCAAGATCTGGAACGTCGCGGACGACCAGGACACCAGCAAGCGGCAAGTCAGTCTGGTGACCTCCCGGGACCTCGGAGTGGTAAGTTCTGTCGACCTCCTATGTACTTCATCGTGCTGATCGTGCTGCTCACTCCCACAGGGCAAGGTCTTCTCGACGGCCTGGTCGCCGGACGACCCGCTCACGCTCGCCGCTGCGGGCTCGAAGGCGAAGCTTCAAGTATGGGATGTCGGTGCAAGCGCGGGCGCGAGGAAGGTCCTAGGCGCAAAGCTCGCAGAGGCAGGGAGGGTGCTCAGGGAGAAGCAGAGCGGTGGTGTGATCGGCGTCGCAAGCGACGAAGAAGACAGCAGCGGTGATGAGGGCGGCGACGATGAGTGAACGAGTGTGTACAATCATGACTGCCGCCTGTAGATCTCTCCGTCGTACAGTTGACGCGCTTTGTCCGCGAATTGACTCTCAACTAGCACGCATCCCGGATTGTCGCAAGTAGTACGGGACGAAGAGTTGGTAGATTCGTTGTCTAGAATCATGCTGGATCACCCACCGGTGTCTCAGGGTGTTCTTGCGGAGGCCGAGGTGGCGGTGCCACACGGGGCGTTGGGCGTCTGTAGACCACCACGTTCAGACAACGTTCAATTGTGATCAAGTTCGAGCCTCGAGGCTCCCGCACTGACTCGAGTTTCCAGGACCGTACAAGAAGATCCCTTATCAGCCCATCGACATGAACACGCATGCAGCGGGTCCTATATCTCTCCCAGGTCTCTCCCCACCAGCTCCCGGGCTGCCTCCCAACGTCCACCTCGTCGTTCTCAGACGCCGCGTCCCTCATCTGTTCAACACACCTCGCCACCGCCGACGCTCGAGACAAACGACGGACGGCATTCACTTCTTCTACATGTCGACATCATCCCCTCTCAACCCGACCGCGCACGATGGCCCCGGAGGGCCATTGGCAGTAATCCAAGGCTGGATTCGCGAGCTGAAACGGGCCCCACTTGGCACCACGCTCCCCACGCCTGTGTCCGGCAACATCATCCTAGCTCATATCCGTTCCACATACGTCGACTCTAACGGGGCTCGGGGTGATGCGCTGAGGGGCAACATCAAGTTGCTGCGCGAACTATATGAGGCCGCTAACGTCTACATCGACCCCACCTCGGTGGACGGACAGAACGCAAAATTGAGGCTCAATCGGCGAACAGAAGACGGGATTGGCTATCCTCAGATCATAGCGGCCAACACCCACACCTCTCTCATCCACTTCAAGGACCCGGTCAAGGACCTCTGCCTGGCATTCGCAGAGATCGTGCAGGCGCTCGAGAAGTTGGTGCCCCACGACCACCTGACCGGCCAGGCAGACGAGTTCTACAGAGCGGAGCTGTACGAGCTCGTTTATGGCATTTTGGCCGGGATGTCGTATTATACCGGCAATATGTCCGTCAGCATGCTCGGGGACGAGAGTGAACGACGTAGGGCACGAGAGGGATTCGCTGCGGAAGCGGCGGCCAATCTCAATCAGACCTCCGACTGGACGAGCTTCGACGACTCTGGGTCGGGCGGCCCCCTTGATCTGCAGCAGTTCCAGCAAGCCCTCGTTGCCCCACCACCTCTCCGAGCGCCACCCGGTGAGAGCAGCGATGCCCCGTCTGACGCGGAGAGACCACAGAGCGCGCCGCCGCACCTCCCTCCCTCCGTCCCGCCCTCTTCCAATCCTCCCTCAGAATCAGGGAGCATCCGTTCCTCGGACTTCAGCGAGAGCCGCTTCCAGGCGCAGTCCTCTCCTCGGCGGTCGCTCGCGCCGCTCAACAGCAACCAGACCCGCGCGAGGTCTCACTCCCCGAGGCCCGCCGCGAACGTCGCTGACGGTGCTCTCGTCCGTACGCGTAAGGGGTCGAGTCGATCTTCTAAGTCGGGCAGCGGCCCTGGTACGGTGGATTCCAATGGTGAGCCCATACTAGGCTTCTCTCGACGGACCCGTTACTGCATTCTGACTGTGAACTCTCGTCATGCTAGCGGCCGTTTTGGCTTTGCGCCTCCAGCATTATAAGGAGCTTACACAGAAGGAGCGCGATAATGTCATGCTGAAAGAAGAGCTCGCACGCGTGCGAGAGGTCATGGGCCAGAAGCTCGATTCGGCCATGGCTCTGAAGGAGAGTGAGGTTGCTGCTGTCACTGCTCTGAAGGAGAGTGAGGTTGCTGCTGTGATCGCTCTGAAAGAGAGCGAAGTCGTTCGCTTGACCACGCTCTTGGAGAAGGAGGTCAAGGAGCGACAGAGAGAGCGCGAGAAGGAGGTCAAGGAACGAGAGAGAGAAAGGGCCACGATGGAGCAGCAGATCGCTTCCTTGATCGCGCAGAACACTGCTCTGAACACGCGACTCGAGGAAGGGGACAAAGAGCGCAAGGAGTTGACGAAGGATCTGATGAACGCACTCAGGGAGAGTGCAAAGGCCAGGAACGCCGCGTAGGTTCGCACCAGGGACATCGGTAGGTTAGGTTGTGTATATGCTCTCGTTGCTCGTCGCAATGTTGTGTGTTGTCTCGCAGTTTTCGTACATACTAGCTTTCAGTCGCATGTATATTGCACTTCCGCTCGTCGAGAGTTTTGTTATCGAGGAATAGGAGTTCGTGTATGTTCTACCAGTTTGCGTCCATAGCATTGCATTGAGTTCACATGAAGCCCTGCGGTAACGTCCTACGTACTACAGAACTCTCAGGCTGGCGCATCATGAGCGCAAAGGGCGACCAATGCAGCTCGTCAACAAGCCGAATAACCGTTATTAACCACACCGTGTCCTGTGCGCAGGCGGTGTCGAGGAAAAAGGAGGTAGTCTTGTCCCTTGGCCAAGAAGGAGCGGTCGGACGGCGTGGGGTCAACGTGGAGAACATCATGCGATGGCTCAGGTAGACTCGTCGGATGTACGAGTTACCATCGGGGAGATCGAAAGGGCAGCAAAGGAGGAGGGAGAGAAAGCAAGAAGCGACGCCGTCCCAGTATATCGGGGACAACGTCAGCTCCAAATCGTGCCGCTTCCGATCTCTGATCCAGTCGTTCTCGCAGTCAACAATATTCTCGCAGACTCTCCGATGCCAGTGTGACAGTCGCAGGACGGTTCATGCCCTTAGTTCCACAAAGTAACTGGCACAGCTAGACCGCCATTCATATGGTGAGCATTGGGAACGCCGCGCATGTCAACCCACCTAGCAAGTGTGTCCAACGTTCATTCCATGGGAGAGGCGCCATTGGATTCAGCCCCAGGGCGGAATCAGTACAGGTCGTCTGTTTTACAGCTGAAACAATTATGCCGATGCACACCGGCTTGGCAGAAGCATCATAGCTATCGCTACATGAAAGCATCGTCTCCAAAGTCATCCAACGCCTCCTCGTACACGTTCGTGTCTAGTCTGCAAGTGGCGCAATGCATGTCAGCGTTCCGCTCCCGTCAAGAACCACAGTGAAGGCGGAGCAACGTACTTGCTCGACGGCTTGGCAGCAGCGAGCGCGGGCTTCGCGGTGGTCTTGGGCTTCTTCTTGCCCGACGACTTGTCGCGCTGCTCCCTCTGTTTCTCGTTCGAGAGCGCAGTGAGCGCGCTCGCGACCTTGCGCACCTCGACGTCGCGGAGGGGCATCGCGAGCTCCCGGACGTGGTGCTCGAGGAAGGCTGCGTAGAGCGGCTTGCCCTGGTGTCGCTTGATGATGTACTCGATGAGATTGTCCGAGAACTCGACAAAGTCGTCCTTCGTGCGCGGCTGTGCGGAGATGAGCCAGTCGAGCTCCTTCGAGGACGTGCCTAGACAGAGTGGCAGATGCGAAACATGAGTGGCGGGTTTCACGGTGAAGAAACAGATGGCAGAGGATGCGAGAATGGAATGGAAGACTCACCACCTAGTGCCGCAGCCCCGAAGAGGTCGGCGGCGTTGTTCAAGTCTGCCGCGAGCTCCCTCTCCTTGTCTCTCCGTGCCTTCTCGCGCGGGTCGAGCACCGCGTCCTCGTCATAGTCCAGGTCTCCTACGGCCGCTCTAGCTTTCTTCTCCGCCTCCTTCTCAGCGAGCTTGGCCTTCAAAGTGCCCTTCTTCTTTGGTGGTGCGACAGGTGCGGCAGGTTTGGGCTTCTCGTCCTCGTCCTCCGAAGATGACGCCTCCCAGTCGCTCTGGTAGTTGAGATCGGTGATCGGACGCGTGAGATCAAGAATGTACGGTGCGTTTCAACAGGTGTGAGACGTACTACGGGGCCGTCGTCCTCCTCGTCCTCGCCTTCCCATTTGCTCTTCACCGGTTTCTTCGGGATCGGTGCAGAAGGCGCGGCCTTGGGCACCTCGTCGTCAGAAGCTTCTACACTCCTTGCGATGGTTAGATACGTCGCCTGAGGTGATCGCACATAGCCGTACCCCAGTCAGACATGTTGGAGGTGGTATAGACGGAAGGTAAGTGCAGTAGAAGAGAAGAGCAAGGACGAATTATCGCGTAGATTTCCCTGCGGGTTCGGCTATCTCCGGTATGTCAGGCGCCCAGAGTTCATTCTCTCTTTGATCAATGCAGAATCTGAGTTCACTTACACTCTGCACCTCCGACTCTCGCCCTCTCATTGCTGCTTGTCGTAGTCAGCTATTTATTCCATGCGACAAAGGCCATGCTTTGTTTCTGTCAAGCCTGTGTCCCTAGCTGGGATGTCTGTGAATGCATATCACGAAGCCCCATGACGGGAAGACTGTGCGCAGTAGTGCGCAGTAGTGCGCAGGACATATCCACATGAGCCGCAGCTCCCACGCTAGCGACCCTAACGACATTGACTGACGCAAGCAGCCTGACTGTCCCCATCTTCAGGCATCTCCGGGTTGCATGAAAGCCGGGGAGATCCAGGACCACAGGGGCAGCCAACGCCGCCTTGGCCTTGGCCCCTCTCCTTTAACAACAACCGACAGCTCATCACAACCTCCACACCTTGACCCCGCGCTCTTGACTGTCGCTTGCGTACAAGTATGGCCCCGACGTTCCCAGCCTCCCGACCTTCGAAGATCACCCTCGCGGCGGCGTCGGTCGCACTCTGTCTTGTGCTCCGCTACTTCCATCGCAGGAAGGGCACATACGCTGCCCTGTTCGGAGACCCCGCGAAGCTCGCACAGCGTGTCAAAAGCCGCGAAGAAGACCACGACTTCGACGAATACGATGTAGTCATCGTGGGCGGAGGTGCGCGGAGCGTGATTGACGCGTCTGGCAGCTGCCTGAACGAGCCTGACAGGGACGGCGGGATGCGTGCTCGCTTCGCGTATCTCTGAAGATCCAAACATACGGGTGCTTCTGCTTGAAGCTGGCTCGAGGTATGTGTTCGATCGTTGCTCCGGTTCGCGAACGTGCCCGGTAGAAACGACTGGATATGAGACAACAGTCTCCTACACAATAAGCGCCCGTTGCCTTTGGCCACCTCCAATTGAGCGATATACCATACGGCGAAGGTGCTATTGGTCGTGTCGGTATGTGCCAGTCTGGTCATCTGGCTGCGACAGGCTGCTGGCCTCCCACTTGAACTTCACATCCAAGCCTATATATGTCGCCGGTTCACCTCGCATTTAGTGACTTTGGTCGCTCACGCCTATAATCATCATTCTTCAGCTCCATCCAGAATCCTTTTGCCATCATCCCGGCATCATATTCCAAGTTGATGCGCTCGAAGCATGACTGGAATCTACAGACCGTGTCGCAGGCCAATGCCGGATCCAAGGCACGCTACTGGCCAAGAGGTAAGGATTCTCGTGTCTTCTCTGCGCATCCGCTCATTTCATCTGGCCATGAATAGCCAAACTGCTTGGAGGATGTAAGTTCTGTGAGAGACCTGTCGAGAGTGTGAGGACGCTGACCGCGTTCCAGGTACCTGCATGAACGCCATGATGTGAGTCTTGTCTTAGGTCACTGGTGGCGTGCATACAGTGGAGAATGCTGACGAGACGGGTAGCTTCCATATAGGTGCTCCTGAGGACTACGACGAGTGGGTCCTCCTGCAGAAAGGCCAAGAAGGCGCATCTCAATGGGCGTTCAAGGAGGTTGATAAGTTCGTATACCTATCCCTATCTTCCCCAGAAGTCTCTGCTGAGCCGCACCGTCCAGATACATCCGCAAATTCGAGAAGTTCACTCCGAGCCCCGAATACCCGTTGGTAGACGCGTCTTTGCGCGGGAAGTCTGGTCCCGTCCACAGTAGGTCCTCCCGTATCATGCCGCAAGACCGTTCGCTCAGCAAACGCCCTTAGCTGGTTATGGCTATGCGTCGTACGGAACGAAGCAGTTCATTGAGGCATGTGCGAATGCGGGTATACCGGCTGTCCCGGACCTCAATACGCACAAAGGCACGATGGGGGTCAGCAAGGTGAGTTTGCGTCGTTCCGTCTCCTGCTGAATCGCGTACTCACCGCATGCATACAGGCTAGTGAGTCCGCATTGACATAGCCCAGCCGGAAGGCCTGCTTACGGTCTTTTAGTGACGTACATCACACCGCAGGGCCGACGGTGCACGGCTGAGTATGCATACCTCACCGCCGAGGTGCTCGCCAGGCCAAATCTGAAGGTTATAACCAATGCGCATGTGACGCGCATCCTGTTTGACAAGTCTGGCGCAACTCCTCGTGCCGTCGGTGTCGAGTTCACACAGAAGGAGGGGGAGACGTTCAGAGTGAAGGCCCGGAAGGAAGTCGTTCTGTCCGCTGGCGCGGTACACTCTCCCCATGTGAGTTTTCGTGGACACTTCTCTCTGCTATGCTCATGTCTGACCTCACTGTGTGTCCCAGATTCTGATGTTATCAGGTGTTGGACCTGCGGACCACTTGAAGGAACACGGCATTCCTGTGGTGGCTGACCTTCCTGGGGTTGGCTCGCACCTCATGGACCACGTGGTGATCGACCTCAACATTATGGACAAGTCGAAGAGCGGTATCGGCCATCTTAAGGGCGAGACGTTCCTCGACGGATTGAAGCTCATGCGAGAACTCTTCACCTACAAGCTCACAGGTCGGGGCGCGCTAACGACAAATGTGAGTGTATCATTGCGCTTTCCGTACTCGGTACCCCGGTACTGAATGAACAAGATTGCGGAGACGATCGCCTTCGTGCGATCCACAGACCCCAAGCTATTCCCGCCCGAACAGTACCCTGCGGACCATATTGACGACAAGACGTCTGGGCCTGGCGCGCCCGACATCGAGCTGTTCTTCAGTCCCATGGGCTACCTCAAACATGGACAGGGCAAGCTGCGCCCAGGACACTATTTCTCGCTCCACGGAGTCCTGCTCAGGTACGCTTCCCATACCCCGGCCGCCCGCACAGCATGCGTCTCTCGCCCAGAGCTCCTAATTGCTGACTCCGCCCCTCTCCCCACAGACCCACCAGCACAGGCACGATCCGGCTCAAGTCTCGCGACCCCGAAGACCCGCCCGAGATCGACCCGAAGTACCTCTCCACGCAGAACGACGTCGCGACCCTCGTCCGCGCCGCACGCCTCCTCACGCGCATCCTGCACACCGAGCCGCTCGCGTCGATGGTGGACCCCGCGGGCGCGGAGGACGCGGCGCTCGACCACACGTTCCACGACCTCGACGACGCGGCGGTGGCGGACGCCATCAGGCGCAAGGCCGAGACGCTGTACCACCCGGCGTGCACGGCGCGCATGGCGCCGAAGGAGGACGGGGGCGTCGTGGATCCGTTCTTGCGCGTGCATGGGATCCCGAACTTGCGGGTCGTGGACGCGTCCGTCTTCCCGACGATCGTCAGCGGGCATACGGTGAGTTATGACTCTGTCTCTATGGCTTGTTCTGCTGTAGCGTTAGCTGATGTGTCCGCATGCAGGCTGCGCCCGTGCTCGCTGTCGCGGAGAAGGCTGCAGAGTTGATCGTGGCTGCAGTTCGTTCAGCTCACTGAACGTACGTATGTGTCAAGCGGGCCGGCTGACGTCTACTACTTATGTGCTGATATCCTTCTGGTCTATGATTGATGTATGATCAAATCTGTATGTCGTCTTGTACTCTACATACCTATCTCCCCCGTTCAAGATCTTCAGTGTTGTGGAATGAGTAGCCGACTACGACGGCTTTGCGGTCCGAGTGTGTGGCTGTGCTGTGCGCCACAATGACCCTATGTGTTTGAGCGCCTGAGCCCGACTACCGCAGCTACCACCTCTTTGTCGCGCCTGAGCATCGTGTTTGCCCAACTCTTTTCCTTCAGCACACGATATATGTGGCAAAGATCTCTTTTCTGATCTGTTACGAATACACATCCGAAGGTGCGCCTATTGCGACAAGGACACCTCTGAGTCCTTTCTCGCTGTATGTCCTAACCACCTCGGATCGTAGAATAGCGTCCTAGCTACCAAATTTGTCTCAAACTACTGGTTACATCAAGTGTGTAATCGGGTAGAATGTCTACCGACAAAGTAACGAGTTTACCGCTGAACTGCTGCTGTCCTTCATGCGCTTACCTGCCACACTCTAGTCACCACCACCTCCCGATATCAGATTCGAAGATATGGACGGGGAATGGGAAGATGTCCCAGACACCGGGCTCATCCGCCGAGGCAGCGACCTGTCCGACGCGTCTCTGAAACCTTCAAGACGTTCTATCACTCCGTCTAGCCCCCGAGCCGTGGCTCGACGTCGCAAGCCCGCCAAGACGGTCTACATGGCGGCTCAATCACCGGCCGTCCCCCGTCGTTTGGCGCAGAAGCCCCGCAGAGATCAGGAGTCAGGAGCACTGATTGACGTTGATAGGGAGCAGGTCAGGATCGCGTTGAAGCAGGGTGCCGCATCGTCGGTGCGATACTTTGGCTCCGTGGTTACAGACGCCCTCCGCCTCCTCCGTCGCCCGCTCGGGTGGCTGCTTTCCCTCTATTTGTTGAGTCTCCTCCTGGTCAGGCTTTCTGACACAGTTCGCGCGGCTTTCTCTCCTGTCTGCCGGGTCCCCTTCATCTCGAGCTCCTCGCTCTGCCGACCCCTCACCTTTGATAATGACGCGCGCGTGCCTCAATGGGCGGACTACCCGCGTCTGGTGGAGATTCAGAATAGCAACTTCGAGCAGTTGCTGGGGGACACCGTTGGCGGATCTGCCCTGACGCTGGAGATCAAGAAGGCGGAAATGGCGACCCGAGATCTGGTGACGCTTGTGAAGTACAGCGAGCTCAAGAGCAAGGACCACCTTGCGGACTCCCTACTCGTGTTCGTCGATGATGCCAAGGCGACTGGAAAAGGCTTGCAGAAGCTCACCTCGAAGATTAACGGCGCGGTCGACAAGTACGTCCAATGTTGCTTCCATGTCACCCTAGACATCTGATGGTGCTCTTTTCAGGATCATGGCTATCAACGACCACGCTCTGCATCTCATAGAGGGTGCACAGGAGCAGCCGAACTCCCTCATACGCGTCATATGGCCCTTCGGCACTGCCAAGCCGTCCCGAGACACCGTCGTCGAAGCGTTCCGCTACTCGATGGACATCCACGCCGAGGAAATGGCGCGTCTCATCCTCGAGGTGGAAGTCTCCAATGCTAATCTCGACCAGCTCGAGGAAGACCTCGCGGTCCTGCACGAGCTCTGCACGCGAGAGAAGATCACGCTGACGGAGAGGCACGACGAGCTCCTCTCGCAGCTCTGGACCATCCTCGGTGGGAATCGCGGGCAGCGCAGGAAGTTCTCGACGAACTTCGAGCTGCTGAAGGCCCTCGGAGAGTACAGGAAGCGCGCGGCGGCGCACGTCGCTGCTGCGATGCAGACGCTGCAGGCGATGAGCGAGGACATCGAGGACCTGCGGGAGAGGGTGGCTGCGCCTGAGATCGTAGGCGATCATATCCCGATCGAAGTGCACATGAAGAGTATCTCGACCGGGATGGAGAGACTGAAGGAGCAGAGGATCAGGGCGAGGGAGCGCGAGGACCAACTGATGAACAAGATACTGGGAATCGAGACTTAGCTTGTCGACTCTTTCTCATTGCTTTCCTGGCTGCTGTGAAACCCGTGTGCATGGCATCAGCTGGGAGCTTGCTATGTATGTTTTTACAAGGATCGTTATGCTTTACAATGGATCGTCAGAGAGAAAGTCGGACGTTATGAGAAGTACTCAAAAGTCAAAGTCGCGTACGGTCACTTCAGCGGTTGCTGGACAATGGCAAAGAGTGTCTGCCGCGTAACTATCTTCAAGTGTAAAAGGATTTAGAGCCCAAAAATCTTGGCCAGCCGAGATACCGCGTGAACTGCAGGGGCTTTTCGTGAGTAATCCAGACGAAGAGGGTTAGCTAGGATACTGACCACTGCGGTAAATCCTCTAATATCCATGGTCAACATCGGCGGGGCCTGCCCTGGCAGACCGACTGAAACAACCGGTCCATGGAGAGCGAGATGCGGGAGAGTTGCGCGGTCGGTGCCGAATGCCACCTTGGGGTTTGTAGGAGTTTTAGGAGGACAGTGCTGCGCGTGCCGCACGGCCCAAGGGTTCAGGTCGAATATGACGACGTTGCAATTCGGAGACCGCGAATCCTTGTCGAAGGAGAAGACAGCCACGCGGGAGCCGTATGAGTAGCAGCAGTTCGTCTTCCAGTGGTGGCGACGTTCGAGGTCGAGCCGAAGAGTGGAGTCGGGACCCCAGCTTTCCCATGCGAGTCTAGTAGGTTCTGAAGATGGCGTAGGGGTAACCTGCAGAGTCTCGAGAAGGCAACGGAAGGTGCTGTACGGGATAAGAAGAGAGGAGTGCTCGCCCAGAGCTATCACATATATCCGCTGTTTAGGATCCGGCCAGAAGATAGCAGTGCATGGAGGTGGGAAGGGGATGCTCGACTCCTGGATTCGCGCGTCCTTTGCCGGAAGGCCTAACTCGAGAACATGCCGGCGCGCCCGGCTAGATACTGGCTCGGCCTCCGGCGCCGGGTCGTAACGGTAGACGTGTAGGCTGGAGTTCCAAATTTGCGGCGTAACGGCAAGGAACGATCGATCCAGAAATGTGAATGTAACCCGGTGGTCAAAATGACAGCGCTGGAAGACGAAGCGTAAGTATTCGTCAGAGAGACCAATAACCAAACTGTGTATGATCGAGGCCCAGACTTACCCAAAGACGATGTCCGGACTTCCAGTCCCAAACCTCCGCATCGCAGGGGTTCTTCCCGTCAACAGACAATAACCATACGACAACTTCACAATGTGTCTGCACGCAGGTCATGCTCAACTTTTGATCCCCAGGATCGTTTCGTACCAGGGGTCTGGTGGCAAGGATGGGCCCCGCCGCCGCCGGATGAGGTTGTCCTGGCTTGGTGAAGGACCGAACATAAGCATACACCTCCCTGACATCAGCCTACCTCAGAAACAGACTTCATCCAAGTCTGTGAGTCCACTACGACAACTGACCTGTTATCTGGGGTTGATTGCGCAACTATCAACAGGTCCTGCGCGAGGTCAAGGAATACACCAACGATGGCTCCTAGTGCTGGAAACTCCGTGAGAGAAATATTCCAATGACGCATGCCCGCGTCGCCGTCCTGGAGAGGCGGCACGCATACGCTTATCTCCTGCTGCTGCGGCTTGACCACGACATACGAGGTCGAGCTCCCGAAGGCAGGGAAAGCCTCCCAGTCATCCTTCGGCATCGACGGGACTGCCGGCCAGAGCGGCCAAGAGTACGTTGATCCTGAGTCCTTGTACTGCCCGCTGCGGAACCGTTCACCATGGGCACGCAGCTTCTCCAGCCGCTCGACGACGGGCACGCCGGGGCTCAAGGCTGGCGCGGAGACGTCAACCATCCCGTGGATGGCAAGTTCGATCTTGTATTGAAGATAGACGTCCGAGTCTACGAGCTCGAAAAGTTGTCGGCATACCTCAGCGTGCATGGGGATCAGTTCGCTTGTTCGATAGAGAGTTCGCACTGGGACTCACCTGCTTGCAGGCGAACAAGTCGCCAACCTCGCAGAGCAGGAGAATGCGGACGAGCACGTCATAGGGAACTCGAACGGAATCTACGCTCATGATTTCCTTCGGTTCAGAAGCCTAGCATTGGCCTAGATGTGATGTCGATGAGTAGTCCGGAGTGTTAGCAATGGGACCTTGCAAGAGAAACTTACCACTGATTAGACGGTGCGAATTCGAAGGTGATGCAATTGGCGATTATCCCTAGGTATTGCCGGCGCTGACCCTATGTACTTCGATAGCTCAGACGTTGGAGGTTGGAACAATATGGCCGATGAAACATCCGCTACGCAATGTGAGCAGCTGCATCGACCGCTCGAGAGCGACATGTGGAGGTGTTCAAGTGCAGAAGCATGCGAAGCGTTTGGCGCTGAAGCTGGCTCCTAGTAGCTGATCGTGAATAACGAACACATCATGAACCTCAGACTCTCGCGAGATCGTGCACTCAGGAGTCGGAGGGGGACAGTTCCATGACAGGTATACATAGTACAACCACATAGCAGCGCGCTCGCAACGCGCCGCGGGTAAGCAGTACGAACACAACATAACACATCGAAACAGGGGGGAACAAACATGAGAAAGGTCATAATGCGCATAACTCAAGATCGCCGCGCTGCGTCGAAGTTCGAAAAATCGTCGTCACAAATCGTACTGTTCGTCGTATCGTAATGTCCATGCTCGGCACTCAACATCCGAGCCCAAGTCTATAATAGGGCGACCGCGGTCGCCCAAACCAAACCACAGTCCGTCGGCAGTCCGCGCTCAGTTGAACATCGGCGTCACCTTCCTGCTCTGCGGCGCCCGCTCCCGTTCACGGTCGCCAGACGGCCGAACGCTCGACGCCCCGAACAGCGCAGGGTATACAGGGGCGGGTGGCGGCGCAGCATATGTGGGGTACCCCGCGAACCCGGCTGAGGGTGCTGACCGCTGCTTCGTCGGCGTCGTCGGCGTGCTCGCAGGCCCGGAGCTCCTCGACGGAACCGGGAGGACCGGCGGCTCGTGCTGCTTGCGCATCGCCGTCGGGGGTTGGCCGATCATCCGCGACAGCGACCAGGGAATGTCGAGGCCGGCGCGCCCGGCTGCATATACGTACCGCGCGATCTCGAGGTGGAGCGTCGGGTAGTACGTTGTCGACGCTTTGCGCGCGATCTTCCGACACAAATGTTGAGATTCAAGCGAGCAGACGGGCCTTATGGCGAACTCACCGCGAGGATGCGCTCGAAGCCGGACGCGAACATGTCTTGGTGGAACCGATACGCAGAGTGCTCATGCTCTTTGTTCAGATTGAGCGTCTGCGCGTAGCTGGCGATGGCATTGATGAACTTGAAGTGCATCGTCTGCGCCGTGCACGTTAGTCATGACACTGCTTTAGCAGAGTTGCCGACTTACCATGTAGCACATCGCCTCGAACTCGACGCCACCAGTCATGCCGCCCGGTGCACGAGGCTTCTCCACCTTGGCTTCATCGGTTTCATTAAGCTCCCAGATGGCATTGCTGGGATGGCAGAAGACCCAGAAGTAGTCTCTGCAGATATCGCTGAGCTCCTGCAGGTAGGTCTTGTAAATTCGAGGGCGGTGAAGCTCCTCAATGAATGCGTGCGGCTCGACGGGCGTGCCGGGATTCTCGCTAGGGGGTGGCGCCGGGGTGAGTAGGAGGGATTTAATGAAGGAGAAGAGTGTAGAGTGTGGGCGGGGTAAAACAATGAGATTACTGGAAGCTGACGAGGCGGCCGACAGCTCCCAGGGGACGGAACGCGAGCGTGAATGTGTGGGGCTGCCGGAGGACGGCAGCGAGGAGGTCGGAAAAAGGTCAAACAGGCCCAACAGTAGCTCGACGATGAGCTGCCTTGTTGGCACGTCCCCTGGCTTCTTGTCGGAGTACAGCAAGGTGACGAGTCTGTCGAACGGCGCCGGGCAGTAGCCCCGCAGAGCATTGCAGCCCACAGCAGACGTAGAGAGCGCCTTCACACAGCGCAGGAGCTCGTACAGCATCTGATCGTCGTGCTGCTCTTCTCTGCATGATACATCGACGTTGAGCAAAGCATATCTTCATGCTATGATGCTCTTGTGAACTCACCGCCATTCGACATCAAGAAGCTCGTCCAGCCGTGTGAGGAGAGCATCATAGCCGCCGTGTTGGACGAATGCCTCTGTCCAGCTGCAACTACAGTCAATGGCGTACAAGTGACGTACGCAAGACTAACGCACCTGGCAGACTCATTCCTCAGTAGAAGCCGGAGCTTCTTGACGACCTCAATGTCCATGGCAGTACTGGATTGACCCAGCAAGATCCTGACATATTTCTCAGGAGTGATGGCCGCCGACTTCTTCTTGTCCTTTGTGACCTTAAGTGGGGCGACGGCAGCCACACTCGACTCGACAGTTTGCCTCCTGGCGTCGAGGGACATGCCGCGCGAGTGACCGGTTCCGAACGGACTGCGAGGAGCGTCGGCCAGGTCGTACTCTTGCAGGGCGAGCTTCTGAGGGCGAGGTGACGAGAGCGTCGAGTCGCTGCTAAGTACTCTCCGTAAGGTTCGGGGACTGAGAGGGGCGCTGCTGCTTGCAGGCTTCATCTGTGCCAACGCCTGCGATGACTTGAGGAAGGCCGCCTTGACCGTCGGATCCATGGTCGCCAGCTTTGGTCGGAGGGTCGACGGAATTTGAAGTTCATCCTGACCACATATCGTGAACAAGGTGCCCGATGCCAAGCCCAACCGAACAGTGCTCCGAGCCACCCGCCGAGCCACTGGTCTAAATCTGACGGTTCCGAGGTTCGAGCACATAGTCGAACCGCGTAACAGTCATTACATGTGGCAGCAGCAAGGATTCGAGTAGACGGACTTTGTGTCGCATCGAGGGGCAACAAGACAGTAGACGGAGCCCAAGCGGTGTGAAGACGTACTAGCAACTTATCGAAGTCCTCCGCAGGGATGACCTCCTGCTCAGGCTGAACCTTGCCTTTCATCTTCTTTCGTTTCTCGGTCTTGGGTTTCGCGTTGGTATCGTAAAGAGCGTTGGAACTTGTGAAGTAGTTCTCCTTGCCGTTTGGCTCTGTCGGCGAAGGATCTATGGGGGGCGTGAGCATCTGGAAGTCGGAGGACGAGGGGACTCGTCGCGATGGAAGGATGCTTTTGAACATGGTGGTGTCGCGGACAAAGGAAGGGATAAACAATGGCTAGGGAGGACTAGAGAGCTGGAGAGCCTACTGGCGACCAGTGGTGACCGGTGGACAACGCAAGGATGGCAGCCGCCCAAACTCGAACATGAACCGCGTGTCTGCCGCCCGCCGCGTGACGGCGCGTCGCCACACGCGTCTGGTCACGTGTTCGCGTCTCATTACACTAGACGCGGGACCACAGCTTGCCCTTCTTGTTCTCGCATCCATCTGCAGTTCCACGGACCATCTCCAACCCTAGGACGGCGAAAGACCTGCAGGGAATGTGCAACTGCTACCGCTCGAAATCGACCCATCAGCGCACTGGCAGAAAGATGGAATGGAAGCTAGGGAGTACAGGCGTGGGACGAGGTGTATAGCAACGCGCTGTCGTGGCAGTCACCGCCGAATTGTGGTCTCTAACCATTGCCATTGTCGCGCCCTCAAGCGTCACCATGTTCTACCAGCCGACGGGAACCTCTGTGCACATCGAACGCGTGGAGTTGAAAGGGACACATGTAGTGAGACGTTATTCGTGGTGCTGTATCACACAGTACTCTGAACCCCAGATCCCCAGGCTGGCTCACAATCCGACGTGTGGCAGTTGTATGCTCAATGCATGAGAGATTATGACGAAGCAATGGTCCGGGCATGGAAGGAAGAGGTAGACACATTGCTAGTCTTTGTGAGTGATTTCGTATCCTGCCGCACACACATCATTTACTGAATACGAATCATCGCTCTTGTGCACCCAGGCGGGCCTGTTTTCTGCGATCGTTACTGCATTCAACATCGAAGCCTACCGATTACTGCAACCCGACCCCTCTCAAACGTCGACCCAGCTGCTACAATTAATCTCTCAGCAACTCGCGCAAGGCCCTAACACTGGCAAGACCGGAACCACATGTGTAACGACCGCGCAAACTATCTTCAAGCCGCCCACCCAGAGCATACGCATCAACGCCTGCTGGTTCTCGAGCCTTATATGCGCGTTGTTCTCCGCCCTCATATGCATCATGGTCAAGCAATGGATGCGGGAGTACTTGTCCAATCCCCCGTCGTCTCCCAGGCACAACGTTCGCTTCAGGCAATACAGATACGATGGTCTCGTTGCATGGGGTGTCCCCGAAATGATGGCGTTCCTCCCCATACTGCTCGAGCTCTCCCTCGTCCTCTTCTTATTCGGCCTAGTCGACTTTCTCTTCCAACTGCAATGTACAGTCGCAGCCATCGCGACTTGCCTGATCACAATGGCCCTTCTTTTCTACGTAGCTACTGCCATCGCACCGGTCTTCTCCGCCCATTGTCCATACAAGTCCCCCCAGTCGTGGATGCTCGTGGGCTTGCACAGTAAGCTCGCGTCGCTGGCACGCACCGTGCGATTGACGGCCTTCTCTCTCGCCTCCAAAGGACACCACGCAACGCATCACTCGCCCCTCCCTCGATTTGCCAACTGGAGCGAGCGCGACGACACCGTAGTCTGGGACAATCGGCACGACCTCGATCTCGAGGCCGTGACATGGATACAGGCTTGTATGCCCGACGACAACCTGCAAAACTCCTTAGCGTCAGTGATCCCAGACTTGCAACCCGACCGTGCCATCCTGCTCGTCTTCTCCATCCTCGCGCGCCGACTTCACCTCTCGACCCCCACGCTCGTGAATCGCATACACGAACGGTCGTGTTCGGCCGCGTTGCGAGATGTTGGGATGCGCTCCAGCGAACGCATGCGGAAACAGATGTGCGACATGCTCCTAAAGCTGCTCGAATGTGTTCCGAGAGATCACGATCCAGCCAAGTTAGGCACCCTAGATGTCCTATGGACGCTCTGGGAGCTCTGTCTGGGGGCGGGCCTCGCTGAATACCAGGATCCGCTCCTGTACCAGTCGGTCCTCAACGGAGTCGCGGAGCTGCTGAGCGAGGGCAACCCGTTCCGCCTTCGCCGCGCGGCTCTCAACATCCTATACGAGAGTACGCACACATGGGCCTTCCTGTACTGCCCTGCAGGTCAGTCCTGCTTCACCTGAGTCTCGCGTGACGTGCTCAACGGAGCCGGTACCCTCAGCTATAGGGAACATCATCGCATTCGCCAGGTCATGCTATCTTCACCAGACGCCAGACATGTTCGTGAAGGCCACCGGGGTAGCCCTCCACCTCTCCACGCGGCTTAACTGGGACTCGGACAAGGACGAAACGAGGGCATATCAACGCCGGCAGCTGCGGGAGCTGCTCCGCGACCTCTCGCGCTTCCTCAAACAATGCAACGAGGACGGAGTTAAACACGAGGAGCGCAGCGCGAGCACGCTCGTGTACGGGCTAGCGCTTCTGTCTGAGAAAGATGGAGAGTTTGTTGGTGCCATGTTGACAGACGTTCTCTTGGAGGGAGTGAACCTTGGCTTGATACATTTGTCCCATGAAGAGCACCTCAGGCTGAGAGGCATGCAGGAGAAGTGGCCGGGGCGTGCCGGGTACCACTTGGTCAATGATGGCGAGCCGCGAGATAACAAAGGCGCTGGGGGAAGGGGTACTCAAGAGGGTCGCCGAAGCTGGCGCGAAGGCGAAGCCTCGAAGGCGGTTGAGACTGCTGCCTGAGGTGCGGATAGGATCATATTTATACTTGCGACTTGACACGAACATCCATGCATAGAGAAGTATCTGTACTCGCCGAAGGTAGCAGTTGCATCCACGTCAGCCTTATGGAGACCTTCATGTAAAATACGATATCGACCCAAGGAACCGAGACGGGAAGATCCTCCGGGTAAACTGATGATAGGGATCAGCTCAATACTCGCAACACGCACAAACGAGTACTCACAGCGGCAGTGAACCCACCCTGGTCCATCGCAAGAATCGGCGGAGCCTGCGCAAAGCCAGGCGACATACACGGCCCATGGTAGACCGCATGAGGCACCACCGTCCACTCCGTACCAAACGCCGCCTTCGGGTCCACCAAAAAGCCATACATCGCGTCCTTGCTCGGGATATGCGGCGCACGCCGCGCATAGCGAGCCGCCCACGGATTGAGGTCGAAGATCACAGCGTCCCCTTCAAAGTACGACTCGCTCTCGAAGTACATCAGCGCGACGCGCGAGCCGTACGGGTAGCAGTGGCGCGTCATCCACAGGGCGGGGTACTGGTTCCCCGAGAGGTGCAGCAGGAGCGACCCCCGCATACCCCAGTCGTCCCAGTGTGTTGCCTCCGTGAGCTCGCGTCGCTTCTGCTGGAGCAGAGCCGCGAAGGTGCTATATGGGATGAGCAGGGCCGCGCGGCTGCTGAAGGCGACGACGATAATCCTGAGGGCAGGGTCGGTCCAGAATGGCACGCTGGACGTCGGAGGCCCTGGGATGCTGGACTCCTGTATAGACGGCTCGCGCTCGGAGGGAGGAAGCTTGAGCGCGAGGACGTGTTGGGCTCTATCGGGTTCCGAAACGGTGGCCGCTGGGGCTGAGAGGAAGTCGTATACCAGCAGATGGTCCATACTAGGCCCGGTCACAACGACATGAGAGGAGTCGAGCAGTGTATACGTGACTTCACGGTCAAAATGGCGGCGCTACAAGAAGACGCACTCAGGATCAGCATCGATGCTCCGCGTACATTGAACGTATCTCTCACCCAGAGCAGACGACCGGCTTTCCAATCCCAGACCTCGACATCGCAGTTGCGGCAGGACGTGGTCGTCGTCGAATATATCCAAGCAACCAGATTCTTATGTATCTGGATGTGCGACATGGCAGTAGAACTGGGCCGACCTTCACTGAGCTGCTTCAAGTTACCCGTGTAGAGGACCGGATGCGCAGCCTCGGGATGACGTTGTTCCGGCACGTCCAACGAACGCAGATGAACCATCACATGGCTGCAACATTGACACCCTGTGAGAACACAAATCATCCACAGCAGTGTCTCCAACAGACTCACCAGCACGTCGTGCCCGACTGGACGACAACCAACAAGTCCTGCGCGATGTCGACCGACACCGCAGTCACTTCCCCCACCGGAAACGCCTCCAACGGCACCCTCCACTGCCGCATACGCATACGCATCCCCTCTTCCGACTCCACGCGCTCGACCCCCACGATCGGCGGCGCACAGACACTTATCTCCCTCTGCGGCGGCTTGACGACCACGTACGCGATCTCGCTCCCAAACGCGAGCGACGCCTCCCATCCGTCTGTGGGCATCTCATCGATCTTCGGCCACTGCTGCCACGAGTACTCGATGCCCGAGTCTGCGAACGTCCCGCGGCGGAGCCGCTCACGATGCTCGCGCAGCTTCCCGAGGCGCTCCACGACGGGCATCCCAGCGCCCGCAGGAGAGGGCACGTCGACCATCCCGGTCACGGCGAGCTCGATCTTGTACTGGAGGTACACATCGCGTCCGATGAGCTGCTCGAGGCGTGTGCACACCTGCGTAGGAACGCTGTCGATCAGTACTCATACACATCGAGCGCGCTGGTACGACGGTGCTGCTCACCCGTTTGCACACGAACAGGTCGTCGACATCGCAGAAAGCGAGGACGTGGACGAGCAGATCCTCTGGCAGCGACAAAAGCGAAAGCGAGGAACACATAGCGGCGAGCTGTCAGAGAATATGGAAGGCGAGCCGCTCCCTCCTGAAGACGCCATGTTCCTCAAATACCTCTCTAACCGGCGAGCCGCTCGAACGATCGGCAAGGCTATACCTGGATGGAGATGGAGGGGAGAAGAAGCCGGAACATGAATGATGCTACATCCTCCGAAGAGAAGTCAAGGGTCAGCGTGAACCTGAGGTCTGAGCGCTGTACATAGAACAAGACTGCCTGATATCACGTTCGATGATGGTGGTTTGCGTTAGAGCTGTGCTCATCAAGCGCCAAAGTGACGTGAGACTCAAACCGGACCGGAAGAGAGTAGAAGGATAACCGGAAAACATGGAGTGCCACGCGAACACTTGGGCAGCGCGACGGGTTCGCAGGACCGTCCGAAGTCCCCTACACCATCGATCAAGAGGAGGTTCAAGGCACTGTCCATTCGTTGGGTACTTATGGGGGCCCCAACCACCGCGGCCGGGGCTCCTACGCAGGTATTGACTACAATGCAGGAAACGCCACAGTACTACTGTAAGTAGTCCGATATGAATGCCTATATCACATCTCCGAGGTCCAAAGGAAGGGACCAGCCGCAAGAGAGACAAGACAAACCGAGATGAGAGGTCAAAAACGAGCGCACGCGTACGGGGGATGCGCGCAGTGCACATCCACAACCGACGCCAAGGGGGGGGGGGGATTTTACCGGTGAGGGTAGACTGTCCGTAAGTCGTGACTATGCTGCAGCAACAGAAGATGCGAACGTGAAGGGGTAAGTAAGATGCAGGGAATACACAAGTCAGAAATAGAGCGTCCGTGCGCACAAGAAGTCATGGAGAAGGGCTACAGGTGCACAAAGTTAAAGTGCATGCGAAGGTAAACAAAGGGTGTGGGAGGGGGGGGGGGGTTGCCAGTGGGTGTCGCAGGACGGAGGGGGGAAGATGTACGAGACGTGCAACTAGCACGTGGGGATCTTGATGTCCTTGAGAGTCCGGCTGCAGAAAGAGGTCGTGTGAGCAATGCACCAGTTGATGACTCATGGGCGACAGCTTACTTCGAGTAGAACAGGCCCCAGTGACCTTCGACGCCACCGAACTGAGCATCCTTCCAAGTCTCGTCGAAGTACTGGACGACAAATCAGACAGCGTTCATTGCTCGGGGAAAACGCATGAGTTACCTCAAAGAAGAAGTATCCGGTGCCGTTCTTGTTGGCTTGACAAACGAAGGTGTCAAGGAAGATCTGTGAAGGATGTGAGTACTCTATTGCATTTCTCAGAATGTTCGCAGTGCTGAGCATACCTGCAGGTTCGGCTCCGACGCAGTCGACGGGCCGTTGCTCTCGTTACCAACATCCTTGGAGGCCTACAGACGATCGAACATTCAGACACGACTAGACTTCGGATGCGAAGAGACTCACAGTCGGCCAACCAGTCTCAGCAATGAACATCTTGGGCTGGTTCGGGAGGGCATTCGCGACCGCAACATTGGTCTCCTGGAAGAAGTCGTTCACCCAGCCCGCGGACTGATCGATGGACACGTTCGCGAACCACGCGTGGATGTTCGACATGCCAAAGTCCACGTTCTGCAGCAGCTCTGTGTTGAAGAAGCTGCCTGCGTCCGCCGTGCCGATCGGGATCTTCTTGTCAAGGTTCAGCGCCTCGATCGCGTTCCGCGTGTCCGTGACGTTCGCAAGGAGCATCTGCGCGCCGACGTTGCCAATGGGGCTGTTCGGGTCGTCCGCGCCGTTGGAGGTCAGCCAGCTAAGCAGCGTGGATGTGTCAGCGACCGGGCACAAGCGGCCAAGAGAAAATGGAGAAGACGAACTTTAGGATGTACTCATTCCCGACCGTGACACCGGCGACGTGGTCCGTGCCGTAGGTCTTGATGGCGTCGATGATGGCGTCGCGTTGCCTCTCGTACGGTGTAGGGTCAGTCGGGATCGGGTAGTTGCCCAGCCAGACGCTCATGTTGACCTTGGTCTGCTTGATGGCCTCGAGCTGGTGTATGTAGTCCGTCAGCTCCACTTCAAAGAACATGGATGCATGACACTGACCACCAACGCGGACTGGTTGCAGTCCCCGCCATACAGGCGAATTTGCTGCAAGAGGATCTACATCAGTCCAGGTCCGGCGTACGGCGATAGTGAGAACATACGTCAGTCAGCTGCGAAAGGAGCTGCGAGCAGCGGAAAATCGACCGGATCAGTTTCTACAATGAAAAAGACATTCTCAGCCACAGAACGCGTACCTGGATGTCCGTGATGACGTCCTCTGCATATGTGCGCGCGCCCAGCATAATGAGCGTCGTGAGATGGAGAAGAAGTGACGATGCACGCACCGAGCTTGTTGCCGCATTCGGGGTACTGCGAGTTCTCCGGCGTGTACGCGATACCATAGAACGACTTGACGAGCCGGTCGTCCTTCTGGAACGTGCTCGGGTCATTGGGGTCGTCCTGCTTGACAGTGGACGGCGAGGAAGAGGAAGAGCCCGACTTTGTCGACGAGCCCGAGTGGCTCTTGGCGACAGTGACACCAACCGCGATGCCGACGGCAGCCAGGATCACAACGGCGACCAGGGTTCCAATGACCTGCCCGAAGGCATGTCAGTACGCTCTGTTAGCGACGCTCCTGTACCCAAAGACACAGGCAGCGGGGCGGAAGGACAGGAGACTCACGATCCATTTCGACCGCTTGCCACGCGACTGCTCCTTCTCCAACCACGCGCTGCTGGTAAAGGGCTGGTTCGAGTAGGGCTGGTCGACATTGGTGTAGCCCTGCTGCTGCTGGCCGTACGCGTTGTTGAGGGGCATGGTGGGATGGTCCGGGTCGTCCTGGTGCTCGATGCGCGCGTAGCTGGTGTTCGGCGAGGCGTTGAGCGAGCTGGCGGCGCTCTGGCGGGGCGAGGCGGAGGCGGAGAGAGTGCTCGCGAGGGCGTAGGGGTCGTCTATGCTAGATAGACGGTGGGGCGGCTGCGCAGCAGGGGAAGAGGGGGAGTGTAAGTAAAAGAAGAGGTAGGGTGAGCGGGAGAGGAGAAAGATGAACCGACAGGCAAGTAGCTGTACGCAGACTCTGGGCCTGCGTTCGCGCCGCGCGTGGGATCGGACCAGGATGGCATGGCAGCTATATTCGTTCTTCGGCACGCTTGGCGGCAAGCTCGTCACACTCTTCGGTCTCAAGGAGGTCGTCAGTCGCTCGTAAAGTCGTGAATCCGGGCAGTGGCACCCTTCGTGGAGGAGGAGAGGGAGGGAACGCGGTCGGCGAACCGCTCGCACAGGCCAGAGCTGCGAGCTTCACTCCGGTCCAGTGCTCCGGCCTCACAGCACCGCCCTTTTGGGAAAGCCCAGTCCTCCGCCACCATTCCAGCTCACAAAACGCTCGAGTTCGCTCGAACTCACGATGTATACCTCCCGAGGGTACGTTGACTCTCGAGCAGTGAGCACAACCGACAAGACTCTCGGCATGCGCGAGCGCCGAGCATCTCGCGAGCAGCTCGCGAGTGCCTGGCACGGCAAGCGCACGGGCCGACCCCTCAGTCTGCTGCGGTCGACATGACGATCTGCTTCCAACTTCCAACACAAGTGCCGCAAACGGCGAACAAACAGGCCGCACGGCGGGTCAAGCGATTAAGTATAACTTGCGCTAAATATACACCAGGGTGCACCAGGTCCTACATCTGTCCACAGTATGTATGCCCTTCACCGAATTATGAATCGTGATCATGTCCATGTCATGCAGAGGGGGAAGAGGGAGGGAGTGATCGGGGCGCCGACCCGGAATAGCTGGGTACGGCGGCGGAGCGAGCGGAGGCTCGGGGCACTTGGAAGCGGAGGGGAGATAGAACGGCGAATGGGACAGGGACAGGCAGGGGACTATCGCAACAACATATGTATCATAACAACATCGATATCGTGAAGGGACATCTGGCGGCAGACGGCGTCCCCTCCATCTCGCCGCCGCCGCCTAAATACGAAGGAGCAATGTGAAAACGCACGCGAGCGGGAGATAGCAGCAGCAACGGGGTAGTACATGTACGGTGGTGGTATAGCAGATTGTGTGATGTGCACTGGAACCGGGACCGAAAGCAAGAGCGGCAACGATGGGCGAGACGAGCGGCAGGCGCAACAGCGGCGTGTGGGCAGCAGCTTGGCAGGGGGCCCTCTACGTGTATGGTGGTGGGTGCATGGCGCTGCCCACTCATGGCTACCCTGTCTGCGCGCCGCCGCTCGACGTGCGTCCCGGTTGCACCGAAGCGCGTTTCTGCTTCTTGACCAGTTTTGCGTGCCGCTCCTCCTCCGGCAGCCGGCTCGTCTTGGACGAAGGCAGCGTCCGGCTTCGCGTAACCGTCACGATTGAGTTTGACCGTGAGGGCGGCGTCTCCACCACAGGTGACAAGTTGCCGCCTTCCACTGCCGATTTCTCTGTGTATTCACATGCACGAGTCAGGGCTGCAATGTGGAAATCGGTACAATGTCCTCACCTGCAGAGCGCTCTGTCGTCGTTCGCCGTCGATCGAGCCGCTTGGGCACATCGCGACTGATGAGCTTCCACCCACCAGACTCCTCGTCGGAGCTCGACAGCAGATCCACTGTGTCCGCCATCGGTACGGTCGCCGCGCTGTCCGATCGTCGTGGTGTCGGTGGTGGTGGGATGTCCAGCATGAACCAGTCCTGGTGCTGGATCAGAAATTCGAGCACGTCCTGGCTGAGCTGGTGCTCCTGCGGTGACATCTCGTGTGTTGGGTGCGCGATGAGGGCTGGCCGGAAAATCACCGCCAAATCTGGAAAATGTTGCGCCGCACGGTGAGGATCAGAGCTCGCCGGGGATAGGTGGAACGACGCACTCTTCGCGGTCATGAGGTTCTTGTCCGACTTCCTCGCGAAGACAGATAGAAGGTCCAGTACGTACAGGAGCAAGTACTGGTTTGCACGCGGCATTGACCGGATGAGCTTCTTGTACGTCGCGATCACCTCTTCCTCATTGTATGGCTTCTTTGCTGAATTGCACGTATCAGCAATTAGACGCTCTTCGTCCGAGGGACATCTCACCAAGCGCATCTCGGAACTGCGTACAGTCAGCGATACGGCGGTGCGGGAAAGGTTGGGATGCTCACTAAATGGTACATGTCGTGGGGTATAACAGGTTCCTGCGCTGCGTTAGCGGATAAGCGAGGCATGCGTAAATACACGTACTGGCATCTGTGTGAGGTATCGTCGGAACACGCTTGCAACGTCATGTGTTGTGAACTGCTCCTTTTTCCAGTCCAGGTTCTTGCCGTACTGCGGAGGGAGGGAGGAGTCGGCAGGGGAAGATGGTGAACAAGAAAGGGGAGGACGCACTCGTGGAGGGGTCTCAAACGCTGCTTGCAATTCCCTCATACGCTTATTTGAGCCGTTCACCCGGAAAGTGCCCTCTACCTCGGTAGCATTCTCCTTGAGATAGAGCCCGCTGCCGTTGGGATGAGGACGGGGATAGACAGGACATAGCAGCACGACGCACCATTTCGCGACCACGACGGGTATATAGCCCCACACGTAGAGGTCGCCGTTGGCATTCGCGGTCGAGATCTGGACGCTCGCGTACTTGAGGCTCTCCTTGAGCGGTTTGCCAAACACGACGCTCTCTCCCGCGGCGGCCTTCTTCTCCTCTGCCTCCTTCTTGGCCCGCTGCGCGAAGGTGAAGTGATTCCACCAGGTCTTGAGACTGGCCTTGGTGTTCGCCAGGGCAGCCGGCTCCTGGGACTGGGCAGGCGGGGCGGGGGTTTGGGCGGTCGTCATGAGTTGGGAGGGGGCGACGGGAGAGGGGCTGCTCTGGTTTGTGCCAGAGCCCTGCTGGGCGCGCGCGACGGCGACACCAACGAAGGGGCGGGAGGGGGTGTCGAGGGTGTTGGATCGACGGCGATGGCCTCGCGCGAGGAGGCCAAAGAGCGGTCTGCGACGGGTACGAGCCTGGGATGCCAGGGCGGATGGCGAAAGCGAAAGCGAGAGCGAAAGCGGGGAGATCGGGCTCAGGCTGGGCGCGTGCTTGCACGGCGATGCCACCGACGTCAGCGCCCAGTGCACAGTCCACTCTGCGCGCTGTGAACAGACAGTGCTCACCGGCAGCGGCGACGCACTCGGGATCGTCGAGGGGCGGGAGAAGGGGCGGAAGATGGCGGAGACAAGGCAAGCTTGGCGAAAGCTTCCGCGGGGCTGCATGCTCCACCGTTCACTACGTAGCCGACCTCGTCGCGGACGCCCATCTCGCAGCGACGGTGCATGTACTGGCCAAGTCCTCGGTCAATGTCGACTTCGAGGTATATCATATTTCACTGCTTCACGGACTTCCGACTGCTCAGTGCAGGCGTCGACACGAGACCCCAAGGCGGAGGCAGATCGGACATGATTGGCACCGATCAGTCCAACTCTTCAGAGCAGATGCATCGTGTTCACTACATTCAGTCTCCTGTTACCGCGAGCTCTGCTGGAGCATGTGCCCGGGAGGCGTGAATGCCATCATACACTTGTCCTGAATGGTATCATGTATATTGAAGAGTAAGTATGTACCTCTAGCAGCACCACCTACATGTCATCTGAGAATGCTCCGTCGACCAAACGTCGACTCATGGGTACCACGGCGATGCGGTCGCAGTCGTGCGCGCGTAGTTACGTAGCACTGGCATAGCTATCGCTTGGGTCCTTGCCGATGGGTAACCATTGCCAACTTGAAGTACGAGTAACTGCCTCGTTGGGCCGTCCTCGTGGCACGTCAATTGGGAGACAACTCCTACGTGGCCTATATTGCATCGGAATCATGAGCCAAATCTACCTCGACTGCGAGATTCTGTGCTACTTACTTGGCATCGCACAATCATTAGGTCCTCGGCGGGTTGGGAGGAGGCCAGAAGTAATCTATTGTATATCTCGCAAGACGAGGTCGTTAAATGAATGTACGTCAGAAGTACAACCCGAAGGGATTGCTTCGCAGACGTAGGGCAATCAACAAGGGCTCACCTGCAGATACACTGCTGTGTATTCTCGGCATTCATGAGGGTCTGAGTGGTGTCTGACTCTTTTCACGAGCTGGTAAGCTTCGCAGTTCCCGTCGGAATCGATGTCGTTCCGATTCCACGGAAGTGCCACTCGGACAGTCCAAGTCGTGGCATTTGGCCGCGCCTGCGCGGTATGTCCAACTCCCACTTCAGCCACGTCGAAAGTGCTTCAGAACTTCATGACTCGGAGCGGCCCAGTATTGTAGCATTATATGACGGTCTTGCCAGGAGACTGAGAGGGCTTCAAGCCGATCGAGTTCGCTGCGTCACGTCCCAACCCGCAAACTCTCGAAGAGATGTTCAAAGGAGTGTTGAGCAATGGGTAGCTAGTTAGGGAAAGTGTTAGTCGCACTGCTTATGCTGCTATCACTCACTGTCGAGAACTATTACTCATCTGGCACATGAGTCCATTGGAGACTAGTTGCCTGGGTAATATAAGTTATGCAGCAGGTTTGCATCAGAGCATGTCATAGTTATAGTGCTCACTGTTGCGGGCAAAGTCGAAGGAGCTTGACCAACAGGTAGGAGTCCAAAGCCGGCGATCATCGATCACCAGTATGCGAGGGACATTTGGAAGAGCCCGGATAGAAGGGCCTATGTGGGCGGAGTCGCTATGTACCGTCGGCGGTCGTCAGTATTTATGTTCAGGTTCACATCCCGCCGAGACTTCTCAACCTCCGAACCTGCCTGAACGGGCGTCAGAACTACCTTTTTCGGACGAGGAGGCGGCGCCGAGCATAATCCCACGCCACAGCGGACGACGGACGTGCTCTGAAAAGTACTTAGTACATTCAACTCACGATTGGCTACATGTATATGTAGAAAGTAGTACGCGTCGACCGGTTTGATATCCTCGACCTCTGTGCCCGGTATGCCCATTGAGATCTTCCTCCGATTCGTCCCGCTGGTGACCACTGTTCGAGGGTCCTCCGGCAGTCTCCCCGCTAACCCGCTAACCCGTTCCCCAACACCTCCTCCATATCTTCCATTTCCCTCCGTAGTATACCTTCGGAGGGCTGGACCTCACGTGCGATCGTCCTGCTCACAGATTTGGACTCACCATGCACCACGAGCCCGTCTCCCCTCTATCCCGCGTGATGCATCGCACCAGGCTCGACACGTCCGATTTCACAAGAGTTCCACATGAAATGAGCACATATGCGAGCAATTAGAGCGTGTGGTACAGTACAGCGACGTCGACGCCGACGTCCGAGGGGAACAACAATGAGCGCGTGAACGTGTCCGTCTGGGGATGCAATGAGGATGATGTAGTGAGAAGTGGTGTAGAGTGTTCTACGCATGATGCATGTCCGTCCTTGTTGAACGATCCAAATGACAAACCTTGAGATATTTCCTGACCCTTGACGTTGCGCACGCATGCAACCACTGTGACGGATACAAAAGAGAAACCGCGGCACTGCCCTACGGCGAGTGGGCGCACTGCCCGAGGGTGGGAGGCTCAGCCGGAGCGGGCTCCACCATAAGCTACCCGACGCATCAGTACTCATTATGCACACCAACTCGCGGGAGGGAAGGCTCACCTTGATCGTCTGGATCGTGGTGTACGTCGCCGCAATGGTGCCGAAGACCATGAGCGCGATATCTATCGCCTTCTGTCTCCGAGTGCGCGCGCAGGCCTTGTAGTGCAGCATAGCCGGGTAGACGTAGCACAGCGGTACACTGCAGTGTCACCCCACTCAGCGTCAGCGACAACTAAGACCAAGACATGACGATGATGGGACGTACCATGCGAAGCTACCGACGAACGAGACGAACTTGTCAAGATCGGCGGCACCGAAGTAGCTGAGCCCGGCGCAGAACGCGACGGTGCAGAACCGGAAGACGTTCTTTTGCCACTTCACGACGACGTTCTCCTTCCCGCTGCGCTCGAAGAGCCCATTCTCCATGATCCGAACGGCCGGGAAGAGCTGGAGCGGGACGGACAGCAGGATGGCGAGCGAGTACAAGAATTGCACCTGCATTACCCGTGATCAGTCAGTCCGGGTCAGTATCGTGAAGGATCATGCATACCGTTTGTGTGAGTTTACTCGTCGTGTCAAGGTTGACAATGACGACTGTCTGCACGTCTGCGCCGAACGTGAGGTACGACATGGCGCCGCCGCCGCCGAAGAGAACTGAGGCAGGTCATGAGAAGATTGGAGTTGTCAGAAGATCAGAGTGAACTTACCCATCAGGAAGAGCATCACACCGGTCAGGACGGCGGGGAACTTCCGCGGTTCCTTCATAGCGTCGGTGATTGGGATGACCTAAGAGAAGACATGAGGGGAGAGGAGCCAATAAAAAAGTATAGAACGTACCAAGCCGATACCCTCAAAGGAGAACACAGCAGTTCTGTGATGGTAGCAACAATGAGTCTAACTGGATTCGCCAGGTATATTAGTGCTACTTACCCAATAAGCAGCGGCCAGTCCTTTGCGTTGAACAGTTCGACGTGCGCGTGGCCGTTCCGAGCCATGATAGCAGCTTCGCTTCCGAAGATATAGATAAGCCCAGCCAAGATGAAAGCATCCGCGATGAGAGCAGTCGTGCTCAGTTTCGTCAGATTGCGCACGAGGGCGAGGGGCAGGAAGATGATCATCTGCAGAAGGATGAAGTACTGGATGCCGAGCAGCTTTGCGCAGTTCGTGATAGCCAAGACGAAGGACTGCAAGTTCTCCGAGACGAAAATGATATAAGCTGAGACAAAGCCGAGCTGAGATACCGTCACAGACGTGAGGATCGCATATCGCATCCACGGGCCGTACAGTTTGCCACCAATGTCTGGAGGTACGGAGAGTTAGAATGATCTACTCGGTACACATCGCACAGGAGACTTACCGCCAAAACTTCCTGAGACAACGAACTTCGTCCTGACGAGAAGGAGGAACGAGTACAGTGAGATCAACGCGATGAACGAGAGGACCGCGGCCGAGAAGAGGATCCCGCCGTTCAGGAATCTGCGTAGAGCATAAGAGATATGCTGTGACATCGAACGTGCGGTACTCACGCTTTCCCGAGGAATAGGATACCGGTACCAACGAATGCCTTCAGGAGCTGGACGCCAAGTCAGACATCTTGGCAACCGGGGCACCGTGTGCAGACACCTACCATGAGAACTGCGTCCGTCACAGTGGCGTCTCCGTGGGGACCGACACTCGACATCCGTCGCCTCGAACGCGAACGTGCCACCCGCGAACGCTGGAGTAGCGGTGAACGCTCGTCTGGCTTATGCCCGGCTGGGGTCGGACCAATGGTCAGCGACGGCGGCTCTGGCAAACCGCTAGTCCCATACGCCGGTGTGTCCGTCGCGAAGTGTTCTTCTTCATCGGTCGGTTCCTCCTCCTCCTCCTCCTCGATTTCCTCAAGGTCTTCACCAGCCTATGGACGTGAAGCTATTGATACCACGTGTGCATGGACGATAAGGTGATAACGCTTACAAAGTGGCCGAACATGTAGAGGAATTCGATGAAGTTGCGGACTATTGGACGCTCTGCAGCGCGCTCGGGATCGTTGAGCAAGACATGTGCACGACGGAATCCACCAGGCTCGTGGATGTGTTCAAACGCGGGATGAGGAGGTTCCGTATGAGTCGAGCCGGCGTATGACGCGGATCGAGGACGTGCAGTCTGCCTTCGTCGATCTGCCTGCCACTTATAGATGCTATGGCTGCAGATACAGGTGAGTACGCGAATGAACGAAGTCGACGAGTGAGGCAAACAGGAAGCACGGTCTGTACTCACGTAATATCGGCCCCAGGCGCGTCATACGGGACAGAGAACGGCTCCGAATCTTGTCTCTGCGGGCGAAGCATCGAGGCAGAGGAACGATGCGAGATATTGCCTGTGTCTGACCCACGCCGTGACGAACTCCCAGGCACCTGGTCTGGGGTGGTGGGCCTGTTGTTCTGGCGCTCCTCCCGAGACACCAAGTGCCTCCGCAGAACCCTGGCCTTCTCCTCGTCCGTCAGGTCATCGAGCGCGTTGTCGAGCTGTCCGCTTCCAGGTGTACCGGGCCTGCGGGCACCGAGCACTCCCACCGAGAAGCGAGGACTCGATGAGGACGGCTCACCAGCTGGACCAGGCAGGAAGATCTGCGGGGTCCTTGGGGTACCAATCGGAGTAGCACCAGACCGGGGTGGGATGTTGGGTGGAGGCGTTGCGCCGGTGTACTGCGCTCGGAGGAAGCGTGCGCTGGGAGAGGCAGATATCGGTGTCCCGAACGTTGGCGGAGTGCCTTCAGCATTGATTGCAGACTGCGCCTGGCGTGAGTTGGGTATGTCGAAGGGCCGGGAGGGAGAGGACATGGTGGTGGAAGACAAGCAACGTGCTTGGGGAAACTGGGGGAATTCGTACGCGTGACGTCTATATTCCAAGCGCCAGGCACTCTGCTCCGAACTTCCGACCACAACCATATCATCCTCCTGCTCCTCCTCAGACTCATCATCTTGGTTGTCCATATGCTCGCCTCGTCAAAGCTACGAGACAGAAGTTGGATTGGGACCGGTGGTGACACTCGTGGCACCACAGGTTGCAATACTTCAGGAATGCCTCTCCGAAGACCTGTGGACGCTATAGTTAGACTCGCAACTCAGCCTCTGGTTCAGCGGAAGATATGACTGTCGTTCTTTCAGCTATAGTCTCCGATCCACGTCACACACTAGCTCTGTGATCGTAATCGCGCTACTCTGGCCGATCTTGAGTTTTACGGACCACATCCGAGCTGGTTCGCGTTCTCTCCTCGGTGCGCGATTTCATGATTATATGTATGGTAAGTGTTGTGCAATCTTACAATCACGAGCAGCGCATCTTCCGAATAGCGCACCGGACAAGATATCTGCACTTATGAAAGCACGACTGTCTTCCGCTACAGAACTAGAGGCTGGTTTGCGAGACTATGTAGGCTGTCCCGGGTCTCACAGTGCCCAGTCCGCAAAACTCTGTTTGCACGGCTTAGCTAGGACATAACTCCGCGAGGGTGTTGGTTGCTTACACGGAGTAAGTAGTACATTGGGGCTTGAACGTCGGGTTCGTGCTGGCGCGACCCAACGTGTTGTGCTTGAGCGCAAGTTCCCACAGCTCGCCCAATAGTTAACTCGTCCTCATGGCTGACCACACACTTTCTCTGGCTGTACAGGCATTGCTTGAACGCTTCACCGGAAGATTCACACTCTGACTTACCGCTCCGTCTTCTTCCGAGATCGCGAGGTCCACGACCGTCAGATTGACTTGACTGAGTTCTGCCGAGATCACCTGCGAAGCCCGGTATCGGTGAACTGGGCGGAGAGCTTTCCGAAGCAAGTAATGAAGGGTAAAACGCGGAAGGGGCGTTGCAAGGTGCCAATACGTGCGTGGGGTCCATGGCGGAGCTGCTCGTCTCCCGTCCGCACCGTTACCATGAGCAGGGCCCATTTACATAAGAGCTGCTCATGCGTGCTCCAGGCTCTACCGTACGCTCCCGCTCTCCGCCACTATACGACTGCCTGTGGTAGGGTGAATCGCACTCGTCGCAATGGCTGCTGTCCCGAACGGCCGCTCAGCCACCAGGATCAAGCGCAAACCTCCCCCTGCATTCCCCTACTCCGCCAGGTACCCCCTCCCTGATCCTTCTGACCCGTTTGCGCCTCTTCAGATCCTGCGCGAGCGCGCCCACTCGTCGCACAGCCATGCGCTTCTGAACCATTCGAATTCTTCCCTGGCTCCTTCTCCTCCATCAACCGGGGAGAGCGAGCGGTTCGGTTCACGTCTTCCTGCAGATGTTACTCCACCTCCCCGAGCATTCGTCCATGCCTCTCGGAGCACGGAGGCCTTCGAACAGTTTAGGGACGGCTACCACTCAGAGAACACGCGACCACCACGCCCACCACGCGCCAGGACGCGCCCTGCAAGAGACTCGAAGTCTTATTTCTCCGATGCGGACCTGGCGTCCACGCAGTCCCACAATCACCTTCATCACAATCAGGATCACCATCGTTCAGAGAAGCTGACGGAGCGGCAGTATCACTATCGCAGGCGCTCCCAGACGCTGTCATTTTTTCCGCACGCTCTGCCCCAGGTCCCTCCTCCGGCGGACGAGCCCGACCGCCCAGCCACGCAGGAGGATTCAAGAGTGGAGAGCTCTCACCATCCCAATCAGACCTTCCATTCATCACAGAACCAGTACGTGTATGATGACCGTCAATCCCATGGACATGTCTACGGCCAGGCGCACGCGCCCCACCCCTCATCCACAGTCGACTCTCACTGCCACTCCCACCTGCAGTTGTCGGTACACTCGGGGCCTGTGACCCCGCCCATGACTCCCGACGATACATTGACTGATCGCTCAGACTCGGTGTTGTCGGACATTCCACCACCACCACCGAAGCATGTCACTGTGGAGAGCGATGCTGAGCACGCAGCCCTGGATACGGGCGGTCGAGTCGAACGTGAGCTTTCCAGGATTAGGACTTCCGACTTCCCTACGTTGCTCGGCAAGTCTGAGCCTGATTCGCCCCCTCCTCTCCCAGTGCCGCCACCTCGCCCACACCAGCCGCTCGTTGAATCCGAGCCCGAGCCCGAGCAAGAGCAAGAACATATCAGCCGGCGCCGCAGTGGGTTTGGCTCCAGGGACCGCAAGGACAGCATCACCCATCGACTGCGTAGATCATCCTTCCTCGCACGCGTGCGCAAGGTCTCCGATCCATCTCCCCCTACGAGGTCAAGGAGGCTACCGGCGGTGCGCGACTCGATGTTTGGCCCTTCATCTCATACTTCTGGTCAGGCCGATACATCGGAGGATAACACAACTACAGCTCGGAACAGCGCCGTGCCAGAAGTCCTGCGCGCGTCGGGTGCTAGTGCCGAGTCCACGGAGAACAAGAGGTCGAAGATGTCTCATCGCAAGAGTCTGAGCCATGTCAGTCTTGGTGTCACTCCTCTGCCGAACGTGAGCTTCGGCCCGTCTGCATCTCCCGCCTTCCTTAACGAGAATGTGAGCATGGCCAGCACGCTAGTCGCCTATCCTGATGGAGACGAGTTTGGCGGCCCTGCTCCGTCGTACCCGGCTCATTCCCAGCCTGAACCTGACGTCCAACAACCTCAGCCCTGTCCGGTGTCCCATCTTGCCCCTCAGACACTTGCTCAGGCGCTGGACTTGACGCCTCTGCCTCCGAAGGATTCCCCGCTTCCTCCCATCCGCAAAGATGCACGACTTCCCACACCTCCGAGGGAGGGTAGCTCCAGATCATCGCGCGTGCCTACTTCCGCATCTTCCGCAGAGTATGGCCAGCGACGCGAGACACAGCTCGCACCTACAAGGGTCTCAAGCATCGAGGAACATGCGCCAGAGGCCACCGCCCATACCACCTTCGCGCGCCCACTGACGCCCATCAACGCTGGTCGGGCTTCTGAGATGGAGATGGAGATGGATGAAGTCGTTCTTATGAGGTCCTCTCACTTCGAAGCATCACTAGTTTACGAACAGGAACACCCTTCTCCGTCGCCACCGCTGTTGGCGCATTCACTGCTCTCGCGGCCAACGTCAGCTGCTACGGTTATGTCAATTCCGCCGCCGCCTGTTCCAGCCCCGCTCGTTTCACCTGCTCCCGTCGCACCCCACATAAATGTTCCTGTATTTTCGGTCTCGCATCCGCCTGTACGCCCGGATATCGGGCCCCGTCGAGTATCTACACCGCCCCCGCCGCCTCCACCACGTCAACGCGGTCCCTCTCCACCAGCCCCGCGTCGCGAGCCCTCGCCGCTCCCGCCCCCACCCCGAGACGAGTTTGGCCCGCCCAATCCTGCACCGCTCCCGCTGTCGCCGCCTCGACGAATGGACGCCGATTTTCCAACGCCGCTGCCTCAGCCGCCTCTCCCTCCGCCGTCACAGCCACCCGCCCTGCGCGCGAAGTCTCCTGTACATCTTGAAGATCGGCCCCGCGCTTTCTCCCCGGAGCCTGCTCCTGAGCCCTCACGGCCGCGCACCCCACATGAGAGCCGACCGAGAAGGAGCGATGAACGTCGGTCTTCGGAAGATCGCCAGGAACGCGGGTCCGCATCATACCTACCTGTTGCCCAAGTCCGGCCCCCTCTGCCACCACCGCCGCCGCCGCCAGAGTCGCCACCACCGGCCCAGACATCAGTTCCTGCCAGTCGTTCACGGACGAAGCTCCCTCAGCCGACGACTCCCTACAGCTCTGCACGGCAGCGTCGTTCGGGTCAAGGACAAGGGCCAACACAATCCGTGCAGCACACGCAGCTGCCTTTTCGCCCACAATCTTCCCCAACTCAGCAATACCCACCTTCCCGCGCACAGTCTCCCCAAGTCGTCTCGGTCGTGCGCACTCAGCCCACTGTTCCAACGCCTGCACGCACTCAGTCTCCTCAGCCCGCAGTTGTCATCACACGCGCTCAGTCCCCGCCTCCATTCCGAGCTCAGTCTCCTCCAGTGCCTGCTTCGAATCCAACCGCCCAGCAAGTTGCAAGTCGCCCTCAACCGCCACTGCCTCCGCCATCCTCGTACAACGGCCATGGCCATGTGCAAGCGCGCGCGTTCCCTTCTCAGCCGTCGTCCGTTGACCTCGAGGAACGTGAACGGGAGCGCGAGCATGGTAGAACAGCCACAGACGAGTACAACAAGAGCGCTGCAATGAGCGTCGAGAGCACTGCGTCTCCTCCATATGCCGCGTCTGTTGAGTCTACACCTCACCCGTTGCATGACACTCCGTCTACGACGTTCTCGTACCCATATCGTGCACCGGCGAAGCCGGCTCGCAGGGCTCGCAGCAGTCGCGGCATGTCGGAGTCGGAAGCGAAGCCCAGGACACGGTCGACCAATGCTACACGGAGACAACATCGTGAACGAGAGGAACCGTCCGTAGTGACATTCGACGAGCATGCAGGGCTTACGAAGGATCAGATACAGACGGCAGCTGCATTCACGGTCGTCGCGCAGAACGGGATCAGGGTGCCGTTCGGCGACCTCTTCAAGGACAGGAAAACCATCGTCGTCTTCATCCGTCACTTCTGGTGCGTTGGGTCTTCAGCTGATCGTGAAATGTCTTCTCACCGGTCCGCATGCAGGTGTGCGATGTGCCAGGACTATATGTACTCGATTTCGCGGACCGTGGATTTCGAGGCACTCAAGCGCGCTGGCATCGACTTCGTTATCATTGGCAATGGTTCTCCAAACATGATCAAGTCGTACCGCCGTGAGTAGCTGTTGCGCCGTCACCCTGGCTTGTTGTGTTGACGCCTTGCAGACATATTCCGCACGCCAATCGCGATGTATACTGACCCGAGTCTACGATTGTACGCTGCTCTGGGGATGACTCTGCGGTCGAACGATCCCGGACCCGACTCGGAGAAAGGAGAGTACGTTCGACACGGGGTCATAAGCGGCATCGCCATGGTTGTCCGGAACGCGCTTTGCGTTGGTATGCCCGTCTGGGAGAGAGGCGGAGACGCGACGCAGCTTGGCGGCGAGTTCGTCATTGGGCCAGGGTGAGTAGAGCAGTAGCACTCGTGGAAGATTAGCTCATGTTTGGACAGCTTCAATTGCTCCTATGCACACCGTATGACGACGACACGGTCGCATGCCCCCATACGCGAGGTCCTCCGCGCCGCTGGCTACCACCGGGCGATCTCCTCAGTCGGTGCCCAGGAAGGCGTCAGCGTCGCCGAGGAGGACGCTTGGATGGAGGAGCGCCGGCGCAGCTTGGCCCGCATGCGCGCCAGGAAGGAGAAGCGTCGTGGGTTCGGCGCGCCAGCGGACAACGGGCCTGAGATATACGAGCCCGAACTCGCATACAACAGCGACACCGGAAGCGGCAGCGCGAGCGCGAACGGGAGCTGGGTGTCGACTGTCGAGAAGGAGACACCGCCGCCCCCGACTCGTCAGCGCGAGAGGTCACATGGAAAGGACGGAGCGAGGAAGAGGCAAGGTAGGAGGGGCTTGCATGTCTCGAATCCGGACATGCATGACCATGAACCTCATGAGCACCGCGAGCAACATGACCGTAAAGGCCACCAGGACCATGCCAGAGGCGTGGTTCATGTCGCTCGGCACGACGTCGATTACGAGTGGAGCGGTGGGAAACCTATGGCACGCTCAGACGAGTACGGTCGAGGGGAGGACGGGTATCTGACCGGGATGGACATGAGAGTATAAGAAGACGTATAGGAACTTGACTTTACTTATTGCAAGTCGTGATGCTGATCTCCTATCGCTGTCCACGTTGTCTTCGAGTTTTTGTGTAGCCATACGCACGCATGTTCAATTATATCGCTATATCTGCCAAGTCTCGCTGTAGTAACGAAGTGATACTCACTCTTTTAAGGACAAAGGCGTATACTTGAGATGACATGCGAAGGAAGTCCTCAGGCCTCAGACTTTATCACACACACACACATAGTCACACCTTCAACCTTGCTCGGACATACAGCAAAGTTCAGTACATTCGAACTACGTGCGTGCCCAACCCACTTGCGCACACTGTAGTAGCATGCGTCGTAGAGCGGTAGGCCGTAGTGAAGAGAAGCTACCCAGTTTGAGACTGAAGGTCCCGTTTAAATTTGTTTCATCCGTTCAAGCATGATAATCAGTGGAGACTGCTGTACGAGTACTGTACATGTACTGATCAGGCCTTTACAACCCACGCCGCCGCTCACGCACTGAGACAGTACTTAAGTGCTTTGACAGTATATCGCACCCAAGGATGGGATGGTCTGGGACGGTAACCGCACATGGACGAAGATAACGAAGATATAACAATCGATCCAACGCAAAACATCCACTGCTACGAGTCCATCACCGAAGCTCCGTCACACCAACCCTCCATATCTCACCAGCACAACTCACATCTCGCGTATCCGCAGCGCAATATTGGTCGCGAGGGCCCCGAACAAGAACATCGACAGCACCGTCGGCCCATACTTGTCGTAGTACATCCCTTCCGCCCGGCGATTGCGCAAGTGCCACGAGCGGTAGACGAAGACGATCGCAGAGTACGCGATGGCGACAAGCGCGACCCCGGTGAAGCACCACGCGCTGATCAGCCCGATCGTGTCCTCCGGCGGGATGAAGTTGAGCAGCGTCGTCGCGATCGTGCCGATGTAGATGCCAAAGTGCAGCCATTTCTGCGTTGCGGTTGTCAGTCGTGCGAAGCGGAGGAGGGGGTGGTACGAGAGAGCACTCACGAAGAACGTCCGCTCGGCGGCAAAGTACACCTTGGGCTCGATGCGAACGGGCACCGCTATCCTCTTCCCGGTCGGCGCGGTCCAGTGCCTCTCCAGCAGCCGCTCATCTCCCCGCGAACTGCCCTCGCCTCTGCTCGCAGCTCTCGGTCGACCGTTCTCCTCATCTCCCTCATCGTCGTCATCGTCGTCCACCGCCTCTTCGCCGTTCCGCCGCTCCGCATCCTCACGAAGGCGGTCCCGGAGTGTCTCGTCGAAGGCAGACGAGGGCGCAAGCGGGTCGATGGACATCGCGCGGACCTGTGCAGTGTTCTCCAGCGCGGATGCGATTGTGCTCGTAACATGGGTATTACGTTCCGTGTCGCGGCCGCGCTTCAAGAACGGAGTAGTCTCCTCCGCATCGGACTCGACGTCTGCGTCGTGCGTGACCGGCTTCGGCCGTTGGGTCTCCTGCTCCCGCTCCTTGAGATTTTTCTCCCGGATCGCCACAGCTGCGGCGAAGTCTTGCCCAGACAGCCCAGTGCGCTTGTCCTCATCCTTGGCTGTGCGCATGTGAGTACGTTGTAGCTCTGCACGGTCAACAAACTTACCGGGAGCAAGGTCCATCACCTCATCGTCCTCCCCTTCCGAAACAGGTTCTGTGTACTGCACGCGCTCCGGAGTCGTCTGTCCTGACGTGCCAGCCCGAGACGAAGTGCCCTTGGAAGAAGAGTGCAGAGGACGCTCGATGGTCACGACGCCTGTGTCCGGCTTCAGGATGTCAACCTCCACTATAGGATCGTCCTGCGTTAGCTGTCGACTCTACAGCGTGGCTTACGCGCAACATACTCTGCGGAAGCCAGAAGGGCACGAGGTCGACGCGGTTCGGCATAAGCGTGGCGCAGCCATGGATGAACTTGCTGAACTGTAGGGACGTCAAGTACATGAGTCCGCCGCGGATAGGCGAGCACGCACCTTCGGGACAGCCTCCACAAGGTGGGACGACACAAGCTCCGTAACCCATTGTGGCGGCTCCTGCCCGTACTGCGTCTGCAATTTCACCTCCAGCACGCCGTACCTGAAACGCGTTTTGGGTCAGGAAGCCTTCAAACGAGAGACACTACTCTGGCTCACTTGAACAACTCCTTGTCCTCAGGCGGGAGCTGCTCGAATGGATAGTCGATACCGATGTCCATACGTCGCCAGTTGTCGCCAGAACGAGTCTTCCCATCCCAGTTGTCCTCGCGGATCATGGTGAGCTCCGTGTCAAGCGATATACGCACGCGCGCGTCGCCAGGAAGCTGGAACGCCGTGCGGTTGTAGAACGTGCGCATCACCGGGACAAGCTTCTTCGTGAGTATACTGTACTGGACCTCGTTGGCGAGCTGGATCATCCCGTCGACCTCCTGCTGCGACTTCTTGCCCTTCTTGACAAGCTCCTGGAACTCGGCGTCCATCGTGTACTCGCCGCGCAGGAAGGCATTGACGAGGTGCTCCTTGATAGGAAAACGCGCCTTTACCGACTTCTCGCCAGTCCAGTCCTCGCGGTGGGTCTTACGCTCGACGAAAATCTGCGATGCTGGTCAGCAACACCGAATACAGTCATGTGTCGCTGCAGAGAAGTCATGCCGCCAGGCGAAGGGTGTTCATCTGCGCGGTCGCGGCGACCGCACGACCGGCGTGCAGCAATTAAACAATATTGCGGACGTACGGTTTTCTGGTTCATATCTCCATACCACCTCAGACGGATGGCCTCTGCTCCCTCCGTCTTCTCCAGCCGGCCCAGGTACAGCTCGAGGTCCTCGTTGTCGAAATACACCGACGAAATTGCTGTGACAAAGTCAGCCATCAACTCGAACAGCACGAGCTCAATTGCAACGAGACAGACATACCCGCGTCCTTAGGATCGAATTCCTTGTCAGGATTGAAGACGAGCACCGGTAGATGCCGCAAAATAGCGAGCTTAAGGTGTACCAAGTTATCTGGATGTACCTGCCATATTTGATGTTTCAGTGCGCCGGTCGATATAACATGACGTCACTATTGATGCGCACCCAGTACTTTGTCGTCTGGCGCACAAACGCGCTCTGGTTGCCTCCAGCACTGGCGTCGCCTTGAACAGGGTGGCCGCGGGTGCGCACAAGGTCATATAACCTGGAGAGCTTGACGATGAGACTGTCCCAGTTGTACTTGTAGAAAGGGCGCTTCTCGAGGAAGTCTTGAATGAATGTGGGCTTCAAAGGACGGTTTGTTTGTTTCTGAGCGAGGAGATATGAGATGGGGACGGATGAGAGCGAGGGACGTGCAGCGTACATCGTGTTTCTATACCGGGTCGACGCGCATCCTTCGTATCAGCTTCGGCTCGGCGGTTACAGGGAAGCACCGGCGCCGTCGGACCCACCTTCAATATCTTCATGAATCCAGTGATATTCAGCTTCGTGTACAGCGCCAGGTCATGGACATCGGCTACGAGCGTGGCAACCTCCTCCTCGAGTAGCATGAACTGGTCCTCCAGAGCATCGACAGAGAGCGCGTCGTCGTCCTCGTCGTCCAAATCGTCATCGTCGTCGGAGCCGGCGTCCTGCGTGACTGCATCCCGCCGCTGCTGAGCTTCGCTATCGGTCGCGCTGGGCTCCGTCTGATGCTGTCCGTGTCCGTTGGCGAACTCGGCGGAGGTGACTAGGCGCTTGACCGCCTTCTCCGCATCGTTGATACGCCGCGACAGTTCGAACGTCTTTGCGCCCGGCGATGAGAGGAAGGATAGCGGACACGGCAGGCATAGCGCACCTTTGTCTTCTGGAAATTGTGGATCTTGTCAAGCTCGCGCTCGAGCATCCGGGTGAACTCCTGCTCGTCCTCATCCGTCCAGTTCCGAGACACCGTCCGCGCCTGCGGGGCAGCTCCAGCGCGCACAATTAGTGGTCGTGTGCCAGTAACACGCACCTTCAGTTCGCGCTTGAGCAGGTTGTAGTCGAGGTAGAAGGGCCTCCATTCGTTGTACAGGTCGTTCTGCAGGCGAGAGTGTGAGCCAGGGCGGACAAAGGGGCAGCGGGGTGCGTACGCTGATTTTGCGGCCGAACTTCATGGTGGTGGACGGTGGGAGTCGGGGCGGGAGTGTGATCAGCGAGGGTTATGAGGAAATTGGCTTGCAGGACATGCATCCACGGGGAAGAGCTTCTGCACGAACGTGCGTCGGCTGCACCCAGTTCCCAGCCCTCTCGCGCGCGTCTCGGACGCGTTCCGGTCTCGTGCTCGTTCTCAACCTCCTCCTCACCGCCAACGGCAACGGCGACCGCTGTGCAGTCTCGGTAGCTGTTATCTCTGGCCTGCTGGCTTGCCATGTCTCGAGCGACAACGTCAGGACAGCCTTCTCAAGCCAACGGAGCGAAGTCGGATGATGTCGCGAGGACGAAAATCCTCCTGTTAGGGATGCGCAGGTGCGTGCCACAAACTGTACGCTGAAGAGCAGCCATGTGCGCGTGCAACCCGCCGTGCGATGCCCCGATACCAACGTTGAGGACGACTGCTTACGAGCATCATGCAGGAGCGGCAAGACGTCCATCCAGCAAGTCCTCTTCGACGGTCTATCCCCCCGGGAAACCCTGTACCTCGAGACTACCACACAATCGACCAGGCACCTCTTCGAGTGCGTCTGTACTTCTACAAGTCGTCCACGCTCCCCTTGACAACATCTCGCTGCTCTTCTCAGCACGGTGATCCCTCTGGAGATATGGGATTACCCTGGAGATGTCACCCTGGAGACATTGGACGCCCCCCTCGCCCAGTTTTCCACCGTGATTTTTGTCATAGACATTCAGGTGAGTCTCCGGCAGGGACACGTCCACACCCCCCATCGTCTAGCGTGCTGGAGACCATGTCGGTTCCTTGACGCCTGTTCATCTCACAGTCTCCGTGTGGGCTCATGGAGAGGACTTCTGGCTGAGGCCAGTGTACCTTCTCACGCCTACAGGCGAAAGATACTGTCTGAAGTCTGCCAAGGATGCCAGTCAGCGGCAAGAAATCATGCTGACAGCGTGTCGTTCATCGCAGGACCTCTACCAGCAGCCTATACAAAAGCTCGTCGACTTCGTCATCACCGCATATAACGAGCATCCCAATCTGAACCTCGAGGTGTTCGTGCACAAAGCGGATGTGCTCACAGATGAGTACAAGATCGGTAGGTCCTACGCGAGCTCCTGTCTGCGCAGTCCTCATGTGCCATCCATGCTCGCATCGCATTCCAGAGAACTTCCGGCATATTCAGGCGCGGGTACTCTCAGACCTCAGCTACGCCGGCGTCGAGTACGAGACCATACCCATCAACTTCCAGCTGACGTCCATATACGACCACTCACTGCACGATGCATTCTCGCGTGTGCTGCACAAGCTGATCGACTCGCTCCCTTATTTGGAGGATCTTCTCAACGTGTTCTGCACAGTGCGTACTGAACTTGTATCCTCGTGTATGCGTATATTGACCTCGCTGCAGAATTCGCAAGCGAACAAGGCGTTCCTATTCGACATATCCTCGAGGTTATACGTCGCCACGGACGCGTCGCCTGTGGATCCTCCAGTTCACAACTTATGCAGCGACTATCTGCAGACACTGAACGCCTTTGGGCCCCTCTACAAGTGCATAATCTCCCTGTAATGTTCCAGGGTGGTGCTAATACGCTACATGCCAGATCAATATCAGCCAGTCCTCCACGAATGCGCACAGTCCCCGTGGACTCGTCCGATTCTCCGCCCCCGTCCGCGCCTGCATCTCCCGAGCCCCATCCGCCACCCACGGCCGTGAGCAACTCCAACTCTCGTCTCGCGTCCCCCCTCGCCTCGCCCACCGCCGCCCCCCTCGCCTCGCCCACCGCCGCCCCCCTTTCCGCACACCAGTCCCCACAAGTCACGCACCAGCCGCTCCCCTCGGCCTCTCTCCCGCGCCCGCCACACACCTCCCACTCCACCACGTCATCTACGGCGCATTCATCGGACCACAACGCGCACGGCAATGGCAACGGACACGCCCCGGCCGGCGGCGCGAAGCCGCTGTTCTACCCGTGCGCTGCGGCGTCACTTGCCCCGACGGCAGCGGGTACAGGCACGACGCTCACGTACCACCTGATCACGCCGAAGCTGGCGTTGCTTGCGCTCATCCCTACGGGGGTGTTCCAGGCGCGGCGGGGGCTGGTGGAGTATAACGTTGTGTTCTTCCGGGAGGGCGTGCAGGAGATATGCGAGGTTGAGTCGGATGCGCGGAAGGTAGCGGCGTGAGGCTGTGCGGCGTGGGGTGTGGGGTGTGCTCGTGTCAAGGAGGCATGAGGTTCGAGGGACGATGGACTTACTGACTGGTTGGATACACGTAGGATAGTTATATGCTAGAAGTGCGTCATTTAATGAGGTGTGTGAGGGCTATTGTTTGCTTGGCCGCTATGCTGACCGTCGACAGAGCTGGTTGTGTTAATAGTCCCACAGGATAGGGAGTGCCATTCCCCCTGCGCATATGCGCTAAGCAACAGTCCCTGCCCTGCGAACGGGTTCAGCAAGTAGCTTCAAGCCTCATAGTACGTGTCTAGTATCTTGATTTAAATGTTGGTCCATGCGTTCTCCATCGTGCCCGCTTGGCTTGGCCTGTCCAGTATGCTTAACATCGACCTTGTCATCAAGTCGCAGAGGCTAGACAAAGACGTATCAATATGCTTCACATGTGCGTTATGCCGTCGATCTCACCGTGAACTTGTCGCTCCGTTGAGCGGCCAGCCCCGATCTTCAAGCTTGTCGAGGAACCCAGTCTCCACCTCCCCACATCCTCACGGAGAGGTTTGTGTCTCGTGGGTGCCACGTCGTGCTGGCGATCCTCAATCACGGCGACGAGCAGACTAAGATGGGAGCGGGTGAGCTGCTGATAATGCTTCGGGGCGAGCAATCCCGCCGATGTCTCCCAAGTCTCTATCGTGAAGCGGTTCGTCGACTCCGGCATGCGCCCGCCGCATGAAGGCCATGGAGCCCATGTGCCGTAGACAAGAGCTGAAGAATACATAGGAGAGCCGAGACTGGCGGCGTGGCCTGTATGCGTTGCGTGCGGACTCTGTCCTTTGCTCAGGGATGTTGACAATCCATTTCATGTGATTGGGGTGCGTCCGGACGGACTCAGTCACAGTTGGGTGTCCAGTGTTCTGTGTTCTGTTGTGAAAGTCCGACTTGAGCCGCGATGTACCTCAGGTTCGTCGTCCCAGTGCGAGAGAAGTCCAAGGGGACGGGGGTTGACCGCTTCACCTCAGTGGGTGAACGAGGTGAGACTGCGAGCCCGGGGACTATACGAGTCTCTGTCTGGGAAGCGAACTGCATGGGTATGCTCATCAAGGTGCGGTGACGTATCAATATTCAATATTCAATGTCGCAATGACTCGTCCGGTGTCTAGTATCTCCTGAGGGTGCGGCGTTGACGTCTACTACGTACTACGGGGACCAAGAGGCCCGGGACAAGGCAGTCGCGATACATCGTCGCACATGGTTCGCGCGATCACCGTCGAATATGTATACCGTACGGGCGTCGTGCGACTCGTGACGCCAAGGAAGGCACCCTCGTCGTCAGCACCGCGCGCATCGAGTGACCGCAGTCTCCGTCGGCGTGCCTGGAGCCCGTACCGCAGCTGGGTCCAGTGAGAGTTAGGACGCAGTGACTCTTAACCTCTTCGGACCGGCAGCTCCCGGTCGCCGTCCGCGTCAGCGTCGAGTCTTCGACACATGCAGAGTGCTGATGCGACGAGCGTACACGTCGAACAGGCTGACGGCCTTGCCGTGGTACTTGGGTTCTGGAGGACGTGCATGAGAACGCCGGAGGGGACAAGCCAGCTTGCGCGGGCTTCGCGGGTTCTCGTCGGAAATGCTGCGAGAGCGACGTGAGAGCGGGCTTTTCGTGGTTACTACCGGGGTGGGGAGTTGCTGGAAACGGAGAGAACCTCGTGTGCTGGCTTCGTGAACATTGAGCTGCGAACCCGCTCCTACTTAAGGGCTCCTTGCCCCAAATGCAATCCGTGGATCGTTGTGGCGCGGCGGCATTAGTTCACGATAGTGCGACGCCGCCATGGTGCTTGCTCGGGTGCCATACGTCCGCGGCGAGTCCGTGGGGAACTGTCAAGGGCTTGGACGCGGATGTCAGTGTCAGAGTAGCACTGATCGATATAAATGCAGGAGCCTTGAGGACACCGGAGCCGTCACGACCGCGCGAAGCGAGGGAATGCCGTAGGCGAGTACGTCCATGCATGGTCTTCTAGAGACACCGTACTTGTCGATTCATGAGTCGCACGTCATTGCAGAAGCGTACGATGGGAGGCAGCCGGGGTGCGCAATGTATCCTTGTTGCGATGTGCAACGTCGGCAGGGGGCGGAATTGTGGGGGGATCTGCGTCGATTCTGCGATGATATCACTGCACAGTACTATGTCAGTGCACTGGTATGTACGAGACACACCTTAACTCAGATCACGGGCACCATCACGACCGGCTCGGACGATGGTGGACCTGGTGGTGGTGAGCGGCCGGTGCGCGTCGGGCATCGCGGTAGTTAAGCTCGTACCCGAGAGTCGGCGTGTGTCCGCGTAGCGAGCTTCGGGACGCGAGACGCGTCGAGGCGACGCAGGGTGCAGCCGAGGTAGCTACGGGCGTCGTGTGCACTGTGCAGGCTGGCCGCTGCATACATAGTTGTCTCGACGTCAGGCGGACGTCACGACGGAAATGTTCTGTGCGGGTCTGAGAGCTTGGAGGAGCAGGGGCCGCCTGGCTGCGTCGCGGAGTGCTCGGTGAGCATGGGGATCCGCTGTACAGAAGTGAGAAGGCCATGCGGAGCAGCAAGGCACTGAAGAAGGGATGATTTGTATTGCGACAGGCTTTGGACTCCGGTCAGCCAGCGGTGCAACTGATCAATTTGAAGCGCAGATCAGGTTGATGTTTCGGGCGGGAGAATTGCCATACCGAGCCGAGGCGGTCGTGCAGAGTCCAGACGGCGCAAGGCGAGGCGTGCTCGACGGTGTCCCAAGGACTGTCTCTGTCGTGGACGACATGGCGGAGAGTCGCAAGGAGGTTAACCTCGTCGTGGAGAGTGCGGGGTGCCGCTGGCGCCTGTGCGGGGCGGAGTGATGGGAAACCGCGATCGCACGGCGCGTGAGCAACTTGCACCTTGTCACAGCATACGCTTCCTTGCACTGAGACTCTCCCAGCGGAAACAAATAGTATTAGAATACAAGATGTCCTGCCCGACGCTCTCCTCCTCCCCCCACCAGTGCCCACCACTACCCGCGGCCGACGCTCTCCGACGTGCCCCAGTTCGCGGTCGACGACGTCGCGACGCTAGCGAGTCCGTGCGTACCTGCGTACCTGCCGGAATCACAACCCGACATACCACCTGACCCCCCTCCCGACCAGGCCTCCTGCTTAAAGGCTCCGTCTCTGCCTAGCTGCCCGTTTCCACCTCCCCTCCATTCCTGCATTGCGCCGGGAGCCCTATACCACCCATGTCCTCCGGCAGGAAGCCCCGCTATACCCTTTTCACCGTCGGCAGGAACAAGGCCAGCCCTGCGCGCAATGCAAGCATAAAACGCGCGAGTCTGCGTGCCAGTGTCATACGCACCGAAGCACCCAAACTCCACCTCGCCTTCGAAGACGCTGGGGAAGCAGATGCGAACGGGAGCGGATGCAAGCAGCCTGCGAACGCTGCGCCCAGGTGAGTACGGCCCCGGGTTATGTGCCTTTGAGTTTGTCTTCTCCGAAGTTGCACCTGCAGATGGGAACTTTGTGCGAGTTCTGGCCATCTAGCCAACCCGCGTTCTTGTTCCTGCCATTTCCTGAGGTCTGGCCCAATGACCGGAGACCATGTGCTTCTGCTCCCACTCCCTGTTGCGCCTATAGTGCGTTCAGGGACATGCCCGAGAGCTGCCCCGTTCCTCCCATCCACCACCTGCGCATTTCCCGCCGCTAGTTCTCCGCATATAATCACCTTCGCGCTCGTTATGCCCCTCCGAACCTTTCACTGACTGACTCGCATACTCCAGTGTCACCACACGTGATACCTCGCGTGCACAACACCAATCAAGTCCGGAAGATATGAAGGACGCGCCGCTGCCCTCGCTGCCCGACGATGCTGCGCCGGCGAAGAGACCAAGGTTCGTCGCACAGTACTGCTTTCAGTGCATGGCCACATCCTAGCGCGTTCTCCATCACCCCATTGCCGCGCTCGCTTCCTCGTGATGCGAGATCGCACATCAACGCGCACACACTACCCCAGAATGCTTATTTACTGTGAGAGAGCTGAGTTCTGAGTGCTCATATATGCTGCAAACAGTGGACTCGCATTCCGCCCTCCTCCACCTTCCGACGCTCGCCCATCACGACCACCACCGACGTCAAGCATGCCCGAATCAGCGCGCCGGCCTCCGCACCATAGGTATGTGGTTTGGATTCAGTCTGGCACCCGCTGCCAAACTATAGTTTGTTTCCGCGGGCTCGATCTCTTTTCCGACCCGATCACCTCGTCATGGCGCGACAAAATAATGGTCCTGCTCTGAGATATACAACAGCATTCGCTGACATGCGCGTTCTCTCCACAGTACAACCATGCCTCAACCAAGACCACCACCACCACCACCACAGGGCAACTTTTTCAGGCGACTCACGACCAAGCTTCGCTCATCGTCTTCAACACAGAATCCCTCGCAGTCCGCGCCCCATCGCAAGGGCACCATTCTCCGCATCCCCAAAGCACCTCCCCCTGCACCTCCCCCGAACGACTTTACCTCGGCCGAGCAGCGGCAAGCTGCTCTCCGTGCGCGGGGACTCATCCCTGCATCGACCAGTGCGCCGCGCCGGTTCCGCGACGCCGAGGGATTCATGATGCCCCTAAGCGAGCAGGAGGCAGAGATTGACAGGCGGTATGCGGTTGTGGTCCCACGCAGCTCGTCTGAAGAGGACGAGAGCGCGAGCGAGGCTCGCAGGATCAGGGAGGCTTGGCTTGCGAAGCAGCATGGCGCTGCTCCTGCTAGCTCAGGTGAGTCCGCGGATGCGAGCGCGAGCGGAGACGCGGACGCTAGTGGCGAGGGGTCCCCGCGCAAAAGCGACGCGATGACGCGCGCGAGCAAGGACGGTACGGTCGGCGACAAGAGCCCCGTCCGCGCGACTTTCGTTCGCGCCGCGACGCTCTCTGCGAATACGGGCGAGATCAACATCGGTGGCGGAAGCGTGAGCCCTCCGCCGCCAGGAAGTCCCGTCGAAGCAACTGTCGAGGACTTCCATGCCGCACCCAGCAATCCTGCGAAGGTTGGTGACGCTCTGAGCGGGCGACGATCCGGCTCTGCAGATCGTTCACGGCCTGCATCCCCGCCTGGGCCCGCTCGCGTCCCCCCTAAATCCTCTGCCCCCGCTGCACATGCACAAGAACCAAGCACGCCCTCAAGTCATTCCAGTGCCGTCACTGAGAAAGTCTCGCGCTGGTTACGCACGTCGAGCGACACGCCCGCACCCACCGCCGCCGCTTCCTCCACCCCTAACACTAGCCCGCTCTCGGATTCGCCACGCCAGTCAGTTGAGCGAGACCATGACGAGGCGCCGACGCCGGTCGCGTCGACCACCCCCAGTGGGACCGTGCGCGTGCGCAAGGAGAAACCCCCGCCGATTGTCATCACCGGGCATCGGCCGCAAGACTCGCATCCGCATCCGAAGGCGGCGCAGGTGATCGCGCTCACCATTGCAGCGCCTTCCGACTCCGAAGCGACCTCGTCCGAGGGCCGGCCCTCCATCGAAACGCGCGGGCGCGGGGGCAGCACGGGCCCGCCGCGGCTTGCACACGATATCAGCACGTCCAGCAACGCGACGGGACTAACGACCACTTCGTCAGGCACGGTGGGAACGGGGACGACTGGTGGGCGCAGTCGGACGAGCACCCTCCCTGCGCTGTCGCCGACGCGGACAGTCTCGAGCTCGGGCGCGTCGTCGTCGCTGCCCACGCCCACCACGACGTCGTGTGCGCGCGACGCGTCGATCTCTCGCGCGTCGACGAGCCAATCATCTGATGGTGGACACGAGACGCACGTACGGCCACGGCGCGGGACGACCGGCGAGCTGAACACGAACTTGAAGGCGAAGGGGACGCCTGCGGGGGTCATCATGGAGGAGTACAGTGAGACTGATCCGTCCTCTGAGGGCGGCGAGGGCGAGTTTGGCACGAAGCCGGTTGCTCTCCCGCAACCGTCGAGGCAGGACGGTGTTGCCGTGCCTCGGCCGCGGCCCCAGCCTCAAGTGAACGGGAATGGGCGTGTGCAGGTGTTGGAGGCGCAGACGAAGGCGAACAACCGGAAATCTTTCAGCTTGTTTGGCAAGAAGTCGCTCGACGTGAGTCTATCTCTCATAGGCTGTTGCTTGCGCACTCTTCACCGGCTGTCGGTCATTGCGGGCTTAGCCCGTTCGCCTTCCGCGTCTATCTGCGCTCTTGAGCTTATGCTGACGTGCCTTTGATCTTCGTCTTACAGTCGCAGGCGCCGCGCGACACTACTCGCACGTCGTCGTCGATGTCGAACCTCCGCCGCGCGTTCACGTCGTCGAAGCCGCGGCCCAAGTCCACGCTCGCGCTCTCCCCTGTCGCCGAGCAGGGCCAGGGGTGTCCGAGCTCAGCGTGACAGGGGCCTGGGTGTGGGGAAGAAGAAGTCGAAGATGTTTGACGCGTCGCACCTGCCGGCGTCCCCGACATTCCCCCCGTCTGCGTTCCCCCCGCGCCAGTCGACGTCGTCGGTGTCGTCGGACGGGAAGACGACGGGCGTTGGGCTGCGGCCGAGGCAGGCGGTTGCTCCGACGATGCACAGTCGGGGGAGTATCTTGCACCATGCGCATTTTATTGAGGATGAGGAGAGCAGGAGATTGAGCGAGATGGCGTTCCTGACATGATACGGGAAGCGACGTAGATGCGTTGTGCCTCCTTCGTTCCTGCTTCTGATACCTACGTACCTTGGGATTGTTGTCGTCTTTTCATCTCATCATTGATCTGGATCATCGTGTTCGTTCCCGTTCGTTCTGGATTTCTTGGCGTCTGCGTTCAACATCGACGTTCATTTTTACATACGGTTCGTTTCATCTTGGATTGGCATGCTATGGGATCATTTACTTCTTCGTAGTCTCAACGTCTCATTCCGCACTTGAACCATCTGACCCATCTGCATGCTACATTGCCCTCCGTCCCACGTCTTCTCTTGTGATATACCGCCCCGCTCACCCACCATAATGTATTTCGCTATGTATTGCTCCTACAGCTGATCCACCCTCGTTCATCCGCTCTCACTCCCCCGATTACCTGAATTACATATTTACCGAACACGCAACGTGACGACTCCGTACCGTACGCTCTTGCCTCAACAATAATTCGCATAACGCAATGTGTATTATGTGGGGTACCCCAGTATACCCTCCCTCCTTATCGAAGAATGGACGTAAAAGGACGATCATTGGTCGACGTTCTGATGCTTCTGAAGGTTTGGGGTGAGCACTGATTCGAGTGCCGCTTCTGCTCTGCCCCGCTCGAAGAGGTAATGTTATTCGTTGCCGGCAACGAGGCGGAGAACGTGCAGGGTTTTGAAAGTATGGGGAAGGTGGGCGAGGGTGACTGGTATCAAGGTCATTTCCGACACTTCTAGTTGTGGTCCCGGCGCAGCAACAGCCGCCGCGCTGGACTATACAGGATATCACAATGGTTCATGGAGGCAAAAGACGGAAGCAAAGATTACAGCTACATCACGCAGTACATGGGACAAAGCCCGCAAGATCTATCCGAGCGGCAGTCCGTCGTGGTGAAACGAATGTGATAGTAGTTACATGGAACAGTCTACCTGCAGATCATACCGAGTTATCGTCATCCCTCAGGCTAGTGTGCTTCCTCATCTCGACCTCCTGGATGGCGTCCATTCGGTCCTCCCTCTCAGCGGCTGTACTCTGCTCGAAGCAAACGTGAACCGTCACTGCGTCAGCTATACGTCCAAGCACAGCGTCAAGAGTCACAGACTTTCGAAAATTTGATTGGGTTGTAGTCCGTGATGGTCTCGATGGACACCGCGACGCCGTTCAGACGATTCGTCTGTTGATAGTGACTGGTGAGTATAGCCAGGTAGAACCAACACTCATGTGCTCACTCTTGGCGGTTTGGACCCGTGGTTTCCGCTGCTGAAGCCGTCTTGGGAAAAGTGTTGCACGCCGAGATGATTCAGCTGCACGGCGCCTGAGACTTTGTCCCGCAGATTCTCGCGGCTGTTGAGGCTGAAGGATTGTTAGCTCACGACTGGATTCAGACACGATAGGAAGTAACGGCACGTACAGTCCTAGGAAGGAGTTGACATAACCTGCGGTATTACGGCGATCAGTCAGTCATTACGACACGTCCACTTCCATCGACACTCACATTTGCCCATGATCCAGAAGAAGCCGAGCCAGATGAAGTTCGTGGGCATCGCGCCGAACTAGACGAAGACGGTCAGACTTTCCGGTGAAAGCACTGACACAAAGAGACCCACCAGGACAACACATAGCGTCGCAATAATGCTGCAGGCGGCGTTCGAGTTGTGAGCCTTTCGTTGGGACTACCGTGCGAGAAACTTACCTGGTGGCCAAACCACTGTTGATGCTGTACACCATGAGCAACGCTAGGACGGAGTCGGTACTATGGAGTATCCAATTTCAGCAACGCCGTCCGCATGCTTCCGCTGTGGATCTCTTACCCCCTAAGACCCGTCCGCTTCGTGTACAAGTAGTAGCACATGGCAACAGCGATGATAATGTCCGCGACGGCGGCCGATCCAAGGCCAAGACATGTTACCCACTGTGTATCCTTGTATGTGCCTGCCAACAAACCAGCAAGCGAAGAGACGTGCTTACTGTGAGGGACTTGAACTTCGAGTAGCGGCCGAGTATGAATCTACGGAGGGTCAGAGTGCACCCTTTGGGTGCGGGGGAACGGCACTCACGACTCAGCCGTAAACACTGATAGGGCACAGGGGTCAGCATGTAGTATTCGAGAAAGATGCAGGTATAGATTCTCACCGACACCGAGACCTGTGAACGGAGCAACACGAAACGCCGTTCAGAAGCCTGCGTATATCCTTCACATGCCAGCGACGCCGTGCGGGCTAGGTACTCACCAAAATGAAGGAGTGCCAGGATGACCTGACAAGGCGGTCAGATACTCACCGACACGTTGAGGTATAGCAGGGACCGACTCACGACGACAGCGGTGATTAACCAGTTTTCGCTCACTGTCACAATGTGCGCACGATCGGTGAGAGCGAAGACGATAGCCTTACAGAAGTTCACCCACTGATCCACAGGCGACGCGCGAAGAAGCTGGGGAGCCCGCGAGTGAGCTTCCGGGCGAGAGAGGACGGGAGAGAACGGAGACGGGACGCACAATTGAACGATCAGTCCAATAATGCCCTGCCGTCGTCAAGGTAGATAAGTTTCCGAAGGGACAACGAGCAACGTGTAGACTTACATTGCAGTCTGTTTGCAGCTGCACCCGACAGACATCAGGTCCGGGGCCGTATATGCGACAGAAACGACTCACAGCCATGCTCCTAGAAGAACCGAGACGTGGTGAGATGGTAATGCGTCCCGAGAAATGCTCGCGTACGTACCAAGTGGTCATATCCAGATTGCTCACATTGCCGAAGTTCGTGACCAAGTACCTGAAACGCTGTTCAGTACAGGCAGCGCGATCGTACCGCACTACCACCATGCTCACCAATATACTGTCCGCGTGCAAAGAGCGAGATGCATTGAATCCAGTACTCTACGCGTGAGCCGCGGCGTATAGTTAGTAAAGCCTTTGCATGACGAACATGTCCCCTCACATGAGGATGACGACCTGAGTCGATGCGTCTTGGGTTAGCTCGACTCTAGAACTCAGCAGGAGTACGTACGAGCGACTTTATGAACAATCTGTCACTTGAGTAATTCCTAAAACGGGGTTTAGGACTCGTGAGGGCACCACTGGGTCTGGCAACAAACCTGAAATAACTGAAACTACATGCACGTCCCGCAAATCAGCAGCATCCTCGCCCGTCTATTAGTCCACGTACGCCTGCAGCAGCGTGATCCCATAGAGACTGCGACAGAATCCGGCGTGAGTATCGCAGATGATTGTAGGCACCATGGACAAGGAAACTCACCAAGCACTGACAACGAGCCCGAGGAGGGCGGCGCCGTATGTGCTATCAATATCTGCCATCCAGAACGTACACCGGCGAGGCAGGGAGAAGGGTGACGCCGAGACTCGAGAAAGAGAAGAGGATGCGGCGGCAGCGCGTCCACACTTTCTTCATGTTATAGACTGGGCGCCACCATCAGCAATAACTACAATCGATCGTCGGTGCGAGTACTTGCCCGCCAAGTTGGATATAACCTTCGCCTGGCGAGGCCTGGCGGTGCATGTCACCGACGGCCGCTGCCAGCAATTTCGTGGACGTGCCCCGATTTGGAAGTGAGGTCGGGAATCTCGAGACTCTGGCTACATCTTGCAAGATCTTGCAGAGGACGCGGAGGGGAATCGATGGCGGTGTCCGGTGGCGCGGCCGGCGTTCTCTCTGAGCTCTCACAACGCAGCAGGTATACATCAGAGCACCTCTTGGAGGTACGTCGGGTGAGCAGTGTTTCTGCCTCCAATGTGGCACTGCCCGAGACGCAAGAGTGCCATGGACGGACGTGAAAGGTGCGCGTGCCTGCGACCAGCGCGGCCATGAGATTTACCCTGATCCTCATCGCTGGATCGTTTGAGACAGAGGCTAGGAGGCCTCCAGGCACATCGTATTTTGAGAACGTGGCCAGTGATCCCGTCCTGTAAAGGAAAATCCCGACACATCTGGCGGAAACCAGCAGCCTCCAGCGGCTCTACAGTTTGCGTGGGTGTGATCCTAGGGTTATAACCTGTTATAACATTGCAATTGAGCCATGCCTGCGCACAGAATGTTCGACGGCAACAATTTGGCATCGGCAGACTGTGGAGAATAATAGAGGACTTATAAGCTCGTTCAAACGGCTAGACCTGAGGCTGTGAAAGTGGCAGGACGCGTCGCCGTTCTGTCAAAAACATGCCTCCGCGCATTGAAGAGGTCAGGTACTCACCGAAGTGCATGAATGCCAAGACTCGACCCGGCAGGTCCACGCAGAGCGAGGTTATGTATGACTCAGCACCATGACACCGGTGATCGACGACTGTAAGTACACAACGTGCCTGAAGTACACATGGCTGTCGGATGCAACTTCAGCGATTCAGTACCAGTACTTACCGGTACCTTTCAAGCTCAGGCAGTCAGCAGGAGCCGTTGAAGGATCCAGAAATACTCGCAGGGACTCTCAGCCATGCATACGGCCCTATAACCTCCGGAAGTAAGGTACGAACCTCAGGCCCGAGAGCGCACCCGGGGAACACAAGGATCTCGAGCCACACGCGCACGCCACCGTGCATATCTGTCATGTACAATGTAATTGCCGATTGCCATGAAACGACGCTGCGATGGGTATCCCGACTCGGGGATCCATGCTCACTGTACTTACTCATATATACACCAATCCAATCTAAGTACTAGTAAGTACTCCGTCCGGGTCGGGTCTCAAACAGCTAGCTATGAACGGAACGAATTCGAAGGTATGTATATGGATGAACACATTCGTCAAGTCCAACGGAGAACGAAGAAGCGCGGAAGACAGAAGTGGGGAGGAAGACAGAAGAGCAAACGGTGTCCTCGGCGAGGATGGAGTTACGGCAGGCTCTAGAGTACGGATGGTGTGACATGGATATAGGGAGACGTGTCCGGGTCGTGCATGTAAACGAGGGGACGTGCCTGGGGGCACAATGCGGAGATGGAGACGGAGATGACAGATGGTATGGAGACAGAGAGTCGAGGCATGCAATGGGATGCGCTCTAGGATGGACAGACGGACGACAGCATGATAAGGATAAGGTAGGGAACAGTGACAGGGATGCAGAGCCGCAACGGAAGTGGGGACGAGTGGGAAGGAACGTGGACGCCAGGAGGGCGCAAAGGGTATGGACAAGGTTTTGCTGAGCATGCGACATGCCAGACGGGGTGCCGAGTTCACACTGAACTGGCTGGATCTAGAGGCACAGCGCGCCAGGCGGGTGGGAGAATCGGACAGCTTGCATTAGAGGTAACGACACGGAGAACGACGATGACAGAATGCGCACAACATCTAGTTCGATCCAAACGCCAAACGAGTGAACATCTGGCCCGGCAGCCCATGCTTGTAGAGCAGACTTGTACGTTGTGTATGCGTCCTGTACGGGTATACGTGTGCGATGCGATGCGATGCGATGTGTGTGCGTACGAGCCCGACCTGCCGTAGGCGATGCGGGGTAGCCCCGAGACCAAGCTCGGTGCAACCCCCACATGAGCCCACGCTCCGCCGGCTGCTGAGAGTCCGACGCAGACGTAGTCCAAGACAGCCAGCCTTCCTTTTCCACTCCCAGTCCACCCATAAGCTCCGACATCCGTGTATGGCCCAGCCACAGCGTCCCACTCTCCAGTATGCGCACGCGTTGCCTGCGGCGCGATCAGTACCCACCACCCTGGCCATACGCCATTTGGGGTCCGGGCGACATACGTCCAGCCTGCGGCCCGGCGACGCGCGGCCAGAATAGAGCGACATTGCCGGTCCTGGACTGCGCGCGCGGTAGTCGGCGCCGAGCGCCTGGGGAGCGGGACTCGCAACCCGCGCGTCGAAACCGCCTTGCATTGCCATCTGAGGACCTGGCGAACGCCCGCGGTTGATCTGGGTCATGGGGTATGCCTCGCCTGGGGGCGGCGCTTGGGCGTATGGATCGTTGTCGTAGTAGACCTGGCTGGGGTCATCGCGGTACGGCATGTTCGGATTGAGGTGAGGGAGAGGAGGTACGGCATAGGGGTCGCGGTTGGCAAAGAGTTCGACTGAGGATGCTGCCGCGGACGGCGCGATACTGCCTGCACGCGAGTCGGGCCGCGCAAGGTTGACCTGGGACGGTGTCTCGAAGCCCGCGCCGCCGGTCCTGTTCGTGGGGAGGGTGCGTGGATATCGTCGCCGTGCGCATTGAGCTCAGGCCATTTGATTGCCTCGTCTGTAGGGTTCGTCAGTAATCAGGCTTCATACACTCTCGGTCGCCACAACTACACAAACCCTATGCTAGGGTCCGGCTAACCGTCCGCTTATGACCGCATAAACATAGGTGCGGTCCCAGTGCCCGGCTGCGAACGCCTTTCATTGCATGATGTAGCCGAGACCGGTGCAGCATATCCAGGGTGCATTTTGCGGACCACAGCGGGCGACGTGGGGAAGCGGGATAGAAAGAAGACAGACTCACTGTCGAAGTCATCGTCGGTGAACCGCTTGCGGGTGAACTTCCAAACGATGAAAGTAACAAGACCAATCAGCGCCACTCCACCAGACACGGAGAGACCAATGATCGTCGACTTGCTGATGCCGCTGGACTTGGTCGATGTCCCGGACGACGAGCCTGCAGAGGTCGCGGATGCTGAAGAGGTGTCCGAGAGAGTGGGCGTCAAAGTCATGAACACCGTCGTCTCTACGCCCTGCGCATTTGTAGTCACGGATGCCGAGACGGTGGGCGAGGCAGGGGGCGGTGTGGTGATCGGAGCAGAAGTGACCGAACTCGTTGCGGAGGTGGAGGAGGAGGTCGCAGAGGCCGAAGTCGACGTCGCAGTGTCTGACGTTGACGTCGAGGTGCCGCTCGTGCTGGTCGCCGTATCAGACGTAGAGGCTGATGTTGCCGACGACGTGGCGGAGGTTGATGTGGCGGACGTGCTCGTAGCGAGCGTGTCGGTGGAGGTGCCCGTCTCGGTGCCAGAACCGGCGCCGCCACCACCGAAGGGAGGGAAGATTGCACGAGGCGCGACAGGTGCGGGCGTCGGGAATGCGAGGGCATGGTCTTGACGAGCAGCGGCCCCGGAGAGAACGAGTGCGTTAACGGAAAGGAAAACGAGACATCGTGCGAGGGACCGGGAAGTCAACATATGGAGCAGAGTCGAGTGCAGCGAAGGATGGAGAGGGGATTATACCAGCCGGCGGTGTATTAGATAAAGAAGGCGGCCTCGGGTGCGTAGTCGTGCTGGACGTCGTCGACGATGCGCGCGCGCGCTGGGTGGGCCGAAGACAACTGGAAGCAAACGGAATGGCCGGAGTCGAGCGAGACGGAGAGGGCGAGACGAGAGCGACAACGGCAGCCAACAAGTCCACTCCAAGGCGGTGGAAGTCACGTGCAGCTGCCACGGCGACTGATATTTATCGCCCTCGGCGTCTCAAGGCCTCAGCCTCGTCCGCGCTCACCGTGATGCTGATACTACGCTGCTCATCAATGACGGCCAACGACTCCGCTGGCGTAGGGAATCCATGTAGCAGAACGTAGTACAAGAAACAGAGTACAATACAGCACAAGCAACACCGCACTAGTCTAGCGACCGCCGTCCCAGCAACGTCGTAATCTCCCGCCGCGTCTGCAGCCACTCCGGGAAGCTCACCTCTGCCTTGCCCTCCCGCATCTCGATGAGGTAGTTCGCGAACACGATCAGCGTGCCGTACCGGTACCTAGACATCCGCAGCGCCGCGGCGACAGGTCAGCAATCAGCCCTGCACGATCCAGACTCTGGGAATGCGCCGTACAGGTAGTTCACGCCGAGATCCATCAGCTTCCGCTGCTTTGCACTCCCTTTCTCGCACGCGTCGACCTTGAGTTTGTAGCTGCAGCCGCCAAGGGGAAGAGAGGGGCAGTCAGCGTTCACGCTTCCTGTCTCAGTGCCACGGTGCACGCCGCCGAGACACGCACTCGTATATCGCCTTGCGCAGGTTCTGGACATCCTGCATCTGGTCGATGGCCCGGTCGGTCAGCCGCTTCGCGAGCTTCCCATGCGACAGCACGCTGACGAGCTGCAGGATGACTTTGTACTCTCCTACACGATCGCCGTCAGCGCCCGGTTTGTATATCGGCAGAATAGGAATAGCTATGCATACCTTCAAGATACGCCTCCTCTTCGGAAGGCCCGTCCATCGCATCGTAGTGCTCAAGCGCGTTAGCGTTCTGGATCTGTTCCGAGAAGCTCTCTTCCGCAGCGTGCTCCCAGGTCATCGTCGTCGCAATCAAGCAGGCAGTGACCATCCCGCTCGTCGTGCGACCGCGGCCCATCTGGCAGTTGAAGATAAAGTCCGCAGGCTCGCCGCTCTGCAGTCCTGTGCGCACGCGCATCAGCAGTTGCGAGAGTGCGCCCGGAAGCGGGGCCTGTTCGTCCGTCTACGCGAGGCATGAGCGACGGGATGAGACACGTCCAGACAGCGAGTGCTTTGATACGTACCACAGCCACGCGGTCATAATCAACCTGCCAAGACATCGCAGCAAGTCAATCATGGATGCGAGCGGAAAGAGGTCTCGGACCGACCTTGTAGCCCTCCTGGACCATGAGGTTGTACACATCCCGCGGAGTCATGATGTCCTTCTCCTCGACCTCCTCCCAGATCGGGATAATCTTGAAGACACCCGGACGCTCCTCGACTTCGTCGTGGAGTAGGATACGGCCATTGCCCGCGCGGACCTCCCGGATGACATCGCGCTTCAGGTTATCTTCCATAGCCTCGACCACCACCGTGGTCACTCCCGTGGCCCTGCACCAGAGCTCACATCAGTGCACTGTGACGGCCGCCCACAACGGGAAATCACTCACTCGACGTTCTCGAGCGGCTTGTCGACGAGTCGCAGGACGTGCGGGCGGCCTGCGACATATATTACCGGTTCCTATGGGCGGTGATCAGCTTCCACGAGAATCGGAGTAAAGTGCCATGGCTGACTTCGCGAAGGGACGTCCAATACACTTTGTTGGTCCCATCTGGGTGTGCGTTCACCCGCTGTAATGCGCGCCTCAGGCCGTCGAGAGTAGGCATGCCGCTGAACGTTACTGCAGGTGAGGATGAGGGACACGCTGCAAGCAATGCTCACACACCTGCCGCAGACCCACTTGTTGTCGTTGCCGGTGATGAAATCGAAGTGGTCACTGCCGGGGGAAGACACGGGTGTAGAGACGAGTCGAAGGGTCAGGGGCACCCGTCGGAAGTTCGGTGCGCCTTCGATGCGCCTGCCAAAAAATCAGCCATAGGAACTCACTGTGAATGGGGGACGTACTCTGGCAAGCTCATCTTCTGGAGGTTCGAGAAGAAATCGCTCTTGAGGATAGTCGACGCAGACAAGATGTTCCCAGAGCGGTTGGCGACGACCTTCTGCACCTCGTCCGGGAGAGGCACGCCCTCCGAGACATCGACACGTTCAAGCGGCTTGAGGGTATTCAGGTCCTCCGAGAGCAGCTCCTTCTCGAACGTCTTGATCACAGGGCGGTCCTTCACAAACGACTCGAACGACTCGTGGGTCTGCATCGTGTCCGGCTCCGTGGACTGCAAGTACGCCTGGAAGATGATGAGCTCAAAGTAGCGGCGCAAGTTCTGCAGGCCGCGGTGCGCGTGCTGCTTCCGCTGTCGCTCGTCAGTCGCCTGCTCTGCGCGCATGCGCGCCTCTTCAATCGAGTCGCGCAGGTTGAACACTTCGGCGCATCGGTCGATCGCGTCGTCGACTGCTTGCTTGACCATTGGTCCCTTGCGGATCACGCGAAGGAGGTCTGGGCCATGTCAGCACCGCTGAACACGACAAATACCGTTCAGACTCACTGTTGATGATCTGGTACGACTGACGAGTATTGCGATGGTACGGAACCACTTCATTCGTCAGGGTGCGCTGCAACGTGCCGGGCGTCGTCGGATCTCTGACTCGAGTAGCAGTCGCGAGCCATTGCTGGATGAGCAGCATGATGACGGACGTGAGCGTACTCCGCCCACGGCCCAGCTGGCAATTGATGACCACCGGTGCGCCAGTAGCGTTGCTGCGAATCATGACCTCAATGAGCTCGCTGAGGTCCGTGAAGTCTGGTGGACGCTCCGCTGTAATGGGTATGCGCGCGTATCCGAGCTCGAGGTGATCCCCGATATGTCTGCGCTGCGCCATGACGTCCTTGAGTACCATGATGTCTTCGCTGTTGACCTCCTCCCAGATCGGAATGACGGAGCCATCAGGCGTCTCAGTATGCAAGAGGACGCTGATGGAAGTCAAACGAGCGATGAGCATGGGATTCAATGCCGATGATGCGGAGTACCCACCGTCCGCCGAAGGCGTGGACTTCGTTAATGACGTCGTCCCGGAGACGTTCCTCGAGGACCTCCAGTCGCGAAGCAGAGATTCCGCCATAGTCTATGCAACACTTGCGTCAATGCTCTTCCTGCGCGCAGGCATATGGGATCTACTGACCTTTCATGTTGCGGAGTGAGAATCGTTCCCTTCGCAAGCAGTATGGTGCTCCATTGACGTAGACGATAGGCTCTTCGCGCAGCGTAATCCAGATTATCCTGGAGGCCTCGGGATGAGCTGCATGCACACGCCGCACAACCTCGTCAATCGCCTCCAAGGTTGGCTGACCGAGGGCATAGATGTTCGTGCCCGGAATGTTGCGGAAGTTGATTGCACCCCGGACGCCGTCCGAGACATTCGAAGAACGACTGAGCCACTGGTCTGACTTGAGTAGCGTACCTTCGCGGAGGATGATGCCGCTGCGGTTCTATGCCGCGGTCGTTAGTGTTATGATTCGGGACATTGATAGGGGTTGCACATACCTTGACGACGTGGTCGGAGTACTCGTCCCCAAGTATCTGTCCTCCAGCGACGACTACGTCGTTCTGCTGTCCGGGCAATAGTGCACGATGGTCAGCGCCGGAACGAGATAGTGTGGAGAGGTCGTTGATGGGTGCGAAGACGTTCAGCTTCGAGCCGTGGGCTTTGCGTAAGAACATAACCTGACTGATTATGACAGTCAGATGCAAACCATGGGAACGTCAACGGTGGCTCACTTCCAGATCTCAGTTCTTGCCTGGACGTTGGCAGCGTGAGCGATGAGCGCAAGCCTGCATAATAAGTGGAACCCACCTTCAGCCAGTCTGCGAAGCTTTGCCTGAAGTCGTCCTCCATCTCGACATAGTTCGCAAATGCGATAGCGAAGAAGCTAGAAGGCGGTAAGACAAGACAACAGGCACCAGAATGTCCGTCCGTCGCTTACTACTTCTCGAGAGACTTGACAGCCTTGCTGAGGAAGTTGTCTCTTTCCTTGTTATCGACAGCTGTCGTGAGCGAGTATCGTATCCTGTTCAAGAAGATTTCCTCCCGCAAGTTCACAACATGGTCACCTTTGCAGCAGTAAGTTCGCAAAGCATGAATGCGCATAGAATTGAATGAACTCACAGACGTCGATGACCTTGTCGACAAGCTTCTTCGACTTGACGCCGTGCTCAAGGCAACCTAGCAGACTCAAGATGACGCCGTAGTTGCCCATATGAGCCTTCCGGAGAGCGTCCAGAAGCGACGGCTGCGTGAGCAGTAGTTCTATCGCCGATTGCGGGTTCTTGGTATCAATGTCTGCCAAACGGTTGGATATATAACAGCGCAGACTGAAGACATGTACGCACATTGCTGGAGGATGTACGTGATGCGTAGAAGTGAGCGGTTCATGTCCTGCTGTGCGTTCGCTTGTTCGAGTGCCTGCATAATCTTGGCATTCGTTGGCTAGCGTACGATCAACCACCGGTCTTCCATCTTACTACGAGTCGCACTCACTGGAGACATGCCAGACGGCTGTGTTACACGCTCGCGATCAGCGAGAATCAAGAGGCCGGTAACATGCAGACTTACCGTACTGACGCCCGACTTGGACCCGACAGACTTAGCAGAGTACGGGTCCTCCAACCCACGGTCAATCACTTGCTTCCTCCGAACTATGCAAGCAGCGACCATGGCAAACGTAGTCCGGACAGCACCCATACCACAGTTAAAGACGAGCGCGGTCGTGAGAGGGTCCGTCTCCTTGATGATGCTAAGGTATGCATCTAGATAATTATCCTGCGCAGGGTTAGAACTAGGATGGGTACGCTTGGGAATCAACCAGGACATACCTCTATGGGTCTTTCTGGAGAGATGGGAATTCTGCAAGTAATCAGCAAATGAAGGTTTGACGGTATGTTGAGAAGCGTGAGACGTACCGATGATACTGTGAGGAATTATAGGTCACTACACGCACAGCGATGATGCAGAAGAGCAACATACGTCAACATTCCAGCCATCCTCCTTCATTTGCTCCATCAGTTCTCGCTGCGTCTTGACGTTGTTCGCGTCGACGGCAGTCCATGTGGGCAAAATTGCACCCTCTCCCGAGTCAGAGGCTGCAACAAGAACAATTCAACTCAACTCAATCCACAAGGATAATTTGAGATGGTCTCACCAACTTCGTTGTGAGTGAGGACGAGTCCTCCGAACCTAGGTGAACAAGTTACTATGGTGCACCAACGTACCTTGTATACTCATACTTACTTGGCAGCTTCCGCGAGGATGTCGGCTTTCAGTCGTCGCTCAATCTCTTCCAGATTCTCGGCGCGGTCAGAAAGCTTCAGTGTTCGTCTCGGCTCCGAAGCGTCGCGAAGAACGAACGGACGACCGGATATGTACACTTGAAGAGTAACCCTTATCAACATCCATTCGACTCCAGCGATCCCTCCATCCGCGAGTGCCGCCTTTCCTGCTCTAACCCACCTTATGGAAAACACGTACCTAAAGGTTCCTCTCGCGTGCAAAACCATACGACATGAGTAGGTCGGGCAATGTCCGGTCGACACCGAAGGACCGAGAGTATAGCCCGCAAGCCTTGCGTGCGTGGTTGCGCGACGCCATAGACGTTGAGGTTGCCCTGCTTGGGTGCGCGGAAGTTAGGGGCGCCATGCACGTTGATTTCGAGGTCAAGAGCTCGGCCTGCGTCGCTCTACGGTCAGCGCGTTCCTCGACGTATAACACTGTGACTGAAGCATACCTGAAGGATAATGATCTGTCTTGAGGATGAAACCCCGCTGCAGGACGCTACCTGTCCGCGTCTTCACGATGGAGGGGCCAGAGCGCTGCAGCTGGGGCATGAGATCCAAGGGGGGCGTATCTGGGAGCTCTGTACCATCGAGCAACGAGCTGCTAAGTATCTTCCTACGCAGATCTTCCTCGCCGGGTCTGCGCAGGTGTGCAGACTCGGAGATACTCTGCGGGGGAGCCGAGCCTGGGCGCACGGTCCCGTTTGCGGGGCGGATGTTCATCGCCATGGATAATCTTCGCTTCAATGTACCAAAGCCGGACGTAGAGCGGGGAGCAGCGCAGGCAGGAGATGGTAGTATAGGAGGGTTGTGGGGAGACGATAACAGGGTCGTTGCAAAGAGCGAGTTCCGGCGCGCAAGTCAAGGCGCGTGCCTCGCGAGTCGCGCATGTCGCGCGCGCGTCGATCGCTACGCTCGCGACATCTTCTATAGTAAACGAGCTGAATCCAAAAAGGAAGGTGACACCTGCTAAGTCAGGAAGGTGCACCTGCCAAAACAAGAAGGTGCACCTGCCAAAACAAGAAGATGTACCTGCCGAAACAAGAAGGTAGCACCTGCCTGCTAAGGCAGCCAGTTTTGCTCTTCCTTCCGACCGTCATGTCCCTCGCCGTCTTCAGTGACACAGACCTCAAGTGAAGTCTTCAATGCTATCCGATCAACGCAATCATTCGAAGAAACACGACCCCAATGTGGGCCCGTCCTCGCGCGAGCAGTTGCAAGTGTCAGTAAAGCCCATCTGGGCAGGTTCAGTGGAACGCGTTGCTGTGTGAAGGAAATAACCACGAGGTAAGTCTCATCTACGTGAGGCTACGTGAGGCTACGCGACGACTCGACGAGAGCGCTATCAAGAGCCCCTGCAAGCGCATAACAGGAGGTGGAGGAGGAGGGCAGCGGGATATGCCCGATAGGATCCGACAGCGCTCAAGCTGAGCAGGCCGTGCTTAAGTGCGCGGCCTGTTCAGCACGAGCGCTATCGGAGTAGGTACCCCGAGGTACGAACCGTCCAATCAGGGGTCAGACTGTGTCGACGCCGTCCGTATCATGACGTCAATCGACACAGTCTGACCCCTGCGGGTTTGCCGCCGGACGGCGCTCCACCTACGTGCGGTTCTACGACTTTCCGTGGCAGTCAATATCGCAGTACGTGCCGTCGGAATTGACAAATTCGGTAGGTTCTACAACGTTCCACGCCCGCCGGCGCAATCTGTGTCGCGGTCACGCCCTTCCGAGGCCCAGCGCGTGCAAGGACGCGTCGCGATGATGCAGTACTTACTGGGTCAATTTTTGCCGCGCACGTCTTCGCCCGGTGCTGCATCGTCTCTCCCGCGTCGATCCTTCATGCATGCACGTTCATGGCTGCCCCTACTCGCAGAGCTTCTGGCAGAAGGGTGAAACAGCAGAATTGTCGATGCACTCAAGCCGACTTGGTTCATGACGCTGAGGACTCTCGGACGCGCAATCGGCAGCAAGATAGAGAAGCCAAGGAACAAAGTCCCGGTCCTTCTCGACGACGACGGACTCCTCCACAGGTGGAACATGAGAATCCATCTCTTCCGCAAGTCCCATCAGTCAGCGCACCAGCTTGCTCAACAGCAGGTCAAGTAGCATTGCGTGCCGCCTTACAGAGGCAATTTATTCACTGTGGCCCGCCTATGCGTGAGTTTTTGGTGGACTACTGACCTGTATGCCCGAACACACACACTGACTTGATGCACTAGCTATGCCACACAATGACGACAATGATCTCCAGTCGAACAGAATCCGTTCAAATGGAACTGAAGAGAATGCACCACCACCTATCGACTTCGCGGTGGCGCGTCAGCGTCCGCAAAGGCAAGGGTTGCGACGCATGCCCTCTGGAAGCTTCCAGATAGTAAGTGCGTCGATGACACGTCTTCAAGCTGCTGAAGCTCACTCATTGATGTCCATTGCATTAGCATTCAGCCCCGTTATCCGCTTTCAACCCTGTCAAGTCGCTTCTGGGGAAGCTCCTGCTTCATGTATGTACAGTCTGCTTTTGACAGTTTTCGAACACTGCAATCTAACCTGGATTCAGCTCTTGAAGGCCGAGCATGGGCTCACCAAAGACAGGCAGAGGCGGAGCGGGCACGGCGAACGGCGCAGGAAGAGGTAGAGCGGGCACAGCGAGCGGCGCAGGAAGAGGCGGAGCGGACACGTCGAGCGGTGCAGGAAGAGGTGGAATGGGCACGTCGAGCGGTAGAGGCGGAGCGGGCACGGCGAACGGCGCAGGAAGAGGTAGAGCGGGCACAGCGAGCGGCGCAGGAAGAAGCAGAGCGGGCACAGCGAGCAGCGCAGGAAGAGGCGGAGCGGACACGTCGAGCGGTGCAGGAAGAGGTGGAACGGGCACGTCGAGCGGTAGAGGCGGAGCGGGCACGGCGAACGGCGCAGGAAGAGGTAGAGCGGGCACAGCGAGCGGCGCAGGAAGAAGCAGAGCGGGCACAGCGAGCAGCGCAGGAAGAGGCGGAGCGGACACGTCGAGCGGTGCAGGAAGAGCTGGAACGGGCACGTCGAGCGGTAGAAGCGGAGCGGGCACAGCGAGCGGCGCACGAAGAGGTCGAGCGGGCACGGCGAACGGCGCAGGAAGAGGTAGAGCAGGGATGTCGAGCGGCACAGCAAGAAGCAGAACGGGCGCAGCGAGCGGTACAGGAAGAGCAGGCACACCGAGCAGCGCGAGAAGAGGTGGAACGGGTACGTCGAGCGGCGCAGGATGCACGCTCACGTCGGCGACAGACCCAGGCAGAGACAAGTCGGATGGAAGGTGCGTAAATATCACGCGTTATCTGCATTGTGGATACTGAAGTTCGTGTAGTACGTAGAGCGGAGACTCTTCGCCTCCTACCTGTAGCCCGCCGGCCATATGTCGAGCCAATAGAACGGCATGACCTAGGTCGCATGAATATCGCGTGCCGTCATTGCGGAGCCCTTCACTGGGCTGCTGAGCGTCTCAAGAACAGCTCTCTCTCAAGACCTGAGTTTGGTTTATGCTGCAACAGTGGCAAGGTCCAGCTGCCTCACCTTCCAGACCCTCCGCTCGCTCTCTGTGACCTCTTCACTGGCTCACACCGACAGGCAGTCGATTTCCGGGAGAACATCCGACAATACAACTCGGCATTTGCGTTCACGTCGTTGAAGACCAACATCGACGAAGCTATAAACAACAGTGGTGACCCTGCTCCTTGGGTCTTCCGCATTCACGGTGAACTCTACCACCGTGCAGGTGTCCTGGTGCCCCGTCAAGGTGAACCTCCATCCTACGCGCAGCTCTACGTCTACGACCCCCGTATGGCTCTGCAGGAACGAAGTCGCCGAAACGATAATTTACGTCGAGATACTCTGAGGCTTCTGCAAGATCTTCTCATGCAGCACCATCAGTACGCCCCGATCTTTCGGTTCGCTCATGAATGGCTTCAAGGTTACCACGCGCCCGCCAATGCACCATCCGACGATGTCTCCATTCGTCTCACCGTAGACCCCTCCCGCGACCGCCGACGCTATAATCTCCCAACTGCCGACGATGTTGCGGTCATCCTCCCAGGTCAGCAGAGCAATGGTGACTACCGGGACATTCTCCTGCGCACCAGGGCAGGCCCTCTGCATCGGATACACGAAGGTCACCCAGGCTACGCCCCGCTACATTATCCCGTCCTCTTCCCCTACGGCACGTCTGGATGGCATAGCGAGCTACGATTGCGCGACCCGAACAATCCCACTGTCGCTCTCTCCGAGTCTCTGTCTCAAACACGGTACTACGCGTACCGGCTTCAGGTCCGACGGCAGGAGGTCGAGTTCTCCACCATCCTCCATGGTGGCCGGTTACTGCAGCAATTCATTGTGGACGTCTGGGCTGCATCGGAGCAGGAACGGCTAAGGTTCCTCCGTCAGAACCAAAGTCAGCTTCGTGCTTCTCTCTACAGCGGGCTTGAAGACGCGATGCGCGGAGGACAAGACGTCGACCTTGCCAACCTCGGACAACTCATCGTCCTCCCCTCCTCTCACGTCGGCAGCCCTCGCTACATGCAGCAATTGTTTCAAGACTCGATGGCAATTGCTCGCTACTTCAAGCGCGTGGACCTCTTTCTCACCATGACCGCAAACCCCAACTGGCCCGAGGTGACACGCGAGCTCTTCCCTGGGCAATCCCCCGCGGACCGGCCGGACTTGGTAGCCCGTGTCTTCCAGCTTAAGAAGAAGGCCCTCCTGGAGGAGATCTTCCGAGATGGCATCTTCGGTCGTGCAGTAGCCCAGGTGTACACCATCGAGTTCCAAAAGCGCGGACTTCCCCACATGCACCTGCTCATCTTCCTGGACCGTCGCGACAAACTCCTCGATGTCGCTTCAGTCGACTCTGCAATCCGTGCAACTTGGCCGGATCCGATCACCGAACCAGCTCTGTTTGAGGTCGTCAAGAGCTGCATGGTTCATGGACCCTGCGGCGATCTCAACCGGAAGGCATCGTGCATGGAGAATGGACGCTGCTCCAAGGGATTTCCCAAGTCCTTCCAAGATGTAACATCCCTGGAGCATGAAGGGTATCCACTCTACCGCCGACCGAACGACGGGCGAGCCTACATGGTCCGCGGTCACTCCCTCGATAATCGCTGGATTGTCCCCTACAACCCCTACCTCCTTGCGCGCTATGGATGCCACATCAACGTCGAGTGTTCGGTCACCTTTGCGTCTCTCAAATATATAAGCAAGTACATTCACAAAGGCCATGATCGGGGCACCGTACAAGTCCTGATCCGCGACGAAATCAAGGACTTTCTCGACGCGCGCTATGTCGCGGCACCGGAGGGGATATGGCGGTTGTTCCACTATGAACTTCATGCGCAATTCCCAACGGTTGTTCGCCTTCAAGTGCACTTGCCGGGTCAACACTTGGTGGTTTATAACCCAAACGAAGACCCTGAGCGTGTTCGTGCTCGCGCTGCCCATGAACGGACCATGCTCACAGCCTTCTTCGAGGCGAACCGGGAGGAGAGCGGACTTGCCATGATAGCACGCCAGTACACCTACCAAGAATTTCCTCAGCATTTCGTCTGGAAGGAACAGCAGAAGAAGTGGGCCCTCCGACAGCGTGGCTTTGCTCTCGGACGGATGTATTTTGTCTCTCCGAACGCAGGGCCACGGTACTACCTCCGGCTGCTTCTCACGGTTGCCAAGGGTCCGACATCCTTCGAAGACTTACGCACGTACAGTGGACAGACATACGAGACCTTCCGTGAAGCGTGTATCGCACGCGGCCTTCTGGAAGACGATGAGGAGTGGAGGATATGTCTTCGTGAAGCTACGGAGATGCAGACAGGTGAGTACAATGAAACATGCGTTCCATAACAAAGCAACTAATGCCATGACGCTGCCAGGCTCTCGCCTCCGCCATCTGTTCACGACAATTCTGTTGCACTGCAACCCCGCCTCACCACATGCCCTCTGGGACGAGTTCCGTACCGGCATATGTGATGACTTGCGTCACCGTCTCACCATGCTCGGATACTTAAGCCCATCTGACGACGACATCTATGATTACGGTCTTTACCTCCTTGACCAGAATCTCCGGAACTTAGGGTCATCCCTTGCCAGCTTCGAGTCCATGCCACAGCCTCAGCGGGATTGGGCACACGAAGCAGGCAATCCCTTCATCACGGAGCAGCTCAACTACGACACTCAATATGAGCACGAGCAGGCATCTCTCCTCATCCCCAAGCTCAACGCTGACCAGCGTGCCGCCTTCAACACCATCCTTGAAGCTGTTTCAACCCACCGTGGTGGACTCTTCTTCGTGAACGGCCCCGGAGGGACTGGCAAGACATTCTTATACAATGCACTGTGCCACAAGGTACATATGACTTCTATTCGACTGCATTGCTTCGCTCTAATGCTCTGCCTGACAGTTACGCAGTGATGGCTTGATTGTCCTTTGTGTAGCATCCTCGGGCATTGCGTCCCTCCTTCTACTTGGTGGCCGCACCGCGCACTCCCGGTTCAAGATCCCGGTTGAGAATCTTACCGCGGACTCAACATGTGCCATCAACAAGGAGACACAGTACGCTGCTATGCTTCAGCGTGCAAGTGTGGTTATATGGGATGAAGCCGGGAACCAACACCGATGGGCATTTGAGGCAGCAGACCGCAGTCTCCGCGATTTACGCAATTGCGCGCAGCCATTTGGGGGGATGACAGTCATCTTTGGAGGCGACTTTCAACAAATCCTTCCGGTTGTTGTGAGGGGATCACGCGAGGAAATCGTTGGAGCCTCACTGCGTCGGTCTTCATTGTGGAACAGCATCACCGTCCTCCATCTCCACCAGAACATGCGTCTCGAGGGGTCGCCTGCCTCTGCTGCAAGAGCGCAATTCGCGCAGTGGCTCCTGGATGTTGGCCATGGCCGGACGCATGTCAACGGCGACCACAGCAAGCTTGCAATCCCGCCGCACATGCTGCGCGCAGATGTCAATTCACTCCTGGACTCAGTCTATGCCGGCATCGACTCCACCACTCCCCCTCCTCCTGACTTCTTCATGAACCGCACCATTCTCTCTGCCCGGAACGAGGACGTGGATGACATCAACGATCTGTTACTTGACCGCATGGCTGGCGAGGTTCGCACATTCCACAGTGCAGACTCAGTCATCCTGGAAGCTGGTGCTGACGAAGATGCATCTGAGTCAGCCACTGCCCGCCAACATCCCTTTCCCCCTGAGTACCTTTGCTCGCTGAAGGCATCCGGTCTTCCGCTTGGCGAGCTACGGCTGAAAGCTGGTTGCCCGGTCCTCCTTCTCCGGAACCTTGCCCCATCAAGAGGGCTTTGCAATGGCACACGGCTCATCGTAACAAGGACGACATCGCGTATCATTGAAGCGCGCATCATGGGTGGCCAATTTGACGGTGAATTGGTCTTCATTCCCCGTGTTACGCTGAACCCTACCAACAGCAATGGCGAGTTTCCCTTCAAGTTATCCCGCAGACAGTTTCCAATTCGCTTAGCATTTGCCATGTCTATCAACAAAGCCCAGGGGCAGTCAGTAAAATATGTTGGCTTAGACTTACGCGTACCAGTCTTTACTCACGGACAACTTTACGTTGCACTTTCACGCTCCACATCCCCTGACCACATTCATGTTCTTCTTCCAGATGGTGCCGAAGGTGTTACAACTAATATTGTATACCCAGAAGTTTTATTAGACTAAGTAGTACCTATGTATACTGTTGAATGCATAGTTCATGTTTTCAGCGGGCGGCAAAGCTGGTGTTCAGTAGCAATTCCCAAAATGGCAAACCCGGCCTCACTACCGGTGTTCGACCCGCTGCTGTGAGGCGCATCAATGTTCTCGACAATTCCACCAATGACGCAAAGAAGGCTCTCGAAAACACGATCTGGAAACGATGCAGCACTATAAAAGCTTCTGTTACCCAAGACACGTTCTTGAGGTCAACATGGGCCGCACTACCCGTAACTCACAAGCTCAAGCTCTGCCGTCTACCTCCTCTGATAGCGCTGACATTCCTATGCGCGACACCTCTCCGCCACTCTCATCTCTCACTCCCAGCCCTGAGCCTTCTGCTACTGAGTCTGTGCCTTCTACTACTGAGCCGCCATCAGCACTACCCGGGACCCAGCCAGATGCCCTTCCGTCAACCCCAATACGGACTTTGAGCTCATCTTCGATCTTCATGCAGAGCCTATCCAGCGATCGTCTCCCGCAAGGTTTCGCGGGCCTCCTTGGTGTTGCAATCTTGGAGAACCCGCGCCTTCCCGACCCTCAGAAGCCTCGCTCCATCATTCTTGATGCGACATTCTGGATCGGGTCTGAGCAAGCACCGCTGAGCGCATGTTTCAGGTGAGTGGTTGCCCACTTTTGGTTGTATATGATTCATCTGAACATTTCCAGGCTTTACAATTCACCGGACTTCAACCTCGACTTCTCCGACTCCTCAATGCGGGAGAAGTTTGTTGTTTTTGCTATGGTATGTCTGCTCTGTTCCCACTGTATCCACGATTTTACTGACATGTCATGTCCGAACTTATAGGTATCGAAGTCACATGAGAAGGCAGAGTTTTTCTCTGATAATTCATGGGAGGACTATGACGTTATTGGGGACATTATCTGGGTGCGTTCACGTGCAACTTACAAGGTCTCTCTCACACGCTGACGGGTCGTATCATAGATCGCATCTGCCAAGTCTGCTGATGCACAGCAGCGTCCGCTTATGATGCTTACCGGGCAGGCAGGCAATATCGACAAGAAGAATGCAACATTCGAGATGGTTGCCAGCCAGTACGTTCAACAGCTTCGAACTTCCGGTACAGTTCCTGCCAGCATCACCATCCCGGATGTTCCACGGTTCAAGAACAAGAAACCTCTCCCAGCCACAGACGGCACAAACGCCACTGTCATTGGATTCCTCAATGGGGTGCACCGCCTGAGTACGATGGCAGCAGAATTCTTCCGCCTCACGCTCGAAAGTGTCGTCTTCTATCCCCGTGCCCATTCTTCTCATCCTGTCCCGAGTGAGTTTGCCTACTATTGCTTCCACTGTCATCTATGATTCTTACAGTCCCGCGCAGGCACTCCCACACCACCTAGCCAACGGGGAAGTCGAGGTCGACGGCTCCATTTTGAGGACGTCGCAGATTCAGACATGCCATCTAACCCCAGTAAGCGTCTGAGGTACTCGACTGCCAACGATGATGGAGATGTCTTCTCGGCAGACCTCTCGCAGAGTACTACCAGGTTGGAGTAACCATACTGTTAAGTACTTCTATGATGTATGCCCTCCGCTTTATTATAGTAAGCAAACCTGTAAGAAATACGCTAAGTATAAGCCAAACAAGACACATTCAACTCCAATTGCAAATGTCGTCCGGGCCGTAGGCGCGTTGCTGCTAGTTCTCATCAAGCGCATACGAGGACAGCTCCTTGAAGAAACTCTCAACATCGCCTGCGAGGCGTAGTGAAACACACGCGTATGATCTACAATGCGACTAACTCGTTGATGTACAACTTGTGATGAACTACTCGACACCATCTGCCCTTGACCCTCATAATGCCACATAACGAATGGATACACACAGAGAGAAAGCCGGGAGGATGCACGTCATGATCACGCCCAGCTGTCGATGAGCGAGTCGCGCATCTCGCCAATGACAGCAGCGGAGCTCTGTCCTTGTAACTCTGTGGGTATGACGTTGAGATTGTCGTACACGGCGGAAGAGACGTAAGAGATACGCACTGAACGCGGCTTCGATGACACTGATTTCTGTCGCCGTCGTATCAAGTCCGGTGAATGCACACCAGTCGTTGACCACGAGGCCTGCTCCCAGCACGTCGGATCCGCGGTTGACGGTACCAGCCTGCAAGTCCATGAACACTATCAAATCACGCACTCCCGTATTAATTTGCGTGAAATACATACCACGAGCGGTACTTGTAGCAAGCTACTAAGCTCGTCCTGGTCTTGAATGCTGGTCTTCGGATGCACGACGCCACCCTGATTCGAGATCACAGCGTAACTGCCCACCAGCACGTTGTCGGCGATGGTTTGCCTGAAGACCTCCACTTTCAGCACATCCGCGATGATTTCTTCCGTTTCCCGGTCGATATCTGGGTGGACCAGGGCAACATAATCGTTGCACGCGATGACGTTTCCGAGTGCAGACAGTCGCTCCTCTACCCGCTGGATCGCGACTGCATCGGGGAGGGAATTGCGCAGGTGCTGAAGCTCCTGGTCTGTGGTGGTGGAGGGTACGAGCAGGCCATGGCGGTTCCCTGTGGTAGGCCGAGTTCACACATGATATAGTGCAGCTTCAGATTTGGACATACCTGCCGTTAGTCGACCGATAATGCGAGTACCGCCAATACTCGTGTGCACGATCGGGACAACGTCTCCGAGCTCGGACTCGAACGCGGAGTAAAAGTTGGTGCTGCCTTGAATGGCGCACAGACAGTAGCTGTTCGTCAACTTCGAGAACACGCCGATGTCGCTGCTGTTCTCAAATTGTATGCCTGCAAGTCAAGTTTTTAGCCGAGCGTACGGTTTGCGCGCGCCGATCACACGTACGGGTAGCCATGATGGGTGGGGGGTGTCTTCGTTAACGAACGCGAGGTCCTTGTGTTTTCTGAGGTGTTCCGAGAGAGAGCTACAAGGGAGGGTGCGGCTTAGACAAGTTGGAAGGAAGAGGAAGAAGAGATATACTCGCTGAGGAAAACCTCAGCCACTGAGCCAGCGGTTCCGAGCGGGCGCTTCGCCTCCTGCTCTTACGCCAAGTTTCATCTTCACGGCATCCTTGTACTCGCTCTGACTCGGACTGTGCTATCGGACCGCTTGTTGGAAGTGCTGTCTACGTTTACAACACTGAACATCCCCGGAGGAGGCAGCGAGGCAAGCGGAGACGAGTGACCGCGGATGACTTGGGCCCGGAACCGGGGGCTGCTGAGATCTGCAACCCAATGGCCGAGAAGACCTCAGAACGGCACTGCGAGGAGATGTTACGGGACCGGGTTGGAGCATATCACTGCAGTGGAAAAGATTCTGCTGGACACCATAAAGGTATGCATGCCGTTGTCGTGGAATTGCGATCGGGGGAGCCTGGAGGACGTAAGGCATCGCGTGTCGGAATCCACAGAGATTGTGCACGATGCACGTACATGTGGACACAGAAGAACGACGGAGCGACTAGTCATCTTCCCCGGCAGACTGTTGGCCAGTGTGTCCGCCGGACAAAAGAGCCCTGCGCGAAGGCCTCAGACAACTGAGACAACTCAGGCTCGGGACAGTCGCCACAAGGGGTGGCGGGACAAGGCCGAGCAGCAGGGCGGACTGCTTGACCGACTTGTCCGCCATACAAGCCTTACTGGTCGATCTGACTTTCTGGATGTCGGCGAATGTGTCGTTGATATTGCAGGGAACAACTGCGTCGGACGAACATACAGGGTTGTGGCTCTGGAAAGGGCGTATCTATTGTGTTGCCTGGGTGTTGCCCTCGGACCGTGCTTACGGGACATATTTGCTGAGAATGTCTTCAGGCCACAGGTCCGATATCTTATGCCCAATACATGCAAATGTGCCTATCGCATCCGACAGCGGGATACTACATGAATCCATCCAACGCCGTCTTAGGATCCCGAGGTGACTTCATCACCAGCCCAGAGATTAGCCAGGTGTTTGGCGAGGTGTGTGCTTCCTTCGCGATGCCGAGGACGTTATGATAACGAACTTCCAGCGTCGGGGATAGCTGCTCGGAGTCTGGTTACTCTCTCAATGGATGCACGCCGGACAAGCACGCAAGATACGTCTCGTGGAACTCGGCCCTGGACGTGGGACGCTGATGCATGATATGCTGCGGGTAGGGACCATTCATGTTTCAGCTTCGCGTCGTCGATTGATCACCGTTCCATCAGGTATTCTCGCAATTTCCTGCTGCTCGATCCGCCACTGAAGAGATTCACCTCGTGGAGACTAGTCCTGCAATGCGCTCCACCCAGGAGGCTAAGCTTGGTCCGCTCGCGCAGTCGAACGGATGGAACTTGAGTTGGCGCGATGCAGTCGACGACATACCCCATGACGCCAGCAAGTTCACCCTTGTTGTAGCCCACGAGTTCTTTGACGCCCTACCGTTCCATCTATTGCAAGTAAGGACGTATCCCACCGCTATATCTCCCTGACACTCACATACATGCGGCAGAAAACAGAACGGGGGTGGCAGGAATTGCTGATAGCCTCCGGACCCGATCACACGGCGCCCACGACGTTGAAGGGTGCCGCGGGGCCCTCACTGGACTTCTCATCTGTCAGTTCTACGGCAACGCTCGCAGCCCGTCTCCGACAGGTTCTATCTCCAACTCCTACTGCATCCTCAACCTTGCTCGGTCTGTCATCCCCGCGCTTCCAAAAGCTCCCGGTCGGCTCGCGTGTGGAGGTGTCTCCAGCCTCGTTCAAGATCGCCCGCCAAGTCGCTGAGCTGTTACATGAAGACGGCGTCCGCTCTGCCGGAAGCGCTCTCGTCGTAGACTATGGAGGTGACAGGGCTTATGGTAACTCGTTCCGTGTACGTGCTCGATCACTGCGCCAAAACCCTTTGCCCCTCTGCTCATATCGTGTTGCAATAAAGATACCGAGATTCTGACTCGTTCTTCTTGTTGACTCTAGGCATTCAAGTATCACAAGATAGTAGACGTGTTCCATCGTCCGGGTGAATGTGATCTCACCGTGAATGTCGACTTCGCTTATCTGCAAGAGGCCGTGACCGACTTGGGTGAGTCTTTTGTCAACTGCCTTGCCGAGCCATAGTTGCCAGTCGTCATCTGACAGGCCACTTGTCTCACCCGCCTCCTCCGTGTTCCGCAACTTTGATTACTGACATTGAACTCTCTGCTATATAGCCAGCCATCACGGGCCCATTACTCAAGCGCTATTCTTACACCGGATGGGCCTCCAGGCGCGCGTCAACGCCCTGAAGGCGACTGCGAAGGATGACGACCGCAAGAAGCAAATCGACCACGCTGCCAGCAGGCTTGTGGACCCCACCGGCATGGGTTCGCAGTATAAGGTCATGGCGCTCATGGGCAAGCGGGAAGCCGAGCCGACGGAGGAGGAGCGATGGCCTTTCGTAGATCTTCGAGAACAATCCAAGCGGTGAGGAAGGAGTCTTTTATCTTCATGAGACGGGCTGTTTCTCTGGTCGCCGGCTGGATAATGTCTCCTAGAAGCTGTCGCCACTGTGATACAATATCACCGTCTGATCATGCATGCTGAGTGCGAGACCACAGCCTCGCGGTTGCACGCCATTCGTTGTCTGAGAAGTGGCTCAATGGGGAGCGGTTAGTATCTGAGCGTTCGGAACCGCTAGGTGGGCGGGATGACCGTCGACGAGCCTAAGCAAACCCTCATGGGCGTGGCGGATCAGGCGCCGCAGTGGTAGTAAACTTTACTCGGACGTAATCCAAGACGCAGCCAAGGCAGACGCTCTACAACGGTGCCAATCTGATTGGAGACAATATTGACCGCAGACGAGTGATATAAGAGGATGGAGTGGCCAGCAGGAGGAACCGCACATCGACCTGCCATACCTTCTTCCACCATGTCTCCCAGTGACTCCCGCAACTCCCGGAGACTCATCCTCGTTGTTGGGGCGACCGGAGCCCAGGGTCTGGCCGTCATAGACAAGCTGCTTGAGGCCTGTCCCGACGGGAAACCATCACCATACGCAGTCCGGGCACTCACCCGCGACCCAGAAAGCAGGCGAGCACAGGAGCTCGTGAGCCGCGGAGTGGAGTGCGTGAAAGGTCTGACATGTTATCACGAAGCTCAAGGCCTCGCTGAACCTTGACCACGAAGGGGCGTTCGATGATCTCCCGTCCGTCTCGCGTGCCCTGTCCGGGGTGTACGGCGCATGGGTAAACACCGACGGCTTCACTGTAGGGGAGCAGAAGGAAGTGTGGGCTGGAATCAGAATCTTCGAGCTCGCGAAGCAGCACGGTGCCGTCAGGCACTACATCTGGAGCAGCCTGGATTATTCGCTCAAGGTAAGTGGCGTGTGTGGAGGGACATCACGCGCAAACTCACATGTCAACTAACGGGGCGATCGCCCTCAGGCTGGGGAATACGACTCCCAGTACCGTTGCGAACACTACGATGGCAAAGCACGGGTCGCTGACTGGATGCGTTCGCAGCCTTCGGACCTTGACGGGATGTCGTGGAGTGTCGTGACCTCCGGGCCGTATATGGACATGCTCTTCAATGTACGTTCAATTGATACTGTATTCCGTCCAGAGAAAGCGCACCTAACAAAGAGGCCATAGATGATGTTCGGACCGCTCAAGCGGCGGGTGGATGGGACAGCAGTCTTCGCCAGCCCCGTGGGAGACGGTCATGTCCCGATGATCGCGCTGTCGGACCTCGGTTTCTTTGCACGGTATACCTTCGACAATCGCGAGGCAACCTCAGGACACGAGTTGAAGATTGCGAGCGACGTCGTGGGGTGGGAGTATCTCGCGCGAACGTTTGCAACGGTGACGGGACAGAAAGCGGAGGTGGTGAATCAGACGCTGGACGAGTGGTTCGATAACTTCGAAGGAGTGGACGACCCCGTGGCGAACGAACGGCAGGACGATGGCTCGACAACATGGCGACAAAACTTCTCGGGATGGTGGGCGCTCTGGCGGGACGACAAGATTTCGCGGGATATGTCATGGGTGCGGAAGGTGCATCCGGGTGGTCACACACTGGAGAGCTGGATGAGGGAGAACGGCTATACCGGCGAGTTGAAGCGGAAGCATATTCTGAAGAATACAGAGGATGGGAAGACGATCAGACCCAGGTGGCTTGCGATAGATAATCTGTGACTGAGTTAGCGGACCGTTCATACATTTCAGTAGCAGGAATCACCATACCAAGAGTCAACGATGATCATCCTTGCGGCGGCGCGGTGATTGAGACCGTGAACGGTGTCTGCGGCGGCGTTGATTCTCGTGAGAAGGCACCCGCCTGCGCGTGTTCTCCCCGCGGGTATGCTCCTCTGAGTCATGGCTAACATTGACCTCCGGAGAGCGACGCCTCTTCTTTATCTCGGAAGGTCCCACGTCTCCAGTGGAGGCGTCAACAGCTCCCACGCCCCTCTCTTCATCACGCCTTCTTTGTTCCTCCTTCTCCTTGGTGCGCTTCCACATGAGCTTTTTGCAGCATTTTGGGCATAGAACAACTTTAACAAGCGCGAACTTCTTCTCGCCATGCTCCTCATACGCGAATGGAAGCTCGAGTGTGGTTAGCGCAGGGCGCACGTCATCGCCATCTCCAGGGAACTCATTGTGCAGGGGACAACGGGTATTGCCGCATGTAGTCTCCCCGGCTCCAGAGAGGACTTCGGTCTCAGTGCGCCAGCGTAGAGCAAACTATAGGAGAGCACTCGGTGAGCGACAGACATGAACTCTTTGGTTTTGTGGCTTACATTCCCTGATTTGTAGTGCTTGAGGTCGCAGACAGCATATTCCCGGTAGAGCGACGAATAGTATTTCTTAGCAAGCCTGTCGTCCCAGGAAAGCTTTGACTCTTCTTCCTCTGCGTCCTCTCGAAGGAATCTGGTTTTTGATCGCAAAGGTCAGCATACTTGGCTAGGCTGAGGCTCGTCAGTGGCTACCTCGCTATAAGTACTCACTTATGGGAACTCTTCAAAATATCAAACTCCGTTGTTCCTGATACTGTGGATGCTGTTGCGCCCTTTGAGCTATACGGCGTGTACAAATCCATTCTCTTGCGGGAGCTGCGAATCTTCACGAGCTTGCAGAAGGGTAGGGTGACGAACCAAGGAAAGATGAGCCCGCCCGAACGAATTACATACAGGCAAAGCTGTGCAACCATCGCTTACGTCGTGGCAGGTCGTAGGCGCGCGCATGTTGGTAGGACCTACTTAAGTACTGTACTTACTGAGCCTCAGGCTGGCAGCGAACACTGCACCACTAGTGCAGATGGAGCTCAAGCACACGTATGCAGAGAATAAGACCCAGTCCACTTCGAAGCATCCCAAACGGCGATCCTTCTTGCACATTCGTCCTGGACGCCTGTAGAAGGCCGAAGTTGCAGTAAATTACAGTACTACCTACTTGTGACAGGGCGACACAGATACTGAGCTCAGGAGGATACAACTCAATCAGAACATGTCCGTTCGTAACTTGAAAGGTCGTGCTCTGAAGCAAGGTCCGCGATGTGCCGCGATGGCACTGTACTAGTACCGCCGTATGGTTTCAACCGCAGTATGGACAGAGTACGACTTGATGCCCTGCGAGGGATGTCCGAAGTGACCCTGTGTTGTTGCGGACTAGAGCATGGTCAGCGTTTGCCCTTCGTCCCACTACGGTCAGCCCAGGCGAATAGCACCCACCACTGTCGTGAAACCGTAGGGATCAGCAGCGACAATCCCACTCCCATGGACACCGTGGGCCCCGACATGATGAATAACGTGCGGTAGTGCTGCACTCTCTGTGGCGAAGTACCGTTGCATACCGAGGTAGCGGGGTTTTTCGGCCTGCCATGTCCCACGCAAATGCGGATTGTGGCTGTATCTCGCCGCGTATGGGTTGATGTCTATGACTGCGATGCCCCCGGGAGTCCAGCTATGATGGGGTAGGGGTACGGCCAAACGTGAGCCAAAGGCATAGCTGTTCACGAAGCTGCGGTCGAGGTGGCGGAGGAGCGAGGGCACATATAGCAGCAGGCTATTGCGTGGACCCCAAGCATCCCAGTGGACGTGGGCTCCGTAGATGCGACTGGCAAGGATAGAACGCAGGGTATGGTAGGGTATGAGTAGACCAGCGGGGAAGTGTGTCATTCTTGCGGTCGCGGGGGAATCGTCGAAACAGACCGCGATCATCCGGAGGGAGGGATTCGGCCAGAAAGGAACATCTGGAGGAGCGTTCGGGATACTAGACTCCTGAATCCGCTCGAGCGTGCTTCCGGCAGGCAGTCGCAATCGTATGTACTGGTCGCGGACCAGGTCCGCGGTGAATGTAGCACCGACGGACGTGGCCTCAGCTGCAACATGATACACGCGCAACTCATTCCACCCACGACAACCGGCGACTATGTGCGACTCGTCCAGTAATGCGAAAGAGACCTGCGCATGAAAGCGAGTGCGCTGTCGTTCGCGGTGTGAGCAATATGAGGGAATGTGACTGTCAATCGACGTACCCAGAGTCGTACTCCCAATCTCCAATCCCAAACTTCGATGTCATGCGATTGGCCTCGGTCGTAGGACAACCTCCATGCCACGCGGTCCTTGTGGATCTGGATGCTTTCCACTCGTTCGGGTCTCGGTGCTTGTGTGTGTGCAGCACAGAGAGCGTAGCGCTCGGGTGGCCGACGTCAGGATGTTGCAGCGACCGCGCGTGGATGAGGATCTGCCTAATATTGCGAATACAAAATCGTCATCGAGACGCTGTCGGGATATGAACGATGGAATACTGACGAGCTGTCCGTCCCCTCCTGAAACACCAACAATAAGTCCTGCACGATGTCCACGGACACTGCTAACACTATACCCCGCGGGAAATGTCTGAGGGGCACGATCCAATGAGGGGCCGCACTCTGGAGATCATTCGCAGGACTGATGATTTCTACGACACCCAGCCGCGGCTTCGTGACGATATAGGAGGTAGAGCCGGCGAATGAGAGGGAGACCGTCCAATCCCTATTCTCCGGGGTTACATGCCAATGCGGAAGGCCTGGCGCGCGCACAAAAGCGGCGGGTCCGATGCGAGATTGGAATGTATGCATCTTCAATCGCTGCAGTCGATCCGACACCGGTATATGGCTAGGAGGCCCATCGACCATTCCATTGACGTCCAGCAGAATCTTGTAGCGGATATAGATGTTCGTCCTTACTAGATACTCGAACGAACGACAGACCTACAACGAAACCGATAGTGAGGATTGTTCGACACTAAGTATCGTCGGTGATGCTAGGCACTCACGAGGCTACAAGAGAAGATGTCTGCTATTTCGCAGCAGCACACGACGCACGCCAGGATCTCGCTTGGGAGAGAACATAGGTTCAGTCGCGCTGGTGCCGTCACGGAGAGAGGAGCTTCCACTTCTACGACGAACCGTCGCTTGTGAAGAAATCTGCGTATTAGTGTAGAAGAAAGGACTCTGGACAAGGCAGATTTGAGCCTGAGCATTTTCGGACAGTATGCGAAGAGGCTTGGAAAGCGGAGATGTAGTACATGTCTCAAGTCGATGGATGCATTGTGGCTTCAGGCTTCATGGCATGGGAGATCTGATGCAAGAAGCATCGGGCGTTCAAGTCAAATCTTCTGAAGCAACTACATCCGCGTCCAGTTGCAAGATGTTTACGTGCAGGGTATCTAGAGAAGTTATCAAGACATGTAAGTCCTGGCTCGAGGGGTATGTTCCTGTTCGGAGTGACGAGTCGACATCAATGTCGACATCAACGTTCACTGGCAGCGGTCAGTACTCACCAATATCCTTACTATTCGCACTGAACCGCCCGCAGCAAGCTCCGTAGTCAGCACAGATGTGCTATTCAACCATAAGGGAAGTCGCGCATGTAGGGCTGAACGCGAAGTTAACGTGATCATCGTGACGCGTGAAGGTGAGGAGGATAGAGCTTCATAGCCGCCCGTAGTGAGTCCAGTCGGAGCGCCTGGACGGGGAGAGGTCCTCTCGTCTCGACTCTCTGTCACTCCTCCCTGCCGGTGCCCAGTCTCTGCGCAGCGATCATACCTGTTCTCACAGAATGAATTGTTGAACGTATCTGCTTGTCTCATTTCGCTCCAGGAGGTTCCCCGGCTGATAGCAACGAGTACTAGTACTTACACTTTCATGTGAGTGTGCATAAAATTCGATGTACGAGACCACTAACAATCCTGCTTCGCCATCTGTAGTTGTCGCTCTAGCAGCAGATTTCTCTAGGCGCTCCTCTGCGATCCTTAGTAGGATGCGGAAGCAACTGTGCGTCCAGCTGCTTCCCAGACTTCGCACTAGCGGTTGCAGACCGCGACCTCTCTTCGTGCCGGTCTTCATTCGCCTGCACTCGACTGCGAACAAGACCTCACGACGCAATGAATGCACCGCGGCTGCCTCGTATGTCTTGCCAAGCGAAGACGCGTCGGAAACGCGTCCGTTCGCCGTAGAGCGCGTGGGAGGTCGTGAGTGTCACATCTCGTGGTCATCCGAGGGAGGGTCGAGGATCGAGAAGGAGTGGAGGGATATTGCGTCTGCGGCTGCGTCCGAGGGAAGATTGCTGCACCAACAAACTCGCTCACCGGTCGCATCTCGTCGTGGCTGGGGCAAATGTTCCTTCCGACGAACTATCCAGAGTCCGTGCATCGCTCGTGAGTACTCTGCGCTCTTATATGCCCCGCTCGCGATGACCGACAAGGCACCCCCTCGCTCAAGATACATGCCCTTCCACGTCTTGCAGTTCTTCGAGACGACGCTCGCGACCATCACGTCCGTGCTCTGCAACCAGGCGCTCCTTACCTCAGTGGGAGTGTCCGCGGAGGGCAGCTTGTTCGGCGCCGTCGCGGTGCAGTGGATCATCAAAGACGGCGCGGGAGAGATCGCGAAGCTGTTCTTCATCAAGCGCTTCTCGCCGTACTTCGACAGCCACCCCAAGACGTTCACGCTGGCTGGGGAGGTGCTCGGTTGCTTGGGGAGCGGTTTGCAGATTGCGACCGTGTTGATTGCGCCATCGCCTACCAACTTCTTGCTATGTGCCGGTGAGTGCTCACTGCTGATTCACCTCAATTCGCGATGGCCGAGGCTGATGAGTGCTCGTAGCCGGTGGGAACATTTTCAAGCTTGTGGGGAACGCGGTATGCAGGTCGCGTTTGGTGCGACAGACTGGTACTGAGAATCGGTGACACAGATATGGTTCACGACACACATCAAGTTCATGCGGTACTTCTCCCTGCAGGGGAACGACGGGGACGTTGCTGCGAAGGATGAGTCGCAGGCCTCGATCGCCCAGCTGACGGGCTATGCCGCGGGCATCAGTCTGCTCACCTTCTCGCATTCGCCCGTCTACCTCTACTCGATCTTCTTCGCCGCTGTTCCTCTTCACCTCGTCATGACGGTGTACATGATGCGCAGTGCGAGCTTCGAGTTGCTGACGCTGCCGAGATTGAGCCACCTCGCACAGGCGTACGTCACGGAGGAGACGGTGGACTCCGTGGAGCAGTTGGACAAGAAGGGCGTGACGGGCTTATTTGGAGAGTTCTACAAGAGAAAGAGCGATCGCTGGCTGACGCTTGCACCTCGAGTGGGCGACGTCCTCAGTGCAGGGTCAGAAGTCGATCGGTCCAGATGGCAGGCATGCTCCCAAGTCTTCCAGGTAAGTCTGGTCCAGAGTGAGTCCTCGGAGAGGGAGGGTACTCACGCAGATCTCTATCTAACAGCACGAACGCTACCTTCTGTTCCCTCATGACTCGCCACGAGGCCCGCAAGTCTCGGTCTTCTTCCATCCAGATGCGACGACCGACGATATGCTTCGCTCGATCCTGCACGCAGCTATGGTGCGCAGTGTGCTCTTGAAGAGTCCGGACTCCACGCCGAATCTCCGCTCGACCCTCATCGATACTCATGAGTGGACACATCACCACTTCGCTGCGTTCAAGCGGGCGCTCGAGCAACAGAAATGGAGAACAGACGAGCTCTGCTTCGCGGATCTGGGACACCGAGTTACATGGACTCCATAGATGACGGGCGTGGACCCGTCCAAACATTACAGTTCCCCATTGCTGATCCTATCGCCAGGCACCGTGACCGCGATAATAGCTCGCCTGAGCTTCATCTACTCCCAAAGCTCTGTACTTTGCCCCCACGATCTCTCCACCTCAACAATCACATAACGGCATGGTCTGCTTCTCCCCGCAGGCGCATCGGTTGCATCTATCATACTCAGACCTTGACATACCATCATCCAGCTCACTTGCATTGACACACGTTTAGACTGTACCTTACGCTCGATATAATCACACCCCCATCTTACTGTAGCCCTCGTCTATATCATAGAGTTGACTATGAATTACCACCCATTTCACCAGCACTCAGCGCGAGCATCTAAACCTGCATTCAGGGTACTGTCGCGTTCGACGTAACATGTCCGGGAGAGTTGTGAATAGTCATATCACGCCAATCCTGGACCTTCGCGGGATCGAGGTTGAACGTCAGAGAAGGCTGTAGGTAGGCGTGGACCAGATAGGCACGAGGAATCGATAGACAACATGTAGGACGGTGTGGCATCAGGCGTATCATCTTGACGTCCTCGCCCCACTCGCTCTGGTGCTGTACTTACCTTCGACATGGCCTCGAAGTACTTGTGTCATATACTTGTAAGTAGACTATCGCATCCGGAGATTCCGAGGACTGGATGTCTGACCGAACGCGCGCCGAAGTAGGACCACCAGCAAAGTACGGGAGTGTCGAGGGTAAGGTCGTGGGTCTACGGAGGAGAGGTGCACACGGACCGATACATTAGCCATAGGTACGCATGTACATATGGAGAAGGCAACTCAGATGCAACTCAGATGAGGCGATTCTCCAAACATAGAGACAAGCAGAAGAGACCCGTTGCCGCACAACCTGCTCGGCCCGCCAATCGAGTTGAGATATCATCGAGAATTCGCGAATGTCTTACTTCAGAAGAAGAAGAAGACCGCGCCGAAGAACTTGAAGGGCGCGCGTCGTGGTGAGCCATGTGGGTGTCTTGTTCTCTTGCTCTGCACTCCGGTGACCACTGTTCAAGAGACAACGAAGTACAAGCTTACGGCGGAGGCTAGTCTGATAGGACAGTGACCGCACCCAATTGCCGAGAAGATTGTCAAATTGCGTGCAGCACAACATGAGGATACAATCTGGCTGCGAAGCGAAGACAGGCGACGACACTTCGCGCACGCAGCAGCCGCGTGCTGGCGGTGAGCCTCGCGCGTAAAATCCTGCGTGTAGTCTGACGCTTGTTTTGCAGTCACAGGAGCGACCAAGGCAGCTCAGAGGCGACGACGGGAGGAGGAGAAAGCCACGGCCACTATGCGCCCAAAGGTTCGTGGAAACCCCGACGTCGGATCGTGAATTTGCGAATTCACGACATGAATTCGTGTGGAATTCGTGAACCTGCAAGTTCGTGAAAGCCTTCGTGATAAGTACGAGGGCAGAATTCACGAAGTTACTTCGTGCAACTCACGAAGACGGTCTCCCTCGCGTGAGAACCTTTCGATGAGCTGTCGACAAAGTTCCGCAGCGCCTGCCCTAAAGCCCTAAGGCGCCCCAGGCAACGGTTGCGACCCTACTGTGTGCTCATGCTCGCGATGGTCTCTCTTACATGTCTCTCTCGCTGCTGGGTATACTGGTCGACTGAACTGATATCTTGTGTTCTTGGCCTACTGCTGCTGGGGCTCGGTTCTGGCTGCTGTTAAAAGGACTCCCGAGGACCTGACGACACTGGTGACTTGGCCTTACTGCTGGAACTCTGCATCTGGGCCCTTTTGCGGTGGTGCAAAGTCTCTGATGCTTGTGGAGGCTGGGATGACGGGCAATCATATGACAGGTACGTTGCTTTCTCTTCTTACTGACGTCCCTACAAGATGTTGCTTGCGCAGGAGGCCATGTCACGGCGTAGATTATTTATAGTGTACTTCCAGTACCAGTGTATGAGTACATGTAGTAGTACCGCAATTCAATATTCAGTCTTTATTCAATGTCACCCACAACAGCATGACGCAGCGCGCATTCAACCGACCCTGCACGACCACCACCACCTGCTTCGCAGGATTCACGACGCCACATCATGCAGACTACGAACTAGCCGGCAACGTCGTGTTCGTGAACGGTAACAATAACTTCATGTAATTCACGAACTTGATAATGAACTCAGCTTTGCGGGCGCTCCAGGATAACTTCGTGACAGGCACGAGGTATGTTTGTTGACCTTACGAAGATGAGGTGCTGATTAAGTTCGTAGTAATCACGAAGTTCCAGGCGCATAGTGGGCGAGCCGTTCTGGGGCCGGAATAGCGGAAACACAGGGATCGGGGCGGCAATCTGACCCCGCCCCGCATCGGCGCACCTGCCTGTCTGGGACTTTTGAGCAGAGGCTTTCCAGCGACTGGCGCCCGGATCCGTTGGGGTGCGTGGATGGCGTTTGGGGAGCCTCGTATAAAAATCAAGTCGTGCTTCGCGACGCACCTTTCCGCACCACCCCTCTGTTTGGGTTGCACACCTCCGCGTCGACTCTCTCCCCGCCGACGACGAAAACGACGATGTCTTCCCCCTCCTCGACGCCTGGTGCTATCACTACCCGCCCCATCCTCATCCAGTCCGGGTCCATTAGAGTGAGTATCGCACTTTCCTGCTTCGATGTTGGGACGTGGCTGGAAGAATGTGACGCGGGAGGGAATGCGGGGTGGTAGAGGTGGACTGGACGTCGCGCATGGGCGTGCAGGACGCGTCAAAACCATCGCGCGTCGCGAGCTCGATGTGCTACACGGTCGTTAGGGCGCGCTATGCGGTCCCGAAGGCGCATGTATGCACGGCGCGGCCCCGAGCACGCATACATATTGCTTCGAACTACCTTTCTGGTCGCTTCCCTGGTGCTGACGTGTTTCCTCAGATCCACATCCCGGTGTCCACGCAGGCAGACGAATGGACCGCCGCAGAAGTTCTTAGAGACGAGTTCACCCACGTTCAGAAGACCGACGACGCCATAGATGCTACCGCGGAACTCGAGAACGACACCGAAGCTGCCGTTGAGCTTTTCGCTCGTTTCTTGGGCTTCGTCGCTGGAAAACTAGACGAGGACGCTCAGTCCGAGACAGCTCGCACCTCCATCCTCCTCAAGTCACTCAAGTACTTTACCGCGTCCCACCTCACTAGTCAAGACATCCACGTAATCGTCGCCGCGTTCGACACGGAGGTCCGCAAGACGGTCCTCGCGTCCTACTACCAGGCCCTTGCCGCGCTCGAGGCGAAGAGCGTGTCCGACATCCCGCGCGCACCTGCCAGTGCCTTGCTTTCGGCGGCTTCGCGTGGGGACGCGTCCATCTACGCGCTCTTCGGCGGTCAGGGCACCAACGAGGTCTACTTCGACGAGCTGCAGACACTCTACGACATCTACAAGCCTTACGTCGCGTCGTTCCTCACCACCGTCTCTCGCGAAGTCCTCGTACCCCTAGTCGAGGAAGCCGAGGAGGAGTCGTTCTACACTCACGGCCTCGACGTCATCTCATGGCTTTCGGGCGCATCTCCGCGTCCCCCTGTAGCCTACCTCGCCTCCATCCCCATCTCATTCCCCTCATCGCCCTCACGCAGTTGACGCAGTACTTGATTGTATGTCGCGTCTCTCAGATTACCCCCGGCGACCTCCGCTCCCGCCTTCAGGGCGCCACTGGCCACTCACAAGGTCTTGTGTCGGCGCTGTGTATCGCCGCGTCCGCCACCTATGAGTCGTTCTTCGAGAACGCGCACAAGGCGCTCAAGTGGTCATTCTACTCCGGTCTTCGCGGTCAGCAGGCGTTCCCTGTCCTCGCACTCGAGCCGAGCATCGTGCAAGACTCCGTGGATGGTGGCGAGGGCAGCCCCAGCCCTATGCTTTCGGTCACCGGTCTCTCGCTCAAGGACCTCGAGGGACACATCGCGAAGACCAACAAGCATCTTCCTGACAACTCGAAGATTGGCATCTCCTTGTACAACGGCCCGAAGGCGTTCGTCGTCACTGGCCCCTCGCGTGCGCTCTACGGCCTCGTTACCCACCTCCGCAAAGTTCGCGCTCCGAGCGGTCTCGACCAGAGCAAGATCCCCTTCTCCCAGCGTAAGCCCGTCTTCTCAGTGCGCTTCCTCGTCGTCGGTGTCCCGTACCACAGCAAGTACCTCGAGAGCGTCACCGACGAGGTCCTCGAGGATCTGGAGAACCAGGAGCTGTGGAAGCCGGAGGATCTCGGTATACCAGTGTATCACACTGAGAACGGTACGCATATGTTTTCTGATGTTGTCTTCGAGGTGTATGCTCACAGCGTTACTTCTAGGCTCCGACCTTCGCTCCGTCTCCACGTCCTTGACGCGGGCATTGTGCGAGCAAATCTTCACCCTCCCCATTCACTGGTCTCAGGCGACCAAGTTCCCCGAAACGGCCACCCACGCCATCGACTTCGGTCCCGGTGGCTTGAGCGGCATCGGCCCTCTGACCGCGCGTAACCTTGAGGGACGCGGTGTGCGTGTAGTGGTAGTTGGCGACAAGACGAAGGGACCTGCGGAGCTCTTCGACGCACAGAACATCAAGACGGAGCAGTGGTGGGTCAAGAAGTTCTCCCCAAGCCTCGTCAAGACCAGGTATGTTCCCTTATCATTGTTTAATTCGCGCATATACTGACCCAAACGCAGCGATGGCACGATCCACATCGACACCCCCTTCTCTCGCCTGCTGGGCAAGCCGCCTATCATGGTCGCTGGTATGACGCCCACGACTGTGAAGGCAGGCTTCGTGAGCGCTGTTCTCGACGCTGGCTACCACATCGAGCTTGCTGGCGGAGGTCATTACAACGCAGCCGCGCTTCGCTCGAAGGTGGCCGAGATTCAGAGCAAGGTTCCCGCCGGTGTCGGTATCACTCTCAACGCGCTCTACATCAACCCTCGCCAGTTCGGGTTCCAATTCCCTCTCTGGCAGGAGATGCGCCGCGAAGGTCTCCCCATCGAGGGTTTCTGTGTTGCTGCCGGTATCCCGAGCACTGAGAAGGCAGCCGAGATCATCGGCGCGCTCCGTACCGCTGGTATCAAGCACGTCTCCTTCAAGCCCGGCTCCGTCGACGGCATCCGCCAGGTTGTCAACATCGCTGCCGCGAACCCCGACTTCCCGATCATCATGCAGTGGACCGGCGGTCGTGCCGGTGGTCACCACTCGTGCGAGGACTTCCACCAGCCCATCCTCTTGACGTACGGCTCGATCCGCCAGCAGTCGAACCTCATCCTCGTTGGTGGCTCTGGCTTCGGCGGCGCTGACGACCTCTGGCCGTACCTCACTGGTGATTGGTCCGTGGAACAGTACGGACTCCAGCCGATGCCGTTCGACGGCTTCCTATTCGCCAGTCGTGTCATGGTCGCGAAGGAGGCGCACACGAGCTCGTCGGTCAAGGACCTCATCGTCGCGGCCCCCGGTGTCGATGACGCGCAGTGGGAGGGTACGTACGCGAAGGAGACTGGTGGCATCCTCACTGTGCGCTCCGAGCTCGGCGAGCCCATCCACAAGATCGCGACGCGCGCCGTCAAGCTCTGGAAGGAGTTCGACGATACCGTCTTCAAGTTGCCGAAGGAGAAGCGCGCCGCGTGGCTCACGGAGCATCGCGCGGAGGTCATCGCGAAGCTCAACAAGGACTTCGCTAAGCCGTGGTTCGGTTGGAAGAAGGACGGTTCCGTCGTCGAGGACATCGCGGATATGACCTACGAGGAAGTCGTCCTCCGCATGGTCCGTCTGATGTACGTCTCCCACCAGGAGAGGTGGGTCGACACGTCCCTTCGCAATCTCACTGGCGACTGGCTCCGTCGCGTTGAGGAGCGGTTCTCTGGCCTCAAGAACGGAGAGAAGGCCTCGCTTCTGCAGTCGTTCTCGTCGCTCGACAAGCCTGGCGAGTTCATTGAGCAGTTCTTCAAGACGTACCCCGCTGCGACTGAGCAGCTGATCGCAGCTGAAGATAAGGCGTACTTCCTCGCGATCTCGCAGCGCCCTGGTCAGAAACCTGTGCCGTTCATTCCTGTCCTCGACGCCACTTTCGAGGTCTGGTTCAAGAAGGTACGTGATGCATGGTCTGTTTCTCGACCATTCGACTAATCTATCACATCGTAGGATTCCCTTTGGGCAGCTGAGGATATCGATGCCGTCTTCGACCAGGACCCGCAGCGTGTCTGCATTCTTCAGGGTCCCGTTGCGGTGAAGCACTCGCACGTCAAGGATGAGCCCATTAAGGATCTTCTAGGCAACATTACCTCGCTCCTCGTCGACAAGCTCGTCGACCGTCTCTATGGCGGCGACAAGTCGAAGATCCCTACGATCGAGTACCTCAGTCCGAGCCCTCGTGCCGCTCGTCCCGCAATCGCGCCCGCCGTGTCCGGCAACACCGCGACCTACGTCCTCGGCGACTCGCTCCCAGAGACCTCTGCCTGGCTTGAGACTCTCGCTGGACCTGAGCTCGGCTGGACTCGCGCCCTCCTCACCACTGCGACCATCGTTCAAGGCACGGCGTACATCGACAACCCCCTCCGTCGTCTCTTCGCTCCTCGCCGAGGCCAGAAGGTCGTCGTCGAGAGCGATGGGTCGCGCCCGACGAAGATCTCCCTCTACGGCTCTGCCCGCTCGCATGGCGTCCACAATCCCTCGTTCAAGGCCGTCGAGACGACGTTCAACGCCTGCACCTCGACGATCGACGTCACCCTCTTCGAGGAGCGTCGTGGTGTCGCCGTCCCTCTCCACTTCCACTTCCTGTACAAGCCTGAGATGGGCTTCGCGCCGATCCATGAGGTCGCCGACGACCGCAACGTGCGCATCAAGCAGTTCTACTGGAAGCTGTGGTTCGGGGACAACGAGGCTCTCCCTGAGATTGGCCTCCGCGACACCTTCACTGGTCCTGAGGTCACGATCGACGAAGACGACGTCGAGACGTTCTGCGCTGTCGTCGGCAACCAGGGCGAGGCGTTCAAGTCTGCTCGCAATGACACGCCCCTTGCGCCTATGGACTTTGCCATTGTCACGGGCTGGCAGGTATGTAGATTTGCGGTGTGGGTGTGTTGACAGAAGCTAACAACTACTTGTAGGCGATCATGAAGGCGATCTTCCCGTCGACCGTTAACGGCGACCTCCTCAAGCTCGTCCATTTGTCCAACGGCTTCCGCCTTCTCGAGGGTGCCACGCCGCTCAAGGCTGGCGACGTCTGCAAGGCTGAGGCGCGCATTATCGCGGTCACGAACAGCGACGCTGGCAAGACCGTCAAGGTCAAGGGCTTCGTTACGCGCGGTTCGGAGCGCGTCATCGAGGTGGTCTCCTCCTTCCTTTACCGCGGCCGCTTCGACGACTATGAGAACACGTTCGAGATCCTCGAGGAGCCGGACTACGTCGTCGAGCTCCCGACTGAGGCCACTGTCGGCGTGTTGCAGTCGAAGGAGTGGTTCGAATGGGACGACGAGACGAAGCCGCTTCAGGCCGGCACCACCCTCATCTTCCGCGTTCGCTCTGAAGTCACCTACCGCAACAAGACTTGCTACAAGGCCGTCAACGTCTCTGGCGACGTCTGCGTGCGTGACCAGATGAAGCGCCTCGTCAAGGTTGGCTCCGTCGACTGTCTTCTCGACGACTCCCGCGGCAACCCTGTCGTCGCCTACCTCCAACGCCACGGCAAGCCTCAGGGCCTCGTCTCCCCGCTCTCGAACGAGGGCTACACGATCAGCAACGGCGCGTCGACCGCGTTCAACTCCCCTGCCACCAACGAGCCTTACTCGAAGATTTCCGGCGACTTCAACCCGATCCACGTCAACCCGTACTTCGCGGACTACGCCTCTCTCCCCGGTACGATCACCCACGGCATGTGGTCGAGCGCCGCCACTCGCAAGTACGTTGAGAACGCTGTTGCTCAAGGCCGCCCGGACCGCGTCGTCGCGTAAGTACTACTTACCCTCCCAATTTGCGTTAGCTCATTGTTCCTTCTAGCTACGATGTGAGCTTCGTCGGCATGATCCTGCCAGGCGACGACTTGCAGGTTAAGATCAAGCACATCGGAATGCGGAGCGGCAACCTCGTCGTCAGCGTCGAGACCACCAACAGCCGCGGTGAGAAGGTGCTCGCTGGTACCGCTGAGGTCGCGCAGCCCACCACTGTCTACGTCTTCACCGGTCAAGGCTCGCAGGAGCCCGGCATGGGTATGGACCTGTACAACAACTCGCCCGCCGCTCGCTCCGTCTGGGAGTCCGCCGACGAACATCTCACCGCCGTCTACGGGTTCTCGATAGTTGAGATCGTCAAGGATAACCCGAAGGAGAAGACCATCCACTTCGGTGGTATCAAGGGTCAGGCGATCCGTCAGCGTTACATGGACATGACCTACGACACGATGGACAAGGACGGCAACGTCAAGACCCTCCCACTCTTCGGCGACATCAACAACCGGACCCAGCGCTACACATTCAGCCATCCCAACGGTCTGCTTTTCGCAACGCAGTTCGCCCAGATCGCTCTCGTCGTCACCGAGCGTGCTGCGTTCGAGGACATGCGCTCGAAGGGCCTCGTCCAGAAGGAGTCGGCGTTCGCTGGTCACTCGCTCGGCGAGTACTCCGCACTTGCATCCATCGCCGATGTTCTTCCCATCTCGTCCCTCGTCGACGTCGTGTTCTACCGTGGTATCACCATGCAGCGCGCCGTCGAGCGCGACGCCCAGAACCGCTCGAACTACGCGATGTGCGCCGTCAACCCGAGCCGCATCTCGAAGACGTTCAACGACGCCGCGCTTCGGGAGGTCGTCGACAGCATCGCGACTCGCACTGGGACCCTTCTTGAGATCGTCAACTTCAACGTCGAGGTACGCGTTGATTTGCGGCCCTAACAGAATTACATGCTAATGGAGAACTAATAGGGTCAACAATACGTCTGCGCCGGAGAGCTCGTGGCCCTTCAGACTCTCACGAACGTCTTGAACTACCTCAAGCTCGAGAAGATCGACATCGCCAAGGCACGTAGTTAGCTGATGTGTTGCAAGCGACCAACTGACCAATCTGTCCCCAGCTCACCGAGAAGTTCACCGTCGATCAGGTGAAGGAGATGCTCGGCGAGATCGTGAACTCCTGCTACCAGAAGGCGAAGGAGGTTTACGACAAGGAGGGCTACATCACCCTGGAGCGTGGCTTTGCGACAATCCCGCTCCCTGGTATTGACGTGCCCTTCCACTCTCGTTACCTCTGGGCCGGCGTCATGCCCTTCCGTGCATGTGAGTACCACTCCGGAGCTAGAAGACACGCAACGCTGACTACTATCTAGACTTGTCGAAGAAGATCAACCCCGCGCACCTCAACCCCGACACGCTCGTCGGGAAGTACGTGCCGAACTTGGTCGCGAAGCCGTTCGAGGTCACCAAGGACTACGCCCAGCTCATCTACGACCAGACGCTCTCGCCTCGTCTCGACAAGGTCCTTCGCAAGTGGGACCAGGAGAACTGGGGCTCCGCCGAGCAGCGTCAGAAGCTCGCCTACGTCATCCTCGTCGAGCTGCTCGCCTACCAGTTTGCTTCCCCTGTGCGCTGGATCGAGACTCAGGACATCCTGTTCACGCACTACAAGTTCGAGCGATTCATCGAGATCGGTCCTTCGCCCACGCTCACTGGCATGGCCACGCGTACGTTGAAGGCGAAGTACGAGGTCCAGGACGACTCCGTCACCCACCGTCGCGCGATCTTCTGTCACGCGAAGCACACGAAGGAGGTGTACTACCAGTTCGAGGATGAGGCGGAGGCCCCTGCGGCCGAGACTGCTACCGAGACGTCTGCCCCTGCGCCCGCTGCTGCTGCTGCTGCTGCGTCTGCACCTGTAGCTGCTGCACCTGCCGCTGCTGCCGCCGCCAGCATTGACGACGTCCCTCTGAAGGCCACGGATGTCCTCGTTGCTATCATCGCGCAGAAGCTGAAGAAGAAGGTCGACGAAATCCCGCTCTCTAAGACTATCAAGGACCTCGTCGGCGGCAAGTCGACGATGCAGAACGAGATTCTCGGCGACCTCCAGCTCGAGTTCTCTTCCGCTCCGGAGAAGGGCGAGGAGCTTCCTCTCGAAGAGCTTGGCTCTGCTCTCGGCGCCGGCTTCTCTGGCTCCCTCGGCAAGTACACGTCCGGCCTCATTTCTCGTCTCGTTGGTGGCAAGATGCCTGGTGGCTTCAACGTCTCCGCAATCAAGTCTTACCTCTCTAAGAGCTGGGGCCTTGGTCCCGCTCGCGCTGACGGCGTTCTGCTGCTGGCCGCTACGATGGAGCCTGCGAAGCGTCTCGGATCGGAGGCGGAGGCCAAGAGCTTCCTCGACGGCGTCGTGTCAATTTATGCCCAACGCTCCGGCATCTCCCTCTCGTCCGGCGCCGTTGCAGGTGGTGCTGGCGGAGGTGGAGGCGCGGTCATCAACAGCGAGGAGTTCCTCAAGTTCCAAGCTGACCAGGAACGCTTCGCCGCTCAGCAAGTCGAGCTCTGGATGCGCTACCTCGGTCGCGACTCCCGTGCCGGTGAGATCAAGTACGACGCTGCGAAGGCTAGCGCCGAGCAGCTGCAGGCTCGTCTCGACGCTATCGCTCGCGAGCACGGCGATACATACATCGACGGCATTCAGCCCGTCTTCGACGCCCTCAAGGCACGCCACTTCGACTCATCTTGGAACTGGGTGCGCCAGGACGCTCTTCTCATGTTCTACGACATCATCTTCGGCCGCCTCACCACCGTCGACCGCGAGATCACCGCACGTTGTATCGCTATCATGAACCGTGCCGACCCCGAGCTGGTCACGTACATGCAGTACTACATCGACCAATGCGATGCTGAGCGCGGCGAGACGTACAAGCTTGCGAAGCAGTTCGGCCAGCAGCTCATCGACAACTGCCGCGAAGTCGTCAACCAGCCGCCTCTGTATAAAGATGGTATGTTGTCACGAACGACGTCTCCGAAGTTTCCTACTGATCTTTCTCTTAGTTACCTTCCCCACCGCTCCCCATACCGAGGTCACTGAGAAGGGTGACATCGTGTACAAGGAGGTTGTGCGTGAGAATGTCCGCAAGCTAGAGGCGTACGTCGAGGAGATGGCTAGCGGCGATACCATCGTCGTCCCGACGAACGTCCAGAAGATCCAGGAGGACGTTCTGAAGCTCTGGAACGTCGTGAAGACGCAGCCCGAGATCAGCGAGGAGCAGAAGAACCGGATCAAGGCTCTTTACGAGGGCGTTGTTCGGTCGCTCCACAAGCGTCCCGAGTCTCGCACTCGTCACGGGGCACCGCGCTCCCGCCGCTCATCCTCTCAATTCCTTCGTCCCCAGATCTCGAATGTCGCTTCCGTCACCGCCGACAAGGTCCCGCTCCTCCACCTCAAGCGCAAGGTTGGCACGAACTGGGAGTACAGCAGCAACCTTACTGGCGTGTATCTCGACATTCTCCACGAGATCGCGACTTCCGGAACGACGTTCAAGGACAAGAATGCGCTTCTCACCGGTGTCGGCAAGGGTTCGATTGGTGTCGAGATCTTGAAGGGCCTTCTTTCCGGCGGTGCTCACGTCGTCATCACCACTTCTCGTTACAGCCGCGCAACTGTCGCATACTACCAGGGCATCTTCCAGCGGTTCGGCAGCAAGGGCTCCGCGCTCACCGTCGTTCCCTTCAACCAAGGCTCGAAGCAAGATGTCGAGGCCCTTGTCGACTACATCTACTCCACTCTCAGCCTCGATCTCGACTATATCCTCCCCTTCGCTGCTGTGCCCGAGAACGGTCGCGAGATCGACGGTCTCGACGACAAGTCCGAGCTTGCACATCGTATCATGCTCGTCAACCTCCTTCGCCTCCTCGGTGTCGTCAAGAACAAGAAGGCCAGCCGTCACTTCGTAACCCGCCCCACCCAAGTCATTCTCCCGCTGTCGCCCAACCACGGCCTATTCGGTAACGATGGCCTCTACTCGGAGTCCAAGATCTCGCTCGAGACGCTCTTCAACCGCTGGAACAGCGAGAGTTGGGGCGAATATCTGTGTCTCGCCGGCGCCGTCATTGGGTAAGTCGTCCTTGTTTCGATAGTTACTCGATGGTTTGCTCACTCCTTGCTGTAGCTGGACTCGCGGAACGGGCCTCATGGAGGCTACTAACACCGTCGCCCACGAGCTTGAAGGTCATGGCGTCCGCACGTTCTCGGCGAAGGAGATGGCCTTCAACATCCTCGGCCTCATGCATCCCCTTCTCTTCAGCATCACGCAAGTCGAGCCCATTTGGGCCGACCTTAACGGTGGCATGGACCGTCTCCCCGATCTCGCGGACATCACCACTCGCATCCGTACCGACCTCGCCAAGAAGAGCGAGCTTCGCCGCTCGATTGCTCGCGACAATGCAGCGGACTTCAAGATCATCAATGGCGTTCAGGCCGAGCGCGTCTTGCAGACCGTCAACGTTACGCCCAGGGCGAACTTCCAGTTCAGCTTCCCTCCGTTGGAGCCCGCGGAGTCGCTCGAGAACCTGAGCCAGCTGCGCGGCATGATCGACCTCGAGAAGGTCGTTGTTGTCACTGGTTTCGCCGAGGTCGGGCCCTGGGGTAGCTCTCGCACCCGTTGGGAGATGGAGGCTCGCGGCGAGTTCACCATCGAGGGCTGCATTGAGATGGCGTGGATGATGGGCTACATCAAGCACTTCGACGGCCGTTTGAAGGATGGTTCGCTTTACGTCGGTTGGGTTGACGCGAAGTCCGGCGAACCTGTTGACGACAAGGACGTCCGTGGTCGCTATGAGAAGGACATCCTCAATCATGCCGGCGTTCGTCTCATCGGTAAGGAGGCATTGGTCTCTTGTGCGAGCATTCGCTGACCCTTCCCACAGAGCCTGAGTTGTTCCGTGGGTACGACCCGAAGAAGAAGGTCTTCAACCAGGAGATCGAGCTTCTGCACGATCTCGAGCCCTTCGAGGTCTCGCAGGTTGAGGCCGAGAAGTTCAAGCACGAGCACGGTGACAAGTGTGACATCTGGGCTGGCGATGGCGACCAATGGTTCGTCAAGTTCAAGAAGGGCGCGCGTGTCTTCGTTCCCAAGGCCTTCAAGTTCAGCCGCCTCGTCGCCGGTCAGATCCCTACCGGTTGGGATGCCGGCCGCTACGGTATCCCCGCGGACATCATCACTCAGACCGACCGTGCTACGCTTTGGGCTCTCGTCTGTGCTGCCGAGGCTCTCAACATGTCCGGTATCACCGACCCTTACGAGTTGTACAAGCACATGCATCCTTCCGAGGTCGGCTCCAGTATCGGTAGCGGCATGGGTGGTATGGAGAGTTTGTCGCGCATGTTCAAAGACAGGCGTGACGAGAAGGAGGTTCAAAATGACATTCTCCAGGAGACGTAAGCTTCAGCATCGCGGCATTCGGGGCGGTTACTGACTTCTACTCGAACAGGTTCATCAACACGACCGCTGGATGGGTGAACCTCCTGCTTCTCTCGTCAAGCGGACCTATCAAGATTCCTGTCGGTGCCTGGTGAGTATCGAACGTCTAGACTTATCGTTGTCCTCGACTCACATCTCTCTTCAGCGCTACTGCTCTTCAGTCAGTTGAGATTGCGTGCGACACGCTTCTCTCGGGCAAGGCCAAGGTCATGCTTGCGGGAGGTTTCGATGACCTCAGCGAAGAGGGTTCGTACGAGTTCGCCAACATGAAGGCTACGAGCAACGCGGAAACAGAGTTCGCGATGGGCCGTGAACCAACTGAAATGTCTCGTCCCGCGACGACGACTCGCTCTGGGGTACGTAACCCGTTCTTGTGGTCATCTTTACTTGTACTCACGCATTTGCTGCAGTTCATGGAAGCGCAGGGTACCGGCGTGCATGTTCTCATGAGCGCGAAGACCGCTCTTGAACTCGGTTGCCCGATTCGTGGCATCATCGGCTTCACCTCGACGTCTACGTGAGTGTTGCGAATCCATGTGCCTCGGCATGAACTAACGTCGTCTCATAGCGACAAAGCTGGCCGCTCTGTCCCCGCACCAGGACGTGGCGCCCTCTCCATCGCCCGCGAAGTCCACACCAAGCACCCGCTTCCTATCCTCGACCTCGCTTACCGCTCACGTCAGCTCTCCTTCCGCCGGAAGCAGATCGCCCAGTGGTTGGAGAACGAGCGCCAGCAGTTGCAGGATGAGATTGAGTTCCGCAAGAGCCGTGGCGACACTGCCGACGAGGAGTACCTCGCAAACCGCGTTGCAGACATCGAGCAGGAGGCCGCGCGTCAGGAGAAGGACGCCATTGCGACGTACGGCATGCTTGAGGGCGCTGATCCTCGTGTCGCGCCTCTCCGCCGGGCGCTCGCTGTTTGGGGCCTTACGGCTGACGACCTTGGCGTTCTCTCCATCCATGGTACCAGCACTGGCGCGAACGAAAAGAACGAGACCCACATCTGGAACGACGTTTTCACCAACCTCGGTCGCACGAATGGCAACGCCGTGCCGATCATGGCGCAGAAGAGCCTTTGCGGCCACTCTAAGGGTGGTTCTGCAGCGTGGCAGCTCGCTGGTCTCCTCCAAAGTGTCGAGTCTGGCATCATCCCGGGCAATCGCAACGCTGAGTACGTCGCTTCCCGAATCATTCATGATAACCGCTGACCGTCCCTGCAGTAACATCGACGCTCTGTTCAAGGCCCACACGTACTTGATCTTCCCCTCGCAGACAATCTATACCGACGGGATTCGCGCTGGTATCATGGTAGGTCTCTCAGTGGATGTGCGTAGCACGTCTTGCTCACTGTTTGCCCAATAGTCGTCCTTTGGCTTCGGTCAAGTTGGCGGTACCTGCATGGTTATCAACCCTCGCTACCTGTTTGCCGCACTTGAGCCGTCTGTGTACGAGGCGTACAAGATCAAGAACCGTCACCGCCAACGTCTCTGCTACAAGGCGATGAGCGAGATGATGACCTCGAACAACCTCGTCAAGGTCAAGGACGCTCCGCCGTACAACAAGGACCTCGAGGCGCCTGTCCTCCTGAACCCGCTTGCCCGCGCAACGTACAACCCGAAGACTGGCAGCTACGAGTTCACCACCAAGCTCGAGACCAAGCCGAAGGTCGACGACGCGAACGTCAAGGCCGTCTCCGAAGTGCTCGCTGGCGGCGCTACGGCTGGTGTCGGTGTTGACCAAGGTGCGTAGTTTCGCGATATATAGATACCGTAATCTGACTTCAACACCCAACAGAGCTCATCTCATCGGTCCCCTCGTGGAACCCGACCTTTGTTGAGCGGAACTTCACCGAGGCCGAGATCGCGTACTGCAAGTCCCAGCCCTCACCAGCTGCGTCGTTCGCTGCACGCTGGGTAGGGAAGGAGGCCGTGTTCAAGTCTCTCGGTGTTGCGTCCAAGGGTGCGGCGGCGGCGATGAAGGATATCGAGATCCTTCCTGGCGAGTCCGGTGCACCAACAGTGATTCTGCATGGCGACGCCAAGGCTGCCGCTGACGCCAAGGGTGTCAAGAAGGTCCACATCTCGCTCAGCCACTCTGATGTAAGTACTACTGCCGTGGGCTTCTCTCGTGCATGAGCTGACGAACTTGTCTTCGTCTTCCAGACCACTGCTATCGCCTTCGCACAGGCGTCCTCTGCATGAACCATTCCTATCACTACTATCCTCTTATCATCTTGCGTCTCATAATGGACTAATGGCCGGTGCTCCTTGGGTTGCTCGTCGTATCATGAACTCGAATTCTCTGCATCTGTGTATTATCCGCACGTCTTTACGTTTCGTCACGCTCTATGTAAATGCCTCACGAATAGATCTCTTTCTGCTGAACCAATTTGGGGCTCGAATGACGTGTGTACTCACATGGTCGGCGCTGTATCATGGTAAGACTCGAGGCCTCCGTCGACGTCGCGATCTTCGCCTGAGCATCATGCAAAGTACTGACGAGCCATAAGCAAATGCGATGTTCTCCACAAGAAGTAGAGTATTTGTCTGCCGAGATCTGCCGTCTATGTATGAGAATACAGCCCATGCTGCTCGATATAACCAGCGACCCGAGGCGTCACCATGACCCGCCAGCCCTCGTCACCCTTGGCAATCTTCTCGCGCACCTCGCTACTACTGAACGCACACTCCTTCTCACCAATGTCAACGAAGGCGATCCGGTCGGCCGGCGCAATGTCTCGCACGAACTCGGGCAACAGCGTCTCGGCCGTCTCTTCCTGCTCCCGCGAGACACCCGGGCTAATCCTGCGGGCGCAGACGATGCGGGAGTCGTTCTCGGCTGGGGACAGGAAGCGGTGCAGAGCGGCCTTCATGGCTTCCTCGGAAGCGTAGTAGCGCGTCGCGAAGAAGCGGACGATCGTGTCCGTGCCCATGAGGAAGGTGAGCTTGGGGTGTGGGGGTTCGGTGTCGGTGCTCTCGCGCGGGGATGGAGACTGCGGTGGGAGTGAGATACCTGGGGTAGAATACAAATCGGCGATGCGCTTGCGGAGGAAGTCGAGGAGGAGCGCGGACTTGCCGACGAAGGTCGGCTCGTCGATGATTGCAACTGCGATGTTGGGCTCGTGCGCCGACGATGCTTGGGGCGATCTCTGTGCGGCGTGGAGGTTGCGGTTGGGGGTATGTGCGAGGTCTTGAGCGAGGAGGACCATCATCTCCATGCGCTGCTCGTACGTCGCGTCGCCCGGTTTGAGCTGCTTGTCTGCATTGCGGACGGAGAGCAGGAGCAGGCGCGCGTCGAAGTCGACTTGGGATGGATGAGCAGCAAGAGGGGCGTCTGGGCCGTTTGCAGGCGGGGGAGGCGAGGGTGGGAGGACACTGGCGAGTGCCAGGTGCGCGAGGGTGGGTGGGTTGAACGAGGAGTCAAGGACTGAGATCTGGATGTTCGGTGAGAGGTGGGAGCGGCCGGGTGGGAGTGGCCAGCGAGGGTGTGAGTAATAAACGAGTTCTACGGTCGATAGACCGCGTTGGACACGGTGGAGGCAGGAAGTGAATGCCATGCGAAGTAGTACGAGCCTGGTAGTCAACATTCGGAACATAAACAACGAGACTGACCGATGTAAGGACGTGCCCACTCCTAGCTTGTATAGACTGCTCGTCGCTGAACTCAGTTCCTTGCTGTCGCCAAAGTCGTGGTGGAAGCACTGGAAGGTGACTGCGGGAGACAAGTGCGGGAGATAAGATAAGATTGATTCTCGATCTATGAGCCCCAACTGCTGCAGAAACCGCGGTCTCTGCACAACTTGACGAGCAGCCATGCAGAAAGACGCCGACGGATTTTACACGCCTGGAGACTGTGAGTCTTCCCGCCACCATCGTCCGTGAGACTGTCTTCATGCCAGACACAGCTGCCTCTGCAGAGCCCGCACCCGAGGAGGAGGCCTCCGAGTCCAGGACCGATGCCGGTCAGTCCCGCCACACCCGCTCCGTGCTGCAGAATCTCACCGATCGCGATGTCCAGACGTCACGGACCTCATCAAGTCCACCTTCGAGGTGTCGGTGAGTACAGAGGTCGCTATATGCGTGGACGACGCGTCTGACTCGCGTCGCGACTAGGTCACGCTCGCAGATCAGCAGGCCGACCCCAACTCCCCGCTCTTCAGCGCGAAGACCTTCGAGGAGCTAGGACTGTCAGTGCTGCAAAGGATATCTCCGCCACGCGTTCTCATGCGATCTCTGTGCACAGGAACCCGGATCTGCTGAAGGGCATATACGACATGGGCTTCTCAAAACCATCCAAGATCCAGGAGCGCGCGTTGCCGCTCTTGCTTGCCAATCCGTGAGTCCTTCACTCCGGCTGTTTCTGCGTTCAGAGGGTGTGGAGGAGAAGGGCTAGACCATGAGGTGGTTGTACTTGGTCTTATACGTGCGCCCTCTCTGCTGCTCGTCCCACCATTGAGCCGTCGGAGAGCTGGAGACGTTAGCTCGCTCACCGTGCGCGGATGAATGCGTTGCGAAGCGGTCTTTGGAGGACTGCGCCAGAGCGATTGCTTGATTTCGGTTATCCTCCTGCATATAGTGAGCGATGGAGGCCTCGACACTCGACGCCCGGGACAACTTCGCATATAGCGCTTGACTCCTCGGGATTTGCGCATTTCGCTCGAGATGACCCATCTGGGATCCGTCGGGAGACTCGGGACGCATCGAAGGTCAGGGAGTGCTCTACCCAGTGCTAACGGAGCAGGCGGCACCGCTCCATGGATATGCGCCTCTTCTGTGAAGGGCCTGCGATGAGCGGACAGCACCTCAATCTATCCAGCTCCAGCAGGACTGCGGATGGAGGTTCATCTCCGCCGCCGCTCGTGCCCTCGAAATGATACAATGTGCAGGAGTTTGTCGCTGCGAACCCTGCAGAGTAACTGAATTCGGACCGTGAACCCTCCCCGCCCCGTCGTCGTCGGGTCCCATGATAGATGCACAGAAGCGAGCTCTAAAAGCTATGGCTATCGCACATAAGAAGAGAGGTCAAGGCCCCTGATGGTTTAAGGACCTCATTGTTCCTGGCTTCGCCGGGAAGTGTTGCCTTACTGCCAAACGCTGTTATGTCCATATAGCAAGGTTCGTTCCAGTGGTGGTTCGTAATTATGCAAGAGTCCTCTCAGGGCCCATCTTCAGGAACGCTACTCTCCTCCTTCCGATCGTCCTCTTCCGGTGGAAACCATGTCTGAAGATTATGGTTCCAGTGTCTATCGAAGTTGACATCGATGACGTAGTCCGTCATAGCACTTCATGGCCGCTGCCTGGAAGCATCTCGCGGCGGGTTTCGGTCTCGATAACCACTCCCATTCTCGTGCAAATTGCGTCTCTTTGGGCGAGCTGACATTGGGGGTCACCATCCACCATTCAGTTTGCCACCGGCGTCGTTACTCGCACGCTGCATTGATAATGATTATAATATGCGACGAAGCCACCCTCGCCGTACTTCAACCGCTTCCGCGATAAGAAGCTCACCCTTGGTCTTCTCACAGCCCGCAGAACATGATCGGACAATCACAGTCGGGTACGGGGAAGACGGCTGCCTTCGTGCTCACGATGCTTAGTCGCGTCGATTACTCGATCAATAAGCCCCAGGTCCGTAGCGCATATGTTGTGCGAGGTTGCAATTGCTGATCAGTCTCTCCTCAGGCGCTCTGTCTTGCACCATCGCGAGAACTCGCAAGACAGATCATGTCCGTCGTCGTGGCCATGGGCAAGTTTACGGAGGTGCAGACGGAGTATGCTATCAAGGAGAGCTTGCCGAAGAACGCCACCAAGGTCACCGCACACGTCGTCGTCGGCACGCCTGGAACGATGACAGACCTAATCAGGCGCAAGGTAATCGACACGTCGGCGGTGAAGGTCTTCGTGCTCGACGAGGCAGATAACATGCTCGACAAGGACGGTCTGGGCGAGCAGACGCTGCGGGTGAAGAAGTACGCTCTCCGTCGCTGTCCCCCTCGAATGCTGAACCCTAAACTCACTTGCCACTGTTCTGCTCTCACCGTGCGGACACGCCTGCAGCATGCTGCCGAAGAACCAGGTGCAGATTATCCTCTTCTCGGCGACGTTCCCCGACCACGTGCGCAACTTTGCGAACAAATTCGCGCCGAATGCGAACAAGATCGAGCTGAAGCGCAATGAGCTCTCGGTGGACAATATCCGCCAGTTCTACATGGATTGCAAGAACGAGGATCACAAGTACGAAGTGCTGGTCTCGCTCTACCAGCTCCTCACGATCGGCCAGAGTATCATCTTCTGTCAAGTACGTTATCGGTTGTGCTGATCTTTCGCGTCCGTCTTCTGACACAAAACGCCGTCTCCCTTACCGACTCGCCCCTTCGCGTTCCGGTCCGTTCGCGAACACGCCCCCTGTCATTGTCTGGGTCTGGACCTCGACCTAACATCCGAACCCGCGATGCATCTGCGCCGTCTCCGTGTTCAGCATCGACACACTGCCGACCGCATCTCGCAGCGGATGACGGCAGAAGGCCACAAGGTTGCGTCGCTGCACGGAGCGAAGGACGCTACAGAGCGCGACGCCATCATCGACGGCTTCCGTGAGGGCAAGGAGAAGGTGCTGATCACGACGAACGTCATCGCCCGTGGCATCGACATCCTTCAGGTGAACATGGTCGTCAACTACGACCTGCCCCTCATGGCCGAGCGCGACGCTGCCGGGCACAGGGGCGATCTGCACCCCGACATCGAGACGTACATCCACCGCATCGGTGCGTTGCCTTCCCATATGCATGCGTGGGCTTGACGTGCGCGTGTGTGACAGTCACCACTGACACTGACGGGGCTCTCTTATTCCCATTCGCGGTGCTGCATCTTGCATCTTGCATCTGCAGGTCGCACGGGCCGCTTCGGGCGGAAGGGCATCTCGATCAACTTCGTGCACGACAAGGCGACCTGGCAACAGATGGAGCAGATTGAACGGGCGACGGGGAAGCAGATTATTCGCATCGAGACGAACGACCTGGACGCGATGGAGGAGGTGCGTGCGTCGTCGCCTGTGTTGTTTCGCGGGAGCATCTCGATCGTGAGATCTCTTCGCGTGTGCTTCTCCGAGTCCACGTTCCCCGCCACTGACACTGTCTCTGCCGCACATGCAGCAAATGAAGAAGGCTCTGAAGTAGATGCGCACCCGACATTCAATCCCAACTCGCAATTGTTGTACTCCGTCAGAACGCGCGGTCTAGCCCCGCAGCCAGAGATGTATTCCTGTTTTGTAGCATGTAGCCCCCAATACCCCGCCGCTGGGGTACGAACACGTCTAACGCGACCTAGCACAGTTTGGAATCACGATGCACGAATCGTACGACGATCGCGTATGAACGTTCGAACCCTGAACGCGGTGCTTCAAGCTAGCTTCGAAGGCCAGGCCCATTGTACGTCCGTCATTGCCAAGCAGGTTTACACCTGTCCGAGTATCTCGGTCATGGGACGGACATGGTTGGAGATCCGCCAGGGACACGACTGGGATAGAACCAAGTATGTTCCGTCGAGCCTTCAAGGACAGTTCACTCACTCCCGCTTACGCCCCGCACCGCTGCAGAGATTCGTGGCGTGCCCGTGTCAAGTGGGCAATTGCTGCTCTCTTGACACCTGGTGCTGGATAGTGCTCTTCCTCTTCTTTCCGCCCTCTGTTCTTCGGACTGCCCGGGCAGGTATGACTTCATCTCGCTGCCTAGGAAGCTTGATGGATCCCGGTTCCCTGGCCTTGCGCATTGCCCTGTCATGCCCATGATGGTGCCCTGCGGAGAACGCCTATTTTGTCAGATTCATTGGCCTCTGGACTCGAATCTCGGTTGCCCGCAGCGCCCTTCGATTCTGTGCTCGTCCCCGCTGTGACCCCGTCAGCGCGGCTCGTGCGCCCGTCGAGTGCGACGTCGCCGTGCCATGCATGGGGCGGGTGCTGATGGTGATAAGCATACCGCCACCCCTCGTGCAGATCTCACGGCATGCGTCTGTGGACGGTGACCGCGAACGGCATGGACTTTGACACGGGACGTGGCTTCCACATTGCACGGCGCCCGACGCGAATCCCACACCCGCTGCAGCCCACACGTGGGGCCGCCGGATGTGGGATGCGTCCGCTGCGACGGGCTCTTCATGGGTCGCGGGGCGCAGCAGCGGGGGCAATATACACAAGCTCGTCGACAGGCGCAGCTGGCTCATCTTTGCACGCGACATGTCAAAATGGGCCCTTCGTGGCGTTAGAGTGTGGGTTGCGAACGGACGAAGCAGGGCAGCCAGCGCGGCGGGCGATTACCTCACGCTGAAGGCTGCTGACGGAAATTAAGCGTACAGATTCGACAGCTCGCGGCGATCTTGCATTGTGTGCCCGCCGCCCGCATCCGGCAGGCGCGGTGCCCCTCTGCGCCCCGCGCGCGAGGCATGTGCCTGCAGGGAGCGATCTCGAACACGCCGCACGCGGAACGCAGGTCGCGCAGAGGACCGCGACCGTGGCAGGCGTCGACGTCTGCTGTTTGGCGATGTGGGCATGTGTAGCGGCATCATGGCCCGTGTAAGCAAACCGGGCCCAGCTCTGTGAACGTCGCCTGCCCAGGCTCGGTATGCGCATGCCTCACGCGACGACTGCGACGAGCGATCGCCGACGTGAGATCGCTGGGCCGCGAGCCAATCTGCCACAATGCTGGGCGGGGCTCGTCTGCGAAGGGAGGGGGACTTGCCATGCGTGCGCTCCGTGTCCCATGCCCCCACAGGAGCACGGCGTTGGCCCCAGTGGGGACATATGGCGGAGTTGGCGATGGGAGGCGCGTCCGTTGGAGGCAGATGCCGTTCCTCTGCGGGGGGAGCTCTCGAACGGGTTCTTTGGGGAATACACGGAGCCCGTGTGCAGCTTTCCGTGCGTACGGGTTCTCGGGCATCGACGATCAGAAGCTGAGAAACGGGCGAGAGGACGGAGTGGAGACGTCTCGCAGGAAGCGGAAGCGCAGCTGCCAGCTTCCGAGATTCATCAGGGAGGCTCCGGGATGGGCGATGTCAGCCCGAATTGACCACTCTGGCATGGGCCGCTTCCGTGATAGCGAAGGCCGTGCTTCGAAACGTTGCCCCCGCGGCCTTGTCTGAACGCTCGGTACGGGTTCGCGCCTTTGGGTAATTGCGCGCGGCGACCCATGGTTATGTTATCACGTTCCTTGATCCACTCCCTTCTCTCGCCTTCGGGAGATGAACCCTCGTCTGTCTATAAAGTGCCCATGAAACTCAGGCTCAGACACTCCACTCCCCCCGGGACACTCGTCACCAGAAGCACCCCTCCTCCACCCCTCGCACTCACACATCTCTTCCACAATGCTCTCTACCTTCTACTCGTGGTCGATCGAGCACATCAAGAATGTGTTCGAGGCCAAGTCTGAGCGAGACTGCCTCCAAGCGCTCGAGGACACCTTCTCTCAGCGGCTCGAGTTCACGTTCAACGGCTCTCCGCTCCCTCGCGTCGGTCTGCAGAAGATCGTCCTTGGGATGCTCCAGACGTCCGGTTTCTGCCTGAATGTGGACTGGCTCAATGCAGTCGAAGTCCCACGGGACGGCTCCAACCGAGTGAGTTCATATCCGTGTGACCCGCAAACCTTGGTCGGTTCTCACCTCGCGCTTCTCTCCCTGTCCCGCAGAGTGGAATGCTCGGAGGCTACTACGTTATCAGGAACGTGAAGAAGCCGCTTCCGGGCTCGTCTACCCTCGCGCTCTTTGAGCGACACAAGTCTGTGAATGTCGAGTAAGTCCCGCGTGCACGCCTGCATGGGCCGCCTTCGAGACTCACGTTCATGTGTGCCTCTAGAATCGAGTCCGAGTCGCCAGACCCCAGCGTCGACAGCCGGCGCATCGTAAAATTGGCCATTGTTGCCACGGACGTCCCTGTTCCCCCTGCTAGCCACTTCTCGATATGATCCGCACGCGTCCACGCCGCCCCCTTGTTCTGCCCACCCCACTCCGCACTTCGTCTACCCACGCTTCACATCCTCCGTGCCCCTCTATACGCCTATGCATATTCATGATACCCGCATCACTATAGACTTTGTATTTTATCGCATATCGCAGTACCAGTACTGCTCAGTAACGTCACCGTAGATTATGACTTGCCTCGGATTCCTGTCGCACTTGCTATCGCTTTGCTGTTACCTGATGGGTGTAATTGAACGTTCATGAAGTGTCTAGAGCTCGTGTGGTGCAACCTCCTGGCGATCAGGCTGAAGACAAATGGTACGTTCACTACTCGGTGGCCGCCTGTACGGGCGTCAAGGTAAGGTACATACGGTTCGTTCCTCCATCATCATCAAGTTCTGACCAGCTTCTGACCTCACTGAAAACGTCGCGACTCTCGCTGTAAGCATCTGTGGCATGTCGTATTCCGGTTCCTTGGCACCACAGGAAGACACGGTTGCAGTCCGCTCAGCAATTGTAACACGTACGTCCATCGTGTCCCGCGTATGTCCTCCGTTCTGATGCATGTTCCTGGGTGCTTCGCAAATTTTCATTGTCGCGTGCGTCACGTAATGCAGCTGATGCACGAACCGCGCAGACATCGCCTGCGATGCGAAGGTTTGCGTAGGACGCCAGCCCACAGTTCGCTGAGGACAATGAGCTTGTCTGACATGCCCAGGTCAACCGACAGGACAGAATTCCTGATCAACGCTCGCCCTGCACCTAGTACTCGCGATCTCTCCTTACTCGGCCCACTGTGCGAAGCGGACAAATACTGAAATAGCGGTTTTCATATGTCGCCCTGTCCACTTGGACACTTCTTCCCTTGGCCGTGGGCTTGTTGTCTCGCTTCCTCTGTTCTGGCGTATATTCAACACCACTCGAGGCTCCTTCGGTCCTTCGGAGTGATTCTGTCAAGCAGCGCTGGTACCCCAAACGCATGTCATTGCGTAGAGGAAGAGCACACTCGGGCAAGCTATAACCCCCGAGGTCTTCTGGTATTCTGTTTGTCACCCTTCGGGTTCTGTTGCATATGTTGAACAGTCGTTTCGCTGATGTGGCGGCTTTCCGTGCGCTCCCATCTGGGAGATCTCATCCGCGGCCGGACGATGTCTCTCACGGCCTTCAGAATACGGATGCGCCCGGCCATTGCAGACCTCGACCGCTTTCCAGGGAACGATGGCTCTTACGACAATGGTGCACATCTGGCGAGGCGTGCATGTGGACTCGGAGCAGCGGGCCTTCCAGGGTGAGCCGTACCCGGACTGCGCAGACGACTCTGGGTCTGTCTTGACACACACTCTGCTGACTTCCCAGTGGGGTCTGATAGACTAGGTGACTTTTCACCGCGGTTATACTTAGGGATTCCAAGAGGATGGTACTGCCTCCGGTACATCTCATAACGAACGCCAGCCTCAGGAGTGTTGCAAAATTTCGTAGGGCTCCGCACGCTTGTCGCGGGACGTCATGCTGAAGCATTCAGACGCATATGCCTGGAAGACCGCAGACCGCGGATGGTTGGAGCCCGTCCTTGCCAACATCAGGAGCGTGCTCGCCACCTCTCCGCTTGGACGTGGTGATGGACTCATGAAGCATGAAGCAGCCGTATGTATAGGCAGGGCTGCGCGCAGCTCTGAACACTGTCCGGCACGCCCACCGGAAGCGAGAGATGCTTCACATACATGTGCACGTCACCCAGTGGCACGTCGGTACGAGGAGCCCGATGCGGTTCCAGGCATGGGACGGCAACGCTGACACGGTACGTGGTACGTAGTCGAGCGGCCAGATGGTGTATTGGCGTCGTGGCGTCGTGTCGTCCCAGGTTTGATGGTCCATATTCCCATCTCACGCCACGATGCTTACGGAGGCAGTTGTCGCCACCACGCTCATGCCGTGGGTGGTTCTGCTTCGAAGTTGAGTATCAGAAGCTGCGAGTTACGACAACGCCGCGTGATTTTGACTTGCTGTCTTCGTGTGCTCTCTCTGGCCTGTCCATGCTGAGCCGTCAAGCGATTCCAGATCCCGGAGTTTTCCATTGTTCACTTCCTGCGCTGGACAATGCCGTCGACAATCGCGTTCGCGAACCCATGGAGCCGCGTGGGTCACCCATGCTCCTGCCAATCATCCCTCCCGCGACCATGTACTTTCTGTCCGGAGCGTCTGGGATGTTTACGGCATGTCATAACGAACGCGTTGGGCGGCGCAGTGGACGCTTCGTGCATCATAGCAGAGTGTCCTTGTGATCCTCACGGAACCCTGCAGTCTCACACGTCGAGTGAGTTGGAGGGCTCGACGGGCGGCAGGTCCGGAGCTCCGAGGATCTTGTCTGGCCCTGCATGCATCTCAGAGCCAAGGTAAAGGGCTTGGGCGGGATATATACATTAGGTGATGGAAGACACCATCCCGCGGACTTGCAGCGTGTGTACCGTACCCGTAATGAGAGCAGCGCTTCCCCCACCCATATGTCTCTACCAGAGTTTGCACGGGCTTGTCTCACGGCCGACAATTTCCCAGGCGCGGCGTATGAGCACAATCAACTATGTCGCATACAGTACGAGGACTAAGTATGTACTAGTACAGGATTGCGGTGCCCAGGCCTGCTACATATTCCCAAACAATATTTGTGACGAAGCGTCCTGCTCACACAGTGCGCCCTTCAACAAGTTCTGTTCATAATATTTGCCTGAGCCAACCGTGCGTTCATGCGCAAGTTGTGCCCGTCAGGATTGCGATCCACGCCGAGGTTAAGCCATGCGAGCTCCCCCGTGGAGCGAGGAATAAGTGCTCGCTGAGTTGGAGCGATGTGAATCCGAACCAGCTGCATTGAGCCCGCCGGACAGAAGCCATCAGACCGACCGAACTCGTTTCGCAGAGTTCAACCGCACCCGCAACTTCAATGACGACCTCTGGTCATACGATGGATCCAGAACGCACACGACTTCTATACGTAAACCTCCGTGAATATCACCGTGCCAGCAGGCCTTTGGGGGCAGCCATCACGCCTTGCAACGCGCAATCTCGGATAGAGAAATGCAATGCGCACGATCTGCAGGAGGGAGGACCCTCCACGAGGCTCCCGCGGCTTAGAGGCGTTGGGGACTGTTGTCGTTTGGGTAAGACGATCACCGTGAATGGAGCGACGAGCCCAGCCGCTTGCCGATGTAGGAAGAGATCAAGAAGGTCGCACGGGTTGGGGGCGGTCCTCCCGCCTGTGGATAGGACGGACGCATCTCGGGCAGATCAATGCTCTCGATTGCGTGCAATCTCGACAAGACATACATACTCAGGCGGACTGCATAGCCGAGCGTGCCTTGGCGAGGTCGCAGCGGCAGGGGAGATCCCTCATCATCATAAGTGTTCGTGTTTTGACCAGCGGTCCATCGTCGGGTAAACGAACGGGACCACTCCTCCAGATCCAGGGATTCCAGTGATCCGAGGAGCTGTCGATCGCGCTGGGCACGCTATGGAAGGGAAGCGAGATGCGCCCTGTTCCATCGCAGCCGAGAGCTTCAACCTGGGTCCTGGAATCTCGGGTCTCGGAGCTCGGGAGACGGGATACGGCTGGCACGGGTGTATGCATGGAGGGCGGGCGGACACCCGACTTCCCGACGTTGACGCGCGCTGCAGACACGCCCTGGCCCTGGCTGCTACCAGGGACATCGGGCGGGTCCGAACGGGGAGGCATGCCGACGGACATGAACTGTCAAGCGGCACGCTCGTGTCGATGCATGCAAGAGAGCCGCTCTCCGTCTCGATGATCGCAGTAACGCTTTCAGCTCGATTGGTGATGGTCCCTTGGGCCCGAAATCGCCTGGACAGAAATCTGCTGTAAGGGACTAGCGATTATCCAGCTCAGTCGCTGCATAGGGCCGCTGGATATGAAGTAATAGTACACTTCATATGTTCGGCATGGTCGGTGCTGGGCGAGTCATCGAGCCTAGGGATACGCGTAAGCTGCAGGTATCTCCGACTCGGGGGAAAGGTACCCCTTTCATCTTGTCTTGAGTTATCACAGAACCTCGCAGTAGACTGGAATACGTCACTCACCGCTTTTGACGACGCGAACAATGGAGCGGTCGGAGTTGCAGAAGACATGGAGGATTGCGATGAATGCGCCGTTAGCCCGTTACCATCTAGACCACAGTGAGGCCCGCAGGCCTGCCAGTGACCATGTCAACTCTGTCTGAAGGCCGTTTCATACATGACCCTGATATCGAGGAAGCTCCGAGCACGATCGGAGGTTGTGGTTATGGGCGTAGCACTCACGATACGATGAACAGTGCACTTCTCTTCGTGTCCGGTACTTGGATAGTACGGCCTTGGTCGTCAAAAGAACGACGCCTTGCGCGACTGAGTCGTCTCGTCCAGATCTAGGGTCTTGCGCCCTTTTCCTCAGAACCGTCCTGCTTGCCGAAGAGTCGCCGAATTGCAATCTTGGTACTTGACGGTACAGAGAACGCGGGGACTATGCCTCCAGGGCATCTCATTTGGTCCAGCGACGAGACGTATTACGTAGCCACTGTCTCGACTCGCCGACCGATTCAAAAAAGTCGACATGAAACGGAAAAAGCCCTGCTATCGACAGCTAATCGGCGGAAAGCGAAGGCGCCCTATATCAGGAGAAAGCGGAGAAAGCGACCTCATGCCCCCTCATGCACATCGAAACGCCGTGCCACGAAAGGCATAGTGCGTACGGACGGGAATAGCCACATCCCAGACCAGACGTATAGCAGGGTATACTGTGCTGCCAGCAGACGCACCTCACCGAGACAGCCCGCAGACGGCGCGCGGACCTGTCCGTGTCGAAGGGTGTCAAGGGGTTTTCCACGGACTGGGAGGACGCTCGCCGCGCTCTGAAGTGCTCAATGGAACGTGTACAGCGTCCGCTGGGTTGCGAACTCTACTGGCCGGGAGCACAGAGCCCTGATTAGTATCGCAGCATGACTGTCGACGAGATGCACATACTAAATACAAAACTCTACGGCCGCAAGTTCCCTCGCGCCGCAATCCAATGGGCCATGGTAGCGCCTTCGACGGTCTCGCGGACAATGTTGCGGGCGGCTGTCAAGCGCAGCAAGACGCCAGTAGCCATGAGGCCACCGCACGCCCGCATAGAATCCTACAGGAACCGCACGGCGTCCCCACCGATCTGCGAAGCCGGCGAAGCTCGAAGCTTAGATACATTGGCTCCTGGGGCAGATACTGCGGGTCATCAGCTGAAAGAAGAACGTCTGCAGGACGATACCAATGACCACGCACTGATAGGCTCAGGTTGGAATGAAACTCTGACCGTCTAAGAAGATTGATATGAGCTCGGGGATTGATCGCACGTAGCAGGGTCTCGCGACGGTATGATGCATAGGATGTTCAGCTAGGGCGATACCCCGGACCGACGCGTTCGCTCGTGCCTTTGTCTTTGCCTCTCAACATTGACTTCTCGCTCGAACCCGGCCTGCGCTAGGCTATTGCCAGAGGGTCGCCGTGACAGAGAGAGCCGCATTCGGCAAGCTCGGTGACGCGACATGAAGAATCAGAACGTCAGCCGGAACGACTATCAGGGCAGGGAAGTACAAGATAGTCCATTCGCGCGGCCGCTGAGATGGATGTCCTTCCTTCTCCACCAGGACCCTGGACTGCGCTTGGAATCCGAGAAGGCTGCTGCGACGTATCCTGAGAGATGATGATACGCTTCGCAATGCCTCCCAATCCTGCAAGAGAATGGACGTGAGCGTGCGACACTGACTCGATGATCACTCACCTGAACAGCTTCCTTGGCCTGTCTATCCTCTACCCTCAAAGTTCCACCCTTGACAGTCACCTTAAATCTAACGCGTACGTGCAGACGTCTTGCAAGTATCATCTGAGCCGGGCATGGTTTCCACGCAATGGGACGCGAGAGAGAGCATGAGACATAACCAGAAAGCAACAGACTAATACAGAGGGGACGCTGGATGAGAAGAGGTGTCCATGATAGCAGATAGAATGCTCGGAGTGGCGGTCACACCGTACGAACGCCGCCGCGCGGTTCAAATTTGGAACCACAAGCCGGTTGGGATGTTCTTCCGTTGCCTGCGGGCCAGACGGTCAATCATACGCCGCGAAGTGAGGTGATCTGGTAACTCACAGTTCGCGAACTGTTGGAGCGTCGGAGACATGAGTATCGGCAGGCAGAACAGAATGTTCAGAACTCACTCCGTATCACGAAGTTCGCAAGGACAGCGAAGAACAGGAAAGCGCTGATCAGGACCGGACCCAGAACTTGATCTGGGGAAAGCAGGTAAGACGCGCAATTGAAGGGTCCATGACGCAGGAATGGTCGCACCGAAGTGACCAGGATCCCGGCGCCGGATCATGGTGATACGATGCTGGTAAAGAGCATAACCGTATACCTATGGCTCCCTGTGAACAACACGGTGGATGTCAAAGGCCGCATAGCTCACCAATACGGCGATGCTGAAGACAGCATAGACATAAGCGAAATTCCTTGCGACCTGGTCCTTCGAAGCGTTGAGTAGCGCAAGGGCAAAGGTTCCCACCAAGACAGATGTTTGAAGGTAGGATATCCATGCTAGATTGGAGAAACGGAAGTAATGAGCCACATCCTAGCGTACGTGCCGAAACCCCCACGCACTTCTCTCGTTCGCAAACCAGACCTTCCCCTCTACCTTGATCGGAGTTGCGACCTTCTTCGGGACGCGGACTTGAGGCGGGACATGGTTGATGGCATGGTAGTCCCGAACGGTGGGCATCTGCCCATGTTCATCCTGCCGAGCCTCGGGAACGTTGTCGGCGCGAGTATAGCGGGGCCGACGCTGAAAGGTCTTCTGGGGGAGGGAAGCGAGTGCAGAGGAAGAGAAGGGGGAGAAGATCCTGCGGATGAGCGAATCGTGGCCGCCGTTGTCGCTGAGGTCGGTGCTCTCGCGTTCGTGCCGTGTCGGGCTCGTCGTGTCTGCCATGGCCGTCGTCGTGGCCGTCGTCGAGGAAGGAGTGGAGGAGGCTGCAGGCGACGGTGAGGTCCAAGGCCGGCCCGCACGCGACGCCACAATGGCACGCACGTGCGCGCAGAGGCGCGCACGGCATGAGCCGGCGGAGAGTGAAGCGGAGTGATGGGGACGACGTCACTGTGGCTGGTCGCCGTTCTAGGACGTTCTGGTAAGCCCGAGGGACGACGTTCGCGACTCAGTGGGTTCCAGAATGACACCTGCAATAAAACGGCGGGTGTCCCCCGCGCGGGCCCCTCTCAACATTCACCTTCGCATTCCTACTTTCTTTTTGCTGTTTCTTCTCTTACTCCGCACACAACCATGGGTACGGACTATTACAAGCTTCTCGGTGTCTCACGCGACGCCAGCGACGATGAGATCAAGAAGGCGTACAAGAAGATGGTGAGTACATGTGCGTAGAAGCCTCCTTTGATTGCTGACTGACTTGTCGTCGCTCAGGCCTTGAAATGGCATCCTGATCGTAACTCCGGTTCAGAGGATGCTGCCAAGAAGTTCAAAGAGGTATGTACACCTTCTCTCACAGGGCTGGATCACATGAGGAAGGGTCGTTGTTCCGCGAAGAAGAACGGCGTAATGTCTTGACAAGCACGCACATCATTGCCATGCGTTTATCTACGTACTACTCGCATCGGTCTCGACCCGACCCGTCCGGACACTGTCCGTCCAGCGTGTTGATTCATTCAGTCGGGTACTGACAATACGACGCGCAGATCTCCGAAGCCTTCGAAGTCCTCAGCGACAAGCAGAAGAGGACGATATACGACCAATTTGGCGAGGAGGGCCTCAAGGGCGGCGGTGTTCCCCCACAGGGTGCCGGCGGCCCATCAGGCTTCTCGAGCTTTGGCGGCTTCCCCGGGGGAGGCCAGACCTTCACCTTCACCACCGGCCCAGGAGGCTCCTTCAGCAGCGGCGGTGGAGGCCGATCAGGATTCTCACCAACGGACCCGAACAAGATCTTCGAGTGAGTACCCTCGTGTGTCTGCGTCTCCGTGTTACGTGTGCGCTAACGTCCCTGCAGGCAGATATTCGGTATGGGCGGACTGGGCGGCATGGGCGGATTTGGAGGCATGGGCGGCGGCGGCGGCGGGATGGGCAACGGCTTCGGAGGCGGCCGAACGAGAATGTCCAGCATGTTCGGCGACGACGACGATGACGACATGTCCGGGGCGTACTTCGGTGGTATGCCAGGCGGCATGCCTCGCTCACGCCCATCAACTGGCCGCTCCGCGTCGCCCGCTCCGTCGCAGCCGACAGAAGTCACAAAACCGCTCAAGGTGTCGCTCGAGGACCTGTACTCGGGCACGACGAAGCACCTCAAGGTCGGCCGGCGGTTACTGAACGGCACCACGGAGGACAAGGTGCTCGAGATCCAGATCCACCCGGGCTGGAAGAGCGGCACCAAGATCCGCTTCCCCCGGGCAGGCAACGAGCAGCCAAACGGGGAGGCGCAGGACCTCGTCTTCGTCGTCGAGGAGAAGCCGCACGACCGCTTCGTCCGCGACGGCAACGACCTCATCACCACCGTCAAGATCCCGCTCGTCGACGCGCTCACCGGCACGGGCACGAAGCAAGTCGTGGAGCACCTGGACGGCCGCAAGCTGCAGGTCGCCCCGCCAGCGGGCATCGTCAAGCCCGGACAGACAACGACGATCCCGGGCGAGGGCATGCCCGTCCGGAAAGCGGGCGCAGTCAAGCAGAAGGGCGACATGATCGTCAAGTGGGAGGTCGTGTTCCCCGATCGGCTGACGCCGGCGCAGAAGGAGGGCGTCCGGAAGGTGTTGGGTTAGATGGACTTGGCCTGAGGATTGCAACGCCGGACTGCTCATCGCATGCTATTTGTATTACTGCATATGTACAATGTAATTGTAGGATAGATTCTGATACCCTTGCTTCGTCCGTCATACGACACGCAGTATCACCAGAGTGAATTGTGAGCGACGTCCTTCTGCCGGTCTTGCTGGACGCAGCCAGTGACTGATGCTCGTCGTTATAAGTTTACAACAGGATGCATCCTGTCGCCACGACGTCGTGCACGTAGTCAGACTTCAGTGCAAGTGGAGTCGGCGTCGTCAATCGATGGAAGAGCTCGAGAATTGATGTTTTGTTTCGGGTGTGATGCCAGAAATTTCAAACGAGTGCGGCCTCTCAATGATACAATGATATGGAACAGACTGAGTCTCACGAGACGCGGTGACCCCGATATCCCTTCATCTTTGCTTCACCAACGCCTCGACCTCCGGCGTGATGCTCTTCAACATGTCCTCCGCTGTATGCCTCGGCTTCCACCCAATCGCCCGCCCCCGGTTCCCGCGCGCACGCGAGTTCGAGCCCCACGTGCTGAACGCGTCTTCCTCGCTGCCAAAGTACTTGACGAGCTCCTCGCTAGTGAACGGGGTCGGCTCGGGGTCGTTTGAGATCCCGAGCCCGACGAGGACGTGCCCGATCGCCTTGCTCACTTGGTACCAGCTGTGCTCCCCGCTCTCCCCGAGGTAGAAGCCGTTCCAGCCGTGCCCGGCGGCGTCCGGGTCGCGGACGGCGGTGTTGAAGACAATGAGGTACAGGTCTGCGACTGTGGAGGAGACATGTCATATGTCAGCAGTGGACTACGAGCATTCATGCGGAGGTGGGTGTGGAGTCCGGACTCACTGTCGTCGATGTGCACGTCCGGCCACAGTGCCTTACCCTGGCCGATCATCCCCGCCTGCTTGCGCGCGAGGGATGCCCTGATGAGGAAAGGTATCTGAATGGAGATCGAGTTCGATACGCCTGCTTTGACGAGCCGGTGCGTGGCGAACCCATATATGAGCGACGGCAGGACGATGTATGCGCGCAAGTAGCCCTGGGTGTCCGCCTCCGCGATGAGCAGGTCGACGGGCCGGTGAGGCGCATCGGGACGGATGGACTTGATCTGCTCGACGTCGAGGTCGTCGTAGATGGTATCGGTCGGATATACCCCGCGTGCGTCGTCCCCGAGGGTGCCGGTTCCCGACTGCGAAGAGGGTCGCTCAGTAGAGTACACTGGCGTCCGATCTCCAGATAGCGAGGAAACCTACGGTATGGATGAGGATAGGTAGATCCCCCAGCTTGGCATGCCGCTTCTGCATACCTCTCAAGATTGCTTGGATGAGCGGGACGTCGTCCGGGTCGGGCTGGGGGAGGATCCGAGTCGTATTAGCACGCGTAACGGCGGTTTGAACCGAAACTTACCAAGTGGAACACGATGTGCGCGTTCTCGACGAGACCTTCGATCTTGTCGTGCTCCTGGTGCGTCCCAACGACGGCCTTGACACCGAACTGAGACTCCAGTATCTGCGCCTTCTTCCCATCGCGGACCAGGACAGTGATGTCGAAATTGTCGGCGCTAGGGTGCTCAAGAAGACGAGAGAGCACTGAGCCGCCGATATAGCCTGCAGACGAATCTTAGCACACCGGCGGGTGCAAGAAGGAGAGAAACGTGCCTGTAGCACCGGTGAGGAAGATGGGCGTCTTCGTCGGCATTTCCTGGGTCAGTGGGTATAACGACCGAAGGCCTGGAGCTGACGCTTGGGGGCTTGTGCGCTGCGCCAGGAGAACGTCGTGAGGTCTATATACTTGTACATGAATTGCTTTGTAATGGAAGCATGCTTACTTACCAAGCAGTAGAGCACTAAGTGGTCACTGAGAGCATCTTGAAACTTTCGCCTGACAGCACCTAGTCGGGGGACGAAAACTCACTCAAACTCCAAGGTCACCTGCCAGTGCTTCTCTCAAGAGATCCCCTGGATAGGCAAGGCAACACCCTTGACGGGTCGTGGACTGACTGATCCAGCTCCGAGTAGTATGCAGAGGGGGCCGTGCTGCATCGTGCTGGAGGCACGGTGTCTTTTGAGGATTGTTCCTTCTTCCGCAGCGCGTCGGGCCTCCGAATCGTGGACTAGGACCATTGCGTCCGCCTCTCTAAGCGCAGCTCAGACAGCCTCGGCTCTTCGAACTTCCCGTCCTGAGACGTAGGCCCAGGTCAGTCTTCGAATCTGCCAATAGAGCGACCAGCGCATCGCCCGCCCGCAGAACGCAGACTACTGCCGAAGAGGCTTGCCTGGCGCCACACCGTTCTAGCCGAGGAAGAGTTCCAGGTACTCGACGTGTAGGATATACTGCCAAGGCGTTGCACGGCGCACTGGAAGCCGGAGGATGTACCAGCCGCCGACTGATGAGGCAAGTACCGAGTGAACTCCAGGAACGTAATCATGATGTTTGTACAGACTCACAGGGTGCAAATGTCCCTGGCCAACTGCTCCTCGCCGGCTTCGCGATCCCTAGGTCCGGCACTGAGTAATGACTTCCCGGCATGTCCCAAAGCCTAGCTACTTCTGCTTCACCAACGTCTCGACCTCCTGCGGGATGCTTGTCAGCATGTCCTCCACCGTATGCTTCGGCGTCCACCCAATCGACCGAGCGCGGTTCCCGCGCGCACGCGAGTTCGTGCCCCATCCCAAGCCACTCTGCTCGCTGCCGAAGTACTTGGCCAACTCCTCGCTGGTGAACGGGGTCGGCTCGGGGTCAGTCGAGATTCCCAGTCTGACGAGCGTCTCGCCGATCGCCTTGCTGATTTGGTACCAGCTGTGTTCGCCGTTCTCCCCAAAGTAGAAGCCGTTCCAACCGTGTCCGACGCTCGAGGGGTCGCGGACGATGGCGTCGAAGAGTGTGATGTAGAAATCTGCGGCTGCGGGAGGTGATATGCGTACGTTAGAAAACAGCTGTGCTCGCTAGGCTAAGGAGGCTAGCTCACTGTCGTCGATGTGCACGTCCGGCCAGAGAGCCTTCCCCTCCCCGACCATCCCTGCCTGCTTGCGGGCGATAGATGCCCTGATGACGAAGGGAATCTGGATGGAGATCCCGTTCGACACGCCCGCGCGGACCAGCGAATGCGTCGCGAGGCCATAGATCGTGGACGGCAACACGATGTATGCTCGGATGTAGCCTTGAGTGTCTGCCTCCACGATGAGTAGATCAACGGATCGATGCGGAGCCTCCGGGGGTATGGACTTGATCTGTTCGACATTGAGGTCGTCGTAGATGGTCTCCGTCGCGTATAGGCCGCGTGCGTCGTCGGTCAGGGTGCCAGTTCCCGACTGCGGATGGGGGGATCGATACGTCAGCCGTCAGATGCACCACGGAGAGAGCATGCTACGCACAGTCTGTATCAAGATGGGTAAATCCCCGAGTTTCGCATGTCGTTTCCTCATGCCACTCAAGATTGCGGTGATCAGAGGGACATCGTCCGAATCCGCCTGCACGATGGGTGTTAGTATGCGTCGTGAAAGGTGAGTACCAAGAACATACGAGGTGGAAGACAATATGCGCGTTTTCGACTAGGGTCTCAATTTTGTCGTAGTCCTGATGGGTCCCAATGACTGTCTTGACACCAAATTGCGACTCGAGTATCTTCGCTTTGCTTTCACTGCGCAGCAGGACAGTGATGTCGAAGGTGTCGGCGCTAGGGTGCTCAAGTAGACGGGCTAGAACTGCACCCCCGATGTAACCTGCATAATTGTGTATTAGGACGCAAAGCCAGGCAAAAGAATAGTAGACATACCTGTAGCACCGGTGAGGAAGATGGGTGTCTTGGCCGACATGTCTTGCGTTAACGACGTGAGGCTTGAAGGTTGTAGTATGAGCTCCTGTGCTTCCAGGAGAAACCGTCGGGAGCGTTATAATGCTTGTGTATGAGCAGCTTTGTCATGGATGCATCCTCACTTATCAAGCACGTTGCACAGGTTGTCGTTGATAGCACTTTGGACTGTTCGGCTGTTACAAACAACCCCTACTTGAGGGATGACAAGTCAGGTCATCTACCAGGCTACCAGCGCCCCTCAGATTCATCTCATTGGAAGGGAGACGACATACTTGACGGGTCGTCGACTCTTGAACTAAGCTTCGAATACGCAGATAATGCACAGTGTAGAGTCTTCGTGCTCCTAATGATCGTCTCCTCTTCCGCAGTCTCGACGTCCGGCCCGGTTATATTCACCGGTGCATGCGGTCGATGGCGCCCGCCTTTGGTGCAGCCAAGACAGCCTGAAACACGTCTAGGATGGAGCACTTGACGCTATGCGTTCCGTTCTCGGGTGCGTTCATCCTCCTTGATGAGCAATGCTGCCAAGGCGTCGCACGACGCACACGCTGCTCCAGCTGGTGACCGATGGCATGAGTAAAATGCGCCAATATTAGACATCATAGGAGCCTGTGTAGGTAGTAACGCATGAGTACACACCTCGAGTGGTGCGCTGAGTACACCGAGGTCTTCGATAGTGATCTTCTTCTGTTCCCGCATTTGCGTACCAAACGCTCTGATCGACGGCTAATGGAGCCTCGAAGAGGGAGCACGATAATCACCCTTTTCCCCCGCTGCGATGCGAGAACGACAGTGAGTTGACATGGGAAGCCGACAGTAGTGCTGCATCAACTCACCGCTTGTACCAGGCAAAGCGTTCTCCGCAGCGAGTTGTCCATCGTCTCGCCGTGTCCCTGCCGATAATCAAGATGTAGGTATCTGGTTGGGAGCCGGGTTGGTAGACCATAGCTATTCAGAGCCCGTTGCCAGTCTAACGGGATTTACCCAGCTGATCAAGAATCCTGGGTACATCTTATGATGAACAGAGGGCGAGAGGCAGGTCATTCAATATTCAGCTGTCGTTGTCGCGCCCATCCTGCTGGCAAGCGTCAAGTAGGTTCGACCCTCACATTCCCACGCTGCATTTGCTCTCAGCTCTTCCAAACCCTCCGAGCTTCAAGCTTCAAGCATTGCACCAAGCCATGGAACAGGATTTGAATCAACCTCGCATGAAGGTGGGGTACTGGGCCAGAACGCAACCCGGGATCACGGCGAGTGATTATCTGACGGTTGACCTGTAAAGTACGATTCTGTCGCTGCGGTTCCCAGGCTGGCTTGACTACATAAGGCGAGCCGCCCACGTACGAGCTCTATGTACCAACCTTCCCATTTGAATCCGACTCTTCAAATGCGCTCAAAGCAATGGTCGGGCGTGGCCAAAGCCCTGCGCACCGGGCGAGGGCTGGGTCATGCCATCTTCCATTGGGCACCAAGGACCTCGGGAACCTTCTGTTCCCTTCCGGAGGACGTCCTCGTATGCATACTTTCGTTCTGTGACTTGCGAGATCTCATGTGTTGCATGTTGGTGGGTCGTCTCGCCTCTCGAACCATTCAGCGCTCGTCTGACCACCTGCTAGGTCTGCCGTCTGCTTAGAGACGTGGTCCGGACGGACGGCTGCTTGCTGCAGTACAAGACCCTACTGGCGGCAAACGGGATGGTAGACGGATCATTGGACCACCTGGGAAAACTGCAAATGCTGCAGCAGTATGTCGCCCTCTCTGGCAGCGGGACGTACGTCAACACGCACTCCTGTTCACCAATCGACGCGAGAAATAACGACTGGTCGGTATCATTGTCGTTCTCTAGTTGCAACTCGTACATCATTACGAAGCGACAGGAGGCCGTGACCGAGGTCTATGCTCCACCCGAGTTTCCCGGCCGTCGCTCCATGCGCCATTGGACAATTCCGCTCGACACCTTTCCCGGAGAAACCAACAGGGCCGTCGCCGTCGACCCGGCGCAGGATCTGTTACTCGTCTTCCAAAGAGAGACGTTCTCGGAATGGTGAGGCATACCGTGTGGATCATAGTGGAGCGCTCACCTGAGTGTTGCAGGGATGTCGCGGTACATATTCGATCGCTTCATGACGCATTCGTGCCCCATCCCAACGCTGTACTACCGATCTTGCACACGGCACCTTCCCTGCTCATGCTCAGCCACCTGTCTGCGATACAGATCCATCGCCACCACGTTGCCTGGATGCAGCTTTCGAGAGACACCGGCCTCGGTGCGCAGATTGAGATATGGGACTGGCAAGCGGGGCGCATGATTTGGGTGCGTTGCTCTATGTCCGCGATAGCACGTCCCTCCCATACTGATCAGCCTTGGCGGCAGCGTCACCAATTCGGCGTGGAGGTCTCCTTTGCACTTCTAGATGCGGCCCACATAGTGGTCACGTCCAACACCTGGAAGGACCTTCGTGTCTTCCGCTTTGATCCCCCTTCGGATCCCAGCGTAGACGTTCTAAGGCTGAACTTACCTCTTGAACACATATCTCACCGCATACAGGAGTCCAGTATTCCCCACCCACCCCCGAACGCGCCTTTCTGGCCAGACCCGGAACTCAGGATGATTGTGGTCGTATATGTCGAAGCGCAGACATCCAAACGCGCTGTGCTCCTCATACCCTATGCGACCTTCCGGAAGTTTCTCTACAGCAGGCCTCTCCTGCAGGTCTTGAGCACCCTGCAGCGCCGCGTCAATTGGAAAGACTGGGAACGCGACGCGCTCCGGCTGTCCCTGTCCGTCCCGACAGACGCGTGGAACGTCTACCAGTACCACTCGTTTGGCTCCCGCTTCTCCCTCCTCATGTCCAACTGGTCCAAGTTCCCTCGGAGCTCGACCATCGTCACGTTCGACCTGAACCCGTGGGCGGAGAAGTATGCGCGCAGTGCGCACAGCGCCGTCGACATGCCGCACCTGAAGGGATGCCTCGGATCCGGCTGGAAACGAATGTTCCACCATTCTGAGCATGAGGGATCGTCCTCGATCCCGTATGCTATCCACCACAGCTTCCGGGAAGATCACGAAGGCGACGAAGGGGGAGGATTCACCGTGGTCAGCACGGATCCGTTCGGATACACGGAGGTGGTGCGTGTCATCTCTCACGTCCCCTGTTCACTCTTCCTTCGTTCTGACGCATGATTCTAGTTCAACCGGTTGCCTGGGCAGAAAGGGGTCGGATTCGTCTCGTACACTCCATGACGCGCCATGCCCTTTATCTATGCTTCGCAGGGGAGCCGCTCACGGCCAGTCTGTTCAATTTACGGGCGCACCGGCCGCTCACGTTAGGTTGACGAGGTCAACGTCGCACTCGATCTGCAGGTGCTGCTCAAGCACGAACGACCCCCCCCCCGAAGTTCTCGGGGACGCAGCACCATGATGGAAATACGCACGACTCGCCCCATGGATAGCAATGTGCTTTACAAGCCCGCCGAGTTGCTGAGGTCGGTCTTCCATCGACCGACTCGAGCTATGCCGTCTACCCGAGGTCTCATGCGCATCTCCCGAGCGTCGCAAGCAATGCTTACGGCGGAACCCCGATAGTCCTCGTGCACTCTCCATGTTCGTTCGCCCCGTCTCGCCCCGCCGCGGACTAGCTTTGCGCGACATCATACCGGCGGTCGTCCCCGAGTGCACTGGCACTGCCGTAGACCGACAAGAGGAGGGACGGGATGCGACTCCCGCGCTGAAGCCCTTATTGTGCTCACGAGTGCCGACCGGCGTACATCGAGGGCGACTGGAGATCTCCTCCACGCACTCACAACCGTAACGTCCAAAGTAGCTCAGCGGAGTCGGAACGTCGGGCTCGGGCGCGTTCCCGCTGACCCGCGTCTCTGACACCGACACCGACGCGGCTGGGACACATCACATATACTCTACACGACGAAGTGGGCCGATTCCTCGGACGGATCCACTCGGGCCCATTGAACGCAATGTCTCTGGTGGTAAATGGGCGATGGCAAATTGCGCGCCCTCTCGCCAGCGTAATACCATAGCGCAGCAGTCCCCAGCTCCGAATGGCACGCACTGTCTCTCATGCCCTGCAGGAGTGTGCTGCTTCTCTCTTGCCTCATTCGGCACTCTGTAGCATACCGTCCATCGCGCTTCATCCCCATCGGTACCATCGACCCTCCCACTCCGAGGTCCGAGGTCCGAGTCCTCGTCGTGCCGTCCCGACTTGAACTCGTCGGCGAAGACGACCGTGACTGAGTCATACTCCCGGATACCGGGTGGGCAGCAGCAGCAGAGGGCTTACTCATGTACCCGCCTCTGCTGCTGACAATGCGCCGATGCCTTACGCCATGATGCATGATGCATGAAGCCGAGACCGTGTGTGTCTCGACTCTCGCTTGAGTCCGTCGAGTCAAGACTCAAGAGGCATCTCCTCGATAGCAGTCTTCTGCTATGTACTTCTCGGCGCAGTCCGCACGCTTACATCCGCTGCTCGAAGTGCTTTCGTGTTCTGCAGCACCCCGTTGGCTGCGCGGCACGTCCTCTCACGACCCCCGCTTCTCCTTATACCGTTTGTTCCACTTCTCTGACGTCCATTGTATGGGCTCTTTGTATTCTGCACTCGGCACTCCCGCGCTTCTCTTACGTTCGTATCCACGTCCTGTTACGACCCCCATTATAGCCCCCGCGTGGTGCGTTGTACGTTGTATGTTGTCCCGTCATTGTTTCGGGATGCTCAGCTGGGCAGCGGGAGAGCACTCAGGCTAGTGCGTGCACGTCAGGGTCGAGTAAGTACTCCTTTGTCTCTGTCACAGCGATTCTATCGATCTTGTCCCCGGACAGTGGACTCTTCTCTTCCCTCGCCTGCCTCGCAGATACCCGCCTTACTTACTCCCATGAGTCGCAGTCGCGCGTCCGCGTCCGCTCCCCCGCGAGAAAGATCGACAAGGCAGGGCGTCAGGAAAGAGACTATCAACGCACCAGACATGGCTAGCTCGTCCCCGCAACGTTCGCGAGCGTCCGCGCCAGCAGGGAACTCGAAGCTCACAACATAGTAGCTCGAAGCCTCGAACTAAGACCCCTCAAGTCCGCGCACATCCTCGGACTGTGGGTCTTGTCCTCCGATGGTCTGATTCACTTGAGATACTCGGCCGACCCCGTCGACAAGCCCATGGGGCAGTCAGCAGTACACGAGACCCGAGTACTTGTTTTGTTCGGGCTATCTGCGTTCGGACCTTCTCCATCTATGATGCACCCGTATCGCACGCTCGGCGGTGCAGCGAGTCGAGTTCATGGAACGCTTCCTGTGCAGCACAGTCTGACTCAAGGCCGAACCGTGCCCTCCGCCGGGTCTTCGAAGGTTCATCCATCACTTTCGTATGTAGTGTATGTACTTACATACACCTCCTCCACGTCTGCGGGGAGCACGCAAGAGTCAAGACGAACGCGCGATCACGGACGACAGCACAGAGACGCCGCGTGTCGCCGATTGGATCGTGCGCAACCCCAGATTGGCTACACGTGGGATAAACATAGCCTGGACGCCCGTTGCCCAGCGCGCTCCATTATGATGGCGGCACGTGTCGGCGCCTTTGAAATTTTGGGCGTGCCCGGGGTCTCTCACCCAACTATGCAATTCGCGGGAGCAATAAATAAAGTGCCTACAACCTAAAAACCCGCTCCGTAATTGCGAAATGAGAACACGCGTTCGTGTCATCCGGTCAGAAGCGCGGGGCGTGGTGGATGGCGTTCCCCCCGGCGGATGATTCGATGCGTCCGGACGAGTTCGCGCCTTCTCTCCAGCTGGATGCTCACTTCTGCGCTCCGGAGGGGCACCCTCCGGTCTTTATACAGCTCGGGCGCTCGTCTTGGCGAACGCGACCTCGCTCAGCGGCATGTTCTGCGACCCGTCCGGTGCGGCGGGGTCCTCGACTGGGCAATGGAGCTGCTCGAACAGGCGGACATCGCCGCATGCGCTGGAGACGATGACCAGTCGAGGGAGCTCAAGTCGCTGAGGTTTGCAAAGAGGCACGCAGACGCTCCGAGAGGTCCACAATTACCGGAGCGCCCTGGGGTTCGCTGGTCGCAGCAGCGTGTTTCAGACGCTGCGTCGAACCGCCCATCAGTGCCACCGAACGGCCAAGGGGCAACCGTGGACGCCATGGACGCCAGAACAAGCATGCCTGGACCCTGCGCAAGCCAGAGGCGTATACAGTATTACAGTTCGTACAGCATCGCCTGGAAGGGTATGGGGTGTGATCAACACCATGACATATCCCCCTGCACGCTGACCGCATATGCTTCCGCCATCTGCGATCCTGAAACGCGCACGGCTCGAGGTTCGCTGAATGCGAAGAAGCGGCGATATTTGGATAACATCGGTCCTGGCTTCCACGCGCGCCCGCCTCGAGACGCCAGCTGCACATACCCGGTAAGCAGCCAGGCAGTCCACGAGAAGCCCAGGAGCGTGCACTCGGTCATGCATGATTGAGTCCCAGGCACGTGTTATGCTCGTTCTTGACAAAGTTCCCTTCGTGCGAGGCGCGCCGTGGTCTCGGTGGTGGTGGTGGATAGACGTACATGGTACAAACTTCTGCAGGATGATTCGCCAGCGTACACGACGCATACAGGGCCCTCAAGCGGCCTCGATCTCGGCGATGTACTTCTTGGACTCTTCCGTGTCTGCCCGCTTGAGGATCTATTTTCGTAGAGGAGCGTAAACACAGTGAGTCGATCCCGCAGCAGCACGGGGTGGGACGATGGAGTATCGGCGAAAACAGGTGAGGATGCTTACCTCAATGAGCTTCTCGACGTACTTCGCATAAGCCTCCTCAGTAGAGGTGCCCTCGACGCCCTTCCACGCATCCCTGTGCGCGTCATACGCGAGGCAACAGTCAGCATTCACCGACGCGATCGGCGCTCACACGATGGGCTGCGAGGAATGGCGCGACTGGACGCGACTGAACGCGACTCACCATTTCGCCTTGCCAACAAAGTCAAGCATGCCAGGGCGGGACGTGTTGACGTCGCCAACGGTCGCTGCGGAGGGCATTACAGCATAAGCACGACGTCCATCAGATACGGACCCCAGTGGACGTGGACTAACCCTGCTTGTAGTACTTGTAGAACTGCGCGGACCGAGAGTGACGATATGCGGAAGAGCGGGGGTAATTGCGCGTTAGTAACGCGCTCCGAGGGACAGCAGGGGGACGCACGAAGAGCTGCTCGTCCTGGGTGGGCTTGATGGGGCCCTCCTTGGGGAGGCTCTGGACGATGGCGACGGCTTTGTCGAACTTTGCCTTGGACATTGTGGTGGTCGGTGAGCAAGATGTGTGGGCAGATAACGATCAGCGGTCCATCGCAGGCGCATCCCGATCCTCTCGATCGCGCGTGCGGCACTCCCCGCAGGCACTCCCCGCACTCGTGCCCGCTTCATCTGCAGCGACGCCGATGACGATCTGCAGCGTCTCTCTCCCGACGAGCGCACACACTCAAATCCACACTCAGCGTCCGCGCCGTCGTCCACAATATTCCGCGTCATTTCTCCCCATCCTCGAGCCGGCCCGGGGTTCCGCGACCTCGACGCCCGACGCTGTTCGCACATCCATCACCACCTCCGGGTTGCAAATGAGCGATATGTTCTCGACATTGCGCAGTGACCCGCTCTCACAGGACGGCCAGGGTCCTTTATCCCATCGAACTGAATTACGAGATTCAAGGACAGGAACAGGCGTTTGCTTACCCCGGTCCCCAGTGCAGGGCGCACAAGCCTGCAAGGACATATCATGTCAGTATGTTCCCGTCCGAGGCCGCCGTGTATCCGCGTCTCACATTAATGCCCGCAGCAGCAGGGAGGACCGCTGCGTATGTACATACGACCCTCGAGGCTACCCTCACCAGATCACATTCGTCACGCGCAACGAGTAAATGATCTCGCCTGTCGGGGCGCCCCCGTCGCTGCCGAGCCGTCTGCGGCGCCTCGTCGATGTTCCTCTCAACCCAGCGGCGGTCAGCGCCAAGATCCGCCATCGGGTCTCCCTGTGATGCGCGCGGAGGCATTTTGTGTCGACGGCGCTCTCGCGGATAGGAGGGGTCCCGGACGTGGTTTGCAACGGGTCCACTGCGCCACATCTAACCTTCGCCTCACTCAGTGGGGTCGATGCTGGCGGAGTCGGGGGGCTCGCCGCCTGACTAACCCCCTTCTGTGCTCACTCATCTCTTGTTCCTCTATAGAGATAGAGGCGGATCACATCGAAGCGCGTGCAATAACCGCAACGACAGAACCTTCACCGGCTCTCGAGAGGAACACACGATCCAGCAGCCACTCCAAGCGGCCCTGTACGGTCACCATGGTAAAGGAGCTAGCGCGCAACACCATCTGTCAGTGTCTACGGTACGTCCAGACGGCGGTTCTCCCGGTCGTACGCGGACGTTTGACTAATTGCATGACAGCTTCGCGAGGTTAGTCGCCCCCAACGCTCCATACATTGCCCTGATCCTCCCTCCTGCCACTGCGCAGCGCGCAGAGGACAGCTATCCGCTACATCCTCCCGTCGAGGGACCGCTCGCACCATAACCTGGCCCCACTCGCACACGGCGGGCACACAAGTGCGCAACTCTGCGACAGGACGGGGCGGCAGGCTCCCACACCCGCGGCAGCGCCCGCCTCCTGCGCCTGACTGATCGCATCCAACCCGCTACGGCATGACCGGCGCGCAGCGTCGAGCGTCCGCCCCCCGGGTGCCTGTGGCTGGCTGGCTGCCTGGAGCCTGGGGGCACGATAGCACTGAATGCAGCCGCACACCCATGCACCATGCCGCTGCTCGGACCCCGCCCTGCCTGTGTGAGTCTGCGGCGTATTTTTGAATGGCCAAACGCTGAATATCAATTAAATCCCTGGCCGCTCGTCCGCCGTCCGCGCCCTATGCTCCTTCCGAGGCCCCTTCTGAATTTACTGGGTGTCACGGTGACGCTAGGCCGCTGCGGGCTTGGGCCGCTGGGCGATATGTATGTATGTCAGTCCACTCGAGTCTCGAGTCTGCGGGCATCCATCATTGGCATCACGCCTCGGCATGCACCTGCACCCTGGCCGCGGTACACGCACGGGGTTAGAAGCACGCCCCCGCCTGCGCCAGCAATACAGCGACCGCATCACACTGATAGAATCCAGCCACCACAGGGCTTCAGTGCCGCTGCCAATGTCGCTAGTATGTCCAAGCCCGATTCCTCCCTCCCGAAGTCTTCGTCTTCGCTGCAACGCCCGTCGCAATCGATGCACGACATTGACAGACAACCGAACCTTCCAGCTGCCAGGGGCAGGTCGGAGACCACCCCGAGCGCCGCGCAGGAGAACAGGGAGTCGGAAGACTCAGTACTCAGCGTTGGCTCCTTGAAGCCTTCCAGACGACGATTGACGGTGCGCACTCTCCCTAGGCCTGCTTCCCCTCCTGCTGCCACTGCCAGTTCTACTGCGAAGATCGGGCTTCCCGATGCCGCTGGACGCCTGCCCCCAGTCGCCGGCCGCCTCGTGGCCACCAGCCGCCGCGAGAGCGCCAGCGGAGGGGCGCTGGGCCGGGACTTCGAAGTTCTAGCCCAGCGAACCGCAGGAAGGCAGGAAGGACGGCTCGGGCCTCAGGGCTCGCTTGGGTCCTGGGGTAATATTGTTCTTGTGCGTCGTTCTTCCGGATCCGTCCTTCTCGTTGTTCTCATTATTCTTGTCGACGGCTTTGTCTTGTGTGCAGGGACCAGGGTTATCCCCAGGCAGCCTCGGGCCTCGGCTCGTTGACTGGTATCAGTACCGTGGTCGCTGCTGCGCCCGGGCGAAATACAAATACGCGGACATCTGGACGTGCCGAGGTTCCACTGAAAATGGCGTGTCAGAGTTGGGTTTTAGCGGGATGAACGGGTTCGATCGGGTGTGGGCTTCTATCCCACCGACGCCCCGACGCCGCCGTTCGCCGTAATTACTTGTTATCCACCCGACGGACACAGAGATAGCACGCAAACTAAATTTCGTACTCCACACTTCGGGAGGACCTTGGTCGCTGGAAGAACCATCCGGTCCAGCGACGATCCACCCTCTTCCATCGCCACTCAGTGCTCAGTACTCAAGACTGGCCCAGTCACGCGTTCGCACTTCACGCTTCGTACCACGTAGCACAGCGGCACATGTAGTACGATGACCAGAAGCTGAACGCCCACCACACATACATATCACCACCCCGTGAGCGGCCGCTGCCTGCTTCCCGAAAACTTCCCCCAGTTCAATTATGGCAGCATGACCGCCCGCAGCGCAGCCTTGCAGTTTACTGTACAAGTGCGCATACATATATGATATAGGACACCGCCAGTCCGTCCCGTGCTCTCTGCACGGGAACAAAGAGAACCCTGGACCCTGCGAGCGTGACTCTGAACGAGGAGACAGTAGTAACCTCGCGTGCCCGGGACTCGAGGCTAGCGGCCGAGCCAGGAAATTACTCTGACTGCGCCGTGCGACGGTGCGGTTCGTGCTGACGGCGGACCTTGAGCTTGGGCCTTCGCTTTCGGGTGGGGTGGCTATCCTGAGCAGGGACCTTCGGCTCGGACCTAGGCACTTCGATCAGCTCACGGGTATGTATGATTATGAACCACACCTCGTCGTAGTTTTGGCCGCTCTGACGCCGCTCTGTCCGCCCAGCGAGGGATGGACAAGCTCAAGCTCGGGGCCTGCGACAGCCTGCCCGCGTCCCGTGCCACCCAGTCATGCATGAATGCATGAATGCATGACGCCGCACGGTGCCGGCGACCACACCGCGAACGATCGTTCATCTGCCGCCAGTCTGCGCCGTAGCTGGAATGCCAAGTTGCCCGTAAGTACTCGCGTAACGCGCACGTATGCACGTGGACGCGGCGACTGTTCGATCTGAAGGTGAGTACATGCAGGAATAGGAACAGGAATGGGAATAGGCACCGACAGGACCTTGTCCTGGCGCCGTGCGTTGTACTTTTGTGAGGTTCTTGGCAACCTGACAACGTCGAGACGATCCTCTGTTGAACTTCCCTACAAAGGCACATCACGCCGAGGCCCGCAAAATGACAATGACATTTGGGTTGATCCATATTGACAGAACCTTGGGCAGCATGACCCGCTTCCCTTCCGCTTGCCTGGCTGGGCCTAGTGGCTGCCCTGCACGAGGATACGGCTGGGGATCGCGGCACGCAGCCAGGGGGTGGAGGGTCGGATAGGGCGATAGAGCGTGCACGTCCATGTATAGCACGTCGACGTCGTCGATCGCGATACACAATTGCAGTATGAACAGAGGATGCGGCTGCAGAAGGAATACGAGCTGACAGTGACGGCGACATCGACATCGACACAATTGGCCCCGAGTCCCAGGCCGTGGGGCGCGGACCGACCGCGGTGCCAGTTGTCTCAGGTCTGAGCCCCAGTGGGCCTCCGGAGGGTAGAACGGCCGGCGCCAGTTCTGGGGGGAGCACAGGCACGGTGCGCGGCAGAACAATACGCTTGGGGGAGTCGTGGGTGCGTCCGCAGGCGGGGAAGGTGCGAAGGGTGGCAGACAGAGTTATAGGCTCGAGTTTCCCAGCTGAGAGCGGTCGGCGCGAGGGCGGAGATGCTCGTGCGGCGCGGTCACGGTACCAGACACGACACCCACACCCGGGGCTCGTGCCCGTGCCAGGTGCGCTAGTGCGATCTGGTACGTCCGCTTGTTCGTCGGGAGTGTGTCTGTGATATGTATCACAGGACGCGGCGAAGATAGCGGTGCGGGGGGCACAGACGGCGTGTCAGGGCGGCGAGAGCGGAGAAGTGGGACTCGTGGACGAGGACGATCGGACTGCAGCGGTCATGGTGCAGCGTGGCCCGTCTGAGAGCGAGGGATCGGGGATCAGGCGAGGCTTGGCGGAAGGACGAGAGATGGGACGGCGGCGCAGCTGGAAGTGAGGATACCATCAGGCAGCGGACTGAGTCAAGAGCGAGACTATCGGCGAGTCTGCTCGCGGCGCGTCTGACCGAGCCATCGGGGGAATAGGGCGTAGTCGCAGCACTTACGGATGATGACCGTGGCACGGTGGGGTTCTGGAAGCGACGCAGGCCGGGTTGTTTCGAGCTAGCTGTGCGTGCACATGTAAGAGCCGAGGTTCCAGGAAAGAGAAGGCGCAGATGCAGCAGGCAAAGCAGGAAGAGCAAGAGGCATGCGGAAGGCGGCGGGGCTAAGTGTGCATGCGGGCTGACTCCCGCCCGAACGAGGCAGAGTGCGCGCCATCCGGAGCCGCCAAGACGGGGAAGGGGAGAAGGCGCGTTCTCCCTTCCGCGGGGCCGGAGCGGTGAATACCAGGATCCGTCGACTGAGGCCATGGAAGTAGAAGAACGTGCTGCGTGGGTGTATGGAGATGCCTGCAAATGGAGGAGGGGAAGCAGTCGTCTCGGATAGCAACAGTGCGATGTGCTTCATGACGGCGGTAATGGAAGGACGCGTGCAGAGGCTGCCTTGTCTCGCGGATCCACCTTCTCAGACAGAGAGGCGCATGGGTGCTGCGTGCTGCGTGCAAGGAGGTTGAGCCTGTTCGGGGGCACACATGATGACGACCCTAGCTAGAACTCACTGTGTACTTTCACTGCGTGGCAGCAGGCAGCGGCGCAGATTCTCCCTTCCGCCCAGGTCACTGCCAGCATGATGGGGGCGACGTGTGGCCGAGGATGTGGTATGAGGAACAGGGTTAAGTGTCTGTTTGATAGGAATGCACAAGCTGGTGGCGTCCGCCGCTGTGGCCAACAGCGGCGTCGGCGGCGAGCGCCCTCGTGCCCGATGTGCTCGAGATTGCCGCCCGCCCACGCGCCACTGACCCGATGCGGTCATCACCGACGGAGCTGGCTGAGCTCGAACTGCTCGCAGGCAACCGCCCAGGCAGCCCGGACTCCGCCAGCTCCGCCCGGCCCAAGCGTTCGCGAAGGGGATCAGGGCGACGACGAAGTTGGCTGTCCCGTCCTCGACCTCTCTCTGCCACTGCACGCGCACTTCTTGTCCCCGCAGCCCCCGACGGCCGCCAGCATGTCCTCCACGCGTTCAGTCCCGCCCCCGTCGCTCCAGGAGGTCACACGCAAGCTCTCTGTCCACTCTGTCAAGCCCCATGTAAAGGTGCCGTACCGCGCAGCGCGCTCTCCTTTCCTGCATGCACGCTTGCTGACGCTCGGGTCGTGCACGCAGAAGCCCACTCTCTCTTCCGTCGCCGTCTCCGGAACCGAATCGGACTCGGACTCGGCGTTCTCGCCTGATGTCATCGCGCCCTCCCCCATCGCCGCCGCAAGCGTGAGCGGGTCGCACGTCTCGGCAGCCGCAGTGCAGCCGCCGCTGCAGTCCATCGCGGAGCGTCGCTCGCAGAGCGGGGGGGAGGAGTCGGAGGAAGACGAGGAAGACGAGGAGGGCGGATGGCGCGTCCACGACGTCAACAGCGCTGCCCAGCGAGGGTCCTTGGACGAGACGGTCATCAAGACCGGCTACCTCTGGAAGAAGGGCGAGCGGCGGAAGGTGCGTCCGCGTGTCGTTTCGCTCGTTTTCAGCTCTTGATCTCTCCCGCTTGCGCCTGCGCTCGCATCCGCGCCCTCTTGTGCCCCTGGCGTCCGTTCCTCTTCGACATGCGTCTCGATCTCGATCCGTGCGCAAATCCCGCCGAATCTGCAGACGTGGAAGAAGCGTTGGTTCGTGTTGCGCCCGGCGCATCTGGCGTTCTACAAAACCTCGGCCGAGTACAAGCTCCTCCGCCTGCTCGATCTCAGCGATATCCACTCGTGCACCCAGGTCGTGCTCAAGAAGCACAGCAACACGTTTGGACTCGTCTCCCCCACGCGCACGTTCTACCTCCAGGCTGAGACCGCCGAGCAAGTGCGCGACTGGGTCGCCGCCATCAACGATGCCCGACACGCACTCCTCTCGACGTCGACGCGCAACTCCGTTAGTGCTCCCATCCCAATCCCAACCACACCCTCCGCCGGCCATCATGCACCGCGCATCTCTTCCTCCCCGTCTCAATCCCCAAATCTCCACCAACTCACCTCCTCCGACTCGGACGATGCGTCTCCCAATACGAAGCACCAGGTTGTCTCACCACCGGCCTCTGGGGCTGGCGAATCTTCCTCTCCCTCGAAGCCGGTGCTATCGGGATATCTGATGAAGTGCGGATCCCGGCGACATAACTGGCACAAACGTTGGTTCGTGCTCAGCGGCGAGAAGCTCATATACACCCGGAGCCACATGGTGCGTGCATGGTATAGTCGCGAGTTTGAGTTCGCGCAGTGAGTGAGCGTGGGCACTGACGGGCACCGGTGTTTCTCACAGGACACGAAGCCGCACCGACAAATCCCGCTGTCGCTCATCATCGACACGTTGGAGTACGACCTGCCGGCGCACCGGAACCACCCGCGGTCGGCTCGCCCTCGCCAGCTTCTCCGCAGGCTGCGATAGCGGCCGCATCCCCCGACGACGGCGAAGGCGCGGGCACGCACACATTCAAAGTCGTGACGACGAAGCGGACGCTGCTGCTGTGTGCGCCTAGCGAGGAGGAGGAGATCCGGTGGCTGAGCGCGATACGCGCGCTCATTGCACGTCGATCTGGGCAGGGCGTCGTGCCCGGGGAGCCGCAGAGTGCGAGTGTGAGCCCACCCGCGGGCGCAGCAGCAGCAGCAGCAGCGGGTGCTGGTACGACCGCGCCGGGTACGCCTGGCCCCGTGCACAGGCGCAGGGACTCGATCGTGCGACGGCTGAGTCTCAGTGGAGGGGGCAGCCCGTTCATTGGGGGCGGCTCAGGACCGAGCACGGCCGTGTCGCCCGGCGTCCAGGGAGAAGGCGCATCGGAACGGCAATCTTAGTGGGCCGCCGCTGGTCTGTGCGAGTTCTTGGTCTTGTGTTCTGTGTTCTGTTCTGTTCTGTTCTGTGCGGGCCCTGGATATCTGGATGTGGATGGGTTCGCATCGTATGATGAGGCGTCGACGCCAACATCGCTATCGCTATCGCGTGCGGGGGGGTGTGTGGGGAGATGCCATCGTGTGGTGGCTTCGGCCGTTTGGACGTTCGAGTTGGGTCCGCGAACATGGCTGGATCGGGGGCGCCGGCGGGGATCTGAGTTTGCACGGGCGCGTCGAGCGTCGAGCGTCGCGCATCGGTATCTCAGCTTGTGGTTGTGTGCGGTGGGCGCGCCTGCCTGGGTGATCTGGTTGCTGGCGCGGGGAGACGATGAAACAAGAGATGTACGATACTTGGTTGGATTACACGTCGGCGAACACTGGTTTACGCTACTACTAGGGCGCGGTCGCTGGTCATACCGGCTTGCGCGAATTGGAAAGTGTACAGTTACAGTAGGAGCGGGCGCGGTATGGTTACGAGGAGGAGGCTGCGCGGGCGGCGTTGTGGAGGAGCGCCGGGGATTGGGACGCATCTGTCAAGTGGAGATCGTATGCGAGCGATGGATCCGAGGGAGGTCGTAGAATTAGGTAAGCGCCGTGGGCGAGGACGATTCGTCGCTGCGGCGATGGAGAGAGTTTAGTGTGCCCCAGAAGGCGATAGCGCATGTGGAAGCATGGATATGTGCGTGTTGGTGCCGTACGCAATTTGTCCATTGGGGCTTGGGCTCGGTGGAGGACAGGGTCTTGTCTGCCCATGGCAGGAGCGGCTGGCGCTGGGTGCGAGGCAGAAGAAAGGAAGCAGACGGGACATAGGGCGGGCGCCACCGTGGCCGGGCGACGAGGAGGGCTTGTGTGCTCCGGCATAAGTCCGGACAGCAGCGGCGGAGGAGAGGCTCGCAAACGCTGGCCCAGACGCCTAGAACGCGGGCTCGGGCGGCAAGTCGGGTGCCTGAGAAAGAAATGACACGGATCCGATCTCAGCGGCTGTGGGTTTTATCGGGAAGCCTTGTGACCAGAGGAGCGGGCAGACACGAGGACGCCCTCGACCGAGCGCGGGGGCCGCGCCTGCCCCTCTCGCACACAGAGTTCGAGGGCGCTCCCTTCCATTCTTCAGCGGCTGCCTCGCCGTGGCGGCTCACGCAGCCCGCTATCGAGCACGGAGGAGTGCACAGGCGGGCTCGGCGAGCGATGGCAGGGTGCGCGTCGACGCGTCAGCGCCGCTGACTGGCGTATAAGTATGGGCGAGCGGTTACGTGATGCCGGGCGGGCGGTGTATGGCGACGGGGGCAGAGACGCGGGGGAGACAAGGTTCGGGGTGCACGGGGGCCGGGCGATAAGGGGGTAAAAAAAGGAAAATAAAGGAGTCAACAAGAGGAAAGTCGCACGGTGGCAGCCAGCGCCCTGGGTACATAAGTGCGTAGGCCCTCGGTTCTCCCAACAACCGCCCACCACACCCCGTCCGTCGGCGACTGTCCCTCGTCCCCTGCCCGCATATCTGTACCGTACGCCACCACAATGCCCGACACTCCTTCCAGCCCCCGCAAGACCGTCTCCTCTGTCTCCCAGCAGGCGCGCTCCCAAAAGAAGCCCGGAGCGCCCAAGCCAAAAGGCGCCGTTCGTGCTAAGTCGGGCTGCTACACCTGCAGGATTCGACGGAAGGTTCGTCGTCGAGGCGCTCATCATCCTCCCAGACAAAGTCTAACCCCGATCTCTCTTTCCGCGTCTTGATCCTCGTCGTCTCGTCGTCCTCGTCGCCACCCGTGTCGTCCCGCACCCCTAGAAATGCGACGAGCAGCCTAATGAGGAGGGGGCCTGCCAGACCTGCGTACGTCTCCGTCTGCAGTGTCTCGGATTCGGCGCCAAGCGTCCCGACTGGATGAGGGTGAGTGTCTTCTGCAGCGTCTCGCCCGGCGATAGCGTGCTCATGCTCGTCACGATGCATCTCAGGAGAACAACAGCGTCACTGAGCTGCGCGAGAAGATCAAGACCTTCCTCGCTTCGCAGGGCATGATCAAGGGTCACTCGGGTTCGGGCCCGCGCACCAACGAAGAGCACCCCCCTGTCCTTGTCTTGGTCGACGGCCTCCAGAACTCCCCCTCCAGCCCTCCCACTCCTACTCTCTCCGCCACCTCCAGCGAGGGCCAGCGGCCCCCTCACAATGGCATGAACACCTCCTTCGAGCGTGCGCCTCCCACCCATTATCAGACCATGCCTCCTCCGGAGCAGCAGCACTACGGGCAGAGTATGTACACTCCTACCTTTATTCCGGTTGCGTGGTAGTGAACTTTCGGCAGACTGGCAGCCTCCCCTCCCGGAGCTGGGTCCCCACGACCCCTCCATGAATCGGGGCCCGATGCTCCCCAACGTTAACGACATGTTGTATCACCCCTCTGCTCCAGCCCCGCCCCGCCCCAGCCTGCCTCTACTATGATACAGTCCCCTACCTCTATAGTTTCTGCTTCCTCCTCTTGTAAGGCGCCGTACCGTTATTAGTGTATTATGAATGTATCATGATTAATGCCCTCTCCTTGTTGGCAGGGCCCTCACATATTACTGGTTCATCATCGTCATATTACGGCCCCTCGACATCCATCTCAACAGCGCTGACCTCAATATCAACACCGGCATATCTCCCATCTACATCCACATCGGCGCCGACATACTACAATCATCCCCACTCTTCCCTCGCGCCCTCGTACAACATCGACCCACAGAACTTCTCTGATGATGATGCTGAGGCGTTGGCCAGCCCGGAGGGTCCTCGCATGACCGTCGCTGTGAATGGCTATGGGCTCGTCATGCCGATGGAGCAGACGAATCTCATCCAGCACTACCTCGTGAATGTGCTGCCCATACAGTATCTGCTCGCCGATGCGTCCATCAAGGAGTTCATGTTCAACCTCATCCAGACCAGCACCGCGGCGCGAGATGCGGCGTGTCTGCTGTCCGCCCTGCATCTGCACTGCATGAGGCATCCGTACCAGGCGGCGGACTCGAACGCGGTGAACCACATCTTTGGCAAGATCCAGAACACGCTCCTGGTCGGGAACCGGCGGCCGTACAACGAGGGCGACGCGATGGCGGGCCTGCACATCGTCTCGTCCTTCCTCTTCTCGGGCGGACGCGGCTCGTGGGAGGTGTGGCTGAACATCGCGAGCCAGTACGTGCAGTCGATGCTGAACGACCCGAGCTTCTACGGCCCCGAGGAGGCGCTGCGTCGGTGCTCGGAGAGCACGCGGTTCATCATCAAGACGACGATGTGGTTCGACGTGCTGGCGAGCGTGACGACGCAGCAGGTGCCCCGCTTCCTGGAGACGTACCGGCTGCTCTTCACGGGCGCATACATCGGGGAGGGCCCGGAGATCTCGATGCTGCCGGTCATGGGCTGCGAGAACAACATCGTGCTCGCGATCGCGGAGATCTCGAACCTCGCGCACTGGAAGGCGAGCCACCTGCGGCGCGGGTGTCTGTCGATGCCCGACCTCGTGCGGCGCGGACAGGCGATCGAGGAGCAGCTGCTGGTGCCGATGAGCCCGCTGAACGGCGCGGTGCCGCTGCAGCCGGGCATGTACGGGCCCGCGGCGCTGCAGAGCCACCTGGGGGTGGGCGGAGGCGGGGGCGGGGGCCAGGGCCCGGACGCGGAGGTCGTGCAGCGGCGGCGGCTGACGAACGCCATCTTCCGCGCGTCGGCGAAGGTGTACCTGCACACGGTGCTCTCGGGCGACTACCCCGCGTGCCCGGAGATCATGAACGCGGTCAAGGAGACGATCGACGCGCTGCGCGAGGTGCCCGACGCGCCGACGGCGCTGCACCGGAGCGTCGTGCGCAGCGTCGTGTTCGGGATCTGCATCTCGGGATGCCTCACGGACGACCAGCGCCAGCGCAACTTCCTCCTGCATATGCTCGAGCGCCAGCAACAGGAGAGCGTGGGCAACATCTCCGAGGTCATGCGGCTCATGCAGCAGGTGTGGGACCGCCGCGACCGCGAGCGGGAGCGCGGCCACTGCACCCCGGTCGACTGGCGCGAGGTCATGCGTGAAAGCCACCACGACTTGCTCCTGCTCGTGTAGAGAGGTCAGGCCCGTAAGCCTCCGGAACCGTGTGCCTGCAACCCTTGCACCGCGGCAAGCAGTCCGCCTTGCGTCCGTGGAGGATCGAAGTCCACAGAGGCCCGTCCTCATGTCTCAATACAGGTCGACCGAGGGCTCGATGCCCGTCGCACCTCCATCGCTCTTCCATCCTCATTGTCCTCGCCGTCGTTCGCCAGTCTACATCGCAAATCGTCTTCCCTCTATATCCACATCCTACTTCACTATCCGGTACCGTTTGCGCTTGCTTTCTCATGCTCCCCCGCGTTGCTCGTCTATGCTCACCCGAAAACATTGCAGTTCCCCAGCGACACGTGTACATCATAATGCCCCTCGCCGCTTGCACATACCGATACCGCTACCGCTACCGCTACCGCTACCGCTACCCCTCCGAAGGTTCCATCTCGCTAAGGCTAGGTCTACGTCTCCCCGTGCTGCTTCTTATTACAGACTCGTGTTGTCCCGGTTGCACTCCCGTCTCCGTGTATGTATTCTCTACTTCGGGCTATCATACGTTTGCCACCCGCCTTCCTCACGCACTTGCCCACTACGTATTACAGGACCCTCCGTACTCGTCGCGCCCCTCGCACGCTGCCGGCATGCCCATCACGCAGCGCACATGACCGCCTGCCGGGCTGCGATTGGCCCCGAGGACCCGCAGCACCCCCCGACCCCCGCTTCGTCTCCCACGCACGCCCCCGGCTCTATCTCCCCTTCGCTTCCTCGTAGCAATACCCCCGGGGCTTCTGTACCTTCGATGCCCCCAGGCGTCCATAATGCTGTGCCCTGTACCCAGTCCCCGTCCCGAGCTCCTCCCGCTCCCGCCGCCGCTACGGAGACACTCGGACAGGTCCATCTTACTTACATATCCAGCTCCCGAGGCCGAGCCGGAGACAGGAGGGAGAAGGGAGAAGGCTCAGGGCAAGCGCGTCGGGAGGATCGGCAGCGCAGGAGATGGGATGACGCAGCACCGAGTGCGTGATGGGTGCGCAAGCAGATCCATAAAGTTGTGAGGCCCTCCTTCGTCTTCTATCTCAGCGTGCTTCGTGATCTAATCGGATACCGGTATCTCTGAAGGCGAAGACGCACGCAGGGGCTGCCCGACGGCCTCCTGCGCCGTCCCGAGCTTCCCCCAGCCGATGCGCGGCGGCGGCGACACTGGCAATGACGATGAATAATGCCATGCAGGCTCGGTCTGCGACGCCTCGTTGCAGGCAGAGGCGTGCTCCCATGCCGGCACGATGGCTCGCTCGCTGGCGGCTTCCATGCGATGCCATGCCACGCCGTGCTGCTCAGGCTGACGAAGTCGGGAAGGAGCCACGGTGACAGGCCAGCCATGACGGCTGACTGTGTCCATGCCTTAATGCACACAGTGCGCGTTTCTGCTGCCCCATATGGACCCAGGGAGGCGGCGCGGGCACCCCAACGTTCGTGCGCCACGGACGGCCGCCACCGTATCGGCGTGTCAGCGGGAATCGAGCCGGGCAGCATGCATGGGGCATAGCGGCGGGACGAGTGCGCACAAACGCCGCGCGGGATGCGGCAAGTCAGCATGTCCTCGTTATGATGTCGCTCTGGCGCAATGCCCGATGGCTCGATGAATGGGATGGAGGCACGGGCTCGTACGGGTGGGTGGATGTGTGGCTGGGGATGGTTTGCAAATGGGATACACCTGGCTAGAAGTCGCACTATGCCGTACGCGTCCAGCGGTCAGTCCGTCATCCACAGTCGCCCACCGACACGCGTTCGCTCACGTTCCCGGACCCCTGTAGCATAATCATTCAAATTGGTCGGTGGCTTCGTGCCATCATACGGTTGCGTTCCGTGCAACGTCGTCGTCGAATGTTGATTGGAGTTCATCGCAACAGACACCGATATGGCGTGTGGGGTGCACGGTGCGCACGGATTATCGGCCTTACACCGCGATTGCACTCGGTGGCAGCAGAGTCAGCAGCGAGAGGAGAGGATCAGACAGACGATTGGTGACTCAGTGAGTCCGCAGCAGCCTCCCATCCGAAGTCGCTGAGCCACCAGCCGTCCTTGTCAATCAGCGAACCCAGAAGACAGATTCGGATTACGACCGAGGTGTGGCCCGAGTGCCCGAGGCCCGATATGAATACGTGCGGCTGCCCCAGTCTACTGACGTGCCGCAGCTGGAACTTGGAAGGACACGCACGGCGGCGAGAATGGACGATCCACCGTCCCGGGACACTCTTGTCGAATTCTAACCAAGGCTCACAGGATCCCGTGCCGGCACTCCGGCGCTGCACACGCTGCTCGGTCCTTGTGCGCTCCTGCGACAAGCTGGGTTCGTCGCCCCGAGTCCGACGTCTCCGCCTCCGCCGCCCCCGGGTACGAGGACAGTGCGGAGTTGGATGCTCCGTGCAAGCAAGCTCAAGCTCCAGATGGACGTCGGTGGCGGCAGAACTCTAGAGCTCATCCGAGCAAGTACGATGCAAGGTACGTAAAGCACTCACCAGACTAGTCTCCAGCCCTGGAGAGAACAAGCTTGGGCACGGGATAGGTTATGGGCACGCTGCTCGATGCGCGGATGATGTACCCGCGTCCTGGGGCCCAGACGCTGCTCACGGGACCGCGGGGCCTGGCTTGATGCAAGGTGCGTGTGCGCAATCTGGCGTTGTGGGCGACGGATTGGGACGTCGTGGGTACGACTACGACGGGCACGGGCTCGGAGGGTGAGGGGATACGGGGAGGGGGTGCTGCGGGGCTTGCAGGCTTCCTATTCGGAAGATTAGGGTTTCGTATGCCTGCTTGTGGCGTCGCTGATCAGGCCGAGGAGCCGTAGATGGACATTCGGATGGGTGGACTGGTCGGGCCAGGCTTGCGTGCTCATCTGCGGCTTGAGCTTCGGGAGTTGAAGCGCGTGTGCACTACGTTCGAGGGGGGCTCGCACACGGCCAGGACGGGACGCGATGCCTGCGGCGTGCGTTACTTGTATGCGAGCTTCTCGCCATCTGGGGCGCGTGTGTTTTTGGCGTCGGCTCCGTCGCCGTGTGTGGGTGTGTTCACATATATACATAGATAGAAGCCACGACCATGCCGGTTGTGGTCTTAATGAGATGAAGAACCTCGTCTTCGACGGCCCTGTAGTGTTGCGTGTGGTCTGAATCGTCGCAGCCGCAGGCCCTTCAGGATCCGAACCAAGTATGGATGTACGACTCGCGGACCTTGGGCGGGGTTGTTGCGGGTCGCGAGGCTTATCCGCGTTCTATCTCGTGTTATCAGTAATTTATCGTCCGTGTCCTTCCGCACCTTATTGTCTGCGTCGCTATAGGCTACTATGAACCCTGGCCTTCGAAGCTTAAAACACTATGGAACATGAGTGTTACGGGGCGACGGCGCAAGTTAGAGCCACGCACCAAGTCATGTTGGTGCCGAGACGTTCTCCCTCCACACTTTCCGCGCCGGTGCGGTGTATGAATTGCCGGTTGTCGTAAGTGCGCAGTGATATGAGAGGTTATGAGCATGGTACGATGAAGGCGAGACATGAGTAACGGGGATAGCGTATCGTGAATACAGTTTCTGTGCCCTTGCCAACTACCTGCCAGTGTGGGAAGGATCGCCCCCGATCGTGCGCTTTGTGGCACCAGACTCTCAATGGCCACCCGGCAGAACATCACAGTTGAGCTTCGAATGGGGTGGGACTCTGAGTGCTCGAGGAGAGTCAAGACGATGATGAAACATACCAGGAGCCTCGTACTACGTTCCAACGGATGATGACGACGCACCTAAGGCTAATCCACCACAACAGTAACCACAGCGTCGCCGCTGCCTGTTCAAAATCATGTACAAACCTTTGCCAAGATCGATGTCCCGTAGTACCGTACCTACTACCGACGCTCTATGTCTGCATCACAGCTGCGGTTTGCTTGGGCGCCTGGAGGTCGTACAACGCTCTCCTTATTCGGAACAAGGTGCACCGCCTCCTGATCAAACAACCACCAGGCGCCTCAACCCAACGCATCAAGTATTGCATCAATGATCACACTCGGGGAACTACCATGAACGCAGGGCCGGAGCTGGAGCACCAGAGCGTGCTGCAGTCTCCCTTGCCTGCGGCCTCCTGTGCGGCGAGCTGATCACATCCTGCCCGCGGTGATGCAGCGTAGCCAGCTCGCGTGCGCGCCATGTGCTTTGAACCTTGATCGAAAGCGAGGCTGCCCCTGTTGCGATGATTTCGACGCAAAAGAGCTTAGCCTGCATCAGAGGAGCCCAAGAAGCAACGAAAACCATACGAGATGAGCAGTTGATATCAGGAATCAGGACATTTTGGTTATCACGAGCGACGGCCGGAGCAAGCTCAAACGGATGCGGGAGCGGCGATCAAATGGTACCTCCGCCCCACCTGCAGGCCTGGTATGTGGCGGGTGGTCGACCGTATTCCCAAACGCCCACAAGGAGAAGGCGAAGAAGGACGAGGAGGGCAACGCGGAGGTCATGCGTGCGTCTACTCATGTGGGAAGCCCCGACGTGCATCGGAAGATAGACGCGGGAGTGTGCGTCTAGCGCGAACGTTACTGGCGTGTTGGTGCGGAGTGGGTGCGCACCCGCTGCACGCGCGAACGGGTACGATCTTCTCGTGCCTATCTGGTCTATCAGGTGCGCTGCTCCGCGGAGGTACGGCACATCATCGACGGACATGCGGGACAACTTCCGGAACGGTGGGATGGACGGTTACTGCAGCGTGCGGCGAGGCGGCTTCGGAGCCTCACGAAGATGATGCTCGACCACATGTAATTGCTAGAACGAGAATCGAGGATGTTCGGAGGTTGTGGACCGACGGGAAGCAACGCACAGTATGTCGTGGCCGACGTAATGGAATTGTGGGCGTAGAGAACCGCGTGTATGCAACACGGCGAGTAGGGGTTGACGATGTCCGTACGTGTGCAGTTCGTCCAGGTGGCTTCGACACGGCGGCTGTCCGTATTTCGTCCGTCATCTCGGGTCTTCCGTCCCTGGGAGGATGTTCAAGAACGAATCTGAGGTCTTCAAACCCTCCGGCAATGCAATATTGATCGGAAGAGAGAGATAGAGCGGTCCGAGGTGAGGTTGTTACACAAATACTAACCGTATCGAGCTGCGAGTTGTGGACTGCGTAATCGGCCGATCTACCGGATACTGGCATGAGATGAGTGCAGACTGGCCGCTCCGCGGTGACGCCGGAACTGACGAAATTGGGTGGCCAGAACAGCCGCAGCTGGAGGTGTTGATGTGGAGTCGCGAAGAGTGAACGTCGGTCGAGAGCAGTGCAGAGGAGATCCAACCAGCATTGCCCCAGCTAGTTCTTGAAGTTCCGATCTAACACCGGAATTTCGAAATCGCACCGTTCCGGTCCTGATCGTGGAGTGGTTCAAGTAGCCCAAGTAGTAGATATCTTCTCTGTGCCGCAGTCAAGGCGAACTATGGCTACCGTGGGCAGCGAGTTATGTTCTGGAGCAAGTTCTAGATAAGCAGCGAGTCCTGGCGGTCCTGAGTAAGACATTGCGTCGGACCGCCGTCGTGAGGTTCCATAGGGTCGTCAGAGCAAGTATACAGCGTGTTGTGTCGGGAAACAATTGGGGACCCGTGTATCTTTGCCTAGACAACGCCACCATTGTTGTGCATCGCAGCAAGTGCAACAGACGGATGCACATGACGAGCCGCAAGGCGGGGTGCGGTGGCACCCCAGTCGTGCCGAGGCGAGCGGCTGAGCCTTAGGTCGGGGCTGCTAATGCGGCAAGCCAGGGAATCGAGAACGTGTTGGAACTTCGCGTTCCGTCGCTGTACTGCCGCAATTTGATGTTCGCCTCGCGCTCGATAGCGGACGTTTGATTCTCGCATCACGACGACCCTCTTCCCTTCGTCTTCAACGCGGTCTCCTAGCAGCAGGGACAAAGAAGGGGATGGTTAGAACAATACGCTCGAGATGAACCACCGAGCCGTGAGCTCACCTCTCGCACACTTGCAGCAGCGCATGTGGATAGGCTGGGAAGGGTGGAGGGCACCGTATATGATTGTCGCACCACATGAGAACGCGGGAATTACCGCCTGGAACTCGATGCACAGATGCTCAATGGCACGCCCCGATAGTCGACGCATCGGGCGAAGGGATATCAAGGCGATGCCGTAGGCAAATTCGAAGTCAGAGGCCGAGAGAGTGGGAGACTGATAGGGTCGCAGGACGCTTCGCAACAGCCTCCACACGGACACGTTGTGTTAGAGTTTGCGCACCGTGCTGCTATGCGTAGTCCGTTCTCCGGTGGGCCGCGTCTTGCGTCTTGCGTCTCCCTATGTGTAGCGGTGGGAAGGCAGGGGAGGAGCTTTGACATACCCCCCGACATACTCGGGGCTGCCTGGGCATGAGAATCAGAATAAAACAGCGCCGGAATCGAGTAAGAGTGCCGAGCTTCTTTGCGCACGAGGCTTATGCAAGACAAGGACTCAACCATAACAACGGCCGAACTGGCGCGAGCTTCGGCGACGGATGATAGTGTGCGGTTAACTTGACCGATGTTGTTCCAAACAACACGGTCAACGCGCCCATGCTTGGAACTTGAAGTGTCGGGCACGTCACTACGCGGTGGCAACGGATTTCGCCACGACGACATTGTAGACGGCTGCAACGGCGAGGACACGAGGGAATAACCGCTGCGTGCAATGGAAGACAAAGATGGCGCAAAGTCTCCTGCATACGCACTCTCCGTGAAAGCCGCAAGAGTCAGCCTGTCATGGCACGACACGGCCGTACGGCTCCGCGCGACACGACCGTCATCCACGACAGCGGCGTTATACCAGCCGGGGGAGGCAGCAGAGATGCAACATACAGTAGAGTGCTGCGAGCACCCCAGCAGGCGACATGGATGAACACCACATCATTCGGGCCCTGGCAGCACGCCGTGTCCAAGTTTAGCGCAGCACGCAACCAAGGAACTCCTCCGCCGAGCCCGCACTGTCTGCCACAGGAGTTCAGAGTTTCCACTTGCAGCGGCTCCCAGCCAGGATGATGATAGCGTCGTGTACCTCTACGCGTCCCGATCCTGAACCTGGGAGCGCCGACCATGACCGGAGGCAATCACCAGTCGGCGCGACGCCCACGTCTGACAGGGGCATCACCTTCCCGTTCCGGGCATGTTTCAGCTCGCCCGCAAAGTCGTCCTGGATCCGGCGGCTCTAGCGGAGGCTCATTGAATGTTTCTCGGTCGGAGTGAGCCTCCTGTTGCCATTGATGGAACGAACAGCGCAGACAAATTCAGGGTTGCGGACAATACAGTGCCAAGTGCCCCTTCGCCTACGCTACGTGCCCGACCGGACGTGGGGCGCAACGGCAGCGAGACAAGGATACTCCGCTGCCTGTTGGCATCTTACGTGACGCATTGTGCTGGAGGCTCGGGGGCAAGGCGCGATGGGAAGGCGAGGGCCGGATTGTCGAGGGTTCTGCCGTGCCACCGCCGCACGACGCTTCGTGCCCCGTGGCTCAGCTGGACCCTAGCCATGCGCGAATCCTGTGGGAACGAGCGCGTCAAACCCGAGCTAGGGTCGGGCGAATACGAGAACCCCCACGGTCGATAGCGATACAACAGAGCAGCAGCGCAGGAGAGAAGCAAAACGGACGCGCAGACGCACGGGAGGACACGGTACAGACGCACGGACGCACCGCAGCGATCGAAGACCCGAGTCGCGGTGCACGATAGCATGAGAAGTGTGTCGCGGTCGGCGTATGTTTGGTCGCCGTAGGGTCTCGTGTCTGGTGCGGGGCGACAAATCTCCCTTGCACACGCGCGGTACGAGGTGCGAGAAGCCTCCGAGAGCGCTTTGGGAGGACGCAGCGTACGCGTGCCGGACGGCATGCGGTGAAGTGCGGGTCGCATTAGCATTAACCTCAGGGGGCGAGTCCGGCCTCGGACGTACCGATGCAATCCAGATGGTGCGCTGTGCGAGGGGGCTGATTCCATCCGGGAGAAGGGACCAGGAATCAGGGATCAGACCTTCAGGGATCAGGAATGCAGGATCCAGCGATTGGGGTGGGTGTTCTGCCACCGGCCGCGGCCAGACGCTGCAACGAGCGCCGCTGGAGGAGGATCAGCCGAGGCATTCCGCGCATATGTACGTGAAGTGCATGGCTGACTCCGGAACCTTTTCGCGTTCATGTTTCCGTTTCGGCGATCGGGGTCGCTCCCGACGCTCTGGGTTCGCCATCTTACGGAAATGTTGGGATTGTGCGTGCTGCGTTCTCCATCGACCGAAGACGCCGTGGTCCGCCACGAGTCACGGTCCTGCGTCCAACTGCCAGCATCTGAAGCAAGCCTGTGGACGTCAGGTTCATGTTCAGCACGACGTACATCCTTCTGATCGGGATTAAGCCCTTCTAACAGACAAACGTAGTAAGCATACCGCATACACGCCGTGTTATTACCTCAAGCAGGCAGCAATTCGTATGTCTTCACCGCGGGAGCACTCGCTTGCGTGTGCGCCTAGTGTATGTCTCGGATGTTGGCCGGCCCAGCCGCCCAGGTGCCTGTGGTTTGCGCGGCGACGTAAATCGCACGTCACGGCAGACGCGGCACGCGGCAACTTTAGAGCGGAACGACGGGCAGAAGAGGCGGAGATCTGAGCGGGAAGCGTTCGAAGGGGAGGAAGCGTGCACGGTGGGAATTTGGGAAGAGGGGAAGAGCGAATTTTCATTTGGTCGTATCAGTTTCGATTTTGGCGAGCCGCACCAGTGGGGAGATGCCCTATTCCAGCCTCAATTCCGTGCGGTTCGCGTGATCCCATCATCGAAGGAAGACGACATATCAACCGACTTCTGCAGACTGCCAGCCACCGAATCCGCATCGCAAGTTCTCGAAGTAGCGTGGCGGTACGTGGCGATGTCCCCCACCCAGGGGCCCAAACCTGACGTACGGCCGACATCGCTGCAGACGTTCTCCAGGCCCTGCACCGTTGACCAGCAGAGGTAGTGCTGGAGATCAGCGAACGAGACGAGAATAAAACACGGGAAGGGGCCGCGTGACAGACGTACGTACAGAACTGTGGGCGTACCGTGCGTATACGCATACCGTTCTGCCCGCGGTGACCGGTGAATTTGATGTTGCACGACTCCCAGGGCTGCGATATTCACGGATTCCACACTCCGCCGGCAGCATCTCATCTCATCCCTGCCGTCTGGAGTTCATCCCGTATGCTCTCGCGGCTGGCCTCGCCGCCGCCTGCCCCACGGGCGAGCCTGAGGTGCGAGTACGTCGAGTTGTCGACTATAGGCAGCATGTAGACCTTCAGGATGAGGAGGGGGCCGGGAATCCGGGCTTAGGTGGATAGCCCCGCGAAGTGCTCGGGCTGGAAGGGGGTCCATCGATCCGGAGAGTATGTACTGCATACGTATACGTCTCAGCCACCAGATACGATACCGGTATGCTGGGCATGGGGCGAGTGGGGGGTTTAGAATGGAGAGGCAGAACGCCGGACGGCGGATCTTCGAGGCGTCTTCTGCCGGACTCAGATGCCACCTTGAGCCTTGAGGCATCCCTAGTAGCCTCGAGGCAGGCGGAGCTGTAATGGCGAGGACAGGGCAGACGACGTCAAGTGCATTCGAGTCGACGGACGAGCGACGTCGTGCCTTGGCAGCTGGCATTGCTCGGGAAGTCCCCTTCCGAGTGCAGAGAGGGTTCGACTCGCGACGAAGATGGGTTCGTGGGTGGTGATGGGCTCAACGATAGGCTCGCAGTCGCGAGAGCGCCACACTAGAAAGACAGCATCTAGCATCCCGACATCAGCATCTGTCACAGGGGAAACATGCCGGAAGTGCTGCGAGTGGTAGAGATGCTGCAGAGGCCGCAACTTTTGGCCGTTACGGGCATGGATGGATACGGCTCGCACGTAGATCTCCCGTCCGGAGCTGTGTCTGCTGCAGGCCGATAGCCATATCGAGCGCAGGAAATCTAGGCACGTTGAACCCCAGCATGCGTAGTCGTGCAGACGCGTCTGGCAAGGACCCAACATACTGTATGATGGGGAGTCGTTCGCAACGACAGACAAAAGGAGAGGAGGCGTCTACACAACACAGATCAGTAGCTTGAATCTTAATCCCACGAGCGACCGGGAGCTTATATCAGCGCAGCGTCGAGCGAGCAGCGTCCTCGCGAGGGAAGACGAATGGCGAGGAGGACGCGACGGGCCTGACGTCGATGACGACGTCGTGATGGGTTCTGGAGGAAGAGCTCACGCGGGTAACCGACAGGCTGTCTGTCAACGCTGCAATCACTGCTCCGGGGAACAAGGACCCTTGCACGCACACCAGCCCGACCGTGGCTGCCGTCGCGTGGCATTTGCGAGGCGCAGCGGGTACGTATCGTCCAGAGACAGGCTCGGATGTACATACATGTTCGTTGTCCGTTGCCGCGGCCAGGGCTCGTGCGGACGCAGTGTCGTAAGCAGGACTCACTTTGGGCATGCAGCCTTGGGCCTTGGACGCACTGCATTCCGGGAAAAGCTGCTTGTGGGCGTTCTTGCGATGTTTTTGTCGGAGGAGATGGGAGTGATCAGGGAGGACGAAAGATCTCGATCAGCCTCCGACCGGAGGGCGTGGAATTAATTATTGAAAAAGCGGGAATAAATGTTGTGATGGAAGCGCGGGGCTTGTGGAGGGGATCTGTGTTGTGTCGCGTGGGATGCATCTGAATCTGCACGTTCGGAGCTGGGATGGGCAGCGGCTGGGGTGGGGGAGAGGGGGAGGAGGGACCCTTGGTGACGAGACGATATGATCTCGTCCTCGCCATCATCCCGTCGCCTCTTCCTCGCGCATCCGATTCCCAAATCCCCCAAATACGCAACGCCTCGCCACTCCTCCCGGCCCTCCACCGCCTCCTCCGCTCTTATTTCTCCCTCCCTCCCGCCGCCCTGCTGCGACATATTACCCCATGGCTCTCCACGCCCTGCCCTCCCCGTCCAGCGCAGACAGCAACTCCCCGTCCCCCGAGCTCCCCTCCGAAGGCCCATCCACGAACGCGTCCCCGCCTCCGCCACGACGTCCCTCTACCACCCCCGCCTCGATGACCGCGACTCCCCGCGCGACAGAAGCTCACGAAGCACCCCGACACGCGCAATGACAGACCTCACGCGCTCCTCCCCCGGCGGAAAAGGCGGCTGCTGGTACGCGTCTCTCCTCTCCTTCTCTGCCTTCCCTTCCCTGTCTCTCCTCGCCACTTCTCGTGCCCGTGCCTGTGCTCACGTCCCGCTCTTCGCCCCCGCGCTGCCCGCCCCCGCAGGACGTGTCGCGTCCGACGAAAGGTAAGCATCATCCCGCAGTCGTCCATCTCGACGTGATCCCAGCATCACCGTCTCCCCAACCCGTCGTGCAGCTGCTCACCCGCGCCCTCCCCCTCCCCAGAAATGCGACGAAGAACGCGAAGCCGACTCCTGCAAGACCTGTCTCCGCCTCCGCATAAAGTGCCTCGGATGGGGGCCCAAGCGGCCCGACTGGATGAGGGTGCGTCTATCACATCGCCATGTTGCGCCACCACCGAAGACAGTGCTCATCGCGTTCCCCCATCTCCCCCCTCTCCCCGCCGCCTCCCCCTGACGTTGGCCTGCTTGGACCCTGTTGTGTTCGCTGCCCTGTTCGATTCGCTCGTGTCCCGGCCGCAATCTGACCGTCCTCGTCATCGCGACCGTGATATCACCCCCATCGGGCCTGATTTCGAATTGCCATCGCGCGTGCACAGGACAAGGAGAAGGTCGCCGCATACAAGGCCAGCATCAAGGAGCAGCTCTCCCGCATGGGCCTTATACGCGGCCAGCCCCGCCAGCCCTGGCACTCCACCGGCCTCGCATCCCAGCCCTCGACTCCCGGCGTCGCCGGCCCCGGCCCCCAGACATCCCTCCGCCGCAGCATGAGTGCGCGCGAGACCTACCACCGCCGCGACTCGGGCTACATCCCCGGCGCGCCATACCACCTCCCCGGCCTCGCCAACTGCATTCCCGGTAAGTCCCCGCCCATCCTCGCGCTCGCTCCGTGCCTGTCTTCTCTCTTGGCTCTGCTGCCCGGCCGCGTGCACGAAGCCGGCCGCGGAACGCGATGCGCAGGCGGCGTATTTTTGTCGCCATTTGTCAGTGCTGACCCAGTGCCCGCAGAGCCCGACTGGACGCATACCTCCCGCCACCACGCCGTGCCTCCCATGACGTCCCTCCTCCAGCACGCACCCTCCAGCGCAAGCCTCCCCGACACCATGTACGGCTTCCCCTCGCCGCCCCTCTCCATGTCCGGGAACGAAGACATACCTTACTCCTCCGGGTTTGGCCTCTCAAGCCAGGGCATGTCCTTGTCGATGCCGCCGCCAGCACCCCGAACACCAGCCATACCGCCACCGCCGTCGATCCGCCAGGACGAGTACATCTCGTATTACTTCAAATATGTCCGAGAGTTGCAATACGTATTCGCCGGGGATGCGCTTACGAACATCCTCTTGCCTGTGAGTGTCGATCGCACGCGATGCATAAGTAGTACCTGTCCGCGGTGGGCGTGAGCACGGCACTCATTCACAACAATCCGACGAGCCGCGCACCTTGGCACGTCGTTCTTCTCCCCGCTGTCAGACAGGCATCGAGGAGGGAACACTGTGACCCCTTTGATCCCCGGATGCTTCTGCGCGAGACTGTAGTCGTTCCCTGCGCCCGTGTTTGACGCCTTGACAATCGAACTCGGTCGCTGACCTCACTGCTTCTCGCAGATCGTACAAGCAGAGCCAGACGGCGCCGTCGCGCTCTCCCTGTGCGCCCTCGCCGCCCTGCACCACGCACGACAGCGCATGGCACAGAGCGCGACCCCGATCCTCGAGGACCCGGACAGCGAGACCGCGCCGCCCCGGCAGTTCTACAACCGCGCGCTCTACCGCCTCATGCACGCCCCGCAGACGAACGGCACGGGCCAGTTCCAGGACTCGGACGCCGTCGCGGCCGTGCAGCTCATCGCGTACTCGATGCTCGGCGGCGGCTCGACGGACTGGGCCGCGCCGCTCGAGTACGCCTGCGAGTGGCTCTCGCAGACGGGCATCTACAACGAGGAGAACCCGAAGCTTACCCTCCTCAACATGTCCCCCGCAGGCCGGTTCGCAGCCAAGGCGACGATGGTGCGTGTCTCTCCGCATGGCCGCATGCTTCTCCGTCGCGATCTAGCCGGGCGCTGATGATATTTCGTGTGTACCTACCTGCAGTATGTCGACATCTTTGCGAGCATCACACTCATGCAGCCGCCGCGGTACCTGTCGCTGTACAAGCGCCTCTTCGGAGGCGGCGCGGGCTTCTGGGCGACGAACGCAAGCCCCGCAGGCGCAGGCGGGCAGCACTCCGAGCTGCGCATGGATGCGCTCTCTGGCTGCCCCGACGAGGCGCTGCTGGCGATCGCCGAGGTGTCCGCGCTCGCGAACTGGAAGAACCAGGAGCTGCAGAGCGGCAGCCTGAGCGTGCGCGAGCTCATCCGGCGCGGGGACGCCATCGAGAAGGAGCTGCGGGAGCGCGCGTCGGGCAAGCGCGTCGACGACGACGACTTCAGCGGCCACGGGTCGTCGTTCGGTGGCGGGCTGGACCTGACGCCGGCGGGGCTGGCGGCACCCATGTCGTCGCCGCAGCCGGGCATGTCGGGGTCGAGGTCGGCTAGGTCGCCAGTAGACACGAACAAACACATTATCGGGGAGATGTTCCGGGAGGCTGCTGTGTTGTATCTGCACACCGTCCTCAGCGAGTCTGTACCAGGTATGGAGCACTCACCCCCGTCCGTTCGCGTCCCGTCCGTCCCTGACCAGCATCCCCTTCTCTCTCTCTCTCTCCCACAGGCGTGCCCGAGATCACGAACAGCGTGGACCAGATGCTGAAGCTGCTGAACGAGCTGACGCCGTCGAGCTTCGACCGGACGCTCGTCTTCCCGCTGTTCCTCGCCGGGTGCATGACGGACAACCAGATGATCCGCGAGGTGATCAAGCACCGATTCTTCATGCAGGACGCGACGATGGGCAACATCCTCCTCGCGCAGACGATCATGGAGGAGGTGTGGAACGCGCGCGTGCACGTCATGCGCACGACGCGCCCCGGCGAGCACCCCGTCTTCCCCGACTGGCGCGGCGGCCTCCGCATGCAGTGGGCGAGCCTCCTCCTCGTCTGAGCCCGACCCGACGCCATCGCCCCCATCCCTCATCCCCACCTCCGTCGTCTCTACGTCCTCAGCGCCACTTGTCGCCCCCTGGACCCTCCCTCGCCCGCGCTATGGTCTTCACGACGCTGTACATGTCATTCATGAGGTTCCCGACGGAAGCAACGTACCTATATCGATATCCCGCCCCGCCCTAATCGGTCTCGCGACTCGTGTCTCTTCGTCCTCCCCGCCCCGTGCTCTGTTCCTGCCCTGTATATACCCCGACAGGTAGAGGGTCCCGGCTACCCGGGATCCCGTGGATGTCGCGATCTATGTAATGTCTGATTAGCTCTCTATCTCTCTGTCTTCATAGCATATATTCGGAATTTACGTGCCTTGTATCGGTTCGCGTCCAGGCCTTGTCTTCGTGTGGAAAGTGTGGCAGTGTGCAGTGTGCAGCATGCAGCGTCAGGACTCGGGAAGAGAAGAGCGCTTGAGAGGCAGGGACGGCCGATTATGACGACATCGACGAGCAGAAGGTGAATAGAAGCCCGACGCGGCTGTGGTTATGAAGCGAGCAGGAGCGGCGGGTACGGCGAACGCCGGGGTGCATACATAGAGACCTGGAGCACGCAGCCAGAACGCACGGGGACAAACGCGCTTCACGATGGTGGTGGCGGCTGGAGGAGGCTGAGCCGTGGCCATGATTTTGAATATCGGAACGGAGGGTCAGCCAGGTCTCCAGCGAGTGGCGGCGGACGTGTACGCGAGAAGGGAGTGAGCTGGGACGAGGAACTTCGCGGTGGTACTCACGCCAGTGATGGCGTATATGTATGCGTGCGCCGATCGGGCGTTGGGACCAGGAAGAGCGCGAAATGCATCGTAAAACAAGCCGCTGGGGTATGTGGGCGGAGTGCGGAATGGGCGTCCAGTGCGGGCGCGGATCATTGATAAGCTACGCGAGGAGACGCGTAGGCTGGGTGATGCGCTCACTCGCTGCTGGGCGGCAGCGCAGCTGAGGCGTGGAGACCGGGGGAGGAGGAGAGGGCGGCGTCGAGAGTGGCTGGCTTGCGCAGACGGACTGGGCACTGCGAGAAGACGATGGCGGGGGAATGGCGGGTTGGCGGCTTGTGCGGTCTGTGGTGATCAGCATGGGTTTACGGCGCAGTCTAACGAGAGTTCTCATCATACTTACTCCATCATAGCGGCTGGTGGGGTGCATGAAGTGGTCTTCACGGCGGGAGGTGTCCAGAGGTGAGTGTATGCGCACTTGCCACATTACGCCGGTTTACGCGGACCAGAAAGCAGGAGAGCGAGTGAAGATGGGCGAGAGAGCGCGGGGGAAGATGGGGGAGGACGGGAGGAGGCGAGTATAGAGGTCGCTATTTACCGGTGGGTCGGCATACGGGGTGGCCAATGGGGAGCGGGCGCCATACCGGCAATCGGTGATAGACTTGGGAGGTCAATGAGGACGACATTGCCTCCGCACCGTGTCCTCCTCCGTCGCCTCGCCACCCCGCGGTCGTTCCCTCCAAGCTGGGCACAAGAGAAGGGGGGAGTGTGGGTGCAGCGGCGGAAACTCTCCGTGCCCCGCTCAGTGCTCGATACTTATGAGAACGAGGACCGCGCTCAGCCGGGCATGATCTGCTTAGCCTCGCCGCCCTGGTGCGTGCGCGCTGCCCGCCCATCTGCCTAATTCCGTACATCCACTTCTCGACTTCCTCACCATCCTTCTGCGAGCTGAGCGTCGACGACTCGACGCTGCGCCCATCGCAGCATCCCGCCTTTCGATGTGAAATCCCTGCGATACACACCTCCGTGTGCTCGCCCTCGTACACTCGGCTGTCAGGTCCTCATGCACACGGGCCACGGTGTGCTCCTCGCCGCATGCCTTGTGCTTCTGCGCGCTGAGAGACAATGCATGTAGGGCTGTTCCATCGCGGAACTCTATCCAAGCTTCTGTCGCGCCCACCCACCGCTGAACGCGCTCTCGCATCCTATCTGTCCAGGTCCTCGTTCTCAGTCTCCTGCCCTCAAGCCTCCAAGTCCCAAGTCGACCACCCCGGACCGGTATGCGCCTGGATACTTGGCATCACCGGGCTTCCCTCACCGCTCGAGAGTCGACACAGTGACAGATGCCCACCCCCGACCATTCTCATCTGTCAGGCCTTGCGACGCGGTCACCGAGTGCGAGCGCCGCCCAACACGAGCCATGATCGTGTCCGCTCATCACCTCGAGCGCGTGCCACAGTGTCAGCGCCGTCGGACTGAAGACTGCGAGGCGTCCTCCCGAACGGGCTTCGCGAACGCAACATTGCAGCTGCGCCGTAGCCTGGTGGCTTCCCCGGCGCTGACATGCCTCTCACGACGCGGGTTCGCCATCTTACCGGACGCGCTCTCAAGCCTTCATCCTTGGCTATCTGTCCGCTGCATTTCAGTGAGCGGCCATCTCCTACTACCGACGAAGGCTCGATCTCGGTGATGATTGTGCCACCGTCCTCGGTGCCCGACTGTTCCGAGTCAGTGTGCGCTCTTTTCGCGACGTCCACCGCTTTTCAAGGGTAGAGGATCTATGAATTGCCCTGGATGGTACTTATACGATGCTCGCGAATTCGACCGGCTGAGACAGTCCGCACCTGTTACGTAAACGGTCGCCAGTCATACATATACTGGCGACCGCCTATGTAAGTATGTTCGAGTTCAACTTCGCGTACAAACTCCGTTCATCCACAAGCTGTTATGCCCGACGCCGTGATCCTCACTCCGTCTGCTGATGCCGGACCACTCGGTCGTCCCTACATGTACAAGCACGTTGAGACCGCTCCTCGCCCCGCACCGAAGACCGCGTTTGGCTTTGTCCTTGGTCCCAAGTGTCGGTTGCATTGGGCCCGGTGGTTCTACGAAATGACCTATCCGGACAAGCTCGCTACCTTGGCTCCCGGAGAAGCCGACAGAATACTCCGCGCCGCCGAGAGAACTAGTCGGGGTATGCTTCCCGGCCTCATATACTCCGAGTTCCCCAACGTTCCCCGCCTCCGCAACCGTCTCCTACCTGTGGCGGGCGAGAATGTTCCCCAGTACTACGTCTTCGTCCTCAGGGACGACGCTACTTGGCAGGGGATGAACGCACGGCTGAACCCGGAGGACGTCGAGGCAGTCAGACAGAGGTTGGGTGTTGGGGATCAGGAGCCCAACTGGTATCGAATCGATGCGTGGGTCCGAACGCACGTCTACATTTGGCACTTTTGCTCACACCGAACAATCCCAGCGGCGCACGGTGATCACAGTTGACGTTCCTGCCGTCTTGTGTTTTGTACCGCGCCCTTGTATTCAATGCATACCCCGGATTGAGACCCTTCCCTCGGCTCACCGTCGTGCATGTGGATGAGAGTGTGCGATTGAAGCATGTATCATCGTTTGTGCAATCCTGCGGCAAGTCGGGAGCTTGGCTCACTCGCACCCAACGTCGCGGACACCTATCGGCCTGGTTGTCGGCGTATCTCTCAGCCTCTCCAAGCCATCGTCCTTGGCTTGCTGTCCGCTGCGGTTCAGCACTGCTCGCTGCATTCTCTCCGTGATCCTGGTCCCGGGATGGCACGCCGACCCCTTGTTCACTGGCCACGCATCGTCCTTCCTATCCACACGGCGTCGGTCCGGCACTTCAGGGTGGGCCCCGGCGCGAGGACCTGCCCGTCTCTTGCCCGTCATCATCGCATATCTTTCCAGCTCCAAGGACCAATACAGACGGAGAAGCCCCCAGCTGCAAGGTTTGCGCTCAAGGAGCTCGGCCCATCTCCCCACGTCCGTGTCGAACGGCCGCCCTCACGCCAACGCCAACGCCCATGCTCAGCGTGTCAGCGGGCCGTACCACTGCAAACTGCAAACTGCAAAGGTCGACAGACACTCCCGCAGCTGGAGTGCGGTGTCCCTGGGCGCGGCCCACCGTACCGTACCGTGTCCGCCTGGGAGCGGAGGTTCTGTCGCAGCGTGGGCTTCGAACACCCTGTCTATCGACGGTCGTGCGCCGCGTTCTGACCGACAGATGCTTTCAGGCCGCGCCCTGGGTCCGGTGGTGTGCCCGCAGAGCCGAGCCATGACTTGGCCTGCACAGTTTGGCACAGTACTAGTGCAACCTACGTTCGCTGGGCGCCCTGGACCGAGCACGGCGGAGGCGACAAATGCGGAGGCAGACCAGCGGAATGCGTCTGCCATTGACAGCACGCCCGCGTCGGTGCCGTCGTTCAGACGTTCACGGCCAACTCTCTCAGCACGACAGCACGACGGCATGACACCAGTGGCGAGTTCCCGCACCCGCAGCTGGTCCTCTTAGACTCCTCATCATAGCGATACGTGAACGTACGTCGACCGGGTCATGTACTCGTACATGGTGCCTTGCGTACCTTTCTTTGATCATGTCACGGTGTCTGTGTCTGTGGTCTGGCCACCTTCGATCCTCAGAACGTGCCCACAGCTCCCACAGGACACCCAGTCAATCGAGGACTGGAAGCCGGACGAACCACAATCCTAAGACATCGGATTCGATACCCTACCGGCTTTCCCAGCGCCGGGACCCTGAACGCTTCCGTGCGTGTGGCAGGGGTGACGGGCATGCGTGCGGTGGTTCAAGTAATAGCGGTGTCGGGACTCGGTATCTGGTCTGTGCCCTCGATCTCTTGTCCTAGGACGCTGATATAGTTAGGTTCTGCTAGTGATTGGTCTGGTCTTCGGGACCTCAATACACCTCCGGTCATATCGTTAACGTTGTTGTGTGTCTGGGCTGAAGCCTGGCGGCGCTCACGACGTATTTACGGACCTTTGTGCAACACTGCTGGTATTGTCACTTGCTCGTAAATCCTGTATCTCTGTTAGTATATCGGTTAGTACACGCGCCTGTCATGCGTGGATGTATTTCCTACCAGGTCCGCGCGAAAGCGGGGTTCGACTCCCCGACAGAGAGCTACAACTGTGGTATTTGTGATCTTTTGCACTAAAAAGACCTGGACTTCAAGCTTCAAGCTTCAGAACCGAACCGTTCTCCCGTACATATGTAGTGCTCCTGGGAATTCAGGCGCAGTCATACAATGGCCAATCGGGCTTCCGGGCTGCTGTTTAACTACAACATACAGTACTGAACTGCGTACATACTCCCGGCAGCGGACAGCGTGTCTGGCTACATCAAGAGAAGAGTATCGTGATGGGGCACCTCCCAGAAGTAGTCCTCCCATCTTCAATAGGCCCCGCAAAGCGGTCGACTGGCAGTGGGACGGAAGTAACCTAGAATGGAGCACGAGGCTTGAAGCTTGGAAATCGAGCAGAGACCCACATGGAATGGCACATGATACATGGAGAGTATGTACTGAATGAATGGACATGAACAAGACATAGTACTGTACAGGTTGATGTTGGTGCTAGCTAGTTACAAGGTCCGTGGAGGAAGAAGGGGCAGACGAAGATGGTCCCATGAATACAAGGAAGAGAGTCAAGAACTGAGGAAAGGACAACATGCGAAAGGAGGCTGTCAGGTTTTGGCAGTCTAGGACGACGACGACGAACGTCGGTACAAGGCATAGCCATGTGTCGCAATGCAAGGAAATGTGATATGGCCAGCGGCGTGCTAGCCGGGCCACGATGTAGGTCAGACTGGGGTACTTGACGTTAAACCTGGAAGCGGAGGTGCATTGCGTCCTTCAGGGTCTGCCAGCGTGACCGCTGCAGCTTCTCGGACTCCGGGAAGGCGAACTCCCATCTGTAGCGCGGGGACGTCAGCCCATCACTCACCCCACGGGACAAGAAGACGCAAGACGTCGAAGCGAAAGTCGTACGCTCCGGACACGATGCGGGGTGCGGGGAAAGCGTGACGGTGAAGACAAATGGACTCACCGTATGACCAAGTCACCCTTCCCCACGACCTTGCCATTCTTGCGAACAGGCATGCCCGCACCGAAGATCCGTGTTCCGTCCGCAGCCTCGACGAGCGTCCGCGGGATGGGGATTGTGTACTCCTCGCCGTCGAGGCCCATCACGTACACTTCGTCATCTTCAGGCTCGTCGTCCCTTTCGTGATCGTGTCCGTGCTGGCGCCCTCGTCCGAATCCGAATCCGAACCGATACCGCCCTCCACCGGCGCTGCTTCCTTCGCTACCAAGGATGCTGTCATCATCCTCATAGATATCGTGCGGAGGGTACGGACGGCGGCTGTGCGCATCTACCCAGGGGACGCGCACCGGAAGGACGATATCGTCTCCCGAGCGCGCGAAGCGCGGGTGCGCGATCTCTTCTACGACGAAGACGATGTCCTGGAATGAGCCATCTGACCGTTGGTTTCCTACTCCCGGAACACGGATGCGCGTGCCGTTCCGCCACCCAGGCGAGACGTGGACGTCAAGTTGCACAGTTTGCGTCTTCGGTGAAGGGTGCGAATCTGACGATTTCTCGGTGCGCAGCGTCCGAGTGACACGGTAGCGGTGCTTCGCCCCAAAGTAGAGGTCTTCGAGCGTGAGGGGAAGAGGAAAGATCCAGTCTTTGTCCTGGGATGTGGTCGAGAGGGGTTTCGGAGCCCGGAGCGGCTTGAGAGGAGAGCCGAGGTCGATGAACTCGTAGTCGTCTTCTCCGAGCGAGTGCTTCTTTACCTTCCCATGGTGACGGTGACGGTGCTTCTGCTCGTGAAGAGAGCTATAGAGCGGAAAGAAGGCTCATGTGAGCACGGTAGCGCAGTCATACGTGATCGGAAAACGCACCCAGCCTCAGATGAAGTATCGGAGTCATCATCGTGGTGATTAGATGCCTTGGAAGGCCGCGGCGATTTGGGGGCACCAGAAGACGTGTGAGATGTTCTGGGGTGGGAACGGTGCGTACGTGAAGACGGATGCGACGGCTCACGGTCACCAGACCGACGTGTCCCTTTGGAACGTGTTTCGCGCGCGTCCTTAGGCTCCGCTGCGCGATGAGATGAGGACTTCGCTGCAGAAGATGAGACGTCTGTCGGCTTCGCGGGTGGTGAATCTGTCGGCTTCGCAGAGGCAGAGGGTGCGGGTTTTTCGGATATGGGATCTGTCGGCTTCGAGGTAGGTATCTCCGTGTGCTTCGCGGTGCTATCTGTTGCGCAAGACGGTACCGATGAGGGGGCGCTTGGTCTGGAACTTGTCGACGATGATGCGCTAGGCGTCGAGCTAGGCCAGAATGAACGGAGAGTGGAGGAACCGTCGCCCTCCTTGCGGAGCCAATGATGCTTGTTCCGCTTTTTACATTCGTGTACGAGAGCTTTGTAGGCGTCATTGACCTGCGAACTCGTATGCTCGAAACGTATGCTCTCTGTTCGCAAAGCGGGTCACGTACCTCGATGAACTTCTCCTTCGACTCCTCTGGATCAGCATTATGGCGATCCGGATGCCACTTGAGAGCCTTGGAAGCGAAAGAGGGTGAGGAAGCCTATCGGCGTTCATGGCGGAAAGAGCTCACCAGTTTCTTATAGGCCACCCTAACAGCGTCCTCGTTGAGATCGTCGGGCCCGAGACCTAGCGTCTCGAGGTGCTTGATCACGTCCGCCGTAGATGCAGGCATAGCGCGAGCTAGGTGCAGGTACAGACAACGTTAGCAGACACAGAAGTGGCGGCACGCAACACGCTGGGGCGATTTGGGAGGAAAATAGGGCGGTCAGACTCGGTTAGGCGAGGGAGTCTCGACTTCCGCCCATCGGTTATATGTCTTGAAGTAATGCGCAACGAGGCAGAATAACCGGATCTACCCCACTGAACTAGAACAGTGACGCTTACGAGTGGCATTGAACAAAAGAAGAAGTGCGACCCTTCGGGGGGACACCTCGTGGCGAACATGCTTGATGAGAGGTTCCCGAAGCGGCTCAGGACGATGATCAGGAGCGGTGCTGGCACAAAGCAATCCTTTGGTCGCCATGCATTGCAGACACTCCGGCATGCCCCTCACGCATGAGAGCTGCGCGCTGCTGGGCTAAGGTGTTCCTCCAGACAATAATTGGGCGTGCAGGCAAACGACCGCCGGAACACCCTTTGGATGCTGTGACGTGCCTGCTGGCGGGCATGCGTCTCGCTAAGCGGTGCCGAAACTGTGAAGAGATGAGGATGAAGTCTGGCAGTGAATCAGACATCACCGACCTCGGATTGGTCGGTCAAGAGGGCCGCACACGCCCATTCGACCGAGAACTGTGACCCAAATATCGGAACTTGAGTCCAGAGGCTTGAATATGTTCAGACCCCGAGCATGATGCGAGTATGATACGAGCACTACGCAGATAGAAATATAGACGATGCGCGCAGGAGATTGTCGGTACTGAAGATGGTAGTCATGGTCAAGTTCATCTGGCAATTGCCGAAGCAGCTCGAGTTCGCTTGAGGTAGGCGCTGTTGTTGTGTTGTGAGCAACATCCACCGCCTCGTTCTTTTCCCTACGACCTACTCACTAGACCCTCTTGCTCGGCTGCCGTTTATTATGCTGGAAGGCTTGCTTTGCTAGCTCGTGAGAATGAAGATGTACTCTCCGCTCAAGACGCCGCGGACTTAGTCCGCACTGCAGACGTAAAACGATCTTTCGGTCGAGTCTTGCAACGGCGCGGTGATGTATGACATGCTTCGCGCGGAAGGGTGTGCTTCAGGTAGGTACCGTCTGCTGAGTCCTGATTGATCCTTATTGACTGCAAGGAGCCCGCTTGTCCTCCCAGGCTTAGGTGAGACACGTGAATAGGACGACGGGACGCGACGACGACTTGACCCAGCCCACTCGCTTGATCGCTCTCATCTCTGTGCTCGAAAGCTGCTCGAAGGCTCTTTCCGTAGGGCTCTGGGTTATGGGATCGCTTCCAGGTAGCGATACATGCCGGAGTGGAGGCCTGTGTCCTGTGGAATCATGATGTTGCGGCAAGGTTCATACGCTGACAGCTGCTTGTCTCGAACACATCCTGCCGCACTGCCCAGGAACGTTGTTTTCGCGCCGATGTCGATGGTCGGCCATCGTCAAGCCGTTCTTCATCCATATACCCAGGATGCTCTCTGAACGGTCTCATTGCATGCACGACTTCGGACTCCTTGCGCCAACGATCACCTCTCCCCAGCCGGTCCTGGCCGTTGTGCACCTGTCGGCCTGCAGTCTCGGCGTGGTGAAGAGCATTGCGGCGTGCTACTGAGGCTGCTTGCAGTGTTCGTCCGTCCATGGTGTGGCATCCTCCTGTCCTGGGGCAGAGCTCCTCGAAAAGCCTCATTGCCTACATCTTGCGCTGAACTGGCCCTGCCACCCTCTGCCCCTGTCTCAAGAGCTGTATAGCAACATTGACCTCATGGTCCTGCGGTAGGGCACTTGGGGTCAAACAGTCAGACCGCCATTTGTGTCCCCTGCGCTCTAATCAAGTTTCGCAGTAGCTCTTTCGAAGATAGCACCTTCTTGTTCTCTGCTGTGTCGCGCGGATGTACGGATACTTTGTTGTTCCACTTCGACAATTGCATGGCAATGTTCGCCGCTCTTGCAAACTCCACCAATGCCGACGTGACGGGTACGAGACCCTGCCGCAGAGTCCCACACGAAACATGGAGCAGCTATGAAAACAGTACATTCAGTCAACACAATACACGCAGTCCTACATCTGAGGATCATCGGAAGCTACAAAGGGGTCGTGACAAGTCGTAAACGCAACTGGAAGCAGAGCCGTTGCAGATAAACAGTGTAAGGAGAAGCACGGATAGTCATGAGGGGTCGTAAGACGTAAGAACAGAGGAATACCACGGAAATACCATAAGCAAGTGTCCGGACGTCCAGCACGAGCCGACAAGGAAGGAAGGGCCGGAGGACATTACAGGAGGTAGGTAGGTAGGGTAGGCGAGCACAAAGCATCGTCCATAGTGTGACCAACAGCAGATCAGGTTCTACAAGTAAGCACAACAGTCCGGCAGAGCGGAGGAGGAGAGGGTGAGAAAAGGAGGGCCGAGCAGGTACAGGGTGGTAGCGGGGGTATCACAAGGTGGTAGGTACTGCGGAAGGAAATCGGGATGGGTACTGAGGCACTCGCATCGATGCAGATATCATGAATCGCCACTCGACGTCCTTCGATCAGGATTCGCAACGAACAGCGACGGCTTCGGCACAAGCCCATACACGCTGTTCCGCCCCTTCTTATGTCGACCCTGTGCAGCCTGAGCCTCAGGCGGAGACGGCGGCGACCGCCTCCGCTGCTCGAATGCCTCCACGCGCGCCGCGACAGACCCCTGCGACCGCCGTCCCGATGGTGGCGACACGGGAGTGTCCGCGGTCGGGGACTGCACGAAGCTGACGTGATGCGTGTTCGGCGAAACACCGTGCTGGGGCGCAGGGATGAACACTGCGAGCGGCGCAGCAGTCGATGGTGGTGGCTCGACGCTCGCCCCGCTATCCGTGCTCGCACGAGAGAGGTGCGAGGACAGGGAGGCTTTCTGGACGATGTCCATCGTACGAGCCATGTTCTCGATCTCCGCCGAGTCGGCCGTCTTCGACGTCTGCAGGGACGTCGCGGACCGGCCGTGGTGTACGCTCGCGTACATCGGATCGTCGCGGCTCCCGCGCTTGGACGGCGGGTCTCGCGGGGAGAGCGAGTTGGACGACTCCTTGATGGGGTTGAGGCGCGGGGGCGGATTGGGGTCGCGGAAGTCGAGCGGCTCGGATATGCGCGAGCTGTTGGACGAGCGTGCGCGCTCGAGCAAGGGCGTCTTGGCGAACTTGGACCACCAGGTGTCGGACCGCCGCATGTTGGTCATGATGGGCGGGGGGTTCGCGTCAATGATGGATGAGGGACGGCGAGGTGAGCCTGGTACGTCGTGCGAGCTGCGTGAATTCTCGGAGGAGGACGGGGGATTCGAGGATAAAGGCGGGACTAGTGGTGGTGTTCCGTGCGACGAAACTGAACTAAGTGCACGATCGGACATAGTCGTGAACGAAGGCTTCTCTGATACGGGCGTCAGTCGCGTCACGTCGACCGTGGCCGGTGCGACACGACTGTACATGTACGGCTTCGGTGGAGGATCATTGAGCGCCGGAGCACCGTGGAGCTCAACGGCGTCTGAATCGTACCCTTCATGTTCGCCAGGCATCTTGAACGACTCAACGTCGTAGTCTGCGAATGGGTCCTCGTAGTACGACCACTGCGAAGTGTACGAAGCCTGCCTCCCTCCCTTGGGTCGCGACGCCAGACTCGGCAGAGCAACCAAACCAGCCTTATCTGAGTCGTAAGACGCCTCCTTGTCCCAGTACGTCGCGGACGATGTCCCGCTAGCCTCCTTGCGGCGGCCGCTGGTGGCATAGGCAAGCATGGCACCACCGACATTCCTGAGAGATGTCAGAGAATCTTGGACCGCGTCCGCAAGCGCAGGGCGGATGCCACGACCGGCAGTGCCCCAAGAGCTGACGCTTCCCTCCCGGCGCACGTCGAACCACGACGGCTCGAACACCCGTGTATCTTCATCGGCGAGCATGTCACGGCGGACGGGCTGCTGAGGCGCGCTCCTCCCGGGCACCAGCCCGACGAGCTTTTGCCTGACGTTCTGCACCACGGGCAGACCTTTCTCTCGCGTGCCTCCCGCAACCGCGACGGGGATGATAGGCCCGAGATGCGGACTGTCGTCGTCGTCGTCTGACGGCCCAAGCAGGTGGAAGCTGTCGCGGCCAGAGGCGTGACGTTTGCTCATGTATAACGCGGCGCCGCCGCCCGCGAGAAGACCCAAGACACCGAGTGCGACGCCGAGGGCAACCGCCGTGGCATGGGACTTGCCGGACTTCTCTTGAGGGTCTCCTCCACCGTTACCTCCGCCATTACCACCATTACCACCATTACCACCGTCGCCGGGTGCCCCGCTGCCAGTCGGGGACGACCCGCCTGTACCTGTGGCCGTTCCCGGCGATCCCTTGCCGGTACCTGTTGGCGAACCGGACGTAGGGGCGCTTCCGGGCAGGGTCGTAGTCGTCGGACTCGAGACAGCAGGTGGAGGTGTGTATGACGTCGAGAATGCACCCTTTGACGCATCGAACAGGAGCAGGGTCGCGTTGGCAGGTGCGAACTGGCCATACCCTGAGAACGTTCAACACGATGCAAGGGCTGTCAGCGAAATAGTATTGTAATCAGGGATGAGGCGTACCAAAGCCGAGGAATACTTCCGAGCCCACCGCCACGGCAAAATGGTCCCGCCGTGGGCCAGCTTGCGATAGGGCGTCCAAGCTCGACCACACCAATGGGCTCTGAGTCGTGTCCAGAACCCAGCCATCACTGAAGATGTTCTGCATATCCGCATCTGCGCCGCCCTGAATCAGAACCTTGCCGTCATCGAGAGCAACCGCAGCGAAGCCGCGCCGGGGTGACGGCAGGACGGCGTCGGAGACATCGAGAGAGAGCCATGTGTAGTTGGACTGGGTGGTGTCCAGCGACCAGATGGTGGAGAACGGAAGCAGGGCGTTCTCGGAGGGAGAGTAGCCGCCGAAGACAAGCATCCTGCGGTCCGGAAGCACGACACATGCATGTCCTAACAAGTCCGGCGGACCGTTCGTCGATGGCAGCTGCGTGAACGAATGGCCTTGGGGTCGTACACGTAGTGGTCCGAGAACGCGTTCCCTGACCCATCTGTCTTCTCTCCGCCAACGATGATTATCTGGCCGCCACTCTCGCATGCGCTGTGATACATGCGGCGCTCGGGCTCGTTCGCCCAAGATGAGGTCTCCAGGTCCCATTGGGGCTTCAGGCGGTCGGACGCGTCCAAGAGGGCTGCAGAGTCCGCTGCCTCCGGTTTCGCTATGTCTGGTCCGGCGTCTCCACCAAACAGGAGAAGCTCGGAGGTGTTGAACGGTGTTAGAGTGTGCCAGGAGACGGCGGGCCCTTGTGACGTTGTGCAGTTTGAGCAGCCCGCGACATACTCCCAAGGCGGTGATGAGAGCTCGAAGGAGGAGTTGAGGGGGACAAAGAGGATGTCGTTGTTGACAGGTGCGGAGCTGTACCCGTATGCGTTGTACTGGTCTGTGCGGCCGCCGTGGATGTAGAGCACGTCGTTCACGAGCGCAGCCGCCTGGCCCCATCTGGTTGGACGGAGTCAGCATAATGTTTGTAATAGCATTGATTGATCAAGATGGGGAAGGAAGACAGCAAGGGCGGAATGCGCAGGACCGTGGGCACCTAGGCAGCATCCCCACGCGATCGTGCTATGTTCTATCCGTCCGAGATGAATAGACGAGAATCGTGAAGATGGGAGTTCCCCGAACGGCCGAATTCGCCACTCCATCCATTGCAGCCGCAATTGCAATGCAATACGGAAGTGCGAACCCGCTCAAGGGAGCGCAACTGGTGGTTGCGAAAGGTTGACGGCCCATCAGCTTGCCTCCATCCTGACGTCATGCAGATATGCCTCATCCTCGCCGGCAACAAGCTCTGCAGCTATGCACCGAGACAAGTGGAAGTGGAAGTGGGTGTTACGCTAAACTCGACTAGCACGTTTCCACTGCTACCAGTTTGGTAGATACTCGTCCGCAATCGCGCTGGACTCCCATCTTGGGATGCTGCATGGCCCACGACCGACCCCTGCTCTCGAGACCAAGTCAATCGTTCTTGTAACGAATGCAGCATTCCCCTAAGTGAAGCCTTCCCCGGACCACTTCCCCGAGTCAAGAGTCCCCCATCTCCTATCCGCGTTCATGTAAAATATCAGAGCACACACCTTGAGACCGCGGTAGACTGCTGCGCCCAAACGAAGTCCTCCACTAGTCCCAGGACCACAAGAGACGTGAGGAGGGAGTGCATAGTTTAGTTTCCCCAGATTGGCATACACAGAGTGTTATAGAGACGAAGCAGAATACATAAAGCGAGATGAGGTCGTTATGGTCGTGATGAGAACTTGAGGAGCCTTCGCCTGGGTCGCTCCTGGCTCCAGCTCCAGATGGCGCCCAGCACTACTTATTTGTTCTTGTTAGGAACTAAAGCCATTGCCCTTAACCGCCTCAACGCCGCGCCTACTACTTAGTAGCCGCCTAGTACGTATCCCCTCTCAACTCCTCCTAAACGAAGACATGTCCACTATGCCGTTCTACTAAATCATCCCGCCTACATAGATTGCTCTGCGTCCATTGACCCCCTTCACGACAGCGCCCGCGCCGCCAGGAGGTTCATATTCGAACCCGAACCTTGCTATATATACCCAAACGAGTGCTCGGCGCATCGATGAGCTTTATGATTATCCGCAGCACCTTCTTCTCTATCACGCTCGTGCAACATCGCACCCCGGAAGCGACATGCTTCATCCCAAAGAAGGATCAGCGAGAGCCAAGGCCTTGACTCTTCTATACACGACACGTCAGAAGATCCATTATATGTAGGCTCCCTTGGCCCTTACGCAAAGGTAGAAATCAAATGGACTGTAGCTCACCATGTCGTAACTTCCCAGCGGTTGAAGGCCTCTTTTGCAGCATGCAGAAGGCGTGCCTCTCGTCGCAACCACACTTCTGTAATGGGGCTCACCCATGCCGAATGTGGCGTCAAATCTCTGTCTCTACTGCCCATGGTGAGCGAAAATTCAAAGAATTTTCATGCGGCCTGAACCTCATTCATGGGATGGGAGGTGATGCTTCAAATGGTTCTCTCTGCCTCTAACCTCGGTATTGCACATCGTGGTGCCGCTCGCGAGGGTGATGGGACACTAGGCCCCCGTCGGGGTTCGGCAACATCACTGACACGTTCTACGGCTCTGTTCAACGGCTCTATCTGCGACGTGGCGGTGACGGAGGCATATTCCGATCGGGACCTCAAATGCGAACTCGTCTGTCCAGAGCGCACACTGACCAGGACAGCTGCAGCTCCTCTCCACACAGGACTCCTATGCTAGATGAGTAGCATCGCCACCAGGCAATCGTGCTTCATACGCACTGCCGCAACATCCGTACTTATCAAGAACGCTTCGAGTCAAAGGAGCTCTCCCGATCGGCGACACAGCCACAACTCGGTCGACGAGTTCGTTAACCCCATATGTCCGGATGCTTCTTCCCGGTCTGTCGGGAAATGAGTAGTAGGGAGAGTGTGCTGCACTTCGCGGCCGGACGGCTGCGTATACACGGCCAACACCCGCACGTCCATCGCTCGCGTCTGAAGGATGGCCGACCCAGCTATAAAGGAGAGCTGAAACGCTGCCACTGGGCTTCACCGAAGTACACACCGCCTTTCCAATTTCATTACCTTCACCATACAACGCAACAGCATGTCCACAGGAAATATCTCCATCTTTTGCACTGGCGCAACCGGTGAGCATTTCTCATCTGGCATACCCGCGTCGGCACTGACGGCCGTCCTAGGATACATCGGCGGCAATGGTCTCCAACGCATCCTCGCCCATCCGCTGGCGCATACCTTCGATATCACCGCCCTCGTCCGCGATCCCGACAGCGCGAAGATCCTCGAGAGCAAGTTCGGCGTGAAGGCAGTCGTTGGGTCCCTCAAGGATCTCGACAAGCTCACCGAGCTCGCGGAGGGTGCACACCTGGTATTCCAGGCGGTACGTCGCCGTGCATACCAGCATTAGCAGATCTAAGTCTGGCTCTACAGGCAGACGCGGACGACGAGCCGCCCATGAAGGCCATTCTGGCCGGCATGAAGAAGCGCCACGAGAAGACCGGAGACACGCCCATCCTCATCCATGTCCGATGAGTAGAGAGTCATCTACTAGCCACCGTATGCATTGCTCACACTGTCGCAGTCCGGCGCAGGCTTCCTCATCGACGACGCCCGCGGCGAGTTCGCATCCCCGACGGTCACCTCGGACCTCGACATCGCTGCAATCGACGCCATCCCTCGCACTGCAGTCCACCACGCCGTGGACCTGCTGGTCGCTGCCGCGGACACGGAGGGCTACGCGCGCACCTACATCGTCGCCCCGGGCATCATCTACGGCTTCCCCAGCGGCCCGCTGTTCGAAGCCGGAGTCGCCAAGCGGAACATGAACCAGGTCTCGTGGTACGCCGAGGCGTTCCTCGCTCGTGGTCGTGCAGGCGTCGTCGGGAAGGGCGCATGCATCTGGGCGGACGTCCACATCGACGACAGTGAGTCTCGTCCGCCGCTCGGATTCTCAGGAGATCATTGGTGCTGAACTTCTCTCACTCGCAGCTGCGCAGCTGCTCTACCTGCTCTTCGACAAGGCCCTCAACGATCCCGCCAAGCTGGGACACGGCCGCGAAGGCTACTACTTTGCTGAGAACGGCGAGCACAGCCTGTACGCCCTCTGCAAGGCCATCGGGACCGGGCTCGTCGAGGCCGGCCGCGCGGACGACGCAGAACCCACCGAGTTCACCGCGGAAGAACGCGCCAAGATCTTTGGGGGTGACTTCATTGCGTTCATGCACTTCACTAACGCCCGCTGCCGCGCGAACAGAGCGCGGAGGGACCTGGGATGGAAGCCCGTTTACAAGACTGAAGAGCTATACAGGATTGCGAAGAGGGAGGTCGAGGCAGCGATCGAGAACCAGCTCGGCAGAACCTCGGCGTAGATGGGATTTGTGGAGAACCAAGTCATAGACATTCAGTCTTGTTATCATGTCGAACATATCATTTATGTCGATCTTCGTCCAAAATGTGGATTCTGAAGCCCACCTGCTGAGAAGCTGCAGCATCTGGTCCGACTGTATGGTAGAACTACGGGAAGGATCATCAGCATATGATCATGGGACGCCACGACCAAAGTGCTCAGGCAGGATACTCACAAGTTCAATGAGCCCGTACGGATGCGCGATTATGCGCGGATACCAGAGTTCAGGATCTGGCTCCTCTCTGGAGTAACTGTATACCACATGCCGCATTTGCACGTGTGACGTCCAAACTCTGGCATCTCTGGAGGCAGTTCGTCTCAGGTAAGACGGGATGATGATATATGGGTTGCCTGCAAGCTTCTGGCCGCTAGGATTGAGGTCAACAGTGATGACTTGGATGTGCTGCAGGCTTCCGCGCACACTCGCAAGGAAGGGTACGCGGGAGCCATACGGGTATGTACTGTCCATCGCTGACGGATGCACCCCGAACGGAGAGCCGAGTAGAGCGCTGCCGGAGGGACCCCACTGCTCCCATTCGACGATAGAGTGGTATGAGGAGAGCGTTCCATCAAGCACGGGTATACGGTCAAGCCAGCGGACGAAGGTCGCGTAGGGTATGATGATACCACCGCTTCGCCTCCCGTCACGCTTGCGTGAGTAAGCGACGAGGATGACCCTGAGTGCTGGGTCAGGCCAGAAGGGCGCGTCTGCAGGCGACACGGGGATGCTTGACTCCTGAACCCGCACGCGACGGTTGCGGAATGGTAGGTCGAGCCTGAGGATGTCCCGAGTGACTCTGATGTGGCCGGTGACGCGGTACACGCACAGGTGATCCCAGTGGTCGGCGGCCACCACGATGTGTGTAGAGTCCAACAGACTGAAGGAGACCATTGGGCCAAAGTCACAGCGCTGGAAAGTGACAGAGCATCAGTATGGTTACTGGGGCTACGTATTACAGCCTCCGAAGACATACCCAAACAAACAACCCGTTCTCCCAGTCCCATAGCTCAATTCGTGAATCGACCACTTTGGGGTCTGACCAGAGTCCCCAGGCCACGTACTGCTTATGGATTTGGATGCTGTATATACCCCTGAACTCGCGTCCCGATGTCGCAGTGTACAGTATAGGCGCTGATGCGCGGGGATGGCGTGCGCTCGGATCCGAAAGAGACCGGACATGTACCTTGAGATCCCTGAGAACAACTGATGAGTATCACAACGATCCACGTCTCGATATCGCATTGGCCTTACCACTCCGTCTTCCCATCACGTAAGTGCTGCACGACCAGCAGCAGATTTTGCGTAGTATCTGCTGATACCTCATACACTTCTCCCTCTGGGAAGAGTGCGAATGGAACGAACCAATGGTTGACAGTGCGATTGGCTGGTATCGGGGATGGCTCGTAAATCTCAGCAACGCCCTGCGCCTTCTTCATGACCACGTAGGAGATTGTTCCCCCGAATGCCGGGGCAACCAGGCGTTCCTCGTCGGCCATGCTGAGACGCACTAAGTAGTGACTGCCACTGTGTGAGTTACAGTATGTACCAGCGCTGGCTACCCGAGAGCAGTGGTCCTGTAACATGGCCAGCTTGTTGCTGTGTCCGGACGGCCCGTCTACCATGCCATTCGCGGCTGAGAGTATCCTATATCGCAGAAGATAGGTTTGTGACTGAATCATCATCTTCAGCGACCGGCATACCTGACGAACAATGGCGTGAGTGAATTTACTGTCCGCTTCGAGTATCCCCGCACCCACCGCCATGCAAGCCGCAATGTCTCTCAAGTCACAGTGCACCAAAACGCACACAATGACGTCTTCTGGAAGAGACGCGAAAGGCGAGTCCTGTAGTAGCTCTGGCTCATCAGATGGGGATATCGGCGGGAGGTCGCTAGATGTGTCTTCTGTGGCGTGCTCGTAGAACAGTTCCTTCACGGAAGCAGACCAATGCTGTATAACGGGTTGCGAGTCCTGTTGTTCGAACATTGTAGTGTATATGCTACCCGCTGCAGAGCTGTTGGAATGCTAAGACGGCGAGGGCCGGACGGCACCGCGGCCGATGGCTCTTCCAAGTCCGCGCAGCTGCGGGTTTACGTATGCTCTTTCAGACATTCAGCGGCGTGCAAACTGCCACAGACTCACCTCAGGTAGTCGAGGTCGCTGCTAAGTCTTCGTGGGCTACTACGCGATTAGTCTATCGAGCTCGGGGCGAAGGACGGCAAAGGACTCGGAGTCGTCGGAGACGAGTACAGCTACTTACTTATCGGAGGACCGATCCCCGCGGACAACAGCGGCCTGCCGGAGCTACCCGGTACCTTCCTCGAATTAGGCAGTCTAAGCGCCTGTTGGGTGCTGCCAACTTGAGCCAGTACTACCAGTAAGTAGTGCCAACCATGACTTCCCCTGGTACGCTTTCAATGGTGAAGACTTCTTCACGCTGCCAAAGTCTCTCCTGACGATAACGGTACCGGCTCGTCTTGAACTTGCAAGCTTGGAAGCTCGCCTGGGAGAAGTGCATCTGCCAGCGGATCTCTCCCCCGCCTGACCGACTCGGGACTCGGGACTCGGGATCGGGATGCTCACAAACGGCGCTGATGAGGACAGGTAAGCTCAACGGGTCGCAAGTGGCACCATTTACGTAGGTACTACGCTTATGTATACCATGACGCGTGCAGAATTTCACCTTCGGGCGGTCTGTTCCCGTCCCCTGTCTGCCATGGCGCCGGTGAGTATGCGAGTGTATGCGAGCTCGCCGGGATCGGGCGGAGGACTTTCCTTACGGACTTTGCTCGGGGAGTGTGAGTTTACGGATCACCTTCTGCCAGTGCGTGCTCACTCGGCCGTCAGGGCAGCTCGCAGTGCGATTGTATACCTATCACCGGCTGCCGGCATATGGTCTGGGAGACTACTTATAGCGTGGACGTAGAGGGCACAGAGTTCAAAAACCCGAACGACACTCGATCCCCTCCTCAGCCATATCATCATGCCTGCAATTTCAGAGAAGACCGCGATACTGTTCACTGGGGCCACCGGTGAGCCATTCACCGGACGTACTCAACTGAGATTACCACTGAACGGCATTCCTGTGCTAGGCTATATCGGAGGAAGTGTTCTCCAGAAGATCCTGCAGCACCCCGAAGCGAACACGTTCGAGATTACGGCCCTCGTCCGCGATGCTGGAAAGGCGCAGATCCTGGAGACAAAGTTCGGAGTCAAGGCAGTGGTCGGATCCATGGAGGAACTCGACAAGCTCACCGAATTGGCGGAGAAGGCTCATATGGTGGTCCAAGTCGTACGTGCCCAACGTATCGGAGACGTGCACCAAGTTTACTGATGGTCCTCTCAACTACAGGCGAATGCGGACGACGACTCCATGATGAGTGCCCTCCTTGCCGGGCTTCGGAAGCGCCACGAGAACACGGGCGACGTCCCTATTCTCATCCACACCGTATGTACATACCGCATATCTCAATCACTCCATGCTGACTGCAGCATCAGTCCGGGGTCGGATCTTGGGCCGATGGCGCAGGTGGCGAGTACGCATCTGAACGAGTCGTCTCAGACCTCGACATCGAGACATTCGATGCTCTCCCGGTTACTGCGGCCCACCGCTCCGTTGACATCCTCGCATGCAAGGCAGATTCGGAGGGCTACGTACGCACGTATCTCGTGCTGCCATCCGCCGTCGTCGGGTACGGGGAGGGCCCTTTGTATGACGCAGGAATCTCGAAGCGGCCCTCGGTTCTGGTCCCGCTGCTCGCAGAGATTGCCGCGAAGCGTGGAAGTCCTGGCGTCATGGGATCCGGGAAGAATATCTGGGCCATCATTCACGTTGAAGACAGTGCGTGCCTGCTTGTATCTGTGTTGCTGATGGACGGCTCATGTGTGTTTTCTAGATGCCGATCTCACCTATCGGCTCTTCTCCGCTGCTCTGACTGACACCTCCAAGCTTGCTCATGGACGCGAAGGATACTACCTGACCGAGAACGGCGAAGTCACTCTCTACGAGTTGTGCAAGGCGATTGGAACGGCCCTTGTTGCAGAGGGCGTGGCAACGGGAGCGGAACCGACGGTGCTCACACCGGAGGAGCGCGTCAAGTACTTCGGGGCTGATGCCTATGCGTCCTTGTTCTTCTCTAACGTACGATGCCGGGGTGACCGCGGAAGACGGGACCTTGGCTGGACGCCGAAGCATCCGAAGGAGGAAATATGGAAGGAGGTGGCAGATGTAGTCAAGGAGCTCGCAGACAAACTCAAGAAGAGCGTGTGAGGTGCTTGTCCCGCTGGCGCGGCGTGACGGCGACGGTGCTACGACAGTGGAGGAATATACAAATATTAGACTCTCGTGATGGAAGTGATTTCACAATAGCAGGCTTTATCTTGGATCTTGGGAGCTCATTGATAGAATCGAAAGGCACATCGTCGAGGACCTGATCAAGAGGCATTGAAGGCGAAGACTGATCGTCACTTTGCGACCGTACTGAACGTGTATATAGTCGTTTGAGGCAGTTGCAGAGAACGATGATGTGCTCAGGACCGTACTTTCTGATCATGCGCATGATGAATGGCTTCCGGTAGACGGTTGTTTGTGTGTGGGTGTCCAATATACAGAGTAGCATATATGCGATGTGCAAATAGGGAGAGTGTGGCGTCCGGAAGGGGGCACAATAATGCTCGATGTCGATCTCGCGGTGTACTGGTACGTCCTCGGCGGAAGCACAGAACACGGTAACCAGCAGATTGCCAATGATCCGTCCAATTAACCAATCCGACAGATCCTGGTACAGTACAGACAACAACGAAGCCGAGAGCAGTCCGAGTGATAGTGATACGAACAAATGCCGGGTATATATCTGTCAAGTGAGCGGTGTGTCGCATGGCACGTTGAGCACCAGAGGTCGCAGGTGAAGGGTGTTTGTGGGTATGCGGGTATGTGGGGGTGGGAGGCGGAGGAGCGACAGTTAATCGTCGCAAGTGGTGCTCGCAGGTAGCTGCGTGATGTCCGGGGTATCCTTGAACTGCCAGCGGACTGCCGCAAACAACAAACGTCAGCACACACCAGCAAGGCGGAACTAGGACGACGTACATAGAACGTGTTCGCCCGCGTCGTACGCGTACCCGAAGAAGTCTTCCTTGTGGAAGCACTTCTGCGGCCATCGCATGTCCGCCGAGTAGCCCTCGTCGATATCCTCCTCGTCCTCGCTCTCGCTCTCCACGCCCTCTCCGTCGTCCAAGTAGTCGTCATACACGTCCGGGTAGTCCATCCCGCCATACGCCCCGTCCTCGCCCACGCACTCCCCGGTCGTCGAGGCGCCGTTCGTCACCGCGTCCTGGTGCGCGCGATACTCCTTGTCCACCGCCTTCCACGTCGCCCAGCGCGGAACTCGCGCGCGGCGATATCCCGTGCGCAGGCCCATGCGGTTGACGTATCTGCACTCCGTCGCAACGAAGAGGGCGGACCGCGCGTCGTCCCATGCAAGGCCCGTCACGGAGTTGTTCCCCGTCGAGAGCTCGTAGACGCACTCCTCGGCGCGGATGTCCCACAGCTTAACCTGCTGGGTCGTGTCTCCTCCGGTGAAGAGCGCTAAAGCAGACCCGTCTCAGCACGACCAGACAGGACTGAAAAACAGTATGGCAAGGCGCGAACAGTGACTCACTTGGGATACCGTCGGGATGCACAAGCACGACGTCCGTGCACCCATCGCGCTGCAGACCCGTATTGAACGTGAGAACAGGCAGCGGACGCCGGACATCGAACAACCGAGCATAACCATCGCTCCCGGCGGTAACGAACACATTCGGATCCCCAGAGCTCGTCGCGATCTTGTCGACCTCGCCGCCGTGCCCGATGTAGCGGGCCACGCGCTTTCCGCCGTGCTCGACGTCGATCGACAAGAAGGCGTACCCGCCCGACTCCTCCGTGCCCTCCGCACAGAGCAGATGCCCACTTGGCTCGTGCAAGTGCCACGCAGCTGGGTAGAAACTGGGGTCGTCAGCGAAGGTGACTATGGAGTGTGGTGATGTCCCGTCCGATTCTGGGGCCTCTTCGGATTCGAGCGAGTCCAGCAGCCAGACCGCTGCCTTGCCCTTGCCTGCGCGCCCGAGGCGGCCATTAGGGAGCAAGACGAGGGGACCTTGGAAGTCGCTGCCAGAGTCCATCTGTTGCACGGCACGTAGCCGCTTCGAGACATCTCCCGAGTCGTCGGGTGCGAACGAGAACGATTTGACGCAGCCGTCGCTAGCAAGGAAGACGAGCTTTCGCGACTCGTCGGTTGCGATGTAGTGCGCGACGGTAGACAAGCCGGGATCCATTGTGACGCCGTCTAGCAGATCAGAGGTCTGGTTGCCAGCACCGAGCAGATAGTAGTGCAGGAACGGTTTGTTCCCCTTCCATCCGCTGCCGCCTGTCATGGCGAGTACGGTCCCCCCGGAGGACAGCGACATATCAAATGGTGCGGAAGAGAGCGTGTCGGTCGCGAGGTGCGCCCGCGCCTGATATATGCTATGAGCTCGAGAGCTGGCCGGTGTAGCGGATGGCGCGAAGCCGCCACGGAAGCGTGACAAGCGGGTCGTGAGAGGGTGCGGCCTCGGAGATTTCGTCCATGGACGCACGCGAGCAAAGGGCGGAAGCTTGATAGGTGCTAGAGTGCGTGCTTCAGTTAGTCCTGAATTATCATCGAGGTAAAGTCCGAGCTGTAACAGATCGATAGACGGACAGGTAGCTTGCTCCGCGACACGTCCGACGAAATCGGGATCATAATGCTCATGGTGCGTGGCGCGAACTGACTGGCGGAACTCACAAGCTTCGGGCTTCATCAAGCTGCCGTAGAACTTCAGGAAAGCGTCCAGGACATCGGAACCTTACGGGCGTTGCACTCAGACCATGGCATTTATTGCTTTATAGAGGTACGCACCTGCGTTCTCCGACGCATCCTCCACAAGCGGCTCGTCATCCGAATGCGCAAAGGTGGGCAAGAAGGAGAAGCCGCCGCTCTGGCTATATGCCCACTGGAGTTCGCGGTCAAGGATTGTATGCGCGTTCTCGATAATGTCCGCGAGGTCCGGGGAAGCCTTCCTCTCCGCGTCTCGTACCACGGCACAGACGTCCTCGAGAATCCTCACGTACGTCTTGTTCCTGGCCTTCCGATCCGCCTCCGGGGTCTGCTCCGCTCTATGTGCGTCCAGGTGCTGGGCCAGCCTGTCCAGAAGCACTAGCCATGGTGCCTGGTGCGCCATAGCGCGCAAGTAAATACAAGAAAGAGCGAAAGCTGGCCAGCAGGAGGGTGCGAGGATAGACAAGGGAAGAAGCGGGCGAGATGTCCGGCTGATGTCGAGCTGTTCCTCGATGCTGGGGTCGTCGTCCAAGCGTCTAAAACGAGCTAGTGCGAGCCCTCGCGGTCCATGCTGGGCTAGACCTTGCGAGCGATGCGAGGATGTTCCTGGACGTCGCGCGGCGGCCGCTCGAGGTCGTCCGAAGCCTCCATCTCGCTGTGTGCGTCGTCGTCGGAGACAAGTTGAAGAATGGAGGAGGAGGGAGGAGGAGGAAGAGGAAGTGACGCGCCTGAGCGTGATCGCGACGCGTTTGGAGCAGATCGGCTCATTTCGGACTTGCAGTCACGTCTGCCTCTCCAGCCTCGACCATGACGAGCATCGCTCTGTTTTCGGTTTCCCCGCATCCCCCATGGCTGCTCATAAGTAACCCTCACAATCCTTCCGCTCTACGCTCTCTCTTTCCTGACTTCTCCTCGTGCCGTTGATCATCTCGCGGCCTGTGCATCTCGTAACATCCAAGACGATCTCTCCTTTGCGTTATTGCAATACACGATAATTTAAACCCTTGCCCATCGCCCCCGAGAGCATATACGGAGCTCGCCGTGACCCAAGACCGGGTCGCCTTGCCACCATGTCCAACGATACGAGGAGCCTCAAGTTCGTTTACTACTGCTCGGGACACGGTGCGTCGCAGACTACACCCGCACCTATCGAATATTGACGCTGTAATATTGTGTTCGGCCAGGGTATGGTCATGCAACGCGTGTATCCGCGTTTGCTCGCCATGTACTCAGTCTCAAGGACCACCCCACGGTGTACATCGTATCTTCAGCGCCGAAGCATGTATTCGCAGACAGTATAGCCTTAGGAGGTACGTGACAGTATGCTTCCCTCCTCGTCTTGCACTCTCCCCACTCCGCTCGCATGAGTTCCCTGCCCCGTCGCCAACTTGGCGTGCCGAAGATTGCCAATACTATCCCCATCGAACCCGAAGCAGTCCTAAGGCCGCTTACTGACTTCTCTCGCAGCTCTGTATCGCAATGCCGACATAGATCCTGTAATTGTACAGCCCCTTGCGTGGGTGACGACGCAACCGTTTGTACCGCATTACGCTGATTTTGCTCCAGGTATCGCGTTGACCGCCAGAAGAGCGTTCAAGTACTAGAGGACTTCATAGCCAAGAAGGACACGAAGGTATGGGACGAGTCGCAATGGCTCAAGAATATCCGCGCGGACTGTGTCCTGAGCGACGCAGCGTTCCTTGGCTGGTATGTGCACCCGCCTGCTGGAGGAACACGCCCTTACCCCTTTCCAGCCTTGCTGCTCACCAGGCCGGGATTCCTTCCGTCCTCATCACGAACTTCTCCTTCGACTCCGTCTACAGCTATCTCTCCACTTCCCTCATAGACGAGCCATCCAAGCCCGACCGTCCTGTTCCAGACTCTATGCTCGCACCATCAGCTGCTAAGCCCAAGGTTGAATGTGATCCAGACATCCCGATACCTCTTGGGGAGCTCGCGCCTCTTGTTGAACATATTCATTCGGGCTATCGCTGTGCCGACCTACTGCTCAGACTCCCAGGCGCAATACCGCTGCCCTCTTTCGCCATAGATCCTGCCCTACCTTCGCCTGACTGGGTAGATATCGAAGCGCGGTGCTTCAAGTCGTTCGTGGTTGACCACCTGTCCCGTGCGCCGTCATCGTATGAACTGTTGCCACAGCTTCCTTTCCCAGGTCACTATCCCCCAAGCCTCTATCGCGACAAGTCCGACAAGCTCCTCTGCTCGTGCGGTCTCCAGATCCTGCCGTCTACACGCCCGAAGGCCGCAGTCGGCTACTCTCCTCCATTGGCATCCCACCTCACCTGCACAACCCGGACTCGACGAAGATCCTCATCGTGTCGTTCGGTGGGCAGGTCTTCCACAAGCCCCAGAGCCGTGTACATAGTAGAACTCACAGTCGCAATTCGTCGAAGAGTTCAACACCTCCCTCCTTCAACGGAGGGCTCAATGGCGTTGCCCATGCGGAAGCTCTGTCCGAGGCACTCCAGAACGCGTCCATCGCCGGTACCTGTCCTCCCTCTCCGCAGAGACCTCTTCCGCCACCCATACCTGCGTCCCCAGCGCTGCCGAATGGTCACGCTGATCTCAGCAATGGGATATCGTACCCGAACGAGACGGCTGATCCTGCAGGGCGAGGGGACGTCATGAGGATCGCAGTTTCTGGCCCCACACCGCAGGCGTCGAGCATCCCTGTTCGGCGGCTCTCCCTTTCTGGGGGCCACCACTCGCGACTGCGCGCTCTGTCCCAGCTCGTTCTCGAGGGTGCCCCGCCTGCGTTCGTCCCGGCTACCCCGCAAACGGCGACGCTGTCAGTATTCCCGACCATCCCTCAGTTCCAGGCAGTCACCATCCCACCCACGCCGCGCGCCGAGGACAAGTTTGAGGCGAACGGAGACGTGTTTCAGCAGGAGCAAGAGGAAGAGGAGCCGGACGCGCGCATCCTCCCGGACGACTCCTGGATCGCGATCGTGTGCGGGGTGCCGAAGGACTGGGGGAAGGAGGACGGGGAGGAGCTCCCGGCGAGCCTCTTCGTCGCGCCGCGGGACGTGTACATGCCGGACTTGACGGCGACCGCGGACGTGCTGCTCGGGAAGCTGGGGTACGGGACGGTGTCCGAGTGCGTCGACGCGTGCACGCCGTTCGTCTACGGTAAGCATCTCCTGGACGTCGTGGTGAGCATGGTGCGGGGGCTGATGTAAATTTATCCCTGTGTAGTTCCCCGGCCGCTGTTCATCGAGGAGCACGGGCTGCGGCTGTACCTCGAGCAGGAGGGCGTTGGGGTCGAGCTGTCGCGGACGCAGTACGAGATGGGCGAGTGGGCGGATGCGGTGGAGGAGGCGTACAACAGGGGCCGGGAGGCGAAGGCGCGGAAGAGGGAGATCGGGGAGACGGGGAAGCGCAAGGAGGAGGGCAGGGAGATGGCGCAGTACGTGGTGGATTGGGTCGGGCGGTGGCAGGCGGGTGTTGCTGCGCATGGGTGCGCGCGGCGCGGAGAGCGGGAGGTCGATGGGGTGGACGAACTGGGGGCTGACGGCGAGTAGGGTGCGTGATGGTCGAGGCTCTGACGAGCAGATCACTGAACAATATCGTCGACTTGCATTCTGTCTATACCGTGACATATTCCGCATTACTACGGACGTTCTGAGGACACCTGGATTTCCCCACTGTGTCATAGCGTACTTCTCGCTTGTTGTGGTCAACAGCGTACGTGCCTCGAGGCTCGGTATAAGTCTGCGTGAACGTAGAGACATTTTACCCCGCCACATGCTACGGTCTCATTGCTTTTGACTACATAGTTTTGCTGCTAGGGCTCGAAAGCAGACGCGTCATTAGTCACCCCAAAGTTCTTCGATGGCAAGAAAGATGCACTAAGAATTCTAGCACCCTGAGAAGGCGAACATGTTATCGCTCGCTACAGTGTATGGCACCGCTATGGTAAGTGCACATGTAATGTTCTTTGTGAGGTTCTACCAACAGCACAACACCCGCACAAAGATACCCTCTCCGGGTCGGGGCCAGCCGTGCAATAAACCATCCTCGCCAGCGCGGCATTAGACCGCAGCCACCGTCCTGAGATGCGATGTGGCACTCTCAAGCATTGCAGACGCCTCCAACGTCGTGGGGGAATCACAAGAGACAGCGAGAGTAGGCAAGCATGACATGGCAAAATCGGCGCCATCGGTAGCGGCCGAGCGAGTAGCGGCGAACCAGGGATCAGCGAGCACCTCCTCCATCGAGGGGCGTGCAGCACTGTCCACCGCGAGCATGCGACGCAGCAATGCGATGAGACGATCCATATCAGCGCCATCGGCATCAGGGTTCTCCTGCATGAAACTCTCGTGTAGTTTATGCCACTTTTGTGCCGATTTCGTGGGCGTGACTATGGCGGAACGAACAGTCAGCACCAGCGATACAATGCGCGAAGATGTACTCAACCCGCGATTGTGCGTAGCTGAGGGTCCGTCTCCCAGAAATGGCACCAAGCCGGAGGAAGGACACCCCCAACAAAGCGAAATCGACCATAGAAGTCTTCCCATTCCGCTCAGAGATGGGCATGTTGGAGAAGATGATCGCTATCTGCATTCGCAGAATGGAGTGAGAAGCTTCAAAGGAGTGATGGAAACGTACCATGGCACCGAAGCACCAGACGTCGGACGCTGTAGTGGGGAGGATTTCTCGTCCACCCAATGCATAGTGTGCGAAAGCAGCCTCAGGAGGTGGGCAAGCCCAACGCACGTCTTCTGCGACGTTGTCTTCGTCTCGGACATGCCGAGCTATGAGGAGTAACATGTCAGAAGAAGGGCCTCCGCACGCAATGATGAACGCACCGTTCCCGAGGTCGAATATCCTAGCCTCCGGGCACCAACTCGGGTCCTTGCCGCGGTGCGTCCGGTAGCAGTACGACAGAGCGCATGGACCGAGGAGGTAAGCCGGTATTGAATCGCTCTTTTGCGTGGGGTCGACTGGCAAGACCATCATCACGTTGTAACGACCCATTGGCTCCATGGCCTCCCAGATCGTCGCTGACGCAAAACGTGGAGGCATGGTGCAGCCCACATTACCAATGTGGACGTCTGCCGAAATGCGGTCAGTAGGAGTCTATGCAACATCATGAGCGTAGAGCGGTACCGCCGTGTATGAAGCCACACCGATGCAGGTGAGCAAGTCCGCGTGCGACACCCCTGAGGAGGTCTTTCTTCGTAACGGCGGAGAGCTGCGGGGCATGGATCATGGGGAGCACGATGTCGCTCACGTGAGCATGGTGAGTACCATTCGGACCCTGAATTGTGAAACTGTCGAGCAGGGACAGTACGTGCTTGGCCCAAGGTGCGTTGGAGGTCGCCGCGCTTGTTCTGAGAGCGCGGGCCTCGCGCTCTGCAGCGGTAGAACAGTGTGCAGAATATATTTTCAGGGACACAAGTCGTCTGACGATCCCAGAGTCAGCAGTGCTCGGCATGGAGGACGCGTCAGAGACTCACTCTGGGATCTCTAGCCCTTGAGCAAGCCATACCGTCGCTTCTCCCCCATGGCCCAACTTGTGCAGTATGCGATAGCCGGTAGGCAGGTCCGCAGGGCGATTTGGATCAGGACGGATAATATCTCCCACGACGACAGGATGGAGGTACCCCGGGCGATAGAGCTCAAGTGGCTCCTTCTCATTGTCCTCGAGTTGATTGTAGATGAACCCTTCCGACTCACTGCCGCTGCTAGAGATGACTTCTCCTTGTTGCGCTGTCTCGTCGTCGGCGGTGGTAGGTTGCGCCGACATTGCGATCGCGTTCGAAGCCAAGAGTGCACGATGAGCGACCTTGAGCGACTTTCTGAAAGTTACGATATTACAACCTCGCGCGTGGTCGGAGCTCGAAAGCACGTAAGCCATAGTAAATACGCACGGTATATATTTGGTTTTCGGGGCTTGAACCCATTGGTATCACCCCCACTGCCTTCGTCAGAGGGACTCAGAGCAACCCAAGGAGCAACCACACGAACGTGCGTCACCCCAGCGTACTGAAGTGGCAAGTCTGTGTTGTACACTTGGTGTAACACACGCGAACGTGCGTCTCCGGGATGAGGCACGTACTCAAGTGGCAGATCCATACGGTACACTTGCTGTACTTGGTAACGGCGGTACGACATTTTGCGTGTCTATACATAGTGTCCAGTGGACTGAGCAACGCCGATACCAAACTATGACAGCAGAAGGTCACCGGTCATGTTCAGGGCGGTGGTATAGAGGATTGAGGGACTGCGGGTCATATATCCATGCTGGCCGCGAACTACCTTACTACCCCTGCCACCCACGTACTCCATCTCCTCGCGACGAGTGTCTTCATGGACCAGGAGCAACAAGCGACTCGGCCTCCCGGACGCCATATCATTGCTCCGCGGCACCCGAGCGCAGATGTGTCACTGCCCCCGCAGTATGACATCTTTTACCTCTGTCCCCCGCCCCGGAGCGAGACCGTCATCCGGGACGTGACCATCCTCGCAGATTTTTTGAACAAATTTAATCAAGGGGTTAAGGTGTGTTTGGTTTTTTTGCAGAACATCGCATGGGGTCGATTCTACGTCCGATGCCCGCGGCAGTCACTCGAGTCGACGGTCGCGACTCGCGCGTGGTCCCCTTCGAAGTTCGAACTCTTTCTAAAGAATGACACTCATAGGACGATCACACCTTGTCGCCATTAAGGCATCTGCGCGGTCGCTACAAGGCCTCTGAGGCTAGGGAGCGCAGACCTCATCGCGACATCGGCATAGAGGACATGCCTGATTTAGACCCACCGGCGACCGGTTTCCTTGTGGCGTAAGTCTCGCATCATGCATCATGACCTCGCACCATCACCACCGTAGTCAATGCTGAGATCTGCGCAGGGGTGTATCTGCTACCGTACATCAATCGCAGTCGACTAGGTTCCTAGAAGTCTCACACCCAAATCACTTGAGTGGGTGGGTTTGCAACGCGGCAGGCCTCGCAGAGCCTGCAGAGTCTGCGTGGGGGATTTATCTCCACGTGATTCCCAAATTGTGAGTCTCTTCGATGTCATAGTGGCACTGAGTACGTAGTACTTACTCTGCCAACGCGGCGCCGTCCTAAGCGACTCCGACGACCAAGCTACCGACCAATTTGCTACTTACTGGGTTTACGACAGGTTCAAATCAACCTTGATATACGACAACCGCATCCAGGGTCTCAAAGATGCCCGTACGACATCAGCAAAATCGCACTTTAACTTACAGTCCTTACAGCAACTTAGATCTTATGGGTGAACTTGCAACTTACGAGGGCAGAACTTATAATCAACTTATAGAGCTTACAGATCTTACGGCCACAGGCGCCCAGATCGACGAAGTGGTTTGGTAAACCATGTTGCAATACTGTTCTGTGGCACTTCAAACGACTCCTGATTGCCCAGGAGACGTAAAATTCGAAAGACCAGGGCTTGGCAGCAAGGATAAGTATCGGGGGCACCACTGCGGACGCAGAGGTGCCAAGTACTGAGCAAACCTGCCCTGAACTAGCCACGCGTCCTGTAGCGCCCGAATGTTCGACTTCGACTCTGTGCTGACTTCGTGTCTCCTCCAGCTCCTCTCTGCTTCTCTCTCCTACGATCTATCTAGGCCTGTCCGCACGGAGCCACAACTATCGCAGCCATGGAGTGTTTGGAAGGATCATAGGACATCGGATGTGTTGTTGACAAGGTGAGTGCCCAGATTCATCTTTCTCTTCTGGTCTGACGGTTTCATACCTCCCCTCGCGCGGTCCACTTCGTCGTACCTGGTCTGCATCGCGTACCCAGTCTACGCTCTTACATCCGGTCTGAGTCTTACAGTGCCCCGTCAATCGTCTCCTGCCCCTTCTGCGTCTCCTGCTCGGCCTGCGTCTCCTGCCCGGTCTGCGTCTCCTGCCCGGTCTACATCCTCTGAGCTCGTGCCTGATCTATGGTGTCTTGCCCGGTCTACTGTGCCTTGATTGGTCTACTCAGTCTTGTCCGTCGCTCATCCTCTCCTCGCTCAATCAGGTGTACTCCTCAAGCTGTGACTGTCCAGTCAAGTCCGAGGGTAGCGACAGAGGTGGATTGCGGAGTAGGTCGAGACAGGAGGAGTTGTTGGGCATGAGGTTGGTGGCATCGACGTGCAGGACACCTACTGTTTGCTTACTCGACTACTTACTATGTGTCTGGTATACGGTAGCGACTGTAGTGTATCTATTTCCAGTGCTGTAGGCTGTGGTATTTGAATTGAATGTCTTTTGCCTTACACTTTTGCGTGAATGACTGGGTGTTGAGAGCCTGGTACGACCCGTATGGACTTGAATAAGTTGCGTATAGGATGCCGGTAAGATCACCTGTAAGATCAGTTCATCTTACGAGGGGATCGCTACATAACTTAAATAAGACCATCGAACTTACGTCTTATATCATCTTACCCATCTTACGGATGCTCGGTAAGATCCCTAAGTTCATGTGCGGTTTTGCTGATGGAGCGAGGCGAGGACTCTCGGGGAGGGAGATTTGGCACGTCCGGACGGCGCTGTGCTCACACGGTAAATCATTGAGATAGCAGAGCTTTACTATCCAATCCTACTCGTTGATTTGCTCTTGTACTATACTTCCATGGTCTTCGTCTTCCATACCGCTTGCTGCTTGCTGCACTTTCGCAGTCAGCCATCATGAAACTTATCATGCAATCCCCTCCGAGTATACCTGCTACGTACGGTGTTGCCCATATATGTCACACCACAATATGATACCGAATCTGTCAGGGTCTGCAGTGTGTTGTTGTCCGGTCGTCCTGTCTCCACTTAATAGACCCGTCAATCGTCTGCCTAGGGGAGACAAGCAGTGTGTTCACGCCCGCGTTCATCAGAACCGTTTTGATGAACGCGGTGACCGAGTATACTTATGATTAGACTGAGAAATAAGCAGATACAGGAGTACTAGGGAAGTGCCTCGCGGCGCGGCTCTAACCTTGTGTACTGGCGAAGTGACTCAATGAAGATCTTTACACCAGCATCGACCAGCTTGGAGTGTAAATCTGTGTGGGCAAAAGTTGGCATTCGCTATAATTAACAACGCGTTGGCAGATTATATTCATTGTGAATATGCGATTACAACTCCCAGAAAGCGGGAGCAACGTGCACGCGGGGCTCGCGGCTACAGCACATCTACTCGATCTCGAGGCGACTAGTACTCTTGAAAGACTGCGAGGTAAGTAGTCGGGGGTCTTGCGTCGGAATGTGGACGGCTTCAGAAAGGATGCGAGAGACGCGAGCACAGGCAATCACACGCAGGTCGGCCAATCCGACTGCGAACTCCAGGGTGTCAGCATTCAGGGTACACCACTGGTTCAAGTTTATCAGTGCAAGTCTTTCCTCTTCTCCCTCACCCAGACTGCGAGGGATGCTCTGAGTTACTCGGACATGCTCGCACACATTGTCACATACATACGTACTTCCAGTACATAGATACGTACGGCCCTCCGGGCAAACCTGCCCACGACGATATCCCTTGCTCGTGAGAGCAAGGCTTGCACCCACCATAACTGTCGACGGTTTTCTTGTGCTACGTCATACTTTTAGTCATGTCGCTTGACTAAGCATTATCAGCTCTCTCCGTCTAAGTACTACCAGCATCGAGGTTCAACCGTACTTTCTAGCACATACTTACCAGTCCTGCTTCACATCCCGCGCCCTGTTGTCGAGGCTCGATGTGTTACTCGGTTAGCAGATTGCGCAGATGAGAGCGTTTGTCAGTCTCCACCAAGGCTCTAGCTTCCGGACCGTGACGCGGGCACCCCTCCACGGACCACGGTGACTGTCGCCTGCAAACCAGAAGTATCTAGTACCGCTTACGTTGCCGCATCATTTCCTACCGAGCCGGTCCTTCACAGCTCGATACTCGCCGATTTGCAGGTGCTGTAGCCATCTGTCACAGCGCGACTTGGTTGTAAGTATACTCAGGTCCTCCCCTGAAGAGACAGTTCAGCAGCCCTTCTCCATTACTCAGCGATACTGCAGTCATACCAACTTTCCGTGACGCGTACTATGCCCAATGATAACCCCAGCGATTTTCGCTGTAACAAACAGAGGTATGTACGACTATACGACTCCGAGCGGTGTTCGTCATCATACCAATATAATAGTACATACCATGCTTACCTGGATGATCAGTGACTAACAATGTACATCCATAATCCTCTCGCCATCCGACAGACTTCAGCTTCAGCAAATCATTCAAGGCCCAACCGGCCTTCGCCGACCTCCTCAAGTCTGTAGTCGTTTGTCTCCAACCCAGCTCTTCCGCGTTATCAGCTCTCCGCTGTCACCGCCGTCGCCCCCGTCCAAGAAGCGCATTTGTGACGTTGTCGTCGGAAAAGAGGAAGAGGTCCGCTAGCAGTCAAATATGCTGAGTAGATCTTGAACTTGCCACAGAGCCCTCCACACACTGATGACCCCGCAGGTGCTCCGAACTCTACACCCGGCCACACACTCGTCAGTCTCATGTACGCTAAGTAACCGCATTTTCGCGACCCCGTGATTATGCCATGTACAAAGTCCCCTCTGTTATGCTATGACTCTGAGCCGATCGTCACTGTAATATGCATTCCGATGAACCGTTCACGCGCACGAGCAAGGGTAGCGCCGCCAGACCGGCGCCTTTCGAGTGCTAATATGTCCGATCCCGAGTAAGCATACCCCGACCTCGGACCTGCTGACAAAGGCGGAGGGAAGCGGGAACAGTGGACGGGTGGACTCGGGTGGTTCGATACGGGCTTCAATATTCGGGGTTGGGGTGACCTTTTTTTTTTTTTTTTTTTTTTTTGGAGGAGCGCATGTATACGCCTTTAGTCGCTATCGTCCCGTAGGCACATCAAGCACTCGGACCCCGAGCGGGAATCAGGCACGCTGGACTGTAATCTCATATAGATATACAGGATTACTGGTGAAGTCATGCGAGGGGTTTAAACCTCGTAATATTCGAACACCACCCAAGGAGGAAATGCGTTTACGCACACTTCCAGAGCCTCGGGTGCAGCCGTGCTCTGGAAGTAGTGTGGGACTCATCCGGCGTGATCCGACCGGAAATACCCACTAAAACCCCCTAGCGGTAATTAGGACGGCTAAGTCCTGGGACGGGATCGAACCCTCAGTTCTGCACACTGGTCTGAGGGTTTTTATCGACAGGTCGGTGGTACCGCTACTCCACCGCCGCCCGGTTGGGGTGACCTTGTACACAAGGTAATTGTTCAAGAATTTGGCTCCTTGCTGCGCCTTGCAAGTTGCATCAAGAAAGGCCGAGCGCGGTTATGTCCGATGTGACGGGCATCACTTAGCCGCACTGCGAACTTGGCGATCGGAAATCGTCGAAAGGTATCAATATAAGATATTAGAACTCGGCTGTCAACCGAGTTCCTGCCAGTGGTGATATCTGCCACACGAGCCAGCATGTCGTCCGACAAACTCCAGATTCTCTACACCGGCGCTACAGGTAAAGCATACTGCGTGCCTCCATGGTTCGGTTTGTGATGGTACTGATGTATGTGACTCAGGCTATATCGGAGGTGCCGTCTTACAACTTATACTTCAACACCCAAAAGCAAGCACGTTTGCTATCACGGCCCTTGTCCGAGACCCAGCAAAGGCGCAGCTTCTCGAGAGCAAGATCGGAGTGAAGTCCGTCGTGGGATCGCTTCAAGACTTCGACAAGCTCACGGAGCTCGCGGAGAATGCGCACATTGTCGTGCATACCGTGAGCACACTTTGATCTTCCGTGTGGCAATCGAGCTAACTCAGTGAGGACATCGCGCAGGCGGACGCGACAGACGAAGCCGCCCTGAAGGCCATCCTTGCAGGCCTGAAACGCCACCACGAGGAGACCGGGGATGTCCCGCACCTCATCCATACTGTATGTTTCCCAAAAGCTCTCCTTCTTGACCGGCAAGACTAATCCAATGCGATTCCAGTCCGGCGCCGGGGTCGTCGCCGATGACGCCCGAGGGGCTTACCTCGCCTCTCACATTTACTCTGACCTCGACGTCGCCGCTCTGGATGCACTGCCTCCAACCGCTCCCGCCCACGCCGCCGACCTGCTTCTCGTGAAGGCAGACGAGGACGGCTATGCCCGTACGTACATCATCAAGCCGGGGTACGTGTACGGCACCCCGAGCGGCCCCCTGTACGACGCCGGCATTGCGAAGAAAACGACGATTATGCTGCCGTGGCTTGCGGACGTGTTCGCGAGGCGCGGACGGGCGGGCGTCCTGGGGGTGGAAAGAACGTGTGGGCATCCGTGCATGTCCATGACAGTACGTGTCTTCGTCCGTGCACCGGCAAGGAGAGTGAAGAGAAGCTGATCCGCATCGTAGATGCTGACGTGTACTACCGCCTCTTCTCGAAGATCTTGGAGGACCCCTCGAGGCTTGGGCACGGCCGCGAGGGCTACTACTTCAGCGAAAACGGCGAGTGCACGCTCTACGACATGTGCAAGGCCGTCGGCGAGGCCCTCGTCGCCGTGGGCGTCGCCACCGAGGCCGAGCCCAACATCCTCAGTCCGGAGGAGTGCGACAAGTACTTTGGAAAGTACGGCGCCTTGGAGGCCGTCAAGATGTTCTTCGCGAACGTGCGGTGTCGTGCAGACCGCGCGCGGAGGGACCTGGGGTGGGCGCCGACGCATACCTCGGACGAGGTGCTCAAGACTGCGCGGGAAATAGTCGACGCAGTCGTGGAGAAGCAGGGGCTGAAGACGGAAGCATGATGGAAGGAAGTGGCCTAGGATATGTGAGACTGGATTGAACTGCCTACCCGTTGCCAACTTCGGTACAACTTGATTGTAGATTCGTCACGTATCAGCTTCGTCGACAACATAGTCTGCTAAGTGGCATGGTCTTTCAAGTGCGCATGGTCTGCCCGCCGATCGTCAAGACCGGGAGGGGTTGCAGAGTCAGCGTCGGCGCCCGGGTCGGAACCCGCTGCCGCTGACCGAACATCAGCAAACCATGGATCAGCAAGCACCTCCTCCATCGAAGGGCGCGCAGCACTGTCCAATGCGAGCATGCGACGCAGCAACACAACGAGCCGATCCATGTCAGCGCTATCGAAGTCGGGGTTCTGCTGCTTGAACCCCTGCCGTAGTTTGCGCCATTCTTCGGCCGATTTTGTGGGCGTGACTATGGCGGGAAGGGCATCAGCGAAAGTGATATGGTCAGTGGAAAAGGTCCTGTACCCGTGATTGGGCCGAGTTTAGGATCCGCCTCCCAGAACTGACGCCAAGACGGAGGAAGGACGCCGTCCAACAACGCATAATCGAGCATACGGAACTTCCCAGTTCTCTGAGAGATGGGCATACCAGACAGAATGATCGTCATCTGCATCCGCGAAGGTGAATGCGATACTTCAGAGTGGTGGTGATGGAGACGTACCATAGCACCGAGGCACCAGACGTCCGTCGCGGTGGTGGGCAGGATTTCTCGTCCGCCCGATGCATAGTGCGCAAAAGCAGCCTCAGGAGGTGGACACGCCCAACGCACGTCCTCCACAACGTTGTCTGCATCTGCGATCTGTCGAGCTATACGAATAGATATGTCAGAAGAACGCGGAAACATACGTGACGATGAACGCACCGTTCCCGAGGTCGAATATCCGAGCCTCCGGACACCAACCTGGGTTCTTGTCGACGTGGTCTCGATAGCAATTCGACAGTGCACATGGAGACAGGAGGTAGGCCGGCAGAGTGGCACTGCTTTGCGTGGGGTCCACCGGCAGGACCATCATGACTTCGTAACGATACATGGCGCGCATCGCCTCCCAGAGCGGCGCCGACGCAAAGCTTGGAGGCATGGTGCAGCCTACGTTGCCGATGTGGACGTCTGCTCGGGTGCCGTCAGTAGGGGCATATTGAGCACCGCAACCGTGGACTGGTACCGCCGTGTATGTAGCCACACCTATGTAGGTGAGCAAGTCCGCACGCGACGCCCCTGAGGAGCTCTTTCTTCGTACCGGCGGAGAGCGGCGGGGCGTCAACGATAGGGAGGACGACATCGGTGATATGAACATGGTGAATACCATTCGGACCCTGTATTATAAAGCTGTCGAGCAGGAACAGTACGTGCTTGGCCCAGGGTGCGTTGGAGGTTGCCATGCTCGTGCTGAGAGCGCGTGCCTCGCGCTCTGCAGCGGAAGAACAGTGTGCAGAGTAGACTTTCAGGGATACCAGTCGTCTGACAAGCACAACGTCAGCAGCGCTCGGCATGTATGACGCGGAGACTCACCTGTAGGAGGCCTCTACTCCTTGAGCAAGCCATACTGTCGCTTCTCCCCCGTGACCCAGCTTGTGCAGTATGCGATAGCCGGTGGGCGCGTCCGCGGGGCGATTTGGACACTGCGAAGGATCTGGACGAACGATGTCTCCGACGACAACAGGATGGAGGTGCCCCGGGCGATAGTGCAGCAGCGGCTCCCTGTGGTACTCCTCGATCTGATGGTAGACAAAGCCGGCCCACCCACTGCGGTAGAAGATTGCTTCTTCTTCCTGCGCTGTCTCTTTGTCGGCGGCCGCAGGTTGTGACGACATTGTGGTCGCACTTCGACTCGACTTCGGGCTTACTTTCTGGACGCTTTGCCTCCTGTACGCGCGCTTCGTCGGAGTTTGAACTCCGCCGATTGTGGTTAAGAGCTCTCGACTGTCCGCACTCTTAGGCACAGCGCCTACGGGATAACCCCCCGGTCCTATATTACCAAAGATGCATGAACAACTCTGAAGTCCGAAGTAGATACGAACGCACACGCTGCACCCACGAACCTAAACGAGCCCCCGCCCCGCCATCCGCACCGTATCCACCACCGCGCGCGCAACCTCCTCCCACAGCCTCCCCACCGCGCTCCCCTGCCCCTCCGGCGGCACCCGCGCAGCCGCCTCCGCACCGCAGCCACCGCGCCCGGCGCTCCTTTCGCCCTGCGGTGCAGCCGGAACACGAACGACACGACGGGCACGACGACGAAGAGCACCGCGTACAGCAGCACGCGCGACCGCGACGTGTTCAGCAGCAGCGCACGCAGCGACGCACGGACGAGCGCAAACGTCGAGGGCGGACGTGTGCTGCTCTCTGTTGCCGGCGCCCCGAAGGAGGACCGGCGGATGATGGAGTTCGACGGGCCCGCCGCGGGCGTAGAGGAGCGTGAGCGCGAATTGTCCTGTGCTCGTGGCGTGGCGTATCCGTTTGCGTGCCCGTTGCCAGTCGCGCGCCGCTTTGTGCGCGCACGCTCGGACTGCGGGGTGACTGTGCGTGAAGTTGCGGTGCTGGCGATGCTGGAGGACGACGCCGAGTGGGGGTGCGGCTCGCGCGGCTTGGGAGTGGGAGATTGGGAGGGAGTGGATGGGGTAAGTGGAGTCAGGGTGTGTATGCGCCCGTTGCCTTGCGGTCTGTGTGGCGTGGCGGTATGTGTCGACGAAGAGGAAGCGGAAGAGTCGGATGTGGATGGAGAAGGAGAGCGGGATGGTGATGAGGCAATGGGAGGATCGGAAAGGGCCGCCTGGACACGAGACGCGGCGGTGGCTTCAGAACGTAGCTGCCGCAGGGACGCGACGAAGTGCTAGAATGGCCCGTAAGTCGATAGACGTTCGAAAACTATCACAAGAAGTAAGAAAACGAGAATCTTGGGCCCGCCGCATCGCCCGCTGAGCAAGTCGGATGGTGTGACAGGTCCAGCAGCCGAGGAAAGCACCTTTGTCATGGCTAGCATCGCACATGGGCTTTCGCCCGGAGCGCGAGATTTTGGGGATAGTTATGGAACCTGGTTCAGTGGATACTCGCTCTTGTGTCCTGACCAGCGCGACAGTGACACAGGTGCTCTGCATACGTTATCCACGGGACGCAGAAGTCCACCCCTCGGCCGCACAGACATATTGGCTCAGCCGAACATAACGGGGGAATATGTTCACACTTCAAAGAAAAGGAGCACGTACCTGTCTTGCGTCCGGTGACAGTTCCCTCTCGTACGTCAGGAAGTCCTCCGCGTACTCCCAGTCCTGCAGACGAGGAAGCACATGCAAGCAGTACAGCTCGAGCACCTTCGCGTATGCACTCGGGTCGCTCGCATCTGTCTCCTGCCCGTGCTTGGCGAGCCAGTCTTCAATCATCCCTCGTCCGACCTCAGGGCAGTCGAGCTTGAGACTGGCCAGCACGAGGGTGACCAGGATCTGTCCGGGCAGGAATGCAGACGTGGCCTTTTGTTGAGGATCGCTTGGCGTAAACAGGTGCAACGACCGACTGTGCAGAGTCGTCAGGAGAGGTTCCGGGGTGAGCATGAGGTTTGCGCGCAGCGAGGGCGGGAGGGTGTCCGGGTCTTGATTCGGCGGAGACGCGTAGAGGGTGGTCTCGAATGTGATTCTGAGGATGTCCCATTTGCGACGTTGTGACGCGAGCGCATCGGAGGAGGAAGCAGGCGGGTGTATGAGCGAGAACGCAGAAGACAACAAGGAGTGGGTGAGGGAGACATCGCGTTGGAGGAATGCGCGAGCGGCGCGGGGATACAGAGAGCGGAGAGTGGCTGCGGCCGACGAGGAGGAGGTCGCTGGGGCCTTGAGAGAGATCACCGACGCCGAAGTCGTCGTCGTCGTCGTCGTTGCGGTCGGCATGCTCGTCGCGAGGGATGGTGGGGGTATGTATGCAAGCAGCGCGAGGCGGAGAGCGGACTGCCGGCAACTGGACCCCGCGTGCCCCGGATTTCACACGCTTCCCCGCACCCGTACAGGCAAATCCCGCCGCCGCTCTTGCTCCGCTCGTCGCTGCTCATCGACGGACGGCGTGTGCACGTCGAGGCCGATGGTGTCGACAGCGTCCATGACCGTGCGCCAGACGGATGCCGACGACGGCGGGGTCACTACTCGCGCGCCGTCGGCGGGGTGGCTCGCGATGAGGTCATAGCACTACGTAGGACGGACAAGACGTCGCTGCAGCCTACTTATAAGTAGCCCTCGCTTCCTCAACCTTCTTCACTCTTGCACTCCCACTCTCCCCCACGCCGCCGCCAAGATGGCTATGCTCCTTCAGGTGTGTCGACATCGGCGATATTCATGCACGCGTCCTCACCGTCGCACACGCGCATATAGTTGACTACCTTCCTCACCCAATACCTCTATGGCTCGAACAACGCCGTGCCAAAGCAGCCCGACGCTCTCCGCATCGGCATCCTCTCCACCGCAGCCATAAACTCTGCCGCCATCATCCACCCTGCAAAGAGCCACGGCGGCGTCATCGTCTCCGCCGTCGCTTCCCGCGATCTCCAGCAGGCCCAGAAGTTCGCTAAGCAGTATGACATCCCCAAGGCGTACGGATCCTACGACGAACTCTTGAGCGAGCCGGGAATCGACGCCGTCTACATCAGTGTCCCGAATGGCATGCACGGCAGTACGTGTTTCGTCGTAGTCGCTATATGCGCGTTCTTGGTCTCACCGCCGTGTGGTGCGCAGGGTGGGCAAGGAAGGCCCTGAACGCTGGCAAGCACGTCCTCCTCGAGAAGCCTTTCACCGCAAATGCGGATGAAGCTCGCTCCCTCGTCCAGCTCGCCGTCGAGAAGAAGCTCATCCTCGTCGAGGCCTTCCACTGGCAATTCCATGTACGTCTCCCCCCACTCCACCTCGTTGCCGTGTCGCTGACCAGTCATCCCAGCCGGCAGCACACGCTCTCAAGGCACTCCTTGACAGCGGCAAATACGGCCCCATCCTGCGCACCTACGCCCGCATGACTACCCCGAAGGGCAGCATCCCCCGCAGCGACATCCGCTGGCAGTTCGCCCTCGCAGGAGGTTCACTCATGGACATGACCTACGTCATCTCCTCGACGCGGTACTTCCTGGGCGCTGGAACCCCCAGGGAAGTTGCAGACGCAAAGGCGCGTCCGACGGCTGAAGACCCGCGCGTCGACGAGGCCATGGAAGCGACGCTGCGGTACGACATGGACGGACGTATGGTCGAGAGCAAGATCTACAGCGACATGTGGCGTCCGAACGCCTTTGGTCTCATCCCGCGCATCTGGGAGACACCGAGCATCGAGATCGAGACCGAACATGCGATCATCTACTTCTACAAGTGCGTTGTCCCGTCTTGTGTATGCTGTGATCTCGCATTCGTGCTGACAGAGGGCGTGTGCGCCAGCTTCATGATGCCGCATCTGTACCACTACATCACCATATACGACAAGCGCACGAAGACGACGACGGCAGAGAAGCACTACTCTGGCGGACCACAGTGGGGCAACCGCGGCGAGTCGTGGTGGAGCACATACAGGTTTGTCTTCGCCTCCATACCCTCTCGCGTTGTTTCGGCGTCCTGAATACGACCGTGCCGGCAGGTATCAGCTCGAGGCGTTCGTCGACATGGTCCGCGGCCGCGAGCCCGCGCATTGGGTCACGCTCGACAGCAGCATCGCGCAGATGGAGACCATCGACATGGTCTACGAGAAGTCCGGGCTCGGCAAGCGGCTGCCCACTCCGGAGTAGGACGTCAATCCCCCCCGCGCTTGGCCTAGTCGTCATAACCCTTGGTCAATTGCGCTTTCTGCTATGGACTCTATGACTTGAGACCACTATATGCGTCCCCCCTCTTAATTCCCATCATTCATCCCTTGTATCGCTAGCCGTAGTGTATACCAACGATCTCGATTTCAACCCAGCATGGTCGGACTTCTTCGAAGCCTCGTGAATCAACGAGTAAGGCACATCCGAGCTGCAGCGGCTCCGACCTGTGCGTGAGGATGCCCGGTGACCTGCAAAGTGCGGCCAATGCCGGCATGCGGGTCTGTGCAGCGGGCTGGATAGCAGACCCGATGACCTCATGGATAATCTCTATCAATTGTTGGTGGCTTCGGACGACGACGGGTGCACGACATATCATATAAGGCTGGTAAACCAGGAGGGTGTTTCTCCGATCCCAACTCGCGTCCTTGCATCCGCGAGGACCACTCGACCCGTACAGTACTCGATATATACCCACAGCCGGGCGACCGCAGACGTCAAGGAGAACACAGACGCGAACACAAACATTACCATGAAGATCGCAGTGACGGGCTGCAACGGCTCCGTCGGCACGCGCGTCGTCCTCGCCGCGCTCGCGCAGGGGCACACCGTCGTCGGGATCGACTCCGCGCCCGTCCCGGACGCGCTCACGCACCCCGACGTCGACGCGGGGCGGTTTGCGTTCCACCGGGCGGACCTGCGCGAGTACGACGCGGGGCTGCGCCTGCTGGAGGCGTGCGCCGCTGTCGTGCACCTCGCGGCGATGCGGACTCCGGGGGACTACGTCGTGGCGGCGCATAATACGTGAGTGGTCCGCGGGGTGCGCTGGAGGTGACCGGTGATGGCTGACGAAAAGACCTGGGATTGCAGGAATGTCGTGATGTCGTGGAACATCCTCCGGGCCGCGGCAGAGGTATGTCGTGCGTCCGGGCAGGACGTGGAGGCGGACGCTGATGAGCAACGGACCTGCAGCTGGGAATCAACCGCATTGCGCTGGCGTCCTCGGTCAACGTCATCCCGCTCGTCTGGACGGAGCGCAAGGACTTCGAGTACTTCCCGCTCGACGAGGACCACCCGTGTCGCCCGGACGAGCCGTACGGGCTCTCGAAAGTGTGCGCATTGTAGACATACGAAACCTCCCCGATGTTGTGCAGTGCGCTCACGCACAGCATCACAGGATCGGCGAGCTCCAGGCAGACACGATCGTCCGCCGGTATCCATCCATGCGCGTCGCAAGTCTGCGCCTCAGCTGGTCTGTCAGGAGGCGCGAAGACGCATTGCGGGACGAACCCGAGCGGCGGAAGAACGACTTATGGGGGTATGTGCAGGAGGACGCAGCCGCGGACGCCTTCCTCCTCGCTGTGACGGACGAGAGCGGGCGCTGGAGCGGGCACGAGCGGTTCTTCATCACTGGGCAAGACGTGGCGAGCGAGGTGCCGAGCAGGGAGCTGTGGGAGAGGTATTGGAAGGATGTGCCGATCAAGGAGGGGAAGGACCTGAGTGGCCACAAGGGGTTCTTCGACTGTTCAAGGGCCGAGAGGTTGTTAGGGTGGACACACCGCGATCCGGCATAGGCAATCTTGTAGAGATGGTCAAGACGGGTGTAGAAACGTTTGAAGCTACACACTTGTTAGACAACGACATGACCATGACTATGACGACCAACAACAGACGTACAAATTCTTCGTAGTGATGCAACACCTCGCGGAGCTGCTTGCGGGAGATCTCCGCTCTATAGAGGATCTCGTCGTCGGAGCACTTACCGTCGAAGTATTGGTGGATCCTGAAAGGGACCCGATTTAAGCGCAGGGCAGCGACAACATCGAGGATGCACACTCACCGTTCGAATTGCCTAACGATATGCGGCTCCTTGCCTAACGACATCCCAGCAAGCCAGCGACGCTCAAGCGGCGTCGCACGCGCAGGGTCACTGATCATAGACGCAACATTGTCGTTGCCCCCAGTCTTATAGTATTCGTCCCACTTAGCCTCGTCAGCAGAGCTCCACAGAAACTCATCGTCCAGCTCGTCGGGCTTCTCGCGCCCGTCCACGTCTTCACCTTCATCTTCATCGCTCTCCTTCCCGGACTTGACCTTCTCCGGGGACCGCTCGCGCGTCTGCTTGCGTGCGGTCTTGGGCGAAAGGGACATCCAGTACTCGACAGGACTCGACTCTGAGACGGTCTCGAGATTCGGCCCTGCATTCTCGTCAGCGCCGCCTCTGCGTCCGCGCCCGCGATGTGGGCTGTCGTTCCTGCGGTCTCGGCTGCGACCGACGCTGATGCTCCTGGCACGAGACCGCGACCGCTTGCGCATGACATGCTCCTCCCAGCGCTTGCGAACGCGTTTCTTGAGGTCTACGGTGGCGATGATGCGGATGCGGAGGTGCAAACGGATGAGGAGGTCCCGCTTCAGCATCCACAGGACGACGTCGAGGTAGAGCGGGATGAGCTCCTTCGAGCCGACGACAGTAGCGTAGAAGTGATTCGCGAGCTGCTGGTGCGTCGCCGTGGAGATCATGGCGAGGAGCTTGGGCAGAGGTGGCACCCCCGTCTGGGCGAAAGTCCGCGCGAACTCTTCGGAAAGAGTGGCCAGCCTGTGGGAGTCAGTCAGCGACGTGCCGCACCCAGACTAGGAGAACGACGTACGGAGCCGGGAACTTCTGAGGGACGGAGAACACTGTCTTCAGACTGCCATGTACTACGTCGACGATCTTCGCCCGGCGATGCATCACGAGCCACCGCACGGCAGGATACACTTGAGACTCCAGCTGCCAGTCAAGCAAGCTCGCCATGTCAGCCAGAGAGAGGTACACAGATGCCGAGTCGAGGAACTTGAGAAGCTGCTCCGCCAGCTCCCGTTCCTCGGGGTTGAGCTGCGCTGCACGCAGTTGCATGGATAGCTCGTAGCCTCTCTCGTCGTCGCCATCCAGCCGGAGAAGGGCCTTCCAGGGCGTGAGAGCAGGCAGCCTCCATGCGAAACTGAGCTCGGGCCCCCATGCGTTGGGCTCTCCGTCCTCATCTTCGTGCTCCTCTTCTGGCTCGAAGTCCTCGTCCGCATGAAGGAGCGAATCGAGGTATGGAGGGAGCTGCAGCTCAAGTGAGAGGCCATGGAGAGTGATATGAGCGATAGTGTTTTCTTTGATCGATTCAAACAGCGTCTTCATCGCAGGCGCGATGGTCGAAACCTTGAGAGCTTCGTGCATGAAATCTGTGTAAGATTCCCCTGGAACGGCCATGAGGTCACAATCGCACGGAGGGAAGCGGGGGAAGCATACCTTTGTTCGCATACTCGTCTTTCAACGAATTCAGCATCTCGCACTCAGCTTCGACATATTGGTGCAGCACCTGTTCCTGGTAGAGGACCGCGGTCACGTTGAACGCGATCTGCTGGTAGATCGTGTCAAAGTACTTGGCGATGTTCCCCGACGCAGAGGAGGAGGGGTCCGGGAGGTCCAGCACGACCACAAAATGGAACGTCTTGATCCCGAGCTTGACTCGCCTGCCTGCGTTTGTATCCTCGGTGCACGCCCCTGCCGAAACTCTCGACCTTCGCGCTCGTCCCCGTTCCTGCCAGCACTTTCTGCCCTCTCCGGAGTAAGCATCCGCTCCTCCTCCCGCGGTGACTGCCTCTTCTTCGACCCACGTCCTCGCGAAGTCGCCTTCGCCTTCGCCTGCTTGAACCGCCACCCGCCATCCGCGTCCGCACACACCGGATGGCCAACGAACGCGAGATCGTCCACGATCAACTCGAACTTTTGGTGGCACATCGAGCTCTGCGGACACAGAATCTGCGCGAGAAATTCGGCCGAATACCCGAGGAGCGTGTCGTACTCATCTCCGCACTCCCCGTCAACGGCGCTGCCCCCCAGGCCCAGAGGCGCATGCGGTCCGTCGTCCTTGACATGAGGATGGTCGTTTTTAGAGGAGAGGCGCGACGCGAGGTTGGGTGCGATTGAGGATGAGGATGGTTGAAGGAGACGGACCTGTCGCGCCGCGTGCGCGGTCGCTGCCAGTAGTACTCAGAGTAGTCGTCCGGATCGAATGCGGATGGATCCCACTGGGGCTCCTCTGCGATGTTGTCTGGACTATTCGCTGCCCGCCATGGGTTGTCCGCGAGCGCGCCTGGGAAGTCGTTTGTCGGCAGAGGGCGCGCGAGTCGGGGTATCGTCTGCGGAGATGGTGGCCAGTGGTAGACCAAATTCGAGCCTTTCGCAGACGATGTGACAAGCAGGATGCACAAGATAGTCGCGCTCATGTGTTCATGCCCATGAAGGAAATGAGAGCAAACGTGCAGGTGACGGAGGTGGACAAGGAGGACTTCGTACAGACACCTGGCGCTAGCGCCTCCTGGCGCGCAAGTCGACAATCTTAACCACTTATGTACTTGAAAACGAGATATTCGATTTTCCCTAGCTACAGCCTTTTTTCCGTATCCTTTACTTCTTCCACACCATGCAATTGCTCTCTTCTGACGTGTTACTCCTCGCAGCTCGGCATACCGAGGATGCAGACGACATCGCGCTGGACATGCGTTGACAGGCACAATGTTCGCATCGAAAAGGCCTTACCCTGCCGCAGGACAATAAAGCATGCTAGAGACGGTGATGAAACTGAGCTGATACATGCAGAACAGGAACAGGCGGTCAATTCAATGCAATTTCCTTCCCATCATCACGTCTTTGTCTTCAGTCCCTGCTTCTCCACGACTGCGTCGACGATGCCCCGCGCAGTCTTGAGCACCTCGTCCGGGGTATGCGTTGGCGCCCACCCAAGATCCCTCCGCGCCCGGTCTGCATGGCAGCGCACGTTCGCGAAGAACAGCGAGACAACCTCAAAGTCGCCATACTTGCCAAAGTACTTGTCGCACTCCTCCGCGCTGAGGGTGTCGGGTTCGGCCTCAGTCGCGACCCCGACGGCGACGAGGGCTTCACCGATGGCCTTACACATCTCGTAGAGCGTACACTCGCCATTCTCGGTGAAGTAGTAGCCCTCGCGACCGTGTCCGAGGCCAGAGGGGTCGACCAAAATCTTCGAGAACAGCCGGTAGTAGACGTCTGCGTCTGCAGTGCGTGTCAGCTTCACTACGCTCTCTGGACAAGCTGAGATGTCAATGAAGAGACGTACTGTCCTGGACATGCACGTTGACCCATGCGTTCTTTCCACCTCCAAGAACACCGGCGCGTCCGCGCCTGGCGAACACGTCCGCCAGCCACGGCATGAGGATAGTGGTCTTCTTTGCGATGTCGGCGTCGTAAAGCGGGCCGCTCGGAGTGCCGTACACATACCCCGGCACGACAATGTACGTGCGGGCGTACCCGTCCTGGTCCCCCTTGACGACAAGCAGGTCGGCAGCGTGATGAGGCGCGGTCGGGGGCAGGGCGTCCAGCGCGGCAACATCGAGATCTGACCAGATGTTGGAGGCGAGGTACTCCCCACGGGCGGTATCAGCGATGAGCGCAAGCCCGGACTGGAATGCGGTTCATCCTGCGGTTAGTGCGGCTCAGGAGAGTGGATGAAGAGCAGGACGCACGGTGTGAATGAAGTGTGGGACATCCCCTGTCTTCTCGTGCCGTCGTTTCAGGCCAGCGAGGATGGCCTTCAGCGCGGCTTCATCGTCCGCGTCAGCCTGCGCATGTCCTGATTTAGCTTCAACCGGTCGCAGAGACTTTATATACTGCGACTGTGCTCACGGTATGGACGACGATATGGGCATTCTCCGCGAGCTCGGTGAGCTTGTCGAGGTCCTGGAGAGAGCCGACGACGGTTTTCACGCCGAACCTGTTCTCGAGAAGCTGCGCCTTTGCTGCGTCCCGGACGAGGGCCGTGATGGCAAACGTGCTTGCTTGCGGGTGCTGAAGTATCAGCTGGAGGACAGCACCTCCAATGTAGCCTAAGTAATAGGTTAGTGACTCCACAATCAGACCATGGAGACATGCGCTGTGGGATACCTGTGGCGCCGGTGTAGAAGATCTGGAGCTTCTGGGATGCCATGACGAGGGGAGTAGAGCGCAGTGAGTCAGGGAGGAATACTGCTAGTTCTATTCGGAGCACGGTACTTAAGTATACGTTGCATGACAAACGCCATTACTTAGCAATCCACAGATCGCCAACTTCGCAGTGCGGTGATACTAGTGGCTAATTCCCGTTGCGTCGGAGATACGAGCGCTCGGCCATTCTAGACGGAAGGCGCAGCACAAACCCTCACTAAGCATTGAAATCAGCAATTAATGGCATTTATGAGAGTGAATAGAACTTGACTACATTTGTGGAGTATGTTTGAGGAGGAGGAGGAGGAGGAGGAGGAGGAAGGTGATTTTGACGATGACGTCGAGAGGGCGTTTACATTGCCCGTTATGGACGCAAGTCGCCGTGGGAAGATGCGCCGTGAGCTTGACTAATGACGTCCTCCCCTCCCGCCGTTTCCCGCCCTTTGGCCTCGCTCTTCCGCATACTCAGTCGTTCTGGATCCTTGTCTACCTATCAGCCTAACCTCCTGCAAATCGTTCTGCGTCACTTATGGTATCTCGCCGCGCTGTCTGCATGGAAAGTTTGAGTGGAACGTCACACAGAACAAGACAACCTGGTCGGTCGCAGGGGAGGTAAGGTATTTTGGGTTGGTTTGCGAGGGTAAATGGGCTTGCCAGAGCTCCGGGCGGATTGCCAGCAATGTACGTGAGATACACCTACTCATCTGTTGAAGGTGCTCACTTACATTCGGTCACCTGGCAAGCTGTGGTCCTTTCATATTTTCTACTAAATCAATCCGACGCTGGTGCTCATGCTCCACTGTCAACCCAGGGCATATATCCGACCCTCATCATCATCATGTGCGCTGTCTAAAAGTCTCTCCATGAGGAGTCGGTTGAGAGTGAAGTTCGGGATGCTTCCACTATCATGTTCAACGGCATGCCTCCCAGTCACCGGCGCGAGACTCTCTCAGAGTTGTTGAGCGCAAGCTCTGCTTATCATGATACCTCCCGGGAAGATCGCAGAAGTCTCTCGGAGACCCCGGCGAAGGGCGAGTTGTGTGGCCCAGGGTCTTCGTATGGTGTCGGGTTGGATAATGTGCAAGAGGGGCCAAGTGATCTACGTGAATCAGCCAGACAAGGAAGGCGAACAAATCACATACCAGTACTAGTGCAGTGAATCATAATGTACAAGACATACGTGATTGAGTGAATTTTGTCAAAATCAAGAAGCTCGCTCCGTACAGTTTGCGGAAACAATGGCAGCGATGGTGGGGGGAAGGACTCGGACGCGTAAGAGCGCCGGTCGCCCAAAGCCGTAGATGTCACGGTGCGTCTGAGTCACGCTTGATGGTTAGCGTGACTTTTACGATCATCACGACCACCACAACCACTCGCTCCGCAATGTCGGGACCATGGCTCAATCACCTGGACGGGATAGGGCAACAGTTCGAAGTTATGGTTGTGGTAAACGCTCTTGATGAAAACGACCCGGAAGACAAGAAGTTCCTCAAGATGCTCCGCGACATCTGCGACGTCGTGCGTGACGCGGAAATCAGGTCCGCGCCAGAACTACCGGAAGTAGTCGAAAAGGCACATACGGTTCTCGACAAGCTCCTCAAATATGCGTATTTGGAAGACGGCCTGTTCAAGAAGTATATCCGCTGCTTCGCATACTCCGACGACAACCCTGTCATCGAAGACAGCCTCCAGATGGCAGGTAAGTCTGTTTGGCACACTCACAGCAGCCCTCTTTGGAATTATCATGTGGAGCTATACGTGCCTCGCGACGTCAGAGCGTAGAAGTTCCTATGTTGACGTATCCTCTGACTTTTCCTTGCTGGCAGGTTCTGATATCATCGAAGCAGTCATGTCTTTTTTTACTCAGTACTTACATCCCGGCGCTGGTCAGTAGACGCATCTCGATCAATAGAGAGAAAATAGGCTTACGTTCACTCTTTGTCAAGACCGTCCTCCACTTCCGGAATTTGCGAAGACCGACCCCTGGATCAAAACGCCGCGACCTCATCCGCTCACGACACGGCTCTCTCGTTTCCGTTCTGGAGTCCCGATATCCGTATCCGCATCTACGCCACGCGCACAACTCATATACCAGGCGCGTGCAGAAGTAAAGCAGGACTTTCTTGCTGCTCCCTGCGCGATGATGATGTCCTCGGACGGTTCAGTGTTGGCAATGGCGGAAGCCGGTGGATACAGAGCGCGCGATCCCATCCTGCGCACTGTTCGGTTCGACGAAGATGACGAAGACGGTCCCGATATGCTCGAGTTCGCGGGGAAGCGCCAAGATCCCGGCCTTTCGAACGTCGCACGGGAACTCGAGATGGACAACGAGCGCACCCTTATCTTCCTAGCTGACCAAGACCGCATCAAGTCCTTCCGATGGGGCCCGAATGCAGAGGGCAAGCTTCCGAAGCGTCTACCGAATGTGCACACAATGAATTCGGAACGCGTGTACAATGGTCCGCTAGCGGTTCTGCCTGGCGGTCGCCTCCTGCGAGCTGGGAAGGGGAAAGCCGCGCTGTGGAACTTGGACTCGCTCGAGACACACCAGGATAACCCGAAGAAGCTCATTGGCGAGGGCAAAGTGAACGTAGACAACAGCTGGCGCGAAGAAGACTCCACGAATATCGAGCGATCAAGCGGAAGCAAGGCGACTTCGATAGTTGCCTTCGCAGACGATCCGGACTACCAACCCGCGACGTGGCACTGGCACCAACCTACGGGAGTTCTACTTTGCGCGGAACGCAGGCGGGACACGGACGGCTTCTCGTGTATCTCGATGGACATCGAGCATGGTGGGCGCCGGGTGACGCGATACCTCGGACATGGCCACGACCCAGAGAAGTTTGCGACGAGTCCGAGCGACCCCAACGTGTTCTGGACTGCAGGAGCGGACGGTTATGCGCGCATGTTCGACATCCGCCGCTCCCTGCCCGTTCTGACATTCGATACCGGGCGACAGAGCGACGCGTGCGCTGGCATCGTATGGATCCATCCCGACGGGATTCCCAGTATGTGTCTGCGTGACCTTCCCGTGCTCACGGTTGTCTGACCGTCTCACGCGCCTTTCAGCTTTATTCACTGGTGGCGAGCGCACAGCGCAGATCAAAATGTGGGACGTTCGTGCTCGCGCGTGCCTCTACGAGCTATCGACCGGCAACAATGCAGTACAACATATGTTGTGGGACGATCGTCGGACGACCTTGATCGCTTCCACTGACCGGGATAGCGCCTTCACCATGGGCGGGCCCAGGAAGTTTCGGAAGGCGAAGATCCCCACCTGGGCAACGTTCACAGCCGCTGCAGCGGCGGCAAAGGCGTACGAGAAGGCCAAGGCAGATAGGGACGCTCATGGTGTCGACTCGTCAGAGGCTCCCGAGACGCACGAACAAGGGAACCAAGAGCACGCTAGCGGCGAAGACGAGGTTGGCTCGCAAGATGAGGCTAAGGATGAATGCGATCACGACTCCGACGAGGACGTCGCAGCGGAGGAGGAAGAGCAAGATGACGAATTTGAAGAGAACCCCCGCTATATGAAGTGGCCTACCAATGCTTATCATAACGAGCAGTTCTACGGATATGCGTACAACGCCGGCGAGCCTGTAATTCGTGCGTCTGATATACTCCTGCTTTTTATGTCTTGCTCACTGCGCTTGTCCATAGTCCAATATAAGTTCAGGGAGAACCCCGACTATGATCTCCCCGCGAGCGGAGGAGACGAATTCTTTTAGCCGATACAGAGATCCTCAATGCCCCATCTATAGCTCATCTACGTCTGTACATTATGCAGATCTAGACAAGCCCCAGTCATCACTCGTAGAAGCATGTTCTCCACTGTCCGACGATGTGAGTGAGAATACCGCGGCTCGCAGCAATATGCATAGGTCTGCGCTGCATCCGCATACTGGCGCGCGTGGTCATGTACTAGTATGGGTGCCCCCTTACTCTCCAGCATGACGATGGCTCTCCCGACGCTGGAGCGTTGGCTGCATTCGACGCCGAATTAGGAGTAGAGAAGATGAGTACTAGTCCCTAACCGATATGGTACAAGACACCCCGTCCCCTCAATGACGGCCCGACCCACGCCATAGTGTAACGCTACCGCTCCACTACGTGGACTTGTCCTCGAGTTTGTCGTGGTCCAACTTGTCGTGAACGTGACTGGACTCGAGGACGTCGTGCGCATCGACCTCGTCTCCAAAGATCTCCGCCATCTCCTCAAGTGTTCTGCCTACATGCGGGTCCGTCATCAGTTGATGAAGCTGAGTGCGCCGAGGTAATCTGTCGTACCTTTGGTCTCAGGGAAAAAGAGGCCTATGATGATGAAGTCGACAAAATTCAGGCAGATGAAGACGAGGTAGTAGCGCCAGGAGATGTTGTTGATTGCGATGTTCGACACTTGCGAGAAGAGCACGTTGAATGCCCAGTTCGCGCAGGTGGCGACACTGGTGCCGATGGAGCGAGTTCTCGTTGGGAAGACCTGCGGATGAGCCGGTCAGCGATGGTCGTTTAGCTCGACGGAGCACAAGGGGCGACGCTCACCTCAGACGCGAGAACCCAGCTAACCGGGCCGAAGCTGACTGAGAAGAAGATGCTCGTGAGGAAGATCATGGCGATGCCGGCTCTCTGTGCAGCGTGGTTCCCAGACTCGTCGGGTGGAAATGACGCCACAATGGCGGTCAAGATGGAGTAGGTCACGACGAAGCTTCCAGCACCGAACATAAGTGGCTTCTTCCGTCCGACCGTGTCGAGGATGAGGGTGATGAAGCTACAACGGGTGTCTCGGAACGTGATCGCATATCGCAGGGATACGAAGGGACGTACAAGAAGTTCGTGATAGGCCCGACTGCGCCATAGATGCCCTGAACGAGCAGCGACTGGCCCGCGCTGAGACCCAGGGCCTTGTACATCGACGGCCCAAAGTAGTTGATGACGTTGATCCCAGAGAACTGCCCAAACACCTGCACACCGACCGCGACAAGCGTGCGCCTGAGCATGCCGCGAGTGGCCCAGAGGTCCGATAATGAGCGCGAGCGCACGAGCAGCTCTGCCTTGATTGTCGTCTGCATCTCGACAAACTCCTGGTCGGCTGCTCTCTGTGCGTCGGTACTGGCCCCATGTAGTTTGCGGACGACCGCGAGCGCTTCCTCGTCACGACCGTGTTCGATGAGCCATCGGGGAGACTGGGGCATGAACGGACTTCCGACGAGGAGCAAGAGGGCGGGCGCGAGCTGGAGGCCGAGCGGAAGTCTCCACTGTGCGTTTCCCTTGAGGTACTGGCAGCCGTATCCGACCCAGTTGGCGACGATGAATCCGATACCAATCATTTGCTGCGCTAGACCGACCATAAAGCCGCGATGCTTCGGTGGAGCAGTCTCCGTCTGGAGTCTCATTGTCAGCGATAGGTCAAGAGGGGCCACGGGTGAACACTTTGAGACATACGTTATACAGAGGCACAGTCATTGAGAGTACCCTGTAACAAGGATTACTGACCGCGAAACTACGTTACGACCGGATGGAGGACGTACCCTATAGCGAACCCGGCAACAATACGACCTACTAGCATGCAAGCAAAGTTGTTTGCCCCGGATTGCATCGCACATCCCCACAAAGCCAACACCGCCCCGATCTGCCAGGCATCTATGAGCGTGCAGTTCTGAACGAGCGTCACGCCGACATACCTGCACCGTCCGAATACGTCCCAACTTGTCGTTCGTCCTGCACTTGCGATCAGCGATTGCGCTGTATATGCTGCCGCAGAGCCTTACCATCCAGCAAGAGCAGCGCCAAGGAAGCATCCGCCGGTGAATGTCGATACAACAGCTCCTGAGAGGCTGTCATAGCTCCCGGGGTTGCTGATGAATGACTTGAAGGAATCAAACGTGATGATAGATGCGATGATACCACTGAAGATACGAAGTGGTGAGAAGTGTCGTAATCCTAGTGAAGGGGAGGAACTCACCTGTCGTATCTGCCGAATCCGGCGGGAAAATGCGCTCAGCGGTGGCGGCAGCAATGAGCACCCCTGCTTACCCAAACAAGAAGGATCCTGACAATTGGAAGGAAACATACAAGCTCAGCATCTTCCAGAACATCACGGACGTATTAGAACTCGCCGCACCTATTGCGCAGAAGGTGGCAAGGAAGACATTGTACACAACACCCATATTGAACAACCGCTTCTCGCAAAACCGGACGTCCGAGTAAGATGTGCAGTCACAGGTCGCAGGAAAGGGGGACCCAGATGTTCAAGCAAGACCTCAAACGCCAATGTACGAGTCGACGCTGACGACCTTATATAGTGTGTCGATTGTCGAGTGAAATGCGTGCTGGCGTTCGCGTGCAGTCTTTCATCACGTTGATAGTGTCCAGATCCCACGGGGAATGCTCGGGAGAGTGCCGTGAGCCAGGGCGAGAGTCTAGGAAGTGGCAGGAGGTATGGTCATGAGGCCAAGGGCTGACCCGTCGTCTGAGGATTCGTGGGTTCCCTGCACTGGAGTTTGGCGGGCCGGCGGGCAGCGACGTTGTGAACCGTGACGTTATGAACCGGAGCAGCTTCGGATATTTCTGGGTTGGGGATGTCTGAAGCGCGCACCGTCACGGGTGAATGACTACCAGAAGCGTGTTCGCATCAGAAGTTGCAGCTTGCAAAGCGCAGTTGAAATGCGGATGAACATAATAAACGGAACGAAATGTCGCGGCCGGGATGCATGATGCATGCATGTGAGCTTCTGACAGTGTCAGTAACTTGGTAAGGCAAGCCTAAAGACCTGAGGCCTGATGTATCATGTGAAGCGTGAAGCAGTATGTCCGAGGTACTTACTTGTCCCATACCTAACCTCAAAACACAATCTCACAGTCCTCTGAAGACCTTCAGCGGATGAGCGAGAAGGCTCATCATTCCGGCAAGAAAGAGTCCCGATGGCGCGGTAGATGCAAATGATAGGATAGCAGTAAACCTCTTCGCATAAAAATGGTGGTCAGTTCTGTGAGTGCGTTACGAGAGACGGAGAGCGTAGGGACTCGGTAGGGACGTGGAGGAGGTTTTAGACTTTTAGGCGCTTCTCGTTGGGCTCGGGACTTGCCATTGGCCACGTGGTCATGGTACTTCGAGCGCCAGATCATGAACCTCGGCGGCTGTGCTCGCTACCAGAATATCAACCTCCTCTCCTCCTCGTCCTCGTCGACGTCTACGCTGGAAGGTGTCCGACGACGCTACACGCATGGCCCACGATGTCGTAGATGAAGAGACTCGGCTGCTTGCTTCAGCTCCGGAGAACCTGGCTTCAATCAAGGTCTTCCCGCTGATCCCGAGCTTGAAGAAGGACGTCGTCGTGAGTGCTGTCGCGCTCAAAATATGGGACTGATAGTCAACATCGGACTGTGCGTAGAGGGACATAGGTATGTGGCAACTGCGCAGGGCAATGGTGGGCTTTGCTTACTGGTCTCCCAGACAGCGCACTGACATGGGAGTAGGTCAACTGCGTCCCCTCCCCACACCTGCGTCCACTGACCGGTCTTAAAGACAATTGACTGCTTCGGACATCAACTTTGCTATCATACGGCCGTTAGTCTTCAAGTATGCCAAGCTGGACAACCTCGCAGTGGTCTACGCCTGTTTCGTAGTGCGCTCCCACTTCCTTTCAGAGGCGGAGGAAAACCTCGCATACTCCGGCGTACTCCTCTCTCGTGCTGCGGTGTGCGAGATCATGGCCATGAAGCTCCTTGGCACCTTCGCTTCCAGCCCTCTGCGAGTAGCGACCGTTTTGACCGCCAGCTGGAACCCCCTCGCTGGAGCTCCTGAACAAGTCATCAACGATGTCCGGAACATGGTCGGGGAGGACGGGACATACGACCCGCAGTGCGCACTCGAAGTCCGTACATCCCTCACGTACGTCCGCTACTCCTCTAATTCTGTCTTGTACGGTACCGTAGATGGCCATTGCCACCGAATCGAAGGCATTTCTTGCATCGCCGCTCGTTCAGACAGTCGTGAACGACATATACACGGGCCGCATGGTCTTCTCCATGACTTCCAACCGCTCGGTGCTGGCCGACAACTACAAGCCGCGGAGCATCGAAGTATACAACGTGAGCAAAGCGCCGTTCCTCGACCACTACAGGCTGCGGGTCCCGCGTTATGGCGCAATCTTGGAGTTCCTGAACTTTGCGGTGCTGCTCACGATCTTCCTGTTGTGCCTGTACAGTGAGTGACTTCTGTGCGCCCTAGCACCGTGCGCCTTAAACTGACCGTCAGCAGCGAAGGACCCGAATGCTATGAACGGGTTCGAGAAGGTCTTCATCATCTTCGCCACGGCGTTCGCACTCGAGGAATATACGGCCTCCAAGGAGCATGGCTACACAAGTGAGTATCGCGCCGGGCAGCATCGTGATCGTGCGGCTGACATCGCGACCACGCAGTCTACTTCGCTAATGTGAGAAGGCCTGGTTTCATGGAAGATCTTCTGTGGCACCTACTCAACGCAATCTATGCAGCTTTGGAACGTCTTCGACACGTCGTTCGTCGTGATCTTCCTGGTGTACCTCGGCTTTCGGATCAGCGGTCTACATACAGGGGATGGTAGGCTCTGTATCTTGAAGCATCTCGACTCTGGTCTGACAGTGTCTCAGCGGATACGTGCGAATTCGCATTCGACGTGCTCGCATGTGGGGCTTGTATCTTGTTCCCGCGGTGAGCACGATCGTGCACAGGAGCGCAGTGGAAGCTGCACAAATTGATACGTCTCGACAGCCTCGCCTTCTTCGCAGTCTCCAACAACGTCGTCGTGCTGTAGGTGTTCCTCGTGATAATTCGCGGTGGCCGCACTTAACCACGATCGCACAGCGCCCTGCGTGCCATGATGGCGGAGTTCCTCTTCTTCATCGGGATCGCCGCGATATGCTTCTCCGGCCTGCTATTCACCCTGCACAGTCTCGGTATGTACTCGTCCACCCCATGGTCATTCTGGAGCTAATCCTCCCACAGCCGCCGACACAGGCAGGTGGTCTGTGAAGAGCATTGCGTGGCTCATGGTGCAAATTTGGTTCGGTAACACATACTTGAGTTTCGCGCAGGCAGAGAGTTTCCATCCCATCTTCGGGCCGGTACTAATGACGGCCTTTGCGGCGCTGTCTAACACGCTACTGCTTACGAGTATGGTTTTTCACCCGTCATGACATGGTAGTGCGTTTTGATGACCCCCAATTTTCGCAGTACTCATTTCTATCCTGTCAAACACGTTTGCACGGATCGACGCGGTACGCACTTCGCTCCGAATATGACTTGCAATGCCTTGACCCGCCCGCAGAACGCAAAGCAAGAGTATCTCTTCCAGTACGCGATCACAACCATCGAAGGGTAAAATTATTTTGCTAGGAAAGCAACACGGTCTGATATGCCCATCCAGAGTCAAGGACTCGCTCTTCAGTTACCAGCCACCGTTCAACCTCTTCGCGTTTGTGATCCTATGGCCTCTCAGCTTCGTCCTGTCACCTCGGGCGTTGCACTCAACCAACGTCTTCCTCATCAAAGTCACGGTGCGTTCTCTCCAGCCGGCCTGCTCCACAATTTTCTGACGCAGAGCTTGATCATAGTCGTTCCCGCAACTCATCATCATCGCCATCTACGAACGCTACCTGACCCATGGCCAGAGATGGCGCGAAGCGAGCAGCAAGCGCGCACATAAGTTCTACGCGAGCCTCTCCCGCAGCGTCAAGCACATGCCCATCCTCGACCTGCTCGGCTCGAGCTCCATGGACGTGCACGAGGCAATCTTCGACATCGACCTACACGGCGAGCTCGGGCTCTTCGACGAGTCCGACGCCGACGGCGAGGGTGAAGAGTGGCCGCCCATGGACGTCCCGTCGTCCGCCTCAGCAGCGCCAAGTGGCATCCAGGGATCGAGGTCGCACGAATCACTGAGACATCGCCAGCCCTCTCCTCTTCGCCCCTCGGGAGCGACGACACCTCCAGAGAACATAAGACGCACGACGAGTCTCTCGCTCTCCCCGCGGAAGACGGAGAGGACCCGGACGAGGAGCGCCGTCTCCCCGCGGCTGGGCTCGCCCTCGGGCTCTCCGCGCCCACGGAACGCAGCTTTGCCCTCTATCGTCCCTTCGAGCTCGACTGAGGTGCCGACGATCGGCCCGCGGAGTCCGCTTGGGGCGCTGTTTGGTGCGAGGCGGGAGCGGGCCGTCTCGATGGTCGGGATGGAGGCGAGCGTGAAGCGCGTGGAGGCGCTGGTGGACGAGGTGAAGAGGATGCCGGTGAACCGGCTCAAGGACGAGATGAAGGAGCTTCAGGTGCGTGACGACCTGGGAAAAGCGTGTCGGGGGTATGTTTTACTGACAGTAACCGACGACCACCGGGATTCACAGGATCGACAAGCGAGGATAGAGAACTTGCTGCTGATGCTGACGCGGGGCATGAGGAACGACACCGGACCACCCTCGATGATACGCCATGAATCTCTGTGACGACGTTCCCGTCTCTTCGCACTACCACACGGACTTGTACTTCTGCTCTGTTCTTGTTTTCTTCAGACCTTCTATACACACGGGTGACGCTGGTCGTCATGCAATGTCGAAGGCTAAGAGTCAAGAACATGCACGCCTTTGTCCAGCGGTCCTCGCTACGCCCGTCGTTGCCCCGTCAGGTGGAAGTCGGGACATGGCCCGTCTGCCCGAGGTATACTTGAGCCCAATCACCAGCCTCCTTTGCTCCGCCGGATCGTCAATGCGCCGCACCCTCTCCTCTGGGCCCTTGTATCCTCGTATGCGCACGCCACGTCTAACCTTAGCAAGTCCCCTGATCCTCGGCCTGTCGCGTGTCGCAGAGCTGTCTCTCGCGTAGCAACCGCACTCTTTTGTCCCCGGAGTTTGTACGACAAGCGACCTGCCTCTCCGCCCGCACCGAACTTTCAGAGAAGTTCTCACCACCCAGTGTGCGAGGCGCGTCCGCCTCGTGCTGCTTGGCCACAAGGTTCTGGATTTGGCATCTGTTGTCCTCGACACATCCAAGTTCGGTATGTCTTGTCTCCAGCACTGAGCCGTTCTCATCCCCACTGCGCCTCGTGCGAGCAGCGAGGCGTGCTGAACTTCCAGCGTCGAGCTTCCCTGTGCCTGCGCTGTTCCTGAGCTCGGGAGAAGCGTCAGCACCTATCGTTGTTGGCGCAAAACCCGACGGGTGGCACTGGTCTCCTGCCTTTTGCAGCTGGACGGCTCGCCCGAGTCCGGGCGCGGTGGGAATGCATTCATAGTGTAACGTATTCGCGCACTCTCTAACTCCGTCCTGCCGCCGGCCGACATCATACGAGCCAGGACAGGCCAGGACGTGATACAACATATGTATAGAGATGAGAAAGATGCGTGCCCGAGGTCGCCGTGGAATGTCACACAATGCCGGTGCGCGTGCGATACAGTTGTAATACAACAGGATTAGCGAGAAAAGTACAGTAAGAGTAGACGAAGATCCGTGCTGTGCGCATACGACTCGAGAACAAGAATAAAGAGAACCAGCTAAGTGATAACATAACATAATTCAGGAGCACGACCAGCAGGCCCGATAAGGTCAATGTGAGCGAGTCGCGACAGCCAAGCAGAGCGACGGAGCTAGCGTGGGACGGCGCGGGTGCGAAAGCAAGCATGGAAGAAGCGAAGCTCGAACGACGATCCTCCGAGCTCAGGGCAAAGGTGATATGAGATGGGAAATGGGAGAGGGTGATCCATGATACAGAATTAATCGTTAGTGATAAGTAAGAATGTATGCATGCGAGAATGAGGATGCCGGATGTATGACGATGCGATGGGAGAGCGATGCCAGGGATGAGAGGGTGTGGGAGATGGGAGGTAGGAGGGATAGTATGCGCAGTCCAGATGAATCCACGACGAACGAAGAGAGCAAAGGGGACAGTTCCGGATCCAGCAGAGTCCGCACGAACGAATGCAGTAAATCATACATGAGAGTCAAGGGAGGAAGGAATAGCACCCGAAAGGTCGGTCAACGTGCAAAGGCCAGGTGTGAGGTATGAGCGGCGAGCTCAGTGGATGGAGACATAGCGAGCGTTATGAGGGCTCCACAGAGCTGCGCTCATCGTGCGACTCGTGCATGCTGATAGACGGTATAGGCGGATGCGTCGGCATAAATTGCCGCTGGTGCACGTCGTCCTCATTTATAGGCGAGTTCGGACGCGAGCGGTCGACCATCGTGGATGTCGGAACGAGCGTGTTTGTCGTCGACTGGATGATCTCAGAAACTTCAGACTCGTCCTGGTGAACCCCGTTCGTGATTGGCTGGTTGTGCGGGTAATACGATTTCCGCTTGTTCTTTGAGAAGTCGTATATCGTGAATCTGCGCGCGGGTGATCAGTCATGCATGCTGCGAGACGGCGATAGATGCAACGCACTGTTCTTCAAGCTGTCGCAGCTCCGGCTTCATCTTCTCGAGGTCGGGGTTCTGTTTCCGCTTCGAATGCGTCAACGGTTTCTCGACCATCAGGAACTCGTCTAGTTCGTGTGAGACGTCAAAGTTCGCCTTTTTCATCTGGAATACGTGCAACAGTGTCAGCGCCGAGCTCTGTTGGAAGCGGGGTCACACGTACATCCGGTACGAAAGGCGGCTGCGCCTCCTTGTTCTCCAGGGTATCCCAGTCCAGCTTCTTCAGCCACGGATGCTTCCGGATGTCGTCGATCCCGAGGTCCTTGTCTCTGCACCCGAGACGCGTCTTCGGATTCCGGTCGAGGAGCTACGTGCCCATTGTGTCAGTCACCTGCACGCTCCCGAGACTACGCGCGACGCACCCCGATGAGGAACTGCTGCCCCTCCCTGCTGCACTTCTCCTTCGCGTTGGTCGGGAATCGCAGGCTATCCTTCATGATCGAGTGCTTCATCTTCTCCGCCGTGCGGCCGTCGAACGGTCGTCTGTGGAACAGCAATTCCCATGCAACGACGCCCAGGCTCCACCAGTCGCACTGCCAGGAGTAGCCCAGCCGGCCGATGACCTCGGGCGCCATGTAGGCCATACTCCCCGCGACGCTCGTGTGTTGGCGGCGCTCGGAGTAGTGGATCGCGACATTGAAGTCCGTAACATGGGCGTGGCCCATCGCGTCCAAGAGGATGTTGTCGGGTTTCAGATCTCTGTGGGAGACAGGGAGACAAGGCACGACACGAGGCATGAGCACATCAGGAGTCGAGCCACATCGGCGCTGAGGTTGTACGTACCGGTGGATGATGCGTTGTCGGTGGAGGTACTCGAGCGCGGAGGAGAGCTCGGCCATCCAGAACTTTACAACAGTCTCCGGGATATATCGTAGTCTCTCTAAGTGGACTGCGAGTCGGTCAGCGTATGATCGAAGGATGGGCGGAAACGAACGCACACCGCAGGTCTCCTCCCAGCATCAAGTCGAGGACGAAGAAGCAGTTCTCGTCATCTTGGAAGGCGTAGCGCAGGTTTACGACGAATGGATGATCAATCTACGAGGGTATCGGCGTCAGTTTACTCTCACACAACGCCTGATGACATGATGATAAGACAGAAGGCGATGCGCAATGTCGACATCCCAGCGCGCCGTCGGGGTAAAATGAAAGACAGCATGGAAGTGTTCCTCCGACACGGCGCGCTTACACCGCCTCCCTCGGGATCAGTGCGTCTGCACATGGCGGAGACCCCGGAAAACGTGGGTGTGGAGGTTGCAGAGGGCAACGGCCGTTGCGCAAAGGACGATTCCCGCCCCCTCCCGGACGCGGCGGCAATAAGATTCTTGTGGCGTATCCCAGTGCCTCCACCATCCGAAACGTTCCTCGGCGTAGCGCTCGACGGCACCCGCCTCCGGCAGTGGGACGGCAAGGAGATAGAGAGGCCACAAGGCGGGGGAGAAGTCGGTCTTGCCAGCAGCACACAGTACATCCGAGTGACCCAGGGTAAGACGGGATACTCACCTCCTCGAGTAATCTACGCTCCTGGATAATGTTCGCGACGGCCTTCTGCTTGATGCACTTGGCCTTCTCGATGTATTTGAGTGCATAGAGCTTCTTCGTCTTCTTGTGCTCTACGACTCTGACCTGCGCGTCGGGGAGGTGTGAGGAGTGACCCCGCGGGGAGACCGGGGTGCATACCTTGCCGAAAGCGCCCTTGCCGACGGCGCGGTGGAGGTCGAAGTGGTAGAGGTCGACCTCGCCATCGAAGTTGACGGGATCTGAGCAGCAATTGCCCATGAGGATTCTGGAGACGATGGGGGACGAGGAGGAGAACCTTTTGTCGTCGAAGTACAAAACAGACCATTCCCAGCACTACCCTGCAGGCGCCGGTCCGGGGAGAGGCTGTGCCTTACCCGGATCAGGCAACCGCCACTACCGCGTCAATATCTCGTCCAAGATCGCGCTAACCCCTCCTGACACTTCCTCTCCCCGCCATGTCCGTCGCACTTGCAAAGATCCCCACCATCCGCGAGCTTTACAAGGCGGGCGTGCTCAAGGCCGTCGACGCTGCCAAGCACGCTCCGAACCCCGCTCTGCTCGACCGGGTCTCGTTGTAGTGCGTCTGACAGATGTGAATCGGCATCTGCGGCTTGATTGACCCGCCGTTGTTACTCTTTCGTTGCCTGCGACCGCGTGCTGCCCCAGTCAAGGCGACATCACCAGATTGGAGGTTGATAGCATCGTCAATGCGGCCAACCGAAGTCTTCTCGGTGGGTCTCCTCCATTATGTCTTTCCATTCCGAGTACATGACCACCGGCGTCCCGTCGCGACGTGTTTAGGCGGCGGAGGCGGTAAGTTGCTATTCTTGTCTCACCCTTTCATTTCCGTGAACAGACGCGTGCATTCACCTTGTAGTCGACGGTGCCATTCACGCTGCCGCCGGCCCTTCTCTCCTCCAGGAGTGTGAGTTTGACTTGCCATCTTTGATGTACAAGGCTGCATTGACCGCGGTGGGGTCCAGGTCGAACGCTCAACGGCTGCGACACTGGAGACGCCAAGATCACCAAGGGCTATGATCTCCCATCGTACGCGCAATGATCTGCACTGGGGGATACGTGCTGACGATCCCCAGTCGCCACATAATCCACACCGTGGGGCCGGTCTATTCGTCATCCAAGGCGGAGGAGAAGGCACAGCAGCTCGCGTCGTGCTATCAGACGAGCCTCCAGCTCGCTGTCAAGAACTCCTTGAAACACATTGTCCGTCTGCTCGAGCACTGCGCGCCTACGCCTGATTGACTTCAACATCTGCGTAGGCCTTCCCCTCTATATCCACCGGGATCTACGGTCACCCTGTCAAAGACGCGACACACATCGCACTCGACGTCGTCAGGAAGTTCTTAGACAGCGAAGGCGGCGGCAATGTACGCATAATCACCGTTGACGGGTGAGTGTATCTCGACTCACGATGTGGCAGCTCGAACGGACGATCTTTGTGGTCTGGAGCGACGCCGACAAAGCCGTATACGAGTAAGCACCTATGTTACGAAGAAGCCTTCTGGGCTGATGGTGTCGGTTCAGATCTTTGATTCCGTACTACTTCCCTCCGGATTCTGGTAAGGTAGGCCCAGCACAGACTCGACAAAGGTCACGTGATGAGCGCCCGTCACGCTCGTCGGTTTTGGCTGGGCCGCGAGTGTACAACTTGAATGCGAATGGCCCTGTCCCCGGGACTGAAAAACGACGACCGATAGATCGTAGATAGTACTCTTACCCACATTTCATCGGTCGCAGATTGTTGCGAGAGGGCCCGTACCAGGAGCCATTCAAAAAGTTTACGCTCTGCGAAATAATAATTGCTGTTGATTATGCCGATAAGTCCAGGCCCTGGAGCGAGCAAGAATGCCAGCTACGCAGACTCTCTTCGGTAAGTCCTTGTTATGGCCAACCTCCCCATGCACATTAGCTCATAAATACATCGACACTGCAGCTTCTTCAACCGTACGCAGCGGTTCATGGATGCCGCAAGGGTCTCGCAGGTGATGGAGCTCTATGGGCTGCCAAGCAATACTTACTCTGGGCACCGTACCCTCCCCACAATATCCTTGCACAGTTTGACGAGGCTTGTGCCCGTCGAAAATCTTGGGAACGTACCATACTTCAATAAGTACTAGTAGCCTCTTGACATCTGCCCCAGTAGGTACCATACTCATGTGTTATGCCATTCCCGTAGTCCCGAGTGGCAGTGAACCGCAGCGTAAACGCTTACATAATATGGACTTATCGACGAGCACACGTGATTAGTCACGGGCGCGTCACAGAGTAACGGCTTTGTCGAGTCTGTGCTGGGCCTACCTTAGCAAGGAGGAGAGTGCTACCTCTGAGTAACTCACGTTGTCATTGTACCGCCCTACTTCACTGTAATTTGTGCAGCACGGTACATCGCACCGTGGAGTGAACGGTCATGACCCACCTCAATCCACCTGCATGGGTACATAGCTCGAGTCGGCCTCGCCTCAAGCGTCTCATCCGAATTCGCCCGGCTTGTTTGGTACACAGTTCGGGTGAGTATGATATGGGGATGCTCGGTCACCACGGACATCGAATCGCTTAACCATCTGTCGACATTACACTGGTTAGGCAGACATATACGACAGGTGATGTGCAGTTGACCTTCCACCGATCTAGCTACTGACATGGGCCAAGAGATCATCACGTATGTCATTACCCTGGACGCCTTCAAATGTTTATCGAACATTCTGGGAAGCTCGACAGTCTTTCTGGCGCGGCTATAAGTATATGGTATGCTGCGCTACGACACCTTACGGTAAGCAAAACACAAGCAGCGGGAAAAGAAAGATCAGCAGGCGTACGGATAGCAGAATGGCTCGCGTGGTCCACATAGCCGTAGAACCGCTCGTTGTGGTAAGCGTTAGCAGGCCACTTCAGATATCGGGACTGCTCTTCGTCGATGTCATCCGGGTCCTCTTCGTCGTCGTCTTCCTCCTCCATTGCGATGTCGTGGGCATCTTGGCCCTCGCCCTCCTCGTTCTCTTGCACTTACGACTCGCCGCCCACCTGGGGACCCGTAGGGGAGCCTGCGCCTTGAGCGGCGCTCATTGCCTTGGTCTTCTCGTATGCTTCCCGTTCCTCCTTGGCGGCGTTGCGCGTAGTCCATCGCGGGACTCTCGCCTGCCGAAGGATCCTGAGCCCACCCATGGTGTAAGCGCCATCCCGGTCAGTAGCAGCGATCAGGGTCATCCTCCGATCGTCCCACAACATGTGTTCAACCGCGTTGTTCCGCGTCGAGAGCTCGTAGAGACACGCGCGAGCACGGATGTCCCACAACCGACCTTGTGCTGTGCGCTCGCCGCCTGTAAACAGAGCTTGGCCCGCGTGTCAGTACAGCTCGCGTGAAGAGGAATAAAGGGGAATGACATACTGGGAACCCCGTCTGGATGAATCCACATGATGCCCGCACAAACATCACTTTGTCTCCCCGTGTCGAACGTCAGGACCGGCAAGGGCCGACGGACGTCGAACATACGGGCATGCCCGTCCGCGCACGCGATCCAGAAGACGTTGGGGTCGCCAGCGCTCGGGTCGTGTCCATGTCCGAGGTATCGCGTCACCCTGCGGTCGCCATGTTCGATGTCCAGAGAGATGCACGAGAAGCCCTCCGTGTCCCGCATGCGCTCGGCGCAGAGCAAGTGCCCCGCTGGCTGGTGACAGTGCCACGTCGCGGGCTGGAACTCCGGATCGTCTGCGAAGGCAACCATGGCAGTCGCCTTGCTTCCGCTCGATCGCTCGATAGCATCGGAGTGTGCATGCCGCCAGCTGTCGTCTGTATCAACTTCGCCGTTGCCGATGAGCTTCCCGAGATTATCTTGGTGGGTCTCTAGCGCATCCAAGTTCCACAGCGCCACCTTGCCCTTCCCAGCCCTCAGGCAGGACAGCGAGCGGACTGTTGAAGATGCGCTCCGAATTCATGATGTGAACGTCGGGTAGATATTCCGGAAGCTAGCCGTCTGCGTTGGGGCCTCATCGGAAGGACTTGATGCGGTCGTCGTCAGCGAGAAGGATCAGGGTGCGCTGATTGTCCATCTCGAGTGCCTGCGCAACGTTCGACAAACCAGGATCCTGACGCACTACTTACTGGGAGCACTCTGGGTCCGTCTTCGTCTTCTTGGTCAAAGCGTATCATGCGCAGGATCGGATCCGCGGATTTGTAGTCACCAGCCGCGCTCATGGCCAGCACCGAACCGTCGGAGGACATCGCCATCGCGGTCGGGGCAGCCATGGAATTCGATTGAACTTCTACACGCGCCTGATACAAGACTTGTGCGCGTGGGGTAGAACTGAACGCAGTGATAGGGACCCCAGGACGAAAACGAGAGAGCCGGGTCGTGAGCGGATGAGGCCGCGGTGTTTTGATCCAGGGGTCGGTCTTCGCGAAATCCGGAAGTGTTTCCTGGAGAGCGTTGATCTCTTCCATCACATTGAATTGTTGCTCTATCCCGTCCAAATGATTGAGCCATGGTCCAGATGGAGGCATGTCAGCGCGCTGCGTGCGAGTCGCCAAGTGGTCATGGTGGTTGTGATGAGTAACACTACGTGCACCGGCCGAAAATCCCCCTGGTGATGTGGACGTGAAAGTCTAGGCAGGGCTAAACTTTCATTGTGACTTATCATCGCTATTCCATCGCAGGATAGGTAACATTTCACGACTAATTCCCGTAAATATCGCAGACGATGTCAGGATGACTTTCACCGCGACTATAGCGGGGCAGGAAAGGCCCAAGAAGGTACACCTTTCGCCCGTCTTTCGTGCCGCGTGAATGCGATGGTAAAGGCTACCTCTGACAAGGGGATCCCACGACGAGAAAGGTATCCTTTCCCGCCTGAATCCCATGAAAGTATTGTTATCGCACGCAAAGGCAATTCTGCGACAATGAAATGTCCGAGAAAGGTAGGCATACGCCACACGGGAAGGGGACGAGAAAGTATAACTTTCTCTTCGCCTTCCTGGTCAGTGTTACAACAGCGTAAGTTCACCTTTCGGACGCCTTTCTCGCTCGCATATTGAAACCGTGAAAGGTTTCCTTTCTTCCCCATGTTCAGGTTAACCATCACAAACACAACAGGCAGTGGGAACAGCATGGTATTCTGTGCGCACCTGCGCTCTTCCGTGCTCTCATGCACGCTCGTGCACGCTCATGCACGCTCATGCACGCAACTGCGCTTCTGAGCGCCAGTATGCGTGCATAAGAGCACACAAGAGCTCCTGTGCATAGGCTCGGGGGCGCACGCGACGCGGCAAGAGGCGCGCCGAAAGTGCGCATGGGTTGTGCGACACTGCGCGGGTCGTCCATGCACAAGTGTGCGCGTGGGCAGATGCGCATATTCTGCGCGGCGGGCACAAATGACGAGGTTAACATCTGCTGCCAGCCGTTGCGCTCGAGCGATGTCGCGCCCCCATGCAGCGCCTGCGCAAGTATGACGGGTGCAGCCTGCGTGCACGGTTCATACTTGCACGGGCTTTGCGTAGAGGGCCCGTCTTTGCCCCGCCCAATGCGCACCGGGCCAGGCGGCGGCAGCCCCGATGAGAAGTCCACATTCGCGTGACTTCCGCACAGGCCCGAGGCGTAGGGACTGCCTGCTCCTCGTACTTGCGCGGAAGTCACACATAGGCGGCTCTGTGCACATATGTAAGGCGTACGGACCAAGTGCATGCCACTGGACATGCGCGCAAGCATGACCGGCACATACACCGTGCTGACCATACTTGCGCGGGCGTCGCAGTGCGCGCACACCCATGCAGCCACGACGCAGAGGCCGCACTTTAGAAGCACCACAACATCTGTGTGAGTACGACCGGCGCACCTGTCGCGTCCCGATCATACTTACACGGGCGTTGCAGGCCTCTATGCCGTGTCCGGGCGACGCAGCTGGAGGTGCGCATCTGCGTCTCTTCCGCGCAACCTCGTCGAGCAGACGATGCCTGCTCGTCGGGCTCGCGCGCGAGAGACGTAGACGCAACTCCGCGGGCCCTCATCCAGTCACGAGCCTGAGACAGCCGGCCGCTCTCCCCCCACAGCCTCTCCGAGCGCAAACATGGCGCAAGCTAGGCCCTGCGCTCATGCGCCTTCCCGCCGGCCCCAGCAGCGCCATCTTGCGCTCTGGAACGCATCAAGAGACGCGCAAAGTCGCGCAAGACAAGAGAGCAAGACTCACCGACTTCACTCCACTTGTACCCGTTCACCGATTGCATGTCACTCGATACCGTCGTCGTTCTGCTCTAGATCATTCATACATAACGTCGTGCACGCCCACCCCAAGATGCTCCCTCCCGACCTTAGTATCCGGAGTCGCCGCCGCTCAGGACGGTGCGGTCATCGCTGCGCTCAAATATACCCGACGCGTTAGAACTACCCGCGCCGTCCGACTCGCTGTCCTCCGAGTCCATGAGGTTGTCGAAATAGTCTTGACCCAAGTACTGCCGGCAGTACTTCGTGAAGTTGGAAGGCGTGTCGAAGCCGATCTCGAAGATACGGGTGTTGATCAGGTGGTCCCTCTCGGAGACGACATCGAAGGCCGCGAAGAGCTCGCGGATGAACTTGGTGAGCTCGCGCTGGGTCTCGAAGCGGACATAGGTCCAGGACTTCACCGTGTTCGGGTAGTTGACCCAACGCGACCAGCGTATCTCGCGATGCTTCTGAAAGGCTTGCACGTTGAGTGGTAATCAGCAACAGCGCCCATGGCCTCACGCACGATATCGGGGATGATATCCATCCTGGCGGTGATGTTGCAGTGATCCACCGTGGCATGATACTGACTGCCCGTGACGAAGATCGCGACTGCAACGGTATGTCAGCGCGTAGTCGATCACAAAGGCTCGGAAGGGACGCACATTTTCCGGGGAAAACCTCGACAAGCATGACTCCACCCCTCTTCCACCTCGCCTCGGGGTGGTGGTCGTCGGTCCGCGCGTACTGCACACATTGTACCGCCGCATACTTGACGACAGGGCTGTTGCATAGGAAGGTCCTGTTCGGAACGCGCAAAGGGTTGCTGACGGTCATAGTACTCACTATACTTGCTCGGCCGGAGCGTTCGCTGTGGCATTGGGGACACTCATGGTGGAGAAGACGTGGAAGGGAGAGGAAGTGAAGTGAAGAACGGCTCTGCTCGAGCGCGGGCTATATACAAGTGGGGGTAAAGGACGATGTCCGTCGAACACAGAAAGGCGTGAATACAAAGACCTGTTACGCCACTCTTTTTTACATCTGCGCGCAAAACGTCTGAATCAGTCATAAAGCTTCGAAAGTGCATGAAGAAACCACACAAACCCGGTCAAGGTTGCGCACGACGATGCACTCCTGTGCAATGTCCTCGGGGGTGTAAACGTAGGAGGCGAAGTGCGAGATGACGTCGGCCATGCGTACGACGCGTGGAGTTTGTTCAAAACGGTTGTAGTAGAGAGATGTGTTGATGTCAGGCCATCTGCGGTAAGGATCCTGAGCGGCGTCACTGGCTGAAAGCGGTTGGTAGGCGTTGATGAGAAGAAACGGCTCGACGAAGAGCTCGCCATCCTTCTTCCGCGCATGTAGGAAGATCTTCGAGATCTGGCCAGCGCGTAGGCCATCTCCGGGAGAACCATCTTTCGCGAGGAAGATGACGAAGGAGTTCCGAGGGCTCTTGTCGGCGGTCCCGAAGTCGACCTTCTCACGGGTGATGCTGCCCACCTCCTGTCCGTTGGGATTGAGCGTGACACGAGTGCGCGTGGTTGTCTGCGAAGTGTACGCCGAGATGAACTGGGCGCACCCGGATGCGTTCAGTACCCGCAAGATGCCTTCGTACACGAACTCGGGCAATCGAGCTTCTTTCGTGATGTCGTACTTGTCGTCCGTAGCGCCGCTGGCGGTATTGCGGAAGAGGGTGTCGACCACGCGAGTTCCGCGTACAATGTCCCCGAAGGCGTTCTCGAAAGTGCGGAGCATATCCTGGAATTCCGGGTTACTCGGCCACTGCATCGTAGCCATGAACCTGCGGACATTGGCGCCAATGTAGAAATATCGCAAGAACGTGACAGGCATGTCAGCTGCGCGGATGGTTAGTCTATGCATGGCAGAGTGGTAGTTGGTGCGTACCCGACTTGTTGTTGGTGTTCAGATTTGCGATGAGACCGTTGTACCTTTCGAAGGGAAACGCCCACCATCCGTGAACCGGGCCGAAGAGCAGCAAACAGGAGTAGAGATGCAAGGAAAGATGATGGTTGGGGACGAACTCATGGTCGAAGATATCCTGCAGGCCGCAGAGATAGCGATACATATGTTCGTCGTAGGCAGCCGCGCGTACTTCTGACATCGTTCGTCGAGAGGCGAGGTCTACCGCCGCTACAAGGTGTAAGAAGTTGTCCAAGAGCTCCTTGTCCTCCTGGGAAGCACCGGAGGAGCTCCAGAGGCGAACGAGCGTGATGACCATGTTGACGGTGCAGACCGTCCGCCACTGATCCGCTTTCAGCTTGCCGTGCTTGGGGCTCCCAAAATTGGATGGCGGGCGTTCAAGCCAGGTTGGGAGTACAGTCGAGGCGATGTCTTGGCGGATCAGCTTGAGGACTTCGTAGGATAGGACACGGAACTTTGAGATGTCGGGAGGGCCATCTGCGACAAGGTGGAATTCGGCCGTATCGTACTCGAGGACCTGTGGGCGGCGTACGGTCTCAAAGTTAACCGTCTTGACCTGCCGGAGGGTCAGATAAGTATGCTGTGCTGGACGTATGCGAAGGACTCACCCAAGCGAGGAGGCTCTTGATATATGACGCTTTCTTCTGGTCTCCGTCGTGCGGTGGGACGTTGTTGAGTCTTGCGAGCGTCACGATGTAGCCTTTGCGCAACTTGTCCAAGCCCGAGCCCTTGCGAAGAGCAGCCATCATCTTATCAATGTTCTTCTCCTGCTCTTCGGGCGTGTGTGGGACGATGCTCTTGCCGGCGGGCTTGTCCTTGATGTCGATCCCCCAGACGTCCATGCAGTGATGGCGCAGCTCTCCAGAAAAAGGTTGTGCATAGCGTCAAGCACTGCGAACCTGGTCGGGTCCCAGTATGGTAGACGCAGAAGCTCGGACCATCGCAGACCGTGCGCCTTAAACGCTTTGTCCCGCGCAGCCGTATCGGCGTCCCTCCACTCCTCAGCGAGTTTGACATGTTCCGCCCATGATCGAGGCTCAGGCCAGCTCTCGCGATCAAGGTTGCGGATGTCCTTCTTGAGCAAAGGGCAGAATGAGCAGAACCGATCTGCTTGGTGACCCGCGAAGCCGGCAGTCTTGCGCAGCGCCGGGAGGTCGCACACGAGGGGAATCATCGCGACGCGGATCAACCGGCCCATCCAGCGAAGCGAGGTACGAGAGAGGTACAAGCCTCGCGTCCAGAGCTTCAACAGCTCGTCGACGAGGGGGCAGAGTAGGTGGTTGAGTTCGTCGACACTAGGCTCTCTCGGACCAGGGATGATACCTGCGAGGTATATGTTCTCTGGCGCGTACATCAGTACTTTCCCAAAAATCTTGGGCATCTTAGTCCGTCTTGCATGGACTTGGGACCATCCCAAGATGACCAAGAACGCCCAAGTGCTTGGTCGCAAGATAGCATGGACCGCCATCCAAGACCGCCCACATTTATATCCAAGACACACAAGATATACAAGCCGGGCGCAAGACAAGAAGATAATAGTTTCAATGAGTGGTCTGGGTAGGATTACATCGTTACAATGAGTACGGAGACGTGCGGAATACAATATCAGGAGACCGTGAGTTACTCAGGGCGTGCGGGTGAGCTGCTATCGGGGACCATATCACGGTCATGGTGGTCGACAAAATTCTGACTGCGGGTGCGCTGGCGTCCTCGAGCGTTCGCCATATGTTGCGCAGCCACAATCATTGATTCCCAACGACTTTGCTTGTTGTACAAGCTCACCACAGCGCCGCTGACCCACTTAGCACTCAGATGGGCGCCGTGAATCTTCTCGAAGTTACCCTCTGGGGCCGCATACGTGCCTTTGCCGTAGCACATGAATGCAACCTCGACCTATCAGTCGTATGGTCAGCATCACAGATATGATGTCAAGTATATCAAGGGGCCGGAGACGCACCGCTGCCGCTGCCATGGCCACGGCCCCCAACTGCGGCTTCTCCTCTTCAAGATATGAATCGTTGATGACAGTGAGATGCGGTCCGAACGTGCGAAGCATGTACTTGGATTTGAACATGCCTTGCGCATCAGGGTTCTGTTGTACAGTGAGCGTGAGGTTGCGCCATCAGGAGCAGTGCGTGACGGACTTACCTGCGCAGTGATCGGATACTCCCACCATGCCTCCCCACCTGTGCGATCAAGAGCGTCGTCAGCCCAGGCAATGACGTCCGCGATCGTGGCGTTGCACTTGGTGGCCGCTTTATGCTGGGCAAGGAAGACCTTGTAACCCTCCTTGACGACGGTCAGCGCGCGGCTAAGGAATCCATCGCGCCAATTTATGAGGCGTTGACGAGTCTAGTGGAAGTACTTAGCACTGATGAGTAGCGAAGCGATACAAGTACATGAGGATGCGCTGACGTACCACTTTGAACACGAGGTCACTTTCTTCGACGACGTGCCTGCCACCGTCCGAGGAAAACTCGGTGATGAGCATTGTAAGAATATCAACAAGGCTGAGGGGCTTGGGCTTGGTGGGATCGCTCGGGGTCTTTGGGTCGATAGTCCAGGCATCTTTGAAGCCGCCGTAAATGTCGTAGCATGTCGGCAAGAGCTTCGATTCGTAGAACGCATAGATCGCCGGAGGGAGATTGACAGCGCTGAGGGACTTGGAGCTGGGCATCGCGTCGCCCAAGCGGCGCTTGGTCTTGGGTTTGGCGGTCAGATCGGTGTCCTTGTAGACAACCGCGAGACTCTGTTGAAATGAAACTTGTCAACGACCCGGGGCGCATAAGCCGAGACGAAAGTACGCGGGCAGGGCACGCGTACGCGACTAATAGAACGATTACAACTCACCTTGGCTGGACGACCACGCTTCCTACCAACAATACTCTGGCGCGTAGCTGCCGCATCCTCATCCCGGAAGCCACCAAGGCCCCACTCCGTGCCTACCGCATCCAGCTCTGTGTCCTCGTGGTCGTCGTGCGCGGGGCGGAGTTGTACGCGCTTGCTCGGAGGTGCGATGGTGGCAGGACGAGTGCTCTGAGTCGAAGGAGAGGGACTCGAAGGATCGCGGACGTAGAGGTCATCGTACCGAAGCATGTTGGAACCTGCGAGGCGCTGAGTTGGCGTGGCAGCCTGCGCGTCGTGGCGACTACCCGAGGATCGAAGACTTGAAGTGTCGCGGATGCGGAGGTGCTCGAAGCTGGCCGTATGATCGAACGCCATCTGAGCATGCTGGGCGGGTGTATCGGCCTCCGCAAGGCTTGCCGGTTGCGACCGAGGGGTGCTACTATCTGGGCGCGAATTCACTGGCACGCTCATAGGGCGTGGAAGTTCTGTACGTATGCCGCCGACGGTGGCAGGTTGCGGAGTCATGGCGGGCGGCGTCGAATGATGCATCGTTCGTGCGAGCAGCTGTTGGCGATAAGCCGCATTGAATACATTCGCCGGGGTGGACACTGCGAGGCTATCGATTTTGCGTTAGGACACGAGTGAGATGAGGAGGTGAACGCCTTTGTGAGAGCAGGGCGTAACTTACCTGTCCTTGGGAAGGCGTGCGGTCTTCGCAGGCCGCGCGGAGTCAATCTTGCCACGGGTGTTGACACGCTTGTCACCGCGGCGCTGAGCGTTGGTCTTCCGGATTGATTTCTGTGGAAGGATGTAAGCATGTCGGGTTCTCTGGACCGGGCAGCCTTAAGCAGACGTACCTTTGCTTTGCCCTGCACAGCGACCTCCTCCTGTGCCTCCTCTTCGTCTTCATCCTCCTCGTCCTCTAGACCAAGTCCACCCTCGTCTTCGTCCTGGAACTCACTGCCCGAAGGCTCGCTGCCCCCTCGAGGCTGGGCGTTGGCGTGGGCGCCTGACTGCAACGGCTTGCAATAGCCGTGTGCTGTGCGCGCCTCAAGGTATCGCTGGTCTTGCAAGTCTTCGAGCTCGCGAGCCAATTCGAGTTCGGCGATATGCGCAACCCCGGCAGCCTCGACTTCGAGATCACGAGCCTTGACTTGCTTGAGTAAGTCGTCCTGAATCTGCTTCTGTACCTTGTCTTCCTCGGCAGCCTGTCTCTCACGAAGATCTGCCTCCCAGTTAAGCCCAGGATGGGCCCCAGGACGTCGGACTCGATTGCCTGCCCGGGTGTTGTAGCGACGAGAAGGATCGTCGGGGAGGGCGTCTCCAAGGGATGCTTCTTCGGACATGTGCACATCGGCAGCACTTCGGCGGGCGCGTTTCATAGCCGTCGTGCTAGCAGGTGCCAAAGATGTGTCTGAGGTGGGTGCTGCTTCATGGTTTTCGACAGGCTGAGCTGAATAGATCATATAGTGTTAGCAGCGCGCAGACATGCCACGTCACTCAATAGCAGTGGTACTGTACAGCCTGTCTGGTACTACAATCAATCACACTTACCAGTGAGGGCCCCGGGGGGTCGAGTTGACTGTGGCCGCGCTTTCGGCCTGGACCGTTGGGTTTCTTCTTCGGAGGCATGGTGAGAGGCAAGAGCAACCGGGCGGGAGTTGCCGCCCAAACTGGCCTGGAAAATGAAGTCCACCGCCGCCTGAATTTGCGCGCCCACACCTCTCTTAGCCTCCCGCATCACCACTCTCTAACTCTGACCGTCCCTCATTCCGCTGCAACTTAGCATGGCTCGCTACTGCAACATATGCCGCCGGATACTTGCGACCGAGCGCGGATACAAGGAACATATGATCGAGATTCACCGCTTTCCCAAACCACCTCCCCCGCTCACGCACAAGGTCAAGCATCTGGGGTTGGATGGTAAGTCTCCTTCTTCCTGGACAACTCACGCGTACTGATTGCTCTGAAGCTCGCCCTTGCGATGCCTACGGCAACTATCTACCTCCTGGGGCTGTCCCGCCACCTCGCGACAACACTCATGACTGGTGGCCATTTGCCTCACGACCCCAGTTCGAGTTTACGGACTGGAACTTCAAGAAAGTGCAGACTTCCCGCGGGGATCTCGACGATCTGCTGAAGAACCTTGCCGCGCAGAAGATCTTGGAGACGGGGAACGTTCATGCGTCCGCAATGTACGACTCGGCCCGCGAGATGCTCGACACCATAGACGCAATTCCGTATGGGGAGTTGACATGGTTTACCTTCGAGGTTCGGTACGCAGGGCCCATCACGCCGCATACCCCCCCTTGGAAGCTCAAGACGTATACTGTACACACTCGGAACGCACTTCGTGTGGCGGAGAGCATCGCGGCTTGCCCCGACTTCGACGGCCGCTGGGACTATGTACCATACGAGGAGTACAGCGCCCCCGGGTGTCGTCGCTTCTCGGACGTTATGTCTGGTACCTGGGCTTTCAAGAAGGCGGTAAGTCGCTATCATAGCCATTCCAAGCCTTTATATAATCCTATGCACGCATGCTGATGCAGGAACGTGATAGACCACACTGGCCGCTAACCCCAACTACGAAGGTGCCATGCTTACCCCCATCATTATTGGCAGCGACAAGACGACCGTCTCCGTCGCCACCGGCCATCAAGAATTTCATCCGGTGTACATGTCGCTCGGAAACATGCACAACGAGATGCGTCGGGCTCACGGCGACGCTGTCGTTCCTTTAGCGTTCCTAGCCATCCCGAAGCGTATGTATCAGTGAATTTACTGTTCAATCTCTATGGCATACTAACCGAAGCATTACTTGTAGTCGGCCGCGCCCCATCAACGGACGAGTATCGCGCATTTGTGAAGGAGATCTATCACACCAGCCTCGCCCAGATCCTAAGTCCCCTCCGTCCTGGTATGATCGCGCCTCATGTCATGCAGTGCCCCGATGGACACTTCCGTCGCGCGATCTTCGAGATGGGCCCTGTCATAGCCGACTACCCGGAGCAAGTTTACCTATCTGGAGTTGTTCAGGGCTGGTGTCCGAAGTGCGTATCGTGTGCTTATGTGCCTCCGCATGCTGACATGTTTCCCGCAGATGTCGGGCTTATGCCGATGACTTACGCACCGCGGGACCCCCACGGTTCCGCGCGCACACGGAGGCCATAGTAGAGACGTTTGACCCGGGCATTCTGTGGGATGTATTCGGAGTGAACGCCGACGTAGAGGTGAGTGTTTGTCGCACCAGCCGCTCCCACAAGGTCTCTCACATTGCTGCACAGCCTTTCACGACTCACTTCCCGCGTGCCGACATTCATGAACTGCTGACGCCGGATCTCCTGCATCAATTGATCAAAGGCGTATTCAAGGATCATCTTGTCGACTGGGTGACAGAATACATCAAACTCACCGCACCGTCTGAGCGCGATGCCGCAAAGATCCTGGATCAAATAGACCTAAGGTATGTCCTCTTGAACGCGTTTTGGCTAGTCTATTTACACATCATGTTCTCCTTCCAGGCTAGCCTGCGTGCCACCGTTTCCGGGCATGCGTCGCTTTCCGACAGGGCGGAACTTCTCGCAGTGGACAGGAGACGATTCGAAGGGGCTGATGAAGGTACGTATCCCACGCAGTGCGCGCTGAGATAGCATCTCATGTCATATGTCTTTCACAGATATATCTCGGCGCAATCGCGGGTCTTGTTCCTGCAAGAATGGTCCAGTGCATCGCTGCACTGCTAGACTTCGCTTATCTGGCACGACGCTCCGAACATGACACGTTCTCACTGCAGGCAATGCAAGATGCCCTCGCCTACTATCACGAACTTCGTGAGATCTTTGTCGAGGTTGGTGTGTGCCGGGATGGATTCAAACTCCCTCGGCAGCATGCTCTTGTGCACTACGCCCAGTCGATCGAGATGTTCGGGTCTCCGAATGGACTCTGTTCGTCGATCACGGAGTCCAAGCACATCGAGGCCGTCAAGGAGACCTGGCGACGCTCGAGCAGGTACCAGCCCATCAAGCAGATGCTCGTGTCTCTCTCCCGTCTCAGCAAGATGGCGGCCGCGCGGTCGGAGTTCGGCCGCCGCGGCCTGCTCCATGGAGATGTCCTTACAGCAGCACGGCGTCAGCTCGGTGACGATCAGGCAGAAGACGTTCAAACGCTCAAAGAAGAAGCGTTCCGTGCCGCACAAGCCACGCAGGACGCCCGGGACGCGGGGGACGTTGATGATGCACACACATCTATCACGCTCGCGGCCCGTCATGGTGAGCATAAACCCCGATACTCTCCTCCATGTCTTACTGACGCACAATGTGGCATAGCTTTCGTACGTCTCAACGATCTTGCAGATGATCTCCACCGGCCACAGCTTCATCTCGACATCTCGCGCTTCCTCCACAGCCGCATGTTCCCGGACGGCGACTATGAAGCCGACATGGACATGGAGAACTTCCCCCATGTCTCTCCCCGTGCGAAGGTTGGTGTACATCAAAGCGCCACGGTCGTGTTCCACGCGCCCAGTGAACGCTCCGGTCCCCACGGCATGCGACGCGAAACCTTTCGGTGCAACGCAAACTGGTACAATGCCTACGCGCGGTACGATACTGTGCTTGTCACGGAGGATCCGACTCAGTGGGGCATGCCGCGCTTTCGTGTTGCTCGGGTCCGTCGGTTGCTCACTATCCCGCACGATGTCTTTGAGTATCAGGCTGCCTTCGTCGAGTGGTTTACAACAGAAGCACGCGATCCGTTGACAGGAATGTGGGTGGTACAACCAGAGATGGACGGGGACATGCGAGTGGCAAGCATCATCCCGCTGTCCTCTATAGCACGTGCATGCCACCTTTTGCCTGCTCTCGGAAACAGGTTCATACCAGCTGAATTCTTGTTCACGGACGCTCTAGATGCCTTTGACAACTACTATGTTAATTGTTATGTAGACTATCACGCGCACGAGACAATTGTATAACAAGTTCAGCTGCGGAATATTTCTACTGTATGACATCTTGGGACATGCGGCTACTTAGTCGTCTTGGGCATCTTGGGTGACTTAGGAAGGTTTGCTAAGATACCCAAGATGCCCAAGAAATTTGGGCAAGTACTGATGCAACATACCGGTGCTCACAACTTCCGGACCATCGGTAGGCGTCTTGGCGAAGAGCGTAAGTATCTGCTCCCTCCAAGCATACAATTCCGCCTGGACGGCCTGCTCGGTATACTTCTCGATTTCGTCCAGTAGCTTTTCCCGACGACGATCTGCATCGTAATCTCCGATGGGAAGCAGGGCTGTCACCCGCTGGTACAAGGAGGGGAGAACTTTGGACCGATAGTCAACGAAGCGCGAAGTCGGACCGTGGCTTGTGTCAAGCTCAGAAGGAGCATCGAACGGTTTTTGAGGGGGGAAGAGAACCTGAGAGTGGGACGACGGAACTGTTGCTCCTTCAAGGCAAGAGTGGACTGTATTTCGGACAGCTCCCTGAAGCGTGACTGGATATTCGAGGTTATCGGGAGCGGCTACATGAGCATGCATGAAAATGCTGACCTGTGGATTGATCTCCTGCGATTCCTCGAGCTCAGGCTCTGCGATAGTGTCAACGGTGACCCCTTCTACAGGATCGCCTCGGCCCTCGTTGTCACAACCCTGCGGCGAAATTATGATACGTCCCGTAAAGCCGACTGAAGGACTACGCACCACAGGAGCATCCGCGTCGTCGTCCTCCTCTTCGTCACGAGGTCGTACAGCGACTGACTCTTCAAACTGTTCCTCCGGATCCGTGACCGTGGCGAGTAACACAGTCGCTTCAGGCGACAACGTAGGGCGTTCGGGAGTGGCTCCTTCGCGGGCCTGAGCGAGGTATCGCTCTCTGTTCTGGTGGCGCTGCACTCTCTCTGGAGCCAGCAAGCGGCCTTGCTGCTCGACGCCGTGGTCGTCAGTGTACGTCCATAGTTGGCAATCGCTGCAAGTACAGATTTTTTGGCGGGGGGGCATGCGGAGTGGTGGCAGTTGGTCAGAAACGTTGGAAGGGCGCTCAACACGGTCAGATTGCGTGGCCACTGCGCCATGCGGGTCACAGAACTCACGCCGCTCATGTAAATCAAGAACAATGGAGAACCATGCATTGATCAACAACGCGAAGAGAACACCAGCCAGTGATACAAAGATGATCTATCAGAGCGCACGCGCGCGCGCGGACTCCCAGATAGGACGATTATCCACATGATCCACCCGCCCTCCCCTGATCTCGTCGAGGAATACCACGCATAAGACGACCGCAACGGCAAGAAATCGGAGCGTATCTGCGTACTCGCAGGAGGTGTTGACGCACCATCTGAACGACATACGAGCCCCAGAAGCTGTCTGATCGCAGAGGGTGCTGGCCGCGTGCAGCACGGTCGTCGCCAACCAGGCGACCTGAAGACCGATCATGAGTCTAGACGACCTATGTTTCAGCTTGACATACGTACCAAAGAGTAGAGAGAGCGTATTGAAGCATGAACTCTCGAGGACCACAGCGAGGCTCGTACGACAGCAAGCTCAGCTTGCGTCGCTTCGAGCGCAGTTGTCAGCGCAGCGAGCTGCGTGTCTGTTGTGGCATGGGCGGCCCGGAGTTGTGCAATCCCTGCCAGAAGCGAGTGAATGTGATCCTCGTGCTTCTCTTGAGTCTCGAGTAATCCATCCGCGTCGTCTCGTATCTTCTGGCGCTCCTTGGTTACATGCTCTGGAGGTCTGAGGCTCAGCTCATATGAAGCAAGCCGCGTTGCCAGTGATACTCACGTTTAGTGCGATAGTGGAGGCGATTGGCAGAAGAGTAAGACCTCGTGATGTCGCCACGAAGATTGACGGTCTGGCCTTCAAGCTGGAACAATCGCTCAGAGTCAGTCGTCTGCCATACCATCTGTTAGTTTGCCGACGATAGACAGGCACTCAGTCCATACCTGCAATCCGACAAGCCTCTGAACTAATTCCAAGGTCCGAGCGTTCATATGCGACACCGTCCTCATCTCCTGCAGGACGACGTCCATCTCCACCTCCCCGCCGGAACTAGAGCGGAGGGGTTTCTGAGCTGAAAATTTGCACTTCAATACGGATGCGTACTCACCCGTGCCAACAGGCTGAAGCCTGGAACTGGGCGGCCTCCCTGATCAATGAGGTCACGCTCCCGTTGAGAGCGGCGCAAGCATTCATCGAGTCCACCGCGTGATCGGTGTCATGGCTAGGCGCGTCATGAAGTATCGCGACGGATGTGGTCGATAACACAGAGTCCGAGAGGGGCTGCAAGTTCAACGTAGGCGATAGAGGTGCAAGGGATGAGTCCCCGGTTTCGCTCAACGGTGTCGGAGGGAGCGACGTAGTGCGCGATGCGATGAGCGATGCGGACATGGTGGCGCGAGTGTATAGTGGACGTTGGAGAGTTCAAATGAGCGAAAGAGCAGCATATTCGTAGCGGTGGGACAGACAAAGCTGATGTCGGTGAGGTCGAAAGACTGTTCAGTGTTAGGGTGGTTGGCTGTGGCTGGCTGAAAAATAGGCCTTGGCCCTTGGCAACGCTTTGCGTGCGCGCCCTTGTGTGTGTTTGTTTGCATCTTTGATGCGTGAGGCCGGAAAGGGTCGGGCCGCGCACCGACACTTGGCGTCGTTCTCTCACTGGCTCCCAATCACCGACGCGTCCCATATGCGTTCAGAATACAGTACTCTACATCGACTGAGCGTATCATGCGCACAGTTCAGAGTGGCGAGCGAGAAGGAATCAATTGATTGCGTAACAGAGCACTACGGAAACTGTCATCGTGGAAGGACATGGCGGAATGGAGGCATAAATATCGAACATCTGAGGTACACCTGGAGATACTGATGTCAGCGGAGTGCAAAGGCCGAGGAGCATGAGAAGTACATACACTTTAGAAGTCTATGCCGGCGAGGTGCGCTCCGGTGAGCGGATCTCCCAAGCGAACCCACTGACCCGCGTCCTTGAACCACTTGCTTAGTGTCGCACTCTGAAGAGTGCGTCCATACCACACTCTGATGTGGTACAAGCTGGGATGGGACTTGGACGGATGCAGTGACTTTGCGCCCCGCAGACGCGCGCCATACACCCAACCTATGATCATGCGCCTCTCGAGGGCATAATCGCCGCACGTTCGCACCAAAGGCGCGAACGTGCGGAGGGCGAACTCTTCAAGGAAGGGAAGTCTGCGGAGGCACCGGTGCCAGGTTACATGATCGTTGAATGCGCGTCTGGAGGAGATGCGCCGGCCCTGCGAACCAAGTCAATATGGCATAAGCGACACAGACGGAGCGTACTGACCACTTGTATTGGTTGCTCCAAGAGCTTCAGTTTCCTGACCCTCGGAGCAACGAGCGCGATGCTGACGAGAATGTCCAAATCGGCCGCGAATATGTCCAAAGTCAAACTATAGAGGTCGGACAGGCCGGCTCGGAGCTGACGGAAGATGACAGGCACGCAAACAGCGGTGGAGTCGTTCTCCGCCGAGAGATGGACAAGTCTGGGACGCGCGACCGCCTGAAGGCAGCCAGCGCTGCACTCGATAGTCGTGACGCGCTCCAGGCTCGCATCGGCGAGAGCGCATCGCCCTTCTTGCCCGCATGGACCGAGCACTAGGATGGCGAGGGAAGTATGTAGAGTGACGAGGTGCTTGATCTTTGCATGTGGGAGGTTCGTCTTGAAGAGCTGTAGGTCGGGGAAGAAGACTTGAAAGAAGATGTCCGGGGGTGTGCACTTCGGCAGCATGAGCGTGAGGTCGGTGACCTTGGGGAGCAGCCGCAAGATGCCACGCATCGTAGGGCAATAGCTAATACGAGCCTCGTAGGCTACGAGGTTCCACGGGCGGATGTCAATCGTGAGTTGGCGTACAGCGTCGCCGATGCGTAAGTCTTGCTCCGCCACTCTCAGGAATGCGACTGCTTCAGGTAGGTTTGACAACGTAACGACTGTCTGGAGATGCGCCGTGCATGAGCACGGAATCATTGGTACCTAACGCACATGCATACCTTCCGGGTAGCCCTTGCGCACAACTGAAAAGCCACTCCCTCGAGTTAGAGTCGCACACATCATGAGACGTTCGCCTCTCACCTGCTGTATGATATGAGGGAGCTTGAGCCATGCATATATGTTGACAGAGTTGGGGCAAACAAGCGGGACATCGTTCGCGAGAGGCATTGCTGCACGTTAGAAAGAGGGAGTGTTGATGGGAGAGAGACGTACCCAGAGGCGCAAGAGGTCATCGTGCGGTCCTCACAAAGGACCATTCATCAGCTACACGTGGTAGAGAAACCCGTCAGACCAACAGGACTGTCGAAGAGCGGAGGTACCGAGCGCGAGCACGAGCGGGAGTACCGAGCGCGAGCACGAGCGTAGCAAGCATGAGCGCGAGCACGAGTGACGTTGAGACTCTTGAGAGCGAGGGCGGTCACCGGTCGCAGTAGGCAGCTGAGATGGGACTTGGGAGCTCAGCTGTCATTAAAAGCTACTTAGCAGGTTCAAAGTTCGTGGAGATGGAACATAGAGGAGCGGCGGATGAATGCAGGAAGCAAAGTGGTCAGACCCAACTCGGAGACGGGAGGACGCAGCGACGACGAGGGATCCAAGCGCACCTGCGCAGGCGAGCGCGCAACTCGCGTGCGCGATGCGCATGCGGGTTATACCGAGTGGAAGGTCGGAGCGCCCACACTGCAGTCAGCACTTACTAGCCATCGCACACCTTCCACCGTCATTTCAGGTGTACTGAGAACACAGCCCACTGGTGATATGCATAGTGCACACGACGTATAGATTCAAAGGCTCGCTCATACGAGTCTTCCATGGTGAGCGCGATTATTCAATCTGTCTGGTGTACCGCTGTTCTACTCAATCGATGTACTCAGATTGAACAGGGCATTGAATTCCCGCACTGAACTGATTTATGTGTATTTCTGCCACTCTGCCGTATTACCGTCACAGTTCAGGCGTAAAGTAGGTCCCGCGGGGACGCAGAATGCAAGCTGTCTACAGAGCTGCTGGGCTTACGTAGGGAGAACCCCTGCTCATGCGTGGTAGGTACATTTCGTAGGCCTATTCGGTTCTTTTTTCCTCCAGTGCAATCATTTACGCCAGGATCTGACAGGTTTAACACCCCGCAAATCAACTCACTCGCGTCCGAGATGCCAGTTGGCTGCGCGTCTTCCATGCGCGCCGCGATACATGCATGGTACAGTCAATATGGTCCAGGGACAAATGTCCCCGCTGTGCGTATATACTCATCGCGTAACTTAAGCTGCTTAACCATACTTCGGTAGGTGCATGCCTCAGTACTTGACTTTGTACGCCTCCATCGCGCTCACGTGCACCGCACGTGTCAGCCGGAACAACGTCCTTTGCAGAGGACTTGCGCTGCCGCATCGCCTGCGCTCTCTCCTTCTGTTCGCATCACCAGTGAAGTTCCACTCGCATCCTATACCCTGTCAATATGCCCGCACATCTACGCTACGAAGAGCTATACTGTGCTCGAGATCACTACCTCGGAATAACATCGGTCACCTTCAGTCCCAACGGTACCTTCCTAGCCACAGCCGGTCTAGACGGTACGGTTTGCATATGGAGAGTGGCCGATCACGCTCTACTTCACGTGTACAAAAACAAGACGGCGATTGTGTGTCTTGCATGGATTCTCAACGGGGAGGACAGCGTACTGCTCGGCTACGAGGATGGGAACGTCGCAACTCTCTCGATTACTTCCGTGAGTAGTTCTGAATTCCCCGTCCGCAAGCAACTGACATTGGAAGCGGTAGAATATGCTTAACTTGGCAGGCTTCCGTGCGCATGATTTTGCCACCGAGATCATCGCCAACGACGGAGGTCTAGTCGCTACAGCAGCGCGCGACGAAGTCCGTGTATGGGAGTGGCACCCTCTCGGTACGCTACACCGTCTGATTCCTTGCAGGCGGTCTATCTTCTCTGACACAATTTCCCTCCTGCAGCCCCTTGGAAGCTTGTTATTGCTCTATCCGGTCCGCCGAAGACGTCAGAGAACGTGACATACGAAGTTCTGGTTGTCAGCTTGCACTGGACGTCTTGGGGTAATCACCTCTCTGTCTTGGTTGTGTGCTATCAAAATCATGGTATATTGTGAGTACCCATGCTCCATCGTGCTCTCTCAGTAATTAGACGTACACAGCATGTATGAATCCGCGTCTTGGACCCTCGTGCATAGCGTGCAAGTGCGCGACCCAATGTGAGTTGAACCCTGGGTCTGGAGCTGTGCATTCTGTGTGTTGACGTTCTCGTTCAACAGCGCTCGGACCGCCCTATCTCCGAACGGGGAATTACTGGCACTATACAGCCTGGCCAAAGGCATTGAGGTTCGTAAGGTCTCCAACGGTGCGCTGCGCTGCGCTTTCCCACGCACATTCGCGGAGAAGCGTCTTCTGCCTGTGGCGTTCATCCACGGCGGAGAAGTCCTCATTGCCGGTACGACCGACGGTGATGTTAGTATATGGCACCTGGAGACATCTCAGAAGATCCAAGACCTGCCACATGAGAGTGCGTCTTCTGTCAGATCTGCTATTCCATTGTGCATTGACATGTCCTGCGCGTCGACAGAGAACGATAAGATTCTCGCCCTTGCCGTGAGCAGCTCGGGATCTGTGTTTGACAATAGCTGCTTACGTTGATTGTAGGCTCACTACGACTACCACTCTGACCGCTTTTTGGTCGTCACCGGCACCTATGGTTGCCGGTCTCGCGCGTCTTTGCATTGGTGGGTTGGGGTAGAGAAGGCGTACGAGAACTTCCCCCACGCAGACCCGGTAGCTACGGGGGCTCGTGGCTGGATGGCGGAGGTATGTCGCTTACTTGACATCATGCGCCTCTCTCTGCTTGAGTGACTTAGTGTCTGCTCAGATCACGACGCTCCAGGTTGCTGCCACGATACTCGGGGTTATGTTCACCATAGTCATCTTCGCATCCATTCACGAGCTTGACCGCTTCACTCAGCTAGCTTTGTCATTGTAGCACGTCTATGCTGTTCCGCTCGCAGCGTTATAATGATTGATTGTCAATGGCACCTTGAAGCCGGGCGCGACGCGGCCGCCTGATCGGGGAACCAGATCTGATGCGGCTATGTCTTCTCTCGGGCGCGCTCAGGCGCGTGGCATGTTTTGTTCGCCTCTCTTTCCTACGACAATACACGGTGCGGCAGCCTGCGATACTCCAGTATTCGTGAACTAAGGAGGCAGAACCAACGCCGTATAGACGAGACTCCGAGACGATGCCAGGTGCGTGGACACTTCGGAGTTGCTTTGTGGGGTCTGGCTTAAAACCACAGCTCTGTCCGCACCACGAGCACCCATGCCATCATCTCAAGCCGCCTATGACAGCAAAGTAAGAGCTAGAGACGTTCATTATATTAGCCTTGCTGACAGCTGCGCGTAGGGAAGAGCCTTACGTGGAGTTATCGACGCCCCACGCGTCCTTCGCTGACGGTCTTCAGACCACCGCTAAGAACTCAAGTCAATGGAGGCCTGTCGCCGTCGTCTTAGCGGAACTGACCGCGTCCACACCCACCTGTAAGCTGCTTGTTTGACTAGGGGCTCCGGCTCGCGTCAGCGCACGCTGATTTTGGCCAGTTTCGTTCGTTGTATGTCCTGTGCTGGACTGCGGCTTGATCACCTATCCGGCCGCTCCCCTGGTGCATCTCGTCCTCCCCGAGGATCGCATCCTGATAGAGTCTTGCAGCACTGTGAGAGTCAAATATGAACACAGCGTCGTTTTGCTCTGACCAGTCCTTTCTGTAGAGCGCCCGTATCGTCGGCGTGCGCCGATGGGTGGCTGGCACTGCGGTGGACTTCAGCCTCTATTTCGAGCAGACGTTGGAATTCTGGGATTTCATGCGAATCGTATCGCGCGTAATCTCTGAATACGAAATACGTCGCGCCAATTACGCGGAGCAGTCGTCGGAAGTGGTCAATACAATCGCGTCTCATGAGCCGTCGGCGAACTTGGACATGTTCTGCAAGGTTGCTAGTCACTTCAAGGGTGAGTCACTCTTCTCGCCATGCTGCCGGTGGAGTATTTGACCCTATACACACAGATCCCCGTGATGACAGCGGTTCGACAGAGAATTGAGGTCTTCATTACAGCTTCGTGCATATGAGATTGTCTTTCGACCGCTTCGTAGGACATAAGTATGCTTGGTGATCAGTGCCTTCTCGCTCGTGCTCACACCGTGCACTCGGTGCATTCTGCCCCGCGACCTGCTTCGACACGAGTGACCACTCCCGCAACGATTTTGTGACTCTGCTGTTGTAAGTGAATAGCTCGAACATGGGCTCCGTGTAACGAACCTCGCTGCTGATTCTGCAGCACTTATTCGAGCATCGTAACCTCAGGATCATCGAGCATCGTGAAGCTGAGCTCTTCGGACAAGCTCCACGTGCTTTTTCGCGTCCTTCCCGCCTCGCGACAACATGCGCAAGACGCGCGCAAGACGCGCGCACTTCACGCGCCTGCGCGTCTCAGGTCTCCTCCTCCCTCTCTTTCATTCAAGTGAGTTCCCGTGTTCCCTCGAGCGTCCTATGTGTATACGGCTACGTCTCTGCTGGAACTGACGCCGCCAGATACAAGCCTGATGCTTGCCCAGATGTGCAGCGATGAGGCTCCATACATCGCGCAGGGCTTGCGCGGCCCCCACCTCGTGTGCGATATCTCGACCAACGTGACGCATTCTCCTTTATCCTCGATCCCGCCGTCATTCTCCGAGTGGCACAACCCTACATATATCTGCCTTCGTCGCCTTCCCTTCCCCAACAACTCTTGTCAGTACGCTTCGCACCTGAACCACAGCAGCATCCCCCTACGTTCTCCTCCAAGTCATGATGACTAGCAACACCAAAAAGACCCCTCGTCGTTCCAAGGTGAGCTTGTACGCCGTTGCATTGCCAAAGGACAAAGGCTGACTCGCGGTTGGACGTAGGTCCAGACCTCTCCGGAGTCGTCCTCCACAGAGTCCAACAGGGCTGCGCGTGCCACCGCCCGCGATCGCGCTGCCAAAGCCCGGGAGCGCGTCGTACAAGCCCCTGTACTAGTCCCGGAGGTTGGCGGCGTTGTCCACGCCCCCGGCCCCATTGTCGGTCGCATGGCCGACGATGACTTCCTCCAGGCCGTTGCCGCCGCCGCCGCCGCTCCCCAGACCATTCACGTTGGGGCTCCGGGCGACATCCTCGCCGACGCTCCCGGTGTCACAGCCGCCACTCTGTCCGATGTCTTTGCCGACGCTCCCGAGGCCGACGTTTTCGCCGACGCTCCCGAGGCCGACGTTTTCGCCGACGCTCTCGAGGCCGACGTTTTCGCCGACGCTCCCCATGCCGCCGACGTCGCCCAGGTCGCCGCTGCCTCCCGCGTTGTGGCCAACGACGTTGCCCGTGCTGTCACGGCACATCAGGCTGACGGGAATCCGAACCCCTTCCCGTTCATCGCCCCGGCGGCCGGCGCAGTGCAGGTCGGCGGTGGGGTCGTCTATGTCGCCCCGCTCAACCTCGATCAGCCGGACGGAGGGCGAAGCTTTTTGGCCGCAGTCAGTGGCTTCTTCGGAGGCATTGTGAAGGGACTTTATGACATCGTACGCCTCATCATTTGGGTTATCAAATACCCGGTCATCTTGCTCTTCGTCTGCTACCTTACCTTGGTGGCGACGGGCTTCGTCTTTGATACGGCCACCGACACTCTCGCTCCCGTCTGCTCCTTCTTCCCCGCCCTTTGCCGCTCGTCTGCCGCTCCCAACCGCTTCTCCAACATGCTCGGCAAGCTTCGCAAGGCACCCTTGGACCTGGGACGGATCGACTTCCCGGGTCTCATGGATCTTCAGAGTCGCACCCTTGACCAGCTGCTCTCCCACTCGGCCGCTGGCACTCAGCTGGCTCTCGGAGTCAAGCACGCCGAGCTCGCGGTTAAGGACTTGGGTATCATTGTCAAGACCAGCAACCTTACCAGCAAGGACGTTATCGCTCGTAACTTGGAGGAGTTCGCACAAGATGCGAAGGTCACCGGACGCGATCTGCAGCAACTCTCCGCTAAGCTCTACGGTGCTGTTGATAAGTGCGTCTTCACTCCGTTCCGGACGTCGAAGACCAACACACTGATATATCTTCTCCGTAGTATCCTCGCCTTCGACGAATATGCTCTTCGTAGCATCGGGAAGGCTCAAGCCTCGGGCAAGAACGCAACTGACACAGCGACCCAGTTGTTCCGATCCAGTATGACCGTCCTCTCCGCTGAGGTCGCACGCGTCATCTTCGATGCTACCTCCACCGCAGCCAGGCTCGATACTCTTGAGGAGAAGCTGTACATCATCCGCTCGCTGTGCGAGCAGGAGATGCTCCTCACGCAGACTGCTGTTGGCGAAGTCCTTTCCGAACTGTGGACTGCCCTCGGTGGCAACAGGGCGAAGCTGCAGCATCTCGAACAACAGGTCGATGTCCTGCGCAATGTCGACTGGTACCGAGCTCTGTCGGTCTCTCACGTTGCGTCTACCACCGCTACCTTGGAGGCCATCGAGGCGGAACTCTCAGAGCTGCGCGACAAGCTGGCTTCTCCCGCGCTCGCCGGAGACACGATTCCCCTCGAAGTGCACATCGCTAGCATCGAACGCGGCGCGCGCAGGATCCAGGAGCGGAAGCTGCAGACTCGCGGCGACATCATCCATGACGGCGCGCAACCGCGCTGGGGACAGAAGCGCCTCACAGGCGTCCCTCGGGCGTAAGTGGCACAAGTGCAGATGGATTGAGGTGAAGTGGGAGTCGCAGCACGGAAGGAACATGACGGGGAGGGCGTGATGCCGCAGGGCTGGGAGGTGGGTGGAGACGGGTGCGCAGGATCGAGGGTGCAGATGCTGAGGGTGAGTTCGGTGGGATGGGCGGGCAGGGGCGCTGGTGGGAGAGGTACCGTGTAGATGAATGTACCTAGCGTATGAGATGTAATGCAGCCGTTGTGGTGACAGACCAACTCTGCGCGCCGCCTACCGGTCAAATTACTTGGACCTGCATGACCTCCGAGCCATGCGCCGACGGTCGAAGTACTCTGAGTCTGCCTCGCGGTATGCGTCAGTCACGTGATCGTGTCATGGCCACGGCGCGCAGGTGCGCTCAGGTCTCACCAGACGCCACTCACCCGCTCTCTCCTGCACACCACCACCATGGATCGCTTCAGCGCCGCATTCCCTGCCATGCTAGGCTCCTTTGCTCTATTGATGGCGTATATGTTCTCTCGCAAGTGGTTCCCGGTCTCGGACGAACGTCCTCCGGTCGAGAAGACCGACTTCTCCGCCAGTGCGGTGGTGCGACCGCACATCGCCACCATCTTTGAGTATACGCCACCTGTCTCCCGACACGGGAAGGAATACGTTACAGCGATATCGAGAGTGTTCGACCATCTGCAGCTCGAGAGGTGCGTCTCCTACTTGCCTATCGCTTTGTCATGTCTCAATTGTTCTACCTGGTAGTGGCTCATTCGTGAAGCCTGTCCGCACTGGTCCTGGAGTGGACGACAATGCGGAGGAAGATCGATCCAGCCCTGTAGCTGACCACGAGCCCTCCGCTGCTGCCTCGTCATCCGATACTCGTCGTTCCGCCACTCCTGGTCCTTCCCTCATCCCTAGTCGCGGCGGAAGCCCGGGTCCGTCTACCATCCTTGGTCGTTCTGTCACTCCCGGGCCAGCAACCGACTTTTCAGGCCGTGCGGATCGCTTCTTACGCTTTCCCGTGACCCGGGGGAGTCGTCGAGGGCCGCTTCAGCCCCGCCGCCCTCTAGTGCAACGTTCTTCGGCATCACGCCGTTGAAGAATACCCCAGCTGGCACTCCGCGTTCGCGGTCGCGCGCTTCGAAGTATGTTATGCTCTCCATGTCATTGCCTTGCGCAAATTGACCCTCTTGATTAGCAGGCGTATCGCCAGCACTCGTTCTGCCTCCCGGTCGGAGAGCGTTGCTGGGGTTCGAAGCCGGCTTCGGCGCGTGCCGCGGCTGCTTCGGAAGAGTCGTCACAATCAAACAAACCTCGTGAAAAAGTTCGCCTGTTTGGCCGAAAGCATCACAAATGTACCGTCAATTCGAGATTCGTCAACATTCTGCCCGACGGCACGCGTCCCGAGACAGCATTCTTCAGGTCCATCGCCGACCAACGGTTAGCGCGCCCTCCCCATCGTACCGTCTACAAGATGGGCCTGAAGGTCGGCGACATTCACATGCATGAGGCGCCAACTGGCAAGCAGTACTGGCTGTACAAGGGGGGTACCGAAGATCAGGGTGACTGGGAGAGCATCGACTTGGGTTACTGTCGTCCTGAGGATGGCCGTTTCTTGTCCTTGACTGCTTCCGGCTTCCCCTCATTTGTGGGAGACAGCTGGGCGTACAGACATATTAACAAAGAGAAGGGAAAGGGCGTCGCTACAGAAGATAGTGAGGACGAGGATGGGGACCAGGACGAGGGCAGAGACGTGGACAGCGAAGATGACTGAACCCTGCTTGTTGCTTGCACTCTCTGTATGCTAGAAACATTGACTCGGCCGTATGTGAATACTGTCCGCCTTGCGCAATGTACTCTACGCTCACCTCGAACTTATTGCGCGCTGTCAGTGTCTGCACGCCACCTCATGTCGCGCGCAGCGGCGCCATACACACACGCGCGCGAGCGTCTAGAGGCACCCCAATCGCTTCCTCGAGCCACTACCACGGCCAAGCACCTCGTTCTCTTCGGCGTCGCGTTCGTCTTGAATATGGCTTCAAGTTCGTCGACTGGTGCTTCGAATCCTTTTGATATTGGGCGTTGGGTTGGGCAGGGGAGCCGGCCAGGTGAGCAGTCCGAGTGGTAATGGGTGCGCCTGCGCTCATCCGATGAACATGACACGCAAGCTCTGCGACAGACGCGAGTGCGTTTCAAGGACACCCCCGACTCTCTCCCTCACTCTAGTGCAGCCCAAGCCTCCCCAGAAGTTTCGTCGTCCTCCGAGCAGGAAGGTCCTGTCCGCAACTCCGGGTCAACCAACGCTGCCACCGCCCGCGGGTGGCTACCGACGTTCCAGGAGACCGCGATAGCGTTGTTGGTGATTGCGGGGGCCTCAGCACTCATCTACTCTACTATTCTGTTTATTGCCCCAGACACCATCGACCTTGAGTTCCCGCATGTCTTACGCTCGCCTGGCTGGCTACGAACACGTTCGCGCCCGTCCCCTGGTCGCTTTGATCTTTCGCGCACCACGACCTCCGTTCTCACAAGAACCTTACCCATCGGTCGCCGGGACTTCGCACTGTCGGATGCCGGCGGAAAGATATATCCTGACCTGACTTCTGCGCATGGCATCGACATCTCTTCGTCCGCGACGTCAAGTTCCCCGGACACTGTGCTGAGCGACGATTTCAGAATTAGTGGATGTTGGAGCATCCCAGGATCCCACTTACAAGTCGGTGTGGTTCTCTCGGAGACGATATATCCGTCTCACTTCACGATTGATCACGTCCCTTACCCGCTCGCCGACGACATCTTCGCAGCCCCTCGCCGGGTGATCCTGTGGGGCGTTGTGGATGGCTCTTCCAATAAAGAGACCTACGCTCATCTCCGCGTGCAGTCGAGCGAGCTCGCTGCTTACAATCGTTCCGCTCCACCCATGGATGGTGCTTTCACCTTCATCCCACTCGCGACCTTCGAATATGACATCTACGCCGACTCGCACGTCCAGACGTTTCCCATATATACCCCCGTTGTACGATCTGGCATCGACGTGGGTCTCGTCGTCCTGGACGTGGTCAGCAATTGGGGGAGTAACACGACATCTCTGTGTCGTTTACGGGTCCATGGTACGCTATCATCTTCTTGCGCTGTACTGTCGCTAAACTTATCTCAGGCGCGCCCCGAGAGCCCAGTGCGAAGTCCACTGCTGGACGTATGTCTCGGTATGTCGTAGCACCCCTGAGGTCGTGAACGTAGCATGTGGATGGTCATTTTACATGGGGAGATCGCTGTCCCGTACCTACCGGTGTTGAGTGCGTAGCAACTTACACCACTGTGCTGACTACGCTTGCTCATGCGGCTTTGCCTGCTCAGGTTGTAACGTGTGTAATGTAATCTTTGCACTCGTCGATGACATTGTGACGCTGGCCCATGAGCTCTTTATCATCGGTTGAACCACTCGACGATCAATCGCGCAATGCCACCATAAAGACAGGCGACCATAAACTCGCTTTCGAGCCACTAAGGTGCGTCTTCATCTTAAGGCTGGCGTGAACTTGCCGCCATTACTACCTCCCCGACCCCCGACCCCCGTCCCCCTCTTCCAACTTCAGAAGCGATGGACCCCTCATCTTCGGCCGCCGAATCGGCCGGTGAACCGTCAGGCCAGGCGCCTGTATCACCCTCCCTACCTTTTGCGGACGCTGGCTCGTTCTCATCGGCCCACAACTCCCCCGGTGGTGCATCCGAAGGGGGAGCGCCGTTCATTGACCCCTCAGCGGCGGTGCCACCTCTGCCGTTCGCGAATGCTTCGATTGCCGGGTTGGCGAGCCCCCGCCTGAGTCCGCGACTCAACTTCGCCCCCCATCGGCAGTACCTACCGCCGAAGGTCAGATGCCTTTCCCGATGCAGACGGAGTCCTGTCTCGGACAGAAGCGCCATATGGATGCGAGAATGCTCGGCAAGTTCAGGAACATCAAAGCCCTCAAGACAAGCAAGGTATGTTCATCCAGTAGCTCATCATCTTCGCGAGGTTGAGCTTCTCTCACCGCAGCAATCTCGTCCCCAGCCACTGGCGCTCCAGCCGCGCAAGGGTATCCTACGCGTAATGCAGGAACGGGAGGAGCAGGAGCAGGAGCAGGAGCAGGAGCAGGAGCAGGAGCAGGAGCAGGAGCAGGAGCAGGAGGCGAGTCGTGCCAGTACTCCGTCCGTTTCTTCTCAGTCTCGGTCGAAGCGTCGCAGACAAGTTTCGACTCAACCTCTCCACCGTCCCCCTGGTCAATCTGTGCGGTCACGCTCTGCCACACTCGATCCCGACGAGTCTCAGTCCGAGTCTGCGTCCTTCCGCCATGAATTCGACGGGTCCGACGATTCTGAAGACGGGACTGAAACCGAGGCAGACTATGTCGAAGCCCCGCCGCCTGCGCCAGCTGTACCAGCTGCACCGCCTGCACCGCGCGCACCGCCTGCACCGCGCGCACCGCCTGCACCGCGCGCACCGCCTGCACCGTCCGCGCCGGTTGCTCCTCCAGTTCCACCCGCGCCGGCGGCTCCCTTCAGCTTCAACTTCGAACCTCCCAGACCTTCAGTGCTCGAAGCGGCTCCTGCCTACGTCGATCCGGCAGGGTGGCCGAATCAAGGTTATGGGCAGCAAGGAGTCAATAATATGTTCGCGCAAGCCAATGAAGGCTTCCCCGACGAAGACTTGGTCATGCACGACGAGGCTGGAGAGGTGTATTCGATGGACGGCATGGACGTAGATCCTCGGAACTTTGCATCGCTGCAGCAGGTCAGTATCCTCGTGCCGTCACTTAGGCAGGCAGACTGATGATTAAACTTCTCTGACTGAACTAGTACGTTCTCGTGCCACCAGGCTATGGACAGCCTGGAGCACATCACGCGAACCCCCAGCCTCCGCAAGGCGCATATCATCAGCCACCCCAGCAACAACCCGCTCAGCAGCCGTATCATGGTCCGTACTACGACGGCCGGCCGCAACCGACGGGACATGTGCAAGCAGGCTTGTACAACGGCTTCCAGCATCCTCAGAATCCACGTCAGGCGCACTCTCAGCAACCGGCACCGCGGCACATGCACTCTCAGCAGGGTCCAGTGTATTCCAACGGATCTCAAGTTATAGCGCACCAGCAACCGGGTCCATACATGCCACCTCCGACCAATCAGGCGTCGCGTCGTCCTTCGCAGCAGCCGCACCCTCTTCAAGGCGCGCAACGAGCCGGTCCATCTCAAGGTCAGTACCGAGAGGACGCGACCTATGCGGTCCATCAACGCTCGCAGCCGTATGGACCTGCGCCGACACACTTGCAACAGCACAGTCAGTATCGGCATCAGCCGCCTCCGCGCCAGGGTCCTCCACCTCCAGCCCCTCCCGGTGCTCCCGCCTATCAACACCCCCAGGCGTCCCAAGTCCTGTTCGTACAAGAGGACCCTGCTGCCCCTAAGGAACCAAAGAAGAAACGTGGTTCGCGGCAGACTCAGGCTGCGCCCAGTCCTCTGCCTCTTCAGCCGCCTCCCGTTGGTCTATCTTCCGGCCTACCTCCAGCGACATCGCAGAGAGCGCCTCAGCCAGCTGGCTCATCTCAAGTCCCTCCGCCTTTTCAGGGTGCGCCGCCGGCTGCGAGTTCATCGGGGACGTCGACTCAGGCTGGCAAGAAGTCCGCGGCGTCCGGGACGTTAACTCGCAAGGAACGCCACTACGTGCGGCCAGCTGCTCCTGCGGCATTCATTCCAACGCCATCCGGCTCCTCGTCTCGCGCGGCCGAGAAATCTCCTGCTCGGCCCCGCCCTCGTGTCAATCCCAAGGTCCATGACAGGATGCTCGAGGTCATAGAAGAGCTGGAAGACGAGGGGGCAAAAGCTGCGCTTTTGAACATCCTCTTTCCTGATGCCGATGACGACCCGATGTCCGAGGATGTAAGTCTGAGATACATTTACGGCGCACTGTTTCATTTGCTGACTGCTAATAGGAGATGGATCTGGATCCCAGCCCTGACGTTAAGTCCGAACAGTTCGTGCCTGTGGCGATGATGCTCGATAAGTTCGAAGATGTCGCGGGGTTCGTTCGCGATCAGGCAACGAAGTCCCAGAAGTTTCAGTGCGTTCGCTGGATCCTCAGTACACTCATGGACAACTGACCTCTTGTCTCGCAGACACTCCATAGAAAGCAAGCTCACGCAGATGCAGCGAGACTTTGAGCAGCTGAAGGACCATCAGACGCAGCCACGGCAGGTCTTGGAAGCACGACGACTAGCCAAGTCGCCACGTAAGCCACGATCCAAGCAGGCGCAGCTTGAGGCCGATCTTCCTCGAGACTTCTACACCTGGCCCGCCGAACGGCGCGAACGCTATCGGAGGGAGCAGAAGAATCATTTGGATTTGCTTGCCGTACGTTTGCGTACTGTATATACTAGGCACTCAACTTCGTACTCATCAGCGACTACAGCACAACGTCCGCAAGCATTTCAAGTTCCGTCTCGGATTCAACGATTGGCCGCAGCTCGTCGACAGGCATCCGCCTCTTACCAAGGAGCAGATCCAACAGTTCGAAAAGCCCGGTGTCACGATATACGACATCTTCCCCGACAAGAAGTTCCACATAGACTTCGAACAGAACTGGGCGAATTTCAGGTTCAACGTCGTCGCCCGTGACGAGTTCATCGAGGACTTCATCAACTGCGTTGGCTCTGGGTGGTACCCCACTCCAGCCGTCCCAAAGAAGTACGTTGTCGAGTACTACGTTGGGCAGGCCCTCGATACCTGGATGGCCACATGTCGCAAAGAGTATCGCGCCGTCAAGAATCCACCGGATCCAGTCAAGGCTGCTGAGCGTGCTGAGCAAGTTGCCAGGGACGGGCGCAGAGGAACGGTAAGTTGGCGCATCTCCTCGTGTAAGCATCGCTAACATGCGCTCAATCGTCTCAGCTGCGGCAATCCCGCATCGCTAACATGCGCTCAATCGTCTCAGCTGCGGCAATCCCGCATCGCAGTCTGCTCGCGACGTGAATGGTACCAGTTCGACCTGCTCTGGAGTCTCCTAGCGAACTCCCACATGAGCGGGGACGAGAGTGACCGCGATGAGCGAGGGAACAAGCGACACCCGCCGGTATGGAAAACCATCCGGGCTCCATGGCCCAGCAGCGCCTTCCGGAGGTTCATGCGGAAACTCGATGTGCATTACAACAACGACTGGGCCAGTCCGAAGGTGTTCGGGAAGACGGGCAAGACTGGTGGTAACCCGCCTCGCGTGCGCGTGAAGGGAACAAAGATCGAGGAAGGTTCAGTACCGGTCGGTTTATGGCGGAACTGCTACAGCAAGAAGTGGCTGGCCAAGCAGAAGCCTTCTGAGATACGTCGCTTGCGGATCATCGACTCCGATTTCGACTTCACGCTTCCTGAGGAACCGTCCGGGTACATGGATGACATCACCGACAGCAGCGAGGACGAGGTAGAAGAGATGATGGACGGGGATTCTTGAGGGTATGTAAGTTGGTCACTCATTTGTACGTATGTATCACAGGACTTTGTATGGGCGGTGACAGTCGTGAAGTCCATCGGCTTCCAGCGGGGCGTGTCCGCCTATCAGCCTTGGATAAAGGTGCGTACTCCCATCGACCGGTGCCTCCCAGTGTCACGCCCTGCCCCTCATATAGTGTGCGCCGGAGTTGTGCGCACGGCGTTCACGCTGCGCGGGTCGTCCATGCACAAGTGTGCGCGTGGGCAGATGCGCATATTCTGCGCGGCGGGCACAAATGACGAGGTTAACATCTGCTGCCAGCCGTTGCGCTCGAGCGATGTCGCGCCCCATGCAGCGCCTGCGCAAGTATGACGGGTGCAGCCTGCGTGCACGGTTCATACTTGCACGGGCTTTGCGTAGAGGGCCCGTCTTTGCCCCGCCCAATGCGCACCGGGCCAGGCGGCGGCAGCCCCGATGAGAAGTCCACATTCGCGTGACTTCTGCACAGGCCCGAGGCGTAGGGACTGCCTGCTCCTCGTACTTGCGCGGAAGTCACACATAGGCGGCTCTGTGCACATATGTAAGGCGTACGGACCAAGTGCATGCCACTGGACATGCGCGCAAGCATGACCGGCACATACACCGTGCTGACCATACTTGCGCGGGCGTCGCAGTGCGCGCACACCCATGCAGCCACGACGCAGAGGCAGCACTTTAGAAGCACCACAACATCTGTGTGAGTACGACCGGCGCACCTGTCGCGTCCCGATCATACTTACACGGGCGTTGCAGGCCTCTATGCCGTGTCCGGGCGACGCAGCTGGAGGTGCGCATCTGCGTCTCTTCCGCGCAACCTCGTCGAGCAGTCGATGCCTGCTCGTCGGGCTTGCGCGAAAGAGTCGCAGACGCAACTCCGCGCACTCCTGGGTAGTTAGGCCGCCAATCATAGAACACGGCTGCGACCGACGCACCCGCTGTATCCCTTTCACACTGACATCGGCGTTGCAAAGACGCAGTCTCTGCGCCCTATGCAGGTGCACCCGGGCAACGCAGCGAGCGGCGTGCATGTGCGCACCTTCCGCGCAACCTCGTCGAGCAGACGATGCCTGCTCGTCGGGCTCGCGCGCGAGAGACGTAGACGCAACTCCGCGGGCCCTCATCCAGTCACGAGCCTGAGACAGCCGGCCGCTCTCCCCCCACATCCTCTCCGAGCGCAAACATGGCGCAAGCTAGGCCCTGCGCTCATGCGCCTTCCCGCCGGCCCCAGCAGCGCCATCTTGCGCTCTGGAACGCACCAAGAGACGCGCAAAGTCGGCGCAACTGTGCACTTCCAGAGCGCGGTGGCGCTCCCTCATACCCAGATGCGCCCTTCTTCACACCTGTGCACGCAGAAGTGCGTCATTGCGCCCCTGTGTGCGCCCTTGCGCACACATAACCATGCCTTTCATGTCCTCGGATAGTTTACCTTTCCTGTATATTTTCTGGGCGATGTCAGGATGACTTTCACCGCGACTATAGCGGGGCAGGAAAGGCCCATGAAGGTATACCTTTCGCCCGTCTTTCGTGCCGCGTGAATGCGATGGTAAAGGCTACCTCTGACAAGGGGATCCCACGACGAGAAAGGTATCCTTTCCCGCCTGAATCCCATGAAAGTATTGTTATCGCACGCAAAGGCAATTCTGCGACAATGAAATGTCCGAGAAAGGTAGGCATACGCCACACGGGAAGGGGACGAGAAAGTATAACTTTCTCTTCGCCTTCCTGGTCAGTGTTACAACAGCGTAAGTTCACCTTTCGGACGCCTTTCTCGCTCGCATATTGAAACCGTGAAAGGTTTCCTCCCCTTCGACATGATAGCATTGTTAATTTGCCCGGCAAGGTATCACAAATTATCATGGAAATTAGATGATATGTCATAGTGAAAGTTTAGCCCTGCCTAGACTTTCACGTCCCAATCACCATGGGGTCTTCCGGCCGTTGCACGTAGTGTAACGGCACGCTAAGCGCGAGACTTCCCGAAGAGGTATCGTAGACGCTGGATTGCTCCGCCACGTGTCAATGTCAGTACGCCTGTCTGCCCTTGACAGCCACCTCTCACGACGAACTACAGTCAGGTCTCTGCACGACTGAGCGAGTATTTGTGCACCTCGGAAGCACGGTACTGATTTTCTCCCTTCTCCAGAAAATGGGCGTGTGGCATATGGTCTTGGACTAGGACTGCTTCGCTTGAATTTTTAGAGCTCAGTTCACTTGTCGTTCAGCTCACTTGAGAGGAGCCTTAGCCAAGCTTAGCCGGTCAATCGGGTGATGCAGCGTCTGTTTAGCCTGACTCTCGATGAACCTCGTCCCCGGCTGTCATCTTTCCGCCACCGGACAGTGAGGTATTCACAGCAAGCAGACTGCGTCTGCACGACGCGATAGAATATCGAGAGTATAGATCAAGGAGACTGACTTGCATTCAGCTTGGAACGACGCTGTTTACTCTCTCGTGCTGAGCGTCGTCTGCAGAACCACTGCCACCGATCACCCGGCTACTCGCGCAAAGGTGCTCTCAAGTGAGCTGGGCGCAAATTGAGCTGATATCTAAGAATCGAGCAGCTATACTGCTTTGTGAGTCTCCAAGTGATTATCTCGACTAAGTCCTTAGGACTAGACACCGGAAACATCGGAGTCAGCAACACCCGGCCACAAGCCTCCAGACTTTCCACATGCATGACTGACAACTAGCCGTTGTAAGCATATGACAAACACCGTGTTAGCGTGCTGAATCATCCCTCCCCGCCTGGCCTAGCGCAGCAAAGGGCAGAATAGGCAGAACCCGAGAATCTCGGAATACCATGGACACTGTTATATCAAATCTAGGGTGGTGCAAGATGCCAAATGCGCACTCTAGCCTGTGGGAGAGTTTGAAGGAGGACGGTCATGATAAGGTGGATTGTGCGGCTTGAAACCGCTCCAGTCCTGGGGACTCGCAATCGCTCGGCTCGGCATCATGGTATCAGGCAGTTGCGGCGCATTTGACCGTCGCACATATAAGGGATCGGGTGCGACCTGATATTCAGTATCCCCTTTTCAGAACCTCTCAGATCACAACCATGTCTATCCCTACTGCCAAGATCCCAGCTCTTTTTCTGGGGGGACCGGTGCGTCCGACGTTCCCAGCTCTTATCAACTGGACGGCTTCTTACCGACAGCTCTGCCCTCGTTGTCAGGCTACTTAGGCGGTGCCCTTCTCAGCCACTTCCTTACCTCTGATTTTTTCGCGCAGAAGTTCGACATCACGGTGCTAGTGCGATCGCCCGAGAAGGCCCGTCGGCTCGAGTCTGAGTACAACGTCAAAGTCTCGATCGGCTCTCTGGACGATACAGACAAGGTCGAACAGCTTTCGGAACAAGCTCACGCCGTCTGGTCTCTAGTGCGTACCTACGCAAGCATAAAGTGTCCACTGACTGAGCTCCTGGGATGAAGGCAAACTCGGATGATGTCAACGTATCGCGCGCTATCCTTCGGGGACTAGAGAAGCGTCATAAGAAGTTGCAGGACCGTCCGGTAGTGATGCACACAGTGAGCAACCATATCTGCGCACGAATAGAGCCCATGTTGACGATTTGCGATGCAGTCCGGAACCGGTAAATACACCTTCAAACCGCCACCGTCAACTTTGCGCTCGTGCTGACCGTTTCATAGGTGTTCTCATCGATCCCCGATACATCCTCGGCAACCAAATCACCGAGGATGTCTACTCCGATTTAGACGTCCACAAACTCGCGGCCATACCTCCCCAAGCCATGCACCGAGTCGGACATGGTCGCGAAGGCTACTACTTTGCGGAGAACGGCGAATATCTGCACTACGACCTCGCTATGGCGATCTCGAAGGCCCTGTACAAGCTCGGTGCAGTCGAGAGCGAGGAACCTGCACGCTTCGTGACAGAGGAGGAAGTGCAAGCCGGTGCGCTGAAGGTACCGCTCTTGCGCCGGTGTGAGAGATATGGACTAATACTGACTTGCCTGCTCGACTCGGATAGGAACGCTTCGTCGGTGCCAGCGGAACAAATGCTCGTGCGCGCGCCGAACGAGCCCGGCTCCTTGGATGGATGCCAAAGAAGACCACCGAGGATTTCTGGGCGAATGTCGAGCCGGAAGTCGAGTCGGTCGTCCAGGAGTTGCACGCATCTGGGTGACACCGTCTGCTAATCAACTAGCTCAGGACATACTGTAGTGATCAATCGTTAGCGGCGGGGGGTTCGGCGTGTGACAGCGTCGGTCCGTAGCGGCAGAGCGGCGGAGGACCGCTTGAGATGTGACAGGTGGCTGAGCGGCGCCGGAGGCGCCGCAAAATTACCGTTTTGGGCACTTTAACGCCCAATTTATGGCCGTCACAAGCGGCGGACTCCGCGGTGACCTGTGACAGCGGCCAAAATAAGGGACGGCGGAGGGCCGTGTGACGCGTGACGCGCCGCTAACGATTGATCAGTACAGTAGGCGCGCACATGCCACTCGTGTCGAGCAGGATGTGTGAGCAATAAGGTACCGAGCGAGCTCAGAGTCAAAATGTTAATGTTGTGGACGTGATGCGTTGATGTATGACACTGAAGATGTTTTCTTGCTTCTGCTGGCAATCATGCATGCACGCCGGTCCCTGCCCTGCACTGGCAGTAAGTACTTCAGCAAAATCATGATCAGTGGTGAGCGTCACCCTTACTCAAACCAGCGACGGTCCTCGCAGACATCATGCATCATGAGCCCTCGAAGCCTGGAGGTACTATATCAACGACCTCCGAGTCCGAGGTCGGTGTCCGTCACGGTGCGGCTCACTGCAAGCTCCGAGTCGACTCGGCCGCGCGGAAACTTGTGTGACCGTGACTGTGACCTATGACAAATCAACCAGCGCTTCGCTTCGCTCAACTTTGCAAAGTTGTTGCCTGCCCTGCTCTGTTCGAACACTAACGATGAGCGAGCGTGTAATAGCTCTGCATCACCTCCCTGTTGAGGTGAGTGGAAGTACTTGGGACATTGTGCAGTGAGTTGAAGGCTTTTCACCGTAGTTGCTCTATGAAATCCATTTATTTGCGCTCTCTCCCGCTCTACCCCTCACCTGCAAGCATCTCCATGCCGTCTTCAAGTTCGCTCCCACCACCATTCACGCGGAATACCTCCTCAGAAGTTATCAGGCAGTGATCGCACAATCTGCAGAGGCGAGAGCGCGCGGGCTCGTATCCTATGCGCTGCGATTTCCAATCTGCTCGCGCAACGTCCTCGAAGCAATCTTCCGAAGTCCCGAGTGCCCTAGTACCCCGCCCCACCAAGCAACGGTGCTTCCACGCCGCCTCTTCCGCCACCTGGCGCCTCGAGACGAACCAGGACAACCGCAGTGGACCGACGATGACGAGCCTCTACTATTCCTCCGATTTCTCTACGACCATCCACGCGTCCCCAGGATCTTCATCGACTCATACGACGGCTACGCTCTCACACGTGCGGTCTACGCGGGATTCACTCCACTTATCCGTTTCCTGCTCTCCAAAGGGGCTTCGCCGGAGTGCAAGGGCAGCCTCCCAGTCACGGTGGCGATCCGGCGGAAAAAACTTCCTCTCGTGCGCATGCTTATCGAGCGCGATTACCATGACTCCGCTGTGGCGGATGGCCCGCGCCCGAAGAAGCGTCGGCGACTTGGAGGCGGTGGGGCTCTGGGTGTCGAAAGCAAGGGCGGGCGAGATACATCGTCTGGTGGAAGTACGTCGCCGCTATCGGGGAGCGGCAAGAGGCGAAAGCTTGGAGACCGAGTCGCTGTGAATTCGGACATGCTGAAGATGGCGGTGAAGTGCGACGCACGAGACATCATGGAGTACTTCATGAAGGAGAAGGGGTGTGTGCCGGACATGCAGACAGTGCTCATGATGAGCTGATGACGCTGAACCGTGCATCATGATAATACGACATCGGGACATGGATGGGACGGTCGTGTATTTTTGTTAGCCTTCTGACGGATTCGCACCTCCGGATGTGCAGCCTCGTTGGCCTCTGACATATCGCACATCGCAACCGACTCATCTCACACGGTAAGTGTCTCAGGAACAATCCTGCATAACCTTTGATGCTAACCTCTGGTCCCCTAGTTTGCCACATCTGTGTCGGCCGTGCATCGTGAATCGGTCTTTTGATCAGGGTACGGTCTATTGTCGACTCTAGGCAAAGGCACCTGAGATGCCGCGCTTCGTGCATCTCTCGCCGTGCCGACCCGACGCGCCCACACTCTAAAGCGACAGTTGCTCGACGTCTTCGCCGGCGACGCCGATGTGCCGTCGGAGCAATGAGGTTATTCCGTAGGCTGTGCAGGGAACTTCCGAAAGCGGACGTTGAACAGCCCTCACTTCGTCTCTTCACAGACGAGCAATATCCCTGACGTGTTGCTGATGCAACGCATTGCTTCTCTACCCTGGTTAACACTACTTCTTATCCCAGGGAGGTCGTTTTGATCCGTGCACTGTGAGCGCTGGCGACTGCGTGGGGGACGTTCAGGTTGGACTGCTGGTATTCTGTACCCACTTATGCAACCACAACGGCCAGTGGCTGGTGCACACTAATTGCCTGCTTCAACGCATCAGGAAACCTCTGGTGAGTTGCATTGCTGAACCCGCCGACTGTCCCATTAATTGTGTAGTCAGTAGCTTTCTCGAGCCCCGATCGAAGCAGCCAGATCGAAGCAAACATTCAGCCGCAGTGCGAACGTTGAGGAGCTGAATGTTGAGTAACAAACAATGCTGGATCTAGGTGAAGCGCGCCGACACTGCACTTCGCGTTCGAGCGGACACACATTCGCCCGCCACGTCCCACGTCTGTTCGGTAAACAGCGGATGTCCTGGGACTCAAGTGGGATTTAGGTCGAACTCTCGACAACTGAGCATACGAACCTCGTATCGTAAGTGTCGTACCGTGTCATGTTCACTCACTCGCTCTGGTCCGGACCAGCCATAGGTCGATGTACAGTATATAAGCCCCCCGAGGAAACTGCTGAGCCGACAATTTGCCTCACATCCTCTTCATTCGTCTTTTCTACACAATCCTCTCTTCCACCCTCCCACTTCGAACTCAGCACCATGTTCGCAGCCGGCCTGCTCATCATCGCACTCGCGTTCTTCGCACCCTTTCAGTCCATGGCGAGGCCGGCCCCTCGTGCTGGCAACGAGCTTGCCCTTCGTTCTTACGAGGACGATCCCCGTCGGCCGGTTCGCATTTCTTCCGTCTGTTCTCTTCTGGGGATCGATGCTCATGCCACTCTCCGTAGTTCCCGGGCACCGGGCCCAGGATCACCCGCGATGTCGTCTATAGGCGCACTCAGAGCGCAGACGGTGAGGACGCGAATGGCCAGGATGGTGATATCGCGATCGACGGCCAAGACGCCAACGGTCAGAACGGCGGCGTTGTGATCGGCGGAAACGCCAACGGTCAGGACGCCAACGGTCAAGATGGCCAGGACGGTGAAGACGGTCAGGATGGTCAGGATGGTCAGGATGGCGCGGACGGCCAGGATGCCAATGGCCAGGACGGCGGCATCGCTAACGGCCAAGACGCCGTCGGTCAGGACGGCAGTGACGCCAACGGCAATGAGGTCGTCTCCGTCGGCGGGCACACCATCGTCATCCAGAACGGGCAGATCGTCTCTGTCGACGGTCAGCCCGTCGGTAGTGGAGGCGATGGCGCCAACGGCCAGGATGGCACCGCGACTGACGGACAGGCGGGAACGGCGGGGAACGGCGGGTCCGCTTCCGGAGGGCACGCCGTCGCCGGAAAGGGCGGAGCTGGTGGGCAAGATGGAACGGCCACCCCTGGCAAGCCCGGGATAGTCCTTCCTTGAGCGTGAGCCCAACGCCCCCTCACCGGGATAGGATTTGACCGTGTTACTATGACCTGAACGCCGTCGACCGGCTGTCGCTTGTAGCTATTCGTAAACAGACTTTTTCTCAATGCGGTTAAGGATATGTTTGTTGTACACTTTCGCAGGTGGCTGCTGCAGTTCACCGGGTTGACGCGAACGATGTGCCTTCTGCATTCTGACTCCTGAGTCTGCTTCGAATCAGCACATATGCGGTTCCAGCAGATGAAGCTATGCTCTCAGGGAATGGAATGGCGGTGGAAGTGAGAGATTGCGGCGTTCTTGGCAGCGCAGCGCGTCGGGAGGGCGGATAACGTTAACTGCGCGTTGGAGGTCCTTAAAGACTGGAGGGGCCGCTCAGAGCCGCGAAGCAACACTCGCGGCCCATCCACTAATCTGCTCTCCCCCATTCTTCTATCAAAAGACCACTTTTTACCATGAGCTCGCTGCGCGATCCACTCATGATCATGATCATCCTCTTTATCATCCAAATAAGTATACGCTACGGGCTGGACCCGGGCGGCCGCAGTGCCGCCAATCGTGGTACAGGACATCGAGCTTCATACCATCACAGTACGCATACAAGCCTGCAAACATGCCCACTCGTGATACATACTCACCGCGCGTTGACCAGCACACTCGAAGCGATTCGTATCGACAACATCTGCTGGCGGAGAGATGGAATCAGGACTACCAGATGATCCACTAGCTGGGAGACCGGGCCTTGTTGCCGTCGCAGTCCCGGGTCACGGAGTGGCCTTCTAAGAAGAATTATGAGTCTGAGGAGGCAATGTTCTCAGATCGATAGCGGGTGACTGGATGAATTAGTAACCACGTTAAAGTGGCGGGGGAATCCAACGAAACAGAGACTCGAGCATTGATGTGTAGGAGCATGTACATCATGATGATCTTGACGCGAAAAGCATCATATGAATAATGTACCGGCAGCTCGAAGCAGCTCGGAGTCAGCCTGAGCTTGTAAGTAACTTGAAGTAATACCTAGTACCCCGGGCCTCAGCCTGCCCTGAATCTACTGGCGCCCGCAATACCACAGTGCATGCCAACGATGATCTGAACTTATCCTAATACTGCCTCCTCCAGACCGGACGGGATGATGAGGGTGTGTGGGTCGGTCGTCATCGCACTTACTGTATGCTCCATAGAAGTTCAAGAAGTTTGAACCGCTCTATCACCCCAGACTCACCGGCCTGGTATTCAGCCTTGACCCTGCCCAGTGGGAGGACGGTGCCTAACGGTGCTGGTGCAACTATCAATTACCCCACCTCATCTTCCTCAAGGATCTCGTGGTTCAATTCAGCGTAAAATTTCTCGAGGTCACAGGCGAGTGCATACCCACCCTATGTCAGTGTACGATAAGCGGGCAGCTTCTTCTGCGCGCGCAACACCGCCTTCCTCAGACTCCGCTAACTCGGTGAACAGGGGAAGTTCACATATGCTCATTTCGGTGCATCTCAAGCCCGTTGGTAACACCAAAGACACAAAATGTAAGTTTGAAGAAGCACAATTGAGCTGTTCGAAGTCAATGGAACGCGGCGTGACGGCAAAGTATCAAACTTGTGCATCGACACCGCGGCTGTAGATTCTCTCAAACACAGCGCTGCCCTTGTTTTCTAGAACTTCCAGCAGCATGGGAGTGCGCGTTCCGCAGCCTCGCTCGCTTCTGTCTTCACCCCGTGCACAGCCGGCCTGGTCCGCGTACTTAAATGGTCGTTGACATCCCCAATGCGCTAGCAAGGCTTCCCCCACTTCCCCCACTTCCCGTCATGCACGGGCCTGTGCCCGCCGCCTGGGACATATACGCCAAAGAGCTCTTACCCCTTCGCTATGGACATCCACTCTGGTACCCCGAGCCGTGTCGTGAGTTCGGGGAGATACGCATCGGAGACGTCGGGTACCTCAGAGATGGTCACTTCACTTTTCTGTTCAACGCTATGCATGATGCAGATCATCCTCTGAATGCTGTGCGGGGTGTTCCATGTGATTTTGAGGTCTTTAACCCAAGAACCTGATGCTCAAGCACCTCCCCAATGCCATCACCCAATCGCATTTGCACAGCAAGAATATCCGGTCAGCCTCCATCTCCGCAACGGCTTGCGCAAAGTTCGTGCTATCGTATTGTTCCTGTATCCCTTGTTGCTCACACAGAACTTCAGCGAGCCCGGAATTGCGGCCACTGCAGGGTTGCGCTATCAGTGCAGCGAGACATCAGGCGCTCTCCTGATGCTGAAGCAGTCCGCACACAAGACGTACATCGACTGCAGAATGCACATACAGAAGTACGTCCGCGCGCACATGTCCAACTGGCTCGACTTCGCCAATGGTCCCCTCGGCATTGGCCTCGAAGAGAAGGACGTGATCTTCATCTCGGGGCATACGAAGACCTCAATTTGGGCCGAGACCGCATTCGACCAACGCAGCTCCGGCGGCGAACTCATCATCGCCGGCGGGTGTTTCGTGCCTTCAGCCTCAGGAGAGTTCCGCGTGTCTATGTCACATTGCGCGGCAGCCATGGTCCACGCTCGCGAAGGACCTTTGGATCGCGTGACGGCTTGGAAAGCTGAGGGTGAGGAGCCCGTGGAGAAGTACGACCAGAGCATTTTCATCAACTACTACAAGATGAAGAGTCGGAGATTCCGCAGTCCCACTGTGATGCAAGGGGCAGCTGGGCCCCACGTGCTTCCAAAAGGCGACGATCCGGATGATGAGCAGTCAAACTTATCAGCTTCATGGTGCTCCTCAGCGTTGTATGACGAGGAGTTCGATATAGTCGATGACGTGCGTAGCCTTCTATACGGTTGTTTCGAGTGACTGACTGATGATGTGCGTCTGTCTCAGGACTCTTACGATCCTGTCAACTCACTCCTAGACTACATCTTGGAGGTGCTATCTTCGTCATCGGGATTCTTCGAGTGCAGCGTTAAATATGCGTCGTTTACAGTATTCAGACGCGCAGACAGCGTGCGCAACGGACGACGACTTAAGTGCCCTGTTCCAAGTGAGTACGATGTGTCCGCCTTATTATCTTGCTGAGCTGGAAGCTGTCTACTAGGATCGATTACTCCCGCATAACTTGGAAGCCGCGCTCAAGGCGATTGCCCCTCAAGTGCACGTCGACGACGATGGATGTAAGTTCCTGACTTCCATACACTACCGAGGAGAGCTCACTCATAGCGGGAACAGTCGGAACATTCGTGATGCTCGATCGTGCACGCACCATCCTGCCAGTACATGCTGTGTCGGCGCCATCCCATGGTGTGCATGACGCTATCCAATCCGGCGTTTATCAGCGTGGTCTCAGTCTTTCCACAGATACGTTTCGCACCGGATCCCCTCTCGAACATGAATGCCCTAGGAATCATGGAGGGCTTGTGCCCACTTCGAGAAGATCGTGTCATCAGGGCACCCAGGCTGCAGATGCATCAAGTTCCGTGGTTCAGGACTCGGTCCTACCGATACGTCCGAGGAGCGCAGCTAGTCATGGCCGTCATCTCCCCAGCCCGCTGGCACCCCCTTCTCTTCCTTCTTCTCTACCTGCACACTATCGGAGCGACCTCGAAGACCAAACGCAGTATCGGCCGCATACCATACGCGATCGTCGTCGCTACGTGGAAGAAGTGCCGCTCGCGGAGCCCACGTCCTTCTACGGGGACCGGTTGCTGACATGTAGGAACTCTCTTTCGAGAGGAGATCCTCGCAACTATCCCCCACGTTCCCTTCCTCGCGGATCCTCTGCCGGCGCCGCTGCGTCTTCCTCGTCTGCGCTCCGCGCTTCTGAAGAGAGAGGATGGACTGAAAGCGCTCTGTAAGCTCTCTTTCGACATGATGTTTCAAAAGAACGACTGACCAGCATTGAATTCATGCCAAGTGGTAGGCATGCGCACATGAACCTCTCTCCTCGCACATCTTACGGGCAGCACGATGGAGGAGGCTTTGCTGAGGAGATATTGGTACTCAGGTGCGTAGTTGTCTCGAAGAGCGATACCGTGTAGCTGCCTTGACACCGACGCTACCAGTATGAGAGACGCCTCAGCGCTCGGTCTTGCCGATGTGGACGAAGACAACGCTGCCCGTAGACGGAATACTGTTGTAGGTGTCTGCGACACAAGGGCGGCTAGCAAGTGCAATTCTGTCCAAGGCGCATCAGAGTCCGTCGACAACCTGCCGAATACGTCCTTCCAAATCTGCGCACCAGCCCAGATCGCATCTCCTATGATGGGGTCCTCGCCTCCGACCCGAGAACATCCAGTATCTACCGCGCCATCCTTAGCAACGACACATGGTGAAGACGACGAGCCGGTCTTGCTCATCAGATACATGTGGTACAAAGATGTATCTGTGAGTCCATGCCACCCCATCTTTTCCCTCCAGGTCGATGCTGAATGATCCTACAGAACGCATCGCACTTAGCGGAAGTCCAAATCTCACCGGAACACTATCATTGCTTGACGCCACCATGCGCCATCGGCAACTCATCGCAGCATAAAGTCAATCGTCCTCTGCGCCTCGACACGGATGCTGCGCTTCGTCTGCTCCACAGTGCCGATGGCGTGGACAAACTCGCCGACGTCGGACCTCCCCAGGAGAGCCCTACGAGTCTCAAGAGGCGGCACAGCTGGGCGGGTGATCCGTCCCTCTTCTCCCTGGCGCGACCGTCACCGCGATTGATTCAAAGAGAAGCAAGCGTTGTTCCCGCACAACATGCGGTCGTCGACCGCCACAACTCCCCCGATTCTTCCATACAAACCATATGCGGACGTCCCTCCGCCAGCCCGGCTATGTCACTGCCGAACAGTTCACCGCGGCGCAGCGAGGTGGCAACGGCCGCATCACGACCACATGAGAGAACCGGGTACGCCTTTGAGCGTTGATACCGTGCCCCGAGCCGCCAACGCAAGCCCGCCGGAGAGCTAACATCGTAGCAATCCTGAGGAGCCAGTCGTCTACGTTACGCTCCCTCTTCCGTCGACTCCGAGGTGTACTACCTCCAGATCCCCATGAAATCCCCACATCCGAGACTCCTCTGAACATTCCGAGGCAATCAACTCCATGTTCTCCTACATATCATGCATGCACGCCGTACATCCTGCACTCTCCCGAGGTCGAGGCACCCACGATGACTAACTGTTGAGGATCACAACGATTCAGGTCTTGCCGTCTGATGTGCTGCACGGTGTCCGCAAAGAGGCCTCTTCCGACGTTGCCCACAATACTGCACGCAGATCCTCCCCTTTCATAACTATATTATATACTCGCCGGCCGTCCTGTATACACTCCGTCTCTCACTTCCACCCTACACGAAACTAGCTGCCTCGCTATGCTCCATATTTGAACTCTCGCCAACAAGTCGGACTCCATCTTCTTCGTAATGGGTTTGTAAAGTAGTAGGATAGCAAGCATCTAAAATACATCGCTTGTTCATTCTGCATCTGCCTCCCCGGCCACAATGACATCGTCTGCACAGTAGTGACTCGTCAGCAAAAGCCCCGTCAGACAGATCACATCGAGACGTACCGATCTTGAGCACTGCCCGCACGAGCTGCGTCGCGAGGAGGTACTGCTGCCTCTTCGAGATGAGCGGGTCGTACACGTTCTGCTTCTTCATGTCGTTCTCTCCCTTGCCCAGGCAGTCGATGCCGAGCATCGAGTTGTTCTCCTTCACCTGCCGGCTCTTCACCTCCGCGAGGGTCTCAATGGGCGACAGACCGCTGTTCTCGGCCAGAGCGAGCGGAATCGCGTCGAGAGCCGAGGAGAATGCGCGCATCGCGTACTGCTCGATCGACGGGATCTGCGTGTTCGACAGAGTGAGCCGTGGTATCTCTCGGGAGGGAGTATAAGGATACGCACCTCGTCAGCGGCCTTGCCAACAGCGAGCGAGCAGCTGATGTCTGCTGCACCGCCGCCGTACACGACCCGATCGTCCACGACAAGATTACGGACGGCGCAGATCGCATCGTGCAGCGCCCGCTTCGCCTCATCGACGATCTAGGAGGTATCGCTCAAGGTGAGTGTGGCCCCAACTAGAGGCGTGGCTTGACATACCATCTTGTTGCTTCCGCGCACGAATACTGTGACTGTCCGCGCGTTCGCGAGCTCCTCGATCACGAGCATCTTGTCGCGAGTCGTGCCGAACGTGAGCTCACGGACGACGCCAGCGCGACCGAGCTTCTCCGGTGTGAGGTCCTCGAAGCGCGGTACAATGCGGCCATTCGTGGCGATCGCAATCAACTGCACATGTACTGGCTGAGCATCCCACCGAACACACTCTGGTCGTAGAGACGCACCTCAATCTCAGGTCCGCCGACCCACCGGACGGCAGGCAGGTCATTCTGCATGAGCAGATGGTTCGCCTCGTCGTCGAAGCCCCACTGACAGATGACCAGGTTCGCGCCCGTGTCCTTGACGCGCTTGATCATGTCCGCGAACTTCTCCTTCTCGTACTCGCGCAGCTTCTTGTACTCCTCCACGCTCGTGATGTCCAGCTTGTGCTTCGTCTTCGGGCGCGGGGGCTCGAACGGGCACGTGAGGATGGCGAGCCTCGCGTCGCGCACGGTGCTCGGCATCTGCGGGTGCGACATGTCCTTGTCGATGAGCACGCCGCGGATGAGCTTCGTGTCCGAGAGCGAGCCGCCGACCTTGCCGTCGACCTTGATCATGTCGAACGGCACGTCTTTCCGGTCGAGGTCCGCGACCGCCATCACCGCCTCCACTGCAATCTCGGCAAAGTGTGTGTGGTCTTTCGACACGCTGCGTGCCCGGTCAGTGTTGAAGTCGGACGGGAGTCGCTGAACACGTACATTTTGCTGCCCAAGCTCGTCATGGCAGTTTTGAGGAGATTGGAGGTGTCGTCCTGCGCGTAGTGGACGCGGTCCGATATCCGATCCAGGTGCTCAACAGCGACTTTGCATGCGCGGTCGAAGCCGTCTGCTATCCGGATGGGGTGGATGCCGCGGTCGAGAAGTTCTTCGCTTTGCTCAAGCAGGGCACCGGCGAGGACTGAATAGGACGAGTTAGTTGAGGTCACGAATTGAAAGAACTGGTAGTATGCAAACGTGCTGATGTATAGTCACAGCTAACTAGGGAATATGTGCTCGCGCATCTGCAAAGAGCCATTTGCCGTTCTCTTATCATGTCCGAGAAGGCTTCTGCCCGTGTGCTCTGCGACGAGAGGAGGGGAAAGTCGTCGGTTGACGAAATGGTGCAAGTCCTGACAACCGGCAAACTCCTGCTTCCCCCAGTTGTCTTTGGAGGTGACAGGCGGAAGTGGAACAGACCGAAGGCTAAACCAAGGTCGTCCACTTCCACACACACTTTGCGACCCAATTCCCTCCCTCCATTATGTCCGCACGATCGCCAAGGGCCCATCGGATCCCAGGAGCAGTCGTAAAAACGGGAACTCACCAACGACACCGGTTGTACCGTCTCCGATCTCATCGTCCTGGCTTTTCGAGAGTTGGACGAGAAGCTTCGCGATCTGGTGGTCGACCTGCATTTGCGACAGAATCGTCGCACCGTCGTTCGTGACAGTGATCTCGCCATCGGGGGAGATGAGAATCTTGTCCAGACCTGAGAAGAGAGATGGGTGGATGAGAAGGAGTATGGTGAGGCAAGGAGCTCGCGCGCGAACCTCTAGGGCCGAGAGATGTCCGAATGATGTTGGCGACGGTGCGTGCGGCAAGAATGTGTGACTACGAGACCGTCAATGCACACCCTAGACCGATAATGACTGCAGACGTACCTTCATCGCCTCGACACCATGGCTCCTCGTCTTTCTTGCCTGCTCGCGGAGAATGATGAACGGCCGACCGTACTGCGAGATGAGGGATTGTCAGAGACCCGCACGTCGCCAAGCATGCTGTCCGCACCTCGTCCGTCGCATACATAGCTTGTGGTTCCGCCATCGTGAAGGAATATGAGGCCGAAGTCGAGGAAAGAGCAAGGAAAGAGGACAAGTTCAGCACGCGCGACGACGAAATCTCGGTCTTCGCAAGCGCCCATGCTGAGACGCCCACGCCCTTACAGTAGCGTAAGTAGTCGATTCTTATAAATCTGTTCTCTGTTTTCTTTCAGAGTGCCCACTCCGCACTCGTCCAGAGCCATCGCTCGACGCCTCTACTCCGTTGACCTGCGTTATACCTCGTCCGCCGCACCCCGCCTGCTATCCAATCCGAACGCCTCGAGCATCCCTTAGACCCAGGTGAGTCTCCTCAACGGCGCGACGACCAAAGTTGCATACCCCGGTCGCAATTCGCATTGCCTATATCTGCAGAGGTGCGCGTTCGATAGCCACTTGCCGTACTAACATGACAATATGCATTTGGTACGCAGCCAATAACTCTACGTCCTTCTACATTCGATTTATCCGCCCTTCCCTCACAAATTGGCGAATATCTCGGTCTCCAGACCGGAAACCACGTCTCAAACCGCCGCCAATGCCCCTCCGCACTCTTCCGATATCGCCCGCAGCGGTTTCGTGCCCATCGGACAAGGTCGCAAAACGCGTTCAAGACGCCATTTCATTGCTCACACAGGCGTCTATCCGCCCATGTCCTGTCAACTGAATGCCCGCAAACATCAGGCCACATCTACTAATTCAAGTCTATCTATCACCGCTCACACAGCACGCCGCGACTGTCTTAGCTCTACTACGCAGTGTCGACGAGCACAGGGCCACGCAGGAGCACATGCAGAGGATTTCAAGAGCTCAGCGAAACAGGTCAGCAAGGCCCGTTGGGTGGACGCGAAGCGTACTCACCTGTCACCAAATGTCGCCGTACACGACGTCGACGCGTTTGAGATGCTGTACGACCGGCAAGAAGGCCCTCACTCGGTCCCCGCTGACCGCTTTGCGGTGTCCATCACAGCACATGCCCTGCAGGTCAGCGAAACAAGTTTGGGTGCACGCGAAGTGTACTCACGAGGTCCCGCGGTACGCCACGCCGACGTGTTCGCCGCTCGCCCCGCTGTGCGACCAGAAAGAAGGCTCTCACTCGGATGTGAGTACAGCACGCCGCACCCCGCGATGTGCCGATCAGCTCACCGACAGGACCAACCCGGGGTACGAGACGGACTGGCGCGCGAGTGAACTGCGTACTGCAAGTCGGCACCTGCGGGGCGCACGAAGACGTTAGACAGGCCAGGGAGCGTGCGTGCGTAGCGTCAGCTCACCGGGATCGTCAACAGCACACACAGGTGCCCGTGCAGAGTCTCACCGGCGACGACGACGGCGACGGGCAGAAAAGAGAGGATTGATTACGCCCTCTACTTCAGCCTTCGTGGCTGCTGCTGCTGCGTGAAGCCCCGCCATCCGTTCCCCGATGAAGGTGTGAACCCGATATGCATATTTCTGGAACGGTACTGACTCCTTTACGGTTCCAGTCCATCTAGATGTCCCGCTCTTCAGAATGACCCGCCTCGGATTCCCCACAATGCTCTCCGGTAGTGAGATGTTCATGCTGCTTGTCTTCCTCCTCACCCCTCTTCTGCGCCTTGTGTATGCGCGTCGCATAGCCGCTTCCCTCTGCTCCGTGTTGTATTCGTTCTGTGTTCTGTGTATTTGGTATCACCGAAGATATGTCAAAGATCTCCGTTGATCCTTCGGCTTGACCCGAGTGCATACCACCAACGCCCCCGCCCGGGTCAATTCGTAGCGTGATGTGTGAGACAGCGGAAGGGATCTATCAGAACGTCGGCCCTTGGTGAAGACGATATGTCTGCAATCGACAAGCCCCAGATGTTGCCCGGATGTCATTCGTACGTCTCAGAAAAACACGAAAGGGAGTGCAAGTTCTGCTGGATCGACAGCGACATCCACCGAAGTACAGGAATTAGGAGAACAGTGCGCCTTACCCAGCTCGCAGTCGTACGCTGCCCTTGGATCCGCCTCTTCCGAGTTCCTTCCACCACTTTTGCTTGGTCTTCGCTGGCCCCTTGGAGCCCTTCGCGGACGCACCAAAGCGCTTCACGACAGTCGACAATCCAGAGGACACGCCACGCCTTCCGCCGCCCGTGAAGGACGCCTTGGCTTTTGCATTTCCTTCGTCCTTCGCGCGGTAAGAAGGGGTGATGGCTGCTTGCGATGTGTCCGCAACGTCGTCACTGTCTTCGCCTTCACTCACGGATGGAGATTCATGCACCGACTCGGAGATTGACGCGGAGCGGGGACGTTTCTCAGATGCCGAGGAGGATGGCATAGGGCGCGAGTGCTTCTCCCAGGGCTTGCGGTGGAGACGGAAGAGCGCCATAGTCGCGCGCGCATCGGTCACCTACGGATCGATGGTGCGTAATAGGTCAGTTTGCCCAGCGGTGTATAGAGACGCGTGAACGTACCGAAGAGTGCTCGCCTCCTTGAATTGTTAGGCCCAGTTCTTGCTTCACCAGGTGACGCAAAGCCGGGCGACGTCCGCGAGAGACTTGGTGCTTGTGTGCAAGGATCTGGGTATCGCGGGTCTGCGGGCGGGGATGGGACAGTAGGCGTGCTTTCAAGTCGTTGTGAACAGCGAGTCCAACCAGTATTCGATCTTTCAGCAGATCGGCGACCTCCCTCTGAACTTCTTCGAATGGTCTCACCGCAACCTCGACGGGAACGATATCAAGGAGGGGGCGGTGGTCGAGACGAACCAGCGAACGCACCGTGTACCATGTCCGAGGGCCGTATTCCCGAGAACTCCGTGCGGTAGTCAACCACGCGTTCGCGCGGTCGGACTATGGCGTCTAGAATGGTGTGGCCTTGGTAGTTGACGAGCGAGACGCGAGCAAGCACGGACTCGGAGCCTTCATGACCCACGCCAACCATCTCGCAGTCGAGGGCAAGGTACTTGCCAGGTCTATAGCGAGCGATGGATCGGGACAAAGGAGCGCGAGAGATAGAGCGACAGGCGGACGATGTTTGATATAAATGGATGTAGGGGAGCATATTGGACGTACTGCTTCTGGGGAGCCGTATGCTCAACCTCGTCGATTACCATTCTCCGCAACTGCGCGAGCGACTCTCCGTTCTTGACCTCCGGACCATCAAGTATCGTCAACACCTCTCCAGCCGGTGCTCCTCGTGGGTATGATTGAGTGTCCATAGACGGGCGAGGGGTGTCTGGCTCAGTGGATGCGCGGTGTTCGGATGCATTGTCCAGTTTGCGCCGCTTGCGAGCAGCAAATGCCTTATCCAAAGCCAGACGCTCGGAGGTTATCTTACTAGTCTGTACAGTTTCACAGAGCTCAGAATCGCGCAAGTGAGCGAATGAATGGAACATACAGGCAACGGACCTTCTGGAGTGCGAGCCAATTCGCCGAAGGAGAGATCTTGCATGACTGATCTTTGAGTCCCATGTTAGCAACACTTGAGCAGATATTCCTTGCGTGCAGCCCTGTCGCAGCTGAGCCAGAATGAGATGCAGGGAGTCAGGCAGCTAGATGGAGGCGAAGCGAGAAAAGCTCAAGCGCTCACAGCAGTCATCAGCTCGGGCGTCTGAGTTACTTCATTTGGAGGAGCCAAAAAGTTGAACGTCACTCCAGGAGTCCAACAGTCAAACTCACTCCGGATACAACGATCCCGACTCTCTGGTCTGGCTTTGACATATCTCAGGATACTCCAACAGCCTGGTATGGTTGACTACCTGCGGACCGGATGCCGGACTCTAGAGAAGAACGACTTATTCCGATTCACCGTCTACCCGACTCTATGTCATCGGCGCACTGACAGCATTGGCACAGAATGACATGTTAGATAGTCTTGAGGATATGGAGATGTGCGTAAACTTATTTGCAGTAGATGCTTTGATTCCACCGAGAAATGGCAGGAAAGGTGAGCTCGCTTCTCACACTCGGACTTAGGCGGGGTATATCAACATCTTCATCCCACAGTCGTATTAGGTTCTGCCATCCAGCTCTAGTCCAATCGTACAGCCCGAGTACGGCATCGCAATACTCCTCTCGGGACCGGAAACTTGTCTTTGCCGTCTCTCTCTCTCGCACTCTCTCTCTCTCTCAGCTTTCCATGCCACCTGTCACGACATTCCCAGCACACGAGACCTATGCCAAAAACCTCTGGCCGCTCGGTCACGGACATGCGCTTTGGTGCCCAGAGCCGTCGTTGCTCTTTGGGGAGGTACGCCTTGGGGATGTTGGCTATCTTCGAGATGGCCATTTTCTCTTCATCTTCAACGCCATGCGGAACGCCGCAGACCCGGTGAATCAGAGAGGTGTTCCAGAGGACTTCGAGCCCTTTGTGCCGGCCGACACTCCGGGTACAGTGCAATATTGCCCGGATCAGATCACACAACAGGAGCTTCACAGCCGGGGTATGCGTTCAATAGCTGCTTCAGCTGGGATCTCTGCTGGGTACGAATGTGAACCAGATCGCTTGAGAGGTTCGACACTGATTCAAGGGTCTTGTAGCTCCACGGGAGCGTCCGCAACTGCCAGCTTTCGATATCAGTGCACGACCACTTCAGGAGCGTTACTGTATCTCAGGGATCATGGACACAAGACGTTCTTTGACTGCGATCGCCACATCAAGAAGTATATGTCGACACATGTGACGAGCTGGTACCAGTTCACCACAAGGCGTCTCGGCATCGACCTCGAGGAGAAGGACTTGATTTTTATATCAGGGTTCACCAAGACTTCGATCTGGGCCGAGGTCGCCTTCCACAATAGCCAGTCCAACGGCGAGCTCGTTGTGAACGGTGGCTGCCTCGCTCCGCTCATCTCAGGGGAGCTCCGAGTTTCTACCTCCCAATGCATCGACGCGGCGGTGTCCTCCAGGATTGGCCCTGCGAACCGTATAGCTGAATCAAATGCTAGCGGTACCGATCCTGACAAGTACGACCAATGCATATTCCTAAACTATCACAAGGCGAAACGTCGCAAACTGTGGCGCCCGAGGGCTATGCGGGCAGCAGCAGGTCCTCATGACCTTCCGTCGAACGATAGCGACAACGATTCCTCTGCATCTTCACTAGTATCTTCCTTGGCCTCAGATGAAAGCGCCGGAATGCTGCGGTACAACGTAAGTCGACCCTCCGAGTTGATTGGTGGTCGATTGGCTTATCTGCTGACTTGTGCTGTGTAGTCCTTCGATCCAGTTGGCACGCTGCTCGACTACATCATGCTGGTGAGCTTTCTCTACGATGCCCATGTACATCGTGACATTGAGACATATCTTACAGCGGTCGGAGGCCGCCGTTGCTTGCGCTTCAGATCGAGACTTGATTGCTCTTCTGCCGGTGAGTCAATTTCTCCAGTATTGCCGTATCATACCGCTATAGTTCTGTATCCCAGGGTCAGACGATCGAAGATGACCTCATAGACCACCTCGACTTGTTGTCGCCCTCCATTGAGGTGGACTTCCACGGATGTGCGTACGGCAAGATCAGATATTGTTTTGAGTAGTCTGTTACTGATACCCTGACTAGTTGGCCACATCGAAGAAGCAGGCACAGAATCCCCTGATCATCATCCTCAGCGGGACAGCATGTCACTAGGACCGGGAGCTCTAGACCCATCCTTGCCTGAAGACATTGTCTTCGACGAAGACGAGGTGAGCTGCAGTGGAGCACTAGCTGTGAGTGAGCTTCGCGATTACTTATGCACGCGACTAGTCCTCGCATATCGTCAGTTCGCCTACCTACGACTTCTCATCGCAGTGGTCCAGCATGGCACCATTCCAAATAGACGACTCTGAGCCGCAAATGTTCTCTTGGTCGTATCCACTCCCGAGCCCGAGTCGCCAGCCACTGAGCTCGCGATCGTATAGTCCGCAGCTGTCGGATTCCGACTCCATAAGTGAACACAGTCCGGATGCTACGATCAGGCCGAAACGAAGGCCCGCAGAGTCGGCAGGAGCATGGGAGCAAGAGAATAATTTGGACAAACGTAAGTTTGTTTCGTCTACTCGTACATGATGCAGTATCGTACAACCTCTACATGTCCACCTTAGCAGCAGCAGCAGTAATTGGGTCTCCACGCAAGCTGCCTCCCTCTGCTTGGCAGCTCTTTTTTGCCGACTGGATGGAGCGCCGTGAGGCTTCCGGCCGGGAGAAGCTCAACATTGCGCAAGCCATTCGAGAGGCCGGTCATGATTTCGCTCAACTCTCTGCAGAAGAGAAGGAGGTACGTGTTCATGCCAAGCTGCCTTGATCCATGCTGACGCTTGCTGCTCTTTGCCATGTAGTCTTACCGTCTTGGGGCTCGTGCCCTGAAGGAGGCTCAAGAGCGTGCACCCACTCCGGCGCTCACCCCGGAGGGGATCAAGTCCGAGAACTCGTACCGTGCTAGGCAGCGTGCAGCGGGAAAATCACGCGCGAAGGACCCCAACGCTCCCAAGAAGCCTCTGAGCGCGTACTTCAAGTTCCTTGAACATATTCGGTCAGATCCTGCACGCACGGAGGAGATATTTGGGGAGGAGACAGAGACAACGAAGCGAAGTGTTCTTGCTGCGGGAAAGTGGCGGTCTATGACCGATGAGGAGCGCAAGGTAGCTATGTCGCTTCCTCGCTGAGTATCTCACAAAGCTAACGTGAACACAGCCTTTCCTCGAAGAGGCGGAGAAGGAGAAACTCGAGTACGAGGCAGCACGCAAGCTCTACGAGGAGAGCGCCGGCGGCGGGCCGATCACCTTCTCCGCTCATCCCACGCGAAGGCCGCAGGGAGGACCGCGACCTCGTCGCACTGGGAAGGATCGAGCTTCGGAGAGCGAGACTGATGGATTCGATCTCGACGACTTCGTACCCGATGTGCTCTCCTGCAACTATCCGGAAGGGAATTATGTTAGTACTCCGTGACCTTGTAGCCCTCGCATCATTATGCCCGAGTTACCAGTTCCTATGCATCGTTGAGCTTTCGTACTGCTACACTTCGACACGTCAATGGCTTGGGGAATGTTGACTTCAACTTGAACAATTGTCACCACGACACAGTCCACGATCACGTACTGGATATATACAGAAGATCGAGCACTTTCTCAACTTTTGAGTAGGACTTTATCGTACACGAACACTAAGTAGTCGATCACCAATACCCACCATCGTGCTCCACAGTTGCCTGCCCGTAGATAGGCAACTCCCGCATGTCCGGGTCGTCCTTGAACCTATAACGAACTTGCATAATAAATCAGTCAGCGCGCTTCAAGTGAAGAAGCAGAAGCAAGAACTGACGCGAAGTATGCTCCCCAGCGTCGTACGCATACCCGAACGAGTCCTCGGAGTGATACGCGTTCTCTCGCCAGTTCTCTTCGCCGTCATCGTCGTCGCTGTCGTACTCCTCGTCGTCGTCCTCGCCAGCCTCCTGTGGGTACAGTTGCGCCCACTTGGGGATGCGCGCCCGCCGATGGCCGTGATGGTACCCGTTGCGGTCCATGTAGTCGCACTCGGTGGCCGCGTAGAGCGCATTGCGTTTCGCATCCCACGAGAGGGCGCGAACCGCGTTGTTTCCGGTCGCGAGCTCGTAGACCATCGCGCGGGCACGGATGTCCCATGCCTTGATACTCTGCGAGCGGTCCCCGCCTGTGAACACGACTGGGTACGGGGAATCAGCTCTCATGGAGTGCATGCTATATCAGAGGCACGCACCCAGGAATCCCATCTGGATGGATCAACTGCACGGCTGAGCAAAACTCCCCAGACTTCCCGGAGTCGAGCGTCATCGTCGGCGTCGGATGTCGCACGTCGTACAGGCGTGCATATCCATCGCTGGCGGATCTCTGCACCTAAGAAATGAGGAGTGAGTCGGGCCACGCCCCCGATGTAACTTCCGCTTGATACCTTAAGCCCGGACGGCAGGTGTGAGGATCTGCCATTGCAGTGGAGGGGAGAGAGGCGGAGGAGTGACAGGACTCTCTGCAGTCTGCAAAGGTGTTCGAGACTCCGAGGCAGTGTCGGGCGTAGGTCTTACTTCACCGTTCACGTGTCCACGGTGAGCCAGATAACCGAACGCCACGTAAGCACATGGCGCTGAGTACCGTACCCTCATAAAGGCGTGGATGTGGCCGTCGCAGGAACCTTGCAGGAATCCGTCATCCATCTCTGACACACGCATTTTCGACCATCATGCGACCCGTGGCCTTGCTAGCTGCTGTATTCGCCCTCCTGGCGTCCACGGAGGTCATGGCCGCGCCCGTAGCCATACCTCGGCCGTGGCCTTGGACTCAACTGACTCATCGGAGGACGGTAGGAGAACCAACCCATCATGCAGGTACGGTTGTCCTGACGTCTGCACCAGCTTCCCAAGAACGGGGTCGTTTGCCTGGCGATCGGGTGTTTGAAAGACTAGAGCTTCGCCGACCCGGTGCGGTAGCTGAGGGGAACGGGACTCTGGGAGTTCGAATTCGTTGAGATGATGTGGTTTGTTGGTGGAAGATGCGGAGGAGTGGGTGGTTGGAGTCAAGTCGAGTTATCTGAATACTCTGCGATGAGAGGCCGGACGTTTGTACGATTCATGAGATGTGGAATGCGGCGACTCACCATGGATCGGATATTGGTGGTCAACATCTGGAGCCCTCGTCGACGAATGTTGAGCCAACTAACCAAGGCCTGGGAGCGAGAGTCGGTGGAGCGACAGGCCTGTGCGACAAGCGGTACACGCCAGTGAGCAGAGTCCCTCGGCAGGTACTGGGGCTCACATCCTCACAGATACTGGACCTTTGCACAAATCGATGTGTATGCGGGGCCGCGAGCATCAGCTGCTCCATGACCACCGGCTGCACGCACATATTGCATGTTTGACCCCTCAGGGACGTTGTTTGCATGAAGGGACTGTACCCAATGCAGCGGCAGCGACCTCCTTGAAGAGCTCGCCAAACTGACGGTGATAGATCGCCCGTCGTTCGCAGACATCCCGGACATCGTCGTCGCGAATTGACCGAGTGGTTTCAAGAAACACTTTAGATCTCTGACACTGCTACGCGGAGTGCACGGTCCCTGCGAAACAGCCAGACAAAGTGGGGTCCAACTTGCTGGAGATTGGATGATCGCTCACCTTCATGACATACGCACGAATGTCGAGACGACTCGATGTATGACTGAAAGAGATAATTCTGATACACCGATAGGCGAGAACGAACCAAGAGATAGCGAAATAGCGAGGGGTACGAGGCATCGGGGTGGTAGAATGTACATCGGGCTGCCGATCGTGGAGAGAATACAGGATAGCGATACACGTCTTCAGATGTCGTCGATGTCGACCTCCTCGTCTTCGCCGAACTCGAAGGTGCACTCGCCATCCTCCTCGCCGAAGGTCTCCGTCTCGTTGATCTTCGCGTTCTCGGGGAGCTCGCCGTACGCCTTCACTGCGGGAGGGGAAGGTGGCGTTAGTACGCTCAGGCAAGGAGGGGACAATGAATATATGCGTACGACTTCGTGCCTCATCGGCAGTGTATTTTACAATCACGTCCGCTTTGTCGTCCTGGAAGTCACGGAGGGAGAGAAGGATGATGTCTCCCTGGTTGATCCAGACCTGATCGCGCGCGCCACAGTGTAAGAGGAAGTTTCGTGGAACGATCGTATGAGAACGCACCTTCTTCCGCATCTTTCCCCGAATATGCGCCAACCGCTTCTCGCCGTCAAAGCACATGGCCTCCAGACGGCCGTTGCCCAGCATCTTCGTCACTTGCGCGTACTCCTGGCCATCTTCACGAAAGACCAACTCGCGCTTGTCGTCGTCGTTCTCGTTCTTTCCACGTCTCCGATTTTTGCCACCCTACGAATCAAAGAGTCAGGATGCCATCTTTCAAGTCGGCCAGGTCGTCTGCGAACCTTTCCCTTGTTCTGAAGGGAGGATCTGTGTCAGCAAAATAATCTCGATGTTTCGAACAGGTTACACACCTTCGGCATGGTTTGAGAGTATTCGCTGTCTGTTTCTCGGCTCTTCTAGTGGCGATTAGTGCACGACGGTGCAGCAGCGAGCAGAGAAATAGAAGGAACGCTCGTAAGGCGGGGGAGATGGGGGGAAGAGAGTCAGAGGGAGACTCCCACTTCGGGGCAAGGCAGTGCGTGACCCTGTGACCGTCACACACAACTTCAGTGTGTCCGCGTCACGTCTCCGCAAGCCAGAGTCCGCCCGCATCACCCACCATCCCCGTCCCAGTCTTTCTCCTCGACCACACCAACGCCCCGAAAACACCATGGAGCACGAAGTAGACGGCTGGATTGCACAGCTGAGCCAGTGCAAACAGCTCTCAGAGGCCGACGTCAAGCGGCTCTGCGACAAGGTGCGCCGTGCTCCTGATGCATGATAAGCCGCGGTGCCACCCGAGCGGACAGTGAGCTCGGGGCGGCGAGCGACGCCGATGTATGCGCGTACTGACTGTTTCTGCGGCGGGGGCTATAGACACGGGAGATCTTGATGGAGGAGTCGAACGTCCAACCAGTGAGATGTCCGGTGACGGTCTGCGGAGATATTCACGGCCAATTCGTACGTCCAGCCCGCTCTCTAACGTAGCTGCCCATTCACCGCCGATGCTGCGCTGCCGCGTTCACGCTCTTCGCATCTAGCATGATCTCTCAGAACTGTTCCGCATCGGCGGCAACTCGCCCGACACCAACTACCTTTTCATGGGTGACTACGTCGACCGAGGCTACTACTCCGTCGAGACCGTCACGCTCCTCGTTGCCCTCAAGCTCAGGTACCGCGACCGAGTGACCATCCTCCGCGGCAACCACGAATCGCGGCAGATCACCCAGGTGTACGGCTTCTACGACGAATGTCTCCGCAAGTACGGAAACGCCAACGTATGGAGATACTTCACCGACCTCTTCGACTACCTCCCCTCACCGCCCTCATCGAGAACCAAGTGAGTCCCTCCCAGTTGTATGGTGGCCCTGGTGGTTAGACTGTGCGGCATGATGGAGCTGCGATGTGGCTGGGCACACGACCACCGTAACCCGGTCGTTGCCTGTGTATGCTATGGTTGGACTTCAGCAAGCCTTCGTCGTCATGTCCTAAGCCTCCATTTCGCGGCGGAGGTTCCGTTCATTTGATCACATACATATGCATGGCCACCATATCACCGTCGACCTCGTGCCGTCGCGCTCCTGCACGCTGCATCGAATGATCTCTGTCGTGTCTGTCCTTCCCGTCCATCGATGTGGCCAAAATGTCTATTCACCATCACGATGACAATCCGGGAGGCCGAGAAGGACATGGGCGCTTGCATAGCCTACGATCATTAACGCTGGTACTGACTCCCTCCCTCAGATATTCTGCCTCCACGGAGGCCTCTCCCCATCGATTGATACCCTCGACCACGTACGCGGTATCGACCGTGTGCAGGAGGTGCCCCACGAGGGTCCCATGTGCGACCTCCTCTGGTCCGACCCCGACGACCGGTGCGGCTGGGGGATCTCGCCTCGCGGCGCGGGCTACACGTTCGGCCAGGACATCAGTGAGGCGTTCAATCACAATAACGGACTGACTCTGGTTGCGCGGGCGCACCAGCTGGTCATGGAGGGTGCGTCGCCTGGTTATCGTTAATGACGTCAGACTGATCATCGCCCACGCTTCAGGATACAACTGGGGCCAGGACAGGAACGTTGTAACGATCTTCTCTGCACCCAACTACTGCTACCGCTGCGGCAACCAGGCGGCGATCATGGAAATTGACGAAAAATTATCCTATAGCTTGTGCGTATCGATGTGCCGTGGTGGGCTCCATGCTGACTCTATCACACAACGTGCAGCCTACAATTCGACCCAGCTCCCCGAGCTGGCGAGCCTCTCGTCACGCGTCGTGTCCCGGACTATTTCCTCGTACGTCGATCCTCTTCTTCGCACATCGAGCGTTGCCTGACTCTGCTCCCGTCCAGTGATCTGCTGCCATCCGCCTCATCCGCTCCGCACGCACGCACGTCCATCCTCGTGTCACTAGTACAGTACTAGTACTTACCGTACACCCGTACTTTGTAGCTCACCTCGTTCCGACGTTCCCGATCGCAAAGATGATACCTTCTCGTGTACATTCCGAACATATAACTGCGCAGACGTGCTTGTAAATGGTTAGACAGACAACAGCGGTGTAATACAAGGTCTTCCTCAAGAGGGCGTGCTGGTCTGACAGGAGGTGACGACTGACGACTGTATGAGAGTATCGACCGCTGTTGCCTGGTCTGATCGCTGCGTGCCGCGGCCGCGCTTATATATCGCTGTGTGCAGGGGCCAGCTGTCTGTGATGATGTCCAGAACGGTGAAGGTCACATCCCCCTTGCCTGGCAGAGCTGCCTGAGCCCGGCAACTCGCACTCGGTACACAGACTTTGTTTCGAGTTACATGTACTCTGCAGCGCTTGTTATACAGTGCGGCTTCGGGTACAAGTTCAATATCATGCTCTACGCCGAATCAATGGTCGGCGCATGGATTTACATCGAGCACCAGCTCCAGGACACGTTCCATGCATCCCGAGTATGCCGTCGGTACTTCCGTTTCCTGCTCTGCAACAACGACCTCCTCAACTCAACGCCCTCACACGATGTGGGTCCCACCCTCAACGATAGGTATGTAGATAAGTACTTACTAAAGTTCAACTTTTTGGCTCCTTCGAATGTAGTAACTCAGACGCCCGAGCCAGCCGAGCCGTATTGGTAACTTCGACAAACCACCGTGGCTTTGATGGCTACCTTGTCCTCAAACCACCTATAGCGACTTCGTCCTCCGCCATGGCCAACACTTCCAGGTATGAGACTACGATGCTCATCGATCATCGTCAGCATGCCTGACCTCCAAGCTCACGTTAGCCGCTTCCGCCCCTACGTCACCGAGCCGGAGTGCGTCCCAGGGCCACCCTTCCCCAGGACTCTACCCTACGAGACCCCTCCGCCCGTCTTCCGTTCAATCGCGAACAACCGCATTACTCCTTCCTACTATCTTGGATGGAGCATCGAGCACGCTGAGCTGCTGGCCAGGCTCGATCCCGACTCCCGGTGGTCAGGTCTGGCGATGGCCTTCAGCAAGAGCAGCATTCCGACCGAGTGGAAGCAGCAGTGTGCTGAGAAATGGTACGTCGCTCAGTGCAAGTGCATACAGCCTCTTACACGTCTCATTAGGCCCACCACGAGGCCCGGTTTCTTCATATGGGGTCTCAAATATGTGCTACTTTACGTCACGGACAACGACACGAAGTGCAACATCGAGAAGTCGATGGACGAGGAGTTGATGGAAACAGTGAAGAAAATCATGGGCATGAACTCTGATCCGATCTGGTTCCTCATCCCTGACGTCTAGAGCATTGGTCGTGATGTTGTAGGAACAGTACAGCATGATTCTCCGACGAGTTCAGAAAAGCGCATCGTCATGCATAGCGATCTGGAAGCAAGGTCATCGATATATCTCTACTCGTTCATTTCGCTGGTCCTGACATCATTGTACTCCAGAGTCGTGAGCTCAATGGGTTAGCACAGTTTTAGAAGGACTTCATGAAAGGGCGTTTCGAAAGGAAGAGGCGGGCCTTACTGGCGTCGATCCTCTCAAAGTCAGACCCGAACGGTGACAAATCGGTGCCACAGGACTTAGGACCCGGTCTGCCGGAGGACGAGGACACACCTGAAGCCCGGGAGCGCTTGCGGGAACGCGACAAGCAAGTTTCCGAGGACGCTCTCGATGCCTTTGTTCGCTCATGGGATCGGGAAGATCTGCAGAAGAAGACTAAGGAAAAGCTCGCCAAGCTGCGTCCGCCCTTCTCCCGCGAAGAGATCGATGTGTATCTACGCCTGCCCCAGGACCCCGGGCCTGCCGCAAAACCCGTAGTGAAGCAACTACTGCAACCGAGCCCGAGGCGTGCTATCAAACTCGATGACCTCAAGAATGATTGGACGGGTTTGATGTGCGTCGGGTCGCGATGCGCAGACCTGTACCTGCAGTTCATCCGCGGGTTGCTGGAGACGATGGACAAGGCGGAGGATGATCGGCTGAAGGTATGTCATGAGAATGTTCCACTGTAGTCATTGTGGCCAATAACATGATCATCGACATCGTGGCTTAACAGAATACCAGGATCGTTCTGTCGTGAAGCGTTGGCACCCACATCAAGACGCTCGCGCAAGCTCGGCAAAGCTTGTTATGTAGCGCTGCCAGTAAGTAAGCTGCTTCAAGTTCGACTACGACAACACATGCGCATGCTGATTACTCCCTGTCAGAAGCCGGCACAATTGCACGTCGTGCGCTGGCGTTATCACATTCCTCGTCGGTCCCTCGTCGGTCCCTCGTCGGTCCCTCTTCGACAACTCTCGAAGGTTCCCATGACAGACATGCATTCGGTCGACCAATCTTGGTCTCTCTCTTCGCCGTCTTGTCACGTTCTCGCTGCAATCGCTCTCAAGTATCACCTTCACGCTCTCGCTCGGTGTCGTCCACTCCCTTCAGTGTGTCTACCTACAATGCGTCGTTCTCGCTCTCTCGTCCTCGCTCTCGAGTCGTTCTCGCTCCCATCTCGTTCTCGCTAGATGTGCGTCGACGTCCACTTCTTGCACTTCCAAACCTTTCGTCACTGTCTCTACTAGCTTTACCGACACTCGCTTTCTGCATTTGTTTACCTGTGGCTTCTCTGTTGTGTAGTCTTCTTCCGTCGCTTCTCAGGTCGGTCCCACTCTGTGTATGCTGCACCGTGACGCACTGGTCTATCACGTATACTTAGTACAATGATTTTCACGATGACACGGCGCCCCAAGGGTGAAGCCACTGGCACCGGCACAGGACCCTGTGCTACGACCGCGCCTCGGCGCATCTTGGTCTGCTCTAATGCTGCTCTAATGCTGCTTTCTTGATTTCTCCTGCTCGGAGATCAAACTTGGTAGGAGTCACTGAACGCGCATACAGCAACTTGAACATGCCTTCTGATACCGCGCGGTTGAACACGCTGGCAAAGCATCGTGCGGACTACTTATAAGCAGAAGTCTCGAGAGCAGAACGACTTCTGATGCGTGGTTCGTCGCTCTTCTGAAGATTGTCGTGGACGTCGCTCGGGAATGCAGAGGACAGTAGCGGTGGCGGCGCAGGTTTCACTACATAGTATTGTCAACAATGCTGCCAGTGGGTCTATCCTCGATGGCGCGGTTGACATGGCGACTTCGTCTTCCAAGAGGCGTATGCGCACTCCGATAACGCGTCCCTCGTTGGGCCCTTGGGAATCCAACGCCTCAGCCAGTACCTATAAAGCCTTGTCTGCGGGAGACCGTTTCGTCAGCACTCCGTGCGTCCTGCCACTTCCTTCCTCCACAACCATACTCACTGGCGAACTCAATAAGGATCTCGTGAGCCGGAAGAGTAACGTTTTTGGGACTCGCGAGGTATGCCAATCTCACGCCGCCGGGTAAGGCTTTGCAGAAGATCAAAGACGGTGAGGGCGTCGTACATATCCAGGAAGACTTGAGGGACTGATTTGTGCGCTCGAGTAAGTATCTGGAGCTCGTTGAGATGGATCACGACAACTGCAGCTCACCAGAGCGGTCCCCTTCTCTTTGAGAGATGAATTGGAACTTCGATTCTGAGACGGAGGCTGGTCTTGCTCTTGTGAACCTGGCTCCTCGTCGGTAACACTGCCATGTTCGCCGGAGTCCATGTACTGCAGAGTGCGTAGCATGACACTGGGGGGAAGGGGGACAGTGTCTTTGGATGGATATCTCGTACGGGGTTGACGGCCGAACTTGGTGCCGGTGAGGTCCTATGACGATAACGTGAGGTAGGTACATAACGCTGATGACACTAAGCGTGCTCCTCACCGACGAAGCATAGGCAACGTATGACCTAGGTATACGGGAACGAGTCGTGGTGGCCTAGTTGAAGGTTCAGTAGTGAGATCGCTGCGCTGTGGCATATTATACGGGACAAGGCCACTTTAAGTACCTCCGTTGAAACATCCTGAGAAATTAGCAATGTGAACGGGACCGCAAGTTACACGTAATGGGCGCACATACCTGCAAGTCTATTGTTGTGCTGGTCGCCAGGATGCGTGGGCATGCGGGATCATCATCGGAGCCACTGAAGTGCAAATCGTGCGGCCCCGCCGCTGCCGCGATAGGCCTTGACAACCACAACCTGCGTTTCATCTTGTAATACTGCAGGAAGACGCACTGATTTGCAGGCAAACGGTCGAACCCAATCTGGGAAGCATTGGGGGGCCGATACGAGCAAAGACCATGGCATCGGTGGTATCCGACATCGACACGTGAAACTGACCCTCAGCTAACGGTGCGAGACCTCCACCCTGGATGTTCAAAAATCCTCTAGAATCTCCCTTGGAGAAGGCGATATTGGCCCAGGCAGTGGTTTTCGTGGTACCGGAGATGAAGATGAGACGGTCTGGAGGGAGGTCGAGACCTAGTTTGTCATTGGCAAACTCTATCCAGCGGTCGAAGTGGGTGCGGATATATGTCACAATAAGTCGCTTACTGACGATGCTCAGTTTGTTGGCGGGACCTCCCAGTAGCAACAATGCCCCCGTCTGTGCTGTGCACCGGAAGCGCAGCCCTGCGAAAGCTGCGGCTGGTGTAGCATCCGCCCTGGGAGCCATACGTGAGACGACAGGCCATCGTCGCTATTGCTCTGGAATGAACCACGTACTGAGTAGAGTCATCCGCGGCAGCGGTAATATCCATCGATTCTATGCCACGACTGTGGAACACCAATTGGTTGACTCGCGTGGACAGGTAATGCAATGGGTCCACTGCCAGGGGTTCGAAATCCTCAGGAGTTCCTCGTACGTTGACAGGATCGTCTGCAGGCCGAATGACGTTGAAAAGGCATATGAAGACGCCTTCTACGATGAAACCAACATCGCCAATCCGTATCTCTCCAGTTTCCTGGGAAGGTTCTGGGCACCACATTGGTAGACCGTGCCCGATGGGGAGAGCGAGTTAGAGAACAGATTCCAAGCGGCGTACATGTCAGACCAGAGTGTGTGTTACAGTCGGAGATCTGAGAACTGAGTGCTAACCAGCGTGTGAATCGCCTTCGGTGCTAATGATGTTACGATAGATTCATCCCACGCACAGACCGCGTGCGTCGGTCCTCTACTCATCTTGCAACATCTAGTAAGTACTGTCACTGCCAGTGTCAGCGAGCTGCGTTCTGACCCGCTCGCTCTCCGATATGACACTCTTCAGATCTAGGCCTGCCCCGCACTACTCTGCAGTCTATGCGAAGGAGCTCGCTCGATACAACTTCGGACATCCGATGTGGGGTCCTGATGGGCCCGTCAGTCTCTTCGATGTGGGCTTCATTGAGGACGGCTTCTTCTACGTCCTGTTCAATGCTGCAGCAGATCCCCACGATACGAACACACAGGGCAGAGGTGTGCCGTCCGGCCATGTGCCTTTCAGGCTAGACCCGAGTTTGCGTGCTGAGACCAAGGTGCCACACTGCATTACCTCTCCGGTGTTACATGGCCGGAGCATACAAGGCGTAGAACTATCACTGGAAGGGTCAGGGGGTGCGTCCAATACTATATACTCACTTCCGCTCGTATACCACTGACACATCTCGCCTCGCCTTACTAGTGGTGGGCCAGCCAGTGCGAGCATCGGGATGCATTTCGCATGCCAAGAGGCCTCCGGCGCATTCCTGGTGGTCCGAGGTGGTGGACACCGGCACTTCGTTATTTGCAAAGCGTACCTGAAGAAATATGTCAAGGAGAACATACGTAGCTGGTTGCACTTCGCGAACACAACGCTCCAAAGGGGCATCGAAGAAAGTGATATTGTCTTCGTGTGCGGCCTTACGACCACGGCCGCATGGATCACGGCGTCATTCCACCACTCCGAATTCAAGCGCGAAATGAAGGTGTCTGGAAATTGCGTCTTCCCAGTCGTGTCTGCAGGCGCGTCCATCCAATTCTCATCTGATCGCCAAACCGTTGCCGTCGACAAGCGACATGGGCCGATGAGTCTGTTCCCGCGCTGGCATGAGATCGACGAAGCGAAGACCAAGCCGGAAGAATGCGATCAGTGCATCTTCATACAGTACTACAGAACAAAGAGACGTTATCCGCTCCCAAGGAAGATTGTGGCCGCCGCAGGCCCCACGAACTTCCACACGACCGCTCTCCGAGTCCCAGTCCCGACGTGATCCCGCCTGTGAATCGCGAAGACTACACGGACGACCCTGAGGTCATATCCGAGATGGAGTGGTTGGCGGAGGAGTATGGGATAGCAGAGACGAAGGTTAGTAACCTGCGATCTGTACTGCTCTCGAGACTGAAGCGAGGACGACTTACTACTACCAGGAGACTGGTGACCCCGTAGATGCTCTCTTGCAATACATGCTGGAGGTGTGTTTCGCCGGGTCTTCTGGCTCCAACGTGGCCGCGCAGCTGATTCATCCATCAGCATTCAGAAGCAGACTTCGTCATTGCATCTGACACCGACCTGCTGGATCTGTTCGAGGTGAGTATCGCCACGACCGTCAAAATGCTCGCGCTCACCGAATCAACAAGGGCCAACCTATACCAGCCGTTGACCTCGAAGATGCCCTGTCAGGGTTGCAACCCCGTATTCACGAGGAAATGTCAAGTACGTCTGCTGTATACCTTGAGCTGTACGGCGTGCTGAATATTGCATAGGCGACGGAACCATTACAGCATATTTTTCGTGCTCAGCATCCTCCCTCGACTCATCGCATGGGCAGGAATGTCGAGTAGATGCGTGTGGCATAGGTGAGAACTCGTCCGACTTGCATGGCGCGTCGACTCCTCCCGATAGTACATGCGTCTCTTGTTGGGAGGGAGTATCTTTGCGCTCTGGGCGCGCTATCGCAGGTATGTCGACGATCGAGCCTGTCAGCCATATCTCTCGAGCTGAGATACCGCATTGCCACCAAGATCATCATTCAGGTTGCGACCCGATATGCGCACCAACTCTCGCACCCAGTTTCGTACTGTGAATGCCTGTAGCACATGTGTTGACCGTCATCGGCGTCGTGATGCATGAGGAAGACTGCTGCCAGTGTACCATTATTCTTCCCTCTTTGCCCACGATACGTGCCTGGAATATGTATGCTAGATACCCGTCAGCATCGATCGAAGACATCTAAAACGCACCCCGGCGTTGTCGACACGCGATGTGCAACATCGATGGAGAAGTTCAGAAAGTATTATATACCATTGATATAGTCCCAAGATATCCGCCGTCTCTATAGTCAATGCTCAAAAAGCATCAGTTGCGGGTGCAGTTGCCGTGGCGTTCGCAGCGTATGCCTCCGCCCCCGGCTTGACCTCCTACACTGTGGTAGTGACCGTCTCGCCTGCGGTAGTGACCGTCTCCCCTGCGGTAGTGACCGTCTCGCCTGCAGGTTTCGCTGCCGCGTCTTCGTTTTCGATATCGCACTTCAGATCCCACTCCCGCACGCCGACCTTGGCCCCATGTTCGCGCCACTTCTCCCAGAGCCGCTCTCTGCGCTCGGCAGACATGCGCACGAGCGCTCCCCAGTACTTCTCGTGTTCGTACTCGAAGTTCGCGGTCCCGTTCCACTCGCTGATGAGCTGGTCGGGTGTAAAGAGGCCCTCGGCGATGCAGTCTGGGTTGAAGCGCAGCTTGGGGCGCGTGAGCGGGTCGATGAAGGGCGTGATCATCTTGAAGAACGCGTTTAGGAGGAAGGGCACGTTTACCACCAGTGCACGGCCGAGGCGCTCGGGATCTGGTGGAGAGGGCTTGTTATAGCGCACGCTCGCACCTGGTAGAGGAAACGAGTACATACAGTGTGTCTGCAGGATGTTCAGCACCTGGAAGTCAGTGTCAGCGGTCGGTATGATATGCAAGAGACCTCGCTGGCTGGGGGACTTACCGCTCGCGACTGGCCCAGTGAGGGATTCTTCGCCCTATCGGCGAAGTTCACCATGAGAGCCAGGGTCCTGCGGTGTCAGGGTTGAGTCGCCGGACAGCACCACGGATACGGATGAGAGACTCACTCTACCCCGGGGCCCATGAGTTCGGTAAGGCGCTCCAGCGCCCACACCACGTAGTGCACTTGTCGAATGCTCTCCTCCGTGTTCTGCTTGCTTGGACGGAGGTACAGAGCAGGTCGGTTATCGACGTCGTAGCCCCAGATGACCATCTTGCCCGTGACAGCCTGCGTAGGCATGAGAGTCGGGTTCAACGAGCAAGGATGCAGGGGCCTTACCTCGGGTTCGACATAGGAAGCTGTGATGAGGTCATAGAGACCGTATTCACGCCTCCATTTCAGCGTGCCCTCAAGACGCTTGATCGCGGCTTGTGCACTCGCCCACTTGACCGCACGGATGAACCTGGACGGGTTAATCCAGCATGACCCATCTGTCACTGCAATATCTTGAGCGAAGAAACGCACCTGAGGAGACACTCGCAGCTCTTTCGTCCGCACCGCCGGCGCGTTAGCAAGCACACCCTGGTCTGCGCTCCGAACGTACCAACCAGAACTTTTCCTCTTCCGTCAAAGCACCATTGTCCACCTCCGGCAGCTCATAACCTTCCTTCGTAAAGTGTTCCAGGACCTCGTCATACAGCTTCTGCTGCGACTCAGTGAGCTTGAGCTGAGGAGGGAGAACGGCAGGGTCCACGGGGATGCGCGGCGGCGGCGGCGACACGTAGATCTTGCCCTCAGCGGAAGCCATGGCGTCGAGCGGCGAGCAAAGAGGAGTTGGGGACGCGTGGTCGTGGTCGTGCAAGACGAGGGCGCGTGCAAGAATCCGAGGATACCGGGGCACGTGCCCGTAATTCCTATATCGCGCGCGATTCGTCGTGCTCGTCGTCGACCACGACCTCCTCGTACCCGTCTAGCTGGTCGCATGAGACGTTTATCATGGCGAGTAACCAAACTCGCCTCCGGGTGATTGCCCTCTACAAGGAGCTACACAGGCTGGGCCGCGACTACCCCGACCCCGCGTACGTCATGTTCTTGTGATATCGAAGTATGGCATTAGACTCACTGTGTACTCAGGTATAACTTCCACAAGAAGTTACGCGGACTCTTCGAGAGTGAGCGTTCTGGAGAAGCGAGTTGACGCGCTCTGACCATCGAGCAGAGAATCGCAACCTCACGGACCCGCAGGAGATTGAGAAGGCTATCAGGCTAGGGGAGTATATTCGAAATGGTACGTCCTTCATCTTATGCAAAGCTTGTTGGCCATAGCTCTTGTTCTCCAGAGACTCTTGCTCTGTATTCGTTGCGCAAATATCGCCATCTGAAACGCATGTACCCCAACGAATCGCCCGCGGAGCCGCTCCCATAGCACGCTACCTCTCGAATGGCCTCGTCTTGCATTCCACCTCTTCTCGGATCATTCTGGTACTCTTGTTCTTGTGTATGATCAGGCAGCTACACGAATCGACCATCAGGTTTTATCACCATCATATGGACTTCTCGGATGCCAGACAAGTTTCGGGCTCTCCAAGTCCATCGTCAAAACAGGCCCAGTTTCACGTCTCTCAGGCGATATTCAACTCCATCCCGACGCAGTCGGTTTCCCTACGCATATGCCCGTAGGGATTTCCCGCTGTGCCGCCCGGTATCGACTGCAGCATCGTCGAACACTTGACTGATAAAGACCCCGGCAAGTACAGTCCGTATTGTACTCAGCTTGACCTCAATAGCATTGATGGTTGACATGGGAATGGGAATGGGAATGGAGTGTGCACACGCTCAAGGACGAACAGCCCCCTTTCATCATTCCTACTATCGAGCGCCATTCTTCCCCTCATAAGCGAGTCATGTCTCAGTCTGAAGCAGCAATTGCTCGTGTCTTTGCAGTCGCACTCCGGTGGCGTCGTCCCGTTGAAGTTGGTGTGCCCCCTCCCCGTTTATCTGGCTGTCATACTGACGTCCTTCCGTCCTGGTGCAAAAGCACGTACTAGCACATTATATCGCGCCACCACCCACCTTCCATCCACACATACCACGTCAGTGAATGATGCCATATTTCTCAGAAGACTTTGCCGAAACCCTCGGACTTCTTGGCCACGGACGTGCACTGTGGTTTGGCGAAGAACCAGTGCAACTGGGAGATGTCGGGTATTTCGCGGCCGGCTCCTTTCACCGCATCTTCAATACTGTGCACCCGCACGGTGTACAGAACGACTGTGGAACCCCGCAGTCCTCTCGTGCACATGTTCCCAACAATTTCGAACCATTCCGCTACGACGAAACAGCCGACGTTCAACAGACCAAAGTCTCGGAGTGCGAATGTATTGTCAACGTCGAGTGCGTTGACGACGCGGTAACCCAGCTCCCTTCTGGGACGGAGCCCGCCTCTCAGTCCAGGAAGGCAGTTGCGGGACGAGGTCGAGCACTTCGATCCGTCCTGCCCTTCGCTGGAGCCTCATTCTCCGACCACCGTCTTGCTTCCCTTCATCGAGCTTCTTCAATTACATCGACGGCGTCCTCAAGAGCCTCAGCCTACACACCTCCGCTCGGAACGACTTCATCACCTACTGGCTCCCCGCGCTGTCGAAGACGCCGTACGTCGCGCTTCGCTTCGTTCCCCAGGCGGCGTACGAACGTGCAGCGGAGCTCGAGGTCACTCCCACTCCAGACGTTGTGACCCGCGTGTTCATGCTTTTCCGAGGCGTTTCCGCAGAGGACACTAAGTCTGCTACCTGGGTTGCGGCGCGAGACCGCGCCGGACACGTGGACCAGTGGCCGAGCATTGTCGGAGTGAAAATAGAGGCTTGGGACAAGAGCCGCTTCAGGGTGTTGGAGTGGGGTGCGATGGAGGTACTGTGACGTCGGGTGAGACGAGTTCGTCGGGTTTTGTGGACTCTGCGGGATGCTGATGACTCATGAGCGAGTTTGCCCCAGTTGTGGCGCGGACTGCCAGGACCAGAGCGGTATTCTGTCCTCAAGTATCTAGGAGCACCTCGTGCTCGACCCGACCTCCTACAGCATGTAGATTCCGCTCGGGCGACTTAGCTCTGTTACTCTTGCCGGATTGATAGTACGATGGAACTTCTCATACCATGCTTGTTAACAGGTACCGTGACCGTGAGATACAAGCATATTCGGTGCTGCAGCCCTCCTACCGCAGCATCATGACAGAAAGGTCGGTGTTTCGTCGGTTTCCGATCCCTCCCATCTCCTGTCATTGTGCACCAACTCCAACATGTATGGTCGACGCCGACAAATTGCGGCGAGCCCCACATCAACTTCGATGCTCATCCGGGTGAGGTGGAATGCCCGCACCGTAGGATTCAACCATGGCAGTGTTGAGGTACGCACCGTAGTTCATGCGAGTTAGTATGCATCATCCTGACATGAATTCTTCGAACCCAGTCCGTCATTCAGAAAGCATGCAAGCATTTCCGGCTCGGGGGCATCGAGCATGAGCTAGTGCTGGAAAGCCTGATAGAAGGGAAATCTATGGAACTATCGGACGACACAATGGGGCGACTCGCTGAGAACGCAATAGTCAAGCTGAGACGCATTCCAGAGGAGAGGCATGAGTGTCACTATGGTCGGGGCGATGAAGCAAGGTATGTCTGCCTGATACCTGACAATCAACGTAGAGTGACGTATGCTATTCGTCCCGTCAGTTGGGCGGATACCGCGTCACAAGCCCTTGCCTTTCCCCATATTTGTGACGCGGAAGTGCCCATCCCTCGCATAGAACAACCCGACGGCGAGAGGTCTAGCACAATGGTGCTCGTCAAAACGTCAGTCGTCATTGTACCCGCTGTACTCTTATGGGGAGCTTAAACCTTAACGACTAGGTTAACCGGAAAGACTATTCGCTGTCATATCCCTCCCAATGGAGCAACCCGGGATTTGAAGGGCTTCATACAGGATAAGGAAGGCATTCCGCTTGATCAACAGCGACTCATCTTCCGTGGAGTACAGTTGTGCGATTGCTGCATCCTGTCGTCTCATGGCGTTGTCGATGGCGATACTGTCCATTTGGTTCTACGGCTCCGCGGAGGAAAGCCCGTCATCTACCTCTTCCCACCGTCCCCAGTCCCGGATGCTATGGTATCTGTTCGCCTTGTTCCCCAGTGGACATTCAGCCATATCTATCCACTTTGCGACATCAAATCATCCAATGACGGCAAGCAGAGCATCACTTGGTCTGTTTCTGCCAGTCCGAACGGTGCTCTCGTTGATAACTGCACCGGAGTCGAGCTATCCTACTTCTTTTGGGAGGCTCAGACCAGAACGGACTCTCTCACTTCTCCGGAGGTATCCGTCCGTTCCGTCGGCACCGCAGAGTACTTCGATCCATCCCATCCATCACTCGAGCCAGGCCAACCGACTACCGTCCTCCTGCCATTTGTTGCACTCCTCCCCTATCTCGACGCCGCACTCAAGACCCTTACCCTACATACGAGTGCTCGCAACGACTTCATCACCTACTGGCTCCCCGCGCTGTCGAAGACGCCGTACGTCGCGCTTCGCTTCGTTCCCCAGGCGGCGTACGAACGTGCAGCGGAGCTCGAGGTCACTCCCACTCTAGACGTTGTAACTCGCGTATTTATGCTGTTTCGAGGTCTCGCGACGGAAGAGGCTCAGTCTGACCTCTGGAGCGCCGCTCTAGGACGGGCTGGAGGAGTGGACTGGCCGAGCGTTGTTGGGGTGAGACAAGCTGCTTGGGATGAAAGTTGCTTCAGGGTTTTGGAATGGGGCGCCATGGAGATTTTGTGAGGTTCAACGAGTCTGCAGAGGACTTTCTTCGTATATGCTGCGGTTTCGGGCGAGTACTAGTTGTGATGTACGATGACTGGAGTCTGAACACGAGGGCGGGTGACTGTACAGATGTATATCTGGTGTATCTGGTTATGTACGCTATGAACATGTTACACATTGCCTTGTGCCTTCACGTGTGCATGCTTCAATTGCGCCTGGAGCTACTTTGGGGTGGGCGGTTTGGTATATTCGTTATCGAGATCCAGCGCTTCTCGTGTACCCTTCTTTCGGAACAGCCGTCCTGAGGCTCAATTTGCCTCCTGTCCCGGTACCTATCTCATCCTCTCCAGCAAATAAAGTCTGCCGGCCCAGACATCGTCCGTGTAAAGTGGAAGTCACGCACGGCAGGATTCGAGAGTACCGACATCGAAGTAAGCAGTCTATCAACAGCCTGAGGCGGCGCGTCGCCGACGCTGCATCGCGGCTGCAGAGTACTCAACTCATATTCCACGGACAGCAGATCGTGCAGAAGGCGTGCGTGCACTTCCGTCTTCGGTCGCATGATTACGACTACATCCTCCTCGGCAACGTGCATGGCACTGAACTCGAACTTACGGACGACATGCTGAAGTATATGCCCAATATGGCGATTGTGACGCTCTCTCGAGTTCCCCGCATGTGCGATTCGGACGAAGATACGCCTTCTCTAGACCTGGAGACGAGCAACCAATCCGTTCATGCTCCTCCCCTTAATGCGTCCCGATCGGCCGGGTAAGTCGCGGAGGTCATAGAGGGGACGTTCATTTCTCTGACACGCATTCAAGAATGAATATCATCCGAAGGACGGGTTCTCGCCGTACCCAGTCCAGTGCTCAGCGAGCGCCATCCATGCAAGTATCTGTCGGCAGTGCCAAAGGGTACCAGCACATGCCGGGCGGGGTAGCATCCCGCTGAGCTCGCGGAAGGGTGAAGCGACTGGGTTGTATGCGGGGAGTATGACCGTTAATATAATGTTGTACGTCCCATGCATGTCCTCGATGGTCGCCGCTCACGTCACCTCTAGGGCCGACGGCAAAACGCTCACCGTGCCCACCGAGTCAAGCGAAACGATAGAGGACTTGAAGGACAGGATCGAGTCGCTGTTCGACATACCTTCGCACTATCAGCGGCTCATCTTCCGTGGGCAGCAGCTGGAGGACGGTCGTACGCTTTCAGACTACAACATCCTGCGCAATAGCACCCTCGACCTCGTGGAGCGCCTTCGCGGGGGAAAGCCAGTCATCTATCTCTTCCCGCCCCAGCCCCTTCCCAGTGCGACCGTCTCCGTTCATCTCGTTCCGCAGTGGTCGTTCTCGCACGTCTATCCTCTAGTACGGACCAGAATCCCAGAGAGCGGCAAGGAGAGCGTCACCTGGTCCGTCTCGGCCGACGTCGATGGGACGCTTGTCGAGAAGACGACGGGCCTCGAGCTTTCCTATCTCTTCTGGGAGGCGCTCTCTATTGGCGACGCCATTCCTCCGAGCCCGCCTCTCAGTCCGGGACGGGAAGTGCGGGACGATGTCGAGCACTTCGACCCGTCCTGCCCGTCGCTGGAGCCTCATTCTCCGACCGCCGTCTTGCTTCCCTTCATCAAGCTTCTGCCTTACATCGACGGCGTCCTCAAGGGCCTCAGCCTACACACCTCCGCTCGCAACGACTTCATCACATACTGGCTCCCCGCGCTGTCGAAGAAGCCATACGTTGCCCTCCGCTTCCTCCCGCAAGCGGCGTACGAACGCGCGGCAGAGCTCGAGGTTACTCCCGCCCCGGATGTCGTAACTCGAGTGTTCATGCTGTTCCGCGGAATTCCCTCGGACGACGCACAATCTGCTGACTGGCAGCCGGCCCGAGACCGCGCTGCAGAGGTCGACTGGCCTAAAGTTGTCGGCGTACAAGCTGAGGCCTGGCAACGTGATCGCTTCAGGGTGTTGGAGTGGGGTGCCATGGAGGTGCTCTAGACACGACTATATAACAAAAGAACGGACGCTACTAGCACAGTTATATCACATATGTCCGTTAGGTCTTCGACTGTGACTCAACAAGCCCGTATCGGCGGCGACGCTCGCCCACAAGACAGTGTTCTGTCGGGGAAAGACACGCGAAGTGCCTGAGCGGAAAGAGGAGGTGGCGGCAAAGCTTTCTGGATGCCAGCGCTTTCAAGATTCGACGGTAACTGGGACGAGCATGTAGACAACGTCAGCGACTCTCGCTCATCGTGGTGCTGATGCTACAAACATCGAGAGGGACTACGCACCGGGGACGCAGCCGAGGGCGAGAATGCCGTTGAAACTGTTGTTCGCGCAGCACACGGGGTAGTAGAGCTGTGACGCGGCGGGTGAGCTGTCCGGTCACTTCTGATCGCGAGCAAGCGTGCATAGCGGGGATGGAGCTCACCATGTACCTGACCCAACTTCGTTGTCGGGGAGAGGGGTACAGGTGATCCCGAGGGGGAGATTGGGGTCCTTCACGACAACGCCCAACAGTGAGATAATGAGGGCCGCGGTGCCGTCACTGGCTGTGGTAACCTTGTTACAGCACTGAACGGCCCCGGTCGAGCAGAGGGGAGTCGGAGTCGGGCTGCCTGAAGGACTCGCCCTCTTCGCGGCTGTGGAGCAAGTTGTCAGTGTCAGTATGAGCGCTGAACATCGACCACAAAGGTCCGGTGTATTGAGGGCGACACGCGCGTCGACGGAGTAGGAGGGGGTCATGCACGGATGAGGAAGAGTAAAAGACATACCGGCGACACCAGAGGGCAGCTCGTTGCGGTAGAGCCTGCGGGGCGCGCGAGGAGGGAGGCCGCGAGCCATGCGTCTGGCGTTGGATTCGCCCGGTGTGGCGGCCAGGACCGTCGTGACGATAAGGGCAAGGACGAAGCAAATGAGCGTGGATCTCATGGTCGCAGACCGGTAGGAGTGTAAGCGACCGCGTAGAAATGGAAAAAAGGCGGATGAGGCTCGAGCGGGCGTGAACAGGCGGCAGACTCGGAGGGCAAGACGCAATGGTTGTGAACTTGTCGCGGGCGGTGAGGAGGACTGAGGAGTGTGGAGAGTGCGAGCTCATATATCGAAGAAGCGCGCAATGTAAATTGCGCGCTAGGCGCTGGTATGTAGGCGGCCTGGACCCACAGGAGAGATGATCGAGCTGTCCATGCTAGTGGTGCCTGTCGGATTAGTGTCATCGTTCGAGTCTCAACTTTATAGGACGAGGCACAGCTGGAGAGAGCTCACCTGGAACTTGAAGGCGAGAGAATGTGGATGAGGTGCACTGTAGAGCGAGCGAGGGTTGTCAAGCGCAGAGGTGACACAGATGAGTCCCGACACGTTCGAAATAGGGCGCCATGGGCACGGGAGACAGTACTGCTAATAGCTATATTCATTATCGTCCATGGAATGAGTTTGATGACTGAGGATCGGCTCATACGCGCGTGTGGTGATCATCAAGGAGGGACAGCAATTGATAGCTTCCAGTCTGGTGGCGGTATGTATAGATACCAGCGATGCGAAGAAAGCAGAATCCACTGGCGTTACGCGCGAGTCGCTCCATGGGGCCGGAGATATGAATGAACTTGTTACGCACCGGCGTAGATGGAGAAGCTATCGAGGGATCGAATGTCAGACGCGCACACGTTCGCAGAAATCACAGACGCACCGTCATCAGCATTGGCTTCTGCTTCCCATGTACCAAGAGCTTCCTCACGCATTCCGCATCCTCGGGAGTGATATAGGTGTTGAGCATCGCCTGAGAGCTGGTATACGTGAGGACGGGCAGCTTAGAGCTATGTTCCTCACTCCTGCTACCTGCCATACTCATGTGACTCGGGCGGGAGATGCGGAAGAACTGCGTGTCGCCCATGTCGGAACCCTGCCGGACGTAGTAGTGAAGACACTTTCGGCGACGAAGTCCTCTTCGGCCTCCTAAGTCGTGCTCGAGAGCACTTCCGATTTGTGTGAGCGTCGTCGTTGTCCAACTTGAATGGCGGAGGTGTTAGCCAAAGATGAATCCATGTAGAGTACACAGTTGGCGGGTGTGTGAGCTACTATATACAGAGAACGTTTGAGTGGGGCATGGGTCAACGACGATGAGCGGGAAGATGAAGCAATGACCTCAACAAAGAGCAAAGGCTTGGTGGAGTCGCGGCTGGTAAGCTGTCACGGAGCACGAGGAGTCACATGCACCTGACCTGGATAACACCGCGTCGAATTTCGTAGCCGGCGCCTTGCATAACGTTCCATCTCTAGATCTACCACTGCCAGCAGCCACCTCCTCCTCATACTCATCGGGGTTCTGCACTTGATCTTGGCAGCTTTTTGCATAGACTCCGGACTCTGGCTAGGGTGCTTGCTCCGAAGCCATGCCTGTTGAGCGCACCTCTATCAGTTCCTCGCAAACCGCCTTCCGACGCGTCAAATGGGAAGCCCGTACCGTCGCGATCGTCGCGAAGCCCAACGTACAGGTAAGCTCACAGTTCTTCTGCCGCCTCCGGGCTTTGAACCTGTCTACATCACAGTCGATAGTACAAGCCGCCTGCAAGCACTTCCGTGTCACCGCTCCCAAAGAGGAGTTCGTGCTCCTTGGCCAGCTGGACGGCGATGAGCTCGAGCTCACGGATGAGAGCCTGGACCTTCTTCCGTCGAAGTCCGTTTTAACCCTGTCAAGGATCTCTCTTGCTGCATTCCCCGCCGCTAAGGTAGAGCCCATGTTCGTCAACTCTATGGCTCCAATCGCCGCCACAACCTCTCAGTGCCTGAGCCTTGGTGAAGGCAAAATCAATCTGCAATTCTCCACGTACGTTTCTTATATGTATATCTCTCAAATTGCGCCGTGTCCTCTTGTGCCGCGCTGATATGGGCATGGTGAACGGTAGATGGGAACACGAAATCATCCCCATTCGGATGAAGATTACCTCCACATTCCAGAAAGTCATGGACAACATAGCCAGGAGGCTGGACAAGTGCGATGACGACCTGCGGTACACCTTCAGTGGGTTTCGTATCGGCCCTCATCAAACCCCTGCCTCACTTGCTATGTTGGATGGCGACACCATTGATATTCATCAAAAGGTGCTCGGCGGGAAACCGGTTATATATCTGTTCCCTGCGGTGCCGCTGGAGGACGTGACCGTGTCGGTGCACCTGGTGCAGCAATGGGCCTTCACGCATATCTATCCCATTGCTGACACGAAATCCCTCGTGGATGGAAGACAAAGCGTCGCCTGGTCGGTGTCCGCAGCTGTCGACGGCACGCTCATCGAGAAGGACAGCAATCGCGAGCTGTCGTACCTCTTCTGGGAAGCGGCGTCCAACCCGACCGTTCCTGCAAGTCCGCCCCTTACCCCGGCCGGCCGCGACACCTTCACGCTCGAGCACTTCGATCCCACATTCCCTACTCTTGAACCCCACTCGCCGACGGCCGTTCTCCTGTCGTTCAACAACCTCCTCCCCTATCTCGACGAAACGTTGAAGAGCCTCACACTCCACACGTCCGCTCGCAACGACTTCATCACGTACTGGCTCCCCAAGCTGTCCAAGCAGCCCTACGTCGCGCTACGGTTCCTCCCTCAGGCTGTATACGAGCGTGCGGCGCAGCTCGAGGTGACGCCTGCTCCGGATGTCGTAACGCGGGTCTTCATGCTGTTTCGAGGAGTTGCTTCCGAGGATGTCAATGAGTGGTCCGCTGCACGGGCGCGCGTTGGAAGTGTGGACTGGGTGGAGGTCGTGGGCGTTGCGCCGAGTGCACTTGATTCAACCCGCTTCCGGGTGCTAGAGTGGGGTGCGATGGAGGTTTTGTAGAAAGGTGCGCGCTCAGCCGACCACCGTCTCTGTTCGCGTACTCATTGGTCGATAAGACCTGCGACTGTTCTCTATAAGGATACCATCTGATGTCATGAACGACCACAGTGCGCTATGTACAAGGAGGTGATGTCCGGACGACGACTGTGGCGCGAGAGCGACACGTGGGAGTGGCAATGTGGTGAGTGATAGCCTTCGGCGGGAAGGTGCAGCTCGGCAACATTGGCTACCTTCGGGAGGACCACTTCTGCTTCTGCTTCTCATTCAGATCTCTGGAGCCCGTGGACGCTCCGGCCCGCTCTGGGCTGGGCATCCCAGAGGCCTTCCAAGTTTTCCCGCCTCCAACCTCATGCGGAGGCACTGGTTATGCGAAATTCCCCAGCGGCGGCAGCTACACAGCAAGAGCGTCCAATCGACTACCGTTTCCTCGCAGTTGCGCCCGATGAGACCGAACTCCCTCCCGGCGCGCTGCTGGATGATCTCGACAAGTGCGGCCAGCGCGTCGAGTGACGGGCCCGTCGTGACGCTTTCTCCCTGCCCGATGGAGACCATGGAGAGGAGACGGCGCCCCTTGGTCAGAGCGACCTTGTCGTCTGACATCTTCACTCGGAACAGGGATGGACCGCGCATCGCAATCCTGGCGCATCGGATGCAAGGAACATGTCGAACCTCGCATAGGTCGGGCCCTTGGGGTGGAGGACCGTCGCGACGGCGTACTGGTGGCCGATACGCAACGGGCCAGGGTTCGACGGTGTCTCGTAGGACTCGATGCTGGTGACGGGGAGAGACCTGGTAGAGGTGGAGGCCGCGCGAACACGCTCAGCGAACTCGGAGAAGGTAAAGCATGCCGGTCGGGTATGCACGTATTGCGCCCTGATAATCCCATCCGATTGCTCCTGACGAGACCCCGCCGCCGAAGGCTTCGCCAGCCTCACGACGAGCGATGTGTACTTGAATTTGTCGAAGACGTTCGCCGCCGTCCGTGCAGCCGCGGCCGAATGAGGGAGTCCCGCGAATTGGAGCACGTCTGCGGCTAATCGAGAGGACTGGATAAGTGCTGCAAGAGATGCAGGAGAGTGAGAGGCAAGCTGGGAGGAACCGGGGGACAACGAGCTTGTGGGGAGGATAGACATGTTCGAGTGCGAGAACTGGCTCACTGATCACTTCTCGGCGGGACATGACGACTACTTATGTTGTATCCTCGTGGGTGGTGCTGCGGTAGTTGACGTGTTGGAAGGCCGTACTCGAGGAAAGGTCCGCGGGCGTCCGTGACGATAGAAGTAGCTGCGGTAAAGCAACGTGGGGCGTGCTGGGTGCGGAGCATGGGCCGAAACGTGGGAGGACAGTACGGTCGATCGTATGCAAAGACGCCGTATATCCTCGCGTGCGCGTGGTCGTCGTCGTAGGAAGTGACTAGAACGGGTTTGGGGTGAAGACGACGCGGATGAGCCCGTATGCCCGATTATATGGAGCGTGTTGATACGCACCACGCATGGCTGCGCGGGTAACCGGCGACGACAGCGACGCTACGCACCGACGCACGACGCGCTCTCGGTACGCACTCAATCACGATCCTAGCCCTTCCTTCACCGCGATCCCTCGAAGCCTCCATCCTCATCTCGCCCCCAAGCCTCGAGCATCTCGCCCACTCCTCGTCCTGGTGCCCACCACGTCTCCGAAGCTCTACGCCGGCCTGCCAAGTACGCAGCGGTGACTCGACACCGTCTCCCGAAGGAGATCCCGACGGCCGCACAAGCTCCGAGCGCGCCCAGTTAGGACGACAGCTCGACAGTTCTTCCATTCATTCACATTTCCCCACTCATCCAACTCGATTACGCGTCCCTGTACTATACCACGACAATTCCCGATGCTGTACGATACACCATACGAAAGCAGACGGCCATTCTACTGTACAAGTACGCCCCGAAGACGAGCGCGACACGATCACGTGTGCGCGACTCGCTTAGCCGGACCATAGCGCTCTCGCCCGTTCTCTCTCCTCCGCCTTCCCTCCGACGTCTTACTCACCGCCGTCGGTCTCAGATCCTCATCTAGCTATTTGTCCTACCAGCTCTCGAGCCAGTCTACGCTTCATGTATTAAATACGCGCTCTCCGCTGCTCAATGTACCAGTTTCCACCTCTCCCCGTGTGTGCGATACTCATCCCTTCACAGCGCGATTCCGACGTTAACAACACAAGCAATTCGATTTCAAAGACTACGACATCTACGTCTACGATATAGCGACCATCTACGCCACGCTCGACGTCAAGTGCGACGTCTCTCGTTCTTCTGCAGCTCGACACCTCCCAGTGTCTCTCTCATCTCTCATCTCTCTCCTCCTCCTTCTCTCCGTCTCCCCTTGTGGAAGCCCGACGACTCTCGCACCTTCGATCTCACGTCCCCGGCGTGCAGGTCCATCATTTGGAGCCCACCGCGAGGGTCTAGTGCTAAGGTTTCACCCTAACCTTCGAGCCTCTCCACCTGGCGAGTCCTCCTAACTCCTCATCTACTTCCTCTGTACTGTCTTCGGTCTCTTCCTCCTCGTCAGAGACCTACCCTCTACGTCCGGCCGTCTGGTAACAAGACCAGCCGACCACCACGTCTCGCTCGACCCGTGCGTCGGAGCAGCGTGCCCTTGATCAAGAAGAAGTTCGCGCCGCGTTCACAGAAGCCGTTGAAGCCCTCGACGACCAGGACGAGCTTCTCGTGCCTGTTCCTTCCCCGGAAGCTACCCATCGACAACTAGCCGACGAAGACAGCAGCTCGGACGAAGCAGCAGCCCTCGACCTTCTCTTCCGCACTCCAGCCGCGTCCCCATCTCCGCGTTCGCGTTCTTCGACTCTCTCCTCCGTCCCTGACAATCTCTACGCGCCGCTCAACGAGTGGCACACTCTACCGCTTACATTTCCCGGCACAGACCTCCCTTCGTTCCGCCCCATCCTCGGCACCCTTCTACAACATCTACAGACACAGTCGATAGCCATGGCTCAGCCCTACCGCATGCCACCTCGCGGCGGTGCTGGTGCTCCCTCCTTCGACCCGAACAACGATGCTCGCTCAATAATCGGCTTCTTCGAGGACCTCGAGTACAACTTCCAGCAGGCCGGTGTCAACAGTCCGCGCGAAAAGAAGGCTCACGCGGTCCGGTACGCCCCTGACGCGGAGAAGGCAATCTGGAAGTCCTACCCGGAGTTCGCGGACCCTCTCAAGTCCTATGACGACTTCAAGAAGGTCATTCTAGCCGAATACATTGGAGAGGGCGGTCGAATGCTCTACACACTCCGAGACCTCGACATGCTCGTCGGCATGACCTCCACGGCCGGCATACACTCGATCAAGGAGTTCAATGACTACAGCCGCAAGTTCCGCGACATCGCGAGCTTCCTCGTCACTGGGAGCTACCTACGCGAGGACGAGCGCGACCAGCTGTTCCTGCAAGGCATCAGCGAGCCGCTTCGGAGCCAGGTACTCGAACGTCTCCGTATCACGCACCCTAACGTCCTCTATCCTCGTCAGCAGTATTCTCTCGTGCAAGTAACCGAAGCCGTCCGCCATGTACTCGAAGCAGCCGTTCCCTCGTCCTTCTCGCACCGTCGCTACGACGAGCAGCCATCCACAACGTCTACGACGACCGCGAGCATCAAGTCCGAGCTCTCTGAAGTTACCGAAGCTCTCAAGACGCTTACAAACGCCTTTATTCAGTCGCAGCGCACACAGGCCACAGCTCCAGTCTCTACCGCCCTCGGACCTTCCGCCAGACAGCTTCCTCCGCACTTGAGCCTGTCCACGATGTCGCAGCCCGCCGCTAACACACCCAGAACTTGCTTTTACTGCGGCGACCCTTCGCATACCATCAGGCGTTGCCCGCTAGTGGAAACAGACATTGCAGCCGGACTTGTCAAGCGAAACGAGCAGTATCAAGTCGTTTTGCCATCTGGAAGCTACGTTCCAGCCGCCGTCCAAGGCGCAACCCTCCACGATCGCGTCCTCGAGTACTATCGACTCTATCCCGAAGCACGCACACAGCCAGCCCCGGCAGCCCCGCAGCTCATGCTGCAGCCTGTCTATCGCACTCCGACGGCATACACGACCTCTCAGCCGTCGTATCTCGCGTCGGACTACCCTCGTCCAATCCTCGCGCATTCTGGAGGCCTCATACACAACGTCCTTGACCCAGAACAGCGCATCGACAGCCTGCGACAGGAGCTCTACGCGCTGGAACGACAGGTAGCTCAGCGACGGACGCAGAACACAACGCAGGACGCGCAGACCGGGAATCAGACGGCGACTCGTGCCGAGAGAGCTCAGCGTCGCCAAGCACGCTTCAGAGAGCCTCCGGTCAGCGATGTGATCCCCCCGGTGCCGCCCGCTCGTGTTGAGGAGGTTCCAGATGAAGAAGAAGCGACGGCGACGGCTCAAGGAAGCTCGACGCAGGTACAGGCCGCAGGAGAAGCAAGGCCGCGTCTGCAGATCCCAGCTGCCGAAGTAGGGACCCGCTCGACGGCTCCTATGGCTACCCAGCCTTCGGACAAGACCTCGGATAGGCAGGACGCACCAATGAGCCCGCAGACGACGTCCACCACCACATCCAGTACTGCACAAGCCGCTAGTGCACCATCTACAACGCCTGCTCTCCCAGAACACCCATATGCGAACGCGCGCGATGCGACGTACGTTCCGCCACAGCAGCGCAACTTCGGTGCTGTTCCCCCTCGTCCTGCAGCTCCTGCAAAGAAGCCTGACCCAGCCTATCGCACTCTACCCCCCATCCATGACGCCAGACACGCCGCAAATGTCTTCCGCCGCTGCCTCGAAAATCAAATCACGCTCAGTCAAGAGGAACTTCTGTCAATCGCTCCGGAGGTTCGCCAAGCGACTCGTGAAGTCTGTTCAACGCGCAGAGTCGCGGCAACGACTGAACCCGTCCTAGCGCAAGACCTGAGCGAGCTCCCATTCTCGGACGAGCTTCCGGCCCTCTCGGATGATCCCCAGCCGTCGCAGCGCGTCGAAACCTTCATGACAGCCATGCCAGTCGGTTACGAGCAAGCTGCACAGATTCCGCCACCGGGTTCGCTCGTTCTTCAAGACCCATACGAGCTATACCTTCGGAAGCTTCCTCCTGACGAAGACCCAGTCCCTCTCCGTGTATCCCTGGAGTCCGCGGCCATACGGGCGATTGAAGGTGTCTTTATGAACAGGACCAAAGTCTCCTGCATTCTGGATAGCGGCTCAGCGATCGTCTCGATGTCTGAAGGTGTCTGCCATGCGCTAGGACTCGACTACGATCACCGCATCACGCTGGAGATGCAAAGCGCGAACGGCGACCTTGACAACTCGCTCGGGCTTGCCAGAAACGTCCCGGTTCGCTTTGGCTCGCTCGTGGTCTATTTACAGTTCCATGTCATTCGTTCCCCGGCCTACGACGTCCTGCTAGGCCGACCATTCGACATACTGACCTCCAGCATCGTCCAGACGAACCCCGACGGCTCCCAGACGATTACTCTCCATGATCCCAACTCAGACATCGAAACCACCATTCCTACACATCGCCGCATCGACCCTCAGTTCCCGCGCGGTCCCTGTAACTGCCCGCACTGCGTCCCGGGTTTTTACGGCTCGAGGATGTGATCAGGGCTGACGAACGCGCCGCACTCGTACTAGACATGGTTCCTGGTCAACCGGACTCACTCACACTCCATTCATACTCACTACTCGACTCGTCCTTCGACCCCAACTTGCATCTCGACCTTCTCTATCTATCCATATGCAACCCCACCTCTCTCGGATCAGACTCGCTCTCGGACCCTTCCTTTCCCTATGCCACCCTCTATAACACAACTACACCAGAACCCGTCTTCCTAGCGACGTCGCAGTCCCATTCAGCATCCTCCTGTACCAATACCCGACCATCTTCCGTCTTCTCCATTCATTCCCATGTTTTAGAACGACTCAAATCACCTATGCCATCCGCTTCTTTCCCCTGCCCCTCAACACCTTCCATGCAGCCATCTAATCCGAATTCATACTCTTCCCTGCTCAATTCAACGTCGTGTGCTCCCGTCTATGCAGCCAAACGAAAGTACAAGCCAGTCGCAAAGAAGGTCAAGCCTGTACTCGCTCCGCTTCCAGACCAGTTTCGCATTATACGAAACATCGTCGGCGATCCTCTCGCAGACATGCCCCCGCTTTCTCCACACCCTCCGCCGTTCGTTCCGACGGGAAGATACACTCAGGAGCGCAAGGAAGCGGTCGACAAGATGCCGGAGTATCAGTTCCTTTTGCCAGATGAACGAGCGGTCCTGCACCAACTCTACATGCAACAGAACGACGCCTTCGCATGGGACGACTCAGAACGCGGTCAGTTCCGTGACGACTTCTTCCCTCCCATTATTATCCCCACTATTCCGCACCGACCATGGGTCCAGCGTAATATACCTATTCCACCCGGTCTATTCGACGAAGTCTGTGCTATCATTCGTCGGAAGGAGGCTGCAGGTGTGTACGAGCCCTCTAACTCGTCGTACAGGTCCCGCTGGTTCTGCGTGGTCAAGAAGGACGGCAAGTCGCTTCGCATTGTTCACTCGCTCGAGCCCCTCAACGCGGTGACCATTGCGCACTCCGGAGTCCCTCCATTCACCGAGCAACTTGCCGAAAGCTTCGCAGCTCGTGCCTGCGGAGCCGCGCTTGACCTGTATGTCGGATACGACGAGAGGAAGATTGCTGAAGAGTCCAGGGACCTCACAACGTTTCAGACACCCTTCGGCGCACGCAGACTCGTCACCCTGCCCATGGGATGGACGAATTCGGTTCCTATATTCCATGAAGACGTCTGTTACATCCTACAAGACGAGATCCCCCATCTTACGCAGCCGTTCATTGACGACGTCCCCATAAAAGGTCCCAAGACGCGGTACGAACTCCAGGACTCAGACGGCGACTGCGAGACGATCCCGGAGAACCCTGGCATCCGCCGGTTCGTCTGGGAGCATCTCAACAACGATAACCGCATCGTACAGCGCATGAAGTACTCCGGAGGTACGTTCTCTGGTCCCAAGTCGATTCTGATCGCCCTCGAGTACACAGTGATCGGACATCGTTGCACATACGCTGGTCGAGTCCCGGAACCAAGCAACTACGCAAAGGTCATCAACTGGGGACCTTGCCGCGACCTCTCGGACGTCCGTGCGTTCCTCGGGACCGTAGGAGTCGCTCGGATGTTCATCCAGAATTTTGGAAAGCGAGCCTGGCCGCTCACGCAGCTCACGCGCAAAGGAGCCGTCTTCCAATGGGGCCCCGAGCAGCAAGACTCGATGGACGACCTCAAGGATGCCCTCGTACACTCCCCTGCCCTTCGTCCCATCGACTACACGTCTCCTGCCGAAGTCATCCTCGCAGTTGACACCTCCTACATTGCTATCGGCTACCTCCTCGCCCAGTGCGACCTCGAGCACCCTTTCCGTCGATTCTACTCCCGTTTTGGCTCTATTGTCCTGAATGCTCGAGAATCCGCGTACTCGCAAGCGAAGCTCGAGATATACGGCCTGTACCGGTCGTTCAAGGCCTGCAAACGTCTCCTGATTGGCATACGCAACCTAGTGGTCGAGGTCGACGCAAAGTACATCCGTGGCATGATGAACAACCCAGACGAAGCCCCGAGCGCGTCGATTAACAGGTGGATTGTGACTATACTAACCTTCCACTTCACGCTTGTGCACGTCCCAGGTATTCTCCATGGCCCCGACGGACTCTCGCGACGCAGACCACAACCTCAGGATGACAATGAACCACAGAATGACGAAGAAGATGACTGGATAGACCGTCTCAACGGTCTGATGCAGCTCATCAACCCGTCGCCTCCCATCCTTCGCGCTCGTCGATATCTTCCCCTCCCTATATTCGTACAGTCAGACTCTACATCCACCGAGCCTCCAGAGCTTCCGACAGCCACTCCACTCACCATTCCTCGCTCGACCGCCGCGCAACTCGAGGACGACCGTCTTCTGGACGTCCACCGGTACCTCACCACTCTTGAACGCCCTCCCGAGCTTTCCGACGAAGCGTACGCCTCGTTCCACCGCTACGCTATTCGCTTCTACGTCCTGGACGGCCGTCTCTGGCGCCGCGGTTCGTCGGGACCCGACAAGCTCGTCGTCTGGCCCGACCATCGTCTTAACATACTCAGGCAAGCCCACGACGATGTAGCGCACAAGGGTACCTTTGCGACAACGGCACTCATCCTCGAGAGGTTCTGGTGGCCTCATCTTCAAGCAGACGTCGTGTGGTACGTCCGCACATGCCATTTATGCCAAACTCGACAGCTACGACAGATCCTTATCCCGCCTACTGTACCTGTCCCTCCTTCCATCTTTGTACGATTCCATGTCGACTCTATGCACCTCCCCAACTCGTCGGGCTTCAAGTACTTCGCTCACGGACGTTGTGCGACCACGGGATACGCGGAAGGACGTGCGCTGCGTCGCGAAACTGGTCGGGCCCTCGGAGACTGGTTGTTTCAGGACGTCTTGTGCCGATGGGGCACTGTCGCGGAAATTGTGTCAGACAATGGGACACCATGGATCAAGGCCCTCGATTATCTCGCGAAGCGCTACAGCATTCGTCACATACGCATCTCAAGCTACAACTCTCGCGCAAACGGCATTGTAGAACGTCCCCACCTCGATATGCGACAAGCTCTATTCAAGGCCGCGGATGGCGACCAGTCCAAGTGGTCGCAACACGTTTATCACGTACTATGGGCAGACCGAATCACTGTACGACACCGCATGGGGTGCTCACCCTACTTCGCCGCTACCGGCTGCCATCCCGTCCTTCCCCTCGACATCTACGAGGCAACGTACCTCATGCCCACTCCAGATCGTCTCGTCTCAACCGAAGAACTCATTGGAGCCCGAGCACGAGCCCTTGCACGCCGTCACGAAGACCTCGAACGCATTCATTCGAAAGTATACGAGGCACGTCTTCGCGCTGCACGTCAAATGGAGAAGGACCACGAGGCTACTATTCGAGACTTCGACTTCCAACGCGGCGCCCTCGTACTCGTCCGGAACACCGCGATAGAAAAATCCCTGCACCGCAAAATGCGACCCCGGTATCTTGGCCCTTACGTCGTTCTCTCGCGCAACAGAGGCGGTGCTTACATCGTCTGCGAGCTAGACGGCTCTGTTCTTGACCGCCCTATCGCTGCTTTTCGTCTTCTTCCATACCTTGCTCGGGAACGCATTGAGCTTCCGTGGCTCGACGACGCTGACCATCTCGACGTCTCCACCGCTCGACTTCGCGAAATGGAAGCCTCGACTTCCCTCGGCGACGACGATGAACCCAGCAACGTTCAGGAGGCCGAGCAGTCGAAGGATCACGCAGGATTGGAGGCAGACGAAGAACTGGGCGAGTAGAAGGTCAGGATCTCAGTAGGGAGGACGCAGTCCTTGCCGGTACGTCCTCCAGCCCGTCACATCGTGTCTACGCCCTTCCACACCACACCCTACATTCGTGCAAGCGTCGTACCCCACTTCTACGCTGTCATAACATCCTTCCCACTCGACGCAATGTCGCAGAGCGCAATCATCGGCCCCCTCGAACGTTTGGACTGTGGACAGTCCAGAGTTCAGTAGGGAGGAGGTGATACGCACCACGCATGGCTGCGCGGGTAACCGGCGACGACAGCGACGCTACGCACCGACGCACGACGCGCTCTCGGTACGCACTCAATCACGATCCTAGCCCTTCCTTCACCGCGATCCCTCGAAGCCTCCATCCTCATCTCGCCCCCAAGCCTCGAGCATCTCGCCCACTCCTCGTCCTGGTGCCCACCACGTCTCCGAAGCTCTACGCCGGCCTGCCAAGTACGCAGCGGTGACTCGACACCGTCTCCCGAAGGAGATCCCAACGGCCGCACAAGCTCCGAGCGCGCCCAGTTAGGACGACAGCTCGACAGTTCTTCCATTCATTCACATTTCCCCACTCATCCAACTCGATTACGCGTCCCTGTACTATACCACGACAATTCCCGATGCTGTACGATACACCATACGAAAGCAGACGGCCATTCTACTGTACAAGTACGCCCCGAAGACGAGCGCGACACGATCACGTGTGCGCGACTCGCTTAGCCGGACCATAGCGCTCTCGCCCGTTCTCTCTCCTCCGCCTTCCCTCCGACGTCTTACTCACCGCCGTCGGTCTCAGATCCTCATCTAGCTATTTGTCCTACCAGCTCTCGAGCCAGTCTACGCTTCATGTATTAAATACGCGCTCTCCGCTGCTCAATGTACCAGTTTCCACCTCTCCCCGTGTGTGCGATACTCATCCCTTCACAGCGCGATTCCGACGTTAACAACACAAGCAATTCGATTTCAAAGACTACGACATCTACGTCTACGATATAGCGACCATCTACGCCACGCTCGACGTCAAGTGCGACGTCTCTCGTTCTTCTGCAGCTCGACACCTCCCAGTGTCTCTCTCATCTCTCATCTCTCTCCTCCTCCTTCTCTCCGTCTCCCCTTGTGGAAGCCCGACGACTCTCGCACCTTCGATCTCACGTCCCCGGCGTGCAGGTCCATCATTTGGAGCCCACCGCGAGGGTCTAGTGCTAAGGTTTCACCCTAACCTTCGAGCCTCTCCACCTGGCGAGTCCTCCTAACTCCTCATCTACTTCCTCTGTACTGTCTTCGGTCTCTTCCTCCTCGTCAGAGACCTACCCTCTACGTCCGGCCGTCTGGTAACAAGACCAGCCGACCACCACGTCTCGCTCGACCCGTGCGTCGGAGCAGCGTGCCCTTGATCAAGAAGAAGTTCGCGCCGCGTTCACAGAAGCCGTTGAAGCCCTCGACGACCAGGACGAGCTTCTCGTGCCTGTTCCTTCCCCGGAAGCTACCCATCGACAACTAGCCGACGAAGACAGCAGCTCGGACGAAGCAGCAGCCCTCGACCTTCTCTTCCGCACTCCAGCCGCGTCCCCATCTCCGCGTTCGCGTTCTTCGACTCTCTCCTCCGTCCCTGACAATCTCGACGCGCCGCTCAACGAGTGGCACACTCTACCGCTTACATTTCCCGGCACAGACCTCCCTTCGTTCCGCCCCATCCTCGGCACCCTTCTACAACATCTACAGACACAGTCGATAGCCATGGCTCAGCCCTACCGCATGCCACCTCGCGGCGGTGCTGGTGCTCCCTCCTTCGACCCGAACAACGATGCTCGCTCAATAATCGGCTTCTTCGAGGACCTCGAGTACAACTTCCAGCAGGCCGGTGTCAACAGTCCGCGCGAAAAGAAGGCTCACGCGGTCCGGTACGCCCCTGACGCGGAGAAGGCAATCTGGAAGTCCTACCCGGAGTTCGCGGACCCTCTCAAGTCCTATGACGACTTCAAGAAGGTCATTCTAGCCGAATACATTGGAGAGGGCGGTCGAATGCTCTACACACTCCGAGACCTCGACATGCTCGTCGGCATGACCTCCACGGCCGGCATACACTCGATCAAGGAGTTCAATGACTACAGCCGCAAGTTCCGCGACATCGCGAGCTTCCTCGTCACTGGGAGCTACCTACGCGAGGACGAGCGCGACCAGCTGTTCCTGCAAGGCATCAGCGAGCCGCTTCGGAGCCAGGTACTCGAACGTCTCCGTATCACGCACCCTAACGTCCTCTATCCTCGTCAGCAGTATTCTCTCGTGCAAGTAACCGAAGCCGTCCGCCATGTACTCGAAGCAGCCGTTCCCTCGTCCTTCTCGCACCGTCGCTACGACGAGCAGCCATCCACAACGTCTACGACGACCGCGAGCATCAAGTCCGAGCTCTCTGAAGTTACCGAAGCTCTCAAGACGCTTACAAACGCCTTTATTCAGTCGCAGCGCACACAGGCCACAGCTCCAGTCTCTACCGCCCTCGGACCTCACATCGCAAGTAGGGAAATCTGCCCTTCAAGCGGCCGAACACATGCTCAATCTTTACGCGCTGCTTGGAGAGCTGACGGTTCTATTCTTTGCGGCGTTTCTTCTCGGCTTCATCCTGCGTGAAGTCTTGGTCATGGAATGGACGGATTGAGTGGTTTGTGAGTGGATAGCCTTCATGATCATGTAGGTCAGACAGCGGTCTGAGATTTCGAGTCTGCAGGCTCACCTTTGTCCACGAGAATATATTCATGATCGCGGAAATATTCTGCCTTGTGCTGCCACAAATGCGACAAACGGAAGACCCGACTGTCTTGAACTGAGCCGGGCCATGCGTAGTCGTACGAGGTAATCAAACCTCGATGGTCGCAAGTCGCCTGTAGAACATACTGGATACTACAAGTCAGCACAGGGCTGCGACATGAGTAGTGAACCCGCAGTCACCGCATAGAAACCCTTATGGCACCAAAAGGCAAACCCGTTTATCAGAGGCTTGAGAGCCGACGGGATGTAGGTGCCATCACACGAACCAATGCAACCCGGCCAGTTCTTCCCCATTCCCTCCGATATCGTGTCACGGCCTGGCCCATTCGGCCACTTGATGAAGAAGTCGCGAAGCGAGCGTATAGCGGTAACGGAGCGTGCAATGTAGGTCCAGACTGTCCCTTCAGCAATCGCAGTGAAGGCCGCAGTCTTAATACCGGACTCGCCGCCGACATAGCACAGAAAAGCGGCCAGTTGGATGTGCGAGGGACGCTGAGGTTTTCGCCCCTTCGATTGGAAGACCTCATGGTGCTCAATGAGGTCGTTGAGGTCCCAGAAATTCTCCCGGTCCATCCTGGAGTGACCACGCTCAGGGAAACTCCGTTCCGACGTAAGGAACTTGAACGCACCGCATGAACGCCTTGAAGAAACGATCCGTAGCATCGTACATGATGTGGTGCATGAGAGAGTCTATCTTGGGGGCGGTATAGGAGCCCCGCCTCCCATAGCGGCGAGAACGCGATTCTTTGGCCTTCCGTCGCGCAAGGAGAAGGACCACGATTGCGGTGAACTCCTCCGAGGGATTTTGTGCATCCAGCAGAAGGAAGGCCCCGAGGCGTTTGATCGCACGGACAGCTTTGTCCTTCTTCTTCTTCTCTCGAAGACGGAGGTCTGAGCGACGAGGCATGACATAGAAGAAGTGTGAATATGAAGCACGACCGAGCACTGAGTTACAGTACTGAGTCGCGCTCGAACGCGAGATGATTATCTGATCACCTACCGAATAAGTCTCTGACCATGATCACTTCCTGAGTGCCTCGCCTATCCCATCGACTCCCGTAAGACATTTTTACCTACAACCTGGCCAAACTGTGCTACTGCATGTCTCAAACACACGCCTACCCGTGGTCCGACTCATAGCTTGAAGAAGCCGAACTGAGGAAGTAGGGAACTTCGCGTTGAAGGGCAGCCCAGTGGCGCATAGAGGCTTGGATGGAGGTGTCGAGCAAGGATGCTTGGAAAGAATGCAGCCCTCAAGAGTCCGTATAACTCAGTGAGTACATGTTAGGACCTTTACAGAATTTTTCTGTCAAGTATCGCCCTGAAGCGAGGACTGCACACTGTGCGCGAAGCCCTCGGGCAGGACACCCTCTGGGAGCAAGGTCTGCCATCTCCGAGCCACTCTACTTCCTCCATACCTCGCTCTTTTGCCCCCAAACTTTGCATAAACCCTCTTTATTGTATATTCTACCTCCCGTTTGAATCGCGCGTCGCGCGTCCCAAGGGGACGTCGACGCGACCCATACGCGTACGACGTCCCTTCGGGCGCCTATTGTTAGCGAGCTACCGATGTGCCACTGCACATGACGGTCGCAATTCTGGGTCATTTGCTTTGAAACTTTGTATCTACGTGTAATGTACCGTATAATATCTAAAAGATTCATTTGTGCGCTGAGAACACGTCCGGGACGCGTACGCGGAGGAGTGCACGGGCGAGGAGCCCAGCCGAGAGGCACCTGCCTCATTCGGCGAAGGCGGGCGCGCCAGCGCCAAAACGCGCGTCGGGCATCCCACTGCCAGCCACCGCCGTCCTCCCTCGCCTCCCTCGTCCTCCCTCTCGACGTCCCCCTCGGCTAATATACCACACAGATCTTCGACGCCGATATACGACATATTCCTGGAGGGGAGGGACGAGCTTTTGCTGCTCGGCAACGGGAGGTCAGTCACATCAGCTCGGCTCGAGCCCCCACGCACAGCCTCAAAAAATATGTCTGCTAGAAATGAGTAGGGCTATTGCAGAACTCGGCTCGGCTCGACGTACGTACGTAACGTAAGTTTTCTGCGGCCGGATGGGATATCGATACGTCCTGGCGCCAGGAACCTCTGCGATATGAGACAGTGGACACTCGGCCGTGTGGGAGAGGCAGGGACTGGGATGATCCGATTACTTCGCTCAATCCCCGTTCCGCAGGCAATTAATGACGACAGCATCGCGTTTGCCCCGTCTGGCTATGGTGAGCACCGACATGTCCGTTGTGTACTAGTATCCGCTAGTTCTGACTGACAGTACTTGACGTCGTTCGCCAGCGATCAGTCTCCCCATGTCGCACTACTTAAAACAGTCCATGTAAGACCCCCAGCTGGCACATCGGTACCTGCATTACACCGCGATAACACAAAGGCAACATCTCAGCTTTCGAACATCCGCTCGTACGCGCTGCGATCCCACGAGAAGTCGGAAGAGGAACCGCATGTCGGCTGCGCACTCTCAAGCTCAAATCCCCCAGGTCGAAGGCCGCACTGCTGCAACCATCCACGACCGGCCGTCCCCATCCTGTTATGTCCGATTGCCTATCGATCCACCGCACTTTCGCATCCCAACGCTATCGTCCAGGCACGCCCTCTTAGCTGCGATCGGCCGCATGGCCCACCGCCTGCATACATCGAACGTCGGAACTCGAATTCGAACCTCACCCATTCCCAAATCCAAATCCAAACCCATGTCCATATGTGTTATGTCCTCCTCGGGCCCGCGCGTCGTGCCTGCCTCTGCCTCCTGCCTTCTGTCTCCGCCCGAGTGCACCCGCGGTGGGCTTCTGTCCGTTTGCTCGACTCTGCGACTCACGCTCATACATACTCCACTCCACGGCCGTCTCCAGACTCCATACTCCAGACTCAAGATTCCCGGTTCCGTGACATACTTACCCCATGACCCTCTGACTCTGACTCTGAGTCTCGAGCCTTCAGAGTCAGACTTGCGCCCAACTCCAAGGCACGCACCCTACCGCCGCGCACAGAGACGGAGACCGCACAGCGTCCGCCACAGCTATCACTGCAAATCGCTATCACTATAGCGTACTACCCGGGCCGCGACTACATATCCAGAGTCACCCGCTGACCACCTCCCGCTCCGAGTCCAAAGTCCAAAGTCCAAAGGTTCAATGTACACCGTCGGGCTCTCGGGTACGGAGGAGTCCAAGCCGAGGACGGGGTTTCGACTTCGTCTTCCATGCACGACGCTTATGCGTGCGTTCCTTGGACTTCTGTCCTTCCAGGATCTGAAGCTGAGAGCGCTGGGCCCCGGCTCTTCCGGCTGAGGAATCGGTGCCACCCCGCCGCCGCACAACTGGCGTCGGACGTGCCCAGGCTTGCTCAATGCTACACGCGTGCTGCAGACTGCAGGACTTATGCGACCGTCCAGGGGCCTGTCGGGTGCGCCAGGTCGAGAGTCGAAGGTCGCGGGCAGTTCGCGTGCTCGTTCGCGTGCCTCGACGTTGTGAGGCTGCTACCATAGAAGTTCACGTTCGCCGATGTCTGGCTAGCGATGGGACGGGACAGCGCCGCCGCCGCCTCGGCAACTTGACTCGTCGTCTGCATCCAGCCGCCAGCCCCCTCTCGCCTCTCGCCTCCCATGTGCCTGCCCCGTCCCCAAACGGGGGCTGCTGGTGTTTGGCTCTGAGCTTGAGCAGCGAGGGGCGGGATCCCGGGGTGCCCGGACGCGATTTGCGTGCGTCCTGGATGGCAGGATGTATGCTCCCACTCCGTGGCATCATCATCAGTGCATCACGGCGTACTTATCGTCCACGTCCACGTCCATGTCAGCCAGACGGGACACCACGATCAAGCCACAGGTGCCCAGTGTCGCTGTACGCGGATCCCGCTCTGCCGCTGCGTGGCGCGCGAAACATCGCTCCTGCCAGTGCTAGTGCCTCCGGGAGTCTTGGGGACCTTGGACCTGGAAGTATGCGCGGCGAACTGCTGATAGCCATCACGATTCGATGGTCATGGTCATGGTCATGCCTGCAACCTCGTCCTCTGCAGGCGGCTTCGCGGCAGCCCGATGGCCCGGCGTTGACGTTGAGGCTGGGCGGATTCGAGAATCAAGATTGTACCCGACTACTGGCCAGTGGCAGGGTGTGCCGCATGGAGGGCGGGCATTGAGCGGGAGGAGCGTTGACGCGCTGCTCGGGTGCAGTGCTGCCGTTGCTCGTCGTTGCTTCGTGGACTCGGGGTCGGTGGTTCGTCGTTCCTGGACATGTCATGCGCTCGTCCTTGGCGATCATGACGGGTTCGAGGTCGTCGACTGCTCTCGAGCTTGGAGGTGCCAGCTCGATCGACCCTGGGTATCGCTCGCATGTATGGTCACGGTTGCACGGCTTACGCAGTGGGGGCGCATGACGTGCCGCGGCCGACTCTGGTGAGTCTCGTGTACTTGTGTAGCTTGGAATGCGCGTAGCGTCGGCTGACTGAAGTCTTCGCTCAAGATGACATAGGCTACTCACCCCAACGCGTGATACGCATCTCCTGGCTGTATACGTAATAGTGCAGCAACGACCCAACAGGGATGCACTGGTTGCAGCGGACTCCAGCAAGATGACCTCGACTGCTCACTTCCGCGAGTCCTTCGCTCTCCACACGGACCACTTGGAAGTCTCTACTTGACCAACCGTTGCGTTTGTGTCCTGCCATGTCCTCTGCTGTGTCTGCTCCTTCTGTATGGCGCTCTCCATGCTATCCCCCGGGGCTTCGGTATCTACTATCGGATGGCGTTCGTTCTACGTGCCCGAGAGGCGTCTTGACGATAAGGTGCTGGTACGTTGTGGGGATGTAAGTAGGAGGTTAGGATGTCGCGATCATGCTCACTGTTGGGTGATTGTGCGCGATCTAATCTAATCGCAGCGTGGGAACAGTGGCCGCAGCCAAAGTTCCAAAGTTCGCGATGTCGACGCTCGTATTTCTGTAACTTGCATGTCGTCCCGTTTCTCTCACATCCAGTTTCCGTATGCTGCATGGGTCTATGCTCAGAAAACGTGTAGCACTGGTACGTACTCACCAAGTCATCTTCCGGATATCTTGTTCCTCAGTGGAACCAACTTGAAGTAGCGGCGGTTTGAGATCTAATTACAGACTTCAGTCGACCGAGTGCATACTGCGTGAGGCGAGTACTCTGTCCAAATGAACTGAAGACGTTGCTCTGACTCAATAAACGCCTCAGACATAGACATGCGGCCTCCATTGCTTCTTGAGACTCGACGTTGGCGACGCGGACACGCTATGTCTGTCGGGCTTGGCTGCCGGATAGCAATTGCAGCGCACTATCTGCATTCATGGGGGTCCTCAAGCCTCATTTGTCGGACCTACGACTTTTTTCTTGCTCGAGTGCTGCGCTCCGATGGCTTGACGCAGTACGCGACGAACACGCTGGAACCGAACGTCGACAAGGGACTCTACTCATCGGACCTATGCGACATGTCGCCTAACCTTCCCCCCAACATCTCCCCAGCAATTTTCCTGGATAACAACGCTGGGATAGTGTTGGATACTCACGGACATCCATCATGCGCCATACAAACCTGCCAGACCCTCACGGTCCGTCCTTATTACTTAGTATCTACTGTCGGCTCCCCTCCTTCCACGCACCGCCTTGCATTCTGTCGGCGACGTCGTCCCTCGTATGTCTCCGAACCTCGGACGTCCCGTTTGCGCACATTGGCCTCGCATGGCTCTCGCTGCCAGGTCATTCGAAGGGTCCACCTCCTTCCGTAACCAGTGTTTTCGCCTTCCAGATCCCCACTGCAGGCGGTAAGTACTCAAGTACTCAAGTTCCGTCATTGTACTGATTAGCTCATCGATATTGGCAGCTACACGCCTCCAGCCATTCTTGCCAGTCCGCCAGATACCTCGCGCACGGTGTTCATCTCGGGTGAGTTGGTTGGGATCTACTCAAGGCTCTGCAGCTGCGGACAGCATGACTAACCGGGCGTTCAGACGTCAATCCGCTATCATATCACTCTCCGATCTCGTAAACTCAACCCTCCCCCTCCGCAGGTATGATCTTCGAGGGACGTAGTCGCAAATCGACTGTATGTTGCAGAGTCTCAGCTCCCGCATGCACCGTCTTCACATCGAAGGATAACCGTCACGATCCTTCGCACGAGAATGAGTGCTTCTGTCTGCTGAGTTTGTCAGGCATCAGCTCCCGGATGACATTCTCCAACGGCGAGGCTCTTGGGGACCTAGTCGAGCTTTGGTCGAGGTCCACTTCCGCATTCAAGGGAACATATGTCATAGAAGCCGGAGAGCAGGCCGCGCCTCCAGACGCTGAACCATTGGTCGCAAAACTACATTCCGAAAGTCCTCACGGGGGTACGATTTACGGTGCATGAAAGCAGGTACGTTCTAGTGATTCAGACGACTCAGTGCAGGGAGCTCACGGTCGCGACGCGGTGCGCTGCAGAATGTACAGTTGGCGCAGTCGTGCGGAAGAGCGCGAATCATCCGAAGTTCGGCTGTATGCGAACGAGAGTGACGGCAGTGCAGCGGGATCCCCCTCATGCCGCACAATTAGTGAGCTGGTTCGGCTTGGTAGCCATACAGGGCTCGGGCGATCATCCATGAGACCTCGGGCATCAGCGCTCAGCGTTCAGTGTCAAACCGTAAGCTGGCACGTCGCGCTGGCAGTTACATAGACCCGTCGCTTACCCAAGCCCGTGCAGATCATCCTGCAGCTCAAGAATCGCCATCGGAGCCCCATCGGTATAAACTTGGCCAGTATTCGCCCTTGAACTCGGTTCCGAGTAGGTGCCTCAGCACGGTCGAAGGTTTCCAACACGCTGACACGTCTCGTGTCCAGCACCTTGTCACCCCCGAGCTAAAGGGCTCTCCTGAGCTGGTCGCTACCTGCACAGTCCGTAAAGCAACTTCTCGAAGGGCGAAGCGCCGACGGGAGGCGTCTTCTTCCGAGTCCCTCGAAAGTTATGTCGTCGATACGGCATTCGCAAACTCACGACGCCGCAGTGCGCTTGGGTGGCAGTCGCTCGCTACCGCCGCTGGTCAACTTGCGTGCAGCTTTGCGTTTGATCATTTTGTATCGTACCCCTGGCGGCTGAGGTGAGCAATAGATCCACTGAACATTGTATTGACCCACTCAGATGTGAAGCCAAGACACGATGTCTTCGGTGAACACCCGGCGTTGATGTGTGTTATGTCTACCGCCCTGCTGCAAAAAGCGCTTCATAAGGCTCAGAGGCTGCTCAGATGGGTGCACTTCGACGACGGCTCCGAACCCGACGGGAGTACGGACTGATGCCAGTGATGGCGGACACTCTCTTGGTTAGGCCTGGCGCCGGCCATAACTATTTGCATATGGTGAGCGCCGACGCTCAGGATCACCGTTTCGAAGGTTTGAATCCTCACAGCAGCACTGTAGCTGTGCCGTCCAGATAGAGCAAGTTGTGCGGACGACTCAGCTGGGATGAATGTTCGCGCTCTGACGGTTCTAGTCTGGGTCTACTCCGTTCAGGCCCGGTGCTTGATGTGACAGGAGCATGTGTACTGAACCGCAATGCCGTACGTATATGCATTCATTGTTCCGCCACGGTAAAGTCTCTGATACAGCCGAAGCGCACTGAAGACCTGTGGTTTCTGGTAGCCGTCCGCCGAGCGAACACGCTGTTGGGAGGCCAGTATTGAGCTAACATGCATGAACGTTGTGGTAAGAGGTATACATCTTACAGTGGGTTCAAGTGTACGTCTCTTGCTCAAAGTGACTGATGCACTTGCTAGGTACCGCGCCGTCTATCCCCATGTACACACCCAGACGCCGCAATCAGGATGTACGGCTCCTTCTGTGCCTGCAGCGTCTATATTCCCGCACGATGGTCACTCGCTCAGCGACAGCCTGGTCATCCTCCGAGCTCGGCTATGCAGTACAGGGTATGCACACATCCTTATGCTCCCATCGCATACCTCTGAGGAATATTGGAAATGACAGTGTTCACGTTATGCCGCCCTTCGATGCAGATCCGCCCCCAGTCCGATGGTCACTGGGCTTCCCGCTTATTGAGCGCACAATTGCTCAGCATCCCAATGGACTCGGGTCCATACTCATATCCCCGACAGTGTCCTCGTCCTCCGTGGAATTGGTAAAGGAGCAGGGACTGGCCCGCGTGTCTTCGTTCCTGACGCGCTTCCTTCAGACTATAAAGCTGGACTGTATGTCGACTCTCCTCTCCAAGCAGCGAGAAGGCCTCTCTCCTCACTGCTATGCTCTCTCCCAAGCTCGCTCTGCTCCTCGCGGGCACCCTCGGGGTAGCCTCTGCGGCGGTGGTCAATCATCCCCTCTATGAGCGCGATTTGCATGCGCGGGCTTCCACCAATGGCTCGTGCATCTCCGCCCCCGACAATGCTTGCGTGTCGCTCGTCGGTCTTTGCGTGACAGGCATCGCTTCTGGGAGGGTAAGCGAGCTGATCGCATGTTCTGGCAGGGTGGCGTAGCTGACTGAATGTCTGGATATAGGTCCCAGCCACCCAGTTCTGGAGTGACCGCGTTTGTGTAGCGGCGGCGACATGCGCTGGAGTAGGTCTTTCACATATCTTACACCGAGCTGAATAGCTGATGAAGTTGTATCCTGCCAGATGGGTTCTGTCCTCAACGCTGCTTGCTGCGCTGGTACTTGTCACCAGCCCACTGACATCGTGAGCCTGGATTACAACAACGTATGTACGACGATCAGACCGACCATATTGATTGCTGATGCCAGTCCTAGATTTACTTCGGGATGGTTGGAAACTGCGCGTTACAACCTGGAGGTTGCTCACTCACGTGGCGTAAGTCATCTCGTCCAGAGCCTCAGCTAATGGTCTCACTAACATGGACATTGATCGCGTCGTAGAACCCTTCGTCGATTGGTTCTATAACACCATCGTGGCGACGAACACGAACATATTCCCTGAGTAAGCCCGTGCTTGCCTTACATCACCTCATACGCCTGCTTACATCGCATACCAGGTCCGGTGATGTCGTACTCGGGTGGTGGGCCCAGATCGCCACCTGGACCGCATTCTGCACGGGCACCAACTGCGTCAACAGCGCTATCCCGTATACGAACTTCAACGACTGGTTCCACTTCTCGTCTGCGGTGTCGGTTACTACCCCTGGCACCCCTCAATATGTGGAACCGTTGAGCGATGACCGTGACGTCAACGATGATAACTGGACCCCGGACTTCTCCTGGCCATGCCCTTTCGACGACCCGAGCAACTGCTGGTGGGATTACGGCCCGCCGACCACTGCCTCAGCAGCAGCTGGCGCAGTGCAGGTGAGCCTGGCCAAGCCCAGGAAGCTCGTTCTGTCGGGAGATCGAGTCCCCGCGAAGTTCACCGTCAACGCAGTCGGGAACGCGAGCAACGTATACATTCCCACTCCCTTCGGTCGGGCTCAGCATCAGCCCCCGAACGTCCCGCCGCCCACGTACGTCCTCGGAAAGCCCCTCGTGCTCCACCTCAACGGTACCGACAAGTACACCCCTCCGAAGGCTCGAGCCACCGTGGACGATGTGGACGTAGCCCCTGCCGTCTCTGTTGCTCCTGCTGACACCACTTCGAAGTCCCTCGTCAGGCGCGTGATCACACCTGCCGCCTGCTCTGGCCCTATTCAGCCGTATCAGAACCTGCCGACACTCAAGTACTACTGCAACCTGATGCCCAACATCTGCGCAAACATCAGGGCACACCCCGACTTCACTGGCAACAGCATGACACTCACGTACGACCCCTTCAGTGCCTCCTCCGGTGCGCGTCGGCGTGGTGTCTGCACCACGGCCGTTAAGGCTGCCTTCCAGCTTGCCGGTAAATGCGATCGGAGGCAACACAACCCTGCCTATTGGGATGTAAGTCTAAAGGTTGTTCCGACTCTACGGTTTACTCATTCCATGCTACTCTAGGTCTCATGCGACGAGTTCCCTTTCAACGCATCCTTGGAGGGCGGTGCTGGCAATGCTCGAGTACAGGCTGTCCCCACCCGCGAGCAGCAGTATCAGGGTAGTCTCCAGTCATCCATCACCAACCTCCGTCGCGTTGCGAATGATGGCACATCGATCTGGAAGGGCGCGACAAACCGGAGGTGCCACCGGTACCAGATCCTCCTCTTGGCCGCACCAGAGGCAGGCGCTCCGGCAGACGCAGTCGGCAGCCTCGACTCTGGCTCTGCATTCTTCAGCTCAGGCGTCGCCGGAAGTCAGTTCCTCACGGACAGCCGCGTCGAGAACGTTCCTGCACCTTTCCTGACGGACACCGACTACCCTGCGACCGCGAGCAACCTCCACGTCCCGTCGAACTCGAGGATCTTCGACTGCCGCCCGTGTACCATCGGCGCGGTTCCTGTGCCTCCTCCCAGACGGAGCGAAGGCGAGGAGGAGGAGGAAGAGGAATCTAGCACGGAGGTTGCTGGGGCCGCGGAGGGTCACCAGCCGACCCCGACAACTCCCCCCGCGCAGCTTGCTGTGTACGCCGACTTCGACAAGCGTGCCGCATCGTCGTGCACAAAGCCAACGTCTACGAAGAGGGCGACATCCACCCCAGAGGCCACTAAGGCGGCGAGCGATGACATCGCTGATGCCGCTGCCGCCGCCGCAGCGGCTGCAGCTGCAGCTAAAGCTGCGACGAATGCTACCCCCGCGGAGGCCGCCGCCGCCGCCGCTGCAGTTGCGGCTGCAGCCGCACTCGGACCGGCTGCGGCAGCTCTGGTGAGTGTTATAGGCTGCTGTTCGCATTGACTCGGTTAACGTTTTCCCTATAGACGGAGGCGACGACCCCGGCCGCGTTCGCTGCTGCGATTGCAGCCGCCGAGGCCGCCATAGAGGCAGCTCAAAACGCAGCCGCTACCATATGGGGCATCCCAGGAATTCCGGACTTGATCTCTCAGGTCGCAGACCAGGTACGCCTTCCGAAATATGCGCGGAGTCAACTGTTTGGCTTACCGTGGGCCCGTGCAGGTGATCTCCGCGACTTCATCCATCTCGGAAGCGATCCAAGATGCGCAGGACGTCATCCCTCCCTCGACTCCGGTCCCGCCAGACACGGACCCCACGAAGAACCCGAACCTGAACCAGGGCCCTCCCGCCTCGTCGCCTCCCGCCGCGTGCTTCGGCGCGGGGTCGAAGGGCTTCCTCAAGATCGGCGACACCTACTTCACGAACGCGAACGGCAAGGCCCCCGCGACGCTGGTCAACGTCGGCTCGAACGCCTTCTTCGGGCTCACGCTGCCCGACGACCGCACGCTCGAGTCGGTCGTGGGGTGCCCCGGGGTGTACGGCTGGGCGAACGGCGACCCGCTCGCGCCGGACTTCCAGGTCGACTGCTCGTCCATGGAGCTGGGGAGCTACTGGAACGGGAAGAAGCAGACGTGTTACTCGTACAGCACGGGTGCGGGCACGTTCTCGGTCTTCTGCGGGAACAACTTGGGGAGTATCTACTCGTGCTTGCAGGGCGCGGGGTTGTATGGGACGCTGTCTCCGGCGTTCATCAACTGGGCGACGTCCTGAGGAGCGGGTGGTGGAAAGCGGAATGTAGGAAATTGATAATCTCTTGAACGTCTTAAAGGCTTGTATTTGGGTTAGGATGATACGTGCATGTGTACTTATCAGCCGGAAGGAAGGAAATGTATGGATTCTTACCTCTCTGTCGAGCGTCCGAGACACACTGGAGGTCGAGCTGGCGTCAGACAAACATAAAATCATCAAAAATACACGAGTGACTCGTGAGGATTACACCTAGGCTACACGTAGAATTACTCGATACAGTCCGAGCCGTCTACCCCGGTCAGTATAGCGACGGTATGGTACTGATACACTGTACATCGCAACCCGACATAGTTTCAAAACCCGCGCCGAGGGACAGTAGTAGGCCCGATCTCAACCTGGTAGACATTCCCAAAGATGCGCCGAAGCGCGACGAGGTTGAACATCCCAGGCTGCACTTCCGGGTAGTCCTCATGAGTCTGGCCCTGCCTGCTACCCTCCTATCGGAGATCAAAGTAGTGTCAGAACGACAGCGGGGGGCTGAACACAGAGAGGGGTGTGACGCACTGAGAAGATGGCGAAGTACTCCAGAGCGATGAGGTGCGCGAGCTCGCTCTTGTTGGTGAGCCGAAAGGTGGTCGATACGACAGGAACAGTGCGAATGTGGTGACGCCAGGCGCCCTGCTTGTGGTCCGGAGCCTACGGGCGACTCAGCGGATGTTCTTGTTAGAGAGGAAGACGGTGGATCGACGTACCCAGAAGACGAGGTGGAGTTCGGAGAGGCCTCGGTCGAGGAGGATACGGATCTCCTCGTTGCTCGAGTCCTGGAGCTCGTGGAAGGGCCCGCTGGGTTTGTAGCGGAGAAGGGAGAGAGGGAAGCCCTTGGTGTGCGAGCCGCACTTCTGGAAGGTGATACAACTGGGCCCCGGGGCGTGGAGGTCGACGGAGTGTCTGAGGCGTGCATTACGTTTGCAGAGCTCCAAGCAGTGATCCTGAGAGATGAGGTAGTTCAGGGGGATATCGTCGAGTGAGGACATGGCGCTGAGGATGCGACTACGGATGCGAGGGCGAGAGCGAGGTGGAGAAGTCTGCTTTGACTGAGAAGAGGCTGCGATTCTGCTGCTGGGCGAGACATATTGGAAGGCGTATAAATACGATGAAGTTCGGAGGTGAAGAGATAGCCAAAGGAACGTTGAACGAGTGTCGTAGGACAACACACGAGAACCAAGCTTGGTACGAAAGGAGGGAGGAAGACAAAGCAGCAAGTTCGACCCAGCCTGCAAGAGGTACATTGGAAAATCACAGTGCCAAAAGGACATTCTCTGGGTCACAGCCGATGTCAGTGCATGCTGTGCTTGTGGGTCCAAGCGTCGATGGGTGTCGTGCGAGGATTCGAAGCTTGGACACGACGCTTCAACACGCTCCGGGTGGCGGGCAAGTTGTGAAGATTGACGCGAGCACCGAGACGGCTTAAGCGTTGAAGTAGCCTATCAACGCTTCTTGGATATTGAAAACTACCAGGATCATGGTATAGTTGTCGTGGTATATTTGTGTCGTGCCAAAGAGCCTGTCGCAGGAGACCGAGGGTGTCCGACAGTATCGACAGTGCACCAAGCAAGCATCCAAAATTGGGTTCCGACTGTCGACAAAGAAGCATTATGACGGAGGTAACTAGAGAGGCTCGATAAACATCAGGCATTCGGAGGCGAAGGGGTGGCGGGATCGGGTGGCACAAACAGTTATGAGGCTGCCGCGCCGTGAAAGGAGAAGACTTCGGTCTCCGGTGCGTGTGTCCAAGCTTCTCCACCCCGGTGGCGTTCCTGCTGTCGCTGGTCAAAGGTTGTCTTGCTTTGTAGGCCTTTGTAGGCACATCCATCTGGTGGAAGGACGAAGGTTAATCGGGTTTAAAGGGCATTTACTCGAGTCGAATACACGGCGGCGTACACGGTTTCCCGCGCCGACTGTCGCGCGTCTCACGCGCTTCCTAGTTGCGCTGACGGCTAGTTAGCGGATGGCTTGCGTGTACCTAGTGGTAGTACGGGGAGCTCAGGTGGATTTCGAGCTCCGTGGGGTTGGGGGAAACACGCTGCGGCCGGGATCGCTGCTCGTGGCGTTAGGCACGACGCGGTCACGCGATCCGATAGCGCCGGTGTTTGAGCGCGAGGAGGTCTGTCTTGACCTCCAAAGCACTATTGGCGTGTACAAGCGGGAGTGGTGGGCGGGTGCGCTTTTGTACACGCGGACGCGATGTGGAAGGAAGGCAAGTAGCTTGCCGGGCGCTTGCGCGCCCGTGCCTTCCTTCCACATTCAGCCTCTGCGCTTAGTAAGCATCCGTTCCGCGGAGGACTCGTTCCTCGTCCTCCACTTGAACATCACGCTTCCTAGTTGCGCTGACGGCTAGTTAGCGGATGGCTTGCGTGTACCTAGTGGTAGTACGGGGAGCTCAGGTGGATTTCGAGCTCCGTGGGGTTGGGGGAAACACGCTGCGGCCGGGATCGCTGCTCGTGGCGTTAGGCACGACGCGGTCACGCGATCCTTCCGCGCCTCTCCCACCCACGCTCCTGCGCTCTGCGCTCCCCTCGCTCCCTCCCCATTCACGCGAGGATACCAGGCGACTCACCCCCTGCGAGCTACCCACAGTCGCGCTGGTATCTGAGCGGACGACTCACCCAATCGCGAGCATTACAGTGCGTTACAATATGTCATAACATAGCAAATACAAATACAACTACACACGGTACTTCTTCTTGAAGCTCTTCACTGACTCTGCGACAAGCTGTAGGCGGGACTGGTCGAATGACTTAGAGATAAATAGTGGAAGGATAGACTCAATCTTCCGCCAATATTCCAGGAAGGCCCTCGACTTCCAGCTACCCAGGGTGGCGACTATGTCCGGAGGCGTGCCTCGCAATAGAAGCTCCGTGGCGCCGCCGATGCGGAAGCAGTGGCCGGTTAGCGTGGGTTTCTGCGCACGCTCCCAGATGGAGTTGCATCGGTCGAGGAACCACTGGCGTGTCATCGGGGCCCACGAGCCGTTGGCTGTTTCAAAGGCGAACAGCGGAGCCGAGTCCGGGATGTTCGCGTTGGCATTGAGATGGTGCCGCAGGGCTCGCTCGGGCGTGGTCGCGTCCTCGTTGCCAGTGAGGATTACGTCGGCTCCATCGTGATGCGTGGTCTTTGTCCAAGGGATGTGGAACACCGCGTAGGATCCAGCGCTGCTGGGAATCTTCTCAAAGCGCACGCCTGCCCTGCGAGCAACGTGTCTCTTGTCATTGAAGGCGCGCCGGCTTGGGATGACGAGCCCGCCAAGCCTGTTTGGGGTTAGTTAGGGTAGGGTGCAACTGGGAGTACGTACCTTCGGCAACCCCAGAATGCTGCGCATGCCACTGCATACACGGCAGCATCAAATGCGTCCGTGAGGTCAAGCCCATCACGCAGTGCGTGCATGTGCTCCAGGGTGACGGGCGGTCGCTTGGGCTTTGGTGGAGGCTGCAGCTTCAGCGATGCCGCGCATGTCACCTTGAGTATTCTGCCGCCGAGCCAAGGGGCTGCGTTCAGCGTGTGCCAGAATGCTAGGCCAGCGAGCCAGTTGTCAATGGTCGTCCTGGCCACCTTGCTTGCCCAGGATGCAATGAACGAGCTGAGGAGGATCTCCGATGCCGGCATGCGGTCAGCTTCAGGGACGCGAAGGTTGTCACAGAATTGATGGAAGCGGAGGAGTCCAGCGCCGTAGTTCTTGCGCGTGTTCGGTTCGATAGCTTCCAGGATGGTCAAGAATAGTACTTGCAGTTGATGGTCAGGAACGAGGGATGCGTGCGATTTGCGGGAAGACTGTGCGAAAGGGGTGCTCCAGAGCGCAAGCCGCTCATCGGCGAAAACATGAGGGCGTAATGGGGACGGTTCGATGCGGTTCTCAGGTCTCGGTTTTCTAGGCTTTCGCACCTTCGGAGGTCGCGGCGGGGGCTTTGCTAAGACGGTTCCGACAGCCGTCCTTGCAGAGCTTCCCTTCCGAGGGTGCGCGCTTGCACGTGCGAGCGCGGGTTTTGCAGGGGGTATCCTAGGCATGGAAGGAAAGGTATGGGGCGAGCTCGGGTGGCAGCTCGAAGCCAATGGGAAGGGAGGACAACCGGGTGTCCGGTACGCCGCGAGACACAGGGTCCGCCCGGTTATCCTTAGTGTTGATGTAGCGCATCTCCAAGCGCAGGTTCCTGGCCATACAAATCACCTCCGTCCTTCGGATGCTGTTGTTCACCTGAAAATTCCGGCTGCGTCCTCGATCTATGGCGCCGATCACGCCCGAGTTGTCGCTCCGGATGAGGATGGAGGCATCCTCCAGTCCCGTGTGCTCGAGGTGCCGAACTGCGAGCTCGACAGCTATCATCTCAGCCCAACCTATGTCGCGTCCATGCGACTTCCATTCCAACAGGTCCACTGCCCAGCGCCAGCTTGCTGCCGCCTGTCCAAAGACCACTCCAATACCCCAGTCAGACGACGCATCAACCCATATGTCGAGGTCGCGTGTCTCGCCGCGAGGTCGCAGGGAGCGCTTCACGCAGGGGGCGGCGAGCTTCGATTCCCACCACTTGAGGTCACTGATTACGGAGGGTGAGGGGTACCGAGAGCGGAAGCGTGTGTCGCTGCTGCCGCCAAAAGCCGCGATGAATGTGCAAATGTTGGTGAGGAATGATCGGCCCTGGGGATACACGAATGTAATGTGAGCGAGTGTTCCATTCAAGCTGAGTGCATCCTTCCAGGCGACTCGCCCGCGGCCGCCTTTTGCCCGCTCCAGCGTCATGCGAACCTTCTCAAGGTATTTTGCTCGCTTCTCATCTGACAGTGCGACCGTCCTCTCAGGTAAGTTCCACAGAAACCCCGAGTACTCTCCGGTCCACGCGTGCGGGTGACACTTCGGACCACTCAATGGGATGCGCATCACCTGCGCGACACCATAGATGTCATCTACATCATGGCCGTAGACGTACACGCCGCCTGGGAGCTGGTGGGTAGGGTACCTGAGGTTATACAAGTCATCGACCCACTTGTCATTGTCACCCATGTTGAGCGCCGCTAGTATGTCCAGAATTGCGTCCATGATGCAGCCTTGCAGCCCCACCCCGGACGCAATTCCGAAGCAAACGACATGGTCAATGAAGAAGTCGCCGTCACGGCATTGGACGACGAGGAAAGGTTTGTGTGGCGGCCAAACTGGTATGTTGCGGAACGCCGCGTCAATATCCAGTGTTGCCATCTGCGTCCCCGGAGGCGCGTTCGCAATCTGCCATGTGCCATGATGTCAGTTTGCGCCCACGCTGTAGCTTCGGGTCCGGAGAAGCAGAAGGTCACTCCGGGTGACCACAAGATCACCCCGAGAGATCGCCTGGCCGATCGCGGAGCACACCTCTGGCACGCCCGCCGTGACTGGATAGGTACCTCGGGTCTCCTGCTTGGAGCACCCGGCATTGTCATGCTGATAGAATGAACCTCGGGGTCTCCCTCTTGGAAACTCCCCGGCATTACTGCCTGCTTGGCACTGCTGAGGTAACCTCCGACACCGCCGAATGCATATCGCGCGGCTCGGGCATGTAGTTGCGATGTGCTCACCTTTTCCGCAAGGCCAGCGGCTGTACCCCACCGTGTGGGGAATAAGTTGGCGTCAATGCGCCCATTAACTGACAGGCCGTCGTCGTCTTCGCACGAGCAATCCTGCACGAGCCGCAATTTGCCACCTGCCTTCGGCACGACTGTCAGTGGCGAGGACACGAAGTGCGTTCCGAGGATCTGTTCGACGCGTTCCTTGCTGTATGGCCCCGTCATGCGCCCGAGACGAACCTGTTCGCTCACGTATTCTCGGATGAAGTCCATGTGCTCTGCGGCGGCGGGGTAGTTGGCGTTTATTTGCGTGCGGGAGAGAGGAGCGAGGTCGCCGATGGGGAAACCGTATCGTAGGTTGTGGGGAAGGTCGGGGTATCTATCCGTGAGGTCCAGCTCGAAGAGCACCTGCCGCCACACGCGCCAGTCGTATGGCGTGATGATGTGATCACGCTCAGATGCACTGCTTACTAGAGGCGCGATGATTGGCGGACCCGCAGAAGCTGCACCTGTGGCACTGGTGCGTGTTCGGGCATGCGCGCGACTTGCAAGGGTCCAGTCCGCCAGCATTCCACGCGGCGCACAGATGCCCGCGCCCTTGGATGGCAACCAGGCGGTTTCCTGAGTATGTTGCGAAGGGCCTGCCACCGCCGACCATGGTCGTTCGGCTGCACTCCTTCGCCCGGTGTCCGCTCTCTCCGCAGATAAGGCAGAGCCCGCCCGAGGACCCGGCAGGCCTGCCTCCCCGAAAGGGCATCTCGCGCTCCCGCGTTCTGCCACCTTGGTCGGCGGCACCGCGCCGATCGTCGAAGCGCTCTCGTGCTTGGTAGCTGGGCCGTGCGGGAGACCTGGGCTGGTGAGTGTATCGAGGAGGGGGTGTTCGCGGCCTGGTGGCCATGTGCTTGCGGAGGCAACGCAGCCGTACCTCTCCGAGCTCACGCAGGTAGTCTCCATCTCCCACCACGAATGGCGACTTGTTGTTTGGATCTTCGAGGAACCAGGACTTGCGGAGGTCGACGTCAAATTCCAGGACTGCTTGGAACTCGTCGCGGAACCATTCCAGGTCATAGAGGTACTCGAAATGAGCGAGCCAGCGCTCCGCCTCACGAGGCCGGACCACGCGGTCCATGATCTTCAGGAAGTTGCTCCATGCATCGCGCCATTGGTCCGGGTCCATCGTCCGCTCGTTCGGGCAGCCCGAAAGGTCCAGGATGTACATGGTGAGGTTGTTTCGGGAGTCGACCTTCGAAGACTTTACCTTTCCGTCGTTGATCCGCTCGATCTCCGACTTGAGGAAGGCCGAGAGGGGAACATGGTAGCCGTTTCGAAGCATTGCGATCACGCGAGGATCGACAAATGACTTCTTCTTGCTCAGGAAGATATTCTCCCGGTTCTTGTTGTCCCCCACCGGTGCGTCGATCACGGTGGGCTTTTGACTCGCAGTCTTTGGGGCAGGAGGGGCGGAGGGGTCGCCCATGAGGCGGCCGGCGGCCATGCCGGCCTTCAGCATGGATGTAGAGGCTGACAGGTACTCTAGGATGATGTTCCGCTCGAGCGGGTTGCGGATTTGCATGACCGCGGCAACGACTGCCGCCGGGTCAGAGGTGGCACCTATCTGGTGGAAGATGCTGCCGCCGTTGCCTGGTTCGACTACCGGCGGCGATCCGAAGCGGACACCTTCTTCCTCGTCGTCCCTGTCGTCGTCATCGTCGTCGTCGTCGGCACCTCCAAAGTCAATCACGACCGGGTCGTCCTCCGTCCCGCGCCTCTTCGAGCGCGACATGCGCGCCGCGATGTTCGCCGGCGCGCGGCCGCCCTGCGGGCGTACATCCTCTTCCATAGCCAACGTCTCCTGCATCCGTCGATCCTGCTCCCTATTCCACTCATCCTCCGACCGCAGCGTCGTAGACCTGTCACGCCCACCCGGGGGCGCGCTCAGCGTCTTCGGCTTCTTAAACATTGGCTCCTTGCCCTTCTTCTTCGCCTGCTTGGCCTCCTCGTCCTCGTCCTCGTCCGGGTCTGAGATGTCCTCGACGTCGTCTTGAAAAGGTCGTTTGTGACTTGGCCCTGGAGACGCGTTCCGCGTCTCGCTGCGCGCTCCGCCTACCGTCTCGGTACCGGTCTTCTGGGTTTGGGAATCCATTTCCCCGGGGTCGTTGGATCCGAAGGCCTGGAGACTCTTGCCACCTGCACCTTCAGGTCTATTAGTGCCTGTGATCTCCATTTGAAAGTGAACGGAGTGAATGCGAAGAAAATAGCTGGCTATATGCGCTTTTGTACACGCGGACGCGATGTGGAAGGAAGGCAAGTAGCTTGCCGGGCGCTTGCGCGCTCGTGCCTTCCTTCCACATTCAGCCTCTGCGCTTAGTAAGCATCCGTTCCGCGGAGGACTCGTTCCTCGTCCTCCACTTGAACATCACGCGACCTTACCTCTTTCGTGAGCTGACTTCAGCTCCTCCGCTTGGCCTCCTCACCTGCGGCCGGAGCAGAAGAGAGGGGTTTCACCTCTTTCTTCTCGCTCTCACTCCGTGCTCGCCAGGTGAGCGTCTTCGTCCGAGCCTCGCGCGCACCTCTTGCTTCTCGCTGACTTCTCTGTACTCGCCAGCGCTGTGCCGTTTTAGCTATATACATCGAATCAAACCTTGTTTCCTTCTCCCATCTATCGAATCACACGAATGGACACCGATGACGGAGCCGAAGCCACGACCATTGCTGGAGCGACTCAAGCCTCTTCCTCTACTGCAGCGACTCAGTTCACCACTCCAGAACAACTGGAAGCCTCTAGAGAATGCGAGCGACAAGTCGAACTGTACGGAAAGGGGTCGACGACTCGTAGCAAAGCCGCTATCGCCATCGCAGCCTGTCTCTACCAACCAAGTCTCGAGCTCTCAGAGCGAAACATCACCGACGCTCTCGAGTCATACTTCCGCATGCTTGATGAGGTCGACGAGCGGAATGACGAGGACGGGATGGGCAGGCGAGCGAAGGGGAAGGAGCATGAGGTCATGGGTGGAGCAGGCAATGGACGCCGGGGTGAGTCAGCAAACAAGCACGCCCTCGCACCTCGCCCGTCTTCAACCGGGTTATCGGGTTCAGCCCGACGACGAGCACGTTCAAACAGCACTACGACCTTGTCAAGTGACTCGTCAGGATCAGAGTCCACCGACTCTACTCCATCGACTAAGCGAACCAAACCAGACACCTCCGTGTACGCTTGGGCGGATACTCACCATACCCTCGAGCATGGACTCCGACCTGAACTTCGAAAGTCATTACGACTTCTACGCGCGTACGGAATCGATATCAAGACAGCCAAGCACGACTTGCTCAACTCCGTCGCTGCACCCGAGTTCCCCGATGCCGAGTGGAACAACGTCCTACACGGACGTGCAGTCGATCTCGACCATGTCTTTAGCGGGCAATACTCTCTCGGACGAGATGAGAAACGGGTTGAGAAGATCGGGACAGTTGAGATCTCTCACAAGGCCCTTGTCCCATCCAAGGTCGTCCTCAACTCGGGTGATTGGGTCATCGCATTCCAGCGCACCACCGAGGCTACATCGTACGCTTTCCCTCACAGACGACCCGAGCTCGAAGCCTACGGTCGCCATATCCTCAGTCTCTTCGGAGCATTGGCACCCACACTCCAGCAGCGCGTCATCGAGTACGATCGCGCTGTCCGACGTCGAACAGCTGCCAAACGTAACCTCCTCCTCACCGACATCGATCACTTTGCCGACCTCAAGACGCAGTACATCGACTCGGGAGGAGCGAACGTTGGTGGAGAAGAGACGAAGGTCAGCAAGTCCTACGGGAACAGTGCTCGAACTTCGCGCCGCCAAGAGGAGCCGTGCCGACGCTGGAACAACGGCGTGTGTCCCTCGCAGGCCAGCAAGTGTAGATATCGTCATATCTGCCTGTCCTGTTCCGGTAACCATCCTTTCACCCAATGCGTTAAGGCTACGCCTCGACAGGCCTGACAACGTCGCGTCCCCGCGCTTCTTGCGAGGTTTCTTATGGAAGTCACATACGTTCTCTCGACGCACTTTCTCATCTGTTTCGCTCACTCACTCTCCCATGCCTGATGTTCCCCCGCTGTTCGCGACGATCCCGTACTCAACAAAACCCTCTCCGAGCACCCAGACCTGTTTTCTATCGTAACACCAATAAACATTGATCGTCTCGAGGCTTTGCTTGTCGATCACCCAAACCAGCCGTTTGTGCAGTCTGTCACCTGAGGATTGCGCAACGGTTTCTGGCCGTTTGCCGATGAAAAGCCTCCGGAATACCCACAGACTTGGAATGAAGTACGCCCTCCTGTTGCCGATGAATCTGCTCGTCAATTCCTTCGTGACCAACGCGACGAGGAGATCAGACTTGGTCGCTACTCTAACTCGTCGCCCTACCTGGCATGTACTGCATGCCCGTCCACGTCGTACCGAAGCCGCACTCTAACAAACTTCGTCTAATCAACAATCAGAGTGCGGGTCGTTTCTCTCTCAACTCAATGATCCGACCGGAAGCTATCAAAGGTGCCGTCCTTGACGGTATTCCAGCGCTTGGTCATGTACTGCGTACCATGCGCGCCCAGCACCCCGATGCCCCCTGCTCTTGTGGAAGTCGGATGTCTCGCAAGCGTATCGTCAAATGCCTATTTCCCCGTACTTCCAGCTGAATCAAGTCGTCAACATCGATGACGAATTTTACGTTGATCGCTGTAACGTCTTCGGCGGTCGTGCATCACTCCGCATCTTCTCTGCGTTCAATTCTCTCGTGCATTGGATTGCTGAGGAGAAGTATGGTATATCGCCTCTGCTGAACTATGTTGATGATGACTTCGGTGTCTCTTTGATGACCGATGTCGAGTGGTACGCTCCCTATAACCGACTTCTACCGCGCGATCAGGCTCGTTTGCTGTCTCTTTGGGACGAGCTTGGCGTGCCTCACGACAATCCCAAACAGATCTTTGGGCCCTCTCTTCCCATCATTGGTTTCGAAGTCGACGCCAACTCCATGACAGCGAGCCTCCCGACTGAAGGCATCCAACTACTCCTCGACACCATTACCTCATTCTGCGATAGCCGACGAAGGTCCCTACGCGACTACCAGTCCTTAGCAGGCTACATCAACTGGGCGTTGAATGTTTTCCCGTTCCTTCGTCCAGGTCTTTCTTCTCTATACGCGAAGATGGCTGACAAGGAGAAGCCGTTTGCAAGCATCTACATCAATAACCCGGTTCGTTCCGAACTGGCTTGGCTTGCTGGTCATCTCCGCAATGCCACCGGCATTCACTTCCTTTCGGCTGAGTTATGGACTCCTGCCGATCTTGACGAGCACAACCCCGAGGACGAGTTCGCCATGGTAGACGCTTCTGCGCTCGGTATAGGCCTTTATTTCCCCTGGCGACACGTTGCGTATGTCTGTGAACTCCCCTCTCATGCTCCCGCCAACTCTATATTCTTCTTCGAGGCTTTGTCCGTTTGTTCTGCCCTCCATCGTGTCCCGGTCTGGCGTCAAGCAGGCCGAGCAATCTTTCGTCTCGCCATCCTCTCTGACAATATGAACGCGGTCAGCATCTTTAACACGCTCAAGGCTGACCCTTCGTATAATCATATCCTCATGTCTGCCACGGATGTCATCCTCGACACCGGGGTCGACGTGCGAGTCGACCACATTCCTGGCGAGTTCAATGTCATTGCGGACGCCCTCTCTCGTCGTCGGTTTGACCTTGCTCGCACGCTCGACCCTTCCCTTTCTCTCCTCACATTTACACCCCCTCGGGATGCGTTGGGGGTTGTCCCCGCATGACCTCCTCACTCAGCCGACCCCGACGGCCTGTACGGCAGCCGTGGTCGCTTGAGCGGTTGTTGCATGAGCGTGCTCTTGCTCTCGAGTACGCGCTCGACAAGTCGACCCACTCCTCATACTCATCTGCCCTCCGCTCTTACCTTTCTTTCTGCGATCGACAACAATTCCCCATCGAACCCACTGAGCAGACCCTCAGTCTCTACGCAATTTATGAATGCCATCACATTGAACCTCGCTCGGTGGATTCATACCTCTCCGGCATCTGCAGTGAACTCGAACCATTCTATCCAAACGTCCGCAAAATTCGTTCGTCCACTCTCGTGTCACGCACACTCCGTGGAGGCAAGCGACTCTACAGTCAGCCTGTCAAACGAAAACGCGCGCTCACATCTGACGACATGGATCTCGCTTACACGCACCTCCATCACTCCTCCCAATATGACGACCGCCTGTTTCTCGCACAGCTGTTCACAGGCTTCTATGCACTCTCACGTCTAGGTGAACTCGTCTGGCCCGACCGTCGAGACCTTCGCTCTTTCAGCAAGGTATCACGACGCACCACAGTCGTCCTCACCGAGCACACTTTCGAGTTCACTCTGCGTAGTCACAAGTCTGACAAGCAGTTCAGCGGAGACTGCGTCCTCATCCATGACGATTCCCTCGCTGGCCCTCGTTCTATCCAAATCTTCAAGTCATACCTCTCTCAGCGCGACCGCGCTTTTCCTTGCCGTGCTGAGCTCTGGCTTCGACAAGACGGATCCATTCCAACGCGTTCGTGGTTCATACGCCGGCTCCGGGCCATCTTTGCCGACGACTCCACCATCAGCGGTCATTCGATGCGAGCAGGCGGAGCCACTGCGCTTGCCCTCGCTGGAGTCCCCGGTTCTCTTATCCAAGCCACTGGCCGTTGGTCGTCCAGCTCATGGGAGCTCTACATCCGCAAACACCCCGTACTTATGCAAGCCCTCACTCTTGCTAAACAACGGCACCCTCAACCTCAGGGAGCCTAATACTTTACTTTTCGTCCCGAAGCCATTCTCGAGCTGTCGGGCTCCGCCTCCGTGGCGCGTACCTTTCTTCATCTGCAACTCCCATCTCATTCTCACTCCATCCTTTTCTTTCTATTAGCCTTTTAGCGATCGTTTGCAGATTCTATACATTTGGGGCGCCTTCGGACCGCGAGTCGGGGGCGCCTGCTTCCTGCTACCCTCTCTAGGTTGTCACTGGTTCGTCCCTGGTTCGTCCTTACCAGTTGCGGTGTACAACGCACAGCGCTGGGGATTCGTCGGGTTTAAAGGGCATTTACTCGAGTCGAATACACGGCGGCGTACACGGTTTCCCGCGCCGACTGTCGCGCGTCTCACGCGCGACCTTACCTCTTTCGTGAGCTGACTTCAGCTCCTCCGCTTGGCCTCCTCACCTGCGGCCGGAGCAGAAGAGAGGGGTTTCACCTCTTTCTTCTCGCTCTCACTCCGTGCTCGCCAGGTGAGCGTCTTCGTCCGAGCCTCGCGCGCACCTCTTGCTTCTCGCTGACTTCTCTGTACTCGCCAGCGCTGTGCCGTTTTAGCTACCCACCATCCCTCCCTTACGCTATAATTCCGTCGTACATACTGCCCATGTACCGTATACGCGATCGTTTGCAGATTCTATACATTTGGGGCGCCTTCGGACCGCGAGTCGGGGGCGCCTGCTTCCTGCTACCCTCTCTAGGTTGTCACTGGTTCGTCCCTGGTTCGTCCTTACCAGTTGCGGTGTACAACGCACAGCGCTGGGGATTCGTCGCAATATGCTGTGCCGCGCGCTCGATACCTTGTAACGTGACCGCCTCGGTCACGGGATCAAACGCGCCTCCTCGAGAGTCGAGACGAGTCGCAAGTCCCTACCGACGAGGCGGTTGTATGGTTCACGTTTCCCAGTATATTGCACGGCCAGACATCCTTGGACAGTGGGATGCGAGTGATTTTCTGGAGTATGAACAATCCGTTATTGCAGATGCGTCAAGTTATACGACAGCCATAGGTACCTCCTGCGAACTGCTCCAACTCCGATCTCTCCCATCTTCCAAAGAGCACGGCGTCGACTCGTGGCGAGATCGGGAACACCTGTGCGTTGAGCGACGCGTGCCACAATCACGGCAGGTATGGGGATTAGAATCTATACATACTGTCAGCACGAGCTTCCTCCTTAGTCCCCAACGGCAGACCGTGGCTTGGATGCGAATGACGGGCTTGGAATCCGAAAGATATGGTTGGCCGTTCGGCGTTTTCTGTGAGCGTTCCCGAGAGGCGGAGCATCGGGAGTTTCTACTGAATTACCGTGTTAATGGAAAGTTCAACCTCACCGCACTTCCTAACCTTCTCTGCTTGTGCTTACGAAGAGCTGCGAGCTTACCCGCCGAAGTCCTGCAGTAACAACAGGTCAATACGCTGACTCGAGTAATACTGAGTGCAGGTCAGTACGCCGAGCCATGGAGAGAGGACGACTGAGTCGAAGGGCGATGACGTCATAGCATATGAAGCAAGATTGGAGGTCGACGTCATCCCAAAACGGACACAGCCAGAACTCGAGCGAGTCGGAGCGGTCCACACTAGTGCTCCACCCTACGTCCGCCTATATCACCCCGACCTCGTCCGTCTCATTCCCACCAACCACCACGAGCTCGCCGTTCCCCTCATCGTACTCGACATCCACACCCTCTTTACCAGCATCATGTCCAGCATCCTTCCTGTAGCCCGCAACGCTTTCAAGCGTTCGTCGGTACGCATCGCCGGCCCCGCCGTGCGCGCTGCGCCTCGCTACTACTCCAGCACCATGCACGATAACGACCCCGACGTACGTGCCATTTTTTACAGCGACTGTGAGCACGTCCTTACGCGACTTCCCCCCATAGCTTCTCGAGAAGGAGAAGAGCCGGAACCTGTCGAAGCAGCAGCACAAGACGTCTACCCCTATCCCAGACCATGCTCCAGGCTGGAACGAGGCTCTCGCAAGCACGTCCGAGGCCAACATCAAGGTACGTCCATCTATCTCATACGCTGTCGAGGGTGACAGACCGAGCGCATATACGCAGGCGGACAAGTACACGGGTTCGCCAAAAGAGATGCAGCAGCGCACGGTCAAATATGTCCAGGACCGTCACAGCGAGGAGACCATCACGCAAACGGAGCCCGCGCCCAACCACGAGCCTGGTGTGTCCACTCAGAAGATGAGACACAACGGGGCTGAAGTTAACGAGGCTCCGTACCCTAGGGACGAAATCGACGGGCCGCTGAAGAGCGCGCATACAGCGACCACGGTCGAGAAGGACGAGCAGAAGGACACGACCTCCAGGAAGGTCTTGTGAAGTCCTTGCCGTCGAAAATCCGGTGCTCGTCGTCGTCGTCTGGCTTATAGTTGCATGCATTAGTTTCCACATGTATCATTAGCAATTCTTTCCTCCTCCTCGCAAATGGATTCTCTCTCTTGCTTGCGACCTCACTGTTGTTACGCCCGCTGGGCTGCGTCAGTCCGTCGCAGGTTGCAAGCGTACGCGTACGCGCTGTCGATGAATCGATGACGAGGCGGTCGATTGACGGCGAAGTGTATGTTTCGTCGCGACGTCACATCGCCGACGTCACTCGTACGGTCGAAGCGAATACGACGGTTCCTCGGTGGACCGCTTGCTCGATCGCGCGGAACTCGTCTGACATACGACGAATCATCGTAGAAGAGGCGGAGTCCACAGGGGGGATATAAGGCAATCGTCGTCCATGCACACGACGCCCCGGATCCCCTCTTCCCCCAGTATCCTCGTCTCGACTCCCTCCGCCCCGCGTCGAGCAAGGCATGCTTTTCAAAAGAGAATTGCGAGCGTGCGTACCCGTCGCGTGCGTATAGACATCCTCTTGTCGTCGTGCCCAACAATCCTGACTGTGCATATCGAAGTCGTCGATTTCGCCACGGCGGACAGGATGGAAGTTGGTTGGAAGGGAGAGGTGAGCGCCCGTGATGACGTCCGCCCACGTTGTGGGAGCGAGGCAGCTCGCCGTCTTCTGCCATCTCATCGCTGTCCTCACCCACAACCCACAGCTCTGCGCCCACTCTGCGTGGCTGATAAGACCAGCCACAGCTAGATCAGCTCGATAGTATTCCGGCTTTCCAGATATCGACACCCGCGACGACGTAGCCGGTTCAGCGGCAGCGCGCGAGCCAGCACTTGTCCCAGCGAACACGTACGCGTACGCCATCCTCAGCCTATGCGCTCTTCTCTTCCATCTGCCTATCCGTCATAGCAATACCGACATCGCATGCGTCGCAGCACCCAGCGGCCTAACAGTTCAGGACTGTTCGACCAAGGACTCCACGCATATATCCACACCCACTCACACAGAACTGAGGCGACTCGACGCCACAGTACGATGAACGCCTTCTGGGACTTTGTCGACTGGATCCTCCCGCCAGTGCGCATCATCGACGACCTCGCGGACCCTCCAGAACATGTCCATCGTTCGCATTCGAACCATCACCGTCACAGTTCGCGCAAGGACTACGACAAGAATAAGGACCGCGAGCGCGACACTGGAGGAAGGCGGGAGAGAGACAGAGAACGGGGGAGGGGGAAGTCCAAGGAACCCCGTGGCTCGGAACACGAGCGCGAACGCGAGCAGCTGCGCCAGCGCATACAACACCTCGAACGCGAAAACGAGAGCCTGCTGGAGCAGCTTCGCGCGACCCGCGAAGAGCTCTCTACGCTCAGCGCTGCTGCCTTCCCTGCCCCGTCGTCGTCAGACCGCACCCCACAGTCGCTGTCGTACCCCGCATCCCCACCCGACCCCGCCTCCATCGCCCTTCCCGTCTCGCGCACACACTCGCGCGCATCGTCAGAAGCCTCCACATCCCAGACACCCGTACTAACGCAAGCTGCGCAGCACTCCGCCGAGGCTGCTCTGGCAGACCCCAGACGGCTGCGGGTGCTCTACACGTCCCTACGCGCCACGTACGCCGACGCGCGACAGGTCATCCTCTCGCAAGCAGAGGAGCTTGCCTCGCTCAAGTCGTTCCTGTCCAAGACGGACGACTGGTCTGGGGCTCAACTGCTTCAAGCACTAGCTGATCTCAACGCGGAGATCCTCCAGCTCGCGGCTTCGATCGCGGATGAGTTCGCGCCGTCGCTCCGTGCAGACACACATGCACCGAGTGTGGCGAAGGAGCGTGATAGGGAGATCGTCGGGCCTGCACTGGGGAAGGAGATGCTGAAGCTGCTGGAAGAGCGCGAGCATGCTGGGGACCCGACCCTTGTGCAGTTCGCGCTGCAGGCGTGGCAGGTCTGGTGCGTGTCGCGGGTGATGGACGCCTTCTGCTACGGGCTGCCCGTCGAGGTTGACGAGGCGCTGAGGCTGATCTTCGAGCGCATGCAGCGCGAAGGTGAGTTGTGGGTATCATTGTATGCGCATATACTCACCCAATAATCTAGAACCGCAACCGACAACGTCGCGCTGGCGTGCACTCACCTACAAGCATGCGCGTTCGCTCCTTGCACGGCCTCGAATGTCCTCGGAGCCTCCGTCTCCGGATGCTGCCAACCCATCGCCCTTTAACTCCGCACCTGCCTCTATTGTCTCCACGGCGTCCCCCCCCGCCACTGCTCACTCTCACCGAGGCCAACCTCCGCGGCATCCTGGCCATCCTCGCCCTCTCCGGGTGTACAGATGCCCGCGGACTGCACCGCGACCCTCTCCGCTCACGCTTCGGCAGCGCACTCTCACGAATAAGTGCGCGTGCAGAACGCATTTCTAGCGTTGTGAAGGAAGGCGTTCTCAGCGGTCTTTTCGAAGTCTCCTGGGTCCCGCCCTGCCGATCTCCGAAGACCGCAAGCTCGAGCCGTCGGGCTAGTGCATCTACCGCCGCTGCCGAGACAACAGCGTCTCCCACGTCTCCGGGAGCAGACCGGGGCAAGGGCAAGGAGCGCGAATGGGTGAAGGAGGTCCAGCGGGCGCAGAGCGGGGAGAGCCAGAAGGAGACGGAGGAGCATTGGTTCGACTGGAACACGATGGAGAACGTGTATGCGGGGTACTGCAGCGAGCAGTGCCGTGTGCTGTGCACGGTTGAGCTCGGACTGGCCTTCGAGCGCCGCTTACCGGAGGAAGAGAAGGAGGAGAGCGTGGATGGGGATGGGATGGTCACCGGCTCGAGTGCTGCGAGGCCGGTCGCGATGGGCGGGGTGGGCGTGAACGGGGTGGCCAGTGGGGGTGTGAGCGTGAGCGTAAGCGGGGTGCCGGAGAGCGTCGGGGCGGGGTACACGGCCGAGCTCGGGCTGGTAGGGTGTGATGGCGGGCGGTGCGCGGTGTCGGTAGCACGGGAATATATTTCGTTTGCGCGGAGCGAGTGTTTGGCGGACAGAGATCCTCCAGATCGATCAGTTGACTCTGGACGATTTTCTGCAAGGATACCCCACGACCTTCTGCAAGGATACCCCCACGACCTTCTGCAAGGATACCCCACGATTTTCCCCCGACATTCGAGCTGGGTACCCCCTGGAGGAGGACTTGGAGGAGCTGGGAGTGCGACTTGAGAGCTTGGAGCAGTCTCGGGAGGCTCCATGGCTCTGTGCATGGCGGGGGAACAAAATATATTGGTGCGCGGCGGAGACTCTAGTACAGAAGAGGCAGAACCGCGTACTCGAGGTGGAGACTGGGTACTCAAGGTGGAAGACTAGCTGGAGTACTTAGCAGCATGTAGTCGAGAAAGCGTATTCGAACCAATAACCACGGTGCAACGCACCCGTACTGGGAACTACACGAGAACGAGAACGCCGCGCGTGCGGGGGTTAAGAGGACATTATGATACACGGGCGCCTATCGCATACTTACCGAGGATGCGGTGCTCGCCTTCTTGCTCCTGTACCGCCACCATCGCCGCGTGTGTCTCGCCGTCTCGCTCGCTGCAGCCTGGGAGACAACGTCAGTGGGTCGTACACGGTGCTCTGGACTGGCGACTTACTCTGGCGGATCCTGACCGGCTCTCGGGCGACTTGGCTTCGCGCACTGGGCACCTTGCTTCGAGAACTAAGGGCTGTTCACGGACGCCTAGGTGAGTTTGACGACATACCCTGCAGCCGTCGCATTGTTCGTGGTCGAGACTTGTCCAGATACACCACAGACCGTGGTCTCTGATGCAGCAGAACGTTAGCCGTACCACCTTCTCCCTCGGCGCACAGACTCCGCAGCTTGACGTGCCCGAGGCCGCCGTCTGGCTTGCTGGATCCGAGCGTCGAGCATCGGCAGCCGTTGCGCGCTGCGACGCACCTCGTCAGCGTTCAGCCGCGGCACCTGCATATCAAAGGTGATTGGGTGAACTTACTTGGCTCGTGATGACCTTGACCGGGACACAGCGAGCATGTCGCGTAGTTGAAGGCGCATACGAACAGTGAGTGCGCAGAGGTGATGATGTACCATGCGAGCTCGAGACTACAAGCAGCAGGAGCTTCGAACTGGAGAAAGGTGCGTACAGAAAGCCGAGTGCTGTCCTCTGACGTCCCCGGACACAACCCAGCACTCGTCGTTCGGCGTTCGAGGTGACGTGAAAGGTGGGTGATGTCACGGATGGTCTTCAAAGTGCGCGTGCTGACATAGAACGCGCTTCGTCAAGCGACGACGCGGAGTCTGCGGGATCCGGGAGCACCCTCCGCGGCATGTCTTGCTGGGGGAAGGTTGTCATGCCGTCCTGCATGTCGGCCGTTGCGTGGCCCACGCCGCTCGAAGTACATGTTGAGGGCCGGTAGTGCCAGGTAAGACATCGACTGCCGAGAAGCTGACGGCCTGACGCATGAACTTTGGAGTCGAGCACCGCGCGGGACGAGTGGTGAGAGAATGAAGATGGGGGAGGGTCTCGACGATGGCTGTGAGGGCTTCAGCGATGCGACGGTGGGATGGGACAGGGTACGTCGCGGGCCATCTGGCACGTCAAATGCGTCAGTTGTGCACTAAGTTTGTGAGCCATTGGCATGATGCTCACCGTGCGTCTTCATTCATCGACCTCTCCTGTGCGTCTGCTCCTTGTGACTAGTCGCAGCGGTGAGCCTTGCCTCTCCAAGAGCTCGTAGCTGTGCGCACCCTGCGGGGATCATTCTATGCGAGGACAGATGAAGAATTCGACAGCTTACGAGTCGACCACAGTGCTGCGGTCTTTGAGGGCGGAGGGCGGAAAGGTTGTCGACAACCACGAGAGCAAGGTGTGGTGGCTAGAGGGGAAGGCAGTATGAACGCGCAGATTTCGACACGTCCAGCGTGCTCGGGGTTCTCCGGTCGAACGGTCAGCGCACGGGGAGTCGCTCGGCTGTTGGCATGGAGCGACAATTCTATCAAGATCGGGATATACTGAAGTGGATAGTCTAGACTCCCGGGCGGTGCTCCTACTGATCCTACTACTTACACTCTATGTAATTTTCCACCCTTCATGCTGTAGCATTGCTTTAGATAGAATGTCATGGCATGCGCATGCCGCCATACAGCACACTGCGTGATCCAGGCTCAGGGAGCATCATACTACTAGCTCATGGGAAGCAAATGACGAGCTGAGAGCTCTTGGAATAGTCACACCCAGATATTTGGTAGCGAGAAAGCTTGAAGCGGTCACGGCAAAGATATTGATTGGCACAGCGCTCAAGTTACCCGAATATATAGACGAGTTGGTAGCGAGACATGTACTACGGTGGCATCCCGTGTCATGCCGAGGTATCCTGGTGGATAGGGCATGCTCGGGAAGATGAGAAACCTCACATTCCCAGTCGAAGCGCATGGTGTTCCAGTAGAGTGTAGACTTGTCCTAAGAAACTACACATGCGGCCTGGAGTACGACGGCCCCAGCAGCTCGCCGGTCGTCGGAAGACGCCATCCTGATTCGCCCCAAATCGACCGTGCCCCATCCTTGAACATCTGCGGCAACGGGCCAGCCCTGACCAACGCCCAACCGCTCGCCTCCGAGTCGATCTCCTCGCTGATCATCTTGCAGAATGACAACACCATCAGTATCGTGACAAACACCGTGCCGCCTACCAATGTTGCTGCGGCCGACATATGGGACAGGAACGGGGGCCGGGAAAAGAGGGCCGGGAGCAGCGGCGGCGGCATCGAGGCGGGCGGCATGCAACTGCTCCGGATTCTCCCTGACGAAGTACATGTGGGGCTGCGGCTTCGCTGCATCAGGGAGACCGACATCCGCAATAGAGCACTCTGTGGACAATATAGTGTCCATTGCACCATTGCCACCCCCCCTCTATATTGCAGCCACTGACCGCTCTATTGCGCTCTGTTGCACAATATAGCGCAACAGAGATGTCCCAACAAGGAAATGATTGCTGCCGAGATTACACTGGATTTGCATATACCGCCACACCACACATGACTGAGAGCAATAAAGTTGTTATCATTAAGCGTAACGATAGGACAGAACACTACGCTATGGCGAGTCAACTACATGTGATGAAATACAGGACCGAAGGAGGCAAAGACCAAGCATCGAGAGTGGAGGGGTGGAGAAGTGCAGCGTCGAGGCACCAAGCTTGCAGGGGAGAGCAGCGTTGCGGGTAGGCAAGGTCGAGACCATGTAGTGGCATTCAGTGCGCAGGAGGGCCAGTTTCTAGCGTTTGAAGAGCAAGCGGCGTCAGAGGGCAGAGGACGAGCCATCCTAGTCGAAGCGTTGGAGGCGGAGAGCGCGAGACGAAGAACGAGCTGCTGCGAGCAAGGTGGCGCATAGGCGCGAACTGTCCTAGTCAAGGGCCGCCGGGCGAGGGTGGCTGATGGCGCGTTGACAGTGAGTGAGGCGACGACAAGTGCAGGCAGAAAGCGAGCCAGTCAGAGCAGGCTGCCGAGTTGTGTGCGGAGTGACGGGCGCTGCACACGGGCACTTGCTACCAGAGCGGACGGAAGACGAACAGCGAAAGCGGGCGAAAGGCCGCAACCAAGAGCGGGCAGAAGCAGGCGTGAAGCAGTGGGCGAGATCGAGCAGTAGACCGCCGTGGGTGAAAAAAATGCGGGCGAGAAGACGGGAGAGAACAGCGGGCAACTGAGCGAGAGTTGGCAGGTAGAAACGGAATGGGGGAGAAGTGGGCGAGGTAGGCAAGTCGTACGTAGCAAGAGGTGGGGCGAGACTTGCGCGGGGGGGGGGGGGTAGACAGACCTTGAAAGTTGTACGGGACCTCGGCGCCCGAGGCATAGTCGACAGACAAACCTTGACTACGTGCGCAAGCAATCAAGAAACCCGCGTGCATGCAGATGAGTTGATAGCTCCCAGGTGGCAGCTGGCGAGGCAACAGCGAGTGGTCGAGCTGGGATGAATGCGCGCGTCCTGGGCCGGCCACTGTAGTGAATCTCCTCGTGGTTCCCTCGGTCTTCGTCCATGAAGTTGCAATTTTGAAGCAAGGGAGAGCGTAGACCCTGTGGACTTGAGGCTCTGTTGTCGACGGCCGACGTTGTTGCAGCTGCCCGGGCCCGTGAGGTGGAAGAGAGAGGAAGAGGCGCGAAATTCGAGCAAAGTCGAAGCCTGCCTCTGTAATCGTGGCCAGATCGATAACAGATCAGACGGCGCTTGACTCTTCCGACCAACTCCGATAGACTCCGATGGCCTCCGATGAGAATTCCGACCGTTGGGCGTCAAACTGGAGGCTCTCCGCCCAATCTTCCGTCGCTCAAGGGCACTGTTCCTCTGCTTGAACGGGGCTCAGATGCCGTTTAACGGACTTTTAGTATGCGAAGAAGCGTGGATTAGCGGAACTGCGAATAATTGATCCGAGTCCGCTATATTGCACAATAGTGCACTACAGAGCACAACGGGCTGCAATGAGATTGGGTGGCCGCAACGGGCGATAGGCGCCGAAACGTCGTCTCCCTGATGTGTGAGGAGGTCCAAAAGATGGCGTAGTTGTGCCATTCTTGGGCTGCCATGGCCGGGGCTGAAGTTCATGAACGGGATGTCCGGCGGCCAGCCAAGGAGGAGTACGCCGTAGCGAAGGACAACATCCTTCTGGAAGGAAGTCAGTGTCCACCACATGCGCGCGCACGGGTCCCGGGTTGCGAGGACTGTGAGAAAGCACAGAGTTAGCGGGCAAGCGAGTCAGACCGGATTGATGATGTCAAGATGAACATACCCAGCAGTTTGGTCATGAGACGCCTAACACTTCCCCGAGGGTCTGAATGGTCAGGCTTGGGAAGTTGTGTGGCGAGCGGTACTCCAGGAATTAGTTGGGTGACCGCAGTTTGGGAGATGATGTCTGGAGCGGGCGGAGAAGGGCGAAATGTACGGACGAGCGTATGGCAGCGGGATGAGCTTCAAAGGCATTCTGGATGAGTCGGGATTGTGCCCGACGGCGCGTGCAGAGTAGGCTAGCTGAGCCCAGTTCAGACTATATACTGCTGTCCATGTGCCGCACTCTGCGATACTTATGCTCCGACGAATGGGTCTGCGCATTGCGACCAGCCGCGGCCCTTTCAGACAACGGCCACGAACAGAAACAGCTCGGCATCTCCGTCAAAGGGACAAAACACTGGGAGGTCCGCCATGAGCCTATCAGTTTGCGTCCGAAGCGAATATATGTATACGAATCCATTTGGCAACACAGCAGTGCCGAAATACGGGTGGAATGGGGGCCGGCCGTCAGTTCTCATTGAACACCGCTACATTTGCATGTAGTCGATACATGAGAAGACATCCAGAATGCGACCCTGAGCCTGCAATCTCGAAGATTCCGAGTGTTGCCGCTGTTGCGTCCGACCACAGTCTCAGCACTCTCATGAATACGCGAGTGAACACGGTATATTGGAGATCAATCCATGTACAGCTCAGACTCTGCAGCGGTGCGTCGTGGACTACTTACAATGTGCTCCCCGGCAGGATACCAACGTACGGAGCAAGCGTTACTCGAGCGTATTACTCGCGGGCGGAGTCCAAGCCCACGGAACCGAGTCCGAGTGCAAGGCTCGATACGCGCAGCCCGATAGATATGAGCATTCACTCACGGGACGAAGGTGTTTCCAATCCCGGGCACGCGACGGTCCAGGGCTGGGGCTGACTTCAAGCGGAGGATGTGTTGTAAACGCCACACGAGATCGTCCTGGTCCACAGCGCAAGTGCTCGGATTGGGGAAACCGGGACGACATGAATCTGAAGACCGCCTGGACCTGAGCTCACGGGGAGTTCGATCTCTGCGGCTGAGCAGAATGGAGTGTATGTCCTAGGCTGCAGCACAGGAGTGTCGTGTTCCTGCAGTGCTGCACCCTGTTCGCACCACTCGCACAGTCCGTGTCCGATGTGCGACAAGAACGCACCTCAATCTCCGATGCACCGCCCAGCATCAAGCGAAGACTCGGAGCATGTCCTGCGCTCGCGACAGATGAAACGCACTCGTCATTTTGCGCTCCGTCGAGTCCACACCGCTGGTTCTGACTACTACAGGTGCCGGAGCACGTCTAGCGAGACGGTCTCGTCGCCGTCCGCTCCTGCAAGCTGCGCTTGTCCTGGTCGTCCACACCCACGTAGTTAGATTTCGGATCTATGCATCGTGCGCACCGCGGTTTGAGGAGTAGGCATGGACGTCAGAGGCCGCGGCGAGGTGCATGCAACCATCTAACCAAGAGCGGTGAGGTTAGCGCATCGTACGACGTAAGAGAAGCGGCCACTGCTTCCGGTTCCGAGTCAACGTACCGAGCTCGGCGCCCGGAGAAGACGCATGGCCCTCGTTGGAATCTGGGCGATCGACGCCGCACCAATGTATAGGACTCGCAAGCGAGTCCGAGAGCCCGTGCTGAAGTCCCTCCGAGCTGAGGCGAATGCGACGGTCCACACACTCGACTCAAGTCCCACCTCGTTGCGGCACTACCTCGCCGCGGCGGTGGCAGTCAGTGGGAATGCGAAGGGAATGCCTGCGGCGGAGGCCTAATCCTGCACTAGAGAAAGTGAGGTTAGCGCATCCTGTCCTACAGCCGTCGCTTCGAGTTCCAAGACAACGTACCAACCAGCGAGACTACGCACCAAAGCAGACACGATGTGACGATCCCCATCTTCGCAGGAACCGACCACACTTGTGTCCTCTCGGTAGCTGCTGCTCCGTGCGCAGATGAGCTGCTGAATGTCGCGGCCCCGAGCCTGAGCTCGGCTTCATGCTCTGAACCATCCGGCAATCCTTCCACCTGTCCGAAGCTCAGATGCGGCGGGGGCAGACACAGGACGCCATAGACCCGCGGATGCTGCATCTCCGAATCACGATCTCCCATTGCCCAAGCGTCGGGGGCCGAGCTGAGAGGGCGGGCTGACGCGAAGAGCTAGTGAGTAGCCTGAAACGCAAATCGAAGAAAACTTCTGCACTCACACGGCAAAGACAAATATTGCTTGTCTGCGACGACCTCCAAACTCCCGTACTCGGTGTAGAGACTCGGACTCAGCATTCGACTCAAGTCCCCGTCTCGCTGAGGCGCATGCTGCGTCCTCCCGGGCGTGAGCAGTCGGACGCGTCGCCGGTGCACGCGGGACTTTGGAGGAATCGTGCGCGGACGACTTCGGCCACGGCGGCGGACGTGCGAGTCGACACCTGTACCAGAAAGGTCGCTTCCGATACGACGTACGGACTCGGATCTGCGGCCCCAGCGACGCGGCTGCGGCGGTCCTGGATGACACAGAGCTATCAGCATTCAGTGCGACGTCGATGTACGGACTGCAGCCGTCGCATCAGTTGCATATTGACGTACCTGTGAGCTGTCCCAAGACGGCCGAGTCCTAGGATCCGCCAAGTGGAAAGTCCTGCCGTTCGCCGCGCCGCGGTGGCCGCACTATGTGTTCCTACCTCCCTCCCGTCCCTGGACGACAGACGATGTGTCCGACGTTCGAGGACGCCGCAGCTCACTCAGCAAGGGCAGGGGGGAGGTCTGGACGGGCTGGACGTGCGACTGCGACGATGGCCTCGTCCTGCACGACGCCGGTCGGGGATAAACGACGCTAGCCTGAAACGCGAGTCTGATTTACGAACCTCAAACCGTCGCTTCCCATTAACCGCGGCGACCCGCCCAGAAGCCAGCATGACGGCCATCCGGCGAGCCGCCGTACTTGCAGTTGCGTCAGCCATGGACCCTGCGGTCCGTGCGTGTGGGGACGGTGGAGTATAAAGGTGGGGCTCTGCGAGAGGCGGGCTGGTCAGCGCTCGGCGCACCTCCTCCCTGAGCAGCTTCAGTTGGGTGGATGCATCCATCACGGATGGACACCGGCGCATGGATGCATTGCCGCATTAGGTAAAATCGACGCATCCATCATATTACGACATAAGTGCGGTGTACGTAGTAAGTGCGGTGTACGTAGTAAGTGCGGTGTACGTAGCCATGGCAAGGACCAACAGGGAAAGACGCGAAATTTCACAAACAACGATGATAGCGTGGAAGCGAGCGCAAAGGCCAACGACAGCGCGCGATATATAGAAGTCAGTCATGAGTTCGACGGAGCAGCGGCAAGGTAGGTACGACGAGCGGGCGAGAAGAATCAGCATTCTGATGCACATCGAAGGGATGCAGATGACGTACCGATATGTCGTGGCTTCCGTGACCGGGCGTCGCGCCGCTGATGCATCCGATGCAACCCAAGAATCCCACGCGCTGCCTGATGCCGAGCGAGATATCAGTACGCAGATTGAGTTCCAGACAATGAGGAAGGACGTACCAAGATCGAAGTCGGCGAACGAAAGTGATATACAAAGTCCGCAACAAAGAAGGACGTAAAGAGGCGAGAGCTGAGCGGTCAGACCTTCACATCACAAAGCAAGTCGCACGCGGTATAGAAGTCCGAGTGTAGGAAGATATGAGATCGGGATCATGTGGTTATAGGAAGAAGTCTACGCATTGCCACAGCCACGCGGATCTGCGCACCTGCTACATACGGAGTCGCACGCGGATACACCATGGACGCAGCCAACGAACGAACACAGTTAGAACGAAAGGACACAGTTGGAGCGAAAGAACAGAGTTGAAGCAAGGGGGAACTTCGAAGCCGAACTAACAATCGCTGGGTGAAGACGACGGACACAGTCCGTCATCGCACATTCGATGAAGGATGAAGTAACACGATAAAAGCACTCTTGAAGCATGAAGAATGGTAACTGGAAGATTGGACCGGCCGATAGAAGGAAGGGGCGAGCACGAAGGTGCGATAGAAGGAAGGGGCGAGCACGAAGGTGCAAAAGATGTGGAAACATGGCGTACGCACAGCCAGCGGGCGCGAAAGGGATTCAATGAAGGCGAGTTGTGCAACAGAGCAGGTGAAGGGGAGGGATCGGGCGCGGAGCCCAGCAAGACACAAGGAACGTACGATGGGGGTTATTCAAGCCGACCACTCACCCGCGCGCAACCTCCTTCCCCTTCCGGCTCGTCTTCGGGGCCGGAGCCCCGCTCTGGTTTTGCTGGATAGTCTCCGCCGTCGGTGTGCCTTGTTGCGAAGTCGCATCGGGTGTGTTGGCCTGCTCGTCGCCCGTAGGTTCGACACCCTCCTCCCCGGCGTCCTCCACGGCGCGCGCGTCCTGCTTTGGCCCCTCCTCGGCGATCGCGGGCCACAAAGGCTCCTCGGCATATGTGATCGCCTTCCCGAACTCCAGGCAGCGCGTGACCGCAGGAAGACGGATGAGCAGAGTGTGCTGGTCGAATTCGGATACAGAGAGCGAGGTGTCGACCGCTTCCGTCACCCAATGGGACGAAGTGAAGTCCCATACCCGCAATTCACGCGGCCGAAGACCGCCCAAGGCTGAGTAGAAAGCGGGTCGATCGGATAGTCGAACTTCGGTCTCGCCAGTGTTCATAGATAGCAACACTCGACGCGGGCGTCCGTCGTTCTAAGGGATCACCGATTCATATCAATGACATGTCAGGGCAGACCAAAATGATCGTGCTCACCACTATCCAGAGGAACACCGTGCAATACCATGCCTCGACCCCGTCCATGTCATGCGTCCATGGCTTCTCCGCGGCGGCGTCCACCGACTCTTCGACGTACAACATACGTGCACCGTCTGCGATGTCGTCGAACTCCGGAGCCTCGGAGCTATCGCTGGAGTGTCTGCTGATTCCCCCGGTCCCGTGTTGCGTATCGCGGCCTGAATCGTAGTCGGAAGCAGCGTCGTCACGGTCTGCGTCCACGTCGTCAACGGCGTCTTCGACCTCGCCCTCGCCCTCTGCATCGCGTTCCTTTCCCGGTGGGGATCGAGCGGCGGGCTTGTAGTCGTCCGAGTCCCAGTCGCTCTCCCACGGAGCCCTGCCGGTCTCGGTCTCTTCCACCATGACGCAACACGACAGGCGGCAAGAGATGTCGTACTCCGCTCCCGGAAAGTGAGTGATGGGATGAACGTAGGCTTCTTCTCGCGGCAGCTTGCGAAGACGACGAGCACGGGAGATGGGCGCGTCCTCGTCGTCGGAAGGATGAACGGGGTGGAGTTCCGGTAACTCGTCGTCCTCGCCGCTGGGTTTGACGAAAGGGGATGGTGCAAGTGCGGGTGGACTCGCAGAACCCGGACGACGGGGGCCAAGTTCGACGTCGTAGTTCTCTTTGTTGCTGGAGCCCAAGGTCGACTCGTCCGTCCTAAGCTCACGATCCGAAGATAGCGCGGCCTCGGAGGGGGGTGCAACGGGATGCTGGTGCGGCCGAGATGCATTCGTGGCTCCGAGGTGGTGTGCTCTGTTGGCACCCGCGCCGTCGATGTGCTGGGCCGAGTCCGAACGGCGTTGTGGGTTCCGCATGCGAGAGTTACCCTCGACGCGCTGGGCGAGACCTGTGACGATGGCAGCGTCGATGTGGGGAAAGGGGGTTGCGTGAGCGGGCAAGGAAGGGACGACAGTAGTTGCATTGGTGGCCTGATGGGGCGAGACCGTGTCGCGTTCGGCTCTCGCGGTGTCATTCGGGGGGCGCGTACTCTTCCGCATCGGGCGTGGCTTCGGTTTCGACGTTGTGCTCGCACCGTCTCCGCCAGTCCTCGTGTTGGATTCGATCGTGGAACGAACCGGGGTGATGGGTTCCTCGCCGATCTCGCGCTTCACTTGTACGTGCTCGGTGCGTGGACGTTTGACTTGCGTACGCGGCGGCTCGTCCGAGCTTATCGATATGACACTGGTGAAGGACTGTGCCCGGGGGCGCTTGCGGAGTGTATTGTCCGCAGAACGGGGCTATCGCGTTGTCATCAGTGGATGTTCTTCGTGGAGTAGGTTCACTATCACACTTACCTGCGTGCTAGGAGGTGGGGTCTCTGTGAATGACGGCTCCCGGTGACCGCGATCCTCCGTGTTGGTAGCCATCTTGCCTCTGACGGTGTTGTTCTCCGAACCCGACTGAGCTTCTATTCAGTCACGTACACGCACGTTACGGGCAAATAGCACGCACCTTCGACTTGACCCATACTGCAGTCCTGCCTGTATTGCCTTCGACGCCCCCAGTACTGCTGGCGTGCCCCTGATTGAACTCCGGAGCGGTGGCCATCGGGAATGGGCGCAGCGTGCGTATACGTGACGCTGGCGTCGGAGTGTCGACGGGAGAAGAACTCGGCGTGGGACCGATGTCCTGGCAAGGCATTCGTCTCGCCATCGGACATACGATGGAACACGACACTCACCTTCGCAGCGGTCTTGGAGGTCACAGACTCCTCTCCCAACCAGTCCGCCTGCACGATAATCAGTATAGAAATCCAGAGAGATACAAGAGTGGGCGTACCGCTTGTTTCTGAAGACGAGCAGCTTGACGCATCCGGTTCGTAGTCTGCTGAGAGATCAGTAACTAGCGGATGCACTTGACTGCATGCCACGTACGTCGACAGGCAGAGTAAGAGTACCCGAGTGCCCGTCCGCGGGCTGAGGAGGTCTTCCATCTGAAGATGTGTTGCCAGTTTTGGTTGATTCGGGACTGTCGTTCGTCTCGGCGTCCCAGAGACTGTTCTGAAGGTTCATGGCGACTTCGCGATCGTGCTCGAGTTGCGCCTGAGAGGTCGACGTGCGAATCGAGGTCGCCGAAGAGTGATTGGCGATATCCAAGGTGACTCGGGAAGAAGAGGCCTGCAACGCAGGTCGAATGAGTACTCAGCATACACGAAAGCAGTGTCCGAGGGACACACACCTGAGGGGGCGGAGTCGTCTCCCAGCCACGCTCGTCGTCCTGTTGCACAAGCTCCTGGGCGACCTTCGCCTCAGCGACGGCCTGTTCAAGGGCCTTCTTGGCGAGCGCAACTTGAAGCTGTAGCTCATCGTCCTCGGGGTGCTGCTCGGCCTCACGTTGAGCACGCTGAGCCGCTCGCTCCGCCTTGGTGACTGCGAGAGCTGCGAGGTCGGCCGTGCGTTGCCGTTCAATGGCAGCGACTTGCTTCTTCGAGGGAAGCGGTTGGGCAGGGACCTTGAAGTACGAGCATTTAACCGTCTGCCCTTGCAAGTTCTTGACGGTGTGGGTGCACTTGAGGACGGCCGTGGTCAGGAAGGATATGTCGCCCGAGCATGGAGATGCTTACCGTCTGGTACCATTTCGCTGCCAACCTTTTGTTGAAACCGAGCCTTGTGACGACAGACCCCTTGGTCTCACACTCGGGGCAGCGCGGGAGGTCGGCCGGCTTGCGATGCAGAGCTCCCCGGCGACACTTGTTCCTCAGAGCTTCGGAGTAGTCCCCGCTGGAGCCCTTGGGTTCGACCTGTCGGGCTTGCTTGCGAGGGCGGCGCACAGGCCCCGTCTTGTTGCCGGCCACCTTGCGTGCAGGGAGGGCGTGAGACATAGCGGACGAGAGATCTCGAAGGATGAGCTGAGGCGCTGTTTCGTTGGAGAGTGGACGAGGGGACGAGAGAGAGAGGACCGCGGGTATATATGAGTGAACAACTTATTTTCTGGCGGCCCGATCGCTGAAAAAAAAAACCAAACGGGAGAGGGATGTCCGCGGAAAGGCCTAAACTCAGATCTGCTCCGCCGGCCGGAACGGATCCGCTCCATCGGTCGAGTATCGGATACGGTAAGCAGGCGCGATTGTCATTCAACCGCGCCGTAACGTTCGAGTCCAGCGCATTGGGAGAGGGTTACATGACGGTACCTTCTGAGATCGTAGTACCTCTCGAAGCAGTCGCAACACTACCTCTATGAAAATGCGGCTGATTTTATCTATGAGAACGTATGCACAGCGTCGTTACCTCCGCTTCTTGGACCGCTGCGTGTCTGCGAGGCCCTCATTGCGATCCTTCCTTTTTTGTGTGTTCTTGCCGTCCTGAAGGCGCTTCGCAGCGCACATATCACTGACATGCATGGTTAGCGATGTGGTCACAGTGGGGTGCATGTGGGGAAGGACTCACGGACTCTCCCCGAGGTCACGCGCCGTACGCTTGGAGATGCGCCCGGTTCGAGTGACCACGGAAGGATTGTCGTCCACAATGGCTTTGGCTTTCGAGGGAACGGCCTTCGGTTTCGCAGACGGACCCTTCGACTTAGCGGCCGGTTCGGGGACGGTTGTGGCGGCAGGCGTCTTTGCACCCCCGGTGGCTTCCGCTTCGTCGTGGTCGGCGCAAGGGATACTTTCTTCAGTTTGGCGGCGGTCTTCTGCTTCTTGGCGACGGAAGGCTGGTCTGACGCGCACAGCTCTGGTACCTCATTCTCCCGCTGAGACTTGCCGTCGTGGCTCGTGCGGGCCCCGGAGCGTTTGCCACGTTTCCTGATGCATAGTGGATCAACAACGACGTAGATAGAGAGACGGGCACGCGGCTCACTGAGTGGGGACGACAGTGTCATCACGACTTTCGGCCTCGGCCGGGGTGGATACGGATTTTCGCTGTCTATGCTTCGGTTGGCCCTTGGCTGGCTGGGCATGTGCGCCGGAAATACCGGGGAGAACGAGTGTGCTGCATGACATAGTCAGTCTCATTGAGCGATCGACGGGACAAGCAGGACGCACGGAACTAGCGGGGGCACCAGCGCGACTCTGGGACGCTCCAGTGCGGCTACGATCTGGGTGAGGGAACCTGGAAGATCTCGATCCGTATCAAAGTCGCTGTCGCTATCCTCCAGGTCCGGGTCGCGAGTCGAAGACGTGACGGTGTCCTTGCCTGCAAGAGGAGAGGCCGGGCGAACATGGGTGGTTCCTCCGGACCTTTGGCGCGGAACAGGGGACGTCCGGTCCTCGCCAATCGTAGGACCTGAACTACTTGCAGGATTGTCCGCGTGCAGAAGCGAGGGTGTAGGCGAGACGGAGGATGCTGCGATGATCGCTGACTCGGGTGCAGGCTGCTGCACAGCAGTACCGTTGTTACCACTGTCTACAGCGGCGGCCGTGGCAGAGGCAATGTTAAGGCTGGTACCGCCCCGACCTGGCTCAGAACAGACGGCCGTAGGTTGCGTCGCGACGACTTGGCGCGACATTGTTGGCGCAGGGGCTATTGGTAGAGGGATAGGGAGTGCATGCGCTGTCCTCGGAGTGTCGTCAGCATGGTCCTGGAGCGCAGATTATGTTGACTTACTGGGGGCATCAGCAACATGTGCGCCCTCGGGAGGCACGGGAGCTGAAATGAGTAGATGAGGTCAAGTACGGTGTACAGGACAAGGCGTGCGCACCATCGAAGATGTCGCCGAGCCACTTGGAGAAGGTTAGGCGGATATACGTTGTGGATGTGCCGAACTCTCGCGCAAGGCGTTCCTCGAACGTGAGCCCGAAACGGTCCTTGCCAGTTGAGGGACTGAAGCAACTTAGTCGACGGCGCAAGTTGCGAAGGAAGGGGGGGGGGCGACTACTCACAAGGTCCCAACTAACTCGCCATGCTCGTCCAGCCCGCCCAGGACACACATGCCCACCCAACCCGACTGCCGCTGCCAATTCTGTTGGGTGCGCTCAACAACCAGAGGCATTTCCTCGGCATGTCTGCAATATCAGAGGATGAGCCCGAATGCACACCGGCACGGCATTCCACTTACTTTGCCCGACGTATTTCACGTTGGGGATCACTCTCGTATATAGCGCGCTTGGCGTTAGCTTGGGCCGCGAACTGTGCCAGGTCTGCGGCCGGTAGGTGGTCGTAGGCGTGCTTGAGTTCTTGATTGTACTTGCGCATGGCTTCGTCGCGTGGCGTTCCAACGTCGATGTGCATTTTCGGCTTGGCTGGATGCTGGCTCTGCTGGAATTCGCGATACGGGTTCGATTTGGCGGCTAACGGGGCTGGGGGACTGCTGCTCTGGTCTTCTTCACTTGCCCCTCCCTTCTTGCGGCGGGAAAAGTTGGCGCTGTGCCGCTTGAATACGCCCAATATGCGCTACGACATCCTGTGAACGGCGGCTCGCAGCCTCAAAGGAAATAACTCACCTCGTCGATCTTCTTCAACCGCGCGTCCCGTTCCTCGTCACTCTCCGCTGTCAACCTCTTCGCGGACTTCTTGTGCTTGCGTCTCTCATGAAACTCCGCCTCAGTCTCGCCTGGGAGATTGCCGCTGAACCGCTCCAAGTACAGCTCTTCGGTGCGCCGTGCAGCGCGTGTCATTGACCCGCGGGACCCATCGTTGATGTTGCGAATCTCTGCCGAGACGCGCATGCTCTCGATGAAGTCTGCTTCATCGTCGCGCAGTCGAGTGGCCCCCATTATAGATCTGCACATCTGGTTAGCACATCGCGAGGTCGGGGGCTGTTGAGTAACGCACCTTCGGTAGGGGCGTTCGCTGCAGGTCAGTGGAAAGCGCACCCCGAGACCGTGAAGTCCAGCATGCCCAGCGACATCGTGTCGAGCGCTCAGGCGGCGGCGGGGAAGGGGAAAACAATCTGGAATTATTTGAGGTCCGTGCCAAAATGTACAAGCTGGTGTCGATCACTACAAGTCAGGCGTCACCGAAAAAAGAGGGCTACGGCGGTCCGGCGTCCCTCCGGGGAGGAGGGCGAGGTACGGGAGGGATGGGCAGTCGCTCGAAGACTTCAACAAACGTTCTGACGTAGAAAGTAACGGCCTCGCTCTGAATGCGCCCATATTCTGTACGCCCGCACGTCTCGACGTGGTTAGGAGCGAATCGCAGGTCAGGCGGACAAGTCTTCCATCGCGAGAGGAGGTCCACGAAGGCGCGGAGAGGGCCTCTGCCAAGGGTCCAGTCCTCGTCAGCAGGCTCCGGCCAGCAAGGACTCTCGACCACCTCGACGTCCGGGGCGATGTTTACGCCGGATCGGGGTGGTCCCCATACCTCAGAGATGTGCGACTCCCGCGTCCAGCGCAACAGCTCAGGCCAGTCCATTGACTCGACCATAACAGCATCCAGAGCCAACAGTTCGCATCGCCAATTACTCTCGTGAAGCTCCCAGACGATCCGGGAGTGAATGTCGACATGGGATGTAACCACGTCAGGGCACACCAGCTGCCGGTCGAACTCCGGGCGAGCAGCCGGGTCGTAAGACGTCAGTGCAGCCACATTCCCGAAAAGCTGGCGTAAACTCTGCTTGAGCTGATGACGTTTTTTGAGTCGATCGGATCCGCCGTTGGATGTGCTCGGCCCAGGCTTGTCGCCGTCACCGGAGGCGTCCAGACTGTAATCGCCCCACAGCGCATCTCGCCACTCCTGTATGGTCAGGGGTCGTCCCGCAATGGAGCGGTCGAACAAGCGGATGCGACAGAACTTGCGGATGGAGAGCCAGTGGTGCACATAGCGACTCAGTTTGTCACCCGACACCGGATAGCCACGCAAACGGTCGAGGAGCCAAGGGGGAGGGAGGAAATACTTCACGGATTTCGATGGCTGGGGGAGAGGACCGATAGCGTCGAGGGCGCTGGCCCAAGCACGGCTGTGAGTCAGCAGATACGACGCGTAATGCTGACGGAAGGGGTTCATCGTGAAGCAGGGACGATCGTTGGATCGGCGCGGAGCTGGCGGGAGTGGTTTGCGAGACTTGGACTGGATACGCTTGCCCTCGGCCACCGTGCGCGGCGCGATTGGCAGCAAATGGGACAGGGTGCCGGACTTGCGCGGGTTCTGAACGACCAACGTAGGCCTCGGCCGGCCGATCGCCGAGTCCCACTCATGTGTCCACTGCGTCTCCACACGGGCCCGCTTGTGACCGACGACAGCGTCATCGTCGTGGTCCTCGGCGACAATCAGTTCTGGCAGGCGGGAGGAACATAGCTGTCGGCGGACGATCGCGTGCATCGTACGTTGCCATTCTCCCGGCGTGTTGAGGGCACCAGACAAATCTCGTATGGCGAGGACGAGACGGGGGTAGGACGGGACCGACGAGAAGGCGATGGGGAGGGTGGTGAGCATTGCGACGCCCCAGAAGCGCGTCAGTGGCGTCAAATGCTGCTGGAACCAGACGGGGATGCCAACGCGGTGGAGAAGCTGGGCGCAGCTGGGATCTGACGTGAACGCGCCAACTACATCCAAGACATCGAGTCGGTAGTCGCGTTTGGATGAAATGCGGTCACATACAACCTCGAGGTACAGCTGCACTCCTGCGAGCTCTAGCACGAGTCGCTGCACATGAGCGGCCAAGGCGATGATGACACTGCGTTCGGAGGGCAGCAGCCGCAAACGGTCCAGGCATTGACGGACGCACAGGACGAGGAGTAGGACAGATTCGTTGACTGCGACATAATCTTGCCTGCATGCATACACCGCGTCTATCGCCCGCTCCGCAGCGCCCTCGAGTTCGTGAATCAGGGAGCGTTTGAGCATGCCGAGCCGCGCAACGCCGCAGGAATCCACCTCCCAATCATCCTTCTCCCATGTTCGCCACACGATCTCGGATTGCGGCGCACAACGGGCGCCCTTTCGCGGAATACAAGCGACGTGGACGTACGCTGAGTCGTATTCTTGGGGCCACCGCGAATACTCATGGAGTCCCCACCGGCCGTCGGTGTATGTGAGGATCTCGTCGTGGGCGATGGCGAACTGCGGGACGTGTAGTTGGTTGGGAGTCGTGAAAATAGACGTCTCGCTGAATCCCGGGCCTGCGACCAATCCCTCGAAAGCTTCAACGCTCCCTTTGGCTGGCCCTGTAATTGTGTCAGCGCATTGCTGCAGACGCTCTGATGGATCAAACTCACGAGGGCCGTCGCAGGTTGCTCGGAGAGGCCATGGTCTTTGTAGATGCGCCGTCATCTTGCCGAAACCACTGATACCTGTCAGATAAGCAATGAGGACTTTTGGGCAGGTTGAGAACTCACCGGGGCGAACCGTATGCTACCCTGGAAACGTCCAATCCACACAAATGTCCCAGACGAGGGTGGAACCTGTGTGATGTGCGGTCATGGTGTCAGACGGAGTAGATGATGGAAGTCAGGATCAAACGAACACGAAGGAGGTGCGTGGGACGTTGCGAAGCAAGCAGCTTCTTCGGGGTTGGCCGGGCTGTGGGAACCGGGGCAGGAGTGGTGGAAGCGAGCGTCTTGACGTGATGTCTTCGCTTCCACGAGTTGTTGGACGTGAGAGCGCTGTCTCGTCCGATGGAAGCAGAGGTGTCCTCGGAGGTCAGGATGTATATCCTCCTCGCGAGTTTGGAGTCCCGGGGATGTCTGCACGACCTAGATGCGTCGGGTGGGTATTCAGTATCCCAATAATCATGCAGCCAGTGGACGCACTCACAACGCAAGACGTCCGTGGGCGTGCCTTCTTCCCGCGGTGATGGGAGAGACGAGGGTTACTGGGGACGCGACAGGCGTCTGGGTCGAAACACTGGCACATGATCGTGAACGTGTGAAGTTCCTAAACACTAAACGACATCACGTGGTCCGGTCTCTCATCGGGGTCCGTCAGGGCCGTTCGACTCGCTCATGACGATGATGATGACCACCATTATGTCGCCGCCCTCGACCGTCGCCAACTCATCCTCGCACCAACTCACTGTGTATACTCGGCGAACCTTTGACTTTACTCGTATCCCTTGTACAATCATCGCCAAATCCGAATAACCGATATCTCGTCGTTCACCCCAAGTCGCTCCCGCAGCCGTGGATGGTCAGTCAGACGGGCGAGATGTGATGAGGAGAGACAGTGTGTAGAGATCGGAGGAGTGTTGATCGGGTGAAGGTGAGTCGTCTTTCTGCGACATCGTGGACCCCCATTCGCCCCTCCCACTCCTTTCGCAAGACACGCAACCCCATCATACGTAGTACACACCCATCACCCCGACCCCTGCACACATCACGACCCATCACGACCAACCCATGTCTCAGTCGAGACTCATGGGCACGGTGCTAGCCTGAGACGAGCCGGTCGCACGACCGAAGCTTACCCGGGACTCACCTATCGCTCCCTCAACCCGGTAGCCCTGTAGTGCGGAGGTACAGAGCCCGCCCTCGGATTGCGTCAATGGGTCCGGAACCCAGTAACCTTCGGAGGGCACAGCGCGGATCTCCGGACGACACCTTGTATGCAATGTTCATGTATCAACAATCGCTTGTGTGGAAATTGACCCGTGTCCATACTATCGTACACACTGTCTAAGAGGTTGTAGCTTAGCCATTCGGACGTCCTCGACGCCCGCGAGACGCGCGAGGGAGCGACGCAACCCCGGATGAACTTAACCGCCGTACAATGTGCAATTTGTCCTTGTCGCGCCCTGGCCTGCACTCGTTCCACCACACCTGTCCTGTCCCACACAAGCCTTCCTGATGTCGCGCCCCAGGAAGGCAGAGCGCATTGCGGGCGTGAGGGTGGCTGGTCGTCCCCGGGCGCGGAGCCCGTCCTCACGCAGTGGCACGCCGATGAACCCTTGGGCTGGCTTGCAGAGTGAAGCTCGACGCCCGAGTCCGACCAATCTGCATGACAGTTGCCCGCTTCCTGCAACCTCTGCGCCTTCAGCCGTTGGTCAAGATGCCGGGAGGACTCAGGATCAGCCATTGCCCGAGCAGTCCGCTACCCCGTCCCCAGAACAGACCACCACGCCACCGGACACCTCCCCCTCAGCCAAACCTCAAGCAGGTGTCAACAACACCATTGTAAGTCCCGATTCTTTTGGGGCTCTTGGAACTTGCGCTAATGCCTTATCAGCCGCCTTCCGTGCGTATGCAACAATTCCTCAAGCAATGGGCTGCCGCAGCCCAACGCGCACTGCTTGCGCGCGAGGCCGGTCCGAAGTACCCCGTGCCCTGCGAGACGTGCGGGAAGGAGTTGCGGGAGGAATTGGATGACTTCGTCTACAGATGCTTCGACTGTCACGACCCCGCCTATGAGTGCAAGTCTTGCGCACTTACTTTCCATCGGCGCAACCCCTTCCACCGTATGGAGGAGTGGCAACCGCGGCGCGGTTTCTGGGACAGACGTTCGCTCGGAGAACTCGGATACGTCATTAATCTCGGACACGCTCACGGTCAAGCTTGCCCGCTCAATCGTAAACCACGCTCGATGACAGTGGTGCACGGCCATGGCGTCCATCCATACTCGATCCGATTCTGTTACTGCACAGACCCAGCCACGGGTGCCAGCACTCCGGAGCCCGTCCAGTTGATCAAGTTCGGGCTCTGGCCGGGTCGTGGGACACCCCGCAAACAGCCTACACCATCTCGATGATGAGGGACCAGCATTTGCTCAGCCTGCAGTCGCAAATCTCGAGCCACGACTTCTTCGCGTACCTGCGGCGCTTGACTGATAACGTATGCCCTGACAGTGTCACGGTAAGCAGCTCATACTCCGGCATAGCAGCTCGCTGATCGAGTCTCCAGGACCGATACCGCGAGTTCATGACCGCCACGAGGGAATTTTCATTCATGCGTAGCACCAAGAGGGCCGACATGCCACCTGAACAAGGGCTACCTCCTGGAGCTCTCGCTACGCTATGCCCTGCCTGTCCCCAACCTGGGATCAACATGGATCCCCGCTACGAGACGTCTGGTCGTCCAGCGGGAGAAGAGTAAGTAGTCTGTGACCTCGTATAGAATCACGCTGATGCAGCCCAGATATCTGGACGCGTTGTTCCACACGGCCGATGGGAACTTCCAGCAAAACCAAAAGCTGAAGCCTTCTGACCCCAACGACGAGCCCCTCACCCTCGGAGCGGCCTTCTATGCCCACGAACATGATTTTGCCACTTACCAGGCGAAGCGCGGCAAAGAGAAAAAAGAGGTACGTACCCGCTCTACAATCAATGAGGCGACAACAACATAACTTATCAGCACAGGTCACTTCCTGCCACAAATTCGGTGCGATGGGCTACGGGCGTTACGGTGGCCGCGTCTCGGGCATGGTTGGCTTATCTTGTGCGAGGCACATGTTCGCCTTGCCCAACAGCGTGGTAGATTTGAATGTCGGAGAAGCGTAGGTGTCGCCCTCTCACCATGGCCCGCAGCGACTGACAATGCTGGCAGGTATTCCTACGTGGACTTCGCCCATCTCTCCGGGTTGCAACGATGGATGCAGTTGCTACTGCACATCTCGGCGTACGATATCAATTGCCAGTACCGCGTCAAATTTGCCATGCGGATGAAGGCCTTCCGGGAGAAGTTCTCTGACCTACCTTCGATCAAGCACACGGTTTTCCCCCCCACAATCATCGGCATCGGCAAATTTCACCTTCCGGCACACATCCCATCATGTCGCTTCAAGCATTCCTTCAACTGGCTCCCGGGGGTAGGAATGACAGATGGCGAGGCCTTGGAACGCATCTGGTCCATCCTCAACGCCCTTGCCGCCCGCGCGAAGGAGATGACTTCGGGGTACCGGCATGATTTCCTGAATGACATGTATAACGACATGAATATCAGACGCCTCTGCGGCCTTGGTAGGTGCTCCTCTCGCCTCATGCTCGGCCAGTACTGACCAAAACCTCCAGCGCGCGATCTCACAAGGCGCTACCTCCAAGCCTGTACTCAGTCCTCTGAAGTCGACGAGCGTGTCCGGAAGCTGGAGGCAGGGCTCGACGGGGAAGCACTGGCGGAGTGGAAGAAACACGAGCAGCAATGGCTTGCGGACGTGGTGGATATGAAGCAGCACAAAAAGCTGGATAACCCGTACGAACTGAAGATGGACCGAGGTAAGTGCGAGAGACATTACTTCACTGACGAGAGTGTTGACCTCATGACCTCAGGCCCGACAACGAAGGAGCTCCTGGTTGAAGTTGAGAAGGCTCGCTCCCGCCACGCTGGCCAGGCGGATGAGTTGGGCATCCTCGAAGCGATCTACGAAGGAGCGGAACTCCAGTCACTACGGTAAGTGCTGACCTCCATGAGGTGGCGGGGCAGAGCTGACACGTCTCCGTAGTGAAGATTTGCTGGATGCCATCGAAGACGACGACGGGACCGACGACACACGCACCATGCTCAACACTGCACGGGCAGAGTTCATGTCGCGCCTGCGCGATTGGAGCAACGCGTTCAATGCGTATATCCAGCCACCCTTGGAGACCGCGGCGCGCGAGGTCATGGAACACCACCAGGACGCCGTAGAAGCCGGGTCGTGCCGCACCTCCAACAACAGCGAGCACGACGCAACTGTTAGCACGACCGAGACTTCGGCCACAACGTCACCCGATCCAGCCGCTTCCAAGACATACCTTCCTGCCCCGCTCCCGCCTTCTTTCCCGATGCGCGACACTGCTCCAGGCGACAAGCAAGTGCGTGGCAGGGAAGCCCGTGCTGTTCTCGGCCTGCCTCCACTGCGCGATCCCAGAAAGAAGTCAGAGTTGTGGCAGGAGATTTATGCGATCTCCATACCACTACCCTCTTCGTTCGACGACCTCGTACTTCAGCGTCCTGCAGTAGCGTCCCTGGTACGCTGGGAGAAGAAGGTGCGCGAAGGGCAAGCGAATGACGCGCTCAGCGACCTTCGGACCCACCTCGTCACCACGGAGATGCTGAAGATCAAGAAGCTCGACGCCACGGGAAAGTCATCTACTACACGCATGGGTAAGAAGATCCGTCGACAGAATGATCAAGTCATAGCAGCAGCAGATGACTACCGGCGCGCACGACTGGCACTGACCGCCCTGGGAATGGGTGAGAACGACGTCCTATTCCGTCCGCTGAGAAAGTCCGACGTGACAGGCTTCACAATGTCCACGCACACACAGCAGCTAGGCGAAAGTCGAAGGGCGGTGTCTTGGATATGGGAAGACTTCTCGTTTGTGGACCGTCCAGGCGATGTCGACCATCAAGAGTTCTACGAAGAAGGTATGTCGCCTGTGTAGTGATTGGCAGGATCACACTGATGCCATCCTCTCAAGTCAAGCGAGTGCACTGGTTCCGATCGAGCGCGCTGCGTGCGCGGTGGAAGGAGGAGGTGCGCCTCCTTGCTGAGGAGATGACCCGCTCCGTGCGTTTCTTTGGCTATCACAGGCGGGTGTGGGACATCAAGGCGCATGCGAGGGACGCTATTGGCGACGCGGCAGCGGCGGCATATGCGCGCAAGTACGTAATTTCCATGTTGTGCTTGACAGAATAGCTAACGACAAGGATAGGCAGGCATATAGATACGTGCGGCTGCTGAAGAACTGCCGGACTCACTTCCGCACGACATCGTTGGTTATAGTACGTGTGGCTTCGCTCTGATCGCGACAGTACACTGACATGTTATGTCGCGGCCTTCACAGAGCGACGACCTCTGGAATGCTGCGTTCGGGAACCAGGAATGGTACGAAGTCCTGGAGGAAGAGACGGCGAAGGCGAAGAATGACAAGGTCAAGAAACAGGGGGCGCATTGTACGTAGGACATGGTCTCTATGTTCTAAAAGAGCATTGGTAGCCTAGAGGGACGAGGACGCTCGCTTGCGCTGCGCGCGGGGTAGAATTTGTGAAATGGACGCGTTCAAACGCCCTGAGTAATATGCAGCAGGCATATGGACATACGAGTACAGGGAAGAGCAAGCAGACGGTACTGCTGCTGTCACTAATATGTAGCCTTGCAGAACGTCGAACGCGAACTAGCCAACGAAGAAGGAGGGAGAGAAATTGCGCGCTCGGCTTACGGTGTGTATGGGTTGAGTGGTGTATGTGAGAGAGGCTCACCGTGGGCGCGGCGCGCGACTTGGTGAGGTCGATGCGTGTGGATGCACTCGGAAGATGCAAGCGAGGCACAATGACACACGTCGTTGCGCGTATGAACATTCGAGTGGAGTAAGGACAGTGGGCAGAGTAGGGAAAGTGGGCGGTACTATGGCAGGGACACAGAGGCTACATTGCCGAAAATTGTACTCATCTACTTCGCGGCCTTGGGCTTGCGGATGTATTCGCAGATCCTGACGTGCACATCATCTGGGTCGTACTCCTCGAGGGTGCGGCCAGTGCAGTATGCGAGCGCGCTGTCAAGTACTTCAGTGGACAAACATAGTGATGTAGACGAGGACTCACAAGTCTGCAGCGCGGATCGCCAAGGGAATGTCTCTTCCATTGCACTTCGAATACTCCATGAGCGCACCTTTGGAGCGGCATACGAGGACATGCTCGCGTGGGGCACCATGGCTGCGTAGGCGTCGTCCGGCACTGCGAGGATAGTCGGGGAAGTGAACAGTGTACGTTTTCTTGGCGCGCATGAACGTAACGGCCAACATAACAGTGGGAGCCGGGGTGGGAAAGAGGGACGCGAGGACTGGAACATCCACACCCGGGCCGGCGCCGAAGGAGAGCTTTTGAATGGGGACTGGTTTGACTTCAGGTTCCCCGGAGTTGCCGAAGTAGATCGCGTCGAGGGTGCGTACCTACAATATACATCAGCCGTGACTATGAGAGTGAGATAATCCTGACTCACCACGATGGACATCGCGGCGGGCTTGTTCGGAAGAGTGGTGGTCGTTGTTAGAGTTTAGAGTTAAGGTTTGGCCTGAAAATAGCGATGGTAGTCGTGAAAAGGGCGGATCACAGCCACGCGACGAGAAGAGAAGGTCGAGCGCGCCGGACTTAGATTACACAGAGGCGGGCTGAGTGAGATGCCCCGGACCTAGTCCTACAATGAAGGCATGCAGTCGGTGCTGGTAGGGGAAGTGCATGGGGAAGGATTGATAAGTATGTACTGATTACTTTACTAACGAAGTACATCTGAGTCAGACACGCTCAAGGCAAAGTTCAGAAATGGTCGACATAGCAGGCGAACGAAGTAAGTACGGTACCAGGTGAGCAGGAATGTGTGGACTCGAAGGAGAAACACTGTGGAGGTATGTACATATTGACGTCACGCATAGCACTGATAGCCTCGCGGGCGTAACGAAGGTGAGTTTGATGGCCGGCTGCCGTCACACCGGGATCATGTCGACAAGTCGAGGACGCTTCATCGACTGCGATAACGATCCCTTCCGAGGGTGTCGTGATGCTCCGCACCGTCGGCGGCATATGTACTCCGGCCGGTCTCATGATGAGCGAATGACTGCACTCAAGACATGTGCAGCAGGCGGCCAGAAAGGCCAGGTGAGCGCCGCGAGAATGCGGGTGGATGGACGGCTGGTGGAACTCTTGCCAAACGAACAAGGAACCCATGTGCTAGGACTTGGTAAGCTTTCGAGAGCGATCCTGAGCGATCTGAACACGCATCCGGCGAACATCGATGCCTAACGAGTAAGGATGACATCCGCGCGATGGTTGCATAACTTGTGCGCGGCGGGGTGTCGTTCGTGGATGCCGCAGCATGTATGCGAAACCGATACGACGACTCACGAGCGACCGCAAGCCGTGTGCGGGACCTTGATATAGACGCATATGGCAGTGATCGGTGCAGGTACATAGTACCTATTGACGCGAGGCGCGGCAGTGATATGCTCCGCCTACTGAAGGCCGTCGAATTTGATGGCCGGTTCCCATCGTATCGGGGTTACTTCGATATCGGGGGCGACCGATGAGGTACATACTGTACCGGCGGCGATGGTACGGGATCGGGAATTGATGAGGACAACGACAGGCCATAGCGGTCGAAGAACACAGTGTGTTGGCCACAGGTGTCTCAGTATACTGATATGTGCAGAATGTTACCTCACATACCTGTATTTTGTGGTCGAACATGCCTGCACGAGAACGCACGCGGCCGTAGTACTTGAGCTCCACTCGCCGCGTCGGTGTGTTCCCTTCTGTCGGGTCGGATGCATGAGGGAAGCGCGTGGGTGGGCCGGAGAACCGATGCATACGTCATGTAAGCGCCGATCCGGGGTGAGCAGGAACCGGGGCCGGTGGCTGTGTCCTCAGCCGCCCGCGCTGTTCTCTCTGGATGCACCCTATTGGATGAGATGCACCCGCGGTGCGGTGCCCCTCCATATTAGATGCATCCACACTACTGATACTCTACCCTCCCTCCCTCTTCCTTCTGCACTCACCTACCTGTCGCCGTCGCCGTCGCCGTCCAAGCTGTCCTTCTGTCCTCCAACGTCTGGCCGGTGCTGCCCGTGAGCTGCGTGACGCGCCCCGGTGAGTGTCTTCATGTGTGTCCAGAGCGTTTCTGACCGGTTCTATGCGATGGCAGACGCGACGCGAGTCAGGACCAGACTAATAGCGAACAGCGGTCAGCGGGAGCTCAGTCGGGAGGAATAACGACTATATTATCCTGTACCTAATAGCGAACAGCGGTCAGCGGGAGCTAGATACAGGAATCAGTAATGAGCAATGAGTGCAACGAATGTATGGCATACCTCAGTCGGGAGGAATAACGACTGAGGAAAGGAGAGCGTACGCGGGCGACGTGTAGACAAGCCCGCGGAGAAATCCGAGACAGTAAGTAACGTAAGTAAGTACGGTAAGTACGTATTGAAAGTCCGATTAAAACATATTCTATCGTAGCGCTGCTAACGCGCGAGTTGTCCTTGTACTCGTACTTCATACGCGTACCTCTACATCCTCAACACTCCCCCTCAACGAGCAGCGTCAGCAGCCGGACCGAGTCCAAGCAACGCAGCAAGTCGCTGATGACGAACAGGAGCCAGGGGCTTGGTGAAGATGTCGGCAATATTGTCCTCACCCGGGATGTACTTGGGAGACATGTGCTTGGAGTGCACGGCGTCCCGGATCCAGTGGTAAGCAATATTGACATGCTTCGTGCGATTGCTGACCTCGTCAGGATTGTTGATCATCCGGATGGCGCTAGTGCTGTCGATCCGGAGTTCCGTAGGAGGAGGACGAGGTGATGGGAGGATACGAAGCTCGGACAGGAGTTGACGCATCCAGAGGACTTCGCGTCCACAGTGGACACCGGCGTAGTACTCTGCCTCCCCCGTAGACAACGCTACCACGGTCTGTTTCTTGGCAGACCACGAGACGCACCCACGACCAATGAAGATCGCGTACCCGGACGTCGAGCGAGGAGAGTCGGGGTCATTACCCCAGTCGGCGTCACAGTATGCCAGCGGCGCATCAGGACCATCGCCGCCGACTGTCAGGACGAAGTCGCGCGTCGCCTTCAAGTACTGAAAGACGCGCTTGACAGCGTTCCAGTGAGGCTTGCCCGGGTTGGCCATGAATTGCGCAACATTCTGGACCGCCTTGGCGATATCCGGTCGAGTGTGGACCGCGATGTGCATGAGCGTGCCAACAGCAGACATGAACCGAACATTCCGCATGAAGGCAATGTCCTGCGGAGTGCGTGGGGCCTGCGCGGCAGTCAACCGTTGGCCAAGGACCATGGGGGACGAGACGGGCTTGACGTCTTTGAAGCCGAACTCCTCCAGCGCTGCATCGATCTTGTGTGTATGGGAGAATGAGATCGTGCGCGCGCGGAGGTTGCGGGTCACCTTGACACCGAGAAGGAGGGAGATCTCGCCCAAATCCTTGATGGGGACATGCTGAGCAATCTCGGTCTTTAGCGCATTGACCACATTGCCCTTCGAGCAGAAGAGGCCAAGATCGTCGACGTGCGAGGTGACAAAAGCAAAGTCGTCGGCGCGGAACCTGTAGAAGACGCAAGGGTCCGAACGGCAGACCTTGAAGCCAAGCTCGACCAAGATCGACTTGAGCTTCTGGTACCACAGGTAGCCTGACTGCTTGAGCCCGTACAGTGCCTTGCGAAGGCGCCAGACAAGGTGCTCCTGACCTTTCTGGACGAACCCAGGAGGCTGCTTGACATATGCCTCTTGGTCCTCTGGGATCTCGCTGTTCAGGAACGCAGAGTCGACGTCAACAACATGCGCAACTCCGTCGCACTGAGCGATGAAAGCGCAGATGGAGCGAATCGACTCGGGCTTTGCGACTGGCGCGAAGGTGTCCTTGAAGTCGATGCCAGGTTTCTGGGTGAACCCTTGTGCGACAAATCGAGCCTTGTACCGCAAGATGTTGCCGTCAGGGTTGCGCTTCACAAGGAAGACCCATCGCGACCCGGTTGCCTTGCGACCTGGAGGGAGCCTGACTAGCTCGAAGCTATCAAGCGATGCAATGGCCTCAAGCTCCTGTCGCATGGCAGCATCCCATTCATAGCGATCAGGTGAGTCCATGGCCTCCTCGTATGTCCTCGGTTCGTCACCAGAGATGGAGAACGAGTACTCGAGCAAGAACGATGTGTCGAAGTTGTCAGACAGGGCTGTCAGCTCGGAACCGAAGCTGTCGCCTTCGTCTGGGACTTCCTCAACATAAGTACGAGGTTGAGGAGCTTCTCCCCCTGGACCAGGAGCACGTGGTTCTTCTACCGCTGGAGGAGCAGGGTCCTCCGCAGGAGCACCAACTGCAGCACCACCTTGCTTCTGCTGGATACGAGTTGAGTGACGAGTGGGATCGCCACCCTTCTTGTTCTTGGAGCCTTTGGGGCGTCCACGAGAACGGCGTGGTGCATCTGGAACAGGAGGTGGAGCAGGGGGATCTGGGACTAGAGGCGCAGGAGGAGCCACTGGATTGTCGGGCTTGCGACTGGAAGACTGAGAGTCGTCGTCGTCGTCGAGCTCGAAGAGAGAGTCATAGTCCTTCTCCCCCTCAGACGGAAGCCCAGAGAATCCGTTGATGTCGTCATTGAACTTGACATGGATCGATCTGACCAGCTTCCGAGTGGCAGGGAAGTAGATCCGATAGGCTTTCTGAGTATCAGCATAGCCCACGAATACTCCCTCATGCGCACGCGGGTCGAGCTTCTTACGATCAGGATGATCGTTGTAGACGAATGCTCGACACCCGAAGCGGTGTAGGAAGGCTGCATCGGGGGGTCGACCAAACCGGACCTCGAAGGGAGAGAGACCGTCAAGAGCTGCAGACGGGTTGCGGTTCTTGGTGTAGACGACATAGCAAGCCGCCTCAGCCCATAGATTGAGAGGAAGGCCAGATTCGATGAGAACGACACGCACGCGCTCGAAAACGCTGCGGTTCTGACGTTCTCCGATGCCGTTCTGCTCCGGAGTGCGAGCGGAGGTAGTCTCGAGGCGGATGCCGTTGGACTTGCAGAATGACTTGAACTCCTCAGAGAGGTATTCACCGCCATTGTCGGCACGGAGAGTCGCGAGCTTCTGTCCAGTCTCGCGCTCAACGAGTAGGAGCCATTCCTTGAAGGCCTCGAAAGCGTCTGACTTGCGCCGCAGGAAGGCGACCCAAAGCCAGCGCGACCAGTGGTCAGTGAACGTCATCATGTAACGTTTACCACTAGGGGTTTCGACCTGCCCCTTACCCCAAAGGTCGGTTGAGACGTAGGAGAGGATGCGCTCCGGTCGACCGCTTGTAGAAGGCGGGAACGAAGCGCGTGTCATCTTGCCCTTGATGCACGATGGGCAGGGTGGAGGCTGAGCATCAAGCTCAGCCTTTGAGAGCTTCACCCCGCGAAGTCGACCCTTCCGAACCATGGTGCGAATAGCCGCATAGTTCAGGTGAGCCAAGTTGCCATGTAGGGCCTCGAGACGGGTGTGTGGATTCTCGGAGATGAGGTGGGAGATGTCGGTCGGACGTCCAGGTGATAGAGGCGGTCAGGACCCATGGAGCCAGTCAGAACAACCTTCTCGCTAGCAAGAGCGTTGCGCAATAGCGCACCACCGTCGCTCTTCTCAAACGTGACGCAGCGGCCCTGGCCGAACAGCGTGTAGCAGTTGGCCTTATCGAGGCGCGAGACGGAGATGAGGCTGGGTGAGGTGTTCGGGGCGTAACAGGTATCCTTGAGGCGTAGACGGGAGCAGCCACGGGAGTCGGGCATGCTAGCAAGCAGCTGTGCTTCACCGCGGCCGGCTACAACGGTCTTGCCGTTACCGAAACCTCGTATCTGGCTGTGTGTCTTCTGAACATCGATGAAGTCCGACCTGACGGAGTGAACGTGCGAGGACGTGCCGGAGTCGATGACAACAACCCCAGAGGGGCTCGAGACGGGGCGAGTAATGAAAGCAGAGTCCACTTGCCCAGTGTCGAGTGTCAGACTGGCAGAAGGTTGCGGGGACGGCGAGGCGGCACACTTGTTGTACTGGTCAAGAGAGGTGTATAGGACGAACTCCGACTTAACAAAATGCGACTGCTCGTCTCCGGACCCGGCACCTTCGTTGTCCTGCGTTACGTTCGCATGCTCCTTGTTGTTCTTCGATCTCCCTCCTCTCTTCTTCTTCGGCTGGCCCTGACCCTTCGACTTCTGACACTCCGAGGACCAGTGGCCGGTCGTGGAACAGAAGCGGCACCACTTCGAGCCTCGAGAGCGGTGGTCGCGCTCGAGCGCAGCGTAAACCGTCTCCATGCTCAACAGCGCAGAGTCACTGGAGACTGAGGAGGCGGGTTTAGGCCCGAGGATGCGGTGACGCTCGTTGCGGACATCAGCGACGATCTCGTTGAGAGTTGTCGAAGTCGTGAGGGTGATCTTCGCGGTGTATGCGGCCCACTGAGTTGGTTCACCATCGCGGTCGATGAGAGTCGAGACGAAGATCCCAGCGGCGATGTTCTCGGGGAGAGCGAGACCAGCGGCCTGGAGATGCGCAACAGCATCCTGGAACGATCGTATGTGGTCGTCGAGGTTGTGGATGGAAGGGAGCGGGGTGACGAGCGACCGGAACCAGGAGACGGCGGACGTTAGAGACGTGCGCGAAAACTGCTGCTGCAACGTCGTCCAGTAGTCCTTCGACGTCTTCTGCAGCTCGACGGCGGTCATCACAGACGGCGACAGCGTGCGAAGGATGAGCGTCCTTGCAGCTGCGTCCTTCCGTCTCCACACGAGTGCATTGTCAGCATCGACGGGGCAGCTTGTCTTGCCTTCCACGATATCCCACAGGGTAGCATAGTCCAACGCACCCTGCATCAAGACAGCCCATGCGCGGTATCCATCTTCGTTCGCCAGCGTCTCCTTGGGAAGAAGGCTGTTGACGCCAGAGGGAAGTTCCCAGTCGCGGGCGGTAGAAGTCGGAGACATGGTCGTCGTGGAAATCGGAAGCGCAGCTGAGGAGGTCGTGGGGGAACCGTGTTGGGACATCAAAGGAGATCAGACCAGAGAGAAGCGGAGTGTGGGAGAGAGGAACAGAGTCCGAGGGAATCGAGTGAGATCGAAGTTCCGATGTCGACTTGAGAGCTTCGCTGCTATAGGCGAGCAGGGCTCATAACCTAATAGCGAACAGCGGTCAGCGGGAGCTCAGTCGGGAGGAATAACGACTATATTATCCTGTACCTAATAGCGAACAGCGGTCAGCGGGAGCTAGATACAGGAATCAGTAATGAGCAATGAGTGCAACGAATGTATGGCATACCTCAGTCGGGAGGAATAACGACTGAGGAAAGGAGAGCGTACGCGGGCGACGTGTAGACAAGCCCGCGGAGAAATCCGAGACAGTAAGTAACGTAAGTAAGTACGGTAAGTACGTATTGAAAGTCCGATTAAAACATATTCTATCGTAGCGCTGCTAACGCGCGAGTTGTCCTTGTACTCGTACTTCATACGCGTACCTCTACATCCTCAACACAGACGTCCTCTCATGGGGAGCGTGGTTCAGCATTCGCGTCGTCCTCTGCATATTGTTTCCCTCGGTGAGTGTCTTCGGTCTCCTGATCGTGCACACATCAAGTTGACGGGTCCAACCTAGACGCGCTGCTGCCCACCCATGACCGGTACGTACCTCGCTTGTGCGCACGTCGTCAAGCCGTGCATCGAGTGAATGGTAAGGGGTTTCTGTAGTGTTGTTGAGAGGAGCGTACATGGTTACTCGTCCACGACGGTCATGCTGCCCGTGTCCAGCGATATTCAGGACGTCGTTCGGCATAGTGCCGGTTCTGTTTGCAGTCGTGCGCGTCGTGCGGTGCCGCATGCATGTCGCGTGCGTTGTTATTCATGCCTGTGGTGCTGTGTGCATGTCGAGTGCGAATTCGAGGCTGGGCGTGAGCAGGGCGGTCAGGACACACGAGTGACGGAGGTCTAGTCGAATCCTCGGATTTACGATAAGCATTGAAATGTCGACTTTCCAGCTTATGAATGGGTCCCATGTGGGCGGCGTCGAGGAGGGCGGCCTTGTAGGGGTGCAGCGATGTCACCTACATGTATTTGGGCGCGTCCCGAGATTCTGTGATTGACTGTGGTATATGCGGGGTTGTCAGCGAGTACAGTAACACAGGATCGGGCGAAGAACGGCGTACGGTCGGTCGATGAAGTGCGCATGGAGCCGGTGAGTCTTGAGGCCGTCGTTCGCGGTTTCTGCGACAGCAGTGTACCACGGTGCACTTGACCGTCTATGCTGATCCCTAGCTTTCGTGCTTGAGTCAAGTATTTGCGAGGTTGTCAGCCTGTACACAGGATCGGGCAAAGAACTACGTACGATTAGTCGACATGGGCAGGTCCGTATGAGAGGGTTTGAAGTGCGCGTAAAGCTAGTAGGTCTTGAGGCCCGTCGTTCGCGATTTCTGCGGCACTGATGCATTAAGCACGGTGCAGTTGACCGTCTTATGCCGACACCGGAACGTCTTCAGAGGTGCGGCGTGGTATGCGGTAAGTTCTTGAAGGAGTGACTGCGGTTTGCACATGTTCGACGCTGACAACGTTATGCAGGTTAGGCTCTGTCACAAATGATAGCAGTTGTGAGGAGACGTACGTGCGGTGAACCAGAAGGCGGGCACGGCGGGTCGCGCACTCATGTGAATCACAGTCAAGAGATGGCATTCTAGGTCTACTACATCACGTATACGCGCTACACTCTGTACTTTCCTCCTACGCCCACGCGAGCAGGCCTTGAAGCGCAGAACTGCAACTGCAGGATCGAGGACGGCGGGGGGATAAGAGCGAGTGACAGGGACAGGAAGAGAGCGAGCGAGCGAGGCGGGCGTAGTGAACAAGGCGGGCGCAGGGAGCAAGGCAGGCTTGACACGGTCCGTGGAGAGGGCAAGAGAGCACAGAGGACGGTCTTGGGCGAGAGTCGAGCGCGTCGAGACCGGGGCAGCCAATCACAGCTCTTGAGCACGGGGCGGGATCGGGGCGTTGGGCGGGGAGAGTGCGTCAGTCCGTCGCAGGTTGCAAGCGTCCGCGTCCGCGCTGTCGAGGGCAAAGCACATCGCCGACGTCACTCGTAAGGTCGAAGCGGATACGACGCTTCATCGGCTCGAAGTGGACCGCTTGCTCGATCGCGCCTGACATACGACGAACGATCGTAGAGGAGGTGGAGTACACAGCGGGGATCGAAGACATCGTCGTCCATGCACACGACGCCCCGGATCCCCTCTTGCCCCCAGTGGTCCTCGTCACGACTTCCCGCCGCCCCGCGTCGAGCAAGACGCGTTGTCAGAACTGCGAGCGTGCGTACCTGTCGCGTGCGTACACACCTCCCCTGGTCGTGCCCAACATTCCTGAGTGCATATCGAAGTCGTCGGTTTCGCCACGGCGGACAAGATGGAAGGAAGAGAGAGGTGAGCGCCCGTGATGACGTTCGCCCACGTTGTGGGAGCGAGGCAGCTCGCCGTCTTCTGCCATCTCATCGCTGTCCTCACCCACAACCCACAGCTCTGCGCCCACTCTGCGTGGCTGATAAGGCCAGCCACAGCTAGATCAGCTCGATAGTATTCTCGGCTTTCCAGATTTCGACACCCGCGACGACGTAGTCGGTTCAGCGGCAGCGCGCGAGCAAGCACTTGTCCCAGCGAACACGTACGCAAACGCCACCCTCAGCCTATGCGCTCTTCTCTTCCATCTGCCTATCCGTCATAGCAATACCGACATCGCATGCGTCGCAGCACCCAGCGGCCTAACAGCTCAGGACTGTTCGACCAAGGACTCCACGCATACCTCCACACCCACTCACACAGAACAGAGGCGACTCGACGCCACAGTACGATGAACGCCTTCTGGGACTTTGTCGACTGGATCCTCCCGCCAGTGCGCATCATCGACGACCTCGCGGACCCTCCAGAACACATTCGCCGTTCGCGTTCGAGCCATCACCATCACACTTCGCGCAAGGATCACGACAAGGGTAAAGATCGAGAGCGCGACATCGGAAGGCGGGAGAGAGACAGAGAACGGGGGAGGGGGAAGTCCAAGGAACCCCGTGGCTCGGAACACGAGCGCGAACGCGAGCAGCTGCGCCAGCGCATACAACACCTCGAACGCGAAAACGAGAGTCTGCTGGAGCAGCTTCGCGCGACCCGCGAAGAGCTCTCTACGCTCAGCGCTGCTGCCTTCCCTGCCCCGTCGTCGTCAGACCGCACCCCACAGTCGCTGTCGTACCCCGCATCCCCACCCGACCCCGCCTCCATCGCCCTTCCCGTCTCGCGCACACACTCGCGCGCATCGTCAGAAGCCTCCACATCCCAGACACCCGTACTAACGCAAGCTGCGCAGCACTCCGCCGAGGCTGCTCTGGCAGACCCCAGACGGCTGCGGGTGCTCTACACGTCCCTACGCGCCACGTACGCCGACGCGCGACAGGTCATCCTCTCGCAAGCAGAGGAGCTTGCCTCGCTCAAGTTGTTCCTGTCCAAGACGGACGACTGGTCTGGGGCTCAACTGCTTCAAGCACTAGCTGATCTCAACGCGGAGATCCTCCAGCTCGCGGCTTCGATCGCGGATGAGTTCGCGCCGTCGCTCCGTGCAGACACACATGCACCGAGTGTGGCGAAGGAGCGTGATAGGGAGATCGTCGGGCCTGCACTGGGGAAGGAGATGCTGAAGCTGCTGGAAGAGCGCGAGCATGCTGGGGACCCGACCCTTGTGCAGTTCGCGCTGCAGGCGTGGCAGGTCTGGTGCGTGTCGCGGGTGATGGACGCCTTCTGCTACGGGCTGCCCGTCGAGGTTGACGAGGCGCTGAGGCTGATCTTCGAGCGCATGCAGCGCGAAGGTGAGTTGTGGGTATCATTGTATGCGCATATACTCACCCAATAATCTAGAACCGCAACCGACAACGTCGCGCTGGCGTGCACTCACCTACAAGCATGCGCGTTCGCTCCTTGCACGGCCTCGAATGTCCTCGGAGCCTCCGTCTCCGGATGCTGCCAACCCATCGCCCTTTAACTCCGCACCTGCCTCTATTGTCTCCACGGCGTCCCTCCCCCGCCACTGCTCACTCTCACCGAGGCCAACCTCCGCGGCATCCTGGCCATCCTCGCCCTCTCCGGGTGTACAGATGCCCGCGGACTGCACCGCGACCCTCTCCGCTCACGCTTCGGCAGCGCACTCTCACGAATAAGTGCGCGTGCAGAACGCATTTCTAGCGTTGTGAAGGAAGGCGTTCTCAGCGGTCTTTTCGAAGTCTCCTGGGTCCCGCCCTGCCGATCTCCGAAGACCGCAAGCTCGAGCCGTCGGGCTAGTGCATCTACCGCCGCTGCCGAGACAACAGCGTCTCCCACGTCTCCGGGAGCAGACCGGGGCAAGGGCAAGGAGCGCGAATGGGTGAAGGAGGTCCAGCGGGCGCAGAGCGGGGAGAGCCAGAAGGAGACGGAGGAGCATTGGTTCGACTGGAACACGATGGAGAACGTGTATGCGGGGTACTGCAGCGAGCAGTGCCGTGTGCTGTGCACGGTTGAGCTCGGACTGGCCTTCGAGCGCCGCTTACCGGAGGAAGAGAAGGAGGAGAGCGTGGATGGGGATGGGATGGTCACCGGCTCGAGTGCTGCGAGGCCGGTCGCGATGGGCGGGGTGGGCGTGAACGGGGTGGCCAGTGGGGGTGTGAGCGTGAGCGTAAGCGGGGTGCCGGAGAGCGTCGGGGCGGGGTACACGGCCGAGCTCGGGCTGGTAGGGTGTGATGGCGGGCGGTGCGCGGTGTCGGTAGCACGGGAATATATTTCGTTTGCGCGGAGCGAGTGTTTGGCGGACAGAGATCCTCCAGATCGATCAGTTGACTCTGGACGATTTTCTGCAAGGATACCCCACGACCTTCTGCAAGGATACCCCCACGACCTTCTGCAAGGATACCCCACGATTTTCCCCCGACATTCGAGCTGGGTACCCCCTGGAGGAGGACTTGGAGGAGCTGGGAGTGCGACTTGAGAGCTTGGAGCAGTCTCGGGAGGCTCCATGGCTCTGTGCATGGCGGGGGAACAAAATATATTGGTGCGCGGCGGAGACTCTAGTACAGAAGAGGCAGAACCGCGTACTCGAGGTGGAGACTGGGTACTCAAGGTGGAAGACTAGCTGGAGTACTTAGCAGCATGTAGTCGAGAAAGCGTATTCGAACCAATAACCACGGTGCAACGCACCCGTACTGGGAACTACACGAGAACGAGAACGCCGCGCGTGCGGGGGTTAAGAGGACATTATGATACACGGGCGCCTATCGCATACTTACCGAGGATGCGGTGCTCGCCTTCTTGCTCCTGTACCGCCACCATCGCCGCGTGTGTCTCGCCGTCTCGCTCGCTGCAGCCTGGGAGACAACGTCAGTGGGTCGTACACGGTGCTCTGGACTGGCGACTTACTCTGGCGGATCCTGACCGGCTCTCGGGCGACTTGGCTTCGCGCACTGGGCACCTTGCTTCGAGAACTAAGGGCTGTTCACGGACGCCTAGGTGAGTTTGACGACATACCCTGCAGCCGTCGCATTGTTCGTGGTCGAGACTTGTCCAGATACACCACAGACCGTGGTCTCTGATGCAGCAGAACGTTAGCCGTACCACCTTCTCCCTCGGCGCACAGACTCCGCAGCTTGACGTGCCCGAGGCCGCCGTCTGGCTTGCTGGATCCGAGCGTCGAGCATCGGCAGCCGTTGCGCGCTGCGACGCACCTCGTCAGCGTTCAGCCGCGGCACCTGCATATCAAAGGTGATTGGGTGAACTTACTTGGCTCGTGATGACCTTGACCGGGACACAGCGAGCATGTCGCGTAGTTGAAGGCGCATACGAACAGTGAGTGCGCAGAGGTGATGATGTACCATGCGAGCTCGAGACTACAAGCAGCAGGAGCTTCGAACTGGAGAAAGGTGCGTACAGAAAGCCGAGTGCTGTCCTCTGACGTCCCCGGACACAACCCAGCACTCGTCGTTCGGCGTTCGAGGTGACGTGAAAGGTGGGTGATGTCACGGATGGTCTTCAAAGTGCGCGTGCTGACATAGAACGCGCTTCGTCAAGCGACGACGCGGAGTCTGCGGGATCCGGGAGCACCCTCCGCGGCATGTCTTGCTGGGGGAAGGTTGTCATGCCGTCCTGCATGTCGGCCGTTGCGTGGCCCACGCCGCTCGAAGTACATGTTGAGGGCCGGTAGTGCCAGGTAAGACATCGACTGCCGAGAAGCTGACGGCCTGACGCATGAACTTTGGAGTCGAGCACCGCGCGGGACGAGTGGTGAGAGAATGAAGATGGGGGAGGGTCTCGACGATGGCTGTGAGGGCTTCAGCGATGCGACGGTGGGATGGGACAGGGTACGTCGCGGGCCATCTGGCACGTCAAATGCGTCAGTTGTGCACTAAGTTTGTGAGCCATTGGCATGATGCTCACCGTGCGTCTTCATTCATCGACCTCTCCTGTGCGTCTGCTCCTTGTGACTAGTCGCAGCGGTGAGCCTTGCCTCTCCAAGAGCTCGTAGCTGTGCGCACCCTGCGGGGATCATTCTATGCGAGGACAGATGAAGAATTCGACAGCTTACGAGTCGACCACAGTGCTGCGGTCTTTGAGGGCGGAGGGCGGAAAGGTTGTCGACAACCACGAGAGCAAGGTGTGGTGGCTAGAGGGGAAGGCAGTATGAACGCGCAGATTTCGACACGTCCAGCGTGCTCGGGGTTCTCCGGTCGAACGGTCAGCGCACGGGGAGTCGCTCGGCTGTTGGCATGGAGCGACAATTCTATCAAGATCGGGATATACTGAAGTGGATAGTCTAGACTCCCGGGCGGTGCTCCTACTGATCCTACTACTTACACTCTATGTAATTTTCCACCCTTCATGCTGTAGCATTGCTTTAGATAGAATGTCATGGCATGCGCATGCCGCCATACAGCACACTGCGTGATCCAGGCTCAGGGAGCATCATACTACTAGCTCATGGGAAGCAAATGACGAGCTGAGAGCTCTTGGAATAGTCACACCCAGATATTTGGTAGCGAGAAAGCTTGAAGCGGTCACGGCAAAGATATTGATTGGCACAGCGCTCAAGTTACCCGAATATATAGACGAGTTGGTAGCGAGACATGTACTACGGTGGCATCCCGTGTCATGCCGAGGTATCCTGGTGGATAGGGCATGCTCGGGAAGATGAGAAACCTCACATTCCCAGTCGAAGCGCATGGTGTTCCAGTAGAGTGTAGACTTGTCCTAAGAAACTACACATGCGGCCTGGAGTACGACGGCCCCAGCAGCTCGCCGGTCGTCGGAAGACGCCATCCTGATTCGCCCCAAATCGACCGTGCCCCATCCTTGAACATCTGCGGCAACGGGCCAGCCCTGACCAACGCCCAACCGCTCGCCTCCGAGTCGATCTCCTCGCTGATCATCTTGCAGAATGACAACACCATCAGTATCGTGACAAACACCGTGCCGCCTACCAATGTTGCTGCGGCCGACATATGGGACAGGAACGGGGGCCGGGAAAAGAGGGCCGGGAGCAGCGGCGGCGGCATCGAGGCGGGCGGCATGCAACTGCTCCGGATTCTCCCTGACGAAGTACATGTGGGGCTGCGGCTTCGCTGTGAGGAGGTCCAAAAGATGGCGTAGTTGTGCCATTCTTGGGCTGCCATGGCCGGGGCTGAAGTTCATGAACGGGATGTCCGGCGGCCAGCCAAGGAGGAGTACGCCGTAGCGAAGGACAACATCCTTCTGGAAGGAAGTCAGTGTCCACCACATGCGCGCGCACGGGTCCCGGGTTGCGAGGACTGTGAGAAAGCACAGAGTTAGCGGGCAAGCGAGTCAGACCGGATTGATGATGTCAAGATGAACATACCCAGCAGTTTGGTCATGAGACGCCTAACACTTCCCCGAGGGTCTGAATGGTCAGGCTTGGGAAGTTGTGTGGCGAGCGGTACTCCAGGAATTAGTTGGGTGACCGCAGTTTGGGAGATGATGTCTGGAGCGGGCGGAGAAGGGCGAAATGTACGGACGAGCGTATGGCAGCGGGATGAGCTTCAAAGGCATTCTGGATGAGTCGGGATTGTGCCCGACGGCGCGTGCAGAGTAGGCTAGCTGAGCCCAGTTCAGACTATATACTGCTGTCCATGTGCCGCACTCTGCGATACTTATGCTCCGACGAATGGGTCTGCGCATTGCGACCAGCCGCGGCCCTTTCAGACAACGGCCACGAACAGAAACAGCTCGGCATCTCCGTCAAAGGGACAAAACACTGGGAGGTCCGCCATGAGCCTATCAGTTTGCGTCCGAAGCGAATATATGTATACGAATCCATTTGGCAACACAGCAGTGCCGAAATACGGGTGGAATGGGGGCCGGCCGTCAGTTCTCATTGAACACCGCTACATTTGCATGTAGTCGATACATGAGAAGACATCCAGAATGCGACCCTGAGCCTGCAATCTCGAAGATTCCGAGTGTTGCCGCTGTTGCGTCCGACCACAGTCTCAGCACTCTCATGAATACGCGAGTGAACACGGTATATTGGAGATCAATCCATGTACAGCTCAGACTCTGCAGCGGTGCGTCGTGGACTACTTACAATGTGCTCCCCGGCAGGATACCAACGTACGGAGCAAGCGTTACTCGAGCGTATTACTCGCGGGCGGAGTCCAAGCCCACGGAACCGAGTCCGAGTGCAAGGCTCGATACGCGCAGCCCGATAGATATGAGCATTCACTCACGGGACGAAGGTGTTTCCAATCCCGGGCACGCGACGGTCCAGGGCTGGGGCTGACTTCAAGCGGAGGATGTGTTGTAAACGCCACACGAGATCGTCCTGGTCCACAGCGCAAGTGCTCGGATTGGGGAAACCGGGACGACATGAATCTGAAGACCGCCTGGACCTGAGCTCACGGGGAGTTCGATCTCTGCGGCTGAGCAGAATGGAGTGTATGTCCTAGGCTGCAGCACAGGAGTGTCGTGTTCCTGCAGTGCTGCACCCTGTTCGCACCACTCGCACAGTCCGTGTCCGATGTGCGACAAGAACGCACCTCAATCTCCGATGCACCGCCCAGCATCAAGCGAAGACTCGGAGCATGTCCTGCGCTCGCGACAGATGAAACGCACTCGTCATTTTGCGCTCCGTCGAGTCCACACCGCTGGTTCTGACTACTACAGGTGCCGGAGCACGTCTAGCGAGACGGTCTCGTCGCCGTCCGCTCCTGCAAGCTGCGCTTGTCCTGGTCGTCCACACCCACGTAGTTAGATTTCGGATCTATGCATCGTGCGCACCGCGGTTTGAGGAGTAGGCATGGACGTCAGAGGCCGCGGCGAGGTGCATGCAACCATCTAACCAAGAGCGGTGAGGTTAGCGCATCGTACGACGTAAGAGAAGCGGCCACTGCTTCCGGTTCCGAGTCAACGTACCGAGCTCGGCGCCCGGAGAAGAAGCATGGCCCTCGTTGGAATCTGGGCGATCGACGCCGCACCGATGTATAGGACTCGCAAGCGAGTCCGAGAGCTGGTGCTGAAGTCCCTCCGGGCTGAGGCGAATGCGACGGTCCAAGACTCCACACACTCGACTCAAGTCCCACCTCGTTGCGGCACTCCTACTACCTCGTCGCGGCGGTGGCAGGCGGTAGGAACAGTCAGTGGGACAGTGAAAGGAACGTCTGCGGCGGAGACCGAATCCTGCACTAGAGAAAGTGCGGTTAGCGCATCCTGTCCTACAGCCGTCGCTTCGAGTTCCAAGACAACGTACCGACCGGCGGGACTACGCACCAAAGCAGCCACAATGTGACGACCCCCATCTTCGCAGAAACCGACCACACCTGTGTCCTCTCGGTAGCTGCTGCTCCGTGCGCAGATGAGCTGCTGAACGTCGCGGCCCCGAGCCTCAGCTCGGCTTCATGCTCTGAACCATCGGGAAATCCTTCCACCTGTCCGTAGCTCAGATGCGGCGGGAGCAGACACAGGACGCCATAGGCCTGCGGACGCTGCATCTCCGAATCACGATCTCCCATTGCCCAAGCGTCGGGAGCCGAGCTGAGAGGGCGGGCTGATGCGAAGAGCTAGTGAGTAGCCTGAAACGCAAATCGAAGGAAACTTCTGCACTCACACGGCACAGACAAATATCGCTTGTCTGCGGCAACCTCCAAGCTCCAGCCTCCCGTACTCGGTGCAGAGACTCGGACTCAGCATTCGGCTCGACTCCCTGTCTCGCTGAGGCGCATGCTGCGTCCTCCCGGGCGTGAGCAGTCGATCGCATCGCCGGTGCACTGCACTGGGGTCTGGAGGAATCGTGCGCGGACGACTTCGGCCACGGCGGCGGACGTGCGAGTCTGCACCTGTCGCTTCCGATACGACGTACGGACTCGGATATGCGGCCCCAGCGACGCGGCCGCGGCGGTCCTGGATGACACGGAGCTATCAGCATTCAGTGCGACGCTGCAGCCGTCGCATCAGTTGCATATCGACGTACCTGTGAGCTGTCCCAAGACGGCCGAGTCCCCGCCAAGTGGAAAGTCTTGCCGTTCGCCGCGCCGTGGTGGTCGCACTATGTGTTCTTTCCTCCATCCCGTCCTTGGACGTCAGCCGATGTCTGCGACATTCGAGGACGCCGCAGCCCACTCAGCAAGGGCAGGGGGGGGGGGTCGGGACGGGCTGGACGTGCGACAGCGACGATGGCCTCGTCCAGCACGACGCCGGTCGGGGATAAACGACGCTAGCCTGACTGAAACGCGAGTCTGATTTACGAACCTCAAACCGTCGCTTCCCATTAACCGCGGCGACCCGCCCAGAAGCCAGCATGACGGCCATCCGGCGAGCCGCCGTACTTGCAGTTGCGTCAGCCATGGAACCTGCGGTCCGTGCGTGTGGGGACGGTGGGGTATAAAGGTGGGGCTCTGCGAGAGGCGGGCTGATCAGCGCTCAGCGCACCTCCTCGCTCCCTCTTCCTTCTGCACTCACCTGCCTGTCGCCGTCGCCGTCGCCGTCCAAGCTGTCCTTCTGTCCTCCGACGTGGTGGCCGGTGCTGCCCATGAGCTGCGTGACGCGCCCCGGTGAGTGTCTTCGTGTCTGTCCAGAGCGTTTCTGACCGGTTCTATGTGATGGCAGACGCGACGCGAGTCAGTACTAGACGTCCTCTCATGGGGAGCGTGGTTCAGCACTCACGTCGTCCTCTGCATATTGTTTCCCTCGGTGAGTGTCTTCGGTCTCCTGATCGTGCACGCCTCATGTTGACGGGTCCAACCTAGACGCGCCGCTGCCCACCCACGATCGGTACGTAGCTCGCCGCACAGCTTGAGCGCACGGCTTGACGACGGGCACCGAGTGAGTCGTGAGGGTTCCTTGTAGTGGTATTGAGCGGAGCGTACGTTGTTACTCGTCCACGACGGTCATTGCCCGTGGACAGCGTTATTCAGGACGTCGTTCGGCAGGCATAGTGCCGGTTCTGTTTGCAGTCGTGCGCGTCGTGCGGTGCGGCATGCACGTCGCGTGCGTTGTTATTCATGCCTGTGGTGCTGTGTGAATGTCGTGAGAGCGAAGTCGAGGCTGCGCGTGAGCAGGGCGGTCAGGACACACGAGTGACGGAGGTCTAGTCGAATCCTCGGATTTACGATAAGCAATGAAATGTCGACTTTCCAGCTTATGAATGGGTAGGATGCGGGCAGCGGCGAGGAGGACGGCCTCGTAGGGGTTCAGCGATGTCACCTACATGTATTTGGGCGCGTCCCGAGATTTTGTGATTGACTGTGGTATATGCGGGGTTGTCAGCGAGTACAGTAACACAGGATCGGGCGAAGAACGGCGTACGGTCGGTCGATGAAATGCGCATGGAGCCGGTGAGTCTTGAGGCCGTCGTTCGCGGTTTCTGCGACAGCAGTGTACCACGGTGCACTTGACCGTCTATGCTGATCCCTAGCTTTCGTGCTTGAGTCAAGTATTTGCGAGGTTGTCAGCCTGTACACAGGATCGGGCAAAGAACTACGTACGATTAGTCGACATGGGCAGGTCCGTATGAGAGCGTTTGAAGTGCGCGTAAAGCTAGTAGGTCTTGAGGCCCGTCGTTCGCGATTTCTGCGGCACTGATGCACTAAGCACGGTGCAGTTGACCGTCTTATGCCGACACCGGAACGTCTAGACCTTCCTCAGAGGTGCGGCGTGGTACGCGGTAAGTTCTTGAAGGAGTGACTGCGGTTTGCACAAGTTCGACGCTGACAACGTTATGCAGGTTAGCTCTGTCACAAAAGATAGCAGTTGTGAGGAGACGTACGTGCGGTGAACCAGAAGGCGGGCGCGGTGGGTCGAGCAACAGAGAGCTGGTCGGAGCGTCGAGCACTCATATGAAGTAAAGTCAAGAGATGGCATTCTAGGTCTACTACATCGTGTGTACGCGCTACACTCTGTACTTTCCTCCTACGCCCATGCGAGCAGGCCAAGCGCAGGACTGCAAGTACTGCAGGATCGAGGACGGCGGGGGGATAAGAGCGGGTGGCAGGGACAGGAAGAGAGCGAGCGAGCGAGGCGGGCGTAGTGAGCAAGGCAGGCGCAGGGAGCAAGGCAGGCTTGACACAGTCCTTGGAGAGGGCAAGAGAGCACAGAGGACGGTCTTGGGCGAGAGTCGAGCGCGTCGAGACCGGGGCAGCAGCCAATCACAGCTCTTGAGCACGGGGCGGGATCGGGGCGTTGTGCGGGGAGAGTGCGTCAGTCCGTCGCAGGTTGCAAGCGTCCGCGTCTGCGCTGTCGAGGGCAAAGCACATCGCCGACGTCACTCGTAAGGTCGAAGAGGATACGACGGTTCCTCGGCTCGAAGTGGACCGCTTGCTCGATCGCGCCTGACATACGACGAACGCTCGTAGAAGAGGTGCAGTACACAGCGGGGATGGAAGACATCGTCGTCCATGCACACGACGCCCCGGATCCCCTCTTCCCCCCAGTGTCCTCGTCTCGACTCCCCCGCCGCCGCGCGTCGAGCAAGGCGCGTTGTCAGAACTGCGAGCGTGCGTACCTGTCGCGTGCGTACACACATCCCCTGGTCGTGCCCAACATTCCTGAGTGTGTATCGAAGTCGTCGATTTCGCCACGGCGGACAGGATGGAAGGAGAGAGAGGTGAGCGCCCGTGATGACGTCCGCCCACGTTGTGGGAGCGAGGCAGCTCGCCGTCTTCTGCCATCTCATCGCTGTCCTCACCCACAACCCACAGCTCTGCGCCCACTCTGCGTGGCTGATAAGGCCAGCCACAGCTAGATCAGCTCGATAGTATTCACGGCTTTCCAGATATCGACACCCGCGACGACGTAGCCGGTTCAGCGGCAGCGCGCGAGCAAGCACTTGTTCCAGCGAACACGTACCCGTACGCCACCCTCAGCCTATGCGCTCTTCTCTTCCATCTGCCTATCCGTCATAGCAATACCGACATCGCATGCGTCGCAGCACCCAGCGGCCTAACAGTTCAGGACTGTTCGACCAAGGACTCCACGCATACCTCCACACCCACTCACACAGAACAGAGGCGACTCGACGCCACAGTACGATGAACGCCTTCTGGGACTTTGTCGACTGGATCCTCCCGCCAGTGCGCATCATCGACGACCTCGCGGATCCTCCAGAACACATCCGCCGTTCGCGTTCGAGTCATCACCATCACAGTTCGCGCAAGGATCACGACAAGAATAAGGACCGCGAGCGCGACACCGGAGGAAGGCGGGAGAGAGACAGAGAACGGGGGAGGGGGAAGTCCAAGGAACCCCGTGGCTCGGAACACGAGCGCGAACGCGAGCAGCTGCGCCAGCGCATACAACACCTCGAACGCGAAAACGAGAGCCTGCTGGAGCAGCTTCGCGCGACCCGCGAAGAGCTATCTACGCTCAGCGCTGCTGCCTTCCCTGCCCCGTCGTCGTCAGACCGCACCCCACAGTCGCTGTCGTACCCCGCATCCCCACCCGACCCCGCCTCCATCGCCCTTCCCGTCTCCCGCACACACTCGCGCGCATCGTCAGAAGCCTCCACATCCCAGACACCCGTACTAACGCAAGCTGCGCAGCACTCCGCCGAGGCTGCTCTGGCAGACCCCAGACGGCTGCGGGTGCTCTACACGTCCCTACGCGCCACGTACGCCGACGCGCGACAGGTCATCCTCTCGCAAGCAGAGGAGCTCGCCTCGCTCAAGTCGTTCCTGTCCAAGACGGACGACTGGTCTGGGGCGCAGCTGCTCCAGGCACTAGCTGATCTCAACGCGGAGATCCTCCAGCTCGCGGCTTCGATCGCGGATGAATTCGCGCCGTCGCTCCGTGCAGACACACATGCACCGAGTGCGGCGAAGGAGCGCGATAGGGAGATCGTCGGGCCTGCACTGGGGAAGGAGATGCTGAAGCTGCTGGAAGAGCGCGAGCATGCTGGGGACCCGACCCTTGTGCAGTTCGCGCTGCAGGCGTGGCAGGTCTGGTGCGTGTCGCGGGTGATGGACGCCTTCTGCTACGGGCTGCCCGTCGAGGTTGACGAGGCGCTGAGGCTGATCTTCGAGCGCATGCAGCGCGAAGGTGAGTTGTGGGTATCACTGTATGCGCATATACTCACCCAATAATCTAGAACCGCAACCGACAACGTCGCGCTGGCGTGCACTCACCTACAAGCATGCACGTTCGCTCCTTGCACGGCCTCGAATGTCCTCGGAGCCGCCGTCTCCGGATGCTGCCAACCCATCGCCCTTTAACTCCGCACCTGCCTCTATTGTCTCCACGGCGTCCCTCCCCCGCCACTGCTCACTCTCACCGAGGCGAACCTCCGCGGCATCCTGGCCATCCTCGCCCTCTCCGGGTGTACAGATGCTCGCGGACTGCACCGCGACCCTCTCCGCTCACGCTTCGGCAGCGCACTCTCACGGATAAGTGCGCGTGCAGAACGCATTTCTAGCGTTGTGAAGGAAGGCGTCCTCAGCGGCCTTTTCGAAGTCTCCTGGGTCCCGCCCTGCCGATCTCCGAAGACCGCAAGCTCGAGCCGTCGGGCCAATGCATCTACCGCCGCTGCCGAGACAACAGCGTCTCCCACGTCTCCGGGAGCAGACCGGGGCAAGGGCAAGGAGCGCGAATGGGTGAAGGAGGTCCAGCGGGCGCAGAGCGGGGAGAGCCAGAAGGAGACGGAGGAGCATTGGTTCGACTGGAACACGATGGAGAACGTGTATGCGGGGTACTGCAGCGAGCAGTGCCGTGTTCTGTGCACGGTCGAGCTCGGGCTGGCCTTCGAGCGTCGCTTACCGGAGGAAGAGAAGGAGGGGAGCGTGGATGGGGATGGGATGGTCACCGGCTCGAGTGCTGCGAGGCCGGTCGCGATGGGCGGGGTGGGCGTGAACGGGGTGGCCAGTGGGGGTGTGAGCGTGAGCGTGAGCCGGAGTGCGAGTCGGGATGCGCCCTCCGATGCGGCGAGCGAGAGCAAGGTCGTACGGAACTTGCTGCTCAAGCCGAAGGTCCTCCTGGAGAGCGTGGTGGACATCCTCTGATCCCCTCCGAGCTGTCAATACTTGCGAGTACTCTCCCATTCATGTCAGGACTCTTCTTGTCGGTGAGTTCTCAGCTCAAAAGGTTGTTCTGTGTGGAGGTTGGGATTGAGCTGACTTGGTCGGTCTCCGCAGGTATACGTGGCTCCTCAGCGGACGCCTACCGCGTGTCTAGCCACGATTGTACGACGTAGCGGGCTCATCTCTTCACCTTCATCCCGACTCCCGACGTTTTCGTCTCCATCGTGTCGTAGCGACCTCCTCCTTCCGTCTATTCCATCTGTCCGCCGGCAATCATGCACACGCAGGACAGGACGCACCCTTCTACATCACAAAATCTTCGCGATTGACCTTGCGACTCGAGTTCACTCCGCGACAAATCCCATACACGTATATCTTGCTCTGTCTGTTGCTCACGTCTCTGCACCCGCGCCTCTTGGACCTTGTCGATCATCTTGCATCCTTATATATCCAGTACTCAAATCCAATCCTGCATCCGTCCCCTCGCATCCCGCATCTCGCATCCTGACTTCGTGCATGCTTTCTGTTCTTGTTGTCTGCTCAGTCGTTCCGGGCCGAATTCTTGTATCACCGTCCTCACTCCCCTTACGAACTCGTCATGACCGCTCATCGATGTTTCATACCTACTGTACCTCGGATCCTGGGACTGCTGTCTGGATATCTGTAATTGTGGCGGATTGCTTGTTTCTCCTCTGCTTGTTGTGGTGTATGTGTATCTCATTCTGGCATTCGCGTTGCACGTCCGCTTCGTTTAATGCTAGTAGACTGGCTAGACCTTCTTGTCCGTTTCGGCCAGTGGCAGTAAGCACTGAGCCCTGAAGGCTCCGCGTGTACGGTGCTCCCAGAGATTGTCATCGATGACATATGGACAGCATGGTTCGAACAATCATAGCTGCGGGAAACCTGGCCACACTTCAGGATCTCGCATCTGGCACAACGATGCGACGAAGTTCGCCAAGTCATCTTCGGGTTCAGGCACTATTGCGGCACCTCTTCCAATCTGCGGTGCTCTGTGCAGGACTTCTTGACAAGTCCTTGGAGCGCGGAAGGCAAAGACACGCGGTACGCGCAGTTTGTGGACGCATATACAACCGACAGCGTCGCAGGTGAATATGGGAGGACGCTGGGGGAGCCCTCTCACCCTATACATGGTCTTCGTACGAGTAATCAGTTCACGGAGCTCCCGAAGCAGAGGTAGTCCTGGTCAGTCACGAGCTCGTCCTATATCGGCGATTGAAAGCCAAACGGGATTACTGCGGTACCTGCGCGTCGGAGGACTTAGTACTAGGATTACTGATGCTATGATATGTGTGTTGGGACGATGAATATTGGCTACTTGTAGTATCCGCGCGTTACTTCATGTTGAGAGCATCTGTGCCCGAATACATGGCCTCGAGTCGCGGAGACAAGTTTCCGTGTAGCTTGAGACGGGTGCTCTTCGAACGTATGTACGACGTGGTCCTTGATGCGCTGAGGGGCAAGCTGAATGTAGGGCTCGTTGGATCTGTGGACGTGCCGCACGAAGGCCGTCCAGAAGAAGTTTTGGGTGACCAAAGTTGTAAGACAGATGATGCGAACTCGAAGCAACTTGTCCGACTCACCATACGGTGAAGGGTGATGCCTTCCCTTCTTGTGCGAAAGTTCCCGACCGAATACCGGTACGCAACAGAGGCTTGGGTGGAACGGCAGCCTGTAAGATACATGCATACTCCTAGTCTCGGACGAAGCCAGAAGGCTATCAGACTTTGCTGTCGCCTCCAATCTCGACGGTAGATGTGCCATTCTTCGATAAGGTCTGAAGATTGATCGCAGTCTGCGAGGGAATCGACCGACCAAAGATAATGGAGCGCTGTCAAATCTAGCGCGAGATGAGGAGTTGGCGAATCGAATCGTCGTGCCTGCTGCCGCCTCCTTCGTCCATTCACGGCCCATAAGGACGCGCAACATGACCATCTGTGGGGAGACGCACTGCACAAAGATAATGGTCCAATGGGCGGTGCGCTCATATATCGACGATCGGATGGGCAGACGATGGCTGCTGCGGCCACTGTGGTGATGGTCCGCAGCACACGAGTATGCCGTCTCATACGGCGAGCGGGAGCATTTGCGGAAGTCGCGGGAGAGGTGGCGAATCGCTATGTATGAGTGTGAGCGCTGCTGCTTGGATGTGAAAGCACGACACTCACATAGAACCAGTGGTGTATCGAGGGTCAGCACATCGGCGAGGATGAAACTGGAGCCATAAAGAGCAACTTAAGCCGTGGGTGAGGAGCGCCACATACTCTAGCTGCCGACATGCCTCGAATATATCTGCGAGCTCCCAGCCACGTGCATCCCGTACATCCTTGCACCGTGCCCTCCCAGGCATATCCTCGGAGTACAGCCTGACCTCGTCATGGAAGTCGAGGTTGAGGTTCACAGTGCGGAGCGAGACGGCAGAGGCAAGGATGCCAGCGATATGGGTCTGAAGAAGACACTTCAATCAGTGGACTGAGGATCGCACGTTGTATGTAAATAGGCACGAACGTGAGGGACTACCTGCGCTCTGTCTCGGCGGTAGCGGTGCAGCTCGAGATGCATCAAACGAGGGAAGGAGATTGAGATGTGCCTTAGAAGATCGTCATCATCCCCATCGGTCTCATAGACGAGCTCCAAGGTGTGCAACGCAGGCAGGTCCATCCGCCTTAAGACCGACAGACACTCGGACGATGTCAGGATAGGCGCAGACCAGCGACGGGCGACGTCGGAGAATGCCAGATGGTAGTAATAACGGGGGTAGTCGCGAAGTGAGAGTTGTGTGAGGAACGTGCTGTTGATATCGAAGATGGCGTCGTTGGGCTCTGGGTACGCCAGCGTGAGAGAACGCAACTCGAAAGAACGACTGTGTTGTGGGCCTAGAAGGGATAGTCGCCCCTGTCCGTTCTTTCTGGCGAGCTGGACGGAAAGCGTTGTCAGGCGAGGCAAGGTGTTTATGAAAGCACAAAGGAGCGAGGAGACGGTCTGACTGGGGGATTGGCCGGAAAGGCACAGTCGGCGAAGCTCCGGCCAGCGTAGATGGACCATACGATCCCATGGTGCGATCTCGATGGGCAGCGTGAGCGATTGCACACTGTCGCATATCTGCAAGATGAGGGGGGAGAGCGATAGGTATTCAGTAGTGTATGGATCCGCCAAGCGTGAGGATATGTTTTCAAGAGGGCTTTCCGCGGAACGGGATGGGTCCTTGGTGAGGGCGCGCCAGATGTCGGGATTATAGGTAAACGCCGTTAGGGTGGGCTGTAAAGTCATGTTGTCGTGCTCGGGAGCTGGAAAAATGCCTATAAACGAGGTAGTCGGTTCAAAAGTAATCGAAGTGACGTTCGGCAAGGCGAGGCAACGCTTGAACGCGGCCCAAGGAATGTCGCAGAAATTGCAACCGTTAAATGTCACCGCACGAAGCACCGGGAGATACGGAAGTTCCGGACCAAATGTGTCTTCATAATCCACCATTAGGCGTCCGAGGTAAGTGAGATGGCTGAGCCGTAGCGTGCGTTAGCAGCGGCATGGAACGAGGCAGCGCGAATGCGGGCTTACTGGACGAAAGGTCGGATGCTCTCCGGCGGGATGCCCCTCCGGCCACTGCATGTGGTAACACAGCGAGAGAACAATATCGGCGAGCACAAGTCGCGTATTTTTCGGGACGTAGAGGCCAGGTTGGCGAGGTCTCCTTTATGCTTTAGCAGCAGGAGCTGGGCAACAATGACGAGGAGCGCATCCTCTACCAAATCGTCGAGCCTGACGAAACTTCATCAATCGCACGCTTTACCGCTTCAGAACACTCACAACATGTTGCAAGGAGATGCGCGAGAGGTAAGGGAGCGAGTGGGCGGGGACCGTGATGACGGTTATGTTGGAAGTTCGAAGCGAACGAGCGGCTTGTATTCGTGGGAATCTGATGAGCTTGCGACCGCTCAGGCTCTCTCAGGCTTCAGCCTGCTCAGCCCCAGTGAGAACCGACAGAGTCTATTCCGGAATCCCGGCGTAGCCAGACAGAAAGCGGAGAGATGGTCAATGCAAGATGCGACCAGTTCTTCGAACGTGTGTCTAGTTTTCGAACAAATCTGCGGAAGAACAGCAGCCTGAGCGTGCGCGTAAGGCCCGCAGCACCACACTGGGTCGCAGAACGATGGATGCAACGAACTCGGGTGCAGACGCAGTGACGAGAATGTTTGAGCCGAGTGAGTTCTTTGATCAACAACGATGGTCTACTTACAGAGCCGACCAGCGAGGGAGGATCGGCTGAGCTGGCGGAGTAGGTGGTAATTGTCTGGGATGAAGAGGACCTTCAGGCAATAATATCATTATGATGCCAATTATATATCTGCGTTGCGGCGACCCTCAAAACCGAGCGAGGAAAGTATGCGATCAAGCAGTAGGGGACGCAGCGGGAGACTTCGCGGACATCTGTGCGACGTGCGCAGTGGGGATAGCCGCCGCGAAGCTCGAACACACCCCATTGTCCGTCCAGTCACCTGCAGCGCCGCCCGGGGTGTCGCCGTAGCTCCACCACTTCGCCGTCCACAGGTGGCCGTTGTAGATTACTCTGTCCCCGCCGTTGTATGCGACATTCCCGACCCAGGATCCGACGCCTGCGCAGCTGCCGGAGGACACCGTCGTGGTGGAACCAGGCGACGTCGTGGTAGTGGTAGGTTTCGTGGTGGTGGTAGTAGTGGTCGATTTGGAAGTCGTGCTCGTCTTGCTGGTCGTCGGAGTCGAGACGGTGATGGGCGTTGAGGTGGTGCCGCCGTTCCCGTTCTGACGGATCGCGTTCTTGATGCCCTGGTCGAAGCGGCCGTTTGCTGTATACGCATAGTCAATACACGACCGAGATATAGAACAGAGATCTGGACTAACCGTAGGCTTGCGAGGCATCCCAGAGCATGACGCCACCGAAGGACGAGAACTGGCTGCGCGTCGAGAGAGCGATGTTCGAGAGCGTGGACAGGTCGACGTAGCCACCGCCAGCAGTGCTAGACGCGGGTGCGCCGATATAGATCTTGACGTTCTTGTTGACGGCGACGGTCTTCGCCCAGTTGTCCCTGCAGACAGGATCGGTGAGTTCAATCTGTTCCTGTGAACAGGACGAGGCGTCTCACCATTGGTCGAAGTTCCAGTCATTAGAGTTAGGATAGTTGATGACACCGCAGTAGTTGTTGTCTGGCAAGGAAGTCAGGCTGATGTATCAACTCATAAGTACAAGAGAAGCTTACAGAACTGGACATATACGGCATCGAAAGCGACGGCGTTGAGTACCCTATCGAAGCTCACCGCTCAGCACGCGCAAAGTTGGTCAGCCCGAGCACAGACTTACGTTGAAAGGTAAGCATCAGGGAACGGGCACTGCGGCGCAGCGGTGAAGTAGTACTTCTTGGGCGAGCCGGCTGCAAGAGTGCGGATCCTGTTGATGAACGTGGCGAAGTAAGTCGTTCCTCCGCCTTCGATGTCCAAGTCAATGCCGTCGAGGACGGCGGCGCCGAAAGGCCGTGTGGAGCTGGAACCGCCGAGGAACATGTTCCAGATCGTGTCACCAAAGGCGGACGCTTGGGCGTCGGACGAGAAGCTCGCCGCGCCGGTGGCACCACCGAGAGAGAGCGTAACAATCTTGCCCTTAGACTGGCAGAATTGGATATCGGAAGCCAGGAAGCTGCATTGGGGAAGGCTGGTCCCAGGGAAGACCGAGTCATCTACCGCATTGCAGATCTGCGTGGCACGAGAAGATTGAATATTTCGCTATACTTGAGTCATGCAAGTAGACGAAGACGTACGTTGGCAAGATCCAGAGATGGAGCCCCACCAGCTCCAAAGAAGACGTTCAGGAATGCAAGAGGGATCGTATCAATCGAGTCATCCTGATATCAAGTTGATGAGCATAGGTCAACGACGAAAGCAGTGGACGACAAACCTGACAGTAGGTTGAAAGGGTCTTCTGCCAGTTGGCTTGGTCGGAGTGCGTGGCGCCGTAGGAATTCTGGCCCCAGTAGCTGTGCAGCCCTCGTCATCCCATGATCAGACGACATCTACGCAATCGCACTCACATGGCAACCTGAGGACCCCAGTCTGTCAGCGGGGACGTATAGACGAGAATGCTAGTGACCTACGTTGTCCTGCCTTGAGATATCGAAGGCGGCACCCCGGAGTGCTCCGATTGCAAGGACAGAGAGAGCGGAAGCTAGCCCCAGAGAAGCCATGGTATACCGCTAAGTTGCCAAGAGTACTATGGATAGTAGAACCGGTGAGGGGAGTAACCCTTGCCTGACCACCGAGGCGCGATAGTCGGGCCTTTTTATCGCGCCGCAAGCGCACTAGAAGGCGAGAACATGCCCCAACAGTAAGCTATTCAGTGTTCCCCATGGACACAATGATGCAGGAACACGCACAGCAGACGCGTGAACAACCTCGCTCGAGGAGATCGACCCGAGCCTCGATGACCGCATGGATCCGCATGGGCAACCGCGCACACAGCGGCGGAGGCGAGATCTCATTGGGTGACGATCTGACCCGCACGCTGAAAGGCTGCGTATCGGGAGCGCCTGAGCAGTATCTGACCCAAGCGTGCTGGACAGAAGGACCTTGGAAGTGCGATGTCCATGCGGCGCGACGGCTGGCGAGCATATGTCGGTGAACCCGTGTTGAACCGAACACTAGAGTGCCGCGATATGTCTGTCACGAACATATCGCCCGCAAGCCGCATCTGCACAGAATAAGGTCGTGAGACTCCAGATGTCTACCGGCTGACCGGAGAGGAGATACGCACTCTCGCATTGTCTGGCGCTTCATGAGCGAAGTTGAGAAGGCGTGGCACATGGTAATCTCCAGCGGTGATTAGCTGCACGTCGCAGACACGACATTGATACACCTACAGCGATAGACCATCCGAGCATACCGCATTGCGACGGTCGCGACTCTTTTCCCGTATCAGCATGAGATAATGTGCCGTCTTGGATGCGAGATACTATCGTCGTAGCTGCTCTGTTGACCAGCGTGTATTTTCACGTTCCGGGAGCAGTGATGAGATAGAAGGCTCTCCATATGGGACGAACAGGGTTTACGAGGCAGTGGGCTACGAGAGGTCACCTGGCCAGATGGTGGGGAGAGAGAGAGCGACGTAGCGCCCATGAGAGCATGCGCCGCTCGGTCGTGATTCGGATCCTTCTCCTGTAGAAGTCCGCCAGTAAACAGGTGGCGGATCTATCTAGACTCAAAAACAGCACAACGTAGTGTGCACAGGTACGCTGACATACGCGCACTTTCAAGCAACACATGCGCATCCTGACAAGACGCCGAGAAATACAGGAGAGCACTGTGCGACGACGTCAAAGATGATCATGAGGAACCGAGGTACATTGAAGTAGCGCAGCTACGGTCAAAGAGTAAAATAATCCTCCATGTGAACGTGGGTCCTTGCGACGGTAACGCAACAGCTACCAGGTACGCCGATCTCGAGCTCCAGTCCGCTTCCGCAACAGCCACGCGGACGCCTGCGCTATCCCAAAATGAATCAATGCGTTCGACCGAAGAGGCCTCCCAGGTGACGCGGACAACATCAGAGGCTAGAACCTAGCGAGACCTTCGTGCGGATGTCCTTGTGGCGAACGGTGGCGACGATGCACATCTGACATCCCGGACGGAACAGATGTGTCCGGGCTGGCAGTGGAATCCGACTCGGCCGTGTTCAGCGAGGTCGCCTCAGCCGAGTCCGTGTCCACCGGCAGGGCGGAAATGGTTGGTGTCGTCGGTGTGTCAGGTGCAGCATCTGGCATATCCGCCGCCGTCGCACCCGCCTTGCTAGTCGCAGCACTGAGGATCTTCTTGACTTGCTGATCATAGTTGTTGTTCGCTGCACGACGAACGTGAGATGGTTCAAGCTGTCAGACGTACACGGGACATCTACCTTTCGCGCCATATGCATCCCACAACATCACTCCACCGAAGGCGGAGGAGTAGTTGGCCCATGTTGCCTCGATGTACTTCTGAAGCACGGGGCTGTCGACGTAATGACTGCCTTCCGACGAGTTGGCCGGGGCTCCGATGTACAGCTTGGTGGCCTTGTTCACCCCACTGGACTGCATCAGGTCGTGCCTGACGTCGTGGAATGGTCAGTCGGGAGCCGTCGATCTGAGCTCGCACGATTGGAACTCACCAGGCGGCGAAGTTGAACCGGCTCATGTCCGCATGCGAGTCCAGCCCGCAATCGTTGTTGTCTGTCGCTACATGAACACGATTATGCGAGGAGAAGCCGGAAAAGACCTACAGAATTGGACGAAGAGCGCGTCGAACGAGACCGTTTTCAGCGCGCTGCGGCCCGTGAGTACTTTGGCTGGCACGCGGGGCGAAGAGGACTGACGTTTCGAGGTGTGGCTCAGGTCGAGCACACTGGGGCGCGCCCGTCACCCAGTACTTCTTCTGGTCACCGTTGCTCTTCGCGGCAGCTTGCACGGCAGCAATCATCTCGTCGAAGTGATCAGACTGTCCGTTCTCGAGATCTATGTCGATGCTAGTTTTCCAGTGGCGATTAGCACAGCAGTGCATGCAAGGTCAAACAGTCGGTACTCACCCATCCAACACGGCTTTCCCGAACGGCCGCGTCACCTTCGGATCGTTACCTCCCAGAAAGCTGTTATAGAGTAACTTGGCGAACGCTTCAGCTTGGCCCTTGTCCGCGAATTGCCACGGTGTTGGCTGATCTCCGCCACCCAATGAGATCAACAAGATCTTGCCTTGCTGCTGGCAGCTCTCGATGTCGGGCTCTAAGGCTTGACATGCGAAGTGCTCAGCGTCGCAGTTCTGGATTGAGCGGGAAAGAATCGCGTCAGCGGTGCCGCGACAGTCACGGGAGCTCGATACCCACATCGGCCATGTTGAACTTCATCGAGCTGTTGTCGGGGAAGTAGTTGCTCACAAACCCGATGGGGACGATGTTCACGTTCGGGTTCTACAGCAGCTTCAGCGCGGAGAACGTCAGCACACGGGCTGTGCCTCGTACCTTGCATAGCTCGGCCAGTGGAACACTACTCTTGCTCTTCTGTCCCCAGTACCTGCGATCGCAACATAAGCATCTGAGGTGAGATCGTGCGCGCAACGCCCCCAGGTACGCACATCGCCACCTAGCAGAAACGAGAGTAAGCTGATGATGTTGGAACGAACGCAGGGTGAGATATCCGTACGTTATCGGGACGAGACATGTCGAAGGCAGCACTCGTCAAGAGTGCCAAGCACGAAATGATTGAACAGGCAGCAAAGAAATTCGGCCTCGGCATCATGGAAAACGAGTATGATGGACCCGAAGGAGCCCTCCGCCTTGAAGTTTTATGCTCCTCGTCTCCATAACGCGCCCTGTATCCACGGGCCACAAGCATGAGTGATTGCCAGGGAGTCTCCGCCTCTAGGACAGACGTACCCAGATGCGAATGTGAGTGGAGTGCTGGGTTCGATGCACCGACCGATTCTCGAGTCCTGTCCATTCCTACCGCTGCGCGACATTCAGAACCCAGATGATGGTAGGTAGCGGCTACCTATCCACTATCATTTCAGTGCCAGCCACCATCACGGTGAGCTAGACGCATGTCTTCAGACCCGCGAGTCAGTCATGAATGAAGCAAAGAAGTCGGATGCGTGTACTCACCACGTCGCCCTGGTACGTCTCGCGATTTGTACCAGGACCGCGTGGCTATGACGTGGCAGCATGCCGTACACGCCAACAGACTCGAGTACCTCAGGTCGTCGGCCACAGACTCGGTGGACGTTGTAGATGTTGCACGAGGGATTCCGAGCGGTCCGAGCGGCGTAGCGATTGTATGCTCATGAGGTCGTGATGAGTCGGGAACAAGCGCTTAGGCGCCCTACTTGAAGTGTTGAAGCGTGTTGGAAACAAGGTGGGAGTGCTCGCCGACTTTCCCGAGACCACAAAATGATTGTATTCCTCGCTCGCACATAACACCTCCGTTGGTCTAAGGCATCATACAGCATCAAAATATTCAAAGCAGAAACAACAGATACTCCCAGTCCATCCATCTCTGACGCATCCTGGGGAGCCCGGCTTATGATGACAGCATCTACGAGTGCCGGCTGGGACCCGTAGATGTACCGTCTCCCGCTCACACGACGTGACGTGCTCGCATACCGAAGAGGCGACGCTCAGGCTGCACCGACGAGGTGACACTTTGGGAGCTGGACAGGGACGACCCCGCAGACGACGTCATAGACGATCCGGCAGACGATACTGTGGATGACCCGGTAGGCGAGAGGGTGGAGGAGTCGGTAGGCGTGAGCCCGGCGGAATCGGTGGATGATAGCGCGGAGGGGTCGGTGGACGAGAGCGCGGGCGAGCCGGTAACGGACGCCGAGGACGAAACCGTGGCGGACGTGGCGCCCGACTCAGCAGTGAGCGTGGATGACAAGTCTCCCCCGGACGACTCCGGGCACGCTCCGCCCAGCTTCCACACATCGATCGCTAATCGAGAAAAGGTCAGTGACGCGTGTACGGAGCAGGAATGACGACAACGTACTGCCCGGCTCGTTGCTCGTCACCCACGACGACGCCTGGTAGAGCTTTCCCCTATGAGCAAATCAGCAAGTGCTATCACGAGTCGCGCCAATTAGACAAACGTACTTGTAGCGAACGCTCTCACACGCGTTGTACTGCAAACGACATGAGCTCCCAGACGTCGCGAACGGAGAGATGGAAAATAACGTACAGCCTGCGTCTTGTCCCAATCCGGAACGCCAGCGCAGTCGGCGGGTGCAGGCGTGCAGGTGCTCGCGGGCGCATCAGACGTGGCCGACGCCGTAGGCCCGGCAGCCTGCGAGCTCTCGTCCCCATCCTCATCTTCGTCGTCGCAGTCGCTGTCATCGCTGTCATCGTCGCCATCGCCGGGACTGTCCGTAGGGGTGCTCGTCTGGGAAGAGCCGTCTGCGCCTGACACCGTTGTCGAGGGCCCATCGGCAGTACCAGTCGTCTGGGTCGCGGAACCGTCGGTAGCACTGGACCCGTCGATGGTCGTGGAAGCTGAGGCGGAAGCCGATCCGGATGATACAGTGGCTGAGTTGCCCGTTCCAGACGTGGCAGTTGCAGAGCCGTCTGCGGCACTGGATGAGTCGGTGGCGCTCGAGATTGGAGCAGAAGCCGAGCCAGACGTCGCACTGCCATGTCCCGAAGGCGACGCCGCACCACCATCGGCCAGTGCCTGCTTGACGTTGTGAAGGAAGTCGGGGTCGGCCGCGTTGTCTGATACAAACTGGTCAGCTACACAGATACGTGCCCGCGGAGACAGTAGCCTGAGCACGTACTCATAACGGTACCCGCATCCCAGATCATCACACCGCCGAACGACGGTGCAGTCGCATTCTTGTGAATGACGTCGATATACTTCTTCAGCGTCGCAGAATCCACGTAACCGGCACCGGCTGCGGACGAGCTACCAGGGACGCCGACGTATATCTTCACGTCTTTGTTGATGGAGCCTCTGGCCCAGTTAACCCTGCACTTGCGTAAGCAGACATAAGAGCGTTTCACTTCATCGCACGCACCATTCATCGAAATTGAACATGGTCAGGTCCCCATCGGAGCTCATCCCGCAACTTTTAGGGTTGTTATCTGGCGGAACAATCAGCGAAGGCGACGCAGCGCGGCGACCGTGACGCACAGAATTGAACAAAGACAGCGTCGAACGGAACGCGGGATAGCACACTGGTAGGAGACCATCGTCACAATTGGTCTTATCCTCGAGGAGGAGAAGATGAAGCCTACTTATTTATGTCTGTGGCCGGGTCCATGTTTTGATCCGGATAGACGCACTGTGGTGCGCCAGTGATGTAATACTTCTTGTCATCCTTTTGCTGCTTTGCGAATTCGAGCGTATGGTTCACGAACGTCGCCAGATACGTGGCTGGAGACTCGATATCCAGGTCAAAGCTTGCGATAGGTCAGATGAAGGTCTGGAACAGACAGCAGGCCCACGCACCCATCCAAGACTACATCTTTTCCAAATGGGCGAGTCGAGCTGCTTCCACCAAGGAAATTGTTGTAGAACGTCTCAGCGAACTTCTTCGCCTCGTCTTCCGAGGTGAACGTGAAACTTCCTGTGGCACCACCCAGCGAAAGAGTGACTAGCTTCCCGGCCTTCTGGCAATCTTGGATTTCCGGGCCTAGCGCGGTGCAATCCAAGAGCTCTGAATTCGGCAGGGTAGCGCCATCGCAGAACTTCCGACGAAAGTGTTGAAAACGACGGGCCATATGCAGATAAAATGTCTTCACTTACACCAGCCAAGTTGATATGCCCCGCTTCCCCGCGAGTGTCGGTCATGAAGGCCATAGGGATGATGGTAACGTCGTCGTTCTGCAACCAAATTCAGTATACAAGGCCTGAGGACGCGGTCGACAGAAGCGGACCTTGCATAGGTCTGACAGCTTCGAGTTGGGAAGTGTATGGTCGGATTGTCCCCAGTAGCTGGTGACGTTATCAGTACGGTGCGCGTCGATGGTATGACTTCAGCTTACACAGCGATCTGCAAAGAAGGGGACTGTCAGTTCCGTGGATCCACGGTGCACCCAAGTAGCACGCACATTGTCAGACCGCGAGATGTCAAATGTGCCAGCAGCATTGCCGCCCCAGGCGGAGAGCGACAGCACCGTGAGCGCAGAAACCAGTCGGCGCGTAGTCATCGCTAACGCAGGTATCGAGAGTAGAGAGCGTCGGAGTTTAGAGAGAGTACAGCGTAGATAGCGTGAGCGTGAAGAGAGCGGAAGGGGATTCGGATGTTGTCCGTCAGTCCAGCCGATACCAGGCTCTTAAAGGTCTCTGGGGCCGCTGGCCTGGCGTTCGTCCCGGGAGCGACGGGGCGTATTGTCGACACATGCAGCCCGGTTGCCGAGCGCGGGGTGCGACGCAGACAACAGGCTGTCGGGCACAGATGCTCGGAGCGATGGAGGGCAGTCGTCGGGAAGAAACGGGGTCCTGACGACCGAAGACTGCAGAGACGAGTTGTGTTAGCACGCACAATAGCAGGACTGAGTAGAACAACACCCACTATGCGTGAGACGGCGATGGGGACACGCTGTGGCGGGGACTGCGCGCATCACTTGTATCGACACGGAACTGGCGGACGACATTCCGGCGGGTGGCGAACACGACAGCATGGAGAAAGGGAGAGGAGCTCGCAGGGGATGACACACCTGGCTGAGAAGTCGACCGTGTCGCCACATCTAATGGGAACTGTTGTTCATCTGCGGCCGACAATCTGAGTGGCTGAGCTATGAGAGAGCTGTATCATTGTCGAGAAGGAGTATGGTAAGAACGAGCGAGCTATCTGCAAGTACGCTGCAACGAGCGACATCATCAACACAAAAGAGAGAAGAGTAAGGTGAACGAGGCTCACCTACATACACGAGGACGGTCTGGTTCTACACGCCGCCGAGACGAACCTCCGGCGACTCCCTACGTACCCTCAATGATAAACGTCGGAGGTAATGCGTTCACGTCGCAAGAGTACGACCGTGACGGCCAGACGTGAGAACATGTGCGAGGCGACTTGGAGGCAAATGATGGTGCGTCGCGCGCACGATCACGACACAGGGTATGAGAGACGAATCAGGACGACGCGTGATTATGCGTACGCACCAAGGACTGAACAGGCTGGTATCTACTCGGGCTTTCCGCGAGGTATGTAGTCCAGACGAACGACACTCGGTGACATTCTGGTGCTTTGCTTCCGCATGGAGGGGTTGAACAGGGCTGAAGCGCTGAACAGGCGGCCTAGGCTTATCATGAGACGACGACACTGGTATGGTAAACCGGAAGATGGAGTCCTGGACTGTGATATCGAGCGAGAGAAGGGAGGCGGAGGCGGAGGAGCCTGCGAAGGAGGGCGGAGGACAGATGAGGCGCTTCGGCTTTTGCCGTGGCGAAGACCTGTACTCGTACATACACGCCGTACGTTCCACGTTCAACGTGCTCTGACACTTCCAACCGTGAAGTTGAATGCTTGACCACCTGCCCGTACTGGATTCATGTTACCATTTACCTGAGAGGGTCCCCAACCTCATACATGTTAGGAAGAAATGACTGGTATTTCAAGGCGACGCGGAACGCAACACGAAACGTCCGAGTCACGGTCTGCAGGTGCCTCCCTTACTACTGAGATGTTGAACTGCAAGCTGATAAGTAGTCTAGGAAACAATCGAATTATTGAGGACGTAATTCTGTATCCACCCTTTTTCTTAGGACGACAACGGGACTATGTACACACACGCCACACACGCAATCATGTCTCCGATACATCTTGACCGACACCATTTATGGTAGACCGAGCAACCGTCCTCGCTGGCTGAGGTGATGTTTTCAAGGTGCTTTCACTACTGTGTGTTGCCCCAGACTTCAAAACGTGCCCCGCGGCGACACCATGCGCGGCCAGTCCTCCTTTTGTCTGTATCCTGGGCATATCCCGCCTCACGCCGCACCCCGCCCCGTATATATCCAAGATACCCTATCACTTGCGAAGCAACGGTCGCGACATGGTCAGCCTAACGAAGTGGCATCCCATTCCCATTCGACCAGGCTAGCAGACGGGTGTACCTCCAGCACTGGCAGCGGGCGACCTCTCACACACAGTTGACTGAGCATTCTGGCCTCGTCCACCAAGTGCGCGCCGTGCATCTTCCTTCGCGATCAAAGGAAGACGTAGTCCAACCCGTCAGGGACACGTCTCGCGAAGAGTCCGTCGGCATCCTCGCGAACACCTGCCTCCCCACCTCCGCGCCAGCCTCGCACGGCTCTCCAGCTCCGTATCCGCGTCCCGTCCAACCTCTGCTTCCACACCCATCTCCTCGGATCCTTCACCCAGTGCCCAGTTCGGAGGAGTTCGGTGCCCGCCTCCCCGCCACAGCGCACCCTCCAACACGACCGAATCTTCAAAGCCGGGCACTGGGCGACAATTCCTCGTACCTCTGTGGCGAAAGGAACACAGGCGAAGGACCTTCGACTACTCCTCCTGTCCGCTCTCCTCCAACGTTGTCTGCGACCGCCTCATCGTTACTTCGGCCGGCCTCTCCATTGTCCCCGCCCGCGATCAAGGTCGGTTACCGCTCACTTCATCCACATTGCTCCAGTCACCGGCCTACGTCTGCACGAGCAGATCCGTCGGAACCGCCGGAGTTGGAGTTACTCAGCGGGAACCTCGAGGATGTCCACGAAATCTCTCGGCGCTGGCGGGCACCTGTGCAGAAGTTGATGTTGCGCGACGTCTCCCGGGATCTCTCAGTGGACAGAACGCGTAAGCTGCTGTTATCCGTCTGCGGTATCTTGCAACCACAAGAGATCCGCCTGGACTTGTACGAGGAGGGATCTATGAGGTACCGAGATATATTCGTCAGTTAAGCTCCTCGATAATTCGTTTCTCCATTGATTCTGACTCAGATCATCCTGCAGAAAACACTTACTGACGATCTTAGCGTAAGGCTGGAACTCCTGTTGGTCGCTGTGGAAATGTCACGCACGGCGGCCTTGGTGGGACCTCCTCCACCTCCACAGGCTCCACTGCTGGACCCTGGTGAACGATTCCACTTCGCAAATGGCGCCTCCGAGTCAAGCACTCTGACTCCCTTTGAACATCTACGTACAGCGGTGCAGGGCTGGAACACAAAGTGTCCATCCGTGATTGCAGACTGTCACACACATATCCGGGCGAACTAATCACATTGCTCTCTTCCGCATGCCCCTGTGTATCGAATCCTCTACTAAACGAGTCCCGGTATGTGGGACGCAGTTAGGCGATGAGCTTCTTCAAATACATGCACTGGCATATTTGACCTCACTATGAGCATATTGTCTGAATGGATGTGGTTGAGTTATATCGACACGGTCTCACCGCGTTCTCATCACCAGTCTCTATCCCACCATATGTCGGATACGTTGCCGCACCTATCCACGGAGTGTGGAAAACGATCCAGGTCGATGCCGACTACACGGTCCGGAGGAGCATCCCAGCGGGGGTGACGGCATCGTTTCCACATGATAGTCACCCGCCGTATAGCCGGAGAGGAAGTCATCAAGTCGCGCACCCTTTGGTAAAGATCCACCTGGACCATGATGCCCTGCAGATAACACTTGCCATGGAAGTCGCAGTAGATGCCACTACCAGGTCTATCGTCTAAGCCTGCCTCCTGACGGTATTCGGTGTTGAGACACCGAAACTCCAACTGGAAGGACTCTAGGACGGGCATTAATTGCAGTATGTTCGTTGCATGATCCTAGTGGCTCAGCGGTCAGTACGCTGCAAGGAACAACGGCTCATCATCTCAAGATTCACTCACAATATAAGAGTCGGGATCGAACTGATGCAAGATGATGTTGATACGTATCTCAAGAGACGTCAAGCATTCGTTGGCGGACGTGGGCGGGAGAATGGGGAGGGAATCTCTGCCGAACCATGCCTTGATTGCCAACCGCAGGAAGGTCGGAAGAGTATTCGCCAGAACGGCGGAAAGCATAGCCAGCTCGCCGGAATGCTCTCCACCTACACTTAACAGGTGCAATCTCGTGATATGGCAGGATATTCCGTAGACATAGGCATCCTTGATTGTCCCCTTCAAGGATTGAATCCTCGGCCAACTCCCATGTCTGGCTTGGTCGCGGGTATTGACGTTGTGCCACTCCTTCAGAAAGAGACCCATACGCCACATCCCTAGTACATTCGTGTCCTTGGGATAGCGATCCATCATGGCATACAGGAAGTCCACGGTGCTCACATTGGGGAAGCAGGCAATGTATGGCTGGAGCAGTTGCAAACCCATGTCACTGCACAGCGACAGTCGCGTCACTCGAGGATAGACGCACTTCCACCCTCCCACCGTGATGTAACCGTGAATAGCCACATGTTCCAGACTCGCGCTCTGGTTGGAGAGGAGAAAGATGGGGTCTCGGTGCCGTTTGTAGATGACAAATGTTTCGTTGACGTCCATGGGAGGGAGTTGGAGTGTAACGGACGTCAAGGAAGATTGGAGATGACGGAGCAAGTGGGGGAAGTATTCTTCACGACCTGAACTTGGGTCACGTTTAAGGCGGTTATCAATGTCACCTCCGACATAGAAGATGGTGAAGTCTGTCACGGAAGTGAGCGCCTCAAGGGCTGTGCACAGTCTCCTAGCCATCGCCCGAGAAAGTTCTTCTAGTGAGTCGAGCTTCAGTTGGGTGATACGGGAGGTGTGACTGAGAGCCCTGAGGAAGACATCGAGCGCAGTATCAGAGACGACCACAACGTCCGCAATATCAATCTCAAGGCTCCGAAGGAGGGGTCCACGCGACGTCGGCTCAGCGAGAATGAAGTGGGCGAAAGATGCCAAATTGCTAGCTTTCAAGTATACACCACGAGCCAAGAGGCTCTTGATCCCCTCGAGATGAAGGTACTTGCAGGTGCGTGACAGGAGAGATATGACGTTTTTGTGCCTCCTATAGGGTCCCTCCATGGATTCCATGATAGCGACAAGGATATCGTAATCGATCTTCGGTCTGGGTATGCGAGCAACCGACATTGTTCACGGAGTAGTACGAGGAAGCCGTACGACAAACTTGGGGAGTTATCTCAGCAGACATCGTCCACGGAAGGACTGAACTACGTACCAGTCGACGAGGAGGTTGCGTTGGGAAGAAGAAAGCCGGTGGGAGAGAGGCAATGCGGTACACATGGACCCGACGACGGATTTCCCACCGCACGTCGAGGCGGCCCCAAGGATCGGTCCTGTGCAGCGAGCTGGAAGATGATTTATCCAAGACAAGCGACGGACTGAATCAACCTCACCGAGGTACATACAGGTTCGTCGCCCGTGCTCATACTCGTCATCGTGGCTTGGCTTCAGGAATTTACGCGGCTCTTGCGGAGCGAGCGTTCGCCCACCCTGCGTGCGCTCATATGACCTTCGTGAGTTTGGAATGGAATTCGTATCAGGTGATGTGGATGCGCGAAGGATCAAGAGACGTCGCGGTGGCGGGCGGGCAGTAAAGACGGCTTGTGCCACAGTACTGCTGTGCGGTTGGCCGACACATGTTGCAATACGCGAGCGCGATCATGCGAAGTAATGTTGAGGCACATTGCATTCATTCGTAAATGTTTCTACGTGCAAGCAGAACAATCGAGGACAATGTATCACATACTCATCGAGTTGACGGGGAGTATGGCGTTGAAGAGCCGCACTTGCAGCTGATTCCGGGAAGCCTGTTCATGTGTCAGTTCGCCCGAAACTAGAGGAATATGTATGAAATTGACACACATACGCAAAGGGTCGAGATGCGTAGGTCACAATCCAAGCCCGGAGGTGCAAGTTACATTGGAGCGCACGAGAGCGGAAGCAAGTAGCTATTTGCAAACTTCGAGACAGCGGTGAGGAAGGACGACCAGCACCGTGAGAGCGACACCGCCTGTCGATAGCAACTTGAAGATATACCGGAGGCGTCGCGCTCTAACTGTATCAACCGGACTCAGACTGCCGTCGGCGCCAGCGTCGAGGGGATAGGAAATTGTGGCAGAAAAGAGGGTGCATGCATAGAAGGCTGAAGCGAACACATACTGCGCGGATGATCGGGGAGTCGCACTTCCGGGGTCGGTCAGTCGCAGAAGAACCCGCCAGACGCAGTTGAATGTCTCATCAAGTTGTGCGTATACGGCCTGGCCATAGCATTGCGTCCTCGACTAGAAATAATTTGTGTTAGCACACATAAGAGCAAGACAGAAGCGGAAGATGCTCAAGACTGACCGGTGGTCCACGCCAACCTCAACAATATACGCCTGCCCTCCCATCCAAGTCTGAACGTCTCCGAGTGTACAGGTCCGTCGGAGCAGACAGCCTGCATGCCGCCGGCGCACTGAGTGCGCGACCGTAGTGGCCAGGTCAAGCAAGTACTGCTCATATTTCCTGCGAGGTAGTCCATGCCGACGGTGTCGGTGGGGTTCTGGTAACTTGCTTCTTTGTACAGGGGCAACCAGGCGGTCTACGCGAATGAAGAAGCATAGAACAAGTAAAATAAGACACGACGCAGCTGAGCAGGAGCAGGAGCAGAGGCGCCTGTGCCTAACTGCCGCGGAGGCGCTTCAGCCTTCGGCGTTTGCCGGCTCACGACTTCAAGTTCAACCTGCCCGTCCTCGACTAAATGATCCTTCACCATCGTGTACCAGCGTGTACCTGCCTGTCACGTCAAATTTCCAGTTACTGTCGACTCGGGCTACGTATTTTGGACTCGGGAAGCTGAGCTCTTATGGTACAAAGAACGACGCATCACTTATAATAGGCTGAGCCACCGTCCGCCCGGGAGACAAATCATCACTGAAGGTTTCGAAGGTGTGGCGTCTGTATGATCTGTGTTTTGTATCGAAGTCTGACATTCGTTTTAGCATACTGTCGCTGACTCGCACGGCAATAGCCTGCGGCATAGTCTCGCAGCCTCAGTTTCTTCGATCCTGTTGCATCGTCCGCGACCTGCCTTCAGCCTCCGTCCCCCAAACCTCGGGAACATGTATGGGAACACGCAAATTTGGTATTGAGATGAGGGCCTGCAAAACACACTCCTCCGTCTCGGTGCTACATAGACGGCAGATGGGCCTGGCGAGGTCATCGAGTGATGGTAACTTCGTCTAGGACTGGGAGGCGTCATTGCAGCAGCACTCACCACTTTCATAGGACACAGTCGGCTAGGCGGGCGTCGGATACTGAGAGCTCGCCTCCAAAATACCCGCCTCCAGACATCAGTGCTGCGACAACCCCGGGTACGACGCTCGCCTGTCTATTCCCGACACTCCCGCCATCTCATAACTGAGAGACTCTCAATCAGATCAGCGAGGGTTAACGCTGGCCGCCGCGATCTGCCTCCAGAAGACCGGGAGACGACTGAAGCCACCACCGAACAGTCCGCTCTCCACTACTCGCCCTCCGCTACCTCTTCCGACCTTCCTATGGCGATGCCAGCAGCCACCCCCCCATCATTTCTCCTGCCCGTCCATAACTCATGCCCGCCCACCCATCTTTCGCGGCCCCCGGGGTCGCCCGTACATTGCATACATCCGCCCGTCCGCCGCTCTTTGCATGTACAGACCTCTTTCGCCACACTTTGCAGACCTCATCGCTGTCCAAGTGTTCCCTCCCTATATCCTAGCCAAAACATCATGCCGCACAGATCAAGAAGCAGCGGTCGGGACGATGTTGAAGTCACTCACGAGGAACACGGCGCACGCTCACTCCCGTGAGGCATCATAATCGATATATCCTCTATGAACATCATCGCCTCCGCCGACCGCAAGATTCCACTGCGTATGATATCATTCTGCTGAAGAGCACACCGTGCCCGATACTGGCAGAAGCCTTGATATGACTTTCAATAACTGGTAAGTATTGTGGCATGGGAAGCCCCAGCTTCTAGAAGGCCATGGAAAAGAGCAGGATTGTATAAGTTGGTCTCTCCTTGCAGCCATCGATGCATAATCTGCACACTGAATGACTCCCTCTACGACACAGAAAGCACTTCTCCTCCCTGAGAAACAGGGCCAGTGGATAGTTGGAGAGACCTCCGTCCCGCGCCCCGGCCCCAAGGACGTACTCGTAAAGGTCCTCGCGGCTGCACTGAACCCGGTGGACTGGAAGATACAGACCTACGGCGTGTTCATCACTGAATTTCCCTGGATCCCTGGGGTGGACGCAGCCGGCGTTGTCGAGGAAGTCGGCGCGGAGGTGACCGATCGCCAGAAGGGAGACAAGATGTGAGTGTACAATGCTGACAGCGCGCGCATATGAATGCACCTAACAGACTTTGCCAGCTTATTCGAGGGCTGGATGGACAATGCGCACTCCGCTTTCCAGCAGTACTGCATCATCCCTGCTGAGTTAACGGCGAAGGTACGTGATCAACGCAATCTAGCGCAAAGTCTATAGACTGACGAGTCGACGACCGTACTTACGTGTTCTAGATCCCAGATAATCTCTCCTTCGACCAAGCCGCGTCCGTCCCGCTAGGTCTCGCCACCGCCGTATGCGGATTCTACAACCATTTCCACCCAGAGGCGAAGAGCGCCAAGCTTATAGCGCCATGGGAGGACGGAGGATCCACCGCGTATGCCGGGAAGCCTATCTTGATCCTCGGTGGGGCATCGTCCGTCGGCCAGTACGGTACGTCCTACCTTCCTCACCAAGCTTGTTAGCTAGCCAACACACTCTTTTGAACAGCGATTCAGATGGCGAAGCTCTCGAGCTTCTCTCCCATCATCACTACCGCCTCTCCGCGGAACATAGAATTGTTGAAGTCCCTTGGGGCGACGCATGTCCTCGACCGCTCTCTCCCCGCTTCGGAGCTCCTCGCGCAGATCGCGAGGCTGACAGGCGGGGTTGCGCCCGAGATCATTTACGACGCCATCTCCCTGCTAGACACGCAGTCGCTCGCGTACGATGCGCTCGCCCCTGGCGGCGTGCTGCTCCTAGTGCTGCCTGAGAACATCCCGGCCGAGAAGAAGACGCAGGACGACGGGAAGAAAGTCATCGTCGTCATGGGCAACTTCCACCGGCCGGAGAACAGGGCCCTCGGGGTCGAGTTGTTTGAGCGGCTTGAGGAGTGGCTCGCGAAGGGCTTGGTCAAGGTACGTATGCCGATATCTGAGCACGCACGAGGCTGACAGTTACCTTTGCGCAGCCGAACCGAGTTGAGGTGCTCCCTGATGGCCTAGCGGGTGTTCCAGGAGGGCTGGAGCGCATGAAGAACAACCAAGTCAGCGCGACGAAGCTAATCGCTCATCCGCAGGAGACTCCGTAGCCCCAGACCCATATGCGATTCAATCCTGACGTGCGTCGATACGTTATACACTAGTCCGGACATACCCTGTGTGCGGCTATGCATCTCTCTCCTACTTCTTCTTATCGACCACTTCCTGCTTCTCGACCACGAACCAATGCGCGGACGGACTAAGAGTGTCCAGCTGTCCGCCAGGAACATTCGAGGACAGCGCGAACGCGACATGGCCCGCAATCATGGTACAGTCCCTGTCGTCAATCGTAATGTCGACTTCGCTGTACCCTGCCGGAATGTCCCTGGCTTCGATGGTGAAGTACTCAACACCATCGAGCGTGTACTGCGTGATTCCTCTCGCTATTACGATCGTGCACGCGTTGACCATTAGTGATCCCGATGGACGCTCATTGACGAAGATCACGTACCCCTTTCACGAACGCTGCCTTCGGGCCCGTCCTGAGAAATTCCCCGAGACACGGTTTCGGACGCAGGGGTCCGCGGCATCCACTTGCCCTTCGGAGACCACACGCAGAACGCAGTGATCCACCCGCTCCAGTCGTCGCGCCCGCAGCACGCGTCCAGATCCGCGACGTGATTCCAGAACGCGACGTCCGGCTCGCCATCGAACGCACTGATGAAGCGGCGGATGATGGGCCGCAGCATGCCCGCCCAGACTGCAGGCTCGTCGCCCAGCTCGTAGAGGCGAGACAGGCGGCGGTAAATATCCTCCCAGTCAGACTTCTCGCCTTCGAGCGTGACGGAGGGGATCCCGCAGGTGATGAAGACTGAATATTTGGCGTAACTAGTCGAGAAACGTTTGGTTAGCACCGAAATGGAAGAGGAGACGAGGGTGTTGCGGTCGGACGTACGCTTTCAAGGTGGACATCAAAGCCATCGACCCGATAGTGCGGTCGTGCTCTGTCGTGGTCGTGAAATCAGGCAGAATCCACTCTACAAACGTGCTATCCACGACCTGCGAAACATAGACTACTGAGCATGGCATGCAATTCGAGTGATAGTAGACTGACCATCTCCTGGATCAAGCGAACGAATTGGCGAGTCATGGATGCATAATCAGAGCCGAAGGTGTCATCGATGCTGATGCTCTTCTGTCCATCGTGTGCGACGAAGTATTGGCGTAACTCTTCGGCATGTGCGTTAACGCTGTACGAGGACGCCGCAGCGAACAATCGTGAGCACATCATCGTCCACAGTCGATCGTGACTGAACGGACTCACTAGAAGCTGAGCTGGGTCAAGATCGCCAGCCACACGTCATCAGGTCTGAAAGCTCGATCGGTCAGGCAGATATCGCGCTCCGACTGGGAGAGGAACGATGATTTACCGGATGCGCAAGTGGTGGTGACCCCCATATGCTTCGAGCACGGCATACACAAAGCCATTGTTCTTCGGCACGAGACTCTCCAGATCACTTTGCTTCACAGAGCTCTGCCGACGCTTGTACTGAATCCCACGCTGGAGGCTGCGTGCGTACGCCACCTTCAGCAGGCTTTGACTGCTGTCCGGCGGATCCGTATAGCGGGTGTACTCTCTGGGTTTCTGTGGAGCGACGTCGAAGGTGACTGGCATTAGGCTCGATGTTGAAGAGTTGAGAGGGGCTCGCGATGTACTGCATGTATGGACGAACCTTATACTGGCAGCTGCGGGCCCGGCCGGTCAGGCACACCGCCCACAAATATGAGTCGAGCGGTGCAGTTTGGCAGATTGTCATAACATGCTCCTCCCTGGTTTCCGCGGTGTGTCCGGATCGCGCCTCCCTCCAATCTGCTGCATGGCGCATCAGTACTACGCAAGGCTCTTGACTCGAGATGAGATATCCTGGGACCTGAGGTTGCAGCCGTAGTGCTTTCCTGCTCGTGGATAGAAGTGTTCTTCACATGATTGAATACGCACTCAATGATGAGCCGCACTTATCGACGTGCGATTGAAGATACGTGCGACTGACATGCGGTGCAGAGCTCTACTCGGACCTGTCGAACTCTGCGGCGGCCTGCGCAGTCTCCTCCGCGGCTTCCACTGTCGGCGTGCTGCACGGAATGATCAGCACCCCTTCGTATCAATCTGGAAGCAACTCACTGCCCGACCAGCCCAAGGACCTTCACCAGCGACTTATTCATGAAGCCAGAAATGTTCGCGCATAGCACGATGATGTCCTCGTCCCCATACACCCCCAGCACCTTCGTCTTCTGCTGGACTGCCGCCCAGTCAACCGTCTCGCTGCCTCCGCCCACGTTCCGGCGGACCGCCGTGATCGTGCCCGCGTACCCAGCCGCGCTCTCGCTGAGCGAACCAGCACATACGAAGTCCGCGGCGACCGGATGCGAAGCGATCGTGGTCTTGCTCACGGGCATCGGAGGGTGTCGTCGATGACCACACTCGAGCCTCCGGGGTAACGACGGGTTGGTGAGACCCCCGAGGTAGAAGACGTGCGAGATGCGCGGGACGTGGGGACGCAGCGAGCGCGTAGCTCGATACGGCGACGGTGCTTGCGCTGTGCGCGACGATACTAGGATGGGCCCGGCAGGTGTTGAACTCGTCCCCAACCGTATTGGACTCGCACCTCGACCACCACATTATTGACTAGACCAGCAGGTGCTTTAAATGAGGGCATCAAGGTCTGAGATGACGGTAGAGATTTCTACACATAGGTCAGTCCTTGCGCATACGGATGATGCAGTATGTGTTCGTCTTGGCTGGCACGGCGCAAAAGGACTGGTGATCGACCGAGGAGAGAAGACTTACCAGAACAAAGCGATACCGGTGTGACCGAAGAGATCTTACAACTCCGAGGGCATACAGTGAGACTCTTAGGCCCATTTGCGAGCTACAAACGATACAGTCATTGCTCAGCCTTTCGCGTCATAGCAATGAGGTGACAAACTTGCCTGAGACGACAAAGAGGTTGATGGGATTGAAGACAGTGGCACTCCGAGGGTCCCCGGCTGCACCTCAATCGCACTGTAGGTCGAGATTGAGATCCATCCTTGATTCCCGTACTGAAAGTGTTGATAAGAGTCGTCCAATCTTCCACCACACCCCGGACCATCCAAACAGAGCACATACTTGACCAAGGACGGGAGATTTGCCAGAACAGCGACAGAAACGTCCAGCTTGGCTCCGAGGTGGACCAGCATCTCGTGTGAGGGGGTGCGAATCTGATCCGAATACATACTCCAATACATAGTTCCAGTACCAGCTTGCAGTCCTTCTATCCCCACCGAGCTCATCTCCTCGAGTCTCGCTTGAAGTATTGACTGTTGACTGCCGTCCCTTGGATCATATCGAAGATGGTCTCCCCGAATCCGAGATACTTCTCCGTGGCGGAGCGTATTGTACCATCGGTTATCTTCTCCGTCTCGATGCTACATGCAAGTCAGCACGGTTCATCCGATGATGCAAGAGGTACGTACGTGAAACCACTCGACCGCCTCACGCCCGCCAACACCGTGCTGACCAGGGCAGCATCGAACAGGAGGTGCGTGACTCTTCCAATCATATTGATAGTATACGAGACGATGTGGATGGGGTATGCAGGCGGCGGGTTCAGCTGAAGTGGTGGCGGTTTATGATGAACGCAAGCTCTTCGCGACCATGAGAGTTGAGTATAAGTAGTGCTTTGTGCTGCCGAGGCGATTCCGCATCTCATCGGCAGAGACTCAGATAAGTACTGTGTTACAACCATTGACGCAATTAGTTCGATTTAGTTATTTCGTTGAAGTATGCGTATAAGAAACAGCACTAACTCATACTTACATTACTAAGTAACTGGTCAGTTACTGCGGGTCCGTCACTTGTCCGCAACCCTCACCACACGCTATGGGCATTCTGCTCTCTTTTCCCCTTGCTGGTGTCTTCGGAACAGTTGCTTCATCATGCCTCGCAGGACTGGCGTTCTGCTTCACGTCGACAGCAGGTATGTCGCGAAACTCATGCGGCGGCGGCTGGAGTTGGAGCTCACCCAGTATGCAGCGTCGATGTTTTGCAAGTCATGTAATTGCAACTCCTCTATAGCTACTCGTGTCGGCTTTGCTGTAAGTGCTGTTTGGTACGGTATTAGGCGGGAGACTGACAGCTCGCACAGATGATCTTCTGTCTCAATTCCATGCTCGCATGGCTCATGAAGTCACCTATCATCATAGAGCAGATCGAGAAGCTGAGTGGTGGATACTTGAAGATGGACTGCGAGGGGACAAGTGCTACGGAGTTCTTGCCGTGAGTCTGCACTTCTCTGCTCACAATTCCCGGCTGTGACCTCGCCACCAGGTCCACCGAATCTGCTTCGCTCTCTCCTTGTTCCACCTCCTCGTCGGCACAGCCCTCATCGGCGTGCAAGACACGAAGGACAAGCGCGCCGCCATCCAGAACGGCTGGTGGGGCCCCAAGGTCCTCCTGTGGCTCGTCCTCATCGCCGTCTCGTTCTTCATCCCGAACGGCTTCTTCATGTTCTGGGGCAACTACGTCTCCATGATCGGCGCGTCGATATTCATCCTGCTCGGCCTCGTCCTCCTCGTCGACTTCGCGCACACATGGTCCGAGACCTGCCTCGAGAACTGGGAGAACTCCAATTCGAACCTCTGGCAGTGGATTCTGATCGGCTCCACCGGGGGCATGTACGTCGCGACGATCGCGCTCACCGCGGTCCTGTACGCCTTCTTCGCCGGGGACGGCTGCACGCTCAACCGCTTCTTCATCTCGTTCAACCTTGCCCTGTGTGTCCTCATCACCATCATGTGCGTCCACCCGACCGTGCAGGAGTACAACCCGCGCTCCGGCCTGGCGCAGTCGAGCATGGTCGCGGTGTACTGCACGTACCTCATCATGTCCGCCGTCGGCAACCACGACCACAACGCGTGCAACCCCCTGCGCCGTGGGTCCGGCACGCAGTACACGACGCTGTTCCTCGGCGCCGTGTTCACGTTCCTGGCTATCGCGTACTCCACGAGCAGGGCTGCCACGCAGAGCCGCGCGCTCGTCGGGAAGGACAGGAAGGGCACCATCCAGCTTCCTGAAGAAGATCACCACGCGGAGCTCGGCGTAGTCAACACGCAGCCTGGCAGGACAGAGTCGCCGCGGTACCAGGCGCTCCTTGCTGCGGTCGAGGCTGGGTCAGTCATGCGTCTTATCTTCTAGAGATGTCGCTCGCTGACATAACATCTGTGCAGCGCGATTCCTGCATCTGCTCTCGACGAGGAGTTTCAAGATGAGGACGAGGACGAGGTCGCCGGTGAGGCTAGGGACGACGAGCGTTCCGGTACCCGCTACAACGTACGTGGTGTCGCCCTAGGTCCCCGGCTGTATGTGTGCTGACACAGCGCTGCGCAGTATACATGGTTTCATGTCATCTTCGCGATTGGCGCGATGTACGTTGCGATGCTCTTGACAGACTGGTACGCACCTTGCCTTTTTGAATCCTGCGTCGTCTGCTCACTACGTGGTACAGGAACGTGGTCAAGCCAGACTCGAACCCAAACCACGAACAGGACGTTTACATCGGTCGCTCGGAAGTGGCGATGTGGATGCGCGTGGTGTCAAGTTGGATCTGCATGCTTCTGTACATCTGGAGCTTGCTCGCGCCTGTTCTCATGCCCGACAGGTATGTTCTGGCTCCTTGTGGCATGATGCGCTTTGAAGCTGATACCCCTTCGATCAGGTTTGGCGATTATTGAGTTTACTATCTACGGACGGATTATATACGACATACTAGTATTGTACGATCATCATTGTATTCAGCAGGATCTCCCGGACGTTTCAAACGCAAGTACGCTGCGTCAGTGGCCTATATGATTACGGACGCGTAGAAGGGAGCATGACTGCTGGCTGTGCTGTTCATGCGCTCACCAGCAGCCCGTTTCTGATCTTGAATTGCGCCCAGGTCTTCGAACGCTATGTCATATGGGGTCAGCCACGTCTTTCTCGCCGGAGTCAAGGAGTTTGACCCCACCGTCAGCCTGGATCGGAACACCTCAGCGGTATGCATCGTCGAGTCCGCTTCGCCTTCCCGCTCATCACGCGACCGCCGTGTAAGCCACAGTGTTGCGTCCGTCATGAACGTGAAGGAGGGTCCCAGGGCGGGTTTTCGTCCGGTCTCGAAGACCGCTTCCGTGTTCATAGCATGAGGATTCCGCGGTCCGACCCTCGTCGATGTGTTGATCACCTGCGAGAAGCACAGTCAGCGTGCGGTCGTCGTCGTGCCGTGCTGCAGCGAGAGCCTACGAGGATAGTGAGGGCAAATGAGTCTGCAAAGGCCCGCAGCTGGCGCATGAAGGTCGTCATGATCGCATGACCTGCTCAAACGGAACGCTGAATGAATTTTCGGGAGTAACAGTGAGAATGTCAGGGGAGACTCGCCTTGGGACGACGTCGCGCTGAGCGTGGGTCCCAGCAGCGACGTGATGTTGTCTATGACTATGCACTGCGTGACGGGCGACGCATGCGCGCTGTCGTACGGTTCCTCCGTATCGTTCGCCGCCGAGAGGGCCTGCCGGACAGCCTCGAGCACCTCGTGTGCCGCTTCGATGTCGAACGCCAGCGACACCTGCAGCCGTTCGAGGGCGGTGGCTGAGGACTGCGCGGGCAGTTTTCAGTGGTCCACGACAGATATAAATCAGGGCAAGGAGATAGTTACAGGTCCTTCGAGCTGCTCCAGGAGCAAGGCTACGCGCTCGGGAGAGAATTCGCCGCCGGAGTCTATCCAAAGGACGCTGGTGTTCGCGGTTCTGGTAAGGTGGCGGAGTGCCACTTGCAACGCAAGTGCCTGCAGCATCGTCGTTAGCCTTATGCATGCAGATATTGCCGGGAGACATACCGTCTTCCCGGAGCCTGAATCTCCTGAGAGCTCGATCACTCGGGGAGGATTGAAGCCGCCCAGGAGCGCGTCCACCTCGGGGACGCCCAGGAGCATGTCGTCTGCATAGATGTCTTCCTGCCGCTTCATCTCTTGTTCGAGGAGCTTGTCTCCATACACGGACGGGGCGGCAGCTAGCTCCGCAACCTGGGCGAGGAGATCACGGAACTGCCGGAGGGTTACGCCATGTCCTGCTGGGAGCTTGACGAATATGGTCAGAGGATCGTGGGCGAGCAGGAGATCCGTGTCGGTCTTGATACCGATCTGCTGAAGAGCTTCTGCGAGCTCTGACCCGAGTGGCGGGACAAGCTGTTGGATGCGCATGCTGCTATACCATACTTTAAACTTCAGGGGTGGTGGTGGTGGTGGTGGTCGGGGACAAAGTCGACACTCGGCAATAACGTACAGTACAGACTTTCATTTGCGGCCCGGCGCCCGCGCTACCCATAGCAAGAGAGGGTACTTATACGGTCGGTACAGTAGCAGTGTAACAAGAAACTCTGATGTCCAGCGCACGGAACGAACGGAGCAAAACTATCGGTGACTACCATAGTTGCGGGGTAGGACGCTCAACAAGTTGGGATGTCTCACCGATTCGTGCTTCCCCCGTCGCATTCGCCCTTGTACCTCCAAGCGTCAGACGAGCCTGAGAAATTATCACAGTTACTCAATAACTCATGGCTGTTCGAAAGTATAACATACCTGTAGGCTGAGGAGCATCGTCACTTCCAGAAGCTTCCCTATGCGCCTTGTACAGCCCATCGCTTGCGGAGCGGTTATCACTGGAGACATTAATATGGGTGCGAAGACCTACCTGTACACCACTCGCTCGCCGCTCTTATACTGCGCAGTAATGTGAGTATGAGACAAAGGGCCTACATAGCATTGCGGAGGAGCAAGCTTACGTTGGTATCTGCATCCCATGGCTTCGCGCATTTACACTTGACTGCGGCGGTATCCGTAGATGCGGGCGAAGACACGGCAGGAGATGACGTGTCGGTGGTCCCGGTAGCGGTCGCAGTAGAGCTCGGTATAGTGGCGATCCAAGAAGAAGTCACACTTGAAGTACCTGAATCGTCGTCACCATCCAAGATGTGCGTTTGCTTGCTTCTATGGGAGGTGATCGTCGCTGCATCGGTCGTCTCCTGTGCCCACGAGGATGAATTGGGGGCCTCCGCTGAGGAAGTACGATGTGGGCGTCCTCCAGCTTGTGTGGTGGCCGCTGAAGTGGAATCCTGCTGAGACAACGAAGACGACGAAGCGGGGAGATCCGCGCTACAGCTCGATGGTGTGTCGCAGTCGCTATCTGTAGTGAGGAATGTCTTGATGTAGTTGTCGATACTAACACCATCTACGACACTTGCATCAGCCCACCCTGTACGTTGCATCAACCTGACTGCGTACTTTGTTGTTTTTGAGCGTATGTCAAACCGGCATCCCAAAACATGACGCCACCAAACGTGTCTGGGTATTTGGTGCGGGTTTCGTTGACGAATCTCCGAAGAACTTTCGGTTCGACGTAACCCGTATCGGTGGAGGTGCGGTCGGCCATTGCACCGATATAGATCTTTGTGTCCTTCTTAGCAGCGTTCGCTTCCATCCAACTTTTCCTGGGGTAGAGAAGTTAGTTTCATAGGTCAAGCGGTGCCCATTCTCGTACCAAGAACCGAAGTTTAGCTTGTCATGATTGGGATCCAGTTGACAGGGTTCATTGTTATCTATAGTAGCGTCTTAGTGGAAGTCGCTACTGTCTGGCGCTGTCCTCTCGAAACTGACAGAATTGCACATAGATAGCATCGAAAGGCACCTGCCGCAATGCCCTGTATCCATATAAGCGGCGAAGATGCATAACTGAGTTTGTTCACTCACTCTTCAAGGTACTCGTCGGGAGGTCCGTAACATTGCGGCGCACCGGTGACATAGTACTTGTGGTCATCGTTCTTGCTCAGAATAGTCTGTACCATGTCGATGTAGTACTTTGTGTTGCCTTGCTCGATGTCGAGGTCAATCCTACCGTTTAGAAAATATCAGTGTGCAATGGACAAGTGTCCAGTGGGCAGTAACGTACCCGTCAAGCACAACGGACCCGAAAGGACGCTCATGGGCATCCCCGCCAAGGAACGTGTTATATATTTTTTCTCCAAAATCTTTCGCTTGCTCTGCGGAGGAAAATGTTATCTTGCCATCGGCGCCGCCAATGGATATCGTCAACATCTTGCCCTGCTTCTGGCAGGTCTTCGCGTCATGCTCGCACCCCTGCGTGCTACAGGACTGTAGAGATAAGTATATGCTTAGTATAGAGCAACATCATGAGTGAGAGTGACAGCAAGCACTAACGTCATGGCTGAAACTACCGTCCACATGGTCGACAAACGTGATGGGGATCGTGTCGGCGTTCGTCGTGAGCTGCGACGATTCTCAACGTTGGTAAGTAATCAGCTGGCAGGAATGCGAAGGACGTACGCAGTGCTCCTCAAGTGTGGGACCATTATTGCCACTCGATCCCCAGTAGCTGGTCACGACAGCGCATATGTAGGTGAGACTGCACTCCAATGGACGCCACATCCACTCACACGACAACCTGCGGAGGGCGTCATCAGTGGTGGCGAGTACTAGAAGCTGTCGAAGTGCTCACGTTATCCGACCGTGACATATCAAACGCAGCTTGAGCGAGCGTAGCAAGAGAGAGGGCGCATGTCGCCACTACGAGTCGGTTGGCATGGACCATTGCGGGAGCGGGGAAGGGAAGTCGGATACCGTTTTCCACCGTATGATGACTGCTCTTATGCTCTGCTGTAGTATGTAGCTCCAGCTACTCGTCAGTCATTCAGGGCCTACAATTCGCAAACACCATGGACATCAGTGCATCAATCTTGACCGTACGCTAGGATGGCAGACCTGCATTCCACATCGTTAAGTGCGCGCGAGCGATATTGATTTAGGCTTTGCGGTCAAAAAATCTGCGACCTGGGCTGATTGTCAAGATACCGAGACAACGATATCGCTTGTATGTCCTCACCTGAATAGCGTGACAGAGATTGGGACGTGTTGGCCCGACCAGTGTTCCGCTCCGACTTCCAACGAGGTACTACCAATCTCCCCTCCCCGCATCCTTCGCGTCTTCGAGGTCTCCGGTCACTAGCAAGCTCTGGGGTTACGGACATACGAACTTGTTGTATCATATATAGGATGATCGAAGTAGGAGGGCTTGTCCAGTGCCAAATCTCTGAGTGAAACGCTATACTTAGGTAATCCGGCAACCGCCGCCGGGAGCCTCTCAGCAGCCACACTTCGTCACGAATTAGTTACCGAACAACGATCACTGTGGTTATCCTATATCGTAGCACATTCACTACGAACCGCCTTTGCACTCTGGCACCTATATAACTCCAAGACGCCGCCGCGACGACAGAATATTCAACTGAAGGACTCCCGCAGGAGCGACCGCCGTCTGCCTCTTCGATCCTTGTGCGGCACTACAGTCAAGCATGATATAAGGAATGGGACATCCAAGTCCAGCCTTTCATGTACAAGCATGGCGTGACGACCGACCGGTCTTAAACCCTGATGGTCTCTTGATTGGTTCACATGGGCTCTCCGCTGCATCAGCATGAGTTCTGAGGTGCAGAGTTCTCGTTACTGTGATAGATAGGATTGCTACTAAATTATCTCGGGCACTCAGAATGATGTAGAGCCGGAGCTTCCACCCAATGGAACGGTGAATTAGCTGTTTCGTCTATCGGTGAAGCGCCACCATGAATGATGGCACTCTCAACGATTTAACTGATTGCTTATAGGTGATGAGGTATGGAGGTGAGCCAGTGAATTTCGGATTGTGAACTATCTCACATCAACGCCACGTTGTCCTGCATCTAGATTCTACGGCCACAATTCTAAGTGCTGAGTTGGTTCGCTGCCAAATTACCTTCCGTGATGTAGGAAGGCCCGGGAGGAACTAGAGGATGGCGTGTACTCGGGGAGACCGCGCACAACACACCAGGATCCAGTACTGCAGCTGTACAGATCTGAGCTCGCCGGCGAGGTCAGCTGTTGAGAAATGTGTCCACTGATCCTTGAAACATGTCCGAAGCGTGCGTCAAGTCTACTATCGATGCGTATCTTTAATTTCTCCCCCTCCGTCCGAGTTCTCGTGACAGTAACTGCGCGGTCTTCACGAGCTCACTCAGTAAGCATATCACTGTAGGAGGCAGCGCGTTCCCACTCGCATGCTGAGGAGGCTTTCTATTCGGAATTACCACCATGGTCTGCGGCTTCGTATTCGGAATGGATGACGCGCAGTGAGCTTCGTGCTTTCGAGGCCCGCATCTTCTCTCCGAGTCGGAGGAACGTTTGCGTTCCGACGGCTGCCGACATGTCAACGTTGTCAAACATGGTGACAAAACGAGGTCGGACGACTCCACAGGTCGTGAGATTGTCCACACACTGCGAGTCCATGAGCTTCAGCTTCGAAGGTGCGTACTATTCCTCGGCTCGGACGCCCTTCAAATTGAACATTGGCAATGATGATAAGCTTAGGCTCCGAGGCAGCGATATATACCGAAGCACCATGACGACACGGTCAGACGTTATCGCATCTATGTTCCTGGCGTATCCACGAACCCAAACGGTATTTGGCATGCTACGCAGGCATGCCGGAACTCCGAAAGTCACCACTTCCTGCGTCCCCACGGGTTGTACGCGACCCCGCGCATGTTCCACTTCCCCTCCCGTTCTTGGCGGTCGCCATTCAGGTCGATAGCGCGGCTGTACACGACGCCCTCGTTCGGGACGTCGTCGAGGAGTGCCTCCCAAAGCGTCCAGCTCCATTTGCCCTCCTGATACGTCAGCTTCGCCTCGTGCCACGTCGAGCCGTCGTCAATCGACACCTCGACGCGCGCGACCTGGACGTCGCCGCGTCCAATCGCGTAGCCCTTGGTGAGGATGGAAGACGGGCTGCGACGCGAGACGGACGCGACCACGGAGTTGATGGGGAGGGTGGTGAGAGAGGGGACCTTGGACCAGACGGGCGCGGCCTTCTCTTTGGTGTCGACCTAACGGCCATGACACAGTACATGAGCGCATGCGAGAGGAGCGACGAGCGTGGCCAGACGTACCTCTTCTGGGAGGACCTTGTAGTCAAGTTGTTGGTAGAAGTTGGGAGACTCGTCGGGCGATATCGAGATGGTATCGACCCACTTGACCCAACGGGCTCCGAGGAATCCGGGTGCGACTACTCTCAGTGGGTCCCCATGATCGGGCGAAAGTGGCTGTCCGTTCATCTATTCCTCGCGTACGGCGTCAGCATACGGCGCGCCCGGCAGGGTAGCAGCGGCCGACTCACATCGTAGGCGAGCAGAACGTCCCCCTGGAGGTCCATAGCATCAGCGAGTGGTATAGATCCGCCGTAGTCCTTGTCATCCTGGCATGGCGTTACGTGGGAAGTGAAGCAGACGTGCCAGCCATTGAGCGCAGTGGCGTCGACGCCAACAGTCTGCAGAAGGTCGCGCAAGCGGAGCCCCGCCCACCTGCAGTTCGCGACGACGCCGTCGTGCCATAGGATGCCGTGTACGGCTTTCTTCTCGTCCATCTCCTTGCGCCTGTTGCCGGCGCACTGCATGCCAAAAGCATGAACACCATGCGGGGACGCGTAAGCGATGGAACATACCTGCAGCGCCGCAACAACCTCTACGCGAGGAAAGGACTCTCGGAGTTCCTCCACGCTGAACACCCGCGACCCCTGTGGGCCGTGCACCTCGATCGCGTACGTCGAGTCGTCGAGATCGAGGACGGGTCCATGGTTCCGACAGTAGACCAAGTCTTCCGGAGTGACAGGGAACTCAACAAGAGCAGCGGCGGTAGGTTCAGCGTTGAAGGGTTCAGTACCACGAATGACAAGATGGTCGGAGTGCGGCACCTCCTCGGAGTAGTCCATCTCAGTCAGAACTTGTACCATGGTGAACCTGTTGCTCTGCGTGATAGGCGTGTTGCGAGAAGTTCAGACGGAGGTAGAGTTATAGGTTGCCGGAGAGAACTTCGAACGAGAGCGTGTACGTAGTGCATGGCACTGGCAGGGAAGAGCCTCGAGCGCAGAGTTACATAACTGGTGGCTACGGGTGGCACCAGGTGATCCATGCGACGCCCTACATTTCACAAGACTGTCGACCATGCTTACGTTCTCCCGCGACAAGTCAGGATCAAGAGTGTCGGCCTCGACGACGGTGAGCAGGACGGGGACGAAGTCAATCGGCAAGAGAGGACGATAGAGATACTTACTTACTATGGAATCCTCGTCCGTAGATGTTCTCTTGCACGAGGACCACTACACCACTGGCAGACGAGCACAGTTCACATGTCAAGCCGTTAGATCGAGTTATGGCCACACAGTGAACGTTCAAACGTGGACCCGGGGACGCGATGAAGAGCTCGAGCAGTTCAGATGGCAGCCTGAGTGAGAATCATACCACATACCACAGTGCAGCCAGGATCATCCGTGTGCACATTTGATGATACGCGATCGGCATAGGTAGGGTAATTTACTGCCCGTTTCTAAGGCCTGATGGTCTAGTAGTATGATTCCTTCTTAGGGTGCTAGCTTCGGTAGCGCAATTTGGAGGAGGTCCCGGGTTCAATTCCCGGTTAGGCCCATTTTTGTGAAGTTGACCCAACTGCACGAATCATAATATTTTTTTCAAGATACTGACGTTCGGCTGATCATCCATAGAGCATTCGGCGGATGAATAATCGAGCTCACGGTGAAGTACGAAGTACAAGTACAAGGTTATTGGCCGTAACTCATAGACGCACTTCCGCCTTCTGCATGATCGGCGAACGACCAACACTACTTACGTCCTGCGCTTCAAAATGACTAGCTTCTCGCTTCTCTTCATTTCGAGGACGTGCGTCAGTTCCTTCAGACCCTCAAACAAGCCTTCCTGAAATGCGCTCTTCACATCGTGGTTGAGCTTCCACCCGTCAAAGCCATCGACAATGGCCACGGGCGCCCACGCGCTGGTCGCAGACGGCGGTATGGACGCTGTCTCGGCGATCAGATGTGTGATCTCTCGGCCTCGAGTGAGGTCGTCGAAGGATAGGTTCTCCGTCTTGTCATAGACCCAACTAACGGGATGCGTGCCGTTGAGGACTGGGTGGAATGGCGGCGCATGGCTGTGGAGGAACAGCGACGCGCCCGTTTGAGCGGCCAAGTTGGATATGTGGACGTGTACTGCCAGTGGAGATCGGTCAATCGGTCTGGCTGCAGACTGAACGATGACCATACCGTGTTCCTCCGATTCGAAGAGGTGATTGAACGCGTACAAGGCGGTGCCGCCAGGATAGTTCGCGAAGGACGACCTCGCGAGGAGGAATGTCGCGACGCAGTTTCCCGCGAGCATGACCGCGCCTGCAAGGAAAGATAGTCTTCCGAGCAGAGTGCCCTTCCTCCGACTCGTCCTGTGTGCGAACGTGAGCGAGGAGAACATGGGCGAGGCGGGGGCTTACAACCATACAGCGCCGCGCGCCGCGGCGATGTTGAATGCTGGAACGACGTAGATGACGAAACGCCACTCCTTGTGAGCGAGTCCGCTGATGAGACCCACGAACGCGAGGTACGGCAATAGAAGAGAGCGAATCCTGGAGTCCAAAAGGCAGCCGAGGGCCGAAAGGGGCAGAGATGACAGCAGTAACTTCGGAAGGAAAGAGGTGAAGTATGCATGGGGCGGCGATGTCTGTCGGGTAGTGAGCGTACGACTTGCGGAGACGTCACGACGCACGTACACCCCAGTCAGCGCTCTTTCCCTGGAAGACGTTGAAGTAGATCCCGTACAGCTCGGGCCACAGGGGCCACTGCTGCCAGAAGTAGGAGTCCACCAGCACGGTCAAAGCTGACACCGCGTCAGAGGTGGGCTCTAGTCGTCGGAATAAATAGAGACGGACCTGCAGATAGTGTGCCGGATAATAGTCCGACTTTGATGATGTCATACAAGGTGGTATACCGCAGAACTGCTTGCGCTACGAGAGGTCCAAGGAGGAGCAGCAGCTCAGAACGGAAGACGACAGTGGCGAACGTCAGTAAGGATATTGCCCAGTGTACGCTGGACTTGGACGGGCGAGTTGAGTTCGGCGCGCGATCAATGAGGAGGTAGAGGGCGATGTTCGCTGCGAACGAAGGGGGTTTGTGATATGACCAGCATGATCTTGGTATGGTGCACATACCAGGTAGGAGAGCGTACATGTTTGGAAGTGTCCTTCCCATCCAGAACAACAAGTGGAACTGCGTACATGTGAGGAGGACGAACATCACTGCCGTCGGCCTTCCAAACCGCCTCGAGACAGCGCGGCGGAGTAGAAAGAGTCCTACGGCATTCGCACTAGCAAGGACCATACGCGCTACAAGGAGTCCACTGAGCATGCATGGGGACGGAACATGCGGGCTGAGGGACTGAGACTGACTGGGAACTCACCGATGACCTGCAAGTCGAACTTGTCCGAGAATATCCCAAACCACGATCCCATCCGCACGCATAGCTGCGTCGCCCATGCCAGAGCGATGCTCCCAACAAACGTCCTAGGAACCGCCCCGGGGAAGGTGAAGTGGTCATACTACTTCAGCAGAGCGAGTATGGACGGTGCGAATCCAGCGGCGGATAGCCAGCAATCAGGGTGGGCTCTTGAAAGCACAGGGAACGCTGAGCGCACTTTGTGAAGGTCCTCGCGGCCAACGCCATACATGAGCACATCGTGTGTTGCGTGCAAGTTAAAGCTTTCTTCGACCTTGGTGTATGGCGCGAGCGAGACATAGCTCAAGCCAGCCAAGAGCAAGATGAGGTCCAATGCCGCGCTCATGATACAAATCGCCTTAGATTGTGAAGCAAGATCGTCAACAATACATCGAAGTGGATGCACAAAGCAAGAGGAGGTATGAGGAGGTGTCGTCGCAGCGGCGGTAAGCAAGTTGCAGTAAATGAACGAGCGCGAGATAAGTATCTGTGGTAAACTCCGATTACTACCAGTATCCCAACACTGACTCTGACGGTCTTCCTCAACTCGATGTCACCGAGTTGCATTTCCGATCCGCCACGACGAACGCGCAGGCAACTACATTACAGGAGATTACAGAGCTACGGTGGGTTATCATGCAGCGACAGGTATCGCCGAATTCCCTTCGTCAAATCATCGTAGTCGCACAACGGTACTCCGACGCCAGAACAGGGACGTCGACGACCTCCGTAATTTGTACAGCCTTGCTCTTCTTGATGTCCGGGTCGCTCTCATCCTCCAAAGCGATGTCCTCTGAGGCTTCGCTCGACACAGTGCTCACCCTTGCCTTGGCTGCGCGGCGTTGGTCACGACGAGACAGGTACAGAGTGAGCATGGCGAATGACACTGGCAAGGTCGATACGTTAGTACGGGGAGGAGAAGGGGAAGAGGCGTGTAGCGTACTCATGGCGAAGTTGATGCATGCGGTCGCGACGTTTCCCTTGAACACGCTGCAAACGATGAATCCGATGAGCGGGTGATGCCGTCCAGTACGATGCGCAGACGTACCGTGGTTGTTCCACTTGGGGGAAGATGACGCTGGAAATCGACAATGTCAGGGTAAGATGCGACAGCGAGTTACGAATCGCGGACGTGACCACGTACATGGGGAGCCATGCCTGCATCACGTACGCCCACATGTTGCAGTTTGCGACCACAAACGAGCGTTCTGCCCCAGAGTAGGGTCAATAACCGGCAAATAAAAACGTGACGAGGATAGGGTAACGTACTCTCATTGTCATGGCCGTTCAGCTCGTTCGCCCAAGCCAGGATGAGACCCGAGAGGCCACCTTGCACTCCAGTCTGAGATCTGTCAGCAACTTGGCAGTCAAGAGGTACGGGAGGAGCGCCGTACGAAGTAGTAGAAGACCCATCGTCTAGGAGCATAATATAGTGAGATCACCGCGTACAGGTTCGACTTCATAGAGCGAGTCAACGAACCTGGTGATATGTTCGTACAGCGGTGTCGCAGCGAGGACGATGCAGGTGATCATGCTCCATGTCTTTCAATGCAGCTTGCTCAGTCAACGAGACTCCGCGGACCGAGCGGACACTCACCCCAGCGAAGAGCATAGGTGGCCAACGAGCCCTCACAATATCCGACCACCAAGCATAACACAGCGCTGGAGGGGTCAGACAGGAGTCGTCAAGCTAAGTAAGTACGCGGCGTACTGGTCACGACTTGGACCGCTTGAATACCAAGCGGGTATGTGTTGATTTGACCGATGGTGAAGACTTGGTGGCCGGGGGTATTGAAGCTCTTGAGCCTATAGCAGGCATGAGCTGGCGCCGCACTCCAGCCAACAAATACACGCTCACCAGAAGATCATGGAGTTAGCGGGTCCGCCGCCGTTGTTGAACTGCAAGAGATGTGAGGGTATAGTCAATCTTGGCAGGGCAGTGTTACGCACCAGGATGTAGACTGGTGATTTGGATGTCGATTCAGCAAGCAGGGAAATTATTGACAGATAGTGACTCACGTGGTACTAGCGTATAGATATGCCAGGTAGTGAAGAAACCGAGGATCTTCACATGCGATGTCAGTACGCGCACATGGTCAACGATCGCGTAACATACCTTCTTGCGGGTAAAGGCTGCAGGGGGTTTCCTCCCTATCGCCTCCATCCTACGCTTGCCAATGTCGATTTGCGCCTGAGTGTAGAATATTGATGGACGAGTGTTCGTCGGAAGGTCTGAATTGACGTCAGCGGGAAATTCACTCGACCAGCCGCGTTTGCGTACCGGGCATAATCAAGAAGCCGAGAAGTGCTATTGGGACCGTGATGATACCGTCGATGATGAAAAGCCCTGACAGACGCAGTGATCAGTACCAGAGCATGGTGTTCCTTATGATGGCTTACACTTCCATCCGGCCAACCCGTATACGCCATTCAGCCCATTGTATGCACCCTGTGAACGTCGTCGGTCAGCGACGAGAAGGAGCCACACAGAAGGCGCCGCACCGTCTGCAGAAACCCACTGAACATAGGACCTAGAGCGCTTGCAGTCTGACCAGCTATGTCAGTACGTTTCCTCAGTATGGAGACAACGCTCGAGACGTACGTGGAAGATGCAGGCACGTTTCCCCAACTCTTCGCCCTTGTACCAGCTGCCGATAACATACTGAATGGCTGGGTAGAATGTCGACTCCGCAAGACCTGCGAATAAGGAGCATCAACAGATATCCTCTCGGGAGCCAATGATTACGTACCAACTAGGAATCTGACGGCTAAAAGAGTCTCGAAGTTCTTCGCACTAGCAAGCACCATGGTGAGGACACTCCAGATGACCTCCATAGCCGGAATCTTGCGGACATCGAGGTTGGTCAGCACTCGCGAGGAACGATGCTTGTCTATAGTACTTACCCAGATGGAGGGGCGTATCCTCGTGATCAGCATGCTGCGGGGACGCCGTCAGAACGGACCTCAACTCCCGAAGCCGCTGCTCACTTGGAAGGAATCTGACCGATGACATAGCCGCACGTCCAAGCGGTGGTGATGTAGTTGAGTTGGTTGCCGTGCCTGTGTAGTGCGATGAGTCTCGGAGGGCGAGGAGGCGGCGCTGATGCTCACAGTCCCAGGCTGCAGGTATCGCGACGTCAGTCGATGGACGAGAAGCGGATTTGAAGGGCATAGTACGACGTACTCTTCTTGCATGCCAGAGACATACGCGTTCTATCATCAACGACAGAGTTGTGATCCCTCACCCAGAAGCTCAAAGCGTCGTGACTCACTGTGATGTTCTGCTGATCAAGATACGTGCGGTTGCAGCCGTTAGCCACGAGATCATGTATTGATGTGAAGAAGGGATACTCATTTGCTGAAGTACGATAGAGCGGCGTACGTGAGAAGACATGCGTCCAGCTTGAAGAGGAAACGCCGCTCATCCTCGGGCTTGTCCCACGTATCCCTTAGTAGCGGATGAGCCGGGGTGAGCACATCAACGAGGCGACAGCGTTACCACAGGTAGGTAGACCACGGACGCGATTCGGGCTTCTTCGGAGAGCTCATGTTGAGGACTGAAACTTAGGGGCCGGGAAGTAACCCCGCCGGCAAAGTTCCTCGCAGAAGGATACTAAATACCGCTGCTACGAGCCCACCTACTCAGCGCCATTCGTCAGGCACTCGAGTGGCATCGCGAGTATGACATCGGACATGCGGGGGCCAGCCTGAGATAGAGGCCTTACGGCAAGTGGACTGGCCGCCGTAGGTGATGTCCTACTGTATGGAGTCTGTCAGGCCGTAGCACGCAAGATGGCACAATACAGAAGCACCACCTCGAACTTTCACAAAGCCTTGAGTGTTGCGGTCGGTATCTACGTCTTGCATTTGAGGCGCATACTTATGACGATCAATGCGTCGCAAAGAATGTCCGCAGTACGCAGGCTCGCCGTATGTCGTGGATTGGTCGTTGCCAAAGGAGGTCAAGTTCTGTAGGCGCCCGAACATGGACAGTGCCATACTCGGGCGTCTAGGTGCGAACCTTCTTCTCCGCTGCCATCACGCCTCGTATAGCGTACGTCTGATGGTCTTGCATCATCACAGGCCGTGGTGGTATGTATATTTCGCTACTATTGCTCTTCTGGATTTCGACGGCTTATCGCACACCAGCCTCTGACACATCACGCCGTGCCGGGAATCCATGCTGGACCCAGCATCAACCAGCATGATGGGGATGGTTTAGGAAGCTGCGAGTCTGCGACCTGCCGTTGTCCCACAGTCTATACCAACCGCGGCTCCTTATCTTCCTGCTCCGTTGAGACGCTCTCCAACGACGAGGGTCACAAGGCCTCTTCTGTCCTTTCGTGGGGCTTGACACCATGTCCCCGGCGGATGAGGTGACCATTTCCCATCCTGACGTTCTTGAGGCCCTTCAGTCAGCACCGGCCGAGGCTTTGCGATTGCGGGTGGGAGGATTGAAAAGAGGTGCTCGCGAGCTCTTCAGATTCATACCCGCGGCCGGTACCCACCCATTGACACGCGACGTTAATCCATCATGCCCGTCCCCGTCCCAGTCCCAGAGCTCGGCCAGTTCAACTTTGTTCAGGAGACCAAGGTTCGTCGCGCTTCTGTCGATCGTCGCCATAGGCGTGAAGTTGATCGACGGCGCTTCTGTGCGTTAGGAAAACCTTGACTGGGCCGACTTGGTGACGCTCGACTTCAGCAAGTACGAGACGCCGGAGGGCAAGAAGGAGCTCGCCCAGGAGCTCATCAGGGCTGTGCGCGAGGACGGGTTTTTCTACGTGAAGAACTTCAATATCCCGCAAGAGCAGGTCAACCGCCAGTTCTCGCTTGGCAAGCAATTCTACGAGCTGCCCCTAGAGGAGAAGCTGAAATATGTTCCGGAGGGCCTAGGTACGTCTCCCTTGAGTCGCTCCATCTCATACCTCTCATATCTTGCACAGACAACGGCGCTTTCAATGGTTATGTCCCTGCTGGGCGGCGGATGTGAGTTTCCTGGAGCGTCACTTGTGGTGCTTAGTGTTCATCCCTAGTACAGTCTCGATCCCACAACCGGTTTGAGAGACCGCACCGAGATCTACAACATCCCAAGTGAGTAGGGTCTACTTTATATCCGATAGATCTGACCGTCATGAACAGAGTTCGACGGGTTCTTCACTCATAATCACCCTGCGATCATCCAGGACCATATTAACGAGATCAAGGAGTTCGCTCAGGTGAGACAGATTCATCGTGCTCTCTGCAGACGAAGTTAGCTTACCTGCCCCAGGCATTACACAGTGAAGTCCTCGACCCTCTCCACATTTTGCTCGCGCTCGCGCTCGAGCTCCCCGAGGACTACTTCACGAACATTCATCGGTATGAACGTAAGAGCGAGGTACGTTGTGCCCTCCGGAAGCATTCTTGTACACCTGTAACCCGTGCGACGCGCACATACGTAGGACCACTTCCGCTACATGAAATACTCAAAGTACACGCCCGAGGAGAACAAGAAGATCGGCGGTCTGTGGGGCGGAGGACACACGGACCTCGGCTCCTGGACCCTGCTCTTCCGCCAGCCCGTGGCCGCGCTCCAGATCAGGAACCCGAAGACGGGCGAGTGGAAGTGGGTGAAGCCCCAGGACGGCACGCTCACCGTCAACGCGTGCGACGCGCTGTCGTTCTTGACTGGCGGATACGTCAAGAGCACTATCCACCGGTACGACAGTGCCCTTGTCTGGCGGATCGTCGGTTGTGCTTATCACGTCCCCTCTCAGCGTCGCTGCTCCCCGAAGGACCAGGAACATGTCGACCGTCTTGGGATCCTCTACTTCTCTCGGTACGCGGTTTGCGCGCGCGACTTCATTGACTTGGTTCCTTATATTCATGGTTACTTGCAGCCCCAACAATGACGTCAAGCTCGCCACTGTTGCAGAGTCTCCCGTCCTCCAGCGCGAGGGCTACACCCAGAACGAGTTCGAGAAGTCTGGCAACCCCGTCCCGACAATGGAGGGTACGAGATGCTCCATGACACTCCACGTACATGCACTGACCTGGGCGCCGACAGAATGGACGTTCGCGAAGCAGAAGTGGCAGCGGACGAAGAACGTCGCCCGCGGGACGTCAACCACAGGACCGCACAGATCCTCCCAGGTTTCCGCGAGAAGGCGTACGATTGATCTATCGTGTAGCGTTATCACCATTTGAAGCAATGTATCACTACGCCAATATACAAGGTCCGAAGAATCCGTATATATCATCGCCGCTCATGTTGTATGCAAAACGAATTCGCGATCCACCGTCGGCCATTCAAGGGCTTGCACTCGCGGAGGTCTCACTGCAACGCCGACGAACGTCACTCGTACTTGCTGAAAACGCCCCACTGCCATGGCACCCCAGTCAGTACAGTACGTCTCCCATAAGTATCTTGCTTCTCTAAAGATACAGCTCTGACGTTGCACATAAGGATGGGATTTACTACTGGCGAAGTATCTGCCACTGGACGCTTTAGATCCAGAAGACGTCGGGCCAGAGCACGAGGGCGAGCTTCCCATGTACTACGGCTGGCCGTCTACGCAGGACTACCTCCTGAAATATCTGGCACACTACAAGCTGGAAATGCCGCTCATGGAGTGTCTCAGCGAGGCTGGGCAAGGGCAGCGTGAAATACGCCTAACTCTCCGAATTGGGGGCCAAGGACGATGAGCTCCTCGGATACCTCGAAGGCGAAAGACGATCTCGAGAATGAAAAAGACATTGCACTGAAGGTCGTCCGTCCGCTCAGCAGGCAGGAAGTACTGTGCTTGCGGTGGCGACGTACAGCCACTGCATCGACGCGAATGAGCGGAGGGCGCAGATTGATGCTCGTGTTGGGGTCGAAAATGCGGTGGAGACCATCGACCAGACGATAGTAAAGGCCGGAATTGACTCAGAGCCGCTGTGGTGGTATAATTGGATGGTGTTTGACATGGTACTGTATGTCGTCTTCGTGTGCATCCCCATTTCCACTCATCGCGTTGTATGAAACTCAGGACCACCCTTCCTGATGGGCCGCTCATACTCGTCATCAATCAAAGTCAGCTTTTGGGATCGGAGACCGAGTCGGGAGTGGCCTGCAAGGGGAGGAGGAGACAGAGGGGACGAAGGACACTCACGATCACACGGACATCACGAATGCTATAGAGGGTGCGGGCACCCGTTGGCGACTCTACAATCAGTTCAAACAACGGCAGCGATGTCGCGGGGGATATGCACGGACACTACGACCACGACGGAGACGAAGGTCGTACCGATCCGTCCTTGATATGGATCACGTGATCGTGTTTTGTCTATCGCAGTCTGCTCGTCTTGGCTTGTCTCCATCTGCCTCGGTTTGTGAAAGTGCTCCCACCGTTGACCATCTCCTGAAATAGCTCACAAAACTCGCAGGTAATATTGTAGAACATAAGTACAGACTCACTTCGCTTGGCAGCCGTGTTGTCCTCTAGACTCCCGAAGATGCATCACACGAAATCGGGTAGATGCAAGACATGCTGTCATTAATGCGAGTGCGAGTCGTGATATATGTACAGTGTAGTACACGGGGTGATACAGGAACGGGTCGTCGAAGATGCGGGTGATAACTTAGGGCGTGCGTGGAACGAAGCGAAGAAACTGTGGACAGACAACCGGAGAACGAAGAGACGAAAGCAACCGGGGAGTGGGGTGGCAGAGCAAGAGCGGGTGCGGAAAGAAGAACGGCAAGTGGGGAGTGTCCACCAGGCGGCAACAAGAATCGTGCGACGGCACCAGTGCAACAGTCGCGGGGAGACGGGGAGAGGGGAGAGGAGGGAGCTCATCCGTAGATGATTCTGCAGGGGCAAGGATGTCAGCAATGCAGCTCTTTGGGGACGGGAGGAGCGTGCTTACCCCCTCGACGTGGTCGATATTGGCTTGAAGTCCGTGCGGCCCGAGTCGGCAAAGTGCCGGAGCACATCGCACCAGTCGTCGCGGGTGTCCCAGGAGATGCGTGACGGCGAGTCGACCTCGACGGGCATGACCTGGCTGATGTCGCCGCACTGGATGAGAATCACAGCGCAGCCGATGCCGCCAGCCTTGCGGCAGCGGTCCTCGCGGCGGTGGATGTCCGCGCCGACGAGCGGGTCGTTATCGGTGACATACGTCCTCGGGACAACGTGTGTGGACTTGACTACGAATCTGAGAGCGAGTGACGTCAGCTGCGGTGCGCAGGGTACAAGGTTTGCGCGGCGAGGGAACGCACCTGCGGAGCGGGTCTGGTGATGACGGACGGTAGCTGAGCTCGATGAGCAGGGCGTTTTGACGGATGTTGGAGGGCAGACGCTTCAGCTGGAGGGCCTGGAAGCCGGCCCAGCCGAGAAGAGAGGCGTGTGCGGAGACGAACTTGCGGAGGCTCTTGACGAGCCCCTCGTCCATCATGCTGGGCCCGGGCTGCTTCGCAGACGAGATCTGCGAGGCGGTATGTTGGCAGATCGCCTTGTGGCCCGGCCAGTGTGCCTTCTGGCAGTCGGGTGACTGTAAAGACCGAGTCAGGATGATGCCCGAGCACAAGTGAACGACGGGACTCACGCAGTACTGAGTAGTCATCTGGGATGGAGGCCGGCGGTCAGATACAGATTCGATCGAGGAGAGTGAGTGAGACGTACGCAGCCACCACAGAGCCTAAACCTGCCAAGGTGCGGCTGCTCGATGGAGCCGCAGTGGTCGCAGACGCGATAGCCCCGTTGTTTCGGGGCTGCATGCTGGGGAGCAGTGAAGTAGTTCGCGGCAGCGGGCTGGGCGTAGACGGTAGCCATCTGGAAGAGGACTAGGGTGATCTGGGTGGGCGAAACGAATCTGTGGCGAGTCGTGGTGACTCGGGCCCATTGCTGGGCTTGTTTTTATAGGATCGAGCATGGTGTGCGGTCTGGTGTATGTGGAATGGGGACCTGAGCAAAGTCGCAGCGCTTGTGGCCAATTGTGATTTCGGGCGAGTGCGCGCCACCCGGAAGCCATATACGGCACGGGCGATTGCCGATGTAGTCTTGTCTTTTTGTCTCTGCTGCTCACGCGTCGAGCTCGCTCCGTCTCACCCCCGTCTGCTATTGTCTTGTTCAGCCTTCGAGAATTCAATATGCCGCACTCCGCCAGCCCACACAAAAAGCTGGGGGACAGCGTGCATATGTCTAAGTCTTGTCTAACAAAAGCCTCAGTCGCCCGCGTTTTTGTCTTGTCTCTGTCGCTGGCAACCGTCCGCATTCCAGAAGTCCAATCCCGCTGTGAAGACCATTAATTAAGTTCCTCGAGTCAGTGCTTCCTACTCCTCCATGGTCTCCGGGACGGAGTGCGAAGTTCGACAGAGTTCGACCCGTGCTTCCTCCGCTCAATCTTCGCGAGGCGATTACACACATCATTCCTCGGCATTGCCTCGACCCAACTCCATTCTCCTGGCCATCCTCCGATCTTCAAGAAGTGGATATCGTGTTCCATGTACACGTTCTTGTCCAAATTGCCACCCACAGTTCTGTTGCCGGCGGCACCAGCTGCGGCCACTCGGTACAAGGTTCCAGGAACTACCAACCTCGCTTCAGGATTCAGGATGCGGTTTGACCGAACAAGAAGCTACATATGTATGAAGATGCCGCCATCATGCGCGGATTCCCGATCTGCATGCAGTGCTATGTAAGGAACACCGTATGATACACTGGACTCCCCGCGGCATGCGAGCATTGCAACATGGGCAGCACTGCCGTGCCCCGTCTTCCATCTGCGGTGCCGTCATCGTCGACGAAAACTTCACGACATGCTTGCACGTCTCCGTAACTCGAGGTCTCGTTCTTTGTCCCCCATTACGCATCGTCTGCTGGCGATTCGGTTCAGGCCTGTTCAGGCTCGCGCCTGTGCCACTTGTGGCTGCCATGAGGTGAGCTGCGCTCCGTTCCCCAATGGATGCGACGTTTCACCGTCTGACCATCATTCTTCTAGAACCCTCGTGTAAGGGTACGTCCGTCGTCGAGTCACAATGAACGTCCCTGGATGATCGTCGTCCCATCGGCCTCAGATTGACTCCTGCTGACTCGATGACGGGTCGTTTCGAGATCGTTCCTCAATAAATATGGCTCGCATACGCTCAGAGCGACCTTGACGGAGGCAAGGTAGTTTTAGTCGCTTCTGCCGCGTCGACACGTTGACAAGTTGTTTTGAAGTCGTTTACACTTCAAGTGCCTGCGACACCGTCAGGTTGGATCATCGCTTAGCTAAAACCCGTGAGTGCAATTCATCTCGTACCGCCTCAGAGAGCCATCTGTGGTTCGGTCTACCATTCTTGACGGCGCCGCTAACCACACGGTTCCGGGCATTGCTCCTCCAACGTAAGAGGAAGTAACTAATTGAACCTTATCGAGACCACAAAGGCTTTGGAAGCGACCTCATGACGCCACCAACCTGCGTAACCGTTTCTGTCTCGTCTTCTTGAATTTCGCAGGTGCGATTCTCCGGCATCTGTACGCGGGTATAGATCCCAGACAAATCCCAGAGACCAAATACCTACTACCAACTTGAGGCCACAAGTCATCGTACATATATCGACAGAGTAGCGCCGGACTGAATTGGGACACGTATGCGGTCACATGCGGCGCGTCCATGTCTTCAAGACGCGTTCGAACTCCGGTTTTGACACCGTCTTAGCTAGTGTCAACTGCTCTCGACCTCTAAGTATAACCCTCCTCACAGATTAGGATCGGGAATCGGGAGTACATCACATATAGGACAACACCTCGACTCTATGCACTTCCCTTTGAACCACCACCATCTCGCTGCCAGTACACGCTCCATCCCCCTCTATCCTCGCGGTCCGCCCCTGCGCAAGCTGCGGCGACTAGCAGTGCCCACATATGCGTCCGTTTGCACACATCGGGCCAGAGTGAGTGCCCTGTTAGCATATACTGCGCATTCACTCGCTGGATATGCGCGCCGATCACGCATATAGTCGTGCCGAGTGTCACAGGTGTCTGGTCGCATCTTGCTCGGGGCTTAAAGCTTGACTGGCATCAGCACGGTACGCTTCCGTTGCCTACCATTATTGTTCATGAGTATGGCCGAAGTTTGACTTCAACGTCTCCACCTGAACAGGCACAATATTACTAGTAGCAAAAAGCCCGTCCTCGATGAGTTGGCGAGACGGATAAGTACGGTCTGCAGCCCGTACACGGACCACTACTACTAGTATGTATACGACTTGGCACGAACCATTGATGAGCACAGTACCAAAGCAGGTGCGTTGTGTCGACCTTATGTTCGGTCCCGAGGTTGCGTTACGAATGACTCCAGCGTATCTTCCGAAGTTATCCGAACCCAGCCGTGCTTCATCGCCGGGAAGGAACGCGGCCCCCAGCGCTGTCTGACACGGAGGGCTTTCGAATCTTTCTAAGCTTGTTCTAAGCCTCCTTCTTCACCGGTCACCATGTGCCGGCTCAGGGTTTGTCGTACGTTTGACTTTCGCATGTGCACGGAACCCCGGCGCGAATGCAGTTCACTACGGCACTACTCACTCACCCACTCACTCATGTCCAGGTCATCCCATGCATAACTGGTGATGCGGGGAATGTGTGGGGAAGAATGCGCGCCCGAGGGCGGGCGCACCTGATTAGGAGATGATCCGCCGCGTCCAGCCACCGGGATCTAGATGGCAGAAAATGTCAGCATCGCGACCATCTCCCGATCCTCCGGAATCGGCATTCTCGCCCAGCCTCGCCCTCCTTACAAAACGGCTCTCCATCCGCCTGAACCCACCTCGGACCATACCCACGACCTCCGCTGGCCCCTCCTTGTTCATCTCGTTTTCTCTCGCACTCTTAAGATCCGGGCTGAGCCCCTAGACGACGGACGTCTCTCTTCGTCTCACCCGCGAGCAAGAGCTCTCACTTGCATCCGCTCCCGTCGTCTTCAGAATGGACCAGCTTCCGCCGAACCACTTTCTGAATCTCCAGCGACCGGATGCCTTCGTGCCCGCAATCGCAGGCACGCCTGATACTTCAACACTCGCCGCGCATGATTTCGATGTCGACACTCGCACTGGATTCATGCCTCCTCAGCCCCCGCTCACCCGTTTGCCTCCCGCATGGGAGCCATGGGAGGCCGCGCTCGAGGACGCGATCCAGAGCAAGCTCCAACTAGCTGACAAGCCCGACCTCTCACCTGCTGAGCAGGGAAAGTCGGAACGATGGCGTAATTCGGTCCGTGAGGTAAGCACCAGACGCTATCGCGTTTGCCTTTGTCATTACCATGCGAACGTGAAGCCTAATCCCTGGCCTTCTCTGCCCTTCTCAGCTTCCGATCCTGCCCATTGACGATCTCAAGTCGTCCGAGATCCTCCTACGACGTGCGCATCATGTCCTAGCCTGGGTGATGCACTTCTACGTGCATACCACTCCGCCAGGCGCGCGCAACATACACATACCTCCCCAATCACCGTCCCGCATCTGCAGGTGTGCGCCCAGCTGCAGCTGCCGCCCGTCCTCACGTATTCGGACGACGTACTATATAATTGGGCGTTCAAGGCGCCGCCGGCGTCCAGCATCCTGTTCCAGCCGAAAGCTGAGCTGCAGAATCTCCGCTGTATCACCCTGTTCACGGGTACGCGGGACGAAGAGGAGTTCTACCTCTGCTCCGCGCGCATTGAACTCCGCGGTGTCGAAGCGCTCTCCGTCATGAGGGCGATAATGGACGAAGCTTTCGTCGGAGACGAGATCGCACATCGGCGTATCACGAACTACCTCCGCATCCTTGCAGACGTCATCAGCGACATGAAGCACTTGCTCGCCAGCGTCCGCGACGGCTGCGACCCTTCGATCTTTTACAACGAGATTCGGCCATGGTTCAAGGGCGCGGACTCGGACACTGCAGGCCGCAAGTGGGTCTTCGACGGGATCGAGCTCGACCCGACGCTCGAGCAGCCCACGGAGCTCTCAGGCCCAAGTGCCGGGCAGAGCTCCCTCATCCACGCGCTCGACATCTTCCTCGGCGTCGACCAGTACTCGCACACCAACTTCCACGCACACGGCGGCCCGTCGAGTGCGAGCACCTCCGCGGGCGACGCGTCATCCCCATCCGTCCGGCCCGCGACGTCGACGCTCAGCTCTGCTCCGCCGAAGCCGAAGGTGCCGTTCCTGACGCGCATGCAGTCGTACATGCCCCGGCACCACCGTGCGTTCCTCCGGCACCTGCAGGCGAACCCCCGTCCGCTCCGGCGGATCGTCGAGCAACACACGGAGAACGTCGCCCTGCGGGAGGCGTACGACGGTGCGGTCACGGCGCTCAAGGAGTTCCGCGACGAGCACGTCCGGATCGTCGCGCTGTACATCGTCATTCCTGCACGCCGTGCGCACCAAGCGTCGGAGCAGGATGGGAAGGGTGCACCACTGGGCACTGGAGGCACGGACGCGTTCCAGTTCGTGAAGGGCGTGCGGGACCAGACTGCTGGTGCACTGCTGGGTCGGCCGCAGCAATAGATTTGCACAGTTTTTTAGATGGGAGACCGCATCAGGTTCGTTTCGTGGACATGTATCATTATTGTTGGGACTGTGTTGTTGTAATCGCGTGAAGAAATTGAAGTGTAGCTTCGTCGTTTCGCCTACGGAGATTGTGGCTGCGAGCCGGTGTCAGAACTTGCAAGAAGTACACACAGAGAACAGAGGTTGAACGAACGGACTCGAACTACGCGATGACAGCTAGTCCTAGTCGCCAAGCAGATTACTGCGAACGATATGTAAGCGCTCGCTGATCATAAACCATACTTACACGGCTTACTTACTCGAGCCAATGTAGTAGTCTTTGAACTTCTAACCACCACCACCACCACCACCACCTTTTTTTTTTTTTTTTTTTTTGGTGGAGCGCAAATTATCCTGAAATGTATAGGTCCCCATTGGGGCTTGTTGTACATTTCGTGGCCAATGAATATTGACCGGACGCGCTACGTACTTAGTCCGAGGCCAGTAGCCCTGGGCTAATTACGAATAAATATTGTTAGACCACCGCGAGGAAATGCACTTACGCACTGAGTGTGGGACTCCGGGGCGGGGATAATAGGGAGCAGTAATACAAGGGCTATTACTGCTCACTATCATCCCCGCCTGATACCCACTAAAACCCCGCTATTTACAACCCACTTGGGAGGTAAGGCTTCGACGTTCTCAATTATCGGCTTCCAGATTCGCTCTATATCGCACGGCTTGATAGACCTCTTACCCTTCGCCACCGCCGCCGTTCGTCGGTCAAGGTCCAGTCGAGAGTCCAATGTCGCATAGAAACGGTTTGTGACCTCCTGTTCCGAGAATTCGGCCCCTTCCTTCTGGATCACCCTCTCACATCTCATCTTCCAGATCAGGTGTAGAGCTTCCGTGGTCAATATGCACCAGAGATTCTCTAGAGCGGTCCTCCTTGACCCGTTAGCCGACTTGAAGACCGCACACGCTGCCCCGAAAGTTGTACCCCAGCAGGGCTCCAACCATTCTGCCTTAGTAAGTAGCCATGTCTGCTTCAGGAGTTTCCATATGAGTTCCTGACCTACCGCATCGCACTCCAGGACTATGTGGGACATCGATTCGCACTCCCCGCACACTCGGCAGAGGGCCCTTTCTTGTAATTCCGCAGACATATTCGGTCTCAACCAGTGAGTACCAATCATATAGGCGTCATGGACTGCCATCCACATAAATTGCGCTGCCGGCCTTGAGACATGCTTCGTCCTGAAGGATGTCCATATTGAACTGTCGTAGAGAGGGACGCCAAAGGCAGCCAAGATTCCACTAGATATTCTGTCCATATTCGCCACCGCTCGCGGCCGCGGTTTGACTTTGAGATCTTCGCGTCGACGGATTGCCCGGTACGCTAACTTCTGTGTCATAGATTGCAGCTTTGCGCCTGACAGATGATAGCTTCTCGGTATATCCGTGGCCACGCTGTCTCCCGCCGGTTTCTCCGCCCCAAGGGCCGCGAGCGCGTCCGCCGCCTCATTACCAGGGTGGCCGTTATGGCCTTTGATCCACCTGAAAAGGGTATGTGCGCGTCTTCTTCTCAGGCTAGCGATTGTGGCTCGTAGTAGCGCCTCATTCTTTTGCATGAGGTAGCCCGTGTCTTCGTGCCTATTCCTCCACTTGGTAACCGAGTCCATTGTTGATTGTGAGTCCGTTTCCTGTGTGACTCGGGCTCGAGCTCCAGCTGTCGTCGTTGCGAGCAGCGTCGCCACGATTTCAGCCGTCTGGTTCGACTGTTCCAGGGTATTTGGTAGCCGGACACTACGGTTCAGTTGTGCGTTCGAACCGACGTACACACCCGCTCCCGCTTTCGCTCTCCTTTCACCATTGTGAGTACACGAGCCATCAGTCGCGATAATCATTGACGACCCGTCCTCGTCAAGCTCCATATCTATTATCTCATTATAAACGTCCTCCGTGTCAGTAAATATTCGGAAAGCATGACCTAGGTGCCCTTTAATAGTGACGCAGCGGTCGAAGGGGACCAAGTCCACGTCAAGGCTGCCTCGCCGGAGATCCTCCATATACTCTTCTTCGTAGTCCTCCGGCTGGCGCAGAAGTGGGTTCCATTTGCCCGGGAGTGTACTGACTATCTCTCTCGCCCGGGTACTGCATAAGTGGGGTTGACACAGCTACGAGTGGATTTCAAGCGTCGACACTCTGCACACTCACACGCTGCTTTCGGCCTATGTGCCGGGCAGTCCTGTACCTGGCTTAGCAACACGAAATCACGGACCGTCGAGGCGCGGTGATTTGTTTGCAAGCAAGTGAGTAGTTTCGAGGGAACAGTCAGCCTGCCCAGTCTGATGCGGTCCGCGTGGGCGTGATCCCACATAGGCATCGCGTTGAGTATCTGTTTCGCAAAAGCCAAACCTTCAAGCCGTACACCATACTTCCTGGCGACACTCATCATCCCGGTCAGCTCTGCCGGCAGCCCGTGCACCTTGGGTTTCCATTTCTGGAGGAAAGGGTTGATCCGCAGAGCCTTTGGTCTTGTTCTACAATTCTTGGGTACATGGCTAGCGAAGAGATCGTCAGCGACGTAGGCCCACAGCGGTCGGTCCGGCCCGAAATCAAGATACGCCTTGAGCCACATCACATCGATCGCTTCATTCCTGGACGCAAGGTCCACCATGCCAAGCCCACCCCGCTCAATAGGTAGGCAGACATAGTCGAGCCCTACCGGTGCATTCTTGCGGTCATTCCATAGATACCCGCGAATGATCTTGTTGAGGCGGGTCAGTATGTCGTCGGGCATACGCTGCACGGTCGTGAGGTACTGGGTCATCCCGCTCACGATCATCTGGACGACGTGTCTTTTCCCTTGCAGTGTGGCATGGCCTGCCTTCCACCGTTCTATTACATCCATGAGGGGCTTCCTCATGGCCACAATCTTGGTAAGTACTAGCGTCCAGACGTCCACTTGGTTAACGCCATTCCCGAAGAACGCGCCAAGGATCCGGACTGCCTCCCCTTCCCGGGCAATGTGGACTCCCTTGGATAGTTCCGCCACCTGCCTGTTACTCTGTAAGTCTCCGACATCTCTTCTCTGTGTTCCGGGGAACCAACGGGGATGATCTCTGTTTTGGCAATGTTAAACCTCGCCTTCGCCGCCGAACACCACGTATCCAGGACGTTCTGTAGCGTCGCGAAATCATCGCGGCTCGACAGGTAGACCGTCGTATCGTCGGCGAACAAAACCGCTTTCAGTACTTCCTCGCAGCGCGGGATCGTGAAGCCTTCTAGGTCCGACCTTCTAATCATGGCTGATAGAGGCTCGATCGCCAGATCGAAGAGCAGACAGGACAGAGGGTCCCCTTGCCGTACCCCCCTGTAGATCCGGTAGGCCTTGCTTAGAATCCCGTTGATCATAATTGACGTTCTTGCGTTGCTATAGAGGGACGTAACTAGCCCGACGAAGGCTTCGGGAATACCAAATCTCCTCAGGACGCGCCACAGATAATCATGCGCAATTTTATCGTATGCTTTCTCTTGGTCGAGGGCAACGATTGCGCCGTCCTCCTCGTTCTGCTCCGCCCAGCACATCACCAGGCGAGCAAGCTGCGTGTGATTGTGAATGCGTCGGCCCGGAACAAAACCCGCCTGCGCCTTGTGTATGATCGACGGGGCGACTTTTGCCAGGCGGACCGCCAGTACCTTACTCAAGAGCTTGTAGTCGGTATTGAGGAGAGTAATCGGCCGATAGTTAACGACTTTCGTACGCTCACCCTTTTCTTTGTAGATGGGAGCGATCCAGCCTTTAGCGAAGGACGTCTGAGGGTCGACCCCGTGGAGGCGGATGTCTTCAAAAGCCGCTGTCAAGAGTCTCACCAGGTCGAAACTAGGCCTATCCTCAAACCGTTTGTCTTCTACATAGCGGGCATGCAGGGTTTTCCACAGTTCGAAAGGGGTTCCGTCTAGACCAGGTGCCGTGCCATTCTTTGATACACGCAGAGCGAGAGCGCACTCGTCGTATGCTATCTCGCCTCCTAGCTCCACAGCCTGCTCCTCACTTACTTTGACCTCTATACTGTCTAGCGCCTTCTGGACGTCAGCTTCACGCGCAAGGGGGGTCGGCGCGCCCGGCTCGTCCCGTTGGACGTTCATATGGTGCGTACGCGCCATCTCAGCCATGCGGACCGAATCCGTTTCAAACAGCTTCTCGCCCGCCACGCCCAGCTGGCCTTCTTTTTCGAAGGCGAGTATAATATCTCGCGGGGCGCATTCACGGTGGAGTCGGGACCAGTATTTAGTAGGCCGTTCCCCATAGATTCGGTGCGTCGCCCTCGCATTCCGCTGCTGTTGCTTATACCTTCGCATTCGTAGCTGCCGTATCTGTTTGGTGAGGGCTTCCGCCTCAGCTAGCTTGTCTGCTTCCTGGTGGCCCCGTCCCGCCTTGACCTTCTTGAGCTCCTGCTCCCTCGCTCTGATGTCCGCCAGCAGTTTTGGTACGATATCTCGTTCGCGATCGCGCGCCATCTCCATTACGTCCAGCTTGAATTCACTCAGGATCCGTTGCGGGTTCAGCCTCTCTGTCCGAGGGCCCTCGGCCAGGAGGGAGTCAAGTTGGCGGATGGCCTCGACTCCTCGGGCTTTGATCGTCTTCGACAGCTTCTTGTCGCGTAGTAGTTTCAGCGGGAAAATTGGCCTACCTGGCCCCACAACCGGAGCATTCTTGGAGGTGAGTTGCACCTTGATCAGGCTGTGATCAGTGCGGACACCTGCCTCGACCACCGACCATTCTCTTGCCGTCTCAAAGATTTCAGATGTAACATACATTCGATCTAGCCTCGAGAAGGTCGCTTCTCGGCCCGTCCCACGGTGAAATGTGTACTCCCTTTGGGTTGGGTTGGTGACACGCCAGCCGTCGGCGAGCATCAGCCCGAGGCTCAGTTTTAGGTCGTCCAATGCTGGAACCGACGGATCGGCAATATCGCTCATTGGCAAGCGGTCGATCGCGTCCTCCACCGAGTTGAAGTCTCCAGCCATCAAGTGCGGCTTGGGGAAGCTGGGGTTGTCGTCGTAGAAACCGCGTACTGTGTTGAAGAACTCCTTCCGCTCAGTCGCACCGTTTGAGGTGGGAGCATATATGCATAGGATATGCCTTGTATCGCCGCCAGAGTCCGGGAGCGCGAGCTGAATAGCTCTACCCGGTACGATCTCCTTCGCCGTAGCACCCTTTGTACTAACATACCGAGAGTTCAGGACAATAGCAACTCCTTCCTTCTGAGTCGGGGCGTCCGGGTGCGCCGAGTGAAAGACCTTCAGCTTCCTGGCAAACATGCTATGTATAGCTGCCTTCCGTTCATTTGTCAGATGCGTTTCCTGTAGAAGCAGCACGCCTATCCTGTGCTCAGACATCATTCGATAGAGTTTACCCCACTTGTTGTTCTCGTGATCGCGCACGAGGTTTCCATAGCCATTATGTTACGAACAGCCTCCCCGGTACTATTCATTTCCTTTCCCAGTCATCCTATTGTTCGATCACCATGATTCCCATGGTCCCTCTCACGCTATTGTCTTCATCCATGATGTCTCTCACGCTATTGTCTTCTGACACTATTGTTCCCTCATGTATATAAGACCACCAGCGCTACCTGGGGACCCTCAGTTTCGACCTCTTGTCCCCAGGTAAGCCAAGCTGTACTTCGCTCTGTAGATACCTCTCTCAATACATCTTGTCCCCAGCCCTGATCGTCGAGCATTGCTCCGCTCTCGCTGCACAAGTGCTCGTCGACGCCCCTGCTCGTCTCGTGAGTCTTTCCTGATCCCCCTCGACGATCAGTCGTAACATTAGGTCGAAACTTCAACACGAGCACTGGCGTACTCCCCCCCCACCCTCCATCGGTTGATCGCCGGTTCTATAACCGCGCTCCTGGTGTTGAGCTGTATCTGTCGCTGTTGGTTCTACAACCTACGTGCGCGGTACTACCCCCTGGACCCCCACCGCTGTCCAGTAAGACTCTGAGGTCCACTGACAGGCGAAGGTCAGGTGAACTCGTGTTCTACCTGACGTCGACCTCTACACACTGGATCAGCCCCGTCCCTCTTGTGCCCCCTACAACCACGCCTTTCATTCAAGTGCGGTAGAAGATCATCACTGGCGCGGCACTGATCAGCGGTGGTACATCTGTGATCAGCAACCTTGTCCAGAGCGACTACCTACCTGGGCGTCAGACGCGCAAGTCTGGACCGATCTCCATACCTACGTCTACCCCACACCGGAACAGGAGGAGCAGATCCGCCAGCGACTGACACAACCAGTTGCCACTACTACTGCTAGTGGACGCCCCCTACGTGAGGCAGTCCGCCTTTCGTCCAGCAGACCAGGTACCCGCCCGCCGAGCCGTCTCCCTAGCCGCACCAACACCCCTCCCACTGAGTCCCCACTTGGTGGATCCCGGATCCCTCTCCCCACTGCGCTCGTCCTTGCCAGCGAGCGTCTGCAACGTCGAGCATCAGGATCCTTCAGTCCAGTTGCCACCACCTCGGCACTGCCCCCTCAGTCCCAGCCGGAGGGACGACAACCTGACATCGTCCTCAACTCCCCGCCTCGGACTTCCCCACCACCTCTTCCTCCACGGAATCCTTCACGGACGACTACCCCTAGTGCTCCGTCGCAAGGCTCCTCGCACCCCACCACACCACCACCCATCACCCCCACTCTCCCCACCATGACGGCTCCTTTTGACGTCACCAAGCTCCTGCCGGTTCTACTGCCTCGAGAGTACGATGGCAAGAATGCTCAGGAAGGCCTCACCTTCATCAGCAGCGCCACAGCCTATCACGGAGTTGCCACCAGGGCAGGAGTAACCGCGAACCTGATCTGGATGGTCGTCTTGAACCGCCTCACAGGCGATGCTGCAAGCTGGGCCGGGCCGCATATCATCACGGCAGCCACAACTACTCCTTGGGCGGATGTCGCTGCATTCGAAGATGCGTTCAAGGCCCACTTCTGCGCCGTAGATGACAAGGAGGCAGCCACTGCTGAACTGGTCAAGCTTTGCAAGGCTTCGCACAGGCTTGGCACGGTCAAGGAGTACACTGCTGAGTTCAATGCGGTGGCTGCTCGGACTGGGTTCTCCGATGACGACAAGCGCGAGCGCTACCGTGAAGGACTCCCCTATCGCATCAAGGACGAGTTCGCCACCACTGCTCACGACATCTCTACCCTTGTCAAGATGCAGACGGTTGCCTTGCAGATGGACCAGCACCTGGCACGACGGTCAGAGGAGCGACCTCGCACCGGGAAGTTCCCAAAACGCGGCGAGAAGGTAGCTGCGAATAAGGAACGTCCTCCTACCTCCGGTCCCACCGGTTGCTTCGTCTGCGGACGAAACGGTCACAGGGCCGCCCAATGCCCGGAGAGGAAAGGCGGTCAACGCGCCGCAGCCTCCTCATCATCCTCCACGACGTCGGATGAGGTGGTCGCCCTTCAGTTGCAGCTCAAGGCACTGGAGGAGCGCATTGCCACGCTGACGACGATGAAGGAGAAGGAGGGTTTTTGATTCGAGCTGCGCTAGATGCCGCGCGCGCACGCTCATGTACCAATAGTCGTTATGCTGTACTGGGATCGTCGTTTATTTATGAACTCAATCATGATGGACAACACTTCCACATCCCAGTACGACTGAGCGGCAAGCGGCAAGAGAAGGATGTGGTGGCCATGGTTGACAGTGGGGCCACTACAAAGTTTTTGCATCGACGGTTTGTGGAGGAGAACCGTGTTGCTACGCGGAAGCTAGCATCCCCCATCCGTTTATACAACATCGACGGTACAGAGAACCGCGATGGCACGATTGCAGAGGTAGCCGTGCTAGGGATGACGATCGGGGACCACCAGGAGCAGGTGGTGTTTATGGTGACAGACGTAGGTGACGAGGATGTGATCATCGGCCTTGACTGGCTGCGCGAGCACAATCCGGAGATTGACTGGGAACGTGGCTCGCTGCGCCTATCCCGCTGCCCTTCAACATGCCATGCTAGTAAGAAGCACCGGAACCTGCTGCAACTGTGACGCGTGATACGGAGGTCAGGCTCACGGCGCGTTCACGTTCAGATCGGGTCCGGAAGGCCAAGAAGATTGGCAGGGTGTGTGCAGCGGTGATGGTCGAAGAGGTGGAGGACATTAATGAGCCACCATTGCCGAATGAGGAGGAGTGGGATGGATCTGAGCAAACCCTTCTGGATGCCTGGATGGAGGGGCGCAGCCTACAAGGCGCTCCTCAACTCTTTGTCTCTGCGAGCCATACCTATTCCCAGGAGCTCGCGGAACAGGAGTACCAGAAACGGGGGCCAGCTCGTCCTATCGAACAACTGGTGCCGGAACACTACCATGAGTACCTTAGTGTGTTTTCAAAGGAGGCGTCAGAACGGTTGCCCAACCATCGCCCCTATGATCATGCTATCGAGCTGGTTCCCGATGCCAAGATGTTCCACTCCAAGGTGTACCCTCTATCCCCGAACGAGCAAGTCGAGCTTGATAATTTCTTGAAGAGAACCTGGCCAAGGGTTACATTCGTGAGTCGAAGTCACCGATGTCCTCCCCTTCTTCTTCGTCAAAAAGAAGGATGGCAGTCTTCGCCCTGTGCAGGACTATCGGAGGCTGAACGACATCACCATTAAGAACCGTTACCCGCTGCCGCTGGTTTCGGAACTGATGGATCGACTCAAGAAGGCCAAGTACTTCACGAAGCTCGACATTCGCTGGGGGTACAACAACGTTCGCATAAAGACAGGCGACGAGTGGAAAGCGGCCTTCGTGACCAACCGGGGACTCTATGAGCCCACAGTCATGTTCTTTGGTCTGGCCAACTCCCCCAGCACCTTCTCTGCATTCATGAACGACATCTTCAAGGACCTCATCGTTCTTGGCAAGGTCACCGTCTATCTCGACGACATCCTCATCTTTACGAATGACCTTGCTGAACATCGCACCCTTGTCCGAGAGGTCCTGAAGCGTCTGAAGGAGCATGACCTGTTCTGTAAACCAGAGAAGTGCGAATTCGAGCAGACCAAAGTGGAGTACCTCGGGATGTTCGTGTCCGAGAACCAGGTCGAGATGGACCCGGTGAAGGTCAAGGGCATCGCAGACTGGCCAGTTCCCCGCAATGTGTCAGACATCAGGAAGTTTCGCGGCTTTGCGAACTTCTATCGTCGCTTCATCCGGAACTTCAGCGCCATCTGCAAGCCTCTAGACAGGCTGACCGGCAATGTCCCTTGGCAATGGGGAGAGGAGGAGCAGCGGGCATTTGAGGAGCTGAAGCAGTGCTTCCTGACAAGTCCCGTACTCCGCATCTACGACCCGGACCGTCCCACACGAGTGGAAGTCGACGCCTCTGGGTTTGCCACAGGAGCGGTGCTGTCGCAGGAGGGGGAGGATGGAAAGTGGCACCCGATTGCCTTCCACTCCGAATCCATGAATGATGCTGAGCGCAACTACGAGATCTATGACAAAGAGATGCTCGCAATCATTCGTGCCCTCCAGGCGTGGCGCCACTACCTCGAAGGACTGCCCAGTACATTCGAGATTCAGTCAGATCACAAGAATCTTGAATACTGGCGTACGGCGCAGAACCTCACCAGACGGCAGGCTCGATGGGCTCTCTACCTCTCTCGTTTTGACTTCGTCATCACACACAAACCGGGCACATCTAACGGTCGAGCAGATGCACTATCCCGTCGCCCTGACCACCAGCGAGATGACGCAGATGACAACCAAGGTCGCACGGTGCTACAGCCTAGTCACTTCCGCTCTCTGGCTGCTAGACGTGGACATCTGGCCCTTGTACCGGAGAAGTCACTTCTGCGTCGGATCCGAGAGTGTGGAGACCGCGAGAAAGAGGTGGCAGAGGCACTGCGCAAGGTGGAACAACTCGGGCCAGCACGGCTGCAGAATGATCTGGTGGACTGGAACGTCGAGCAAGGTCTTCTCCTCTATCGAGGCAAGGTCTACGTCCCCAACGATCGCGCACTACGGGCAGATATTGTTCGCCTGCACCACGACCTACCACCGCTGGGCACCCAGGCCAGTGGAAGACCATTGAGCTAGTAAGCCGCAACTACTGGTGGCCGGGTATGACACAGTTCATCAAAAACTATGTTGAGACCTGTGACACCTGTCGACGAGGCAAGCCAATCCATGGCAAACGGCACGGTCAGCTGCAGCCAAACGAGATCCCAGACGGCCCTGGTCAGGTTGTGACCTGTGACTTCATCACCGGCCTACCAGAGGTTGATGGGTACAACGCGCTGCAGCTCATTGCGGACCGGCATGCGAAGCTAGTGCATCTCATTCCATGTCGAGACGAGATCGATGCCGAGGGTGCGGCGAACAACTTCATACGGGAGTATTTCCGCCTCCATGGACTACCGCGAAAGATCATCTCCGACCGTGGCCCCCAGTTCGCCAGCAAGCTCTTCCGTGCCATTCTTAAGGGTCTCGGCATTGAGAGTGCACTGTCCACTGCGTACCACCCCCAGACCGACGGACAGTCAGAGAGGTGGAACCAGGAGGTGGAAGCCTACTTGCGGATGTTCTGCTCACGCCGCCGAGACGACTGGGTGCAGTGGTTGCCCATTGCAGAGTTTGCGTTCAACTCTCATGTCCACTCCTCTACGGGGTATTCACCCTTCTACCTGCTCTATGGGTTCGAGCCACAGTTCCACATCCCAATGCTACCCACTGAGGTTCCTGCAGCGGACAGTCGTCGCGAGGAACTCCGACGGGCCCGGGAGGATGCGACTGCAGCCTTGACGCTCACTGCGGAACGCATGAAGGCACACTTCGACCAGCATGCTCGAGACGCTCCGGTCTTTGAGCCAGGTCAGAAGGTGTGGCTGGACACTCGCAACCTGCGAGTCACAGGAATGCCTCGGAAGTTGGTGGACAGGTATGCAGGTCCCTATCCAGTGGTACGCCGAGTTGGCAACCTTGCCTATGAACTCCGTCTACCAAAAGACCTACCCATCCATCCAGTCTTCCATGTGTCGCTGCTGCTGCCGCACAAGCACAGCTCCCTGCCGGGCCGGCACCCACCAGAGCCTGCACCGATTGAAGTGGAAGGAGAAGAGGAGTACGAAGTTGAACGGGTGCTGGAGTCTCGCCGCTATGGACGAGGAAGGAAGCTCCAGTACCTCGTACGGTGGAAGGGATGGGGTCCCGAACACGACAGCTGGGAGCCTGCAGAAAACCTGACCCATGCTCCACAGCGGGTTATGGAATTCTACGCGCAACACCCAACATCCCACCGTTAGGTCGTGCGGACACGACCCTTGGGAGGGGGGTACTGTTACGAACAGCCTCCCCGGTACTATTCATTTCCTTTCCCAGTCATCCTATTGTTCGATCACCATGATTCCCATGGTCCCTCTCACGCTATTGTCTTCATCCATGATGTCTCTCACGCTATTGTCTTCTGACACTATTGTTCCCTCATGTATATAAGACCACCAGCGCTACCTGGGGACCCTCAGTTTCGACCTCTTGTCCCCAGGTAAGCCAAGCTGTACTTCGCTCTGTAGATACCTCTCTCAATACATCTTGTCCCCAGCCCTGATCGTCGAGCATTGCTCCGCTCTCGCTGCACAAGTGCTCGTCGACGCCCCTGCTCGTCTCGTGAGTCTTTCCTGATCCCCCTCGACGATCAGTCGTAACACATTAATATTGAGCGACGCCACCTGCAGCGTGATTCGTTTTCGCTCTTTCGACTTCGGTTTTGAGTGGGCAGTTTGGGGGTTCACCTCCTGGTGGCTCAGCCCTCGTTCCCCTTGCGTATCGTCGAGCTCAGAGACTGACAGGACCGGCGTATCGCGTCGGTCACTAACGCCCTCTGGGTTTCTCGAACCACTTTCTTCCACGGATTGAGTACGCGTGTCGCCAATCCCAGTCCTGTGCTCATCGACTCCCGAACGGACACGGACGTGTCGGGAGCCTCCTACTGGACCAGGGCAGATATCGCCAGTACCGAGAGAGAGACCGATTGTATTGTTAGGTGTAGAGAGATTGTTCGTAGTTGCAATTAGTCGGCCAGATCACAACCATAATCATGGCCCAAGACGGATACCCTCCGTCCGGGTGACGCAACATGCCCGTACTGAATATGTAGCTACCGTTCGGGGCACTTCGCTAGTTAGCACGACACGTCTGACCTGAAAAGGTCGCCGTTTGGTTTAGTAAGGAGACTTTCCTACCCGAGGGCAGTATATTTGGGTCTCCAAACAGCTCGCTGCAGAAGTGTGTTGCTACAGACGCACTTCAGCGGAACGTATAGGTCCGGGTAGCTATGTCCGGTACGTTTCCTCTAGCTCCTCCTAGACAAGGCCGCGTCCTGGTCAGAGCTTGTTCGACACAGGCCGTTACTCGCACTTCAGAGGTTAGCGTGAGAGGGGGTTGTAATTAATCAGCCAATACTAGTACTTGTTCGCTACACGTTCGAGCATCACAACGAGACCTCCTTCAGTTCCACCGTCCAGAGCTACCAGGCCCACGCCCGAACCCACGCGGCGTCCAGCCTCTAGATGGGGTTCTGGACTGCCATGCTCCGCGCGAGCCCTGGCCTCTCTGGTTGCCGCCACCGCGACCCCTTCCATAGCCGTCCTGCTCCCAGTATCCTGTCGTTGCTCGCCCTCGGCCGCCTCCGATCGGGCGTGGCTCTCCTCCTGACGGATGGAGACCGCGTCCTCCTCCGGGGCCTCCTCGTCTCGCCTTCCCGAAAGACTCGCGCGTGTGCGACCTATCGCCCGCCAGAGGCCCCTTCCAGCCCTTCATGGTCGGGAAGGGGCACTCGCCGTTTTCGTGGTCAACGCCGCGGCAGCCCGCGCACCAAAAGACCTTCTTCGCGGTGCCCGAGCCGTTGAGGAAGATGTTGTATCGGCTCGCCCGCATCTCCGCCGCCCACTCTCTCCACCGTCCCATATCATCCGTGGGTGGGAAGAGATACACATTGGCGACGAAGTCGTCCTCCTCCGCCGACGCAAGCGTGATTTTGAGTGAGGCGATGACGTACTCGACGCGCCTGTTCTGCGGCATTCCGTCCAGCTGTCTGCTCGAGCTTGTCAGGTCCTCCAGACGCTTCATCATGTGCTCCGAGCGCAAGACGTGCAGGACCGCCGCCCGAATTGTCTCGACGTCGCGTCGCATGAATCCAATGAGTCCGCAGACCCAGCGAGGGTTGCCCAGGACGCGCGGGAAGGTCATGATAGATACAGCCCTCGTGGAGATTGCTCGTAGCCGCGTCATCGTACGCGCTCCTCGTTCCGAGAGCCCTCGTATCACCCAAACAAATGGCAGGTCCCTCGGCTTGATGGCGTATCCCGTCTCCGGCTCCGGCGGCACGACATAGATCTTTGTTTCGCCTGTGAGGAAGGTCGTGAGGGACGTGACTGCCGACTCGATGTGGCGGTTGATAGCACCGTCTTTCGTGTACCGATAGTTAAAGACCGTGAATAGAACTATAGGCTTCGAGTCGCGCCAGATAACTCGAGTCCACTCGCCTGACTGGCCATTGACGATCGTCTCGGGGTCGTCGAAATGAGTCGCCCACTTGCTATCCGTCGGGACGTCGAGCAGGACCGGCGTGTCTTCAGCCTCGTCGTCCGCCGCCATCGCCGTCGGCACAGCGCCATACTCGGGTCCGGCGTTCCAATCCGATGGTCCACGACTCATGCGTCCAGAGTAGCCTTGCTCGTACTCGTTCGCCTCGTGCATGTCGTCGTAGAGAGCCTCGCCACGCACTGAGGCGTGCGTGTTCGACCGCCTCCCTTCCTCCCAGTCCTCGCGTAGCTGACTGCGTGCCTCGCCGTCCTCCGTCATCATCCTCTCGTCCTCGTCTCGGAGGGATTCGGACCTCAGACGTTCTCCGCGTCGCGACGCGAAATCCCAAGCCTTCGTATTCGGGATGGCTTGGAAGTAGGACTCCTCGCGATCCGCGTTCTGTCTCGCGTCCGTCCTGCCTCGCCTCTCGGACCTTTGCCCTTCGACTACGTCTTCATGCTCGCGTCGCGGACCTCGGACGTTCGGGACGTAGCCTCCCGGCCAGCGTGCTTCCCCTCTCCTCTCGTCCTCGTTCAGACGGGCCGATGACACCGGCGTAGGGTCGGCCAGGACCTCGCGGAGTGTGCGGGCCTTCCGGAAAGGTCTGTCGGTTGCCTCCAGGAGCCCGAGAGCATCTGGACTCCCTTCCCGGCTAGATGTGAGAGGATATCCCTCTCCGAAAGCCACCGACTGCTCCCGGACTTGCTCCTGACGAGACGTAGCACGTCCGTGCCGCCTCGTCTCGTCGCCATCGTCCCGGAAGCTCGAGCCGACGCTATGCGGAGTAGGAGGATGGCCAGACATGTTCGCGGCGTAGCTCAGAGTGGTGTGCGTGTTGTGCGTAGATACAGAGCGCCGCGGGGTGGAGGTGGCTACAGGCTGGTTAAATCTAAAGCTAAATCTGCCTTCACTATCCGTCCCTCCCCAAGGGTTCGCCAACTCCTGGATCGGCGGCAGCTTGAACGCGTTTTGATGTACGTCGCTGGGTTCGCGTTTGGGGCGTCGAGAAGACCTGTCTCGCTCCTCAGAGAGGGGGGAACCCATCCATGGCCGCTTGGATGCGGTCGGCACAGAGACAGGGACGGAATGAGTCTCCGGGTACTCACTCAGAACATACTCGCGGCGTTCGGCATCAGACTCGCCGCGCCCGCTTGTGATCGTGCGGTTCTGCTCTTGATTGGACGGCGGCCCTTGATCCATGGCCAAAGGGTCTTCGATCTCGCCATCCTCGTAGGTGGCAGACTCGTTGTCGTCGAAGAGGACGGCAGCAGGCCCGGCGTGCGTCCGCGGGATCGAGTCCATCGCGCTCCAGCACGGCGTGCTGTCGAAGCTCCTCGGGGTGCTTGGCCGGGTCTGGCCGCCCGTGTCCGACACGTCCTCGTCCGTGAAGGGGACGCTGATCGGGGAGCTCGGGGGAGGGAGTCGCTCTGCTCGCGCTACGTCTCACGTTGAGACACGACAGAGGAGGTGGTACGGCTAACTCACCTGGCGGCTTGCAGCCTGCTGTGGCACGTCCTTCTCCGGGGTCCCCTTCGGGGTTGCCTCGTCTTCAGTCGCCACCGGAATCTCGCTAGCGCAACGCTGCTGCGAATACGTTAAGTCGCGTGCCGAGGCGAGACCACCGTAGTTAGCCTCCATCATCTCCTGATCCGTAGGGAGTCGCAGTTGGCGTCCTCTACTTACTGGCATTGTCGGTGATTGCCGCGGAGGAGGGTCTCGTTCGGGAGGGGAAGGAGCAGACGGCGGGCTTGGGCTGGCAGTCGAGGGAGAGCGCCGACTTCAGCGCGGGGGAGGGGCAGCGTGGGGGAGCAGAGAGAGGGGAGAGTGGGGATGCGGCCGACCGAGCACGGTCCTTAAACACTTTCCTACGCCTCCCTTCCACCTCCTCGGCTTAATGCCTCTTCGAGGCGTTGCGCGCTCTCCCTCGTGGTGGTCGCCATCGTCGCAGTGGCCAGAGTCGGTCGTCGGAAGGCAGGGATCGGGCCAGCAGTTTCGACTACCAGGAAGAGGTTGCTTGACGCTCGTAAAGCAGCGCAGAGCGTTCCTTGTTTGCTCAGCGCTAGAACTGCATCAACAAATCGCCTTATATGGGAACAAATCCCGCAAGTCGCCGCCCATACAAGCGCCGTTCACCTTGCGCACCCATTTGATCGATGTTTCTCTCCTCCTCCTGCATCTCTTTTCTCCCGTCGCTGCGCTGGACGCGTCCGTCTCGCCGCTCGTCAGCAGCTGGTTCGCTGCTGCTGGCACTCCGTCGCAGCTCGAGTATGGGCACCAAAGAGGTGCGTCGTGTTACTCAGAGTCTAATTGAGCTGTCTTCCCTTCCTCCTCGTCGTAACCAGGTCTTCCCTCCGTACTCCGCGGCGAGTGGCTCGTCCTGCGCGCCACGTCCACCCTCCTTCTTACTGCATGATGCTGTGCGTCTTCCTGCATCTCCCGTCTCAGGCGTTAGAGTCGTACGTCCCTTCTCCCATCCTTTAAATGCTGAGTCTAACGCTCGCCGTCAGCGCTGTCGCTCGTTTAGTTTTCGCGGCCTGCACTGCCTCGCTCGATGCGATAGGCGTCCCCTGTGCGTCTCCTTTCATCAGAGTTATAGCGTTCTGACAGTTTCTGTCAGCCTCTACTTAGCAGCTTGGGCGCGTCCCTCGGCGCGTCGCCCGTGCTCTCGCGTTAGCTGGGTACTTGGTGCGTCGCCGTCCTTCTGGCAGCTCGCCGTACAAACTCACTTCTTCCAGAATGGCTAGCGCGACCGACGCGAGCCTTCGGCCGTCTCAGAACCAGCTCGCGCACCGCTCCGGCCTAGCCAAGTGATGACAGAGACGCGTAGGAGTACAGAGAACAGCGTACGTATGGCGGTTACCGTCTCTATCGCATAGGTACTAACTGTAACCTTCGTATTTCAGCCACAGATGTAGGCGGAACTCTCCTTCCGCCTCATCGCTCTCGATCCTCTCGCCTCCTTTCCCCTGCCTCGTCCGGAAGGAGAACTCTGAACGTCTCGAGATTCGAGCGAGTCCGCAATCCCCTGCGCCACACCAGCCGGCATCTCCTGCGCGTACAGCGTGCCCGAGGTCCCCGAAAGGCGTCTCGCCTATCCATTCGTGACGTCCGCCGTCTCCCGACAGCCAGGCCCGCCGCACTGTTACTCCTGGAATATGCGGGGCGTCAAGATACACCAATTCGACTGTGTTGCCTCGACATTCGTTGCGTATCGTCATCCTCACCCAGGACCTCGTCAGCGGCCTGATTCCTTCCACCACTCCCACGACGTGCGGGTCGTACGGCTCATAGTACTCCAGCCTCTCTTCCTTTTCCGCCTTCCTCCCGTTCGCCAACGCCACCATCATCACTCGCATTCCGATATCCAGCGGTGCCGTCGGCTTCAGCCTCGAGACGTAGACGTGCTCCTTGCGTCCGTGGCCGCCTATCTTCCCGTGTCCTTCCCCGTATCCTGCCCACCATGCGTAGACCACGCAGGTTGCCTCCAGCTTCTCTCCGCGTGCTAGTTCTGCAGCATCAACTCGCGCCTTGTCGCAGCATTGGGATGGTAGCGTCATCCTTCTGCTAGTTGTTGATTAAGGGCGGGGGGTGTGTGGGTGGGTGCTGAGGTGGGGTTGGGGAGATTGGGGACGTGGCATCGCGGTGTTGGCTTTCATGGGATAAATAGGGTAATGAGCGTTCGCCTTGGGCGGTAGTGGTAGTTAGGGATAGTGGGGGAGTTGCCAATGCTGAAACGTCCAAGTTCGCACCCGAATTGCACCTGCGTGTTCTGCCATGCCTTTATACCAGTTCGCCATCCGATTCGCACGCGCGTCGGCGGCCTCATACGCCGTCTATCATGATTGCTCACAAATCGGCTTATCGTTTGCCGTGCTCTGGTTCTTGTCTTTGTCATGTGTAAGTGGCCATCTGATCAGCCGCATGCAACCTCCATGCTCGGCAATAGCGTATAGGCAGAGATCGCTTAGAAAGGGTGCCTGCACTAACCTGCCTAGCACAGACATGTCTCAGCAGAGCCGTCTCGCGATGATCGCTCGCGCCTGGTCGGCTCCTTGTTCATCGTACGTCTGGGCGATGGCGTTCTGCCTGTCCACCCGATCGTGTCGACTGCACAGGCGTGGGGCTCCCGCAAGTACCAAGTCCTTATGCAGCTGCCTCGCCGCCGAGCTAGATTATTCCACTCAGTTTCCTTGTCTTCCTCCTCTCTTCTAAGAACGTAATCACGGTGACGTGAAGGCGGGACTGCGTGGGTCGTCCTATCTAATCTTATCTTAGGCGCTTAAGTGGTGCCAGCAGGGGCCGCCCTCCCAGAAGCTACGTGGCCTATGAGAGAGGGTACCCCCGCAGGAGCAGGCTTGGTACGCATTCTGAGACCTTGTGCATCGACTGCACCTTCCAGGTGGAGCGCAGGGGTGCTGGCATGTCAGTCTGTTGAGCCACGGTGCTCAGAGGCACAGAGTAGCTCCTCGTGTAGTAGTGATCGTGTGCCCTCGGCATCCTTGAGTCTCTTGACTCGGAAATCCTCGTTGACCCTCGTAATCTTTGCGTATTCATACGCCAACGTAACTACTGACAACACACCACCGAGTACAGAGTCTCCCGTCACAGCTGCTCCATTGCTATGACCGTGGGAGAAAGTGGGTGGTGGTGGTCACCGGAAGAGGAGCCCCCCACCACCACCTTCTTCCTGGTTCTTGCCTTCCCGCCCGTCGCTCGTGTACTCGTCGAGCACTCTCCTCTACGAAGACACTTTCAAAGCGCATCTTTCAGCATGGAAGACACGACGATGGCCGAGGAGGAGGATACGAAGCCATTCGACGCTGTGCAGGGTGGATATGTTGACGACCGCCAGCCCGACCCTCACTTGGAGCTCGGCATGAAGGCTGGGGACGGGAGAGTCTGGCTCGTCAAGGTGCGCATTCCATGCTCGCTGCAGCTCTGCCAGCTTGCCGCAGCTCAGGCTCTCGACTCCCCTGTGACACCCATCGCCGCCGCCCCGCTGTGACCTCTACGCGCAAACCACGAAGATTCCCCGCCACCTCATGGAGCAGTGGTCCGCCATCGACGAGGAGGGCATCCAGCTCGCCACGATCCGCGTGTACCCCAACGCGGAGTCCGCAACGGGCAAAAAACCACGCATCATGCTCGTCCTCCCGCCCCACCCAGACGACCCGACGGGCACGGGCGAGACGTTCGAGATGGACATGGTCAACGACGACGTCGAGAACCAGATCGTCGTGGCGGAGCGCGAGACCACGCCCGGCTCGGGCTCGCGTGCGCGCACGACGATCCTCACCGGCCGCATCAAGCACGAGTGCAACCTCCGCCCGCTCCTCACGGCCGGGTACATGCAGCGGGTGCGGGCGCGCAGCAAGGCGGCGAACCAGCCCCGGCGGCAGGCGAGGCTCATCGACGAGACCGTCGCGCGCGGGAACCTCAATCGGCTCACGAGCGGCGCCGCGCAGCAGGCGCCCTTCCAGCTCACGGTGCGTGCTCTCTCCTGCGTGCGGGAGACTGAGGCTGAGAAGGAGAATGTTGGCGGCTTGCAGAAGGGGAAGCCGAAGCCCGCAAAGGGCCAGTTCGAGCGCATGGCGCGGATACCGCGCAACCAGCTGCTCGACGAGCTCTTCCGGCTTTTCCACGAGGAGCGCGAACGGTGGTCTATCAAGGCTCTGCGGGAGCGCACGCAGCAGCCGGAGGCGTACCTCAAGGAGGTCCTCAGCGACGTCGCGTTCCTGCATCGGTCTGGTGAGTTCAACGGCACCTGGGAGCTCATGGCGAACTTCAAAGAGAAAGGGGTAAGTGATACTTTCTCTGCGGTCGTCTTATGTGTGGGATGTAACCACCGCGTGCACAGGTCAAGGCGGAAGATGTCGCAAGTGGGGTGAAGACGGAGGACATCAAGATGGAAGGCGAGGAGGATGACGATGACGATGACGAAGACGACGACGACGACATGGAGGAGGTATCATAACGGTCATGCACAGACAGCTCCACTCCCGTATCCTACGCATACACACACGCACGTCCCACGAACTTCTATCGACTGCACCACTACGTTACATATCTGTTTCTTGTGTATTTCTATCTCCATGCAGTCTTATATGCACATCGCAATGCTATCCTCTCGACCTTATGGGTGCGGTACCTTAGCTTCATTCGTGACGCGTCTCGTTTCGAAGCCATTCCAAATTGCCAATATCTGATACTGAGTGAGTCCTCGTTGAGCTATGTAGGTACCAAGTAGGTGAGGTGTCCGCCCAATCGAGGTAGTCCGGGCCTGGTATGCTCACACGCGTGCCGCCTCTTGCTTCCTACCATCATGTCCACCTCGAGCCAGCCACCGTCAGTCGACATCCTCATCCTCGGCGCAGGCTGGACGTCGACGTTCCTCATACCCCTCTGCACCGCCCGCGGCGTCTCCTTCGCAGCGACCTCGCGCTCGGGCCGCGACGACACGATCAAGTTCGCGTTCGACCCCGAATCCGACGACGCGGAGCCGTTCAAGGCTCTCCCGGACGCGCAGACCGTGCTCGTCACGTTCCCGATCTACCTCTCTGGCGCGTCGGCGAGGCTCGTGAAGCTCTACCAGCAGACGCACCCACGCTCGGACTCGCACTCGGACGGACGGAAGACGGGGTTCGTCCAGCTCGGATCGTCGGGCATATGGGATGTGAGTCGCGACCCGCGAGTCGAACGTATCTGAGGCTCAGCTGGGCCCTGGGCTGACGCACGCGACGCATACAGGGCGGCCCGACGGCGAAAGGCGACCATTCCGCGCATTTCCAGCGCCCGGACGTGCAGAAGGGCCCGTTGGAGTGGACGACGCGGCACTCGAAGTTCGACGAGGGCAACAACCGCGCGCGCGCGGAGACCGAGCTGCTCGCGCTCGCGCCCGAGACGCCGACGACGGTGCTCGACTTGTGCGGGCTGTGGGGCGGCCCGAGGCAGGTGAAGAACTTCGTGCCGCGGGTAGCCACCTCGAAGGAGGTGCTGAAGGGCAAGGTGGGTGCTTCGGGCAGTGGTCGCCCTCTCGTTATCTGGTGCTTCCTGGGTCCTGACGTTTGAGAACAGGGGAGCATTCATATGATCCACGGGCTGGACGTCTCCCGGGCCATCCTTGCGGTACACGCGAAATTTGAGCGGGCGGCTGGAGAGCGGTGGCTGCTGACGGACGGACGGGTGTACGACTGGTGGGACTGGGCCTCAGCATGGGGCGAGGAGGGAAAACAGACAAAGTGGGTGAGGGAGCTGATGAAGGAGGAGGGCGTCCACGCCCTCCCGAGGACGCCGGAGGTCATCGGGCGGGGAATGGATAGCAGGGAGTTCTGGGATACATTTGACCTAGAGCCGGTAAAGGGGCGGTTGGGGGAAGAGTGAGCGGTCACTGAAAGGCACGCAGTGGAAGAAGAGAGAATACGGTGGCATGTCCATTCCATAGCACATAGCAAGAGCGATGAACTCAACTACGCAGGGGGTATAGTACAAAGTGTGACACGGACTTCTTGACTTCCTGCAATCGAGCACAACCGCAACTACGCTGAGCGGTCACCATGCAATGTCAGCATGCCGCGTTTGACTGCGACATAACGGAACGGAAGTACTCACAGTCCTTGGGAGGAACCTTCTTGGTCTTCTTCGGTTTCCTCCGGGGCATCCGCTCGTAAGCGTTCACGTCGTCCGAGTCGCTGTCGAGTTCATGGACTACGCTTCCGCCCTGCGGATCCCTCGACGCAGTAGCGTTGTCGCCGTTGTCGTTCCCGTCGTGATCATGGTCGTGGTCACACCGTCGACGGGCGCGACCATCATCCGAGTGAGCGTCCGAGTCGGACTCATTCGACTCGTCCGAAGAAGACGACTCGCCGAACTGCTTCGGCCTGTGGTAAATGCAGCAGACTTGGGGCGAGCGAGAAGAGGTTTTGGGACATCTTAGTAAAAGAAAGTGCCTCCTGGCAACTAGTGATGACTCACTCTTTGACTTCTTCTTGCCCGCTCCCTCGTTGTCTACCACGTCCTCTCTCCACACGACTCGCTGACGGTGCCTTGCGGCCCCACGGAGGCGCAGTGACCCGACAGTGGTGGGCTGCTCATTCGTCTGGCCTTCCTCGCGGGGCTCGGTGTCTTGTACAGTGATCGTTCGAGATCCGTCTAAGGCAGGACGCTGAGCTTGTCGTGTTGCCATGGCTGAGAGGTTATAAGAGCGGGTAAGGGGATGCTGTGGTTTGGAGTCAAGTTCGGTGGGGACGAGCGGATTGAGCGCCTATGCCCAAACGACGTCACCGTAACGCCGGCAGCACTCGGAGTCTCGGACGAGTCGGACCCAGACGGCGACTCGGGAGTCGGGTGAGTTCGAGGTCGTTCTCAACCACAACTACTTACTACTCAGTACTTGAATTCCCGAGAGTCGAGACACTGTAAGTCCATCGACTACAGTACGCTCGTCAACTGTTCCCTGACCGTGATACAAACAGGTTAAACTACATGCACGCAGTCACAAGTCGATTGCGTGTCGATGCGAACAATCGCGTATATGGGAGCTTAAGTGACCACCCACTTCCCGTAAACTGTGCGAGCAATGTAGTGGTCGATTGACAAGATCATACGTGTAAGTATGCGTAGTCGGATCCGGACAACACGTCCAACGGCAGTCGCGGATTCATACCTCGTCATACACAAAGTATGTCCGGTTGCTCTCTGGGACCGACGGTGGTTGATACTTTACTTTACTGCAGCTCAACCTTGACGCGAGGTTGGGTGGTTGGCTGATGAAGTACTGGCGTCGTTGTGGTGAGTGCTGGAGTCGCCGTGTAGTTCGGACAGATGTTGATACATAGGGATGGTTGGTCAGCCGGACAGAGCTACCGGACAGAGCTACCGAGAGGATTGGCCGGTATCGCGGCAGGCCTCGAGTGCCAACAAGGCCAGCGGTGTCAAGCTCGCCGCTCATCATCAAGAGTAGGTCTGAGCTTGCGGATATGTGTGTACAACAGAATGAGAAGGATATTCACCTGGGAGATGAGCGAAGCTGTGATCACAGGCTAAGTTGGCCTGGTGAGCACGCATGGGTCAAGTCTACTAAGATATTCAGATTTCAGGAAACCGAAATTGTATCTGGCGGATTAGGCGACGCAGGTGAGCTGCTCACTCCCGTTCCTGGACATTTCACCTTCCGTTCTCACATGGTTCTCACCTAGGAAGGGACAGGAGCATCGTCGGACACTGAGTTGTCCAATGCATTTCAACGACGGTCCTGCACGAGTCGTCTTGTGAAGAGCATACCTTGCCGGTATGTACCTCGCCCTCGTAAAACGTGGCTCAACTTCACGAAGCTCATTTCTATGGCGACAGACACCGTTTCACCGCTTTGTTCTCGAACCTCGCGAGTCCGTCGTCAAGGGTTATCAGTTCGTGCACCATGTCGGGCAAATCGACTGGTACACTCGGTAACATTGACCGTTCGGGTGAGTGTTCGTGTTCGCCTTGCAGCAGAATAGTACCTGACCTGACGTTGGTATGAGAAACGGCGCAACGCTACTCCATCCATTCATTCGCCATATGGGTTCGGCGACATGTGGAATCACACCTTCTATCTTCAGCGCCCTCCTCACCACTGTCTCGGCCCGCGTCTATTCCCAGACAAACTCTATAGCTGCATGATCGATTCATTGTTTTCCCAAGTCACCGAGCGAAGACTTCACTTCTAGCGGGTTTCGCCGGAACCACAACCCCGATTCCCGAGATGTATTCAAGCTCGCCGGATCGCTATCTTCGCGGTCTGCACCCGAGTCGTCGGAGCTCATTCTCGTCCATGCATCCGAGCACTCCCCCGACCCTCGCTAGTGATCCTTCTGCGATATCTTTGCGCTGCAGTATCTCTCTATCAGCTGGAACGCTCGCACATCCTGCTTCCTACCAATGATCGTCGGGCTCGCACGGACATCTCATGAGGTGCGTGATATGTCGCCGCATGCATGGCAACTCTGCAGGACACTCAAAATTATGTCTAGCAAGTCATCTGATTGCCCAGATCGTCTCCTCTCGGGCTTGCAGGCGTATTGACGGTCTCGCTCCCGAAGGCGTGACGATACGCCGGTCCTTTTGCCAGGATCACAGCCATGCGTCCACATAGGCAATCCAATGGGCTCTCTCGTCCACCGATGCACAGAACGCCGAATACGGGCATCTTCACGAGGCTGGTCATGTATTGTGTCGCGCATGCAACATATCGCACATGCAGCACTGGGCCGGATGCAGCGGGTCGTCCGACCATGCGCAACTACCTCCCATATTCCCCGTACCGCGCGGGTGCCGGAGAAAGGACGGGGTGATTGCCGGCGTCAGGCTCTGGGGAAGCCTGACAGTCTGCCTCTAGTCGGTATCGAGGGAGGAAGGGGCGGGGGATTATAAGAGAGGCCAGGGTGCGAGCGAGGGTTCTGTGCAGGTGGTCTCGGTGTCCCCTTCCAACTGCTCTGGTCTCCTCCTGGCACACGGCTCCGGCTCTCAGGATGTTCTCTGCACGCACTTGCTCGACGATGCGCGCGCTGCTCGGTGCCTCGTTCCTCGCCATGGCCCTCGGGATGCTGGAACGAGTCATGGCGTTCGACTTGACCAGGAACGACAACGTGAGTCGGGGCTTCCACCAAGAAGTTAGCCACTCGCTGAGTTCAGGAACTGACGCGTCCTTCCCTGCATAGCTGGCTGTGTATGTCGATCTCTCTGTGGAGCACGATGTGCCTGGTGACTGATGCTGGAGTGTAGGTACTGGGGCCAGGATGGAGCAGGGAACCAGCAGCGACTGTCGTACTACTGCAAGGACAGCACCATCGACACCATCCCGCTCGCGTTCCTGTACATCTTCCGCGGGACAGGCGGAGAGCCCGTTATCGACTTCGCGAACGTAAGTCTCCTCCGTCGGTCCGTCCTCGGTTGCTGCGCAGCGCAAGCTGACCTGCTCTTCTCGTCTTCTCCACTCTCTCACTTCTTCGTCTTTGTTCCGTCCTGGCGTCATGCCGACATCTCTGCGCCCCACGTGACGCTGCATTGTTCGCGGGACCGCGAACGCATCACACAGACGTGCAACCAGTGGGACGACCCGGTCTACTCCGGCACGGCGCTCGCGAACTGCTCCTTCCTTGCGCAGGACATCAAGACGTGCCAAGCTGCCGGCAAGATCGTCACGCTCTCTCTGGGCGGCGGGACTGGCCAAGTGGGGTTCTCGTCTGACTCGCAGGCGCAGAGCTTCGCGGATCAGATTTGGAACCTCTTCCTTGGCGGCAAGGGCAGCATCCGTCCCTTCGGCGATGCTATCCTGGACGGGTAAGTACCTCGATCCTTGTCGTAAGGTTTCTATGTGATACGCTTCAGAGGACGGACGGCCCCGCCTGGATTACCAGTCCTTGATGGACGTGGTCATGAGCGACGGTTCTGTCACGGGATGCTGACATGGGATCTCATTTGAACAGAATCGACCTGGACATCGAGAGCGGCACCGCAGCGCACTACGCGGCGTTCGTCAATCGCATCCGGTCCAACGCAGGTCTCACAGGGCTCACCGCATCCACATTCGCGGAGGCGCGTGCCAATGCCACCGCTCATGCCAATGCCACATCGCATCATACAACGGCCAGCAAGGATAGCAAGCCAGTGGTGGACGTCACGACTGCGAGCAAGTGCGTATTCAGATAGCACGCCCCGATCTCGACTGCACGAACTCCTGCTGACTGAGTACGCACAGGTACTACTACATCACGTCCGCCCCGCAGTGTCCCTACCCGGATGCGTACATCGGCGGTGCACTGAACGCGGCGCACTTCGACGCCGTCTACGTCCAGTTCTGTACGTCTCACTCATCCCTCATCCCCGCCCTTCCAGCCTGCAGCTGCTCACGCCGAGAACGTGTGCAGACAACAACTATTGCGGGCTAGACCAGCCGTCGGACTACAACTTCGCGACGTGGGACAACTGGGCGAAGACCGTGTCCTCGAACAAGGCCGTGAAGGTGTACATCGGCGCGCCCGGATCGGCAGACGCGGCGGGCGAGGGCTACGTCGGCGTAAGCACGCTCGCGAACTACGTGTCCGACGCGCAGAAGAAGTGGTCCTCGTTCGGAGGCGTGATGCTGTGGGACGCGGACACCGCTTACAGTGAGTCCCGGTCTGCTCCTCTGCGCGTCGGTGGTCGACGGCTGAATACATCGCATGGCGAGCAGCGAACGGCCGGTTCGACAAGGGTATCAAGACGGATATGGTGACGTCTGGGGCGAAGTTCGCGCCGAAGCAGGCCCTCAGGAACGCGACGACACACACGACGACCAAGACTCAGAGTGCCGAAGATGCCGCCTTCTCCACGCCGGTGGAGAAGCCTCGCGCCGAGTCGCGCTTCTTCCGCCTCTAGTCCATGACTTATCTATTAACGTGACGAAACAAAATGAAGACACGGTTTTGCTCGACCCGGGCAATCGAGATGGTAGATCACGAGTTGTCACTTATGCGCACTGTATCACTACGCTTCGATTTGGGTAATAGAGAGAGATGTATCGTTTATCTACTGAATGAAACTATCACTGGGCACCCCTGTGTATCTCGCAGTCTCAGCAATAAACTCGGTCACCGTGAGTAAGTACTGTAGATACTTTTACCTTCGCGGGGATGCCTTCCTCCACGTAGCTTGTCCCTGCACACTGGCGATACCAATCTCTGAGGCATATACATATGAGCTCATCCATGAGGCAATAAAGACCTGGAGCCTGGATTTTAGTCCGTCATGTCGGGTGTCATTTCGACTTGTTCCGAGCACGAGCGCTTCACGGACCCGGATGGTTGCGATTCTGTGACGTCATGATATACCATGCCCCCACCGCTGCGCGAGTACTTGCAACGCGAGCACTTGCAACGCGAGCACTTGTCCTCTTACTTAGTATCACGACGTTGGAACGTAATACACAAGCACACCAGCACACCAGAACACTCACCTCAACCTATCCGGAGCAGGATGCTCGTTCGAAACGCATCGTACGAGTTCATGCACGCAGGCCAAACCTTCTGATACAGTCGAGAGGTATCGCATTATTGCTGAGTGGGGATCGAGTACATGCTCGTGTAAGGTGCAGAAGACACGAACCGTGGCCGTCTACATTACTATGACCAACAACAGACCCGAGTACGCTAGTAGTATGAGGATAGAAATGTCCGTGGGGGGCCGCGATCATGCGGTCTAGCAACACAGTGATGAGTAACGAACGCGACATGTTAGGGTGGAGTGATTGGTGACGTACCGCCTCCTTGAGGTAGGTGATGAGGTCGTTGCGGTCCTTCTCCTTCTTGAGACCCGCGAACGCCATCTTCGTACCAGGGATGTACTGCGGGCGGAGCGAGTTCAGCCAGCGCCCTGAGCGATGACGTGGCCCTGAGACGCACCTTTTTGGGGTTCTCGAGGTAATCAAAGAGGGTCTGCTCGTCCCAGGTGATACCCTTGTTGACGTTGGCAGCGGTGTAGGAGAAGCCCTCCGCCTGACCTGTCTTGCGGCCGAAGACACTATGCCGCAGTCGTCAACCTCCATGTCCCTTTCCTCCACGAACCAAGCTACTCACCCGTGCAGGTTAGGGCCGACCTTGTGAGGCTCGCCGGCACCAAGAGTATGGCACTGAGCACAGCGGGTCTTGAAGAGACCAGCACCCTTAGCAGCGTCACCTAGAACCGAGTCAGCTCGCTGTTCCGCGCATCGCAGAGCGTGTAAGACGCGTCGTACCAGGTGCGTAAGGCATGTCTAGAGTCTAGATAGTCGTGAAGAGGAAAATTAGGCGGGGTAGTTGTACAAGAAGTGCTGGCAAGAGCGAAGGGATTTGTGACGAGGACCTCTTCAAATTTCGATTATAAGGCCCAGGACCTGCCGGTTTTTCCCGGGACGCGGGGGAGCCAATCACCGGCCGGCCATTCGGCCATTGGGCCCAGATCGCCGCCATGCCGATTTGCCGGCGACTCACCGGAGCGCGCGTGATCCCGCTCTCCGGCGGTCCTGAGCGCCTATGGCAGGTCACGCCGTGGGAATGTTACGCGTGTCTACCATGTAACTGTGGGAGAATTATTCGAAGTCCGCCTCTCGTTGTTTAACACCGCGCCGTCACCATCGCGCGCGACGGCGAGCGCGACCCCCGCCCGATATCCCGCCCTCCCGCCGGACGTCCGACACGACCGCGCCGCCCCGACATACGACCTCGCGCCTTGCACATGAACGGCTCGCGGACCGTTACCAGTGTCGCAGTCGAAGGTCCCATGATACCCTCCCAGCCACCGACATCGAAACGCAAGGCCACCGACGATGTGAACCCGCTCGCTGCCATCGCGGGCAAGAAGCTCAAGCGAGATGTACGTACACTTGTCTACTATTTACTATCCGCCATGACGCCAATCCTCGTCGTGTCTTCCTCAGAACTCGAAGGCGGGGCCATCTACGAAACGCAAGCGTAAGTCCTAAACGCGTGAGATCGACGCGTCTTTCGCGCTGATCTTGCTCCCCACAGTCAATGGCGAGGAGCAGCCGGGCGGGCTGGTCATAGTACGCGCTCCAGCGCCGACAAACCGCTCTCTACACATTGAACCCGTCCCGCCAGAGTCTCGTGCGTCCTCCGTTCAGCCGCAGACCTTGCTTCAACCATCGAAACCGCCCTCGAAGAAGCTGCGTGCCGAGGGGTCCTCAAGAGCTGTCGGGAAGGCCAAGGAGCGGGATGTGTACGCGGCGACGAGGGCGGAGCCGGAGGTGGACGAGGACGTGCGGCAGATGCAGTCGGAGACGGACACACTGCGACGGCGTTCTCAGGCAGCCGGACAAGTAGCGAGCTCGATGAACTCCGATGTCGAGTTCCCCGCTCGGACGCCTCGCAAACCGAACTCCTCGTCAAGACGGGACATCGACATCACGGAGCCTATCGCGCTGCAGGAGACGCCTCAGATCGAGAAGAACAAGGCGATGCGAGGGGAGTCGGGGCACAGGCGACGTTCGTCGGTCAGCCGTGGTAAGCGCGTAAGCTCTAGTTATGAAGCCACCGGCGTGATCTGTGAGTGGCATATCCCCTTTGTCCGTATTCGCCCACGAACCAAGACCACGATGTAGCGCACCCGCACACATCTGTTTCCGTGTCAAGTTTTTTCAAGCACATCGATTCCGAGCTGCCAGAACCCCAACGCGCACGACAACTGCTCATATGGTGCTCCAATCGCTCGATGAACGAACTCTCGGACCAGTCGCCCCACGCGTCCTCGTCAAGAGAGCGGTCGACAAACTCTGGCAAAGACCCTCCACCACTGTCGTCTACGCAAGCTCAAATTCTCAAAGCTACCGAGGAGACTCTCATACGGATGTTAGCGGAGAAGAAGGTGGACACCAACGTCTATGGCGGAGCAGGGTCACAGAACGGAGACGCACAGCGACCGTTGAGGGAAAACGAGCAGAACGTCAAGAACAGGGCGCGGGAGGCGCGGTTCAACGCTCACATACAACGGTGCGCTCCTCTCCCACTCCCCTCCCTCCCCCGGCCGGCTTCTGTGCGGTGCTGTTAGATGCTGAGTATATTGCAGGTCAAAGCAGGAAGCGGAGGCGTGGAAGGAGCTGTCGGACTCGTACGACTTGCACCGAAAGTCAGTACAGGCGGACATGGAGAAGAGGAGGCGTGCTCTAGCGGCTGCGAAATCGAAAGGCAAGGAACGGGCATCCGCGGACGACCTCGACGACTGGGACGTGGAGAGACGGGACTTGCCAGACCAGTTCAAGACGGGCGGGAGCGTGGACCTTGCGCGGCAAATTGTTTCGGGACGATCACCGAGCACGGCCCCGCTGCAAGATCGTTTGCGAGAATTGGAGTATACGGTACGTCTCTCTCGAATCCCAGGAGCCCTCGCGAAATTCATGTCCTGTCCACCAGATGGACCGACTGCATACCTTCACGAACTCGGCGCTGCAAACCACCCGCGTTGCAGAAGCCAATCTGGATCGTCGGTTCGCACTTCTCAACATCTCCCTAGCTTCACGTTCCCAACCTGCCCCTCCATCCGCACATCCCGACCCGAGCGCGCTATCCTCGTACATCATCCCTACACAGCCGCGACCTCCAGCTACGGACCCACAGGACCTCTTCCGTGCGCTGTCAAGGATCGACGTGGAGCGGCCACAGACGCAGATCGGCGACGCAGCGCGGCGCGCGATGCGTGAGGTTCAACGAGCAGCGGACTCGTCCGCTGGCGAGCGAAGGTTAACGGGCGGCGTCCCTCCACCAACACCGCGAAAACCGCCTGGTACTCCCCGACGCGCAACGACCCCGGGCAGAGGGAGATGAAGCACATTCGCTCGTCTCCCGGGTTCTTCCTCATGTTCTTCTTCGCCATTGGATCTCCCACATTCTAGGGTAGTAGCTTGTGTTCGCTGCTTTTCGCTCAACGCCCACTTCGTTTTGTCCCTGTCCGCCGCCTGTGTTCCTTCGTCATCGCTGTGCCTGGCTGTTTGCGTTTGCTTCCATCTTCCTGTCCCGCGCCTGCTCACTCCCGTGTGTCTCTCCAAATATCTCCCTCTGTAGTACTTGCTAGCGGTACCTGCGAGCGCGGACTCGTGTTATCGACCTGCCGCTCGTTAGGAGCGGGGGCTGTAGAGGTGTATGTATTGTGTATTGGATATCGACAAGAATCTCTTCTCTTCCTCTCTCAAAATTCCGACTCCGAGTGGTCAAACTTACTACGGTGCGCCGTGAGCCCGTGAACCACGACACTCTGAAACGCGTGGCGCACCGCCCATGGCGGCGACGCGGGCACAGCGTCTCGGTCAACTCACCTTGTCGCCCTCCTCCATCTCGCTCTCCCCGGTTCATACTTGCGTGCTCTGGGAACCCCGCCAGGATGTCGCGAAGTCTCACGAGAGGCGTCTTCCGCTGTTTCAAATGGCTCGAACGCCTCGGGGACCGCATCACAGGCGCAGCGGGCCCCGTCTTCGTCGCGCTCGCCATCGTCCTTCTCTCGCTCGGCGCGGTCTGCTTCTGTGAGCTCTGACTTCTTCCGGATGCGTTCCATCCATGCTCACGACACGTTCCCTGTAGTCGAAGTCATCCAGCCGTCGCTGCCCTTACCGTGGCTGACGACCCCGCTGTGCGTGCTCGTCGCGCTGAACCTGTTCGGGCACTACTACTACGTGTGCACGGTCCCGCCGGGGTTCGTGAACGATCCCCCGCACAAGCACGAGCCGGGCACGGGGATGGTGTGGGCGAAGAGGCGGAGGGGTGCGGGGGCGCGGCCGTTGACGGGCGTGAGGTGGTCGGAGGAGGAGGGGGCGCATGTGACGCGGGCGGCGGTGTCGAAGTGCAAGCGGTGTGGGGAGGTGCGACCTGAGGTGAGTTTGCTTTCTTTGGGCGATGGCTTGTGGGAGCTCGGGACTGCCGAGGGGATTGCAGGGGGAGCGTGAGGGGACGAGTGCGAGTGCTGATGGTGGATTGTGAGAGGTCCCATCATTGTAGGATATGCAACCGATGCGTGCTCAAGTATGACCATCATTGCCCAGTGAGTGTTCTGTGTCTTGAAGGCCTGCGCGTATCCTCACCAAGTTGCAGTGTGAGTATATTTTGAATAGATCTAGTCGGCTCCGTGTGACGGCGTACGGCGGACAGGGATAAACCAGTGCGTCGGCATCCACAACGAGCGACACTTTGTGCTGTTCCTGTACGTTTGAATGTCTCTGTCTTCCATTCGTCCTGACTGAGCCTTCTAAATGTAGCTGGTACCTGGTCATCGCGACGGCATGCTATGTCGGCTTTGGCTGGCGATTCGTGCTCATCGGACTTGGATGGTTCGACGTATGAGGTTCATCCTGTGCACGTCCTTGCCACAAACTGACCTCGCGCCGCTGCAGGAGCCTTGGCCCTACTTCGCGCCGCCAATGGCCTTCCTGCTCACGTATATCCTCTCTGTCGTGCTTTGCATGGCCGTCACCGCGATGGCAGGGTGGCACCTCTTCATGATCGCGTCCGGGGAGACCTCTGTCGAGAGCCAGGATCACGAACTCTACCGGAGGGTTGCCCGAGACCGCGGAGAGGTACCATTTCCTCCATCCGCGGATGAGTCAGTGCTAAACGTTGCTGCAGACATTTGTGAACTGCTATGACCTTGGATACCGCAAGAACCTGCAGCTCTTCTTCAATGTTGGACCGGACGGATAGTACGTACCCAAGTGCTCCTCATTCCTCATGTCGTCTAACCGCGTCGTCTCACAGCCCATACTACACTCTCGTCCTGCCGTTGCGCATCGTGCCCTACACAGACGGCTGGTCATGGGCCCGCAAACAGGGATATGAGACACACCGAGGCGTCAGGCCAGGCGAGGAACTCACGGACGACGACGAAGAGTAGCCGCCCTGACGCATCTTCCACTGCTATGCATCCTGCTCTCGTGCTGTCTGTAATATTGGATAATGTGAGTACCGCTTCTTTTGTTCTGTTCTGTATGATGATATCCTGCCGGGGCCATACGACCCTTCGGAGCGCGTCGCTTGCTCGTGCATGCTGACCGCTCGGGGAGGAGCATGACTTACGTCCGGCTTGAACCTGGCAAGTGCAAGGCACTCGCTATTATTTCTGATCCTTTCCATCCCGTCGCTTGAACATAGTACCAGTGCTGACGTACCTTGTCTTCAGATAGCGTATCTCGAGAGTATTTGTATTCACGCGGGACTGTATTGGCTGAGTTTGGACAGCTATATCATATGAACTGGCGTTCGGGTTACTTGCAAGTTGAGTGTATGGACAGAATTGGATGGAGCATATACATTATTCACAGAGCAAGCATGGTCGACCTCGCACTATGGTACCTCGTTCGCGCTGACGACGATGTCTCGTCCATTCGATCGTACAGATCTCCGCATGGGATCTCGAGGTAGCGGTTTCCGCATATCTACGCTCAAGGTCAGCATCACATGCTTCACGTACCGACGAAACGAATGACGCACCGAACCCGTCTTCCTCGTCCCGCACCGAGTGCCCGAGGCCCAAATTGCTGTAGTACTCCCGCACGCGCCGGTACACGCTGTATCCCATGCCCTCGTACATCTTGATGGCCGCGAAGTTTACGCAGCGCACATAGAGGTCCACGAAGAGGCCGCGGTAGTTCTCGTCGGAGACCTTCTCGAGCCAGGCCATGAATCTGCGCGAGACGCCTAGGCGGCGGTATTCGGGCGCGACGCTGAGCGCGGTGACGTGCCCGTGTCGCTCTGTGCCCGTGCCCTCGGCCTTGCCAATCACTGGAGAGATTGGTTGGTTGGTTGAACTGGGGAAGAGGATGGCATGGAGAGAGGAGGGGACGTACCGTAGCCCATCATCCGGCCTTGAGGTGTCTCCTGAACGGCACACATGTCTGGCCAGCGCGAGAGGTAGCTCAGGTAGAAACTGATTGCATACTGCGTGGTGGTCGTATGAGCCTGCATCTGGCGTCGTGAATGTGTTCTGAGCGTACCGTCTCCGTCCACAGGTCAAGGTTTCTGCGCGTATAGGTTTCACGGTGAGTGGAGGACGCGGAGGGTAGGACGAAAGCGTTCGCGTACATACATGTGGTTAAATTTGAAGAGGTCGGTCGCCTTGAAGGATCTGGTGACACTCATTTTGGCACGGTGACAGAATTAAGCGGCGGGGATGATGAGGGTACGGGTGAAGATGGAGGCCAGGCAGGAGGAGAGCCCACGAGCGTTTGGTTCAACTCAGCAGCAGAAGCGAACCAAAGGCACGTACTGATTTGGGACTGACCGATCTTTCGAGCTCAGCTTGAGCTCAACATCACTTCACCTCATACCCCGTCCTCTCTGCACCCGTCGACGTCTGTCTACGGGAGACAACCGATACCCCTCGACTCGGACTTCCTATGTGCACATGTCTTCCTTATCGCCATCGAAGCCTCCTGATCAGCGCCGGAGAACAGTCTATGGTCATGGTCCACCACACACAAGCTTGTGGTCTCGCCTACACCGCCCGCCTGGGAGATGTACGGATCATGTCGACGTCTCGCTGCAGAGCTCTCATTGAATTCGAGTCGGTATATGTGCCTTCGAAGCTTGTACAGCCAGCCGCAGCGTGTACTCGGCCTCATGTCTGCTATACTTGGGAACAGCGAAGCGGTCATAAGTCAAGAAGGGACGGCTCTTTGTCAGTCCACGTACAGGTCCTTCTAGCCGTGGAGCCTCTCGGAGGCTCTTGAAAGCCGCATCGAGGTGAATGGCATCGACTTCGTGTCGTTCACAGCCGCAGGAAGGTCTTCCATCATCGCCTTCACCTGTGCGCAACCACAATGACCATCGCTGCAGACCTGCGAGTCCGCACAGCATCAACTATTACTCTACGGCTTCCAAATGACTTTCTGACGTTGTGCACGATGACTGCGCCAACGCTGTCCTTGGGCGCGTCAACGAGCACCCATTAAACAGCTCGGACTGGACGGGTCCTCCCTCAACCTGAACACCTCGCTCATTGACTCGAACCGGTGAGTATGTTAGTGGTCCTCCGTATTTTATCGTTCTCTAACCTGCATGTGTCGGTGTCCCAGCGATGCGATTGCTCAACACGAGGACCGGCGATTTCATCTGGGTCGAGAATCCGCACCAAGTCCGGTATGCCACCCTGTCGCACGTGTGGTGTAAAGACCCGCGGCGCGAGACATCCTACCACGACATGGTCCAATTCCAAGAAGAAGTTCGCTCCTCTCGAGAACGGGGAGAGATGCTCCTTGAGGACGCCGTGCTTTCGAAGGCGAGCTACAAAGTCCGCGGGGCGTGCGCCCTCGCCCGCGCGGACGGGATCGATTGGCTATGGGTCGACACCTGCTGCATCGACAAGGCCAGCAGCGCAGAGCTCGAGGGCGCGATCAACGCCATGTATACGTGGTACAGCGCCTCCACGGTCTGCTACGTGTTTCTCCAGGACGTCGACGCACACGAGGATCCGTACGCCCCTGGTTCCGGATTCCGCCGGAGCGAGTGGCATGCACGCGGGTGGACGCTGCAGGAGCTCATCGCACCACAGGTCGTGCTCTTCTTCTCCCGGTCGTGGCGGTTCATCGGAGCGAAGCACGGGATGGCCCGCCTCGTTGCAGATATCACAGGGGTTGACGTGGAGGTGATTACCGGGGCCCGGCCTGTAAACGCTCTGAGCGTCGCAGGCAGGATGTCCTGGGCGTCCAGACGAGCCACCACGAAGAGGGAAGACGAAGCGTACTCCTTGATGGGCATCTTCGGGGTCCATATATCCGTGGTCTATGGGGAGGGCTCGATGGCTTTCCTCCGCCTGCAAGAGGAGATCTTGAAGCGGGTCCCTGATGAGAGCATCTTCGTCTGGGACCGTACGCTAGACCTGCATACTGCTCCACGAAGCCCTCACAGCGGCTTCGCCGAGGACACACACCCTGCACTCTTCGCCTCCTCCCCAGCTCCCTTCTCTGCATCTGCTGACATTGTCTCAGTGTCGAAGCATCGGCTGTCTGAGGTGCTCGGGCTCCGAATCCCTCCTCCGACGTACACTGCTACCTCTCATGGCTTGCGGGTCACGCTGCCCCTTCTTCGCCTTGCAGAAGACGTCTTCGCCGCCGTGCTTGCCTGCCAGCGTGACGACTCGCTGCTTGGCCTTGTCGTGAAGAAGACATCGATGTCCGACGTCTTCTCAATTGACGTGCTCGACCGCAGCAGCAAGCTCGTCTTCCATTCCGACGACTTGCCCTGCATGGTGCAACTTCCCATCCAGCTCAATGACCGACTCGCTTCTCCTATCTCCCCTGAGCTGACAATCTGTGTCAAAGAGATCAACATCTTACACCCATCATTCGTCCCGTCACCGAGGCAGCTGTCGCCGCGGCGAAACATTCCGTACGTAGTGGGATTATCGGAACGTTCTGAGCGGTGTCTTTCCTCCCTCGGCCATCGGTTGTTTCTATCTACCAGCTCTGGTTCTCCGACAGCAATCTCTTTGTCTGCTTTCGACGGGACACCGTTAGCGGCAGTCGAGTTGAGGCGTTGCGAGTGTTCTAGCCTGCTGGAGTCGGAGCCTAACTATCCATGCTGGTTCGCTGTGCGTCTCACGACCGCGAACAGCCGGACGGCTGTTGTAGAGCACCTGGACGCATCGTGCGCGGCGCGAGGGCTGCCGGAGTGTCGCAATGCTGAGGTCCGTCACGGTTGGCACCACCTGGAGGCGTTCGTGCGATCCTATCACGAACCCGTCTCCTCATCATGTTCATTGTCTCCATCGACCCTCGATCGCTTCTCTGATCCTGTGAACACGCCTCACAAGCTTTCGACGGTGCTCCATCCCGCGCGGGGATCGGGACAACGTACCCAGAAGCTCATCCTCGCACTGACGTGCGACTACCCAGGAGACGACCGCTACCCCGCGCGGTTCACTCTCTCGATCGACGTCTCTCTCCGCGGCGAAGGCTCGTGTGCGGACACGGACGAGAGCACGAGCACATTGACGTGCGAAGACGCATGGACACCGCCCAGTCCCAGCAGGCTTGGAGACGCGGATCTGCCGCAGTTCTTCAAGAAGGGGGCGAAGTCGAATGAAAGTAACGACGATCCTGGCGATCATACACGTCAGACAAGGCCGCAGAGGAAGAAGCTTGAGGTGCGGCTAGGGAGCTTGCTCCGGATGCTGTCGCGAGCCCCGGTGCGGCTCTGGGCTGCGGTCTCGTAATCTAGTCCGACTTCGGGAACCCAGTACCGGACGTCGATGAGCCTCACTGGCCTGACCCTGCGCCTCTTGTGCTGCACAAGCTCATGACATCAGAGCTCGCGGGTGCGCAGACCGCGCAGGGACGAAATTACGCAGGAATAGGATACTTTACGGTACCCCAACGACCACGACAGGCGATATCCTTGATACATCATCACAAGTCACGAGCAAGGCTTCCGTTGTAAGTACACGAGGGAACGCAACACAAGATCTAAGTACAGCGATTCGATGGCGATTCAACTCAGAGTCACATACGGAATTATAGGGACCGAGCGAGCTAATTCAACACGAACCATCCGTTCATCGCTTAATGAATCGATTGCCGGATGAAAGACCCAGTATCGGTCGTACTGGTCGGTGGGTTCGGGACCGGGAGCGCTACCATCAAGATGAGCTCCTGAATATATCAGAGAGATTGACCAAGGTCCAACTCACAAGACAGGGAATACATGCACGTATACGCCGCGCAGCCTAAGGGACTCCGGCTTGGTGTCGGCGTGGCCAGAGACGGTGGCACCTCCTGGATAGCCAGCCGCATTGCACACGAACCCGGTTAGGTGTTCCGGGTGCCCGGCGTAAGTGTTGGAGAGCGACGAATGGACGGTGGCGGACTCGCCGCTGGATGCGAGCGTTCAGATATCGTGCGCTGTATGTTGCAGCCAGGACTTACACCACAACGAAAGCTACTGCTGGCAGTTCTATGTCGATTCCGTCACCAGGCCCGATGTCCGGCCTGTCGCTTGACCACGCTTCCGGCGTTAAGCTTGCGTCATCCTGTGACATCAATCAGGGGTGGCCAAGAGCGAATCCGATACTCCGTACCTTACTGCCTGCGTTGAAGGCGTCAAGGAACGCCCGCAGGACTTCGCAGTCACGTCGGAGCGTGGGCGGCGGAGGATTGTAAAGGTAGATGATATCGTAGGAAGACACCAGTGGGTGATGACTGGGACTACTTGGTACACGGACGATGAAGCCCGCATCCGCCTCGGGCAACAGCTCTAGCGGCTTCTTCGGAGCCTTCTTCTTCTTCGCTTTGCGATTCCGGTTAGGCATTGGGAAGGGGCTGAGAGGAGGGTGGCGGGCACATTGCGGTGAGGGCCTGTGCTTTTATGACGTTGGGATTCATAGGCAGCTGGAACTGGAAGTTGTAACGGTCGACTTCGAAAGTTCAAGGAACGTCAACGTTCAACGTTCGACGCTCAACGCTCGACCCTCGACCCTCGATGCTAGGTGCAGTCAGATGACTGTGGAACACCCTGCGAAGCGCTGTCTGCGCCAGACCTTGAGGTTCGACTTGGCCAAGGAAGCCCGAGTTTGGCAGTGCATGCTCAACTTGATGGGCTTATTTATAGGCCAAGTCCCACCTCATCCCTCAGAAAAGCTAGGAAACGGGCAAGGGACTCTGAAACGGATCGCATACTTCCTGTCCGAGGCGCAAGCAGTGTGGCGTCGCTATCCATCTGACTTCCGGGCCGCTGCCAGTGGTGCATGTAGTAGTCTTCTCCAAGCAGAAGTGTCTAATGATATCACTATCCGAGTTCCGAGACCCAAAGTGAGACTGCTTGAGCGTCCGCAAAAGGCATAGAGCCACCCCTGCGACTTACAAGCATGCCATGAATGGACACTGTCATAGCATCCCGTACCTTGCATGCCTAGTCCACACTTGGAGCTTGAATCACTGCGTGAACGCAAATGTGGTACAGGCTTGACTAGGGATGGAGAGCCGAGTTAGCGTACCTAGTCCTCATGGTAGTTGACGTATCCGCGATATAGCGCGAGATCTGTCTAGACTAAGTCGCCGGTCAGAGATATAGGCCATACTTGCCAGAGTAGCCCGCATATCTCATGCGTGATACTCACCTTAGTACACCTCGAACCCCGGGGATCCTAGACAGTATAGTCAATCCACGATAGGCGTAGGCTGGATCAGTGAGAGTCTAAAGCTCTCGCAGGGTAGTCGACCTAGCGCAGCTAGCTGAAGGCTAGCCACCAGTCACGTCAGCCGCCCATTACTGGAGCGTCTCTCCAGTCATCCCCACTGCATGCCCCAGCCCTGCCCTGTGTCGTTGTACATAGTGCGCTTCTCCGCCGGTAAGTACATCGCATGGACTTGTCGACCCGCCTGAAGTATGCGGCGTAAGTAGTCTGAGAATCCCGGAGGTGCGAGTTCGGGTCGCCCAATCGGGCTGTCCGATGATGTAAGCTTACCAGCTCTATCGTATCTCTGTAAGTGTTGGAGTGTACGGCTCGAATTAAATTTCTGCACATCCAGGAGTGATGTTCATGGCGTTCTGCGCAAGTGGTATGAGGAAACAGATGCAGGGAGTTCGTTAACAATTCGATCTTTGTGAAAGGGAAGCTTGGGGAGCGTCTAAGGAGACCGCGGGCGCTCGAGGCTAGGTGAACGACATTGACTAGTACCACCATCCGCTACCTAGAGCTACTGTCTTTCTCGTTCTTTCGGCGACACTCTGAGCATATAAGATGGCTTCTCCTCGTTTGTACGATGCACTACAAACCAGTCTCGCCTTACTACACCATGCCCAAGTCTGCGCGCAACTCCGGACGTCTCCTCCGAGTCTCTGTACCCCGCATCCGGCAGGGTGCAGCTCCCTACATACGCCGCCCTCCCACCCCATATCCTCGCGCGCGCAGTCCTGTTACCCAAGAGCGTATACCCTGCACCGCAACTGAGCTTTTCATACGCGACCTGCTCGCCGCACCATGGGACCCGGAAGGGGAGGAAAAGGAGCTGGATGTCAGGGTAACATTGCACGTCTATGTCGAGACGATTCAGGTGAGCTTTCGGTCTTTCTCTTTCTCTGGATCTATCAGCAAACATCGCGCAGGGCCAGGCCGACGGATGCTTTGTGGACCCCGATCGATACAAGCTCAAGATGCTCGTATGGTCTCCGCTGCCCATGCCAGCGAGGCCGCTTGTAGTCGCGGAACTAGACGACTTCATAGGTGTCGATAGGCATATCCCTATTGCTCCGTTATGGTCATTTGACGTGCACGGTACTCCTACGGCCCCCATGGTCTTCGAGCGCACCGCGCACTGGGTCCGGTCCTATGCTGCTGCAATGCTGTCTACCGCATCTATGCTTCCTGTCCCCACAGACGCTCTCACGTTCTGGCACTCTATTGTGAACGAAATGGATTCTTTGATCGTAAGTCTCCAGTCTTTTATATCACCAGATCCTGGCAGACGGATGTATCACCGTCTCTAACCAGAGTCCAAGAGCGATCCATCCCCAGCTCTGACTAGATTCCGCTGAATACATCCCCGGACTCTCATCAGAATGCCCGCGCAGCCTAGTAGCCCCGCAGCGCACCGCAGCACACCGCGCCCAGCCTGAGATATGTGTCCTGGCGACATGAGGCACGCGCGGCTCGCATCCCTTTCGGGCCCATGAGCCTTACCTCCCCAAAACGAGCTCTTTTCGGGCTCCGCACCTCAGCGCCTGGTCGAGGATGCATCTCGGAGAGTCGCACGCTCGCAGGGCGCACATTCCCTACACTCACACGCTCGTTATGGGCATACCGCGCGGCTTCCCCGACATATGCGACCCCAGATGTCCTGTCCTGCACACCTCACCTAGCTGGCGCGACCCCATCGTTGGATAGCACTGACCTTGGCACGCATAATGTCACCTTCGCAAGGGCCGTGCAGTGGTTCGGAGCACAAATACGACCAAAGGGAGACAAATTGGCACCGGCGGCCCATTTTGCGCGCACGCCAGGGCAGGCCCACACCGCGCAGGCAAGCAACTCGAATGCGATCCCTAGGCCGACACCAGAGGTTGATTGAGAACCGGGACTTGGCATACTGGGCGACTGCATAACCTACGAGCACTAGCCAACCAGGAGAGCAAGCGGCCCATGATGCTCGCGTGCGCAACTGTACCACCAGAAGTTCATGCAGTAGAAGCGGGGACGCGCGTCGCACAGGACGGGCTAGGCATCGCGCAACAAGGACGACAAGAAGCGGGGACGCGCGTCGCACAGGACGGGCTAGGCATCGCGCAACAAGGACGACAGCTGCGATGGTCGTGTGGTGGCCTGACCAGGACAGCGGCAAAGGTCTGTAGTTGCCGGCACATAGCGAGAGGCTCGCGCGCAGATCCCGAACAGACAGTCGGACGTGAGGAGCACATAGCAAAGAACCGGCTCCAGGAGTATGGAGGGACAGGACTGTACCCAGCAGGAATAGGGCTATGGCAATTGACGACCGCTCCTGCGCAGCACTAGAGCAGGCGCGATGCGCGCTCTCCAGACGTGTGCACCTGCCAGTAGGGGCGCGAACGGCAAGATGGCTCGCGCGTCGGAGAGAGAGAGTAGGGGTGCCTCAGCGAGACCTCAGCGAGGCGTACGCTGTCAGCGCGCACACGGCAAGCCAGGGGGGGGGCGGGAAACCAGAGGCGGAGATTTGGAGAAGTGCCAGGTGGTGCAAAATGTATAGGACGCACCTGGAGTCTGTGCTCACCTGCAACCACTCAATACTCAATTTCGATGCCGCACCCATGCGAATGCGCCTATCGAGGTGTTCAAATATTGGCGGCGGCCGACATGCAGGTGCCGCGCGTCGGGATGTTGCCCGTTACGCGGTGCGCGGTGCGCGGTGCGCGCGGGGTGCAGCGTGCGGCGTGCGGCGTGCGGCGTGCGGTGGGGGCTGTTCTTGCTATAATAAGCTTGGGGAGGCTAGCGGGGCACGGAAGGGGGGCTGAGTCGCGTCCAGTACAGGGTGGTAGTGGTAGCAGAAAGAGTCGCGCGGGGCGGAAAAGTGCAGTCGGAGTAGCAGGCAGCGTGCCCGACCATAATAAGTACTCGATGCAACGCGGGGGCGCGGTCACGTGACACGACCGCACTTGCATAGTCCGACACACATGTACTATCAGACCCAAGTCGACGGGCAGTCAATGTCATCATTCTATATACACAGGAATTGAAGTCTCAGTTACATGGACGGCTCTTGTTCATACGTGAAAGGAGTCTCTAACGCACGCTCAGTGTGACCACACTGGCTCGGGCAAGGGCCAAGACAACTGCAAAGTCACGGGCGCTCAGGACAAGTACGAGATGGGATACCGCGACGGAGGCATACGGAGACACGCAAGAAGTCCACACCAACAAGAACGCGCTTCCAGATATCTCTACTCATCGGATGACGCAAGAGTCTCGAGGCTGGGGAGGGAAGAGTGCAGGGACGGCGCCGAACGATTGACAGTTGGCATCACGCACACCCCAGGCAGAGCAGTTTCCCCGCGGGTGCGTGCCAGCTGACACGCGATGTCATAAGATACGGCGAGGAAAGGTGGGGCATCGACGTCCACGGCTCGAGGCGGGGCATGGAGGAGCTCGGGGACGGTGAGATAGGCTCGAGGCTGGGCGTGGAGCTCGGGGACGGTGAGATAGGCTCGAGGCTGGGCGTGGAGCTCGGGATGGCGAGACAGGCTCGAGGCTCGGTAAGGAAATGGTGACTGCTGCCGCGACTGCCTCGGTGTCGCCCATGGAGGAACCCGCATGGTCGTCGCTGCCTAGTGATACCCAGCGGGTGACATCCTTCCATGACTTCTGACAGAAATCGTGCATGGCGGTGCGAATGGCCGCCTGACGGTGCGCGTACGCGTTCGCGCCCTCCTGGTAGTCAGGTCGGTCGGCGTACTTCGCGTTGACAAGGTTCGACCACCGACGCGCAGCCCACCTGTGATACGTCATGGTACGCCGCATCTCTTCCTGCACTAGTTCAACCTCCTCGGTCCACCGCGCAGCTCGAGCGCGTGCTTTGCACCATTCCACACGCAGTGCTATGACATATCAAGGGTAAGTCGGGGCCATGATGCAAAAGACTGCGCAACTTACACTCTTGGAGACTATCTTGCAAGTTGCCGGCGGCGTCGGCCACCTTGGGAGAGGCACTCGCGCTCCAGATCCAAGACATCTGCCTGCGACCCTCGGACTGACCGTCCTCGCCCTCGGTAACATGGCGAATGTCGGTGGCGAGCAAGGGCTTCAGGCTGTCCTGCCAGTCTGTCTGGGCGAGAGGACTGGCGAGGACGCGGAGGGCGGAGTACGCCGCGCGGTAACGCTGGGCGTCGCCATCGATCTTTCTGTCGACGGACTTGATGACCGTCTGCGAACGCGTGTTCGCGCGCTGACCCCGAGCGTGACGATCCTTGAACTTGTATAGATGCGCGCGGACCTCCAGATGTCCACGAAGATCACCGAGCGCGTCGAAGGCCTGCGCGTAACGCAGACGCCATTCGAGGACCATGAGCGCGGGATGCGCGGAAGTGAGCGCCGCGGAAGGTAACAGAAGGGGGATATTCGGTGAGATGGAAGCATCCTCAGTCGCGGCGAGGAGTCTTGCGCGCATGGCGGGTATAGCGGGCATGTAGAGCTGCTGGATGCTGGCCCACACATCAAATCGACGGCGTAGAACGTTATGCCGCTCCTGCATTCGTGCGCGCGCAATGTCTGTGGCGTGCAGCGACAAAGCCGCCGTGTCAGCCTTCAGGCGTCGTCTGGAAGACTACTGTCAGACAGCGCGCTCAGCAGGACAGGGTCATGCACGTACTGTTGGTCCTCGAGCTCGAGGCCAGCGATGATCATGCCGCTTGCGGAGCACGTCTCATGCAAGACACTCGCCGTGCCAGCCTTAAGGGCCTCGGCATCCTCCTCGGTAAGCTGGCGCTTGATTGCGGCCTGGGTGATGGCTGCACAAATGTCAGGACGCAAACCAACGATAGCGTGCGGATATGCGTACCAGGCCGCTTGATGAAGAAGGGGTTGGGCTGGGAGTGGTCGCTCTCCCATGCCTCGACAGCGGCCTTCCACTGCGCCTTTGACTCACTGGGAAGAGCCTTGTCGTATTGAGCAAAGGCTTCAACGTGGGTATCGCGCTCGGGCACGGCCTTCTTAATCTTGCCGAGGAGGGACGAAGCTACATAGATGTGATGTGAGCAGAGGTCGGATCAGAGAGCGAGGAGTCTGGGTACATACGAAGGTTCGTGACCTTGGTCCAGTTGTGGAACCCCCAGATGTCGTCCATGTAATCGCGGCGAGAACCTGGGCCCATCTCCTTCGTGGAGGCGGCGGCGGAGTTGGATTGAGACCAGTTGCGCTCAATGCCTTCGCAATCCGAGCAAGCGCAGCCAGGGATGTAGCGGAGGTTGTAGTCGGCGAGGCATTTTTCGCGGTGAGCACTGATGTGGAACTTGGGAATGGCCCACCGCAGCTGGTGATCGGAGAGATCGAGGTCATACCGTTCGAATCTGAAATCGATGTTCCTGTCGAAGTGACAAGCTATGTCGTAAGAAGCGAGGACTAACTGTGGGGTGTTGTGCTTGAGAGTGGAATGAAGGACGTAGTCGGTGTTGACGTATCTGTGCAGAGCGGAGCTTTAGCAAACGGAGCACACAGCGCAAGACAGTCTTACCTTTCCCCTTTTTGAAGATCGCCCGTCGCGCATGGGCGCTTCATCTCGTGGCGTGCGCAGTCGACACTCACGACACCTGTCGAAGCAAGACATGCCGCGCCCTTGACCGTCGCGAGTTTGACGGCATCGTGGTTGTTGCAGTGGTCGCTGGCTTCAACCTTGAGGGTGTCGAACTTCGCCAGATGCGCCTTGTAAGCTACCTCCTCGACGACGTAGGCGCAGCCGCGGTTCAGGCTTGGATCGGCTTCGTCCGAGGACACCTTCTTGCGCTTGAGACGAAAGTTCGCATCGATGGCCAGGAATAAGCGATAGAGCCAGCTGGAATTATATAAGCTTGTGGTCGACGACAGTGAGAAAGGGAAATCAGGCATACCTCTTGCTCTTCGGGGCCTCTTCATAGTCCGCCGGTATATTCTTGCCCGGCATGGGACAGGCAGGACATTCGACGACACACGAGCCTTCGGGCGTAGAACGCATACCGGCAGGCTCGTTGCCCCGAGCAGCGCGCTTCATCATCTTAAGATGGCGCCATTCGCGTGCCATGATGAGTAACGCTGGATAACGATCCTATGACACGTGTAAGCATGACGAGATGAACATGTACAGCGACGGAAGAACGTACCTTGGGTGGCGACACGCCGGTGTTCTCGGTACGATGTGCGAGGGCGCTGTAATACTCGAACGCAGAGACCTTCGATTGACCAGAGAGGAGGTGGAAATGCTCGAGGAGGGCGAACGTCGCGGCTGTCTTGGGGTTCAGTGTGGTGGCGGGCAACCACCGCGCGCGGAGTAGTTGCTGATAGGCCGGGAGAGCACGCTCACAACCACAGTAGCGGACGCGGAGCTCGTGGATGCCGGAGTGGTCGAGCAGGACAAAGTCATCGCCCCATGGTGTCTGCGGGGCGATGCAACGATCACCAGGCTGGTGACCGAGCTGCACTTGCAACCCGAGCGACTTGAGGGTGACGCGAGCGAAGTACTTGCCGGTCCATTCCTGCGGGTGATGTACGAAGTCAGTCATGCGGTCTTCACTTCTATCATGGTGATAGGTACGCACCCGGATGCGGTGAAGGGGATGACACGCATGAGAAGCGACGGTGCACGTCTTGCAGTAGAGGCCAAGGTCGGCACAGTCCTCGCAGCGGTAGAGGGACACGCTCGGTGTGGTCGATGTCGCGGGAGCCTCGCGCATGCCGCAAGAGCATCCGCCGCTGGTGTGTTCCCCACGGCCTTCCAACCGGAGTAGCTCGTCGAGGTACACCTCGGCCTCTCGGGTCCACTGCAACAGCGGGCGGTCCTATGTACCAGTGGTCAGTTATTGTCGCTTACGACTCTGTCCAGCGAACTACTCACCCCGGCTGTGCGCTTGCGCGGAGCAGGATCATCGCCAAGCCGCTCAAGCTGGTGAACGAGGTACTCGATGTCGATGGGCTCGTCGGCAGGGTCGTACAGGGTGGAAGCGGAGACGGCAAGGGAGGGGAGGGATGGTGGAAGGGAAGATGCCCGAGGTTTTGTCGGTGAAGCGGGCATGGCGTAGTAGGACCGCTGGACGTGAGTGCGCTCGGGCCCACAACCACGATCGATGTGGGTGTGTCTGTCTGTGGGCGCACGACGCTTCCTCCGCCCGCGGCATCCCAGAGATGCGTCGTGGGTGTCGTCGTCGTCTTCGGAGGAGGAGCCGTAGTGATCCACTCGAACCCCGGCCTTCCTGGATCGCTTCATGACGAAGTTGCCGATGGCGAAGAGCCAGCAGGGGGCCATGGTGGATGGGGAGGTTGATGTAGCGAGTATGGCGCGCGGATGGGCTGGGATACGTGAGGAAGGATCCGTGAGGTGGGCAGGCTCGGATCGCTCATCAGACGTACATTGACCAATACCTCGAGCACCCATGAATGTGCCCCAAACCTCATCGAGCATGGAGACCGTGCGTGGTGTGTCCTTGCAAGCGCGTTGGTGAGACTGCGCGTGGTATGTCCTCGCAACCCGCGCGGGGCCCGCTCGAAGGGGGGACGATGATGCGATATGCGGAGGAGCATGGGAGCGCAAGGACCTGCCAGTGGCGTCGGAAGGGTCTCCGATGGGTGTGCTTGACGTGGCATCATTGGAGACCGTCGCTGTTGGTGAATCCCGACGCGATTCCCGAGCCACGGGACGCCTTGTCGCGACACATCGCGCTTGGATTGGGGTCCTGATTGTACCCTCGGGCAGGTCAGCCATACTGGGTCATCCTGAACCCCCGTGCATCTCCCCAAGATCACGGCGACCTCGGGGATCCTCAGGCCGTCCCTGCAGAAAGAACAGTCAGTGTCAAGTCGTCGTGAAGTAGCTTGCTCACTTACAGGTTAGGTTACATTATAGAGCTCGGAACGGCGTTGATACACACGCCAGGAGAGCGTGGCAGCTTCAATGGGGCCCCGGATGCCCAAGCCGGTCACGAACACATTGCTGGCGTTTTGGAGGACCTTTGAGGACCTTTCGAGCCTTCTTGGGCAGTGACGTGGCGAAATCGCTTCGAAGTTGATGTTGGCTACCACCGCGAAGCAGCATATCTTCATACGTACGACAGCGGGTGAGAAGATACGAGCAATATTGAGATAGTGAGGGGTGACAGACGGCGGGCCTGTCGTGATGGGAAGGGGAAAGGAAAATGAGTGAGTCTGAGAGAGGATGAGGGGCGCCTTTCTTGTGACATTTCCCACGCAGATGCACGCTCATGCTAGCGGATAACAAAGACATATACAGCTTAAGCAGGACGTGCGGTGACATACAAGACGACATACAACAACTTCTCAACTACTACTGAGCCGGCGGACGCTCCTGGTCAGAGTCAGAAATGTATCTTACCTCCGACTCGTCTCTGGCCTTGGCCTTACCCCTCCGCGACGGTCCCTCAGCCGCGATAGCGACCAGCTCGGGCGGAATCACCACCGGTCCCTCGCTGTCGGACAGCATGATCGCCATGTCGTGATCGATTGCGCTGTGGCGGCGACGCGGCGGCGGCGGCAGAGGATGCACGCCCGGAGGAGCGCTGGGCGGGGCAGCAATGGTTCGACGACGCCTCTTGTCGCGACGTCCTGCAGGGAAGATTGTCAGTCCGACTCAGGTAGCATCCAGAAGGTACCAACCTGCCACAGGAATGATGTAGGCATCCTCCTCGTCGTCGACTAAGCTCGAGACGGTCAGTCAATAAATCATCGTACATACTATCAATCAAACACATGACTTACATGAGAGCTTGCGCTTGAGGCCAGATGGCTTCGACGAAGAGGCTGGCAAGGGAGAGACGACGACAGATGTCTGGGAGGACGATGGACTTGCGGTGGTCTCCGAGTCTGAGGACGATGAGTCGCATGCAATCGCGAGAGACGAGAGAGACGAGGTGTTGCGCGGGGTCGACGAGGCAGCGGCGCAGCGCGGCATGGTGGTGGCTGCACGAGGGGTCGACGATGCTGTGGGGGTGGTAGCAGAGGCCGCACGAGGAGTTGAGAGGGCCGCAAGACCTGTAGCCCCGCGAGGAGTCATCTGCGACCCAAAGATCTCCCGGATGCTTCTGCCTGCAACCGTCAATGTGATCAGCACGGCACTCAAACGGTCATAAAGCAGCAATGCTCACATTTGCGGCCACGTTGGGCGGGAGTGGTCGGTGGGATTGCGGCCATGGCAGAGGAAGTGACACACACGGGGGCGGTGAGAGTAGCGAGCAATGCCGGGGTGCGCAATATGATGATCTTCAGAGCCTGACGAGCGCGAAGACGCTGCAGGTGGTCGGTGCGTGCGAACCTGGCAGCATTTTGCCTCCTCCAAGTGACAATGAGTCCAGAAGGGAGCACGGAGACTGTGGCGGCACCATGGGAGTGCCCAACTCCGGCGAAGTCTACGGGCGGGCACGACGTGAACGAGAAGGATGATGGTATGCCCGCCACGTTGCACTCCGATTTGAGGACACTGCTGGCTTCTCGACAGGTTGAGAGTGACGCTGAAAGTAAGGCTAGGAGATTGCCCATGGAGGTGAGGAGAACGTCGAACAGACGCCAGCACTGGCGCGATCCGGACTGGCGCCTGGAACCTGTTCCTTCTGGTGGGTCAATGACCACACGTATAACGGCCCGCCTTCGGCCTCCAGCAAACATATTGAGTTCGCGAAAGGCCATTCGGTACCCAGCAGCAACCGTGACTGTTGGAGAGGTCAAGATCAGAGTGTCCGCACACTCTGAGGAGGTTTGGGACAGCTGTAGAACAAGATTCGTATACAAGCGGACTTGACGTCCGGGATGCGCTCTGCTTTACATAGGGAAGTGTCTCAGTTACGACTCTCACTCGGTCCTCCCATACATCCACTTGTACATGATAGTAGTCAAGCACAGGGATGTCTGGCATCTCGTTAGACCTCGTTAAGGCGCCAGCTTGACGGCGCAGCATGCGTATGGTACATTCCAATGGCCGAAGATGGCCGTGTCGCACTGCGGAGATGTATGAAATGGATACAACACTAGTTCTCGCGCCTGGACAACCGCCTTATAGCTCGTAGAGCACGTTGGTGTGGCAGCTGGTCATCCTCCGCCGCACGCATATATCCTTCAGCACCGTCCTCGACGCGAATGCGCCATTCCTCTACCAGCAGCCATATCAGCTTGGCCCCCCAATCCAACGCCGCGTCCCGGACGTCCTCTCCGGTGTCGCACCCTTCAAGATCCCGCAATGCAATCCACGCCGCGATGCGCAATCGAACCTCCTCCTCCACCTCAGCATGCAGTGCTGTCCCCTCCCCCGCAGTCCAACGCTCGGCCCGAGGAAACCCGTCTTGGAAGATTTCGATGTACTGGAATGCTCCCAGCACTGCAATGGGAGTCATCCACAATGCACTCTCGTCTGAGGGTTTCGGCATGGCCTGCAACTCTTGTGACGTAGGTGGGATGAAGCGGTAGGGAGAAGACCACAGCCCAAGGAGAGGGCCGTCACCATGGACAGAGAACGACGCACGCAACGTCTGCTGCGCACGAGTGATGATCTCTTCGGGCACGACGTCTCCAAGGAGGAGCATGTCATTGCCAGCGGGAGGTACGTATTTCTTCTTCTCCTTGTACCTGTGGTTGGCGGCGGCTTTGGTCTGCTTGCCCCTGGAAGCGAGCAGTCAATATACATGACGTCACGCGGGATCGCCATACGGTGGACGCGTACCGCTCGGAGCACCTGTATGCCTGCGCCTGGATACGTCTAGCGGCCAGTCTCGCATCGGCAGTGAGATACTTCGCTCGTCTGCCCATGGTAGTCGAGGGCAGGAGGGCATGTTGACCACACGTAAGCAAGGCTATATAGCACGAGAACTTCATTGTATTGGCGCATAAGCGCTTGCCTAATACGGGAAGGTGGGCTACAGAACAATACAACGGGGACACGGCAGTGTCACTACTGCTAGGCTGTGCGGTCGGACAAGGTCGTCCCAACCAGGAGAGAAGGGCGGTTGGAGAGGGGAGGGAGAGGGAGAGAGAATGCGAGGTGGCGGGAGAACATGCGAGGGTAAGCGAAGATTCAAGGGCGCGAGAGCATGTGTGTGTGTCTTCGGGAGGATGCGACGATGGGGGAGGAGTGCGTGGAACAGAACGTGTGTGGGAATGTGGGGAAGCAGGCTGACGGAACCGCCGGTAAGCATGGAGCCCGACCGCCGTGAGATGTGCAAGAATGGGAACAACATGCCACAAGAACGGAGCCAGAGAGCGTACACGGTACAAGCACGAAGCATGAAGCACGGAGCACGATGTATGGGGTTATCTAAATAGGGATCGTGAGATATGCGGGGCAACCAGACTCAGATCAGCGGCAATATATGCGCGTATGGGGTTTTTTGCGTGATCAAGAAGATGGAACTGCGAGCAACAAAGATGGAGAAGGAGCAAGAAGACCGTCCGAAAAAGGAACATCACCTGTTCAACTAACCAACCTGCCTGACGATGCCGATCTCCATTGCCGCGCTGAACGCGGCAATCGCCTCATCCCGCGAGGAGAATCCCCCACGGCCTGTGCCACCGCTGACATGCGCCACGGAGCTGACCATGGTCGCCCTAGAAACATTGTCAGCACAGCAGTATTCCAGATTGCCTGAACCGTACTTACCACGCGGCAAAGACACCCACGCGACGGCCACAAGTCACAACATACCAGTTCGTGGTGCCGTTGTCCTGGTCGAAGTGCGGCACATAGGGGTGCCCCGCAGCAGCTTGGGCCGCGTTCGGGCCTTGGGCGGGAGGGGCGGCGACGACGGGCGCAGCGGCGACGACGGGAGCAGCGGCAACGACGGGAGCCGCGGCGACGACGGGAGCAGCGGCAACGACGGGAGCAGCGGCAACGACGGGAGCAGCGGCGACAACGGGAGCAGCGGCGACAACGGGAGCAGCGGCGACAACGGGAGCAGCGGCGACAACGGGAGCAGCGGCGACAACGGGAGCAGCGGCAACGACGGGCGCAGCGGCAACGACGGGAGCAGGGGTGACGACGGGAGCAGCGGTGACGGGAGCAGCGTCCGCGAGGGTGACATTCAGGTACTCTGGCGTGGAGAGCAGTGAATCTGCGAGGGAAGCCGTGATGGAGACCGACGCGTCCGAGTCCGTGGAGAATGACTGGTCGGGCGCATCGAGAGGCGCAAGGCGGACAGTCGTCAGGCCATGGGTTGGGCAGATTGCATGCACCAACCCGTGAATGGGGCAAACAACGGCGTCGACAGCTTGTACACCTTGGTCGACCGAGCCAGAGCAGGCGGTGGAGACCGGCAGGGTCCTAGTTGAACGCGCGGGGGTACAGGTCGACGGGCCAGCGGCGGCGGCGTGAGCAGGGGATGGGAGGATGGGAGGAAGGTGCTCCGCCAAGAACGACGAATCAGGAGACACGTCATCGAAGAGCCGGGGATCTCCGAGATCCGCATGTCCTGCGAGGTCACCGTCAGTAAGAACCGGACTATCCGCCCCCAGCACAGGCTACTTACCAGTCAGCACCCAACGCAGACGAGACACAGCAGGGTCGTTGATGGCGTTCGGGAACTCCTCTGTGTGAATCGTGAGTGCGAGTCGACCCATAGCGGTCGAGTCACTCACCAGCAATCTGTTCAGCGAGCACCAACCACATCCTGAAGTACTGCCCGATGCTGAAGCTCGGGGAACTGGAGTCTTGCTCCAGGTCCCCGGGCTCGGTGGATCGGTCGGTGGTCATGTTGGCGGGAGAGTGATGGGGGATGGAGAGAGAGGATGAGGTCCGCTCGTCATCTGGTGTGGGATTAAATAGCGAGGATCCTCAAGCTGCCGCGTGCTCATTGGCTGAGAAGTATCGGACGGACGATGCCCATATTGCGACAGCGTGTCCACCTTGGGAAACACCATCGCTACAGCCCAAAGCAGGTCGCATGTGCCTATAAAAGGCGCGTCCGCGTTGGCGCTTCCACCAAAGCCACCTGTACTCTCTTCACCACCATCGACGCGTCGACCCTGCAGGTATGCGCGTGTTTTTACTTGCTGGGCTGAGCCTGACGCGTCTGGTCATAGATGGCACCTCCCGGCTGGCCCAGTGCTCCCCAGTACACGTTCTTAGACGATCGCAAACCTGCTTGTGCCGATGCGAAGCGGACGGGACGGTACGGTATCTGGATCGCCTCTACTGAACACGACTGGTTCATCAAGTGGCCCGAGCGTGTTGCTCAGTTTGGTGCCCTAGTCGGCCCTTTGACCCAGGAGCAGTCGCAGCAGCTTGCCGACGCCATCGAGGAGAGGCGCAAGGTGAGTACGGGATGTATCCTGATGTATCCGGTGTATCATCTGACTTCGACGCGCCTCAGAAAATTTCGATATGGTACAAGAACCACAAGAACCGCGAGCGACCTACCTTCACCCTCCCTCGCGACCTCGTCGCCGAGCTCTCGAAGGGCAAGGCCGGGCGCTGCCCTCAGGCTCGGGAGGTGTACTGCCGCCTTTACTACGACGACGCCAAGAAGGCCGTCTTGGCCAGCCGCCTTGCCTCCGAGCGGACTCGGCGCGGACGCAAACTCACGCGCTCCGAGCGCATGGCGGTCACACGCGAAGTCATTGACGGCATGTACATGGCCGAGGCCGAGCACGTCAAGGTGGACGTCCTTGCGAAGGTCGACGAGGAGACTCAAGCCAAGAGGAACCCGCCGCCGCCAACCGCTCCGATGGACCGCACTCCGCGTGAGTACCAAAAGTGAGCCGTCCGACTTGTCCTCGACGTGTCCTCGCTGACCTCGTGCAGTGCCATCGACAGCGCGCCTTCCGTTATCGAGAAACTCCTCCATCCCGTAGTTAATCACCTGGGCTGGTGCCTTACTGTCACTGGCGCAGGCCCGTGCCCGGAAGAGGGCGGCGCCATCCGGTCCTTCTCGTAAGTGCTCTCCCGTCCTTCCTGACCACGACGGAGGAAGTAACCACTTTGCAGCGTCCATTTCGGGGTTAATCAATCCGGCCACTCGCTTCCGGAGGTCACACAGGACTATCGTGACCGATACATCACCCCGATTGTCCGCTTTGCGAAGGGTGTCTACCGTAAGTAGCTAATTTCCAATGATCCTGATGCAACGCAACTGACGGTTCTTGTGAATCAGCCGCCGACGTCCGCGCACGTCACGCCCTTCTGACGACTATCCCCGAGGACATCGAGGACGGTGAAGACGAAGCCGGCCCATCGGGAAGCTCGTATACGAGCGAGCCTGTTCCCCCTTCGTCGCCGTCCACGGCCGCTACCTCGTCGACATCCTTGCCGTCCATGGCCGCTACCTCGTCGACGCCCTCGCCGTCAACGGTGACTGCAGCCCCATCAGCCATTGCTCCATATTCAGCGTTGGACCTCTTGTCGCACGCCGCCGCCGCCACAGCGCCTCTCGCTCTCACCGACTTGTCCCATGTCCCCATGATGCAGACATACCCCTACTCAACTCAGTCAGCGCTCACATTCAACGGGAACATGGTTCAGTTCCCGCCAACATGGGACCAATTCGGTGACCTGGCGCCGTCCGCTCTTGGCGGTGATCTGACCTACAATGGCCTGGCTGGCATGGACTGGTCCGCCGGGCTCATCCCCGGGCCGAACATTCTCAACGCCGCATATGGACCTCTCTTTGACCCCCCTCCGCCCGCTCTCGACGCTGCCACGCTCCCTGTCCCTGCGCACGCCATCCCCGTCATCGTCGCCGATGTTCCGCGTGTCCCTGCTGCCGCTGACAATGTTGTTGCGACAGAAGGCACCACTTCTCGGCCCAGGCGGGCTGTCCGCGCTCCTGAGCGGCCCGATGCGTCTTACGCTGCCAGGCAAGGCAAGGAGAACCGACCCGAGGCTGCAACTGGGGGCAAGCGCAAGGCCAGCGGCGGTGCGTCGAAGCCGCCGCCATCCAAGCGCTCCCGTAAGCGCAACACACGGTAGGTATCGTCTCTTCTGGACCTTTCTTGTGACCCATGCACAATTTGATCTTGTCCGTCCTCCGTTCTGATGTGCTCCGTCTCCCGTATTGCTTTGGCATCTCAGCGTGTTGCTGCATGGCATATTGTCTCCATAATTCCCTATCAAGTTGACATCGTTTCTGCTCGCTTTGACCCGTCATTTCTGCCCGCTCCGACCCTCCTGTATCTCCAAGAAAAAAACTTATATACCTTCTTGCCCAATACATTATTGTACATCAATTTGGATGTGAGTTCTCGGTGAGCTCTCTTCACCGCTCGACGACAGAAGGACCAGTTACAGCACTGGCGACCAAGTCCCATGCCGCACTCCCAGTCTGCGGCGGTGTCGCGTAGTTCATAGACTGCCCGTACCGGGCGGAGAGGTCTTCAGTATTCTGTGAACGCCCTGGACGGCCGGCGTCAACAGGCAGCATAACATACCGAGCGCAATTCAGTCGGTCCTCGAGCTCTCGCTATCTATACTTGAGCCCAGCGATACCGAGTACTACAGGACACATCCTTACGCGCTCAAGAGATGTGCTACTCATCCACATCACATCCTGGCCCATCCAAGCTCACATCCCGCCTCAGCTCGAGTCGGCTTTCCGTGCCTGTTGATGCAGCCGCTCTTCGCGATCACCCTCATTTGATCCCTCCCGAGTGGACCTTCACCATGTCACCGGTGCACACCCGCGAGCATGGCCTGTGCATTGAGCCTCTCGCGATGTTGGCGCAGTCAGTCGACGGGGCTTGGCGTGGAAAATCCCGACAGTAATGAGAAGCGACCGCTGGCCGCTGCAGACGTCGGTGAGCTTCTCGAAGGGGAAATCAAAGTACCATGGCCACCCTTGGAGCTCGTTCTGGCCGCCATGAAATACAGCTGTTCGTTGCGCGATCCAGCTGTCTGTCGTCTCAGCCGCTCTCCGCGCGATCACGCTAGGACCATTTACTGTCATTTGGCGCTCGGGACCTTGCGTTGTGTAAGTAGTCTCACCGAGGCGCTGGTGACTTCGCGATTGCGGCAAAGTCCATAGATGTCGATGGCGCTAGCATGCGGACTGGCACGCGCAGCGTCACCAGGCGTCTGAAAATACCCTCCTCCTCCTCCTCCACCCTGCGCGCGCGCACGAGTCGGCGCGCCTCTTCAGGCTCTTGAACCTAGAGGGATGTGAGAATCACGAGAGAGACTTTTACGACACGGACTGTCGTATACCTTCATAAACACACTGGTGCAGATTCAAACAGGCGGCCATGTTACCCTGAAGCCGTCCCTGAACATAGAATGCTCAATATGCATGTTCACGCACACGACAGTATACATACCTGTCCGAGTCCAGTACGGCCCGGTTGAAGTATGTCGGCGGAGAATTACCAAAACTAGCTGGTGACATGTTGTACATTTATTGATGCCAGAAGACGGTCCACGGAGTCGAAGCTATGGTGCTTGAGGAATGTCGGATCGATGTATGTTTTCCTGGTATACAGTGTGTCCTGATATGCGTGCGCCAGGGCGTCAGTAAAATGTCAGGCGCCCTATCCCATCTGGGGAGTGGACGGTACCATCATCCGGAACGATCTGCACGCGCGACAACGACATGCTCACCTTATTGAGGCATATGGTGTTATCCTGGCTTGCTACCACGCTGTATCAGCGAGGGGTGCAGACCTGGATATGTCGCGGATCCGCCCGCAACATACGGCAACCAGAAAAGGAAGGGGGAGAACCCGACCGGCAGCCAACAACCCTTCCACGCCCTGCAGTAGCATCAGTATGGATGGAATCTGAAGGGCGGTAGCGACGGGCATACCTTCATGAGCCCGTGGAGTCCTTCTTGCTTGCTGCTATGTCGATACAGCGCGATGGTGCAGGCTTGGATATGTCGCGTATCAGTCCGCAACATATGGCAACCAAAAAGGGAAGCGGGATGAACGCGAGGAGTGGACCTAGAGCAACAACCCTACCATGGGGTTAACATCCCGCCCAAGCCCCGCAGTGGCATTAGTATTCATTCAAGCTCCGCTGGTCTATCGGCATTCTGCGCTATCAGTGCGTGGCAGGGGCGTCTGTGAGCCCAATACGGTGAGCAGGTGGGAGCGCCGCGCGGTCGCGTGGGCAAGGCGGCCGCCATAATGGGGTAGGGACAGGATGTATCTACAGTCTATCTCTGGTTCTATCCGCGGTTTCTGGACTCCAGTGAGAGACGAGGATGGATCGCCCCTCGTATCATACCACAGTCTATGGATGTATCACTATGACAGTATGGCCTGTTTATATCGTACACTGATCGCTGACTCGACTTCAGAAGATGTACCGTCACGCTCGGGCTCGTCGTACTCAGGGTACACGAAGCCAATGCTGACGTCCTCGTCCTCGTCCTCGTCCTCGTCTGCACCGACTGCGGACGGCGGACGAAGTGGATCAGCTGGTGGATAGGGTGGAACTGTTGGGACCGGACGACGAAGTGCGTAGCGTCGACGTGCTTGCAGATCGTCTGAAGACGGCCGCTATCTGACTTTGTATAGTTTCAATCAATAATCGTTTCTCGTCTACCCGCTGCTGGCTGTGTTGTGAGTGTTTAACCGTCAAGAGTGAGTCCAGAGTGATTCAGAGGGTTGGCGCTGGGGTTTAATTTATGATGTCTTCGAGGCAACTGCGGCTAGGTGTACTACTTCACCTAGCCACATGGTATCCATGTACATAGTAAGGACACGCTCAGGCATGGGCCGGGCGTAAATGTCGTCACTCTCTTTGCCCCTCCGCTCCCCCCACTTCAAGCTACCCTCTCATGGTACGTATATCTGTTTCCTCCATCATAACTTCGAGCACCAAATAGGCGACTTACTACGGTGTACTAGACTCGTAAAGTCACAATACAGGTTCCCTGCAAATGTCCGAAGTGCAAAGGGGTCAGGCGAATCCCCGGTCGACAAGAGATGCACACATGGAGCAAGCACGTCGCACAGCGAGCACAATGGTGAGCTACATCCCTAGTAACTTTCAGACGTTGGACTTACTTGTGGGACATAGCATGCGCCTCCGGTTGCAGAAGAGCCGCAGCGTGAACAGCCCATGGAAGCACCCTCGGGGGCGACACCGCGTGCTGTCAGTACTTCGTACAGTGTTGCCGATTGAGTGGCCCTGACCTTCATACGGGCTCGCATGATTCAGCACAGCACTCCTGTCCAAGCAGACTCAGAACTGAACATGTCTCATGCTCCTAACGTGTCCGCCGGAAACGGTTCATGTCTTAATCTGTGCAAGAAGGCCGGTAACTGACTGAGCTTGCTTCTCCGTCGCAGATCGCAGCCTAGGCAGTGCAAGACAACGGGTTAGTACTATGGCCATGAGCCTTCTCTCTCCGGTCGGTTGTCTACTGGGCATGACACCTGGAGAACCATCCGTTATCGGCCCTACGCAGGTACGAGTCATGTGTCGACTTGCGGCTATGGTTCTAACTTGAGGGTTGCAGGACGCCTCCACATGTGAGGAGGAAGAGGCGATACTCATGCCGGACTCGGAGCCGCAGTTAGAACCGGAACTTATGGACATTGATTCGGATGACGACGATGCCATGGACCAGGACATTGATGACATTCGCACTGCACCACCCCGGCTCCCAGATCGCCCAGAAGAAAGTCAATTCGAGCGACATCTGGACATGTACCCGGGTCTGCCGCATCCAACCATGACTGATGGTCCGCTGCGCTTCAACGGCTTATCTCTCCCATCTTGGTCAACTCTCAGTCTGTTCCATCCGGTCGTACTCATGGCAATGGTCGTAACTGTCTGGCTGCATCTCATGGCACACCTTCCTTTTCGATTTTGCGATGTCCTCCTCACGGTCTTCGGGTATACATTCCAAGAGCTCGGCCATGGCCACCTCCTCTCCTCGCTGAGCTCTCAGGAGCCATGACGTTTCTGGGGGTGGAGCCGAAGTTCAGCATCGCTCCTGTATGCCCTCGATGCCTGAAGCCATTCCCTGAGATCACCTGCGACGATCCGGACACACAGTGCGACGAGTGCGGACATCCTCTATTCAAGATGGACTCAAGCAGTGAGGGTAGCCGCCGCCGCCGCCGTAAACCACATCTCCAATTCCCTTTCATCTCCCTCGTGGATCTCCTGACTGCGCTTCTCGCTCTCCCCGGGATGGAGGATGCGATGGATCAATGGCGAGGACAGGCACGGATACCTGGAGTACTCAGGAACATATTCGACGGCCGTATCTGCCGTGCTCTGCTTGGGCCGGACCATAGGCCCTTCTTCCGTTACGACCTCCCCGAAGGACCGGATGGGGAGCTCCGACTGGGGTGACAATGGGATGTGACTGGTAAGTAGACGAACACGGCGACTTGACCGCTTCGTCACCCTTACTGAATGCTTTCATATATGTCAGGTTCTCTTACCTGCGCAGCCGATACGCCCGATCTTACACATCTTGTCCAATCTCGTTCAATGTGATTAACCTCCCTCTACACTTGAGGTAAGTGACGTTCAGCTTCAAAGGTTATCTTCGACTCACTAGTCTTGCAGGTACCGCGCATCATCACTACTATTGGCTGCCATCATTCCTGGGCCAAAGGAGGCAGATCCGGACCAAATTCAACGCTTCCTGCGGGTGCTCGTCAACGAACTACTCCGACTGTGGAGGAATGGCGCCATCATGCCCACTCCGAAGCACCCGGAAGGGAGGCTGGTGCGTGTCATACTAGTTGGGGTCTTTTGCGACAAACCCGCAGTGCACAAGCTCGGAGGGTTCGGATCGCATTCACATACATTTTTCTGCACACTCGACTGGATCACGAAGGCCATGAAGGCTACTGCGGAGGAGTTCATGAAAGGAGGTAAGCTTCAGTGCATCATCTCAAAAACAAGAATGCTCGTTGACGTCAGTCACTATAGCGTTCCCATCTCGCACAAATGAGGAGCACCGGCACATCATGCAAGCATATCTTCAATGCAACAGTGCTGCGGCACGCGAGTCATTCGTGAAGGAGTATGGTACTCGATGGTCGGAGTTCACGCGCCTCCCGTACTTCGATATGTGCCGTCAAATAGTTGTGGATCCCATGCACAACCTCTTCCTTGGTGAGAGTGCTCTATGGTCGCGCATGAACTGATCTCTCATGTCAATCTTCTAGGCCTCGTCAAGACTCACTTTCACGATATATGGGTGCGCTCCAATATTCTGCAATCCCAGGGACTGCAGGCATTCCAAGATAAACTCGTGTCTGTGAGTTCGGTATGCAGCCTCGTCTGTATCGCGTATAACTCACAGTGTACCGGCAGCTTGAACTTCCCACCCAACTCGGCAGATTGCCCGAGGTCATGGGTGAAGCGTCTGGTGGCAATCTGACTGCAGACCAGTGGCGCACGCTCGCCACAGTCGTCGGGCCGCTGATAGTAAGTTTCCGACTAAGTATGAGGCACATAATAATACACCGGTCTACTAAGTCCTTATCCAAGGTTCCAGACGTCTGGGCATGCGCACAGCCAGACCCCGACGGTGCTCGCCTTGCGCAGCGTCGGGAAATGATCAAGGCCCAGATACAAAAGCGCAGGCAAGATAAGAAGCATCGAGGTCAAGCTCGGACTAAATCATCTCGCCAGGAGGACCAACCAGTAAGACGAGCTATTCTGCCGAGCATTCTGCATCTGACCGCTCTTTAGCAGCCGCCTCGGACATCATCTCGTGTACGGCGGCAAACAGAGAGAGCGAAGGTAAATCACGCTGTCACGATTCGAGACTAGACTGACAGTACTTCATGTGGTGTGCAGGAGATGGTACTTGAATCGGATGATGAAGGTGCTGTTGATGTCGGCGCAGCTGAGGAGTGGGTCGAGGAGTCCAATGAGTCAAGTATGCATCCGCGCGATGTAGCCAATTTCCTCCGTCTCTGCGCTGCTCTTTCGTTGCTCCTTCTCGACGGCGTCACCCACACGCAAGTCGACACTGCGGATACACTACTGAGGGAATACTGTACAGAGCTTATTGAGGTACGTCGACGCTCCAGTGCGGGATAGCTTCCCGCCTTTCTGATCTGGTCCTCTTTCTATCACCAGATCTATGGCCCGGACATCATCAAACCCAATCATCACTATGCCACCCATACTGCTGAGTTCGTACATGATTTCGGCCCCTTGCGGGAGTTCTGGACGTTCCTCTTTGAGCGCATGAACAAGATTCTCAAAAGCTACAAGACAAGCGGGCATGATGGTGGGGAGATTGAGTGCTCATTCTTCCGGGAGTTTCACCGCACGGTGCGCTTGTACCAGCTTGTGAGTTGCTTCGTTTCCTGGCTGTATTTCCGACCATCCTCTAACAGTTACATGGCAGATCGCTATGGGTATCGATTCCATCCCTCGCAGCTCACTCAGAGCCATCTTCGAGCCCATGCGTAAGGCGACGAAGGATGACAGGGGTACAGTGCAAAGCCTCGCACATGATCTCGAGACGGCCCACGAAGATGGTTAGTATAACGATGATCATGATCACTTGCACGGTCGTCTGATATCATTTTCAGGAAGTCTGTCTTTGCAGCTGAGTGCTCGATCATCACGGGAGCGTATGCTACCTTCGTTGTACTATGAGCTTTTGCGCTCACTTCAAAACTGCTACCCTACTCAAGAATTCCGTTCTCTGCTCGCCACTTCCACGTCTCCTACTAGTGTTCTCGTTCCGAACATCGCGCTCTTCTACGACCATGCAATTCTCTCAGGGACACGCTACATCGCCGCAAATCGAACCCCCTCTTCACCTAACTCTCTCGTCATGGTTCCGCAGAATCCTGCAACCTCATCTGGCCGCTACTGGGTTGGTGAACTGCTCGATATCTTCATCTTCGAGGCACCGTCCATTCCTCGCCAAGTCCTTGCGCATGTGCGGTGGTGGCGACCTGCAGACCGTGATCTCACAGACACCCCATGGGCCCAGTTGTGCGTCCTCATCACTCTCTCCCGGACAAGACTGATGGTCTGTTATTTCAGCGCAAACCTCTTCGGCCTTCAGCTCTGGACGCGCGGCGAGATGTTGTCATCTTCAGATCCGGGGCCCTCAGCGCTGACTCCCCTGGACAACCTTGCTGGACTTGTTGTGCGGTATCCTACTTCTCTCCAGGGCAGGGATTACTGGATAACAATCCCTTTACGCCGGATGTAAGCGACTCAAGTACGTACTTCTATTACCTCCGCTCGAACTCCCCTGAACACTCTTCAGATAACACATTGTAGGATATCATAGCATCTTTCTCAATACAGTACATGCATGAGCCCATGCAGTAGACCTTCCCACAAACATGCCTCAGTAGGACGTACAAAACCCCACGATAGTGGGCCAGTGGGACCCGGCTGGACTGCTGCAGCTGATTGCTCAGGTGGCCCAGCCGGGTTTTGGGCAGCTGTGCAGAGGTGTGGACCGGCCGGACCAAGGGACTATGCCAGCACTGTGGCCCAGCCGGACCCTTGAGGGACAGCATACTAGCTCAAATACATGCTTCATATGCAACGGCTGTACTTATGCAAGGACAAGATTGCTGTTTGGAGCCCTTCTTATGGGTGACATACAGCTCTGCCTGAAGGATGTTCACTGCAGCTGGCTGGGAGGCATACGGGTTTTGGTGAACGTATGGATTCATTGTAGCTCTCTGTAATGCCATATAGGTTGTCGCCTGCCACCCTGCAGTATCTTTTATGCACCGCTCTGTAGCAGCTCCCGACAGCACCGCTCCCGACAGCACCGCTCCCGACAGCACCGCTCCCGACAGCACCGCTCCCGACAGCACCGCCCCGACAGCATCCATATACTTCTGTGGCGTCTCTAGCACTGCTCTGTGGGACTCGGAGTCACATACGGCGGTCCTGAGCTCGTGCAGCAGCTCGGTACTGCCGGTCGCTGGCAGTACGATCGCAGCTGTACAGCTCAGGGGTGCAGTCCGGCTGGCCCACATCCCTGGCCGCTTCCGAAGTCCGGCCGGCCCACCCTGGTGCGCCGCTGCCCAGCACCGCGCCGCTCTGTAGCAGCTCCCGACAGCATCCATGTACTTCTGCGGCGTCTCTAGCACTGCTCTGTGGGACTCGGAGTCACATACGGCGGTCCTGAGCTCGTGCAGCAGCTCGGTACTGCCGGTCGCTGGCAGTACGGTCGCAGCTGTACAGCTCAGGGGTGCAGTCCGGCTGGCCCGCATCCCTGGCCGCTTCCGAAGTCCGGCCGGCCCACCCTGGTGCGCCGCTGCCCAGCACCGCGCCGCTCTGTAGCAGCTCCCGACAGCATCCATGTACTTCTGTGGCGTCTCTAGCACTGCTCTGTGGGACTCGGAGTCACATACGGCGGTCCTGAGCTCGTGCAGCAGCTCGGTACTGCCGGTCGCTGGCAGTACGGTCGCAGCTGTACAGCTCAGGGGTGCAGTCCGGCTGGCCCACATCCCTGGCCGCTTCCGAAGTCCGGCCGGCCCACCCTGGTGCGCCGCTGCCCAGCACCGCGCCGCTCTGTAGCAGCTCCCGACAGCATCCATGTACTTCTGCGGCGTCTCTAGCACTGCTCTGTGGAACTCGGAGTCACATACGGCGGTCCTGAGCTCGTGCAGCAGCTCGGTACTGCCGGTCGCTGGCAGTACGATCGCAGCTGTACAGCTCAGGGGTGCAGTCCGGCTGGCCCACATCCCTGGCCGCTTCCGAAGTCCGGCCGGCCCACCCTGGTGCGCCGCTGCCCAGCACCGCGCCGCTCTGTAGCAGCTCCCGACAGCATCCATGTACTTCTGCGGCGTCTCTAGCACTGCTCTGTGGGACTCGGAGTCACATACGGCGGTCCTGAGCTCGTGCAGCAGCTCGGTACTGCCGGTCGCTGGCAGTACGATCGCAGCTGTACAGCTCAGGGGTGCAGTCCGGCTGGCCCACATCCCTGGCCGCTTCCGAAGTCCGGCCGGCCCACCCCGGTGCGCCGCTGCCCAGCACCGCGCCGCTCTGTAGCAGCTCCCGACAGCATCCATGTACTTCTGCGGCGTCTCTAGCACTGCTCTGTGGGACTCGGAGTCACATACGGCGGTCCTGAGCTCGTGCAGCAGCTCGGTACTGCCGGTCGCTGGCAGTACGATCGCAGCTGTACAGCTCAGGGGTGCAGTCCGGCTGGCCCACATCCCTGGCCGCTTCCGAAGTCCGGCCGGCCCACCCTGGTGCGCCGCTGCCCAGCACCGCGCCGCTCTGTAGCAGCTCCCGACAGCATCCATGTACTTCTGCGGCGTCTCTAGCACTGCTCTGTGGGACTCGGAGTCACATACGGCGGTCCTGAGCTCGTGCAGCAGCTCGGTACTGCCGGTCGCTGGCAGTACGGTCGCAGCTGTACAGCTCAGGGGTGCAGTCCGGCTGGCCCACATCCCTGGCCGCTTCCGAAGTCCGGCCGGCCCACCCCGGTGCGCCGCTGCCCAGCACCGCGCCGCTCTGTAGCAGCTCCCGACAGCATCCATGTACTTCTGCGGCGTCTCTAGCACTGCTCTGTGGGACTCGGAGTCACATACGGCGGTCCTGAGCTCGTGCAGCAGCTCGGTACTGCCGGTCGCTGGCAGTACGATCGCAGCTGTACAGCTCAGGGGTGCAGTCCGGCTGGCCCACATCCCTGGCCGCTTCCGAAGTCCGGCCGGCCCACCCTGGTGCGCCGCTGCCCAGCACCGCGCCGCTCTGTAGCAGCTCCCGACAGCATCCATGTACTTCTGCGGCGTCTCTAGCACTGCTCTGTGGGACTCGGAGTCACATACGGCGGTCCTGAGCTCGTGCAGCAGCTCGGTACTGCCGGTCGCTGGCAGTACGGTCGCAGCTGTACAGCTCAGGGGTGCAGTCCGGCTGGCCCACATCCCTGGCCGCTTCCGAAGTCCGGCCGGCCCACCCTGGTGCGCCGCTGCCCAGCACCGCGCCGCTCTGTAGCAGCTCCCGACAGCATCCATGTACTTCTGTGGCGTCTCTAGCACTGCTCTGTGGGACTCGGAGTCACATACGGCGGTCCTGAGCTCGTGCAGCAGCTCGGTACTGCCGGTCGCTGGCAGTACGGTCGCAGCTGTACAGCTCAGGGGTGCAGTCCGGCTGGCCCACATCCCTGGCCGCTTCCGAAGTCCGGCAGGCCCACCCTGGTGCGCCGCTGCCCAGCACCGCGCCGCTCTGTAGCAGCTCCCGACAGCATCCATGTACTTCTGCGGCGTCTCTAGCACTGCTCTGTGGAACTCGGAGTCACATACGGCGGTCCTGAGCTCGTGCAGCAGCTCGGTACTGCCGGTCGCTGGCAGTACGATCGCAGCTGTACAGCTCAGGGGTGCAGTCCGGCTGGCCCACATCCCTGGCCGCTTCCGAAGTCCGGCCGGCCCACCCCGGTGCGCCGCTGCCCAGCACCGCGCCGCTCTGTAGCAGCTCCCGACAGCATCCATGTACTTCTGCGGCGTCTCTAGCACTGCTCTGTGGGACTCGGAGTCACATACGGCGGTCCTGAGCTCGTGCAGCAGCTCGGTACTGCCGGTCGCTGGCAGTACGATCGCAGCTGTACAGCTCAGGGGTGCAGTCCGGCTGGCCCACATCCCTGGCCGCTTCCGAAGTCCGGCCGGCCCACCCTGGTGCGCCGCTGCCCAGCACCGCGCCGCTCTGTAGCAGCTCCCGACAGCATCCATGTACTTCTGCGGCGTCTCTAGCACTGCTCTGTGGGACTCGGAGTCACATACGGCGGTCCTGAGCTCGTGCAGCAGCTCGGTACTGCCGGTCGCTGGCAGTACGGTCGCAGCTGTACAGCTCAGGGGTGCAGTCCGGCTCAGATCAGCGGTCCAGTCCGGCTGGGTTCTCTGTACACACCTCCATCCACATCTACAGCTGAAAGATCATTTCCTATGATCTTGCCGGATGATATCTCGTCCAACACCTGCCCTTGCAGGTATCCGCATCTGACGCCCCACATTCTGTTACTGGTTCCAATGTTCCTCCCGCTTATTAGCATAATGCAAGCACCCCCAGGGTCAGTGCTTAAGCACAATGGAAGACCAGTCCTTGTCATCCATCTCTTCATAGAGCACCTTTATTGTGGGCAGCAGTCATTCCGGGCAGTCATCCCGGGCAGTTGTTCTGGGAAGTTGTTCCGGGCAGTTGTTCCGGGCAGTTGTTCGGGGCAGTTCGCACTGCGGGCTGGTTTCGCGGGCCCGCTCGGGCCGAAATCGCGGGCTAGCAGCCTCCATCGAGAATCCTTCTGCCATCTCTGGTGCCCAGTTGGATGCGCTACGGCAATGTTGGAGGCCCCATGAAGTGCTCCCATCCTCAGGGCACCACCCACCCGGCCCTATCGTGGTGATCGTTGTGTCTGCATAAGGCGCAGATTGCAAAGCCGTCATCAAGGACCTGCACAATTAACAGTTCGCAAAGGGTTGAGGGGATGTTCCCTCCTCAATGAGCATACGGGAGAGGGTCGCCGCCATGCCGGCGTTCAAGTCCGGCAAGCGATGCCCCTCATGTGATGATGCCCTGATAAGGCATACTCTTCATGGTTCTCGTTCCAAACCATCGCTTCCTCCACACCATGCCATCTCCCGTGACCCCGTCTCAATATCTGAGTGCTCTGGTTGTCCAGGTGAGCTTCCTCCGTACGTTTCGGAAACGGGCATTAACTCAGTCATTTTGCACAGCTGCATCTGCTTCAGACTCGTATATCCGATTATTCCCTGGTGGTCACCGGTATACTCTTGCTTCCCTGCATTCGTAACACACTTTGTGCTGATGTTGGTCGAGATCTACAAGATAGCACTACCACAGCTCTGTTGGAGAGTGTGCATGATCATCTCTTCGGTGCGTCTCTCGCATGGCTGGCCAAATAGCCTATGACAATTTTTCCCATCAGGGGCAGAACGCGACATCGAGCTGCATCTGATGCGCCAGTTCCGGAGCTTCAACATCAGTGCCAGTCCGAGCTTGGATCCATTGACGGACATGGAGCCAACTGAGGTCTCCGTGCCATCCGAGTACGGGGAATCCTGGTCCGACCCGGACCCCGAAGACGACCCGGACGACTGTCCCAGTCCTCCTGTGCGGTGGTCGTGGGAGGACTATTGGTACGGGACTGCCCCTGAGTGGGAGTGGCGGTGGCGGCTGGGTCTGGGCGATGTAGTGGTGGATGAACCAGAGTGGCCTCCACCGGCGCTGCTTGAGCTGGAAGAAGAGATGCGGCGTGATGTAGGTGGGCAGCCACCGTCTGATGAGGAGCAAGAGGGCCTCGATGCATACTTGCGCGATCTCGAAGAGAGTCTGCCAGCCTTCGGTATGTCTGATGTATTTTTCCCTATGTGATTAAATGCTGATCGATTGCAATGGTTAGCATCCTGGTCCAACACAGACATTGAGGACGACCCGGAGGAGTGTTGTGCAGCGCCGCCATGGTCTTGGGAGGACTACTGGTACGGCAACTCCCCCGATTGGGAGTGGTGCAGGCGGTTCGATCTCAGGGACACGGTCGATGATGAGCCAGAGTGGCCTCCTCCGGCTCTCCTTGAGATGGAAGAAGAGTTGTGCGAGGCAGGCACTCGGACACCATATGAGGAGCAGCAAGAGAGGCTCGAGGCATATCTGAGCGATCTGCAGGATAGTTTGCCCGAGGGAATACATGTAACGATGTTGATTTAATTGGCCGAGCGCCCCTATGCACTCACATACGATGACGGTCTATGAGCACATCTCCGGGCAGGCCATTTTGCCGGGCAGACGACATCCCGGGCAGGGCATCTTTCGGGCAGAACGGGTTCCCGGGCAGGCAGATCGGATGCCCGGGCAGGTCGGGCGAGGCAGTGGAATCGGAGGTTTTCCCCTATGCAGCGATGCATTATACTACTGAGTCTTGTCAGGATACCACTCTTCTCCGATGCTACACAGAATCTCGTTATAGCAGCTCCACTCCCCCGCGTTCTTCATCATGGTCGTCAGATCCGCTCTTTGTACTGCCACAACCACTTCTTTCCACGCGCGACTTTCGCCCCGCAAGTACGTGAGGCGTTCGCCACTGCGGTATGTGGATTCTTCAGCCATGCGGAGTAGAGATTTACTGTATGTGCCAGGGGTTGTTCTATCGACAGGTCTGCTTGTACTGCCACCTGCAATCGGAGACTGGCGGCCCGCAGGGCCTGGGCCGCTACCGCAGGGTGAGCCCCCAACATGTCCAGTGTGGGATGATGATACGGTGGACTGGTCCGCCACGGGCATAATGGTTGTGGAGTCAGGTGCATCTAACCTCATCCGATCTCCAATCGAGTGTTGTGGGGATGGCGAGCGGATATCGGGGTAAAAGGTCCGATTATCAGTCCGAGCGACGGGTGATGTACTGGTGGCCTGCGGTGTGGGAGCCGACACGTCGGCAGAGGCATCCATAGGCACCAGGGAGAACTTCGTCCCCAGGGAGGTTCGTCCGTTCACAAACCATCCCACTGTAGGACGCATGTCCGCATCCGGAGGCTGAAGCGCGTGTAAGGCCGTGCTGCCCGGCTCGTCCGACCTGCCCGGATTGCCGTCCGCGCGGTTGCCGGGCAGTGGAAGGGGGCTGCCGATGGGGCTACCGAGCGGCTCGTACGTATCGCCGGAATCGTCGTACAGCTGGGGGCGCGAGTAGCTTATCGGGCTCGTCGGTGGTCCGAATAAACTGCCCGGGACGCCGCCCAAATATTCCGCGTGCCCGCCAGTTGGAGTACGTGCCGGGACGTTCCCCGCGGGAGAGAGGAGAGGGTCGGAGGGCATGCTGCCCGGCTCGTCTAGCCTGCCCGGGTTGCCGTCCGCGCGGTTGCCGGGCAGTGGAAGGAGGCTGCCGATGGGGCTACCGAGCGGCTCGTACGTATCGCCGGAATCGTCGTACAGCTGGGGGCGCGAGTAGCTTATCGGGCTCGTCGGTGGTCCGAATAAACTGCCCGGGACGCCGCCCAAATATTCCGCGTGCCCGCCGGTTGGAATGCGTGCCGGGACGTTCCCCGCGGGAGAGAGGAGAGGGTCGGAGGGCATGCTGCCCGGCTCGTCTAGCCTGCCCGGATTGCCGTCCGCGCGGTTGCCGGGCAGTGGAAGGAGGCTGCCGATGGGGCTACCGAGCGGCTCGTACGTATCGCCGGAATCGTCGTACAGCTGGGGGTGCGAGTAGCTTATCGGGCTCGTCGGTGGTCCGAATACACTGCCCGGGACGCCGCCCAAATATTCCGCATGCCCGCCGATTGGAGTATGTGTCGGGACGTTCCCCGCGGGAGGAAGGAGAGGGTCGGAGGGCATGCTGCCCGGCTCGTCTAGCCTGCCCGGGCTGCCATCCTTGCGGTTGCCGGGCAGTGGAAGGAGGCTGCCGATGGGGCTACCGAGCGGCTCGTACGTATCGCCGGAATCGTCGTACAGCTGGGGGCGCGAGTAGCTTATCGGGCTCGTAGGTGGTCCGAATGAACTGCCCGGGACGCCGCCCAAATATTCCGCGTGCCCGCCGGTTGGAATGCGTGCCGGGACGTTCCCCGGGAGAGAGGAGAGGGTCGGAGGGCATGTTGCCCGGCTCGTCTGGCCTGCCCGGGCTGCCATCCGCGAGGTTGCCTGGCAGTAAGGGCAGGCTGCCGATGGGGCTGGTTGGTGGACCATAGAGGTCTTCGGTAGCCTCGGGGGACTGGCGGAGAGTCCGTCCTATTGGGCCCGTCGCCCGCCTTGATGCGCCGCCAAGGTATTCTGCACGCGGGCTCATTGAGCCCCTTGCGGGCGCAGATATGTTATGTACCAGTGACTCGGATGCACCAACATCGGGGCTAACTGGGTTGGTTTCTGCGGCAGGTCCAGGGGCGTTGCCTCCCCAGTTATCCCTGCACTCAGATCAGATACGCAGTGATTGAACTTACGATCAGTCCCCAAGCCCGGCGGAATCTGCATTGGCGACCCAACGAGGGTGCCATCCTCCTCACCGCTGTCGTATGCACCTGAATTACGTTTTCTGCCCGTCCGTTTGCTCCGTTTCTAGAGACAAATCATTAACAGCTGTTGATGTCTGATCAGATCACATACATACGGGCATGGTCTCTGTGAGCCGGTTGCTTTTGCGCCCACCAGTGAGTTATCATACACGTATAGGATACAAACGACTTACCGATTCAGTCCAGGACAAGTGCGGCACGGTTTGCGGTCCCGGGCAGCCGGGGCATGCCAGCCCCAAGTTGGTTCGTTCTTCTTGCGATCACGTGATTTGTTGACGCGTCGCGTTGTGCCCGCGGGTCATCCACGGTGCCCGGGTCTTACCTACTGCTACCACTACACGCAACACTGCTCCTGTATGTCCGCCATGAATCTTCCTGCTGCTCAGTCGCCCACCATTGTCGAACAAGTCTATGCTCAATCTGCCCGGGCTCAGACTGCCTGGACTGCCCGGCCTCCCGCTCCCAGCCCTGCCCGCCCTGGCTGGGATCGTGGTCTTCGTCAAGAGCTCCGCGAGCTTGCGGCCCTTCTCAAACAGCTGCCCTCCCAAGAGCTTGCTCTTCCTCTATTTGCCCTCGCGTTTCTCCAGGAATACAACACGGCGTTCCTTGAAAAGCGGCCCCTCGACATTGAGTCGTTGGATCCCGCACGGTGCCCGGAGACGGTTCGCAATTTCACGCGCGACAGGAACTATCAGTTTCAGCCGGTTGTAGGTGGCTGGTGGGACACTGCTGGTGCGTTACATGATCTTATTGCATTGTCTGAGTCGCTCATTCTGCCAGCCTGTCCCGTAGCGTCACCGACCCATCCTGTGACCCCAGCGCCCTCTCATGCCACTACTGCAGCACCGGATGGAGTAGCACATCCGCACGTCTTCCGCCACAGCAAGCAGCCGCTTCTCAAGCTTTGAACGCTGGCACCTCTGCGGCCGACCCCAACACTAATCCGACCGCACCCCACGCGTCCATCACCCAATCGCCAGATGCGCATCCGTCGCAGGGTCCTGCGGCCGAGCGCGACACTGCTGATGTAGAGCGGCCCGAGGCTGAACCGTCCGATGTTGACATGTCCGAGACAGCACCCCCTGCCGATCCCCGTCTAAGAAGGGCGTACGCACCCGGGCACGTACTCGGGCAGCAGACAAGGTCGCACCGCCCGCTGTCAAGAGCACGCCAGCAGCCGCTAAATCGCCGGGCACGGTTGGTGTAACACGTCGCCGCCGTTCGTCCAGAGGCAAGGCACCGAAGAAGACCTCGGCTGCTGCCCCGGCCAACCCACAAGCATCCGGTTCTGGCACCATTACCATACGACCAAAGGGGAAGGCAGCCAACACTGAAGGAGGGGGGGCAGTCAGGCCAAACGGGCGGGGATGTACGACGCGGCAAGGCAGGATACCCGCGCCTTGTGCTCCCCGAGCCTTTCCCTGACAACTTCAACTTCAACGAGCAAGATTTGTTGGACCACTGGGTAGTCATGGTTCGTTGAGCTCCTAGCTCATTCTTGATCATGTTGCTAACCACGACTCCAGGTCATTCCGTGCCTCTTATGCCATGACAGCCGCGCAACCTGCCGCGTGAACTTCCTGCACGGCGCAATGTGCAACCATTGCACGAACAACCAGGCCGCTTGTTCGCTGGTCCCACGGGACGTGGCGGGAGACACATGGACCAAGGAACAGCGTCTGTACATTCTGTACGACTTTCAGTTCCGAGGCCGTCTCAATGCTCCTCACCCAGCAAAGTCCATCCGCCCGCGGTTTGCCAACGACCGCGGCTTTACACCCCCCGCATGGTTCCTCAATAAGCTCCAGACCCTTAAGCCCTCGCGCTGGGCCAAGAACTCAGAATGGCGTATGCAGAAGCCACGAACCCCCAACTCGGCAAGAGCCCGGTTTCTGGCTCCTACCTCTGAGTTTGAGGACGGCTCTGCCTCTGAGGCTCCCCGGGCCCCCTCGCCTCCGGCAACCATCAAGGGAACTGGCAGGCGTGCAGCTCGTAGGCCTGCTGCTCCTTCAGCACCAGTAGCGAGCGCCGACAGCAGTGATAGTGAAAGGTCGCAGCCGCTGAGGCGCTTGAAGAAGCGCACTGCTGCGACAATGACTGGCGGCTCTGACGACGACGACGACGAGGCAGACCAGGATGGTCCTGTGCGCGACAACGACAACGACAATGGTGAGTTGGCCATGGCTGGAGTCCAACACTGACTGTCGCTCACATACAGTCCCTTTTCAGAGCCAGGCCAGTCCCTGCCTTCCAAGCGGCCACGACCCGACTCCCAGGAGGAGGATGCTGGCGACAGCCATGGTGGGGAGGTCCTGGGCCGGGACCGGGCAATGCGGCAGAGGGTGCCCGGCGGCACATCCAACGTCCCCACAAGCGGCTGCGCATGTATGGCCGCGCCAAGGCTATCCGTAAGTGGAGTCGTACGTTGTTCTCGCGGGATCTAACAGAGTATGTTGCTGACTCGGTGCATGTAATCCCACAGTCCAGACCGAGCCAGGGATTTCTGACAGTGTCGCAGATGCGGCTTCGCAGGCAGCAAGCAGTGGCGGAGTGTCTACACCCCGTGCCAGCTCCGCTCCTGACATCAACATGGATCTGCCCGTCACGGGCTCGCACAGTCTCCAGGTCGTCCGGCATGCACAAGGGTCAGACGAGATATACCGGCGCGTCAACTCAAACTTCCAAACCCTCCACATGCAGAACGACTCCATCTCGAAATCGATTAGGACCCTTGAGGACTCTTTTGCAGCTAGCCGGCAGGATGTCCAGCGCGAGATTTCTGAACTCCGGACGGTGGCACGTACAGCCATTGAAGGCCAAGGTATGCTCGCCGTGCGGCTGAACGGTGCATTGGACGAGCTGCGGACACAGAAGGAAGAGGTGCAGCGGCTGCAGCATTTGCTCAACACAATACTGCTGGAGAAGGGCAGCACAACGATGTTGGAGGTGCGCTCGCCACCACCATATGTTACGCCCCTCACTCCGTTCCTTGGATACACGGACCTGACAACAATGCAGTCAGGAGCAGCGTTCTCGGGTAGCGTGGGCGGAGTGCCTTCTTCGCCCGTCTATCACTCGTCCGCCTTTCCTCCCAGTGCGGATATTGAAACGCGTGCTGTGCCCGCCGCATTGCCCGCCGCATTGCCCGCCGAATTGCCCGCCTCGTCGCGCGGCGCCGAGCCATCCGTAAGCGAGGGGACCGGCGACCCCACAAGCATCGGTGCGGCTGCTCCCGTCCCCAGCAATGAGCCTGTTGATGATATGACGACGAATGTCCGCTCTCCCCCGGTCACTCATGAGGGGCTTCTCGGCCTTCAAGGTGTCCCGAGCAGCGAACCTATTCCCGGCCACGACAACACTGGTAGGATTCCGGCCACATCTGGAATGAAGGAGGCTGCGACGCAATCGGTCGGCAATGTGAAGCCTTGATGGTTTATACGGACCGGGTCAGTGCATGGATGCAGGCAGTGCATCGCTGGTGAGCTGCGGCATGGAGTTGTGTCCGGGTAGGTCGTGCGGCTCCTGTAGCGTGACGGTACTCTGTTGCAAACCGCGAAGTAGTTTTGTTGAATAAGTACGCCGACGATTAGCTCCAGGGCGGGCGCGATACGGGCAATACTTATCCGATCCTCAAACTGTCTGTTGGGGCGCTCTGCACCGGTCACCGGGCAGCTCGGCGTCGGGCAGATTTTTGCGCCCGGATTGCAGCCAAACCAGCATACCGATTGAGGCAGCAGCGGTTTGGCCATACATTCAGATGTAAGGTGCAGTTGAACTGGTACAAAACCTGGCGGTGATACGCCCAATACCTGCGTACATGCCGTATGGATTTATTCGCGCGAGTATCCTACGTCGACCGTCCCCACCTTGGGCGCCTCGTATGCCCGGGGAATGCCCCCACGATCGTCGCTGTGCTCCTAACTCTTAGCCAGACGGCGCTTCAGTAGTTTCGTGTTCCCGGGATGCCGCCCGAGGAGGAGCCGGCCACTTTCTGACCAGGCCTTCGCGTGGCCACGACTTTGTCCGGGCAAGGGTGGACTTTGTCGCATGCTGTCGCCTCTTCTCCTCAACCAGTTCCTTCATCGCGTCACTTTGCTTCAGTTCCGCCAAGGTCGCTAATTCGGCACCAGCGGTGCAAACATCGATGACGTCTTCGAGTATGGCGAGAGCAGGACGCGCCTGGTGGTTATGTTACAACGACGTACATCACGGCATATAGGATGATCTTACCATCGTTGAACTCGGGGTATCCCACCATGTCGGCCTCGTTTCCTCCTCGGGCGAGCCGGGCTCAGGCCTTTCCCACCAAAGGTCGCCCGCAAGCGGTGTCCCGGTAAAGTCGGGGCCGTCTCCGAATGCTGCGATAATGGCATTGCGATCCAAGGTCCTGATCTCGAGGGCCATAGCAGTGCCGCTGAACTGCGCACTGGCCAAGGCCATTTTGATTACGGAGGGGACCTCCTTGCAGGTCGCAGGCTGCCCGTCCATCACCGATCCGGCTGCGGCCATGCCCATGGCATAGACGGCCCGCCACTATTCCAATGCATTAGAGCGCAGACAAATGTTTAGTCTGAGAGTCGCACCAGGTCACGGGTGATTCCCATCTGCCAGCGCAGCAGGGCATGATGCCCGGCATCAGGAGGAAGAGCACGCATTGCAGATACAATCCGCCAGGATATGAGATGGAGTTCAACATAGGCCGCTTTCATGGTGGCAGTTGAGATGGAAGAATGGGTAGTTTGCGAACGAGACGCCCCCCGTTGTGATTGATCTGCACGTGATCAGTTTGATCGGGCAGTTGCGGGCAGCACCGGGCAGTGTCCGGGCAGACGCGTCGCCCGGATCCGGGCAGTTGCGGCTGCAGCCGTTGTTCAGGCAGGGCGTGCCTAGCTCATGCGCTGGCCACAACACGGCTTGAATAATGCAATGAGGGGCATGCACCCTACCGCATGGGTAGCGTCCCCGAGTCGACTCATTCGGTATCGGGCAGCTGCAATAGACCCGTCCCGCCTGAGCGCAAATATACGCTTCACCTAATACGCCATATGCTGCCTATCTACATAGCATTATTTCAGATTAGGCCCTGGTACACCGAGGTCGCCGTCAAGGATCGGTGGTATTGGGCCATCTCTCGACTTGATCTCCATCCCTGTCCACTGCAACAGTCACCGTGAGCTGCGTCTCAGCCTCTTCTTTGCGCCGTACTCACCGACGGCTAGCTCTCAAAACCGTCAAGACTGGGGCTTTTTTGCCTCTTCCCCGCCGTGCACATGTTCATCCGGGCTGTGCACCGGCACCAGGTCGGGTATGTCCTCCTCCTCTTCGTCCTCCTCACGTGTCTGTTCATCCCTTTCGAGGCACGCGAGAATCGCTCGTTTGCAATCCTCGTCGTATGCTGTCAGGAACTCGCCGCGGCAAAGTGCCGGATCCTTCTCGGCTACACTGCCATAGGTGATGCCACTGCTCTAGTGCGACGTGAGTTTACGGTCATCAAACCCACTACGCGCAGACAACTTCTTACATCCACAATCAGAGGAGATTGAGCATCGTCCAAACCATCGACGATGATTTGATGGTCCTCCCAGCTCTTGGGGACCGGGGGGCATTCTCCCCATGTGCGTCATGAGACTCTGCTTGGTGCATTGTAGTGAGTGGTGGTTTCGAATGAGTGTGCTCAGTTTCCGCTGGCATGAACCACACTACTATGATGATTGATGAGAGATATCCCATCGATTGCTTGGATCGTTGGGACAGAACGCTGATCGGGCAATTTTTGCCGCAACGTTTGATCGGGCAATACCGGGCGCGGTCTCGGGCAGTGGGTGCGGTGCCGGAAGGGGAGTCCGCATTTCAAACCGTTCGTCTGTACTTAATGACACTCCGCATGGCTAGTGCAGTCACCATACCGGCTGTGGCTGTTACGGCTCCATGCGACTTGCTGGTCGGTTGTTGCGAGGGTGCATCGAGCGCCGCTGTCAATGTCCGGGCAGCACCGGTCGACATCCCGGGCAGCATTCGTACCCCCAACGATGGGTCCGTTTATTCGATACGTGCAAGGCTACAATCCTTTGTCATAGCAGCCCAGCCTGCATACGAGCAGCCGAGAACACAGCCTCGGCATGCCCGTGCAGAGAGTGCCAGAAGGCAGCCTGCCGGGCAGCCCAGGCTTCACCGCCGGCCCCGAGCGATGTGTCTCTTCCCCGCGTCTTCCACCCTTCTCGATGTGTTTTATAGCTCGCCAGAGTCCGCTGCATCTCCAATGGTACGTGCACTAGTTCCTCCTCCACTCTCAGCACGCGGGCGTATGCTCGCAGGAAGATCACACGGTACACTGGATGGTCGGTGGTTCAGTAAGCACATACAGATGCAATAAGCATACGGAACACGCACTTTCTTCATCCCAAGAGCCCGACCGCGACTCTCCAGGAGCGGAAAGCGTCCAGAACCATGGAAGGTGCAGGTCTGAGACGCCACGAACACTGTGTTCTATCAGAGCCGTGTTTGACTTCAAGTCCCCTTTACGCAAGACCTGATAGCGCTGCAACTGCACGTCGAGCGCAGCCTGCTCGGATTCCAGGCTGGTGTCGTATAGCCGGCCCATGGCAACCCGTGAGGTGTCGTATAGACGGGCTGCTGCGAGGATGGCCGTGTCCGTGAGATGGACGTCGTCGTAACTTCGAAGCTTCTGCCGCTGCGAGGTAGCTTGTCGAACCTCTGTCCGATATAGCAGGGATTTCAACCCTACGCCTACTCTGACCTGATGAAGTGCATCGTTCATCTGGCCGACGCGTAACTGGCGCTCCTGCTTTAGAAGCTTGGACAAGCCGTGCCTGTTGCAGAGAGGCGCTCCAAGGGTCGATGGGAGAGCGATGGTGACATGCTCGGGTGCGAGGACCCGGGGTTCATCTTCACCGTCATTCATCTGCGCGGTGTTGCTCTGTGAAGACTCCTCTATCGAGTCCCATTGGGCGCCAAGAGAGTCTCTGTTGGATGGTACCGACAGGAAGTCACGTAGGGCTCCCTGCGACAGAAAATTGCGGGCATCCTTGTGGAATTTTTCGATGTCGCGAAGCAGCTTGCCACGCATCTGTTCGAGGGCTATCTTCTCTTCCGTGGAGCTGCCCGGACGCATTTGGCGTGCCTTCGCAGCAACTGCGAGGCTACCATACATGGTATCGGTCAGGAGGAAAGAGACATAGGGCTGATCGGACCCACCGTGTTTCCTCAATCTTCAGCCCCGCGACAATCCATGCGGCGGATCCCTTGGGAGCTGAACCTGTCCTCTTGTTCTCCTGCTTAGAAAGCTCGAGCTGGATCTGTGCCCGAGTCGGTACTGATGCCGCTGGTCAGCAGGAGTACGGGCGTAATAGCAGAGCACCTACACTTCTTATCCTCAACTTCGTATATGTCCATTGCCTCGTAGTTTTTGTGACGTTCCTTCGCGGCATCTTGTGCGGCTTTGGTCCATTTTGCGATCTTACTGGGAGGATGTCGCTTCACCATGCCCTCGAGCGCTTCCCGGGCCGGGCCGATGTCCTCCGACGCCGTCTTGAGCTTGCGTCCGAGTGCAGCAGCTACATTGATAGCATCGTCAGCAGTATCGCTAATGTTCGGTAAGTAGACGTACGTAGGCGGATGAGCTTCATCCAATTGGAGTCGTTCATATGGTCGTCAATCGACTCTTGACGATGCCCGGTTGCCATCCCATAGGTACTTTTCGCGATGTCGTTCGTGTCGGGCCATAGGGACTCAATGATCTCGTTCTTAACCACTCCTAATCCCGGGATAAAGTTTGGAGAGAAGCGAGGATAGCATTCACGGCGGTGGGCGTGCACGTGGAACTGCCCGATGCCTCCGCTGATCACCATGCCCGGAGGGAAAGACAGAGCCGGACTGTCGCTGAACCGGCGCAGTAGATGGACCCAGTAGTGGCACCATATGTCGTACAGGACCAGCAGTAGCAGAACTCCTGCAAGGTTCTGCCCGACCCAGAATAGACAATAGTCCATATTCTTTTGCCTGCAAACTTCGTCAGTTCGCGCAGGGACATCACAATATACACACGTACTGTTCACCCTTCTGGAAGTCAACTACGCAGTGCGGAAAGAAGAAGCCGTGCCTACTACAGGCAGCCGCCCCAATGCCTGTGCTCTCCAGCGGTGCCCGTTCTTGGGCAGCGGCGATAACTGCCCGGTGCTCGTTGCATTCAAGGGTCTGTACACGGGGTCAACTCCTATCCGTGACGATCGGGCCCGGTACACACCTGTCGGTACTGCTTTGCACTCTTGAGGTGGTCTTTGTAAGGTCCTGAAGTCACCATGAAGCCGTGACCATCTGCAAGTCGGATGTCGTTTTCAGGACGTTTCATGGCTTGATGCTGAGCCCCGAAATTGCCGTCCATGATCGCGGAAGCACCGTGCTTCCATCTAAAAATGTGTAAGCTCGCTTCAATGCCAGGTTATGTGACGTACGGGTCAGCATCATTCTCCCAGCCGTCCGGCATGTTGACGCCTATCCACGGGCACGCCGGACATCTGACGGCGAAGCTTCCGCGCGTAGGCTGTGGTGTATCCTCGAACCCTACGGCAGTAGCCTTCCGGGCCTTCAGGTTCCGCCATTGACGGGATACTCGAAGGAGGTCACGGTAGCGATCCTGGAACATGCATGGTCAATCGATGCTTTCAGGGCGCGACAGCGGTCACTGGTCGACACGTACCGGCACCATATGGGGGAATAATGGATTGGTAGTGCGTCTAAGCTGCATGTAGTATGTCATGGCCGGTGTTTTGCAGACCTTATTGGTCAGGAGGAAGTGGTCGAGTACGCGGAATGTGAATGCAGTCTCTGGTCGGCGTGAAGTGGCTGGGTACAACCCCATCTGAAGCAGCTGCAAGTCCGGGGAAGGTGCATCCGGGCAGGAGCAAAATGCCACAGGTATCTCGTGAACGCCAGAGGTATCGACAATTACCATGCTCCTGGCTGCCCCAAATCGCTGCGACCGAGGATGACGGGTGGGCCGAGCAGGATCGGGAGGGTGCGGGAGCTCCTCCCCGATGCGCGGCATATCAGCAGGATCTTCGTTTCCCAGGGTCGGATCTTCTTTAGGTGCCTCTTCGTCGAACTCGTCCTCATCCAACAACTCCTCGGGCAGATCGTCATCATCGCCTGGGTAGGTGACGTCCGCTCCAAAGTCGTCATAGCGCAATGCCTCATCTTCCAGCGAGGCCTCGACGGACGTCCGTTTGCGGGAGTTCCGGTAGCCATAGTAATGGCCCGACGATGATTGCACGGGCGAGCTGCGCATGGACCCTTCGGAACCTTCGTCATCAGAGGTGCCCGACAGTCGACTGTGCGGGCGATTGCCCGGAGTGTCCGCACTGAGGGGAGAGGACGGAGGAGGACTGGCGAAGGGATTCACAAACGGCGTGGTAGATATGCCAACGAAGGAGAAGGGGGAGTTGTTGCTGTTGTCGTCACAACCTGACGGAGGTGCGGGTGTCGGCCGAACACTGTTGGCACTGGCAGGAGCCGGGCAGGGGGGCTCCCTGCGATATACGGCATTCCGGGCAAAGGCGGCCGAGGTCGGGCAGGCCTGTCCGCTGTGCCCAAGCAGGATCCGAACACCGACCATCCGAAGCCAGGCGGTGGTGTAGTGATCGACCGCCCAGAATTCGATTCGGTGGAATGGCAGCCGGGCATGTGCCGTGCGCATGCATCCAGCACACAGCTTTGGGACAGCCATACAGTCCATGCACCTCCATAATGCCGGATGGCCGCATGATCCACACTGGGCAGAATCACCTCCAGCTTCAGCTTGATACAGCACGTCGAGGTAGGGGTCTCGCAACTCCTCCATCCACATTCTCAGATAGTCATGTGGTTTCTTTGAATCTCATTTGAATCGGGTCACAGCATACAAACAGTGTGCGTACCATCCGTGTCCTTGTCCGATATTCAGCTGTGAAGTGGACCTCCTCTGCATCATTCATGAACTCGGGTGCAATTGACGCGCTTCGAGACAAGGAGAAGGTTGTCGGCGCATGCTGGGGAGGCCGTGGTGGTGGCTGAGCGCCGGGGTCATGGGTGTCCGCGAGGGGGGCTTCACGTAGAACGGAACGCGTGCCGCGCTTCGTGCGTTTGGCGACGATCTCGACCTCGGAAATCGAGTGGTATTCCTGAATACGCAGGCGACCCATGGTGGATTCAAGACAAGAGGAGTGATGGGATACAAGGGTTCGTAGCACGAGGTGGGGAGTCACAGAGTGACTAGTAAGGATAGACGTCTACAGACATCCACGGCACAGACGGCACATCTAAATTGCTGTGCAGCGCCTCGGACATGAACCAAGAGTAACAAAGACGATCTGGTTCAACTGCCCGAACACCGTGATGGATAACTAAGCTGGACAAAAGAGCGATCGTGCCGGGCTTGTACGCCACCTGTACACCGAAATTGCGGAGCACCAACTCGGCCCGGCGATAACTGCCAAGTGTGACGAGGAGGTCGTACCAGGACGGTTGCCCGGCAGTGTCTCGATGGAATGGACTCTCGCGATTAGATATGAGTTGCACGCTGTTGAAGATGCTTGGCCAGAATGGCAGGACATCCTTGACGCGTTCGGACGTACTGAGTCTCAGCAGTGATGACCTGCCCGCGGTATAGAGATCGGGATGTGCCACCCGAAGGATTGCGCTGATTAGGGCGCCAGTCTCGCGCATGTCTCGGCACCAGGCCAAGCTTCCTTCATGTCTCATGGTTGCACTGGGAGCGGGCACATAGTTTGCACTCTACATACCAGCCAGATCAGTATGCAGGACGACGGCAGAAAGCTATGCTCACCTTGTGACCGACGGCGTACCCTCCGGGGGTCCCCAGCCAGCTGCCCGGGGGCCAATCCAGACCCGGTTGATAGAAAGTGGGTGCGGTTCGCCATTGGACCATGGGCTTGGAAGCGGTCGCCTTGCTGCCCTTCATTTTGATCTGATCCCGAAGGTTTTCCGTCGCATCGAGGCACATGCCCTGCGTTGGGTCGTCACGATCGTTGCCCGGTATGGCGATAGACTGCCACGCACCTGGCGCGTCTCGGATAGGATGCCGGAAGACTCCATGCGATCACCTTGCCCGTGGTATCAACGAATATACCCGGACGTTGCATGAGGAGATGATTGTGCGCAAGGACGTCCGATGGAGATGAGAGCGGCGGAAATCTCTCCAAGAGATCGTCCTCCACTTTCGCATTCATCCCACGGGGCTTCTTCGACAAAGCCGCACAGTAGTCGTCCATGCTCCAGGCAATCGGCACTGCATGCGCCCGATCAATAAAAAGCTGGATAAACCCTTTGCTGCATACCTCGATAGCGCCATGCCGATGCCATAACCTTGGCGGCTCGTTGGAGATCCTCGTCGAGTTCATCCGACCAGGTGCGATCAATTTGGGAGCCCAGCCGCGCTGCAGCAACCCAGGCCTTCTCGCCCGACAAAACTGTCCGAAAGAGATCTTGCAGAAAAGCAGAGACACTGTCGATAAAGGCGATATTCTCGAGCATCAGAGTATGTTCTTCGTCCATGTCGACAGTCGCGTGGGGCCAGGAACGAAGAATGACGCGGACGAACGAAAGTTCAACATGCTGGCGCCTCGAGGCACGTGGCTGTGCCAGCGATCCGCCACTAAAGCGGGCCTTGATTTGAGCCTTGTGCGTCCTTCCATGTAAGGTCGGGCAATTTGGGGACAACCAACACTGGCATACCCTTCCTGGTGAATGCCAATGCCTCCTTGGTCCGTCTATTGCGGGTCCTGCTAAGAGCGTCGCTCGCATTTCGGAGACTTCTCGCATATTGCGATCAAGCCCTGGTCGGGAGGAATATGAGCTTTGGGTGCACCCGCATGGATACAAGATCCTTTGCATCGGAATCAGAGATCGATCGGAGTGGCTACAACGTCTGCCCGGTGGCGAAGGGGGGTGCAGTTACCCTCCCCCCTACCTGCCCCGCCCCCTGCTTCAGCTCGCCCACAAAGTGCACCCCTCAAACCACTCCTGCCCTCTACGTGCCCGCTTGACCATGCCCGACCCTGCTCCTGCCGACAGTATACAACTATCTCATAAAGAAATCGACCGGCTGCGCGAGGTTCTCGAGACATGGGCGGCCAAGTCGCGTGCAGAAAAGCGTGAGATGAAGGCAGCACTCGTTGACGAGTTTCTTGGAGCACGAGGTGTGGACGACAGTAATCCCTACGCCCCTGGGTTTTTGATGGCGGTATGTGTTTTGTTTTCGACAGCGCTTGGATATCACTCATAGTCTATGCAGAAGATCACTCATTGGTTCTCGAACAACGCTCCGACCAAGGATTCGCGCCTTCCTCGTGCCCTGAGGACGGTTTGGACCGCTCGAGAGGTATTCAACATACGCCGTCAGGAAGCTGTTGCCGAGCGCCAGAAGGAGATCCTCGAGAGTGGTGAGAAGACGGCCTCCATCGCCGCGTTGAACGCTGCCCGGGCCGAGCTGTGGGCTGCCCTGTCCGACGAGGAGAAGATGGAGTTTGAGAGGGATGCTGATGAGTGGAGCTTTGACGGCCCGGACCCGAATCTCAGGACGATGTAAGTCATGTTTGCTCCGGTACAGCAGTGGCCGACGTCTTTGTGCAATGTGCTGACTGTGATGTGCTAGGATCGCCGAGAAGCGTTTGGCGGATTGGGTGGCATCCTTCGTAACCTTGTTATGGAATCAGGCAGGCGCAGTCAGTGAACTCACGTTCTACTACCGTGATCTCATGGCGAAGATGAAGTGGGGGCGGTATGTTGCTGAAGCAATCATGTAGTACGTCATGTACTAATTGCGCTGTACCCTGTAGTTACGACACCAGTATGCATTGGCATCGTGACGACACCAAGAATCCGCGCTTTGTTGATCTATACCCTGACTGGAAGAACGATTATCTCGGGCAGTTTGCCCGGTACGCCAACATGACACTGTTCCCCGAGACCCGCAACCCCAACAATGAAAAGGGCCTCAAACAGAGACGCGTTGAGCCAGACATCGTCCTCGAGACATATCCCGATGGTACACCCATACTTCCGCCTATCGCCGAGCATCGCCTACAGACAAGCAAAGAGGCTGTCATGCGGGCCTTCATGACACTTCATTGGTGTATGTGTCTTGATTCCTGCCTCCGAGTCGTACTAACCGCTCGGCATGATAGCCTTGGCCTCGGGCACGAAGGATACTCCTGTTGCTTGGGCTGAGGTGGCTGCCCGGCCCGACCTCTACTTCCGCCGCGACCTCTTCCCCGACATCCGCGTCGTCGAGCCGACTCGCATGAACTCGAAGCCAATGCGACAGTGGTGGATGAGGGTTATTGAGCTCCAGGAGAGTGATGATCCGGAGGATCGCTTTCGTTTCACCCACTGGTGGGATGGGAGCGAGCGCCACGAGGCGAAGTACGACGGAGAGGCCCAGGAGAAGAACCCTCGGAAGGCCAAGAAGGACCGTAGGCTCCGAGTTGTGAACGGTCCGCCGAAGGGTGCGTTCGAGGCTTGGACCGGGCAGCCCCCGGTCGCCGGGCAAGCGGATGATAAGAGCCCGGGCAGTGCCGACAGCGACGGTGACAGCGGCTCTGAGGACGCCGAAGCCGTCGGGACCTCGGGCAAGCGCAAGAAGGTGGCGAAGCAGTCAAAGGGCAAGGGGAAGGAACCCGCCAGGGCTCCGGCGAAGAAGTCCGCAAGACCAAACAAGAAGGCCCGTACCGACGGTGACGGCTCAAGTGACTCCGCTCGGTCCTCCGACGTAGGCTCTAACCGTGCGGAGTCTCCTCCTCTGGGGTCGGACGGTGACGACAGCCCCGAAGAGGTCGACTTTGAGAACCTCGACTCCGGCTCTGAGGATGGCGCCCCTGCTCCTCGGACGGCGGCCCGCAGCCGTGAGGAGCGCATGGCTGCTCGGGCGAAGAGGGGCGAAGAGAGGCCCCATTCGCCTTCCGCCAAGTCGCACGGCACAATGCCCGCCCCTGCACCGGGCCACTCGGCTGCCGGCGCAGGACCTGATGCCTCTCTGGTCGCGATGGCCAAGGGCAAGTCGCCCGGGTGGGTGGGGAAAAATGCGACTCGACTATTGCCGTTCCTTTCGGCTCTGTGCGAGGATACAAACTATCAGGCAGCGCTGTCGATGTGGAAGAATGCAGTGAGTTGCATTCGTTACCTTGTAAGCACCCCGCATCATGCTGACACATATCAAGCTCACGACTCGTGCCCCATTCCCCACGGCTGGCCCGGGAAGCTGGGCGTCGTGGGATGCGAAAGGTTGGGGCCTCCCGGCAAATGTCCACAGCAGCCGGAAACGTTTGCAGGACGTCTTCTCTTGGCTGGAGGAACATGTTCCAACGGCAAATGCCTCGGCGGGGGCGGTCCAGCAATGGATGCTTGCAATGGGTCTCACCCTGAGGGATGCGCACACTGTGAATAGCATCGAGGAGGACGCCCCGGTCCCGAATGGCGGCCCTGCCTTCCTGAAAGCACGCAGCGAGTTCACCTTCCGGGACATAGTTAGCACGCTGGAACCTCTATGCAAGGCCGTGCAGGGTCCTCCCACGGTTGTCGGACCATCCGGGCCATCCTCTCCAGGACCCTCCGCAACTGGTCCTGGCCCGACTTCTACATCAGCACATGTCCCATCCTTGGGCATACCGTCGCCGACAAGTGCACTCACATCCCTCCCGCCGACTGTCGCTGTTGCCCGGTCGAGTCGCCTCCGCACAGCAAGCCGTGCTCCTGTTGGACGCCGCAGCCCTTCCGCAGAGGACTCGGCGGAGGAGGTAGAGAAGCAGGTAGATGACGGCATGGTCCTAAATCACACCGAGGGTGACGAGGAGCCCCAGTCTATGTCCGAACAGCCTGTCGCGCAGCGTCCAACTCAGACTCGGCTGCGACAGCCAGGCCTAACCCCCATTGCGTCCAGCGCAGTCGCGCGCCACACCCGTGGTCGTCAACCTGCCCGCCGGAGGGACACTTCGTCCGAGCCAACCCAGGTCGAACGACCGACCAAGGCAACGCGCCGGTCGAAGGCAGCGGGCTCGTCGAAGGCAGGGGGCTCTTCCAAGGCAGCGGGCTCGTTAAAGGCAGCGGGATCGTCGAAGGCAACGGGCTCATCGAGGGCAGCGGGCTCTTCGAAGGCAGCGGGCTCGTCGAAGGCAGCGGCGCCTGCTGGTGCCCGACGGTCGAACCGGACGAGCCAGAAACCGGGGGCGTAGTGTCTCCATGGCGTCGTCAATCACACAATAGTCTAGCATGTACAATTAGCTCATACTCAATGATGCTCGAGCATGTGCTGTTTCCGAAGCTAGGTTGTGTGCTACCATGTCGAAGATGGTGCCCGCATGCAACTGCCCGGCACGAAATGCCCGGCACCGCTGCCCGGCACCACTGCCCGGCACCACTGCCCGGCACCGTTGCCCGGCACCGCTGCCCGGCACCACTGCCTGGCAGGCAAAGAATGGCAGGATCGAAGGAACGCTCCCCATTGTCCCCGCACAATACTTTTGCTGCACCACTGCCAGGATGACTTACGGACATTCATACCGGCAATTGTGCAAGCATTGGGAGATCCGACATCAGGCAGATGTTTTGCGGTAGATGCGTCTTTTGGGCCATCTAGAACATCCGAGTTATGGGCGAATTACCCCCAAGGCGGTCGCAGGTGCTACAGCGCTGGCTCTGGAACATGGTATCACAGTATAACGGCCCGCTACAAGTGCACTCCCAACTTTACCCGGGGTATCCAGGCAGCACCTACTCTCCAAGATCCATCGACTGCTCTCCATCATCGTCCGCACCTTTCGACTGATCACCCCTGTCATCGATGCCGTGCGGCGGCTTGCTATCATCGTCGGTGCCATCGTGATTGCCCTTGTCCACCATGGCAGTCGCTCCTTGAAGCTCATCACGACCTGGCGCTATGGCAGGAGAAAGCATGCGCTCATCAGGAAGACGCGACGGAGGAGTCTCTATGCCCGCCATCTGCCCGCCTGCCACATGGACCGGCGCAGGGTCCGCCTCGCCACCACCTGCCATAGTGACGTCTGCGACCCCTGAATTCTCGTTCTCTACTCCAGCAGCTCCCGCTCGAAGCTCGCCACCGCCTGCAGCCGTGGCATGGTGCAGCACGGGCTCATCGGGGAGGCGCACCGAATGAGTGTCTATGCCGGCCATCTCCTCTGGATGCGGGGCAGGTTCCTGCGCAGGCATCGGATGGACTAGGCTGGGGACGGGCTCACCAAGGGTGTCCATATTGGCGTCATCCAGAAGGGTTCTCTGGTGGGCGCCGGGCAAAGCCCGACGCGCAGTCACCGTCTCCTGGGCGTGCCCGGTGGATTCCCGACCATCCCGCTGCACGGCTGCCGCGGGGACTAGGTCACTGAATTGCTCGACCATGCCATCGCCTGTAGAAGGATTTGGGATGGGCTCCTGCGGGGGAACGACCACAGACGGGCCGGATTGATCGAGTGGCTGCGCCTGGCGCGGGGGAGTAGAGGGAGCGAGGATCGGCAGGTTAATGCTTCCAGGTGACTGTGTGTCCATGCTGGTGACGGGCACCGTGCCCGGGCGTGTGGTAGGCCTGGGCAGCTCATCAAACACCCCACGCGGAATGAAGATGTGTGCAGAGAGGGGCTGGCGGTCTGATGACTCGCCTTGATAGGTGCACTTGTCCGGGGCTGCGTCCGTCGGTCCCGGGGTAACCGTGACTTGCTCGGCTGAGGGCATATTGGCTTGGGGAGCGAATGGAACTTCGCATCCGTCGTCATCGGCCGCGGGGATACTGCCCGCGCTAGTGCCGAGCCCAGTGCCCGGCCCGCTGCCCGGGATTCTGTCCGGGGCCTGATCCCGTACGGCGGAGTCAGCCGAACGTTCCTGCCATGTTTGCTGCTGCAGCGGCACCTCGCCGGGAGTCATGTGCAATGTATCTGTCTGTTATGTGTTCAGATACATCAGCAGAAGAATCGCGCAGAATACGCACCTCCCAATTTGCCATCGTGCCCTGCTCTGCACGGAGGTTGTTTACGATGGTCCGTAGTTCGGCGATGTCGTTTGCCTGCTGCTCTAGCTGCTCAGAGGCCCTGCTCAGTCGCCGGGAGAGGTCGTCGTTGTTGCTAATGAGCTGCAGCGTGCACGACCGCAGTTCAGCAAAGTCCCGTTCCCATGACTGCTGCCCGGTTGTCAGTGAGGTATCGAGTTTGTTGAACGCGTCCCAGAGCGTGGAGGTCTGTCCCTCAACATACGCAAAGTTGACATTGAGACGGCGAAGATTCTCCTCGGGTGGCAGATGGCTGGTGACGTCCGAGATGAAGAAGGGCAATGACTGGTGGAAGGAGAACTCGCTATCAAAGTCGGGAGCAAACCCGTAGGCCGCGAGCGCCTCGTCATCAACCAGCGGTGGCTCCCGTCCGCCGGCTTTCTCCCGCTCGATGGCAAGCCTCCCTAGCTCGCACAACCGTGCACGAAGGTTCAGTCGCTCTTCTAAGGAGGGCATATCCCGCCAGGCCGCTGTGGAAAATTAGCACGGCTTCCGAAATGCACGGACGAGACGCAAGTACATACCTGTGGGAGGCGGTACACTCAGGTTGAGATTAGCATGTTGCCTGGGACGCTTCGATACATGCACGGGGGGTGCCGGGGATCCCAGGCGTCCATCCATGCTGACATCCTGGTCGTCCCCAGACTGGGACTCCTCCCGGGCACGCTTGCGGCGACCGGTCTGCTGAATGCTCGGTGGCGCCACCGTTGTCTCTACCGCGTCCGCGTCGACGCTGGTAGGCTGATCGTCCCCGCTGGATGTCACGACATTGCGCTGCTCCTGGGAGCGATTGCGCGAGGCTGGACGGGACATGCCCGGTGTCAAGGGCTCTGCTGCCCGGTCAACGAGATTATCACCGTCATCTTCGCCCTCCTGCTCGTCATCGCCACTCCCGATGCTACGCTCGCCGCTGTCGGGGGTGCCATCGCCGCGGCTGCTGTCATGACCGTCGGTGTGTGAGACAGAAGTGTCGTCGTCGCTCCTGTCTTTCGACGATTTGATCAACCGACCGCGAGGGCGGGATGTCTTCCGTCGTGTTGTATTCCGGCCTGGTCCTGCGTCGGTCCTGCCCGCCGGCGGCAGAGAGGGCGTGCGCGCTCTGGAAATGGTGTCCTCATTGTCCGGGGTGGGTGCGAGGAATGTGGTGCGCCTTGACTGTGCGGATCGCGGCTTGTACATGCGCGCTGTACCCCGGGCGCCCAAAATGAGGGTTTGAGGGCGTTGAGCCTCTGGATAAACCACGCAGGCACCGTAAACGCCGGGTTCCTTGCGAAGGTATCCCGGACTGATGTAGCCGGGTGAGGTGCGGTGGCATCTGCGCGGGCTTGGAAGTCATACAAAATGTAGACCCGTTGCTCTTTCGTCCATGCCGTCCCGTTGCCGTGTGCGGGGACGAGGGAGCAATGCCCTTTAACGTTCGTGCAGTGGTTGCACTGGGCACCGTGGAGGAAGTTGACCCGGCAGACGAGACCCTTCTTCGCGCATTCCGTGCAGGCGATCTTCTGTACTACACATGAGTCGGTCTGGGTGAGCGGAGCGGGTGAGAATAACATACCATTGGTACCCAATGATCCACGAGATCTCGTCCGTTGAAGTCGAATGTATGCGGGAACGGTCCGGGGCCTTGTGGTGCCGGACTGGAGGTCTTGGATGGCATTGGTGGTGTGCCGCCAGGCTTCGTCGGGGCAGCCTTTGTATTCTTGGCGGCCGTAGAGGCTTTGCGGGTCGCCTTCTTCGTGACAGCGGGTGGGTTGGACGGAGATGCAGAACTGCCCGCCTTCTGGCGGGCAACCGCCCTGGGGCCTCCCGGCGCACCCGCTCCCTTTTGCTGGTGGGCGGCAGCGTCGGCCGGCGCGCTGGGCCGCGGCGTGGTAGTACTGGGAGCGGGCACACGCCCGGAAGCTGTCCCTTCCGCTGGTTTTGAAGCGGAGCGCGTGACCCTGCCCGAGGAGGTATCTGGCCGGTCGAATGCCTGGGGCGATGATCTAGTACCGGATATAGGGGACACCTCCATTGAAGCCGTATCCGAGGCCGCAGCTGAGGTGGCGCGAGGCTGACGACTGGCCGACTTGGGCGCGGTTGTCGTGGAGGGATTGCCCGGCAGGGCGGGCACACGGCCAGAGCTTTGCGTTGCGAGCACTGAGCCAGCACGCGCAACAAACGGAGACGCTTCCGAGGGGCCGGCAGGTTGAGAGGCAATGTTCGGGTGAGCAGACGCAGGAGCAGACACCGGCGCAAACTCTGTACGCACGTCACAGATCATGAGTGCAATGCAGTAACGAAGACATCCCTAAACGCTCACCGGGGTCACTCCACCATCCTCCGTCCACAAATTCAAATCGGTAGCTCGCATCCGCCCGGAAGTTGCCAATCGCCCGGGGAGCGCGGGCGGGATCCATGGCAGCAAGATCGTATGGGCGCTGCAGCGTGAACGCGGCATTGTGCTCAACCAGGAAGGCAAGCACAAACGGTGGAACGAGCACCTCAGACCCGTCCAGCCTCTTGACGCTTGCTGCGAGGGCCCTGACGTCCGACCAGAACTTGGCATCCCAGAGGGAGCGGGCAGGGTGACCCGCCACGGGCCGGGCACTCCAAGCCGACTGGACACGGGCAGATCGATCGTACAGCGACTGAAGAGCCGCGGAACGCTGTTGAGAAGTGTTGTCCATTGAACGAGGCCGTGCGAGGGTGAAGTAGGAAGTCTAGTATGTGGTGCAGTGTGAGCAAAATTGACCCGGAACGCTTGACGACCGTGTTGAACGAGACACGTCGCCCATCAATGGGGCACGTGACCGCATACTGAACCGCCGCGCCAAGGTATTTGTTCAGCCTCATACTTGAAAAATACTCGCACCAAGGTCCATCGCCACTCATACTGTCCGCCAATCCTGTACTCAAATGCCGTGTTGATAGATCTCTCTCATATTGATTACGAGAGGCGTCAGCCCTGAGCTATCATATGGAGGTACGCGTGCAATGGGTCTCGATGTTCCAGTACTATGCTGACTTTCACTCAGAAACGGGTCCGATTCGCAGTATTGGAAGCGGACGACAGTGATGGGGAGGCCGATACTTTGATGGGCTCTCCTATGGAGGTCGCACCGCCGTTGCCGGCAGAAGGTGAGCCGGTCCCCGTGTCTATGAGCAGTGCTGACGAATTGCCCGGCCATAATAGAGTTATCGCTGCTGCCGATGGGGCCCCTTCGACCGGAGTTTCCTGTCTCCAGCAATGCCATGGACACGGGCCCACCGATCCCCACAAGTCCTATAGGCTTTGTGCAGGTTGATCTCAGCCCGATACCGTCGAGCCCAACAGGTGTCATGGAAGCTGCGCCTGCTCCGGCAGTGAAACGGCGTGCAAGAAATGTTCCAACCGGCCCCGTCAGCGTGTCGGTCGATCTGCCCGAGGGTCTGCCCGTCGCTGCTTCATCGACCGCGGTGTTCTCTTTCGGGCCCATCAATTCAGCCCCGCGGACGGATGGCTATGCGTCGCCGGCTGCATCCGGGCTATTTGCAGGCGATCGCACCGCGCAGGTGCCTGCTCTGACTGCCCGGGTACCCGACACGACAGCCCGGGTACCCGACACGACAGCCCGGGTACCCGACACGACAGCCCGGGTACCCGACACGACAGCCCCGCCTCGCCGCTCAACTCGCCGGTTGCATAAGCCATCCGCCCGAGGTGCCGCTGCACCCGGCACACCTTCCACTATGGATGGAGCGTTGCCCGAGGCTTCCTCTTCCAACCTGCGTCTCGCGCCCACCCGCTCCTCCTCCCAGCATGCACCCTCCTCCGGCCCTCGAGCAGCTGGCACCCAATCCGCCACCCAGCATGGGCCCTCTACCAGGCCCCTGCTATCTGAGTCTGCACACTCAGATGAACGCGATACCAAGTTGCGACGCCGCACCGCCTTCACGGATCCGACTATGCGTGAGGACGCTGTCTTACGTATGGCAGAGGACATCAGTCACTTCGGAGCAGAGCATATCGCATACTTGCGCACCGAACGTGCGGCCTGGGGAGATGTGGCCACTGCGGCTGCCAAATTGCAGGAAACGATCTCCTTGAAGGACATCAGCGAATGGGGCAAGTACAACGAGTGTCTTTGCGATGTGGGGGAAGAGTGGTACCCTACGGAGTAGCCGTCGTCATATGCATCAGCGTACTAGTTGAGTTGGGATGCGGCTTATAATAGTGGGGAGTATTGACCATTATATCCTGTTGATTCCGAACATCGGTAGTGTTGCATGCGGCGGCTTGCATCAGTGAAGCTGAACGCCTGACTTGGGAGGAATAGTAGGTTGATAGTAGGTACCCAACAGCATGACGGAAATGCTCGCATCACGGCTGGGATCCTTGGATTGGTGGAGGGATTGTGCCTCGTCCGATCTGGGCTACTGTGCCGGTCGGGCAGCTCGGGTCGGGCAACACGGCCCGGGCAGGCGCTACCCGCACTGATCCGGGCAATACTTCCCAGATTTCACCGGCACTTGACGTGCTTGTTCTCTGCGGCCTTTTGCCCTCTTGCACTCGTCGCCGTTACGCCGCCTCTTCAACATGCCCGGTTTCGACGAGTGTGCATTTTTGGTTTGGCTTCGGGTACGCTGCTGTTGACCAAGCACCCTGCACTGATCTGACACCTCCGACTCTGTAGGGAAGCGTTGAAGAGCACTTGAAGTATATGCTGAAGATCAAGACGTGGGCTGACCTGCCTGCTCGCTCCCCAAGCCTCCGGGATAATGAACGCGATGCGTTTCTGTTAGAAGACATGCCCGGCCCGAATGTGGAGGAATTCAGGATCGACTTCGAGCGTCCCTGGAGTTTTACGTGGAACAAGTATGCCCGCATTGTTTTCTGCAGGGACTTTCTTGGTGCCCTCGCTGTAGGGAAGTATGCTCCCGAGGACATTACCTGGCTGGATCGCATTGACGGTGATTGCGTGAGTGATTGGGTGCTATTCAAAATCTTTCCCCGCCTAAACTCACCCAATTTTTCCGTGGTGTTAGGTGGGTTCTGTACTGGACTGTCTTATCATCCATGCAACCATCCAGTACGAAAGATATTGCGGGTGATGTCGTCGATATGGGTATGTCTTTGCACTGTCAGGAAACGGGCTGGGTGTGCTCAGGTTTGCACTCGCGTAGCCTTCGCAGCCTCACGTACCGCCCCCGGCATACGTGTTCTGCCTCCGGAGGACCTGCTAAACGGGCGCAAAAGAGGTGAGCGGAATAGGGCTTGCAGATGGGCGGGCCTGCCCCGTAGGAGCATTTGCGCAAACGAATGGTACTGCAGCTGGCTAGTGACCTATGCCAGGTGGATCGTACGGAAGGGCAGCGAGTAGTATGGATCCGGAGAGGCATTCAGTAGTAGTGCGCGGGCAAATAAATGGAATAGAGGCCAGATAGTGTCATGTACGACGTGAATCGTCTTGAACGCGGTGGGCGGTGAGGACCGGGCAGCCTGAGGGTCGTTATTTGTTTAGGCCAATACTTGCTCGCAGGACCGGGCAGTAACCTCGGGCATCGGTCGTCCAATCATTGCGCCCGCTTCTGGTCGTGGGTGCCCTGGGCAATTTGGTCTGCAGGCAAATCCTTTCTCGCATGTGAACGTTGCGCTCTATCAGCACTAGTTGAGCCCGCCCATGTCGCCTCTGGCTTGTCCAGTCTTCATGTGTTTCAGTGAAGTTGCTCCGCATACATTTCCCTTGCTCATGCCGACGACGGTACTTGCTCGTATGACGTGCCATTCCAGCAGCCTGATGCTGAGGGTTGAACATTTGTATGCAGGACGTGGGTTCAGCAAATTTAATGGTGGGACTCATACAAAGCCCGAGAGCCTAACGGGGTCTAGGAAATTGGCTATTACTTGCGGTCTGTTGAAGGCAGGGGTGTTTAAATTGGTTTATTTTAGGTGGCACGCAGGTCGCTGAATTGACGCCTGTTTGCAGTAGTCGCTTTCACCGCATAATTGGTCTGTATGTACAACGTCAAACAGAAATGTGCAGTATACAAAGGCTAACGAGAGATATTACCCGGCTGCCCATATGACTTGTAATTTTCTCTTGCGCAACAGCAGCCGGGCAGTATCGACTCGGGCACTTAGCACTCGGCGGGCAGCTGTGACCCGCCGGAACCAGTTGGGCAGTATCGACCGGATGCTGCCCAGCTGCTGTTTACTGGGTCAAGCGGATCGCAAGTGCCCGCTGAGTCCTAACTGCCCGAGCGCGCCAACGGGTCCAGTCGATACTGCCCGGGTCCCGTCCACTGCTTCAAGGGCGACCAGATGCGCATTGTTTGCCCAGTAACAATTACTCCATCACCCAAACAATGCGGGAGATTCCGAACACAGCCAGGATCCGCCGAGGCAGGCACGCAATGAATCGCTCTCATATTGACAGATCCCAAGTGCCCAGCCAAGTCCCAAGTGCCCGGGCCAGCCGACGGGTCCGGTCAATACTGCCCGGCTGCTGTCCGCTGTTTCGATTGAGTTGCAAGTGTTTGGACCGGGCAGTATTGACGGGACCCGTTGGCTTGCCCGGGCATGTGCAGCTTTCCGAACAAAACCTGCATGGACCATGGCAGGCACGCAATGAATCGCTCTCATATTGACGGATCCCAGGTGCCCAGCCAAGTCCCAAGTGCCCGGGCCAGCCGACAGGTCCGGTCAATACTGCCCGGCTGCTGTCCGCTGTTTCGATTCGGTCGCCAGTGTTTGCGCCGGGCAGTATTGACGGGACGCGTTGGCTTGCCCGGGCACTCGGGGCTTACCCGGGCACTTGGGAGTCGACCGGGCACTTGCGATACGTCAATATGGGAGTGAATCATTGCCTGCCTCCCATGATGAGAGCATGTAATCACTGCCTATCATACGTGGAAGATGGCTTTCATTGTGTGGGAAATCTGAAGCTGAATGGTAATCCCATCTGGGAATGAGAGATGCAGGAGTCTAATCCACGAGATATTCGGCGGACAATGAGATAGCTAGCTGTACCTACTCAGCCAATGAACCTTCACACTACAACAAGCCTTGAATGTTGCAGGGCAGGTAAAAAAGCTGGACCTTTGTTCAATTACATATGAAAGGGGCATGTGACTATCTGTGGCACTTAGCTGTGTGCCAGCGACTATGGATTGGAAAGTATCAGCCAGGTAGCAGGAACATTGGGATAGTACTGGGCAGGTAGATGCAATCGCAGCATGCACCCCGCGTATCTGGCTGCAATCGCAGCACGACCTGCCCAGAAGCAGCACGATCCGTCCAGCCGATGCCGACGGCCCCGTAGTGCTCCCCGTGCCCCCACCCCGCGTATCTGGCTGCAATCACAGCACGACCTGCCCAGAAGCAGCACGATCCGTCCAGCCGATGCCGACGGCCCCGTAGTGCTCCCCGTGCCCCCACCCCGTGCATCCGGCTGCAATCGCAGCACGACCCGCCCAGAAGCAGCACGATCCGTCCAGCCGATGCCGACGGCCCCGTAGTGCTCCCCGTGCCCCCACCCCGCGTATCCGGCTGCAATCGCAGCGCGACCCGCCCAGAAGCAGCACGATCCGTCCAGCCGATGCCGACGGCCCCGTAGTGCTCCCCGTGCCCCCACCCCGCGTATCCGGCTGCAATCGCAGCACGACCCGCCCAGAAGCAGCACGATCCGTCCAGCCGATGCCGACGGCCCCGTAGTGCTCCCCGTGCCCCCACCCCGTGCATCCGGCTGCAATCGCAGCACGACCCGCCCAGAAGCAGCACGATCCGTCCAGCCGATGCCGACGGCCCCGTAGTGCTCCCCGTGCCCCCACCCCGCGTATCCGGCTGCAATCGCAGCGCGACCTGCCCAGAAGCAGCACGATCCGTCCAGCCGATGCCGACGGCCCCGTAGTGCTCCCCGTGCCCCCACCCCGCGTATCCGGCTGCAATCGCAGCGCGACCCGCCCAGAAGCAGCACGATCCGTCCAGCCGATGCCGACGGCCCCGTAGTGCTCCCCGTGCCCCCACCCCGCGTATCCGGCTGCAATCGCAGCACGACCTGCCCAGAAGCAGCACGATCCGTCCAGCCGATGCCGACGGCCCCGTAGTGCTCCCCGTGCCCCCACCCCGTGCATCCGGCTGCAATCGCAGCACGACCCGCCCAGAAGCAGCACGATCCGTCCAGCCGATGCCGACGGCCCCGTAGTGCTCCCCGTGCCCCCACCCCGCGTATCCGGCTGCAATCGCAGCACGACCCGCCCAGAAGCAGCACGATCCGTCCAGCCGATGCCGACGGCCCCGTAGTGCTCCCCGTGCCCCCACCCCGTGCATCCGGCTGCAATCGCAGCACGACCCGCCCAGAAGCAGCACGATCCGTCCAGCCGATGCCGACGGCCCCGTAGTGCTCCCCGTGCCCCCACCCCGTGCATCCGGCTGCAATCGCAGCACGACCCGCCCAGAAGCAGCACGATCCGTCCAGCCGATGCCGACGGCCCCGTAGTGCTCCCCGTGCCCCCACCCCGCGTATCCGGCTGCAATCGCAGCGCGACCCGCCCAGAAGCAGCACGATCCGTCCAGCCGATGCCGACGGCCCCGTAGTGCTCCCCGTGCCCCCACCCCGCGTATCCGGCTGCAATCGCAGCGCGACCCGCCCAGAAGCAGCACGATCCGTCCAGCCGATGCCGACGGCCCCGTAGTGCTCCCCGTGCCCCCACCCCGTGCATCCGGCTGCAATCGCAGCACGACCCGCCCAGAAGCAGCACGATCCGTCCAGCCGATGCCGACGGCCCCGTAGTGCTCCCCGTGCCCCACCCCGTGCATCCGGCTGCAATCGCAGCGCGACCCGCCCAGAAGCAGCACGATCCGTCCAGCCGATGCCGACGGCCCCGTAGTGCTCCCCGTGCCCCCACCCCGCGTATCCGGCTGCAATCGCAGCGCGACCCGCCCAGAAGCAGCACGATCCGTCCAGCCGATGCCGACGGCCCCGTAGTGCTCCCCGTGCCCCCACCCCGTGCATCCGGCTGCAATCGCAGCACGACCCGCCCAGAAGCAGCACGATCCGTCCAGCCGATGCCGACGGCCCCGTAGTGCTCCCCGTGCCCCCACCCCGTGCATCCGGCTGCAATCGCAGCACGACCCGCCCAGAAGCAGCACGATCCGTCCAGCCGATGCCGACGGCCCCGTAGTGCTCCCCGTGCCCCCACCCCGCGTATCCGGCTGCAATCGCAGCGCGACCCGCCCAGAAGCAGCACGATCCGTCCAGCCGATGCCGACGGCCCCGTAGTGCTCCCCGTGCCCCCACCCCGCGCATCCGGCTGCAATCGCAGCGCGACCCGCCCAGAAGCAGCACGATCCGTCCAGCCAATGCCGACGGCCCCCGTGCCCCCACCCCGCGTATCCGCCCCAAAACTAGGCCAGCTTCACCAGGCCCAGCTGGATCACAGCACTGTACGTCACCCCAAGCCCGACCAGCCCAGAACTAGGCCAGCTTCACCAGGTCCAGCTGGATCACAGCACTGTATGTCACCCCGATACCAGCCTGCTAATGCTCTACCAGATGCCCCGCTTCATCCCAATCCGCATGCTGATCCACAGCAATATATATCCAGTATCCTGCCCATTCATCTAGGCCAGCCCCAGAATGTCCAGCTGGCCCACCTTACTATCCATACCCAGAATCCGGCTGGGTCCCACTGGCCCACTATCATGGGCTTTTGTAAGTCCTACTGGGCCACTATACTGACCAATGTTTACTGAATTATGTGCGCCACAGCTGGCCATTTTTGACACTCACCGCCGGGCGTCACAGGATCATCTCGACCACCCATCGTTGCGCGCGCAAGGTTAAAGGCACGGACGATTTCTTGCTCTCTTCCGAACCTGTGGCTTCCAAACTGTGTTCAAGTTCCTCGCTTCACATCAACCCCTTTTCTCAGTGCATTAGACCTCAGTTTAGCAGTTGTCTGCGCCGGCTACGAGCCGGACTGAAGCCAGGAGATCGTGTTGCGTCCGAGAGTGAACCCGTCCTCAGGACTTCTACTTGTTTCTATCAATCCTCGCTGGGTGGTGGTTCGACCATTGACGTCTCGGCAACCTACCGACAGATAGGGACTTGACGATCGTCCGCGGACTTGGACTTCCTTCTCACTACCATCATGGCTGACACCGTGGCCGTGCTCACCAAAGTAACGCGGTCACTTGACTCCGTAGAAGAAGATTTGGAAGTGGATCCAAACCTCCACGTCGCACTCAACTCAATCCTGGCGAGCATTCGAGAGAACGTCAGGTCAAGGCCGAGGGACGTGCAAGCCAAGCGCACAGAGACGGTAAGTGTCGCTCGCTGCAATGGCCCACGTAGACATTGATAACAGCTGAAGACGTTTCCATGTCGTCCTCCGACTCGGAGGAGGATGCTGAAGATGTAATGCGGCCGCCAGAGGGAGTCAATATCGCGGCCCGTATGCTCGTCGACCCTGAGCTGCTTAGTAGTATGGAAGATGTGGGCGACTTCGCCGACGATCCTCTCATGGCCGACCTTTGCAAGCGCGTCTGGTTCTGGCAAAAACACGCTAGCGTCCCACGTAATGTGAGCATACGCTGTTCATGAGTAGCATGGTCCGGCTGACGACGGCCATATGAGAACAATCCCCAAGTCATACCTGAGTGCGTCTATGCGGCGGTGAATCGCATTTTAGCGAAGTACTCGGATAGAGGTGTCGAGCTACTTCCCCAACTGAACCTCCGAGACGAAATGGACGGCGAGTATTGCCCCCAGTGCGAGCGAGCTGCGACTGCCAACGAGTCCAGTGCGAACACCAAGGAGCATCTTGATGTGTCGACCCCCGAGCTTGTCGGTTGCAGCGTTTGATACGCACTTGCACACCATCCTGACGACAGGTCGCTGAGGACTCACGGTGAGCAGCGAAGCTCTCGAGGCGTAGCAAAGCTGTGCACTGATCTCACTACCATCTCAGCATGGTCACTTCGTACCCGCCGCGGCCTCATACACGCACTGAAGACCTCTCCTGCTGCATCGTGATCGAAGCGGAGGTTCGTAAAGGCGGCCTCTATACATATCGTCCAGAGGTCACCGCAGCAGCATCCTTCCTGATGTCGCGTACTTCGTGAGTGCGTCGTGCGTGCGCGCTAGCGCTCCTGCTCATTGGACTATCGCAGACTTACGAAGTGAGGACGTGCATCACGGACGGGCGGTATTGGATGTTTGGTCGCCTTCAGACGGAGGAAGACGGCCGCCGAGTTTTCAGGGACACTGATCCACTGCCTCTCGAATCTCCCCGGTCTTCGACCGGTCGCGTGGTCGGACTGCTAGCATCCTTGGTGAGTGTGTTGTGCTTAGAAGCCTTACCTGCAATGGCACACTCATTGCTGGCTTTCAGATCGACGGAGTAGCACCGTTCATCGGAGACGAGCAGGAAGTGAACGAAATAACCAACTAGTTTTGCTGAAGTCTGCAATCTGCTCTCAATGTATGATACGATACAGGTTGTCTTACGGCAGTCACCTATCCCACTCCCATCCCTCGGCCGCCCACTCCGGCATCTGCGTCTCGAACGTCCCAAGACTCGTGGTGTACTTGAGGGCATGCAGGAATATGTAGAGCGACTCCGGCTTCGGGTCCGGGTGCAGCGGCACGAAGCACTCCGGGCAGTACTGCATCCCGTTCTCGTCCGTCTCAGGCGCGACTGCAGATGACTCCGCTACTGGCGGTGGCGTCGGGTCGGGCGTCGGCACTTCGGATGTGGCAGCGGAGGCAGAGGACTCCATGGACATGCGGGTTGCGAGCTCGGCGACGTCCTCTACAGTGAGCTGGTCCTTGAGTGGCTCCACGTCCGCTTCTACAACCGGGGTCGCAGCTGTGTCACTCTGCGGTGTGACGGATGACAGCGCGGGACCACCGCGCTTCCTCTTGTTCTGCGGAGGCAGAGGGATCGTAAAACCGTGCGGCGCGAGCGCGCCCTTCGCTCGGAACACGACGTCGCGCCAGCGGCCCCAATCTTCGTCCTCATCCTGCAGAGTCCAGTATGTGAGCCCGGAGTTCGTACAAGCCACGGAATAGATGCGCACCTTCATATTGCGAAGACGCGTGATGATCCCGACTGCCTCGGCCGAGAGTGGGACAGGGGAGCCCATCCCGATGTCGTGTCCAGTCTCACGCGGGAGGAGCTTCGGCCGCGCATCCTCGCCCTCGTTGCTGTCAGTTGCAGATGCATTCCCCATGGGCCGTGAGATCGACTCGGGGTTGGTGGACGCGTCGAACTGGAAGCCCGAGTGCGCCGGCGCTTGCGGCGCGGCGCGTTCGTCACTTGGAACGAGGTCGATGCCGCCTTTCCCTAGATTCTCGCCCTGTGCACGGCAGACAGGGTGAGTCGTTCGCTTTCAGAGGACATAGTGGGGACGTACCCATATACGAGGGTCGGAGTAGATGGGGTCATTCGCGATGGGATGTCCGAGGTATTGCAAGTGGACGCGGATCTGGTGTGCTGCAGAGACGTTCGGTCAGCTGTCATGGGTAGCTTACGATGTCAGAGCGTACATCGGCCTGTCTGTGGACGACCTTTTGGGACATGGTCAGTTTCAGAGTAACCTAATTTTTGTGAGACTCACACTGGAGGACACTCGTGTCCGTGTTCGCGTCGTATCGTATACGCTTGAATATCGTCTTCGCCGGCTATTCCGGGGTTCAGATGATGCGTCGGAGCAATCACTAACATGCACATACCTTGCCCTCGGGATGGACAATGTTCAAGCCCATCTGCCGGTCGACTGTCAACAGGGGCTCCTCACAGGTGATCTCTTCTCTGCGCAACGTCAGTTGGTGGTCAGGATGGTGCAGTTGAACATGGGACATACTCTGGGAATTCTCCCTTGCATCGAGCGACATACTCCTTCTTCACCTCGCCGTTGACGAACTCTCGCGAGAGCGTGTTCGCGAGCGTGGAGTTAAGCGGGAGAATCATCAGGCCGGAGGTCAGCCTATCCAGCCTATTCACCGCTACAAGACGAAGTCGGCACAAGGCTGCGCGGGCTATGAAGCACGACGTACTATACACTTTCTCGAATCCAAAGTCGTTCTTCAAGATTTCGACCAGGCTGTTGCGGAAGTAACGGCCGGCGGCATGGACAGGCTAGTAAAAGAGTCAGGCGCGGCGATGCATCCACAACGAAAGCGCATACGATGGAGCCTGGCTTGTCGATGACGATGAACTGCCGTTCTTTGTCGTGCAGGACAATACGGACGGGCGTCGACGTGACTGGAGGTTCATGGCGATGAGATACATTCCTGCACGGACATTAAGCAACTATCACAGGGAATGGGAACCTGAAGGTCACATACTCTATTCTGTCACCATTCTGGACGATCGTGTCTGGTTTGGCGACTTTCCCGTTGATGGTGGTCACACCCGATTCGAGTGCATATCTCTACAATCATGAAACAGTCAACATACGGAGGAACGTCCAACTACAAACCCTCTCCGTGGTCATCTCCAGCGGAGCCTCGAGTGGAGAGCGGGATGGTGACAATGACCTAAGTGGATTTGGCCCCTGTGAATTTGGCCCACCAGAACTCGCCCTCGCCTTCCAGCTCGACCGCCGACATGACACTCTTCTCGGCGATGTCTGCACCCCACAATGGCTCACTCGGAGCGGCCGATATTCAGCCCCGCCATCATGCAACGTACTCACATCAAGCTCGACCACGCCCTCACATGGCCGACTACCAAGTGGCTGACAGTAAGGCCGGTCAGAATGACCTTACGCCCAACGTCAAAAGCTTATGTGTCACGATGTAGCGTGGATGAAGAGAACCCGTGCAAATCGAAACTCGCTCACGAAACCTAAGAAAGAGTGTAGTCTTGCTACACAACCGAGGGGTAGCAAGGGCAAAATGGTACAGGAGTTCTGGACCCTGCCTTGGAATGGTTCTCCTCACGGTTCTCTTCCCTGGGTGCCCCGACGTCGAGGGGCGGTGGTAGAAATGCAGACGGGGCAGGCTGAGTCTCCGATACAGACTAGGCACGTACCATAGGTCATAGACCGTCTCCCAACGCAACATGGGCGACCCGGTGCGAGCAAGAACTCAGGTCAAGTCGACGGCAGCAAAGCTGCATGAGGTATATCTTCTGGCTTCTTGACAAGAATCATACTGGCGCACAGATCGCACATGCGGCATTGAGAAAGGCCTCCAACCTTTTGATTTCAAGGTGGAAACACGTACATAGAACTCCATAGACCGGTCCCGAAACTCCGTGGATACCACCTCGAGGATCTCGCGTCCCAACCAGCGACCCTTCGCCATCGTCGTGTACGGGTACCAGTAGGGCGCAATCTTCTTCAGTCCCGGAGTGGCCCTTCCAGTCTCCTTCGCAACCTGTTCTCCCAGAGGGTGAGTTGTCTGCGTGGCCATAGTCGAGGCTGGGCGCAGCGTGGTCGACATGATGAAGTTGGTTAAAACTTGACGGAATATGTCGGCATCAGAAATTGGAATGGGAGATCTGCGCACAGCGCGGCCCCGACACCTCGTGGAGAGCACAGTACCCAACTCAGAAGCCAGAGTGAGACACAGACACAGACACAGGCGTCGTAGTCAAAGGAGGAAAGCAAGCTCAGCAGGGTAAGGCTGAGGAATGAAACACGCGAAGTGAAAAGATATCGAGCGGAAAAAACTCAATCATGTCGCTCTAATGGACATTCAGGGGATTGAACCCTGGACCTCACGCATGCGAAGCGTGCGCGCTACCACTGTGCCAAATGCCCATAAAGTTTGCTTCCTTTAGCAGCTGTCCTGGTCGCTCTCTGCATCGAACTGAATCCGCTCCTGTCATGCTCTCGAGGCTCTATGTATATGACTCAGACGTCAGAGCAACGTCTCCATGTGAACTCTGAACGCTCACTCACCCAAAATGCTAGCAGCCCGACCACTGTAGAGAGCTCCCCTCTCAATAGAGGCATATGAGGACCAATCCATGGCAGAGGAGTATGGAGGACCCGTGGGGAAATATCCATGTACACCCGATCGCCGTCCCGCATCGTCACGCAACCAAACCACCAATACTTCCCATTGGTGACGCAAGTTCTCACAAGTTCCTTGAGCCTGCGATGCACCGGTGAGAGGCAGCGCTAGTCGCAGGGACGACGCACTCACGAACTTCGTGACATAATAAAGGACGCCACGGCGATGACGTCTGGACGGAAAGCAATTATGCCGTCTTCCCGGTGCAAGTCCAGTGCTTCCATCACGATGCAGCAGGAGACACTTGCGCCTGACTTCATGGCGCCAATTACTTGGCTACGTGTGCAAAGGAGCTTCGCTGCTGTGGTTGTCAGGACCGTCACATCCGAGGATTATCATCGCTCAGTGCTCACCGGGGTATTTCCGCGACTTGTCACCAGGATGGTGCACGAGTGCGTAACGAACGTTGCAACCGACGAGGTCGGGTGGCGGAGCATCGCGACACGCCCTGGTGTTTGCACTGCTGCCGTGACTAGCCTCCGAATCCGAATCCAAATTCACATCCGTGTACCAGTCGTTGGCAACTGGCTCCCAAGGGCAACATTCCAGTTCGTCGCCGTCACCTAGTTCTCTTCGGAGGTCGATTTGGGGCAATATCCCCACTTCGCTGTCCAGGTACTTGGCCAAAATTCGATTCACTGCTGCGAAGACGCAATCTGATATGATTTCCGTGTTATATCCCTGCTCTGGCCGTCAGTGCGTATATACAAGATGCACAGGAGCGTGGATAGGGGTCTCGCGACCTGTGAACGTTGTTGAAAACAATCACTTCATGGAAGACTACAGACGGTGGCGCGTCTTGCGCCGGGGATTGCCGAATAACTATCTCAACCACTGTAGAACGTTGAATGGTACCGCCACTGCATCCCTTCGCTATCTACGGCCCTTACCAAGCTGACCAATTCTGTAGACCGAGTTGTCTGTAGCTGAAACCGAAGCAAGGGGGTGGTGAGGTCTGCAAGAATGTCATACGTAGACTCATACCAGTGTACTGAAACGACTTTCTGAGAACGGCACATCGTAGTCGCTGAAAGACGCGAACTCTCATTCCCTGCGGTCTAAATATAAGTCTAATGCAATAGGTCTACTTGAAATGGTCTACGGTCTCATGGCGGTTCGTGGTATCATCGCTAACTCGGCATCACCTCCGAGCGTTTCTCGATCAGTCATCTCGTCGTGCATCGTCTCGCGGCCACAAGTTCAGCGGCAACGAAGTCGACACGAAGAACAAGGCGAAAGCCGTCAGAATCAAAATCACGTACACCCCGTACCCGCTTATCCAGTTGCGCTCCAGCGAGGTGGCGAAGAGCGAGGTGGACGCTGCAGGGCCCAAAGCCCGCATCACCGACGCTACAAACTGCGCCGTCCCGTTCACCGCGCCCAGCGACCGGTTGCTCGATACGGAGGACCTGATGAAAATAAAGATCGCGCCTATGTGATTCCGGGGGTCAGTATTCCCGCTTTCATGCAGAAGGATGAGCACGTACCGAAGGCCAAGTCCATGACGACCATGAGCGCCAGCTGGACGGACACAAGCCCCCACACAACCCAGTCTACCCCGTGGGCTTTTGCGTAGAGGTTCATGACCGGGAACAACGCGTACATGGGGACGAACGTCGAGAGCCCGAGCTGGAAGGTGCGCTTGGGGCCCAGGACATCGATGGCCTTCGCGAAGAATAGCGCCTGGAAGATCCCGTCCAGCAAGCCGAGGCATCCCAAGATGAGACCGATGGTGGGTGGGGAAAGACCGAGGCCTCCGAGCGCGATGGGCGTGGAGAGGAAGAGGGGCAAGAGTGCGAGGAAGGCGATCTCGATGAGGGCGAGCACGCCGTAGTTGGCTACGGAGACGAGGACGGGTCGGGTTAAGATACTGCGCAGAGATGGAGGCGCGTCGTCCTGGTTGTCGCATGAGCCCTCCTCAGAGGATGTCGCACCTGAACGGCGCCCTCTCCGGACGGTCTGACAGGTGATTCGGATCAGAAGCGCAAGTAGGACAATACCTGAGTTCTCACCTCTTTCAGGTACAGGGCCGTAATGATAAAGCAGAGCGCAGAGAATGCAGCCGCAACGCCGCAAGGGAGGAAATAGGGATACTTGATCCAAAACGGATGCGAGAAGACGCGAGGCCATCTGTCGTGAGGCTTGGCGAGCTGTCCGCCGATGAGGGGCCTGTACATGGTGAGTCAAAAGCAGTTCGACGGCGTGGAACAAGAATTCGAACCCTATGGTCGCTCCGGTCGCCCATGATACTGGAATATACGCGAACCCTTGGGCGATGTTCGTCGAGTCCGTAAGCTCTAGAAAGGGAACAATAAGTATGAGACTACGTAACAGTTCTGAAATGCATACCGCCCATCATGCTCTTCATCACACCCGTGTTTCCGTTCAGCATACCTACCAGACTCCGGCTATATCACGGTCAGCGACGTACGCCGAAGGTGTCAAGCGCGCTCACCTGATGACAAGGGTCAAGAACGTCTTCGACAAGCCGAAGCAGACCATGGAGATGGCCAGCCCGCCGACACCTACAAGTAAGACAGGCTTCCGTCCGATGTGGTCCGAGAGTCGCGACCACTGGAACACGAACATCGCCTCGGTTGCGAAGAAGATCGACTCCTACAAGCAGCAACACGACATATCAGCTCGTTGCAGTAGGCGGACGGAGGCGTGCACGACGGCACACTCACGATCAGTCCGGCATAATACCCAATCTTCTTCTGGTCTCCTCCTGTGATGTCCAACTCGCTCACCAGCTAGATAGGATGTATTTAGCACAGTGAGGCACCCCTACGTGACGATGAAGGGCACAGACCTGGTTGATGAACGGGAAAATGCAGTTAGACGTGATAGGCTCGGCGAGGTGCAGCAGCATGAGGATGCCGATTTGAAGCTTGGGAAGCGGGGTGGGCTTCCGCTTCTCCTTGGTGTCACGGTCCTGCCGGCCCTCGCGGACGTCCGAGAGCAGGGGACGCGTCTCCTCGGAGACGTCGTTCATTGCACGTAAGTGCGAGGCGGCAGATCCTCGTCCACGAACGATGGTGGTGGTCTGGGACGTGGACGGGTACGCGTGCCCGCTGTGATTTGCGAACCTAGATGATGGCGAGCGTTAGAACCTGCAGAATGACTACGTGAGTCATACCGTCTCCGAGTCAGCGAGACATTCGGATAACCCTCACCTGCTGTAGGCGGACCCGGCAGCGTCCTACAGAGTCGCGCAGCTCCCGAGTGGACTTGCGAAATTCGAACTTACTTAGTCGCAAGGAGCTCGCGGGACGCAAACTGTTCAGAAAAATTGGCATAGATATAGCGCCGGCCTGGCGCCAACGGCGGAGGTGGCTTGAATGGTCGTTGCAAGGGGGTATAATGTCACCGGCGATGAGACATCGGTCATTTTGGATTGGTATACAGTCAGACTTATCTGAGGCAACAGTCCGACCAGCTACAACGAATCAGTCAAAGTCGGATAAGTAAACGGTCTAGCATCTGTGGCATTCCGGTCCGCTTACGAAGAGATTTCTGTCCGCTAAAAATGAGATTTTGGTCACTCACTTTTGAAGAAACCATACTTCTACCCCTCCGTTCTCCACAATTGTTGCACCAGTACATAGCTACTCCTCTAGTGGTTATGGGAAAATTGTCGTCGAGATAGTCTGGTATGAATAACGCAAATGACAAGGCAGACAGTGGTAGCTGTCGGGAGAGGAATGGTTGCCATAAAGGGCAAGAGCGGGAAAGAAAGCGCCGGGGAGACTACGGCAGACGGAAGCGCGAGCAGGCAAGCGCCAGAGAGTGGGGGGATATCTCTTCGTCATTTCAAGGAGAAAGAAGAGGAGGACATACACGAGAGTAATTTTCCTGTGACTATAGAGGTTATGGCAGTATACACACCAAAAATCAGCGCGAACGGATGAGTGGAAGGGGGGTTTCGCAAAAGGTGATGACCGATGCTTCATCTCCGTTGACCAGATTGCTATCTCCCGTGACATTAACCCATTTTGCATGGTCGTTGGCGACGTCGACCAGTCCTAATATTGCGACGTTACACAAATACATCGAATCGCCAGGAAATGACGAGAAGAGCCTGATCACAGAGACGGATATAGCATACAATGTGTAGCTAATTCCTCTTCACCCCTTCGAATGTTATGCCCTCGAACGCGAGGGTCGCTGAGCATCCACAGTTGCCTGCGCACTCATGCTGTTCGTCGACGCACTCCGGTGCACATAAGTGACACCAGTCTGGTGGCCGTGATTCCGCGCCCCCGTGTTCGTGTCCTCGAGCTTGTCGAATACACGTCCGCATGAAGCCAACTTGCGATGCCGATGGGAAGGGGTTGATGTCGTAGACACAATGGGCCAGGATCGCCTGGGCACGGGAACTGGCGAATGTGAGAGTTGCTGGCAATGACGACGAGCTGTCTAGCCGGGGGGATGACGCTTGAGCCTAGGGAGGCCACCAGGAGTTGTCGTCGCAACAGGTCGGAATGAAGTTTGTCTCGTCGCAAGGCTCGCCCAAGGCCGCGAATGAGCGCAGGTGTCCCAAGCGCGGGAAGAGACGGTCGCGGGGAGGGAGGTCTTCGCGGCGAGATGCGCACCCAGAGAAATCTTGCTATGAGCAGGTATCTGCGACGAAAGTGCGCAGATACTCGAGCAAGGATCTCCAGTGGAATCCGTTCAGCATCGCGCTGCATGTCGCCGGAGGGAGGTGCAAGGAGCTGAGCTAGCGGCTGCGGAATGGCCCAGAGAGGGTCCAGAACGAGAGTCACAGCTATCACGGGTGCTATGCTCAGAACCGGCGCCGAGCGAGGTGGTAACGCAGAGTTGATACCGTTCGACCGGCCGATAGAGGTGGGCGCATTCAAGGAGATCATGCGACGCAGCATCTTTCGATGATGAACCTTTGGACGATGTCGCGAGATTAAAATCTCCTCGATGGGCTTAGCGTTCAAGAAGATCGAGTACGAGGAGGCGAACAGACGACGCTCGAGTGACCTGGGACATGGCCGATCTGAGAGCTATCAGGCATAGGCCAACCCTCGCGAGCTGCCATGTGAGATGGGTCGCGCACAATTTTCTCCGCCGCTGCTCCGAGGACAATCATGAATTGAGAGGGCAAGGGTACTTGAGGATGAGAAGGTGTAGGTCTGTGCAGTGCAGGGAACAAGGATACCACAGGCCGTTATTGCTCACCACAAGTGAAAATCATCATGCTGTCAAGCATTGTAGATGCAGGAGCGTCATATATGAATACCAGGGACCGGTGGCAAGGAGGCTTCAACTTGCGCATCGTCTGGCTCGTGGGGAAACAGCAGAGGCAGCAAAGGCAAGAGGGAGGCCAAGATCGCGTGACGCCTGGTTATTAGGCACGGTTCAGTGAGACAAGCGAGTGGCCGCAGTAAGGAGTGGAAGGTGGGTGTCGCGGATGGTGGTGGTATGAAGGCAAGACGCGAAGTTCCGGTTGGGTTCGGCGCTGAGACACTTTCATCCTCTTTGACCACCAACCACCATCATCACCCGACCTCGTTCGACTCGGGCCAGGACTCTGAGGTCGGCACCCTGACAGCTATCGCTCCCGGTGACAGACACGAAGGCTGAACATGTATCGGTGTCCACCTGGAGGGGCGTCATATCACCGAGTGTGACCTTTTGAAGGAAGATGAAGTTCTTTTGAGACAGATTCAGACCTATTTCAGACGCACAAGTATGGTGCATCGCCGGGCTCTCTTGGTGAGTAAGGCTTCCTCGCGAGCATTCCTCCAAAACGCTGCCCCAAGGTACATGGTACGTGCGCAGAACGTGCGTGGGCCGCGGCTTTGCTCCGCGCGCGCGAACGTCTGCGGTCTACAGACCCGGTCGCTAGCACGGTTGCTAGCAGCTCAAGCATCTTGGATTCTCGGAGTCGTTCGTTTGCTCGACATGGTCGCGACGCATCCTACCAAGCTGCAGGGTCCCCATTCCCGCTGGCTGGCCAGCTTCTATCATCTGCTGCGTTCCGGAGAGCGAACCATACGCTGTTCGGTCACGTTCGAGCCCCCGACAGCGAGTCTGCCAACGACGATCGTCGAGCTTCGGAAGCCCAGCTGGTTGGTCGCGTCAGCTATGCGATTATGCACCATCCCTCGAACGAAACGACTGGAGTAAGCGCCCTTCATCGTGGTTGAGGTCGTGTAACGAGGCTGACGTCTATCACAGGGAACCTCAATACAATGAGGGGCATCACCAGTGAACCCCCAACACGCGCGAACATCTCCTGCTTGCTCGCCATCAAGACCAAGGAGGGGCGCGAATACGGCGTCTCCTCCTACCATTCAGAAGCCATCGCGGCCGGCGATGTCACGCCCTTCGTGAGCATGTTGTGCACGGCCGCTTCTCCCTCTCTGAACGATTGCAGGTGAGTCGAACTATGACCGTGTGTCACTCATAGCCTGCTCATGAAAGCTATCCCGATGTACAGGACATCCGATAGCATGCTTGCGTGAGAGTTCGTCTGTCTCGAGTGGTTGGCCTGCTCGCATGTTAGGTGAGTACGCTGTCTCTTCGAATGATGTCGCGCGCTCACTATTGTTGTTCAGATTGACGGGGTAGCACCATTTGTTGGACGCACATGATGAGTTTATGCACATTTTTCGGATTACTACCACCAGCCCACTAGGCTCGCAAAGCCCAAACTTGTCGCGTTTTCCGCAAACCCTGTAATCAAGGAAAGCTACACGCGAAGTACCCGCCACTGGTCGCTTGGTCGTCGCGGCGTATATCTCCATTCGTGCGTATACCATACTCAGCCCTGAAACCCTTCGTGACATCCGTGAAACCGTAAGGTAAGTGTGACCTTATCTGTCGTGCCCGGCCTCACCGATGGATGCGACAGGTCAAAGGCGGAGATGACATGGTGAGAGGTTACGGGATCCAGACATCTCATCCTCTACCCTGCAAGTCATGTCCTCCTGAGGGTGCCTAGCTTCCCAGGTTCTCGCCCAGCTCGATTTCCTATTCTTCTTGCTCATGCGCCCGAACACGCAGGGTCGCGCCCGCAAAGGCCGTCATCGTATCCAGGTGCCTGGAATCAACCCGCCCAAGCATACCAGAAGACATATTCTCCTCGCTTCATGCTTGAGAACAAGACTGCCCGTATTCGTTCACCGTGCGGCCAAGACGGAGACGCTCGATGCAATCTCGATGTCTCACGGCACTTTTGTTTTCTGCTTTTCGACTAGCTGGGGTGCGGTCCCCTTCGCGACGTCCTTTTGTTGTCACCGAGAAGGCAGGAGCTGACCGCGGGATCACCGTGGACCCACAGCCGCGTTTATATGCTCGAGTGTGCGCACGAGAAAGTCCCCGTCAGCGACCAAGTTAAAGTACTCTATTAACCGCGCAGCGCGCCTGGAGCGTTGAGTCGTGTCTTCTTTCCCTTGCCCAATCGGTCCTTCTCTTCTCGACATTCTCACCATACACGGACGCTTCTCTTAAACTGACAACGCATAAGATGGCAGGCTTCACCGACTTGAACCCGATCCACATTCTTCCTCTCGCGTCACCCTCTTCGACGTCCGTTCCTTCCTCCATCACATTCTTCGACTGCAACTCCTCCCCCCTCTGGGACTGCGAGCTCCTCAAACCACCTTACACGGGATTACGCGCCCCCTCCACGTCACTGACCTCTCTCGACCCGGACGCGCAGCCGATACTTGTGAGCACCGCACTATGCGACGCCCAGCGCCGACTTGTGGACATACTCTCTAGCGTGCACTATCCACAGCCGCTCGCATATCTGGCACCATCCCAAGGTGATTGCGAGATCGACCCCGCAATCCCCGCACTCCAGGCTCATTGCCCCGCATCGTCACCGCCGCCCTACGCCATGCACTCTCCTTTGCCGTCCTCGCACAAGACCCCCTATTCATCTTATCGTCTCCGTCGAACCCCCAAGTCCACGATGTCCTTCAAGCTTGCGGCCCCCGCCCCGCGCATTCCCCTTGCGTCTGTCCTGCAACACTGGGCCGCGCAGGGGTCTCCCTCACAACATGCCGTTACGTGCGGAGACGAGGTCGGCAGCAGGATGGATGTCACCATGGATCAGGATCACTGGGAATGCGAGTACGAGTTCCCTCAATCCGGACTCGGGCTGATGCTCGGCACGGGGCAGAGATCGCAGACACGCGTCCTCCGCCACGGCCCATATACGCAGAGCCACTCGCGATCGCAATCGCAGTCCACATACTCCCGGCGTCTGCGGCGCCTCGCTCCCGCACCTCTCCAGCTCGCCACCACACCTCGCCAGCCTCTCCGCACGCTCGCACAAGGCCCGTCACCTGCCACCGCTCCCGCTCCCAAGACCTCCGCCAAGGGCGAGCACACGCCGCTCTCTGGCGTCTTCGTCGACGTCCCACTTAAGAACGGCGGAGACGTCGAGACCTATACGACTACACGAGCCACCTCCGCGTTCGACCCCGATTGCATTCCATCCCTCGACCTCTCTGCGTCCCAGACTCCCTCAGCGTCCCCGCACTCCGCCTCCGAGCACAGCGCTTCCATACCGTCCGCCATGGCCTCCATGTCGACCGCACCGACTTCCCTAGTATTCCCTACCGCGACCGAGAACGCAAGCACGCGACCGCACACGCAAACGCATATGACCGCTCACACGCACACGCAGTCTTATACGGACGCTTCTCAGTCTGACAGCACGTCGTACGTCGACCTTCTCCTCTGGCGCCGCACCGTGACCCGCGCACTCGACAGCCCGCTGTCGCCCCTGCGCACGCCCAAGTCCGTCAACTGCAGTGTCCGCACTGTTTCCGCCATGCTCAGCAGCCCGCCCGCATCTCCGCTGAAGTCGTCCGCGGGTGAGTTTGGTGTCGTTCCGCAGTCGCCTGTCACACCTGGCCTCCCATGGAATGCTGCTCCTCCCCCTTTGCGCCGGAACGAGTGGATCGCGCTCCCCGAGCTGAGCGAGCACGAGCCGCTGTCTCCGGGCACGGCCAGCGGGAATCCGATGATCGCGAACCTGCGTGTTGACCTCGATGTGGAGGACCTCGCGCTGCGTGCGGAGAAGTGTGCAGAGAGTATCGCGCACGCGTCGCTGGTGAGTTCACTCTACGTTCCACGATTCGCCGTCCGTCTCACTGATGATGTCACAACGCGTCTTGTGTAGTCTCTCCGTTCGTGCAGCCTTCTCAAGGATCCCGAGGCGATCGCTGAACTCTGCGAGAACTTGCGGGGAACGTTCACGACCGTCCAGCGTGCGCTGGATGCGACCCCGACCGAGTTCGTGGTCGACGGGTCGGACGCGAAGCAGAAGTGGTACACCAAGCACTGGAACATCATCGATTCCCTGAACAAGTGAGCATTGCATCTTCGCTGTCATCCTGAGACAGCTGACAGGATCTGTAAAATAGGAACTTGAGCCTCTTCTACCTCCTCGCACATCAGATCGAGGACCGCCCCCGAGGATACACAAGCTCGCGCCGCTGATCGACAAGTTGGCCACGTATCAGGCGAAGTTCGCGGACCTCGCGCGGAGGATCTCGGTGAGTCCGGACAGTCCTCCGCTTGCCATGGTGACACTGACACGACACCCGCCGTTGTTACAGCTGTCGTACGAGAGGCTCCGTCTGCTCTCTCTTCGGACGCAGCTCACCACGGCCAATACGATCGCGCGCCATGCAGAGGACGAACGCAGCAGGCGGCGCAACGAGCGCGCCGCCATGCAGGACGGACGCGTGCGGCGACGAAGCTTGCGCGAGGATATCCGGCGGGTGCGGGGCACGATTCGCGCGATGCGGGACCGCCATGCGGAGGTCGTGGCGAGGGATGAAAACATGAACATGGATGTGGATGTCAACCAGGAGGAGGCACGACACTGGAAGGCAGGGTAACGATCACACAACTCGCCGCAACAAGGGATATCATTTTACGAAGATTTGCACGCACGGCAGGTGCACATTGACATGGGCAGTTCGGGAGGCCTCCCGCGCACTGGCAGCCAAATGCTCCTCCAAGCTCGGTGCAAGTTCTGCCCATACGATTCATAGACGCATGCGGAAGCCTCGGGCCCAATGTAGGACCTAGCCTGACTTCCGCTTCACTTATTACGACCTCCGTGACTTCTGCATGTGCGTATAGCTCATGTGGAGGTCGATGATCTTGGTTGCTCTGTATCGGTAGGATGTAGCTCTACGTACCATTGTAATGATAAAAACCTGTACATACCGTTAAGTTCTATGCTATCCATCATGTCCTTGGCTTACTGCAACTTGCGTTGTAGTCTATATGCGAGTAAGTAACCACTTTGAGAACCTTCAACTTCAAGCGATTGAGGTTCATCGGCGCTAGAAGTCTTGCGCGCACGGACCATGTCCCATCACCCTGCCCTAAATCAGCGAAAGTATATAAACCTGCCTCCGTCGTTTGCTGTTTCTTCAGAACATACTCAGCTAGGATCTATTTTATAGGTACTAACTCGAGTCTCGCATGTTTACACATGCCACATCCTTCAAATCCAGTCGATGACACCAGCACCCGCTCGTATAACCGAGAACATGGCCGCCTCGCGCGGTCTCGAGGACGTTTGGTGCGTTCGCGGTGCGGCTCTTCGGAGTCGCGCTGCGTCGTGCCAGCGAGCCGGGTGTATGTCTGATGGATTTCTTAGTGTAGATTTGTTTGTACTTTGTCTGCAATGCAACATCATGTCCTCCCATCATTGGAATCTGCGTGGACTGGCTTGGCGAAAAGTTCTGAAATTCGGTCTGTCATAAGTACTGAACGTCTTGGTTCAACAGGCAACAATTTGCGTTTTCGTCATACGACACTTCGACCCCGCGCTCGGAGTTGCCAGAAATGTTCGAGATCAAATAGTGCGTACCCACTCATCCACGATTTCGAGTTCGTCCTCGCTATGTCAAGTCCAGAAGAAATTCACCGACGTCCAGTGTAGCTTATATTTGGGGGTCTATCTTAGGTGCGCTTCAGGGAGCTCGCGATTTTGAGGCAGCGCCGGCTCGTACGTAGACCACAGTCCCCTACAGTCCCGCCCCCTCCCACTCGCCTGAACACCCACCTTCAGTCGTCGTCGAGGCAGTGCAGTCGGATTCCCACTCGTCCCCGACATTCACGCCGATGGAACTCGTCCCCGACATTCACGCCGATGGACCTTGAGTCTCAGCTCGTCAAGCTGCAGATCGTCCGTCGTCAAGCCGCCCCTCGCTGAGCCACGGCGAAGGCAACAAGAAGCTTGTTCACAGCACCGCGACCGCCGTCCGCGTCCAGACCACTTACCAGGTTTGCAAGGAGGCTCCTCGTCCTCCTCGGCGTCGAGTCCTCGCTGATCTCATTAGCGCGTATACAGGTTCCAATAGATCTGTGTAGATGACCCAAGGTGACCGCGCGACGATTTACCATCAATCCATCATCACACAACGTTGGGGCATCCTCGAACGACCGTTCTTCGGCTTCAGCCCGATGACTACGGAGTAGAAGTCAACACGGCGTCGCACGGTGAAGTCCTGCGAAATTTCACACTGATCCTCGCATATTTATATAGGAAGAATTGTCGATGTGGGAGTCCAGCATTGCCAGTATGTTTTTGTCCCCGCAACCGCTACCAGAGATGATGCGCTGATGTGCATGTGGTGTGCATTTGCAGATTGAGATGAGGGCACTTGTAATCGTCGCACACGTTGCGCTCGCCTTCCTGTGCAGTGCATCTCCGCTCTTTGATGAAGAGCAGGTACCGTTCGACTCGATTCCTGTTGGTAATCCCAGAGTCGTCATCACGCCCCGACTCTCCGCCTACGTGAAGAATGCACTGCAGACGGCGTCCATACCGGGACTCTCGATGGGTATTGTGCGACTCGCCGAGGGGCGGCACCTTCCTGCCGTCGAGCTAGCTGCCTGGGGCAAGCAGACGGAGGATGGTGATGGTGAGGACCTGACCCCAGATGTGAGTGCACCTCGCGCAACTTCTCTCACGACTGACGCAAGTATGGTTCTTGTAGGCCCTCTTCGCCATAGCATCCTGCTCGAAGGCATTTCTTGTAGCTGCTGTCGGTCTATTGATCGATGACTATGCACACGGACGGAACGTCACGCCTCTTCCGGGGAGCATGCGACTCCTGAGTTGGGACACCAAGATGCACCATTTGTTACCAGACGAATGGAGCTTTCCAGAGGAATGGGCCGAGAACACGCTCAGCTTGCGCGATGCGTTCTCGCATCTGTCTGGCCTGCCGAGGTGTGCTCGTTCTTTGCCGTGTCTGCTTCGGGAAGACGACTAAAACAGTCAACGCAGGCACGATTACTCGTATCGCCCTGGCGATACCACAAGCGACGTGCTGCGACGGCTGAGGCATCTCCCGCATGCGTACGAACTGCGGGAACAGTGGATGTACAACAACCAGGTCCGCGCGTCCCGCTCTTGCCACCCGTCTGTCTCTGACATGTAGCGCCTAGATGTTCATGTTTGGAGCACACATTGTAGCGAAGCTCACGAACGCTCCATACCGCTCGTTCGTCGAGTCTCGCATATTCAACCTGCTGAACATGTCCTCGACCACATTCACCCCCTCTGCCGCTGCGAAGACCGGAAGGCTGACGCAGACGTGGACGCGCGGGTCGCGAAGGGTTCCCTTCTGGTTCCCGGACGAGGTCGCAGAGCTATTCGCCGGAGCAGGTGGCATCATATCCAGCGCAGAGGACATGGTACGCACGTGTGGCGCACGAATCGCACTGTGGCTGACATGCATGCGTGTAGACGAAGTGGCTTGCGGTGCTGCTAAACGAAGGCACCGACCCGACAACGAACACGACGATCATTTCACCTGCCGCCTTCGCCGAGATGACCACCGCTCGGGCCATCGTCAGCGGCGTTGCCGTCGGGGATATATCAATCATGGGCTACGGCATGGGCTGGTTCCGGATGTCATACCGCGGACACGACGTGCGTGCGCTGCACCCGCTTCAGCGTGCACCGCAAACGGCATAAATTGTACTCTACTGACATGCACCTGCAGGTTGTTTGGCACTTCGGCGCGATCCCCGGCTTCTCGCTCCTCGTCGCTTTTCTCCCAGTGGACAATCTGGGCACTGTCCTCCTCGCAAACATGGATGAGAAGCAGGACGACAACATACGTATGCTGTATCGCGTCATCGACGAGGCACTTGGGCTATCTCACGACGAGGAGCCGACTGTGTCGCCTGTGAGACCGGAAACGGCCGCACATACGGAGGATGGTCTGATACATGCATTGGAGGAGATTGTGCCCGTGGAAGCCCTCCCTCTAAACTTGGAGGCGTACACGGGAACCTATGAAGATTGCGCATACGGGGAGCTCACCCTTTGCGGCCCCTCAAGCACCTCCGAGTACTGTTCTCAGGTCTTAGCAGACTTTGCCGCAGTCGACGCCGCTCAGCACATACCTCCCTCCGAACATGGCCTCATCGCCGCCTGGGACCGGGCCTGGTCTACGCACGTTCGGCTGCGCCACACGAGCGGAAATTCGTTCGATGCGACGTTTCTCCGGCTATTCCCACAAGGGTATGGCAGGAACACGACGCCGTTTGAATTCTGGGACTCGCAAATCTCGGTCGGGAGGGCGGAGTTTGTTCTGCGCGATGGGGAGGTCGTAGGGTTTGCGCTGGTTACGGAAGAGCAGGCTGCTGCTGCCCGAGCGAAGCGGACGGGAGGAAGCCTCAGGGACATCGCAGATGCATGGTTCAGAAGAACGGCGTAGTGTTGACTCACTTGTCCCCACTGCGCGCATCCTCCACAGATATATTAGCAAAGGAGCGTCTATACCCACGGGTATACAAGAAATCGTACACTGGCGTCCCTAAAAACCTCTCAAATCCGCACGAAAGAAACTCGCATCATACCACAAATGGATTCCGCCGCTTGACGTACCACTGAGGCTTCTGCGGACCATGCATGATATCTGCGCCCCAGCATCATTGTCAGCGAGCTCCATGCGCAGATGGACTCGAAGAGACGCACCGATTGGAGAAGTAAAGTTGTGCAAGAATGGATGCACGCCGCTCAGAGTCTCGTCATGCGCCGCGAGGGCACCAGCGGTCAGGCGCGAGGGCGACGGTTGCACGACGCGGCCCTCGAGGATCATCCCGGACCCAACGCGGCGGTTCGGCTGGAACGTCGGCGTCGGGAGCGCGTTGGAGTTCGGATCCGCTATCACGCTCGGAGTCCGCACACTCGGGATTGGACTCAAGCTCGGCATCTGCTCGTCAAGGTCGAGCGACATGCGCGGCTTGTTGTGGTCAGTGTCGGAGAACTGGTAGTCGCGGGCGGGAGATATGGGGCCGTCGGAGAGAGCGTCGGAGAAGCGCTTCTGCGGGAGCGGGGTGAGGTACGAGTCGCGCTCAGAGTAGCGGGACTCGCCCCGTGCGTTGCGGGACTGCGACTTTTCGCGCGTAGCGTGGCGAGATTGGATCTCGCCTTCGACTGAGCGGGGGAAGAATATCTGCGGATGGGGGCGGGTATGTGAGAGTGGGGCGCATGGGTGGAAGCGAAGCAGACTCACAACGAGTGTGATTGCAGAAGAAATTACACAACCGATGCCAGAAACACAAGCGAAGAATTCGGTCCAGAACCTGTGAGAGTGTTAGCCTGATGGTGTGAAAAGCAGCGAATTATTTACGGGCTCTCATTGACGTGCTGATGGGGACGGACACCGTCAATAGCGAGCACGAGGAGCGGTACGACGAATAGGAGGCGGAATACGACCCGGAGGCAGTTCAACTCGTGGAACGTTGTCAAGCGCACGATGGTCCGGACGTCCACCCCACTCCTTTTCTATGTCCTGGAAGTCAGTCGATCACGAACGTTGGCAGTGAAGCATATAGTATCGCGCTCACCAACTTGTTGATGAACTTGGGGAACGTCCACAGAATCGGCATGAACCATAGCGTAAGAGACAAGCTGCCCAAGCTTCCCGCGAGAAACGTGAAGGCTTCACACTGCACATCTCAGTCAGCTCTGTGGGTGATGCGTAACTGCATGGGTATGATCACCTTGAGCGGGTCCGCGCGATTGAAGATAGTGACGAGTGGCATGTACAAGATGGCGATTATTGATCCGCCGATCCAAGTCTTGAAGTACAAGCTTCGGAACCAGTCCTGCTGTACCGAGCCGGAGTTGACGAGAAAGAGCCAGAAGCAGAGCTCTTCCAAGTGCGTGACCCTGTGCCGGATCAGAGAATATTAGCTTGGCTTCTCTGTGGCGCACGGGTTAGTAGGACACGCACATCTCTAAACTCCATGATATCGTGAATAGCAGGTATAGCGGGAGGATCGCGTTCTTATGCTGTTGGGACCACATTTGCCACGGCATCGGGACGACTAATCTCTTACAGTCAGTACTGTGCGCTAGCAGGGGTGTGCAAAGGGACGAAAACTCACTGCCGTATTCCGGGAGAACGGTGAAGCCCTCTTGGTACTTGATGACGGTGAAGCCTATTGCATAGGCCATGACTGCGGGTACGCTTAATAAGTACGTATACTGTATGAAGGAGGAGCCGTGGCAGTCAGAATATGAATCGCGTTGGAATTGACGATTCCTCACAGTCATGAGCCGCTTGAATGCCCCAGTGTAGGGTCCATTGTTCAGCTTGAGACACTTGAACTTGTCGAATTTATACAGGTGAAATACGAGAAAACATCCAAGCTAAGTACGGCAACTTCAGCTTCAGGTATCTCCGCCACAGCCGGGTCACTCACCAAACAAGAGAGAATGGACCAAACCAGATAGGTTGCCGGAGTAGTGTGTGACATGGCGCGGAATTGATTAGGACGAAAAGCACGAAAGTACTGTCCAAGGGGGATCCGTCAGTACATGGACAACTAAATCGGTCGGGAAGCAGGTGAGAGAAACATGCTAGGCTGTAGACTCCGGACAATTGAGAGCACCACTTGGTTGTAAAGCAACCATCAAGCCGCGGGCTCATCGTTCCTGCTGGAGGACCACCATGCAGATCAAGTACGTGGCGGATTGGGTCAAACCTCCGAGATTGTCAGCACGGTGCATGCTATTGCAGCATTCAGGTCGTATCAAACTTGTTGCCAGACAGGTACCGGATGGGAGGCAATGTCATCGTACCAGCCACACTGCCGCATTGATTGCAGAAACCCCTTCGAAGCCGGCCATAACGTGTCGGGCCTCATTCCTAAGGATGAACGTAGAGACCGGTCGTCCGCAGCGACAGGCGGCGACCTGATACTGTACATAACTCACTGCCCTGTAGCTGTGCAAGATGCAACTTCCCAAAACCGCACTGCGCACGATACACAATCACGTTCCGCCGCTGTGGCGAACTTGTGGCGAACTGGAAGCAATCGCACTCCGTGAGGGACGGGCTCGCTTCCAACCTCCACAACTTCTGAACGCGGGGCACGAGAAGACTCGGATAGCGGTTACAAAAGATCTTCCGCGATAGCATATGCATCACGCTTCAGGAAGCCTAGAGATCTGAAGACCAAAGCCAGGAACGTTGTAGTGAACGATAGACTCACCAACGTTGAACACCCGAGTGCTACGGGGTAGCTCTGGAGTGGTTATGCTTTTGACGTCCTGTGGGGGAGGAAGGGGAGGGCGAGGCACGGCTGAAGACTACCATCGGGGCAACGAAGGGGTAATACATATGGCCAAGACACAGGGTCATCGCTGGTGCTGCACATGGTGCACATCAGCCGGACATCAAACACTGACGCGCGGCAACATCTTCCGTGCCAACATACCTCCTCCATCATCTCCGCTCCCGTTCATCCGACAGGTACATGCCATCATGTGCGAGAGCTTAGTCGATGAACTGTTGAAAAGATGGTGGCCCATGGATACTTTGAACCTTGTCGTTCATGTTCGAAGTTTTCTCCGTGCCTTGCACAGGAACTTGGTGAAGTACTCGGTACTTGTGGAGGCCGGCGGTTGCCCACCGGTACATATTTCCTCTCATGCTGCGTAAGATCAGTATTTGCAACGCTTCAGGATGTTCAGGTGTCGATGAAACCTTTGATCGCAGGACTTTGTAGGTGATGCGGGCAGGAGCAGATCACAAATTGCCAAAACGGGTTATCTAAGCGAAGATGTCGAGATCTAACCATAATCTGCTTTTTACTTCCGTACTTCTGTCATCTCATCCTCGCAATGTCTCTGGCAACACCCACACAAGAAGACCTGGAGGAATTGTTGCTGTCGTGCAGATACGGAGATGTTGAGGACATCCAGCAGTTCGTCGAAAAGTTCGGTCCGGACGCGCTCGCGACCGCGCGAGACGACAACGGGAACACCGTCCTGCACATGGTCGCGGGTAACGGGCACACAGGTACGTTCTTCGCCCGGTCTTCCTCCGCAGCCCAGGCGGAGCAGGCAACTGATGTGCGGAAGACGTCCCTTAGAAGCCCTAGACTACCTTCTTCCCCAAGTCCCCTCATCTCTCATCTCCGCGCGGAATAACGCAGGGTCCACACCACTGCACTGGGCCGCGCTCAACTCGCATCTCCCCGTCGCGCAGAAGCTCGTGCAGTTCTCGGGCGGACCAGGAGTGGATTTGATCGACATCAAGAATAACACCGGTCGCTCGCCTCTTGGTGAGGCCGAGAATGCAGGGTGGGAGGAGGGAGCGAAGTGGTTCGTCGAAATGATGAACCTCGATGAGGGCGCGAAAGGCGAGGAGGACCTGCACCCCGCAGAGAACCCGGACAGCATCGAGGTGGAGATCCAGGACGCGGAGGGGCAGGTTGCGAAGATGACCCTCGGAGGGCAGAAGTCGACAAGTAGCGCGAACGCGGGAGGCGAGACGACATAGACGTGAGTTCATCCCGTGAATCTCCCCCGGAACTGCGATGTCCTCGCTCCTAGGACTCACCCTCGTGCAGTTGTAGGTCAGCGTAGACGCATCAGGCACCATGTACGCTAGAGCGGCGATTGTAGCAAAACTACCGGGCGATCGCGTCCACGCATCCCTGGTTGCCATCCGTGTCACCAACGCTTCAACATATGACTGTTCCTGCCCGAACATGACTGGGTGGATTGGGTTTGTGCGGGCGGGGTTGGCTCATCGTGGGCGGTGCCGTCCGCGCTCAGACGTGTCTACCCCAAAGGTATTGTATTTTGAGTGGACGGACAGCTCCTCCGAAGGGTAATTGCTCGTGCTCGTCGCTGGTGGTCGCGATCCCGAATTAACCATCTTCATGAGCTCCCGGGTAATTGCGGAAGGTGCGAATAAGTGCAGTCAATCGTTCGCATTAATGTGGCGTGTAACTTCCCATTATAGTACTCGCAATACCAGGATGGCCCATATTGCCCCAAGTTTTCACTCCCCCAGTGCGCGCAACACTCCCTGCGGCCTCTCACCTCAACCACCACCATGGCCACTGCTCGTGCCCTCACCATCCCCGAGATCGCTCTCGAAATCGTCGAGGGCGTGTATGCAATGCCTGTCTCCGAACGGAGGCCTGTCCTTGCTAGCCTTGCGTTAGTGAGCCGAGTCTTCCACAACCGTGCGATGCGACTGCTCTGGGCCGACCTGCCGAGCGTAGAGCCGCTGTTCCAGCTGTTGTCGAACTGCGTATCTATTCTGGATACCGGCGGAGGCGCATGGCGGCGCGCGTACTCGTTGGTGAGTCGTCTTGTTCTGCCGGCGTACGTTATGATCATCTCGCATCGTGTCTCAGGCGTCTGCACCGGCCATTGACTCTTGTATTCCCAGACGCTGAACGCACTTCCGCCCGACAACGAGATCGCTCGTTTTCGCGAACTCGCTGGCTGGGTCCGCGTCTTGGACCTTCAAGGACAGGGCATGTCGTGGGAGTGGCCATATGATCGTTCATGCGGAGGAATCACAATGGACCCGCCATCATTGTGGTATCTGGCGACTCGTGCCGGTGTCCCCCTCCTCCCGTCCCTCACCAAGTTGACGCTCCCTGTTACGCCTCCGTATCACATGGAGGCCATGCTCTTCCTCTCCCCTTCGGTTCATGATCTCGCGCTTTCCTTCCCAGAATGGTCTGCAGGCGCTTTGACGAAGTACATCGGTATGCTCTTCAAGGGTATCTTCGCGCAGAACCCCCGCCTAAACCATCTACGCGTCCGATCTGAATGCTACATGCATCATGACCCAGAGGACGAAATGTTTTTACCGTGGTCGCCTCAAGTTGAACACGATGATGACATGGTCCCTGGGGTTGCTTTTCGCGAGAGACACAGCCTGGACTTCTCCGAGGCATTGGCCGCCGTCGCAATGCTCCAAGACCTGACCACGTTCAGCATGCTCACCATGAACACCGGTGTGGCCGGGCGGAACCTCGTGGCGGCACTTTCGGCCCTGCCACGACTTCGGGAATGCGCTTTCGGCGTCGACATTGCACCCGACGTCCTGCCAACCATCCCGCCAGGCTTCGCGGGCCTCCGCGTCCTCGCTGTCTCAAACGTCGTTCTCGGAACAGAGCTGCGACTGTTCAACTCACCCCTTCTCCAAGCACTCACTATCTACCATCCCGAGTCTACCATCGCCGACTCATACTGCGGTACTCTTGAAGTCGCAGCTGAGCGCTTCCCGCACCTCCGTCATCTGGTCTGGAAATGGAGCCCGAAGAACGTTGTACCACCCGCCGCGCACGTTCTGGCAGCCACAATCCAGCCTCTCTCCGTTCTCGAAGGGCTCCAGGATCTGTGCATTGATTTCGGTGAACGCCCCGTGTACGACAATGACATCGCTCTTCTCGCTGGGGCGGTCCCGCGCCTACTGCACCTCCGCCTCAAGTTTGACATGGACACGCAGAAACAAGGCCCCAGCGCACAATCTCTTCTCGCGGTTGCTCAGCGCTGTCCCTCCCTCCACACCCTTCGTCTGGTAGGCCTCTTCATCACCGAGGCGGACGAAGCGAACGTCGTGACGTTTCCTTACGCCGGGAACCGCTTGCGCTACCTAGACGTGGCCGACCTCCGCTGCATGGGAGAGAGCAACGCGGCGATGATCATCGATCTGCTCTTTCCGTTCCTTGACATCGAGGCGTGCCGACGGCGTGCTGCAGCTGCGGCCTCTCGCCCCTCCACGGGCTGTTGGCTCGAGGCGTTGGACCGTATTGGGACATATCATGCTGCCCGAGAGTAACTACTGCCAGTGGGTCCCAAACAGCTCAAAATACGTTTCCTCTTGATGCTCAGGTGGAGTTCGCGCCGGACCAGAGTTCGGACATCGTGCCAGACTCATCCCGATCTCCGCACTGTTGTCGTCTACGATTGGCAGCCTGGTCTCTCTCTACCCACTTGCTCTCTCGACAATGTCCTCTTCGCTCTTGGGAGCGACTCAGTATCTTACAGCACGTCGTTTCAGTTGACGCAGACGAAGAAATGATAACATACATGATGTCGAGTGTGCGACTGCAATTGTAGCCTCAGTTTGTGGACCTCCTCGAGTCCCAGCGGTGATAAGAGCTTACTTAGAATTTCTGACAAGTACTTGGTTCTTGAATAGGTATACCCACTGTACTGATGGTGAAGAGGTGGCAACATCCGAGCGACTGCCGGGTAGACCCACTGCCTACCCTCTGGTCTAATTAACCACTGAAGGATAGTAGATCAAGGAATTTGAGCGCCGCCGAGCAAGTCCAATGCGGAGTTTGAACATTGAGGGACAGGTCAATGTCGGAGCTTGACGTTAGCACGGTCGCCCGCAGGCTGTACGCGACGACGACAAACACTTCTTGCTTTACGACCACGATGTCTGCCCGGCGACAGGCGTCGACGACCTCACTCTCACGATATGCACGCGCTGGCTCCCCGGACTTCGCCAACCGCTCTCTTGATTTCTGCAATGCGTTCTGGGGACTAGGAGATGGCGGTGTTGACGTCCTCTTCGCGCGTATGCGCGGCGCGATGAGGACGATGGAGGAGTTGAGAAGCTACTGGAAGGAGAGGTGAGTACTTGTGCATGCTGGTACACAGGATGCTGCCTGAGCGCAGTACAGGGCGAGTATCGAGGAACAATATGCGAAGCGGTTGGCGTCGCTTGCGAAGATTACCCTGGGCAAGGACGAAATAGGGTGCGTCTTGTCTATATACGAGCCAGAGCGTTGTCTCACTCGGCTCTGCAGCGAGCTGCGGACGTCTTTGGATACCCTCAAGGCGGAGACTGAGAAGCAGTCGCAGGCCCACCAGCTCGTCGCTCAGGCCATCAAGACTGACCTGGAGGGTTCGACAGCAGCGTTCATCGCCCGACAGCAGGCACACAAACGAGGCATTCAGGCCCAGATCGAGAAGGAGTTCAAGACAAAGCAGACCCAGGAGGGCTACGTCACGCGCGCACGCGAGAAGTACGAAGCGGACTGCATGCGTATCAACTCATACACTGCACAGAGCACGCTCATCCAAGGGAGGGATCTCGAGAAGGTCCTCATGAAGCTTGAGCGCGCGCAACAGACTGTCCAGGCTAATCAGCGCGACTATGCGAATTTTGCACGCGCGTTGCACGATACGATGCAGAAGTGGGAGCAGAGCTGGAAGGCGTTCTGTGACAGCTGTCAGGATCTTGAGGAGGAGCGTATCGAGTTCATGAAGGACAACATGTGGGCGTATGCAAACGCCGTATCGACCGTTTGCGTCTCGGATGACGAGGTGCGTGGCTTGCCGTTGATATTCATTCCAAAGACACTCAGCACTTCGCTTAGTCCTGCGAGAAGCTCCGTCTTGCTCTGGAGCAACTCGAGGTCGAGCGTGACATGGAGAACTTCGTGCGCGACTACGGCACTGGCAACGCTATCCCCGATCCTCCTCCGTTCATCGATTACGCCAGCCCCGACGCCCAGCCAGCGTCGTCTCAACACCCGTCCACCCACCCTTCCGGCTACGCACGTCAGACACAGCGCTCGCGCCAAGTGCCCCCTCCCTCACAGAACCAACCTCCCGAGCCCGAAGAAGAACCTGTCAACTACACTGGCGTGGGCGCAGGGAACCGCGCCGAGAGCAGGGCAAGTACCCGTGGCCAAGATCTTGTCCAGCCCCAACCCCAGCCGAACGGCGCAATTACCAACGGGCGCGTCACGCCCAACGTGGGCACGCGTCCACCAGATCCACAGGCCGACCCTATTGACCCTACTGCGAAGACTATGCTCAGGATTGGTCCAAATGCGTACGACGTCAACCTCGATCGGGATCCTCAGGCGCACGCTGGCCCACCAGCCTCTGGTGGTTCTTCCATGGCGCCGCCGCGTGTTGGCCAAGATGACGATCCCCTCGCCCAGCAGATGAACCAGTTGCGCAATGCCGCTGGCGGAGGTAGCGTGCGTCGCAGCGGTCAGTGGGGTCCTCCTGCGCAACAGTCACCTCCTGGCGGGCCTACTTCCCGACGGGATCCTGGTGGCAAATTGTCGCCTCCGCCTGGAGGGGCCCCCGCCAACCGTGACTACCGCAACTCTGCAGAGATTGTTGTCGGTGCATACCCTGCTCAAGCCGCGACCTCGCGTCCGGCGTCTCCCAACCCGCCTACCAACGTATTCATGAAACCCCCATCACAAAACCCGGCTGGCTCATCCTCCACCGTGTCTGTCCAGAACGTTTTGGCCGACTACCAACAGTCACTGCCCGGCGAGCGCAAGTCCATAAGCCGTTCAAACAGTCGCTCGAACAGCATCTCTATCCCCGGCCCGCAAGCATCAAACCGCCCCATGAGTTCTTCCAGTGGTCATGCCGGCATAGGCGCACAGGGCCGCAGCACGAGCCCGCAACCCTTCCAGCCTCTCTCGCGCAGCGCCAGTCCCGCACTGCAGGGCCCGCCTCCTGGCGCCGGGAACCGCAACAGCTACACACGCCCACCAGCGAACGGTCCGCCCGCTGGCCATGGGCACGCACACTCCGGTTCGACTACGCGCCAGGGCTCCATCTCTATACCTCAGCAGCCAGCGCATCAGCAACGCCCGACGAGTCCGAGCATCGGCATCCAGCTGGACCCGACAGGCCGTGTGGTCGCGGACGACATGGCGACGATGTATGCGCGTCCGCCGCCCCAACAGGCCCAACAGCCCCCTGTGCAGCAGTATGGCGCACCTCCGCCTGCAGCCCAGCAGATTCAACGCCGTCCGAGCTACAACGCTGGCCCGAATGGTGCGCCGTATGGCCAGCCCCCGCAGCAGCAGTACGGTCCTGGTCCTGGGGGTGCCCCAGTGTACAATGCGCCCCCACCGCCGCAGCAGCAGCCATCGTATGCGCCTCCCGTGCAGCAGCAAGGGTACGGCGCACCTCCTCCTCAACAGCCATACGCGCAGGGACGCCCGTCGCAGGTGTACCAGCAGCCACCGCAGGGCTACGGGCAGCAGGCTCCAGCGCCTCCGGGCGCGCTCGTGCAGCGCGGGCCGTCGGTGAATGGGGGATACTACCCGCCGCAACAGCAGCCCCAGCAGCCTCAACAGCAGTATCGCGCCCCAAGCCCGCGTGCGCCGTCGCCGCAGCCTCCGGCGCAGCCCAACCAGCCGCCGCCGACTGGGCAGTACACGGACGACGGGCGCGGGGTGTTGTTCTATGGTACGTGTGATCGTTTCGCTTCTCGTGCTTCCTCTCCTTTTCTCAGCCTCTCAGAACCCTGGGCTGACGCTGTACCTACCTACAGTGAAAGCGATGTACAACTACCGCGCGACGATCGAGGAGGAGTTCGACTTCCAGGAGGGAGACATCATCGCGGTGACCGCGACGCCCGAGGACGGCTGGTGGAGTGGCGAGCTGCTCGACGAGACGCGGAGGCAGCCCGGGCGGCACATCTTCCCGAGCAACTTTGTGTGCTTATTCTGATTGCGCTTGATCTCCCGTCCAGCGGACATTGGGTTTGTTCTTCGTACCTCGGGAAGTTCTCCTGCACACTTGATTCCCCTTCCTCTTTCCACGCATGTGCTTGCTCGCCTGCTCGCACCCGTACGCTCCTTCCCGCCCCTCTACACTGCAATGCTCCTTGTTTCGATACACGCCGTAGTCGCATGTATGTTGTGTTGTGTCACTCATCAGTTAGTGTGTAGCTGTCCCTCTTTGCTGCTATACCTCCCTCCTGCTGTCGTTTTGAGTTCCTGTTCCTGCCATGTCATGTCATGCTCCATCTGTTCTGTTACGTCTCATTGTCGACCGCTGGAGGTACATAGCTCTAATTTATTGTCTCTGCTTTGGTTACCCCAACCCCGCTGGTGCGTTCGTGCAGGTTTGGTTTCTGGTGCAGTGCGTTGAACCGACTTTCAGGAGGTTCTGAGGTCGTGAGGTACACTATGCAGACTCGTCTGCACATTGTCCACGTGAGTCCTCGTCTGACCTGTAAGTTCTCCGATACGCACATCGACCCGCAACTTCGGCAGGTTAGGCAAGCCGACATTTGTGTCGGCAAGGAGCGTAGGGAGGCAAAGTTCAGTAACCGCCTTGTACTCTCCCGTCACCACGTAACCCCAGAGTTGGCACGGTACTGTAACTGTGAGAGATCAACTTGGTGCCCACTAACGATAGTGATACAGATACCTGTTCGAACTGGGTCGTGAATTCCCTCATGACGAGACTTTGGCAGGGATTGCGCGTACATGGAGCTCGTCCGCAACTTCAAGCTGTCAGAGGACCATGAATGTGATTTGGAGGCCCTGTGGCGGCACTTCGAATCTGACGAGGACATGGCATGGTGGTGACATCCCTTATGGATGGTGATGTGTATCGCAACGTCCATTGTCCCGGGGATAAGAATCCAATCCTCATCATTGCGAGGACGAGGTATCGTGTATATATATTCCTGATTCCTCAAGGTTGAGTGGTGTAAGCATTGTTCCCGTCATGCCTGTGAGAGAAAGATCGCCAGGTTAATCTTGTAATTTTTCAAGACCCGAATTCGCGCAGAGGTGGTGAGGAAGAAGCGAGGACCGAAATGAAAGTTGAATTAACAAATCATTCAAGAAATCTCTTCCCGGTCTGCATGGTATGCCTCGAGACGGTCCAGCACCCCGGACCACTGGCCCTTGCGCCAGCGATCCTTCGCAGCCCGTCGCCGACACTCCCGGACGTCTAAGAACGGGAAGAGCAGATCGACTATCATCGCAGCGCGAGCCTCTCCCTCACAGCGCAGGTCGCCGATATGGAAGTATTGCAGACGGTTCCCGACGAAAGGAAACATCCCCGCCCCGGCCGCCGCCTCGTCCGCCTCGGTGAAGAGGACGCCGCCGACGTACAGCGCACGGAGAGACGGGCAGCCCCGCGCGAGCGCAAGAAGCCCACGTGCGCTGGGGCCTGTCTTCTCCATGTGGAACCTGAGATCGAGACGCGACAGGCGCGGGAGGCCGCCCGCGAGGAACACGACGTCGGCGTCGGAGACGGGGAGATTCTGCACGTCGATAGAGAGCTCGTGGAGGCCGTCAAGGACGAAGAGCGGCTGGATCGTGACGGCGAGAAAGTCCGGTGCCGCAGCGACGATGTTCCTGCGTCCCAGTATCCAGGTCAGACGGCGGAGCCCGGGGAAGCGTCGACCTACGGTCTCCAGGATAGTGCGGTACCAGTCGTCTGTGAGCCGGTCGGGATGGTAGATGGTGAGCTCGCGGAGATGCGGAGAGTCGAAGAGGTCAAGCTCTCGTCCGCGGACGACGTTCGATACCGTGAGCGCGCGAAGGCTGGGGAAACCTGGGGGAGTTGTCCGCAGTACGTCTTGCAGTACGTCTTCGGCGATGTTGACGCCGAACGAGCAGTCTCTAAGTCGCGGGAGGGCCGACAGGGCCGTCACGAGGTCCCGGCCGGCGGTGCTCATCGTGGCCATGCTGAACACTTCCAAGTCGTTCAGCATGGCGACAGCGGCCAGCGCATCGCAGAAGGCCTGGGCGGATGCCCCGTCTGCTTCCGGCTCGTGCCCATCCAGCACCCAGTCGTGCTCGCCACTTAGCCAGGGCGTGAAATGCTCGTCCGCAGGGTCGTGGTGCATGTTGGACTCAGACTGCACCCTGAGATGGGTGAGACGGTTGTTCTGTGCGAAGACGCCCCCGAAGAGCGCGCCGATGTTCTCTGTCAGATCGCCTACGTGCCAGTCGGCGAAGGAGATCGTGAGGTCGCGGAGGGACGGGCAGATGAGGAACGTCGGATCGGAGTTGTATGGCGGCGTAACGGGAAGCGTGAGCTTCGTGAGGGACGGGAAAAGCGGGAGGCCTGTTTGCAACAGAAGGGAGGCCAGGGAGTGCGGCTCCAGCCTGATCCCTCTGGATGTGGAATTTGGGGACTCGTCAAACGGGGTTCCTGTGGGCCTGCAGGAGTCCAGCCTGCGGACCAGGCCAGCGTATTCGCGGATACGCACGATGTCCTCGTTTGGCGTCGGTCCTACCAACCGCTGGGGATCATAGGTAGTTAGCGACCGGAATGCTACGAGCAGCTAAGGCTCACCATTGGATGCAGGGGCTGCGGCGCCGCGTGCGCATTACCTCCCGCCGCATTGACCGGAGTGGGAAGTGAGACGCAGTTCGACAGGAGCTTGAACAGCGGGTCCATGTTTGGCAAGTCGGCCCAGAGCAAACGCACGACATGGTCATGGAAAAGTCGGTTCACTCGCGCAAGGCGAGCGAGGGCGGGCCTATGTTCGGATACAGGTTCGGCGTGTACATGCCCAGCGACCTCGAGCACAATTTCTGGAATTGAGAGGGCGTAAGCAGCGGCCATGGTGATGGCTGAAGAGGAGGAGGGTTGGGACTTGAGCTTGGAACTTGGCCGCCTTGTTACATACATAGACACCTGTCGACTCTAGAACTGTATACCCGTACGTGCGCATCCTGCAGGCTTCCTGATCGCGTGCTCAGCTTCTTTCACAATCAGTATGGGAATTGGGATTCAGGCCTCAGGAGAACGTCTGTCGCAACTCCGAGATGCGACGAGGGACGTCGGGAGTAAGTACTATGCACTGGACCGTAACGCCCGCTGGTCCGAAATCCCGTTAGCTGGAGCATCCCGTGCGTGCCATATCCCTAGTTGGAAAAAGGCGGAGCTGACATCGTCATGCCATACAATCAAGATGGTTTGAGCCTGAGGCCGTGCCTGCCTGAGGTTAACCTGCCTAGCCACGCCATTCCAGCAGACTCGGACATGACGGGCAAAGCACGGACCTCCATGAAGTCGTAGTGTATGTCTTGGAATCTAGAAACACAGCGCGACTTGGTCGCGGGGGCAAGTGATCACGGGCATAGAGGTAGGTATTTCTTACCGGCCGTGGTAGTAGAGTATGCCGTCGTGATGATCCGTCGGTTGAGATCGTCGCGCCGCCGGTATATCTCGTTCTGGTCCCTACTACGCCAAGTCGGCATATTGCCATACTGGTCATAAGTGAATGAGCCCAGTCGGTCGACCTGGAACCGGGCGAGGTCGAGCCATGCTGCTCCCTGTGTGCACCGCCTATAAGTGCAGGTAGGATGGTGGCGGTCAAGGAGAAGGCGACGAGGAGGGCGACAAAGGAAGACGTGACCAAGGAAGACGTGACCGAGGCGACGGTGGTATGGAGCGTCCAGAGCAGGAGCCAGGACGGCGAGACCGGAAAGGAAGAGCATGGAGGCGAGCTGCAGCAGAATGGAGAGATCCGTGAGTCGTGACGATCATCGGCATCCCGACGCGCCAAAGCTTGAGCACCACGACCGCCGCTTGAACGTATGAATACTTGCGCTCCTTGCAGACGCATTCCGTGCAAGGTTCAAACCAATGCCAGTCGACAAGCAAGATGTCGAAGCTGGCCATCATGGTATAAGCAGTTATGTACTCACTAACGGACTCCCGTTCCAGATGTGCGATGCGGCCGCGGTCGACGGCGTGTCACTACACCAGTCCGAGTGCGAATCACTTCCCTGTCAAAAGGAACGAATAGAAGAACACTGAGGGTGAATTGTATGCATACAGAGACCTCGGACGGCAGGCTATCCTACAACGAGCGATACGCGATAGATGATAGATGATGAGTACAGAGCGGGGTGGGTCGTGCGCGTGATAAGTGATAAGTAGTCGTGGTGATGATGATACAGATGTGCCGGGAGGCGTAGACGTGCAGGCTGGTCGAGACTGGGGAATAGATATGATGGGGAGAACCAGGGAAAGAGGGAAAGACGGAGGGGAACCCGAAGGAGAGTGCTGCAGTCAAAGGATACGGAGACGGAGCGCGCGAGTATGGCACTGGCAGTGGATGCAGGACGCGGGGTAAGCGAGACGACGAGGTACGAGAAGCAGGGGAAGCGGGTCGGCTGCGAGGAGAAGGACGTGCGCGTGAGACGGAGGCGCAAATCACAGGATCCGCGACGACGGACCTGTGCAGCGCGAGAGCTCGACGGGCATGGTCATGCACATTGCATACGGTCACGCCGCCATGACCCCGAGCGAGCGACAGACCGTCCCGATCAGTGGCTGCTTGCAAGCCTGAAGTCCGAACGGGGATACGCGGGGGCAAGAAGCGCGGAGCATGGGGCGCGTCACGCAAACTCAGTCAGCATACGACTCAGACACACGGGCGCACACAGCACGGACGTACGCAGCAGACAGCCAGGACGGCGCGCCGTTCATCTGCAGCGCGGCCACGGTGGACGCGACGGCGACCGCGACGGTGCCCAGCGCGGCGTACACGACGTGCTGCTCCTTGCGCGTGGGCGCCTCGAACGTGGGCTCTTCGTACAGGTTGTCGAACGCGCGCATCGTCGTCGGCTTGCGGGGGTGCGAGGGTGGGAGGCTGGAGGAGGGGCTCGAGCGATGGGCTCGCCGCTGTGTGCGGGCTTTATGTAGGAGGTGCGGTGCGGGGACGCGCTCTTCTGAATCTCTGGATTCCGCCGAGATCGGAGCGAGCGGGAGGACGCGCAGGACGGCGGGCGCGGAGACGGGGGCGGCAGAGAGAGAGGGAGGGAGAGGAGGCTAGGTAGCGGGTGCAGACTGAGAATATATACCATCGCAGACCATCGCCATCGCCCGCTGACAGGGACCAATCCAAGGAACAGAGTTCAATGCATACCACCCCAGGCGCCCGTACTTTGCGCACAAAAAGCTAGGCCCGTGATTGTCGACTCGGAGCATCTGCCCTGGCACGCAGCCACGCACTGGCCACGCCGCAGGACACAAGACACAAGACTGCCCGCGGACGCTCCCAGCCGCTGCCACACACGGCTAGTCTCACAACGGAAGACTCAGTGCAGAGGCTAACGGGGCTAAAAGCTGTCAATGCGCACAACGAGGCGTTGTGTATCGATATGCTCGGTGACTCGCGGAATGGCAGCGCGAGCGGCGACTCCGAGGGGTCTGCGTGCATGAATGCATGCCACAATTCCATCCGCAGGCAGCAGTTTGATGATGATCACGACAGATCGCGGGGGACAGCCTGAGCTTGCGTTACGTGCGGTCTGCTGTCAAGGTAGGTATCCACGGATGTATAGGCTCCACTCGCGTTCGTAGCTAGCTGCTACACGCATGTCTCCGTAGATAGGCTGCCTTTTGACCCCGCCACCACCACCATTGCGTGCGACGAGAGCGGAGGAGACAGTGTTGAAAACGTTTCGAATTTCGGGCCTCGCGCAAGGCGCTGCCCCGGATGATGGACCCGGACATCCGCGCCTCGACGTGACGCTGACATTGACAGTACGGTAGACGTCGGAACGCCCAGCGTTGCAAGCAGCATGAGTACATACAGCAACCGCTCCATCCTCTGACAGGTGAACGGAACGTCGGGATGCTGTGCCCGCCGCGTCCACGGCACTCGGAGCCTGGAGGGGCGGTCCCGAGGCCCACCGCCCACCGCCCACCGCATACCGCACGCGCCGAGTCCCTAGATTGGCCACAAAGTACAACAATGTCAGCATATGTCCAGTGCCACACTCAACAGGACGAGACCACAGTGACACGAGAAACACGAGAGACAAAACACAAGCAGAGCACGGCACGGACTCAGAGAGAAGATTGTTAGACACCCCGACCTCGGCCGGGGCGCGGTCACGCGAGGGCGACGCAGCGCGAGCCGCGACCTCTCGTCAGAAAGAACGCAGCGATACGATTGGGTTTTCGTCATCGGACGTGGACACGCGATGCGCATAGCTCGTAGCTCGCGCACACAGTATATCACAGTATACAAAGGGGAAGAGCTCACCTTTTGCGATGTCATGCCCTGATGCATCGTTCAAGCTTCAAGGATACAGATGCTTGATACTTGATACTTGATGCGTGCGTAGGGGAGAACTTGGACGTTTGGCCGTCTGCATGCAGGACGGAGGGTGCCGTCAGACTGCGACTCGGAGACGGCTGGGGCTTTTCGGGATGCTCGCGGTGTCCTGCTCTTCGGCGGTGCTCGATGCTCGTGTCCACTCCTCAGCATGACAGTGAATACCAGGCGCTATCTGGCCCGCGTCGCCTGCTCAGTGCTCAAAGTCCTAGAGGCTAGAGGGGCAACAAGGTCGAGTCAGCCATCCATCCGCATCCGACGACACGCTCCGCAAATGCAACAGAAACACCACAGACGACAGAACGACTCAAAGAGAAGATAACACCCAACGCGTGAGCGTGGGCGTGGTCACCCGAGGGCGTCGTAGCTCGCAGGACGAGCCGCGACCCCCCGTCAGAAAGAACGCAGCGATACGGTTGGTTTTCATCACAGTCGATTCGGATGAGATTTGAAACGGGCGGGAAGGGGGGCTCACCTCTGTCGTGTGACCATGGCCAAAGACCAAGTTGCAGTTCAAGTTGAAGGAGGGACGAGCTCGCCCGTCGAGGACGTCAGAGCTGCCAGGGGATACTGATGGGGCGTGAATCTTGGCTCGAGGTGGTGGAGAGAGTGAGGCACGCACTTTACGACCCCACGGCTCGCTGTCGATATTCGAGAAGCGGATGAAGGGGACGTACCGCTGGCGAGGGCATCACATTTCACGATTCACGATTCACGAGTGCTGCCGCCGCACCCGCAAACAGACTTGGCAAGCAGACCTTCAACGAGCACCCTCCATTCCCATGTTCATTCCCATTCCCATCGCTCTCGTTATCGCTAGAAATCCTCCAGTCGATACAGATCATACGCGACCTCCTCGTACGGATGCACCTGTGCCGTCCCCGGCCGTCCCACCACGATTCACCAGAGCCCTCAAAAACGAAAACACGACACACAGACCTAGACGACGCACCTTCTTCAGCTCCTGCAGCACCGCGCCCACCTCCACCCCGTCTGCGTCCGCGCTCTGGGTCTGCGCATCCGTTGTAGCTGGCAGTCGGGCCCGGCCGAGCACGAGCACCTCGACGCGGTCCTCCTCGACGTGCTCGGGCTTTCCGACCTCCCCAATCGCGGGGTCGCGCCCTCGAGGGGGATGAACTGTCCTGTGTCGTCGGTAAGTCTAAGCATGTACAGCGTGTTGTCGGGTGAAAGCTGGAGGACGCACCGGTGCCGGGGGAGACGAAAGCGCAGCCTGCGTACGCGCCGATGCGACCGACGTGGTTTGGAAAGCGGGCGAAGAGGTGCTGGAGGATGGATTGTGTGGATGGGCGCGGGGTGAAGAACACGAGCTTGTATTTCTGCATCCTGAGTACTTAAGCTTAAGTGCCTGGTTTCCGTGAGGACCTGTGAGTAGGCTCGCAAGCCAGCCTCTAGTTCAGTAGCGGAAGACAGTCGTTCCTTCTGAGGAGCGAGGACTTGGCGAGGAGGAGGAGGAGGAGGAGGAGGAGGAGGAGGAGGAGGAGGAAACTTTCGGACAGCGAGAGAGACGCTCACTGCGCCCCTCACCTGCCCACGAATCCTACTTAGATAACAGCGGCCGCACAATACCCGTCCGGCACCGCACCACCTGCCGACTCGCTCTAACACTCGCCAGCAGAGATGGGTCCCGGTACAGCAACGGACCCTTCGCGCACACCAGCCCAGCAGAGCATAGCGCACGCATTAAAGAATCAGCGCTACATTGCAGGACGGCGCATATGTCCAAGCGTCAGCGGCGGCTCCATGTATGCGCCAATGTATCTATTACTATGGTGCTATAGTGTAGTGGTTATCACTCGGGATTTTGATTGCCCAATTTCGGCATAATTTCCCGGAACCCAGGTTCGAACCCTGGTAGCACCTTGGATCTTGCGTTCTCATCAACTGGCTTTTTGCACTGACTTCCGGCCTTTTGGCGCGCAATGACCTGCGCAAGTTCAAAATCAATTATTGCGACTTGACAGGACTTGACCACTTTCCTGCACACAGTCACACAAGAAACTCCTCCGTCTTCCTCGTTGCACTCCCTCGCATTTCATCACCGTTGCGGCATGCGACAATAATCCTCTGTCGTGGATCGCACACAGGCTTGACCACGCACTGGAAGTCAACGACGAACGAGGTGAGCTCACCACCCCGTCTGTTTCTTCGAAGATGTCCAAGTAAAAGGGTCGACCCCGCCCAACCGCACGAAGACGCGTCTTCCCCGTATCTAGTGCTCTCCCAGCGAGAGACGTGGCCCCCGAACCCCCGCAGCGTCCGTCACCCGACGCGCCATCGCTCGAGGTCGCCGTGGCGCGCCTTAAGGCCGGACCTACATCATCATCTTTTCTCCCTCTACACTACGTTACTGTGGTTCTAGTATGCGGCTCTACGTTAGGTTTGTGCGCCCGGAGGACAACGGCGTGCGAACAAAGGCTGAGCCGACATTGGGCTCCCCGTGCTCAGCGATGGGTGCGTGGGGGCCCGCAGACGTTCGGAAGCCAAGCTCGGGCAGGGCGAGGTGAACTCTGTCCCGGGCGGTCTCAGACGTGGATTTTTACTTGCATTCGAACGTGATAGTTGCCTGCGAGAGCGGGGCGCGTGGCATAAAGCGTCCGGGCTCGAGCACAAGGCCCGGGCGTGTGGTTCTGCGCGTACAAGTGGCAGGTGCAGGGACTGCGTTAGCTGGTGCGGCGAGATGCGTTCTACGTGCGTGCTTTGGCGGGGAGAGGAGATCATATGCGTGGCGGGCGTACCCGCTCTGAGATTTTTACGTGTCGTGCTGTGTTTGCTGGATGTACGTGCTGACGCTCTCTTGCTCCATATTGTCCCCTAGGTGAGATGCGCCGACACATCGTTGAAGGCGTGCCGCAACACGCCAGCTGAAGCTGCCTCTCAACAGTAAACAGACAACAACCCGTTTCCGTACAAGCACGCTGGATCCACTGCACTGGCAGAGGTGAGCGGTGACGCCCCATCTGCACTTTCTTCAAGGATGTCCAAGTGCGAGGGTGTTCCCGCCCAATCGCATAACGACGCGTCTCCCCGTACCCAGAGCTCTCCTATCGAGCGGCGTGGCGGCGTGCCAGAAATGCTATGGGACAAGGCAGGAGCCAGAATTGTGCAGCCCAGAATCGCGATTCTGAGTGCAGAAGCTCCTCTCTGGATGAACTTCTGGGATTCTGCAGGATTCTGCGCAGATTCTGGAGCCAGATTCGCATCCAGAATCGTCCCAGAATCCTGCCTCAGACTCGAACGTTGACCCTTCCAAACTCCCAGAGCCGGTACGCCCGCCACACATATGAGCTACTCTCCCCGCCAAAGCACGCATGTCGAACACATCCCGTCGCCGCAGCAACGCAGCCCCTGCACCTGCCACTTGCCCGCGCAGAACTACACGCCCGAGCCTTGTCCTCGAGCCCGGAGTTTATTTGCCACTCTCGTAGGCAATTATCGCGTTCCAATGCAAAAAAGTCCACGTAGACCGCCCGGGACAGAGTAGCCTCGCCCTGCCCGAGCTTGGCTTCCGAACGTCTGCGGGCCCCTACGCACCGGGGAGCCCAAATGTCTGCTCGGCCGGATAAGACTCACGCGAGGACAGTGCGGGCTCCGCGACGTACCCTCGACGAGCATATTGGGGACTTAGACAGTTCTGATGTCATCTTACATGCCACCCAGTGACGGATCTCCTGCAGAAAATAGAGGGTCCCTTGCACCGACACTCTAATGTAATATGTGCAGTACATCAGGTTGTCTGAACAGATGTACAGGAGGGCATCGCGACGAACGAACGCCAAAATCAGGAGGTTCAGAATAATCTCAGTATCCGTCCAGAATCGTGTTCCCATATGGGGGTCAAAGAAGGCCGCGATTCTGGGAGGATACTGAGCGCCAGAATCCACGTCAGAATTCTCTCCGTATCCACAACTTTGACCTTCATGCATACGCCGGTAAGAATATCCGCAATAATGAATTGGGTGGACCCTGGTTCGACACCCACCCAGATAGCGCGTACTCGTCAAACTGGTAGCTGGCAATGATTATGCGCAGGAACGAATTGAATCTTGGTGTCTCCCGAGAGTATTTGTTATCAGCGTTTCAACTGTATGTCATTCGTGCTTGTTGGGCGATCATGCTGACGTTCTCTTGGCTTCCTTAGGTGAGATGCGTGGACACGCGTGCCGCAACACGTCAACTGAAGCCGCGTCAACAGTAGACCGACACCAACGACATGGCTGCGCTTTTCGGACTCCTCAAGTACACAGCTTGGACCTACCTCCCCGGGTTGGCCACCCAGCAGCTCCTCTCCGTCGTGCACTACGCGTATCCCCGCGTGTTGGGGCGGCCGCCTCCCCAACGAGGCACTCTGGACTATGCCCGCGACTACCGGCTGACGTACCTCTTCGTCGTCGTCAGCTATCTCCTCTACACCTTCTACGACGCCGCCGCTACCGTGGAGCCGAACTACTACCAGATACTCGGCGTCGAGCCCACCGCGGACGAGAACACGCTCAAGGCCGCGTTCCGGCAGTTCGCACGACGATATCACCCCGACCGGGTAGGCCAGCAAGGCGAGACTCTGTTCATACAGGTGCGGGATGCGTATGAAGCTCTCAAGTCGCCCGTGAAGCGCTTCGCCTACGACAGGTGTGCCCTATGCCAATTCTTCGTATACCATGTGCTCACGACGCGTAGATTCGGCCCCGACGCTCTCGAGTGGTCGTGTTCGACCCTCCGGGAGTATATCCGCCACGGGCTCATGCAAGCGTCCGGATTCTACATCACCTCCGTCGTAATTCTCGTCATCCTTTCCACCTCCGGTCGCTCAGGCCCCGTCGCATACGTGAGTCGTGCATGCATGCACGCACACACCCCATCTGACCCGTGATACCACAGTGGCGGTATCTCATCCTCGCTCTCACCGCCGTATACGAGATGCTCTACATCCTGAACCCCTCCCCAGCACCAGCCTCGGCGTCCTCGTTCTCCTCCACGCTGTTCGCCGACCCGACCGCGGCGGCACACACGAGCCTGTTCTCGTTCCTCTGGCCGCGCCGCGTCGCGTACCAGCACGTGCGCTTCCTGCACTCGCTGTTCGTGCTCGCGTCGTTTGCGCTGTCGAACGTCGTGCCCGCGCTCTTCCCCGCGCCGACGCCGGAGATGGAGGCGCAGCACATTGTGAACGAGGCGCAGCAGATCCTGCTGCAGTCGCGTGCCATCTCGCATGAAGGTACGTGGGGTTTCGCTCCCTCCGTATCTGCGCTGACGTGTGCTTTCCTCCAGCGACGGCACAGGTGCAGACGCTCCTGCACGCCGCACGCAACACCCCAGGCACGACGTTCCCCTTCCTCGGTGCGCTCCCGGCGGACGACGGCGACACGGTCTCGGGTGCGCTCGCGGGTGAGCTCGAGAACCTGCTGCTCGAGACGCAGATGCGCGCGGACGGCGGGCCGCTGAAGAGCGCGGTGGAGAACGCCATTGAGCGCAGGAAGCGCGAGCGGGAGAGGTGGCCGCGGGGTGCGTTTGGCGCGACGCCGGCGGCGGAGGCGGCGTGGATGCAGCGGCATGGGATCGCTGTGGGTGGAGCGGCGAATGGGTATGCGTCGCCGGGGAGGGCGAGGCCTGGGTATGTGCGGGGGCGGTCGCGGTCGCTCGGATGAGCAGGTGTAGTGGGCTTGGACTTGCGGGCGATGTACACTACTCGAGATGATCCTGATACATTTACATCCAGCACTCCGTCATTGCTCCTCGACGAGCTGCTGCTCGACGCTTCAGGTTGTCCATCTTCGCTCACGCTTCAAGCATGACGGCTAGCGCCCAGGTTGATCTGATTAAGATTGCTGGTACGAACTGGTACGCGTTGATCCAGCTCTCTTCGACGACGACCTCAACACACATAAAAACTGATCAAGAAGTCGAGGACTGTTTCGAAGTCGATGACCACGCAGACGATGGCAGAGGGGAGACGCAGCGATGTTTCCATCCTGATCATCAATCCGAACTCTTCAGAGTCCATGACCACAGGTCTCGAGCCCATTCTCGCGGACCTCGTCCATCCGAGCCTCACTCTACACTACCACACGGGCCCGAAACTCGCACCGCCATCTGTGAACGACCACACCACCTCCGTCCTCTCTGCCGCGCACACCTTTGCCTCGCTCCTCCCGCTACTGCAAGATGACACCGAACATGTACGAGTACAGCACGACGCGTACCTCGTCGCGTGCTTCTCCGACCACCCGCTCGTGGGGATGCTCAGGGAGCACACGTCGAAGCCCGTCCTAGGCATCTTCGAGGCGTCCGTCATGCACTCGCTCGCGCTCGGGCAGCCCTTCGGCATCGTCACGACGGGCAAGTACTGGGAGGGCGCGCTCGCCGAGGGGGTGAGGCGGGTCTTCGGCTCTGTCCCGACGTTCGTCGGGGTGGAGAGCACGGGGATGACTGCGCTGGAGCTGCATGCGCTCCCGGCGGAGGGCGTCGCGGAGAGAATCGCGGCTGCGGCGGGGAGGATCGTCGCGAGGGGTGCACGGACGATTGTGATGGGATGTGCGGGGATGAGCGGGATGGAGGATGCGGTGCGGAGGGGGTGTGGGGGTGAGAGTGTGCAGATTGTGGATGCGGTTCGGAGCGGGGTCGTGACCCTGGAGGGACTGGTCCGGGCGCAGAGACTTGTGTAGTTGTCGATATGTATGTGGATAGCCACAGCGAGGGATGCGCGAAGCTCATTATTTGAGCAGTGCGGCGACGTTGTAGCCGTACCAGGCATGTGCTAGTCATCTATCGTTCGACTTCCTGTGCAAATGTTATCAAACCTCGAAGAGTATCAGTGGAGTGAGCAAACTTACGGTCCCGTCACCTCGCACTGCAGGATATTGAGGGAGACAGCCGGGGATACGCATCGTCCATCTATACTCGTTGCCGGGAGCACAGTCGCACGACGGCTCGAGCGGCCGTATGCAATGTCTTGCTGTACCCATGTACATTCTTCAGCTTCTGGTATGTGCTCCCGCCGAGCCTGACGTCCAGCAGGTGCGTCCCGCCGGAGTCCGCCGCACGGGTGAAGGTCAGCTGGATACTTCGCCTCGAGTCGCCGAAGGTCTTCGTCATGTGAAGCCAAGCGTCGAGCCGATACTTGCTACATGAAAACCCCGGCTTCACAAGCAGCCCGGCGGCGGGAGTCGCTGCCAGTGGAGCGGGCTCAGCGGGCTCGTCGCGGGGGTGCTCCGGGAGCTCGGTCGCCATGACAGGCTTCGAATGTGCAAGGGTGGGCCCGGGGATCATGGTGGCGGTGGCCCAGGGAAGGCCGTCGCACTGGCCGATCTGGAGGCGGAACGACTCGCCGCTCGTGGCATGATTGAATGTGAAGAGACCTAATGGGCCCCCGTCGGACAACTTGTGTGCATCCATACCCGCCGTTGGAAGGGGGCGGTCTGCCTCGAAACCCTGCTTGCGCAGCTCGACTTCCAACCACTTGGGGAACAGCACTTTGAATTCTGGCTCATGCCAACGCTTGGGGTCGGAGCCTATCGAGCGGTGAGACGGCGGGCGGTGCGAGATGTATATCTGCTTCCACTCCGCGGTGATGGGGTTGCCGCTGAAGGAGAGAACGTGTGGGGCCCAGTCTACTTGCGCAAGCCGGTACCGCAGGCCCATCCACTTGTGCTGCCCGCGTACTGTGATGCCGACGTGGTACCGAGGGTACTTGAACTTGGTCTCTTGCTGGCGGTAGCGTCGGAGGAGGAGCCCAACGCACGAGTTGGTCGCGTCGTCCCAGCATGCGAGAGCGCAGACGGCGAGGACTGAGGGTCCTTTGTGGCTCTCGATGACGAGCATTCGCGAGCGGGCGCCGTGGCTGGTGAATGACATGTCTGGAGAGGGGATCACGAATGTCCCGTCGCTTGTAGTCCGTGCCGGCTGATGAATGTCCTCGCCGTCAGAGCCCCGAGAGTAGTGCTACGCAGTAAAAAAGCAAGCCAGCTTACCTTTCCTGATGCATCTAAATTGCCGGGATGCACTCCAAGCGTGCGCAGGATGTGTTTGACAGCAGCTGGGACGGGTAGAGGCCGCATAGTCCCTGAGTTGCGAAACGACGCCGGGGACGGTGCGAAGAGATGGCTATCGTCGTGGAAATTGTCGAAGGAGAACCGTTCGCGGAACGGTGTGGCTTTCATCGGGAGTACGTTTCCCCACATGAACAGCGTCTGGTCAGAGGTATGCTTGAGTATCTCTTCCTGAAGTCGCCGGAACGCGCGGGTACCCTCCCCGTATATCGTCGCCATGTGGACGCCGAAGAGGCCCATGAGCGAGTATGCCTTGTCCTCGATCCTCGTGGTGTTGCGGTTCGATGCCCACCACATGCGGCGCGCGACGCTCACTTCCGACACTTTGCGACGGAACGTGAGGACGTCCGCGTCCACGCCGGTGATCTCTTCGAGCAGCGGAGCCAAGCTGGCCTTCGTGCCCAGCACCTTCCACTCTTTCGAGAGAAAGACGAGGCTGCGGGGAGCGATGAGCTCCTGGAGGGTCCAGCCTCGCGTGAACCACTTGCTGGAGCGGAAGAGCGAGTCTCGCCGGGTCAGACTACCCAAGTTGGGCACATCGATGAGATAGGCGTAGCAGACGAGGGCTTGCGAGTACCACGAAAACATGGAGTTGACAGCCTCGGAGAGCTCGGCGCTGCTAGAGCGGTCGATGCAGCAGGTGTCTATCCACAGCCATTCGTATCCGTGCAATTCCGCCAGCTTGCAGCATTCCCTGATCTTGATGGATGCGCGGGAACGTGGGGTGTCGTTGGTCGATCCCGCTGCCATGTTGTAGGAGATTGCACGGAGTTCTTGGAATGACATCTCCGGTTCCTGCCATACGTGCGAAAGGATGGCGTAGCCATCTTTGACATCGCGAGGGCTGTTGAAGTGTCGGAGCTCGCCTGTGCTCGTGCGCAGTAGCCACATGGTCACCTTGGTCTCAAGGCAACTTGTTAGTCCAAGTGCGTCTGGGACCAGTGAGATGCTCGTACCGATGATAGGATTTAAACGCGTGCGCGCGACAAGCGGTGACCCGGACGTCACAGCCTGGTCAAAGGGAGTAAATAGCTTGTGGCAGACCGGTGGACGTGGAAGGAGAGAAAGCAACAATCCGACATCAAGGCGTCATGACTAAGTAAAAAGATCAATCGCGGCCACCACTGCCACGAGTTGAACCACATAGCCGCGCGTCTTGAGTTTGAGTATGAGCAGGATTAGGTTGCTTGCTTCAACATGATCCTGAAACAAGATGCTGGGATATAGTGCTTCTTGATTTGTGGTCGCAAACCTCGGGAGAAATGTCTCAATTGGTGTATTTTTTCACACATACAGAAGGCTGATGAATATCGTAGAACGACCTGTATCGACACGCCGAACAAGACACCTACTCTCGAGCTGCATGGTACCCCTCGAGACGGGTGAGCACTCCGGGGAACTGACCTTTGGGCCACTGAGCCGCCGCCGCACGCCGCCGGGACGCCTCGACGTCGAGGAACGGGAAGAGCACATCAACGATCATGGCAGCATAGATCTCTCCCTCGCAACGAAGGTCAGCGACGTTCAGGTATCGCAAACGGTTCCCGACGAAGGGATATGTCGCGGCATTCGCTTCGTCCGCCTCGGTGATGAAGAGCCCGCCCAGGTGCAGGGTGTGGAGGGATGGGCAGCCCTGAGCGAGCGTAAGAAGAGACCGTGCGGTGGGGCCTATCTTGTCCATGTAGAATTTGAGTTCGAGATGCGAAAGACGCGGCAGTCCCCCTGCAAGAAGAGCGATGTCGTCGTCGTAGACAGGGCGACTCGCAACGTCGATCGATAGCTCCCTGAGGCCGTCAAGGGCGAAGAGAGGCTGGATGGTGGCCGCAAGGATATGCGTCCGAGGTGCGTATACAAAATCCTGCCGGCCCAAATTCCAGAGCAGACGGTGAAGGTGAGGGAAGCGTTGAGCTACGGCTTCTATTGTACGGCGATATGACTCGGTGATGGTATTGTCGGGGTGGTAGATAGAGAGGTTTCGGAGGAGGGGGGAGTTGAACAGGCGAAGCTCCGCTCCATTGTCGACATTCGAAATGGAGAGGACGCGGAGGCTGGCAAAGCCTGGGTCGATAGTCGGGAGGATGTCCGCGGCGATGTTGATTCCGAAAGAGCACTCTCTGAGTCGAGGAAGGTTTGCCAGCGCCGAAACGAGGTTACGGCCAGCCACACCGGTGTTCATGGTGAACATGCTGAACACTTGCAAATCGTTGAGCATTTCGACGGCGGCCAAGGCATCGCAGAATACCTGGCTCACGGCCGCATCGCCCCCGGGCGGATCCATCATCCAATCATTGCGTCGACGCATCCACGGCTGGAATAGCTCGTGCTCCGGGTCATGGCGCATGTAGCCCTCAGATTGCACCCTCAGGTGGGTAAGACGGTTGTGCTGGGCGAAGATACCGCCGAAAAGCGCACCGATGTGGTCGTTGATGGAACTCACAGACCAGCCCGGGAAGGATATGGTGAGATCGCGAATGGAAGGGCAAAGGAGGAATGTTGGATCCGAGGTATAGGGAGGTGTGACGGGAAGCTTCAGCTTGGTGAGAGACGGGAGAAGAGGAAGGCCAGTTCGAGCCAATAGGTGCTGCAGAGAAGGGGCGTCCAACGTAATTCCTCTGGGAATAGTACGTCTCGACGGGTGCTCCCACTGCTTTCCTGGTCTAGGAAAATCCAAGGAACGAATTCGGCGGGCGTATTCGGAAAGACGAGCGATCTCATCGTCCGATGTCGGTCCACGCAATGTCTAAGGAGAAGGAGGTCAGTGACCACTCCGCTATAACGACACAGCACAGCTTCTGACAACCATAGTCGCCCGCGCCACGACATGCGGAATTGCCGAACAATGCGGCCATCGAAATCAAGTGGGCCGTCCGCGTAGTAGACCAAGATGTGCGACCGGAAAACGCGACTCACCAATGTATACGAGGGCCCGTCCTCATCTTCACCAGTTGCCGTCGCATTGGCTGGATCCGGAACCACTTCGCAGTTTGATAAGAGCCTGAACAACGGTTCGATATTTGGCATGTCGACCCAGAGCATTCGCACCGCGGGGTCACGAAAGATTCGGCTGACTTGCGCAAGGGCGAAGAGGAGCGGCCGACGTTCGGAGACGGGCTCATCAAAAACATGTTCAAGCACCTCGAGCACAATTTCCGGGAGAGAAAAGGCGCGAGCGGTGGCCATGATGATGTGAACGAGACGGGGAGGGGCTAGGTCGAGGTCGAGGCAAAGGTCGAGGACAAGGACAAGGACAAGGAGGAAAGGGGATGCGAAATCGGGGAAAAGGGGTAAAATAAATAAACCGATATGCGGTTTCCGTATACATAAACACAACATAACACGGAGCCGCACTGCACTTATTGCTTGGAGCTTCAATGAGTACAGGCCTCTGATCTGTCGTGCAATTGTGTAAAGCTCGCGTAGTGACTCCATGCGCGAATCAGGCAGTTCAGAAGTAAGTATGATGATCAACAATCCTCCAAATTCCAACAGACTGGCGAGAAGACGTGCTGACTCTCGCGCTCCTCGTTTGAATGAAGACAACTGCCAGCTCCTAAGTCAGTGGACGTCTGTCAGCGCAGTGTTTTGGAAGTTCTCCAGGCCGGCGTAGGGCAGCAGCCGCCTGGAATGGGGTCAACCGGGATATGCCTCAACTGCAGGAAAGCATACGAAGGTCGCCCGCTCGGGCTGGAGCGCACGGAGTCGCGCCCACAGTCATTACGAGGTGACGAACCCTCCTCTTTGCGAACGCGACCATAGGGTCGAGAGCACGCCGGAGCGAAGATATAACACGGAAATGCATATCCTGCGTACGATGGCGCGTCGATATGGCCGGACGATGGATGCTAGTGCGAACCGTGCGGTCGCATGGAGAGCTACCCATGCAACGAAGCGAGTTCGACGCCGCGTTAGTTTGTACGTCCTAGAATTTTCCTCGTGGCTTCCGCGCGTCGCTTCCTGGACTGCTCTCGTGAAGGGGTCGATAGGGAGGTGGACCACTTGCTTGTCCCACCCCGAACATCCGCTCTTCCAGGAGTGCACAGTCCTCAGCTACGCGGAGGGGACGAAGATGTGCTGCGAGAAGAGGTTTCGAGTACTGCGCTTCGAGCTTCGCGGAACGGTATCCGTCGTCGAGCGAACGCGTGCACGCGCGGCGAGTGCGGGAGCCAAATCGCAGCTGTGGAAGGGAGATACACATAGGTAGCCCGGCCAGATGAGGAGTAGCTGTCGTGACATGGGGACATAGGGCGTCCCATCCTCTCTCTGGGCGTACTTCGTAGTCGCTTGTCTTTCGCAGGTCAACGCGAGGTCCGTGGCGCGAGACTCGCGGCGGGCACGGACTTTGCTAACCGTTCATCTACGCAATGCCTAGCCTTAGCTACACCAACCATTCAACGCCGTGGGCAAACATACCTGTATTCCGCGCTGGCGCTCCTGTTTGCGCGCATACTGGAAAGATTCCAGCTGGCTTAAGACGTCCGCCCATCGTTCTGGCGGAGGCTTGGTTACTCCGCGCTGCGATTGCGGGATGTCCAGACGTGGGAAGAGTCGGTCAACGACCATGGCGGAGAACCTGTCCGATTCGCAGTGGAGCTGCCCGAATCCCAGAAGTTCTAGACCGTGATCGAGCACAGGCAATGTGTCGACGGCGCTGTAGTCGGCTTCGCTCATCCGTATGCTTGAGAGATAGAGCAAGGAAAGGGAGGGGCATTGCCGCGCTAACACGACGAGTGCGTGCGTAGTGGGAGAACCTCCCTGGGCCGATCCTTTACGGCACTTCAGCTTTAATTTGATGAGACACGGGCAGCCAGTAGCTACTAACTCGATATCGCTATCACTGAGTGTGGCATTTGTGAAGGAGAGAGTTAGGACTCGGAGCTCGCGTAGACCGGAGATCGGTTCAAGCAGACGCGTTAGAGAGTCGGGTTGGTGATTCTCGAGGGAATGTCTCCATATAAATTGAGAGAGGAGGGGATGCTGTTTGCTGATGACCTTGAGAGCTTGGTGGAGGTCGAGGAGGGCAGCATTGGGATGGTGCACCAGCCTCAGGGCTTGCAGTGCGGATGATTCCCTGAAATCGGTCAAGGACTCACTGTCTAGGACACCCGATAACGATAAGCGTTTCAGATGAGAGAACCCAGACGTGATTCCTTTCAACTGTCCTTGACGAAGATCCACGTGTAGCAAGAGGTCACAAAGGAGTGGGAGGGCAGCGAGCGCTGAGAGGAGCGGGTAGTTGTCTACCAATATCGGGAAATGGAGGGATTGGAACATGGTGAGTTGTGGTAGCATGGTGAGCGAAGATAGCGCATCGCCAAACGCTTGAAGGGGCACTCTATGGGATATGTTCTCGTTGGTGATGGTTCCACTCCACATGGCTAGCACTCGAAGATTTGGCGCGGCGAGGAATGTGTTCCGGAAGAACGTCCTGATACCGTGTGCCCACTGGTCAGGCGGGATTACGTCGGGGAAGGGAAAGAGGATCTTCAGCTTGCGAAGAGAGGGAGAGAGTAGGCATATGGAGTCTATGTGGTATGGCGGAGCCACGGGCCAGATCAACGAGCGAAGGGACGGGAGGAGAGAGCCTGTCGCACGCCTTGCCAGGTAATTCCACGACGATGGATCAAGGATGTTGGTTTGCCAATGGTGGAGGGCCAACGTCTGTATGCGACTTGCGTATTGTTCAAAACGATTCCAAGCCACATCGGAGACGTCACCGTTGAGAGCCTATGATCCCCGTACGCAATCAACAAATGAGCTTTTTTTGTGAAGGCATGACCAAAGATCTGTTCAGAGTATCTCGCGCAAATCACGCACAAGACACGCACCACCCGTCCTTCCAGATTCGCAACTTCTCGCATAAAGAGGCAGACTACTCACATAACGATACGTGTCCCGCCCGTTCAACGCCAAACCGCCTACGCTCTCCACAGCATCTACTACATCAGGTAGTATCTTGATCAACGGATCGAGGGTGTTCATGTCCGCCCACAAGGCTCGGAGGCTGGGGTCAGAGAAGGACCTCCTAACACGAGCCATTGAAGCGAGACACTGCCGACGCTGGTGAGGCGTACATGTTAAATCCAAGTTGATGGTCTCGGCTATTTCTGAGACGATGTCGGCACAGAACAGAGCGCGCTGAGCAGACATGATGGGAGGAGGAAGAAAAGCATCCCGACGCTGATTCCGAAAGTGGTAATTCCCGCCAAGTACTGCTGGCGCCTGCTGAAGGTCCAGCGAGTTGACCACTCACCACAACGTCCGAACTCAGTCTCCGACAATGATGCATTATCGCCTCTTATGATGATCAGAACAGCAAGTTGCGGTTATGTCTTCTCAGCCGCGGCGCCCGCTGATGGTGCCCTACCGCTAGTCAGCCCACAGGCTCCCTACGGCTCTGTAGCTGACGCGACTAATATACAGTAGTGAAAATTCCAATGCCTTGAAAGTCACATTACATGGCAATCCGTGTCAGGGTCTTGCCGCCGCCCGCTGCATGGGCGCGACTTGGGCGGCGAAGAAGAACACTAAAAGATTTTGAGGCACCACCCGTCTGCCAGCAGGTACATGTTCCCTTTGAGCTGGTACGCTCTTCCAGTGCTCACCTCCACAACCTGCGATGGCGACTCCAGCGAATCCACAGTCGGCAGTATTCAAGGACGATTGGCTTCCCGGCCCCGATGGGACTCAATTCTACACCCGCACATACGCAGCGGTGTCCTCCGCGCGCGCCGTCGTTGTATTCGTACACGGATTCTCCGGCCACTGTGCCCGGTACGAGTGGATGCACGGGGTTTATGCTACGCGTGGCATCACCGTTTTTGCCTTCGACCAGCGCGGCTTTGGGCGCACTGCGCTCGACGCTGAGGCGGAGACCGGGAAGAGCTTCTACGGCAAGACGAGCTGGCGCGAGCAACTGGACGACATCGACTGGTGGGTGAAGCACGTCAAGGATCAGTACCCGGCTCTTCCGGTGTTTCTCATGGGACACTCGATGGTTCGTACATTCTCTGATTCTGTATCTCGAGTACACTGGCAGGAGATCGCAGTGCTAATATCATTGTGGCTCTCTGCAGGGCGGCGCGCTTGCACTGGCGTTTGCCACACGTGCATCTGAGCCTCCTACGAAAGGGACCATCTCGCTCCTATCTGGTGTCATTGCGTCAAGTCCATTCATCCTTCGAGCGACACCTACCGCAAAGCACGTGCGGATTATCGGATGGCTACTGAGTCTGGTGCTCCCAAACCTCATCTTGCATACGCCTATCAATCCAAATGTGCGCAGTTGCTCTCTTCTACGCAGACAGGCATGCTCACCAGCACCGTGCAGAATCTCTCGCACGACCCTGTGCGGAATGAAGCGAACGCTAACGACCCTCGTATCATTCACAAGGGGTCGCTGCGGATTTTGAACGACATGCTTTCTGGTGTGAGTGCATGAGTTCTTCTTCCTCCCGGTGCGTCGCTGACTTGATTTTCTCAGGGCGAAGAACTGCTCTGGAACGACTACAGGCGTTGGCCTCGGAGCTTACCGGTATGTGAGTTTGGTTTGTACTTGCGTGAACGCTGTGCGAGCTCAACCGTACGTCGGACAGCTTGTTATCTTGCACGGTACTTCAGACCGGGTGAGTACAACGTCATGCACTCGACGAAACCGCTCCGAGAATAAGTGTCTCTTTGAGTGGTATTTCCCGACGCGTGCTCATGCAATACCGCTCCCCTGTAGGTCACCTCGTTCAGGGCATCTGAGGAGTTCTTCGGCAAAGTCAACGCAAGTGACAGGGAGTTCAAGCCGTTCGAGGTGTGTATCACATCTCTGTACTATGTGGAGCTGACGCGCATGCTTTCTCGAGCGCAGGGTGGATTCCATGAGCTCGCGTACGAGCCAGACGGCGTGAAGGAGAGTTTTGTGGACGAGTGCACGGACTGGATAGCCAAACGTGCAGGGCATTTCGATAGAGCCGAACCTTCGATGCCGGAAGATGGGGTCTATCTTCGCACTCCAAGACCCGAGAAAACTGCAACATAGTTCTGTACTATGTAGGTTCCGATAACGCTCCTTGACAGTGATCATCATGATGAACAACGTCAGTGATAAAATATCACTTCATCAGCAGAGTTCTTACGAGTTTTCCGTGCGATTTCATGACGAAATGACGTTTCGGTACGAGTCGTCTTCTCGGGCGCATCGTACGGGGGGCCCGTTTCTAGGGTGGCTTCGGATGTGCTCCGCACGCTGATATAACAGTACCTAGTGCTCTCCCACTCACCACCAGCAAGAGTACCTTTCCCTCAAGGCATGGCGACACCACCCAGCTCTCAAGAGACCTACACCGAGGCCTGGCTGCCCGGACACGACGGACTCAAATTCTATACGCGGACGTACACAGCATCTTCTGCCCGCGCGGTTGTGCTGCACTGCCATGGCTTCGCCGAGTACATCGCGCGGTATGAGTGGGCCCACGGGGTGTATGCCTCTCGTGGCATCACCGTGTTCGCTTTCGACCAGCGCGGATTCGGGCTCACAGCCCTCGATCACAAGCAGAAAAGCAAGGAGAGCAAGTACGGGAAGACGAGCTGGAACGATCAATTTGCCGACATCGAATGGTGGCTGAAGTACTTGAAGGAACAACATCCCACCCTCCCGGTCTTCCTGATGGGACACTCCATGGTATGTGATAGCGAATTCTTCCCGAAGTGTGTTCTCACCTTCGCTCGACGACGCGTATGTGACGCAGGGCGGCGCATTGTGCCTGGGCTTTGTGACAAGGAGCTCTCCGCCGCCCACTGAAGGGAGCGTCAAGCTCGTTTCAGGTGTGGTTGCGACGAGCCCTCTCATCCTCCTGACGCACCCACCTCTAAGGATCGCCCGCTTCCTCGGCATGCTCGCCAGCCATGTTGTCCCCTCACTCGTTATTCCGGCGCCGGTGGATCCGGAGGTAAGCACGCGAATGTATGATCCTGGAATACTAATAGTCAGTTGCACTTGACACGCAGACGTTGACGCATGACAAGGAGCTGAGCGCCGCGAACGCTAGAGATCCTTTATGCCCACAGAAGGGGTCAGTGAAGGGTGTGCACGACATGCTCAGTGGTGTAAGCACGGCATGCATGTGGTCGGTCTGACATGCGAAGTTGACTCAATCTTGGCCGTTACAGGGGGAAGAATTACTGCAGGAAGCTTACAAGAATTGGAGACCCGACATTCCAGTGAGCCGTGTGCCTCTCGCGGGATTACGTTCGCTTCTCTCACACCCGCCATACTGGTAGGTTCTGATCGTACACGGGACGGCCGACCAGGTGAGGTAACATCTCCTATCCCACTATAACTGCGACCGACCGAAGCCTCGATATCATATACCAGCGCTGATGCATGTCGTATTTTTGGTAGGTCACCTCTCCTGACGCTTCGCGAGAGTTCTGGGAGAAGATCACCGCAAATGACAAGCTGTATCTCCCCTTCGAGGTACGTCCATCGGTTCCTCCGTTGACCTGACGTGATTGTATTGATCGGACGCCGGAAGAATGGTTACCATGAGCTCGTGAACGAGTCCAACGGTATGAAGGAGAAGTTCGTAGACGATTGCATCTCGTGGATATTGAAGCATGCTTGAGCATGTCTTGTATAACAACAGACCTCGCCTTCGCATGAGAGCTCTATGTTACTGTGTGTATTTCACTCAAACTCTTACTGGAACAGCTCAAGATTCTTTCTGAAGGACCGGGTGGTATCTGATGAGGACCTTCCGAACTGAAGGAAAGTTATATCTGGTCGTGGTATGAGCGGGACGGATTGGACTCAGGATACTTACAAGGCGCCACTCCATTCCGCCAGGCCGCGTGAGTCCGCCGAGGTGTGTCCGAACATCTGCACGTCTCACGTTCAGTCTTCTCATCTCTACCTTTGACAGGTGCATGTCATTGGTTCCTGAACCGTTCTCACCGACATCCATCTACTTATCATTGCGGCGTGAGATATCACCTCTGGGCAGTGAAGTAGGTCCCAAGATGTCACGAACCATCCAGGTTCCTTTGCGCTCAACATGCTGAGACTGAACCCAAGCCCTATAAGAAAGGGTTCCAGACTCCTCGGCGCACCACCGTGTACTGGTACGCCCTTCAGCCATGGTCAGTGTACTGAAAGCACACATCATTTCGGGCATCTTCGAATCCATCCTGTACGGCATATTCTTCGTCTTGTCCACCGTATCCCTCGGTCTACTCGTTCGCCGCCATCGAGGCAAATTCCCAACAACTTCCAGCTGGCACGGATGGATGCGGGTGCCGTCATACATCTGGTTTGTGGTGCGGAACTCGCCCCTCATCGTCGCGAACGTTCTCTTGATTGGCACGGTTACTGCGGTATGTCTCATCTATTCCATGTTCCATGCACCGCATGCATGTGCTCACCTGCGCGCGTCGTAGCATTGCGCGACCAGTGCTCATAGGCTCGTTCTCGCGTTCGTATACCATGACGGGCACGAGCAGGAGACCGACTTCCTCAATCTTTTGGAGGAGAAGACCCAAGTCATCAGGCTCGTGCTCCTATTCCTGGATATGTTCATTGGCGACCTCGTCATAGTGCGTTCACCGACGCTTCGTAAGATCACATACAGGCACTCACGAGCAACGGTCATTCACCAGACGTATCGCGTATGGCTAGTATGGGAGCGTCGTGCGTGGATTGTCGTCCTTCCGTCATTGACTACCGTGGCGCTCCTAGGTGAGTCAACTTGTATGTTAGGGCGAGGCTCAACACTTAACCCGCCGGCCAAGGCACTGGGATCGCTATGATACACCAGTTCTTGGTCTCAAAGCCAAGTGGAAGCGTATTCGATCCTGCCGTCAATCGATGGATCGAAGCATATTGTGCAATGACCTTCTTGTAAGTGAGCAGTTCATCAGTTTGCACTCTATTCACGGTACGTTAGCACGAACATCTACGGAACAGGTACGCCCTCGCATTGTAACGTCCATAAGCCACCAACCGGTCCTCATGACCGCTCCAGCTGTGATTGCATACCGCATCTGGGCGACAAATCGTTCAATGAAGAACTTAGGACTGTACGACGGTGGTCGCAGTCTATTGGTACGTCCGAATTCCGTGCGCTCCGGATGCTCAAACTAGACCTTCGTGGACTCAGGAATCGATGGCTATCTTCGTGGAGAGCGCTGCACTGTACTCGTAAGTCGCCTGAAGGTACGAAAATATAGACGTCCAGGACTCACTCCCACTGGTTTCAGGGCGTGGGGAATATTCTACGTCATCGTGTATGGGTTGAAGTCGCACCTTGAGATCATAGGAACAGGTTGCGCGCCGACCATCCTCGGCGTCACCTTCATGCTCATCACAGTGAGGGTCGGCCTGGGCTGGGCACAAGAATCCAGGATATACACTCACAGCATCGGATGGGCACGTCCTTCGGAGTCTCGTAGCGGGCAGGAGGTCATCCCAGCCTTGTCCTTCGCACGCGCCACCGATAGTACCCTCGAGGATCAGGCCAGTATCTCGCTAGCGTCTCCGAGGAAGATCCCCACCCTCTCGGGAGCGTGTTGATCGATAGTCTCTATTCCCCATAGCCAGTGAACTCACGTCGGGGATTCATATAATTATTGTACGTTGCATGTATGGGAGAGAAGTCAAGTTGTCTGTAAGGCTCAAATTCGGTGACATGTAGCCTGCAGTGGTGCCGCGAGCCCCGGCGGGCAGGATCCTCAGTGTAGCGGTCATCGACTAGTAACTACTTACTAGGTATCAATTGTAAATGACGGTCGGTGCACCAGCACGCCGCGGTCGCCACCGCTAGAGCGTACGTACCGCAACAACGCCCTGAATATGAGCTGTTCGTTGCCCGGGCGGTAGTGACTATTACTTGGCTTGCGACGCCTGACCGTAAGTATACTCTGTGTAGATTCCCATGGACATGGTGGCGACCGCCCTCTGATGCGAGTCGCCTGGCATGTCTCTCCTATCGTCTCAGCGTACCGCGGTCTTTGGCGGCTGATGCGTGTTGAATCTGGCCCATTCGATCAGTGCACTAAGACTCAGCGGCGAGGGCGATACGAGGGACAAGGAATATCCATATTAGCAATCCGTTAGCTGTATGTTGTCTCTGAGATACGAGTCGTTCGTACCAAGGACAGAACGCCGTCTCGACCGCAGGAGAGCTCGCGTACGACTTGGAGCTGGACGGGATGAAGGAGAAGTTCGTGTCTGTACGAGTGTACGAGCGTACGTACGAGCTGATTTACTGCTTACTCAGGCAGCATCGGGAACGAAGCTTTGCAGTAGGGCTGAACGGCAACGTGGCTCAAGAATATGTTCAATTGTGATGACTACTGCATAAGCAATGCATAAGTACACTTTGCTGACGCACTGTCACAGACCATGGGCATAGGTGAGATTTGAATGCGGACAGTCGCAGAGCGATGCTTCTGATGTTCTCCTAGTAACCTGGGATGAATTCTCAAGATACGGTGCTCGCGAAGAGACGAGTAGAGCGATCGAGACGTCACCAGGCCGTAAGGCGAAATACGTTCTCCTCTCAGGGTCTGCGGAATCCACCCCCCGCTGAGCCTCGCATGCACATTCAGACCTCGTCTGCGTCTCTCCCTTTCCTTGTATAGCACTCCATCAATACGCGGTTATGCATATCCGACCAGATTGGGCGGAAACGAGGCGCGGGTACACCAGTGTCACCCGATGATATCGATGTTGAGGTGCGGAAACAGTCCATGGAGGATATCGGCGACCGTCTCGTCGTACTGCACGTCGAGCACACGCAACGGATGACAGCGGGTGGAAAGTGATGCCGCATCCATGGCGTCGGAGGCATGCGTGACACGCAAGAGAGGAATGCGCAGCTCCTCTAGTCGAGGGCACTCATTTGCTATGGTCACCAGCAGCGTTGGGGTTACGACGCAGACTGTGATACTATTATCCAATGCCAATGGCGCGATAAACCCAAAGGAGACGAGGCTCTGCCATGCTGCAAACGCGGAGAAGAAGGTGTCGGTCATGAGTGCCTTGCGATGCCACTGCATGTAATCGTCCCGAAAGGCCAAAGATATGCGTTTCAGGGAGAGAAGAGACATAAGCGATGTGGTGACGAAGTCGACGGATTGAAGAGTTACTGTCACGACATCCACATGTAGTTCTTGCAGCAACGGAAATCGCTGCGCGAGCAACGTGAATAAGGCAGAAAGGTCCTCGCATATCCAGGGTCGGTCACCGCTGAAGCGGGCGCACTGAACGTCCAAGCGGAGGAGTTTGTGGGAGGCGATTGCTGAAATAACCGTGAGGACAGTATCTGGGCAGGGCCTGAGGAGTTGAAGGTATATCAAGCTCGGAAATCCAGAGACATCGGGGGAGAAATCATAGCCAAAGCTGGCTCCAATGGTGAGCTCCGACAGTGCCTCCATAGAAGATAGCGTGCGGAACATGTCGGGATCAGGCATCGGAAAAGCAGGAAGCTTCAGCTTGGAGAGTCTACCCAGCATGCCGACAGGAATGATGGTTGGGGAGAGGGTTTGCTGGTGGGAAGGCAGGGCGCGGACATCTAGGACACTCAGCGCGGGCGAACTGGAGAAGATGGTCTGGAATGCCTGAGCCATGGTGTCAAGGCTTTGTCTTCGCCTGAATGCGAGGGACAGCTTTCGCAAGGATGGCGATGCCACAAACAGGGAGACTTCGAGTAACATGCTGTCCGCCGGTTGATCCGGATCGTCCCGCCAATAATAATGCTGTAGACTAGGAAGCAACGGCTTCCCTTCGGAAAGCATAGCCATGGTCTTCCAAACGGACGGGGAAACAGTGAAAGAGGTATCTGGGTCAACGGTGCGGTAGGCTTCCGACTCGAGCTTGCGGACCATGCTTGCCAGACACAGGAATCGAGACCAGTTGTCGAGATCCACGGGCCCCGACAGTACCTGAGCCAAATGTTCAGACAGAAAACATCGTATCCGCGGTTTGGATATACTCACATATATCTTGGTGATCTCGTCATCGTCGTGGGGCGCGCAACTCACCCACGACAACAGCCGCAGGAGCGGAACGATCGACGGGAGCTTGGCCCATAACATCTTGTTGAACGACACGTTAAAGACCTTGCATACTCGCGCAAGGCAAGCAAGATTCAGAGATGTTGCCGCCGTCCAACGATCTTCTTCGGCCAAGAGGCATCTACCAATTTCTTCCAAGACATCCTGGCACATCAGAGCGTCGTGACACGCCCCGAAATCCATCGTTTACGGAAGTAGTCCAGGCGCTGGCACTTTATTGAGTCAGTTCGAGGGTACTTTGTCGACTTTGTGGTGCTGCACGTCTACTCACCTTGATGCGACAACGTGGCGGGAGTGAAGTCAACCCGGACCCTGGCTGCCTGAGGACTACGGTTCTCAATGTAGCAACACAGCTAGGGAAGCATCATAGACCATCCTCATATCGGGCATTTGGCACAGTGGTAGCGCGCACGCTTCGCATGCGTGAGGTCCAGGGTTCAATCCCCTGAATGTCCATTTGATGGCTACTTGCATCTTTTGTTGTGCTGGGGACCGTGCGTACTTTTTATTACCTGCGGCGTTCATTCAGACAACGCGTCGGCCACGACAGTACGTACATTGTCACCTTCCAATTGCCATTGCATGACGGACACAGGAAAGAAATAATTAGCCACTACTAACTACCACTTAAAATCGCTTGCTATCATAAATCCCGCCGCCGAAGCCCTGCAAGCTCCTACCAACAGACCCGAACGCCCCGGGGCCGAAGCCGCTCCTCGCCTGCTTGAGTGCGTAGGTCTTGTATCCATAAAGCGCGCCCGCAACGATCCCGACGAAGAGGAGGAGCTTGATGAACGTCCAGCCCCAGCCCGAAGATGCCGCACCGGCGAAGCCGAGCTTCTTCGTCCCAGTCAACTTGTCCCGCTGCTGGTCGGGGCTGGAGAGGATCGCGGAGTACGTCGTCACTGAGATGATGCTGTGAAGGGCAGGACCGGTCAGCGCCAGTGCGAGGTGGGGAATGCGGCGGGGAGATCATGGACGTACTCATGGTTGTCGGAGACGTCGCCAGTGAGGGCGGAGAATCCGACGTAGGGTGCGAGTGGGAGCGATACCCCGTAGACAGTGAAGCATTCGGTCCATTCGTCCCCTGGGAGAAATCGGAGTCAGCGTCGGGTACTTGGTAAGGATGTCTCTTCGGTGGTGCACTTACAAGCCTTGTACTGCATCTTGACGTTGAGGTACTGCTCACGAAGGTACGTGATCTTGATCTTGGTGGCGACGTTCGTGCGACGGAAGTTGGCCTATCCAAGTGCGACGTCTGGTTAGTAACCACTCACGCCACGGCGTACGAGAACAACTGACCGAGCACGCTCCCAGTTGGTGCTTTTCGCCATCGTGGTCCATGTCGTATTCCATCTCGCCGTCGCCAAGCATGGCGGAGATGCGGGGGAACGAGTAGGGGTGCCGTGAGTTCGCGTACGTGTCGAGGAATATGCCGAGGCCATCAAACTTGTCTACGCGGGAATGAGGACACGCTGAGGCGGTGAGAGTATGGGAACCACTCACCGATGCTGCCGAATACGGGGCCTGGTTGTGCGCGACCCTTCGTGATCCAGATGGCGAGGCCGTCGCCGTAGAGGTGGTTGTTGTCACCGGAGATCTAGTGCCCACGGTGCTTCTTCAGCGACGGCGGAGGGTAATGGTTGCTTAACGTGGCGTACCTTGAACTCAACTTCAAGCACAAAGTTGGATGCTGTCAGTGGGACGCGAGACCATAGCCAGCCCTGCCATGCAACCATGATCAACGATCGATAGCGAGACAATATGTGCGATTTAGCGCACCATTTGCGAGGGCTTTGCGCGCGTGAGGCGGACATGTTTGTTCGTGTTCTGTGGTGAGGTGAGCACTGGTACGCGAGCGCAAGCTGGGTATCACGTACAACGTAGGCATCGCCGCCGAAGTCCCACCATCTACAAAGAGGTAGGGTCAGTGGGATACATGAACATGTATAGGCTATTACGCACCGATTTTGAAGGTCCTGGTCGATGTAGGGAGGGTATATTGAATGTGTACGGAGAGATACGGTCTGACGGATCAATGAGTATCATGGTACCTTCGGTGCAGAAACTGTATATGCGAGTCTGGTCCGTTCGACGAGACTTCTCAGTGGGAGCAGCAGTCTGCAGCACAAACGCGCACACGCCTCGTCAACTACGCGTAACAGGCGACCAATGCTCGGGCTAAGGAGCAATGTCCGGGCGTTCCCAGACATGGCGACCCGTTCAAGTTCCACCCAAGCATACCCCTTCCCATTCCGGTGAAGTTGCCGTACCACGCGCGTCGTCGCGAGACACAAGTCCGCCGAAGCTTGCCTGCCACCCGACCTCGCGGTCTCCGTCCCGCACACTAGCCATGCGCCCCACAACCAGACACTCTGCCTGCAAGATAGTCTTTACGCACCCTGTCAATTGTCCTGTTTGCCAGCTTCGCCTTGTCATCCAGCGCAGCCAGGATACCCAGAGGGAGGAGGGTCAAGCAGTAGAAGATACTCTTGAAGAACATCGTGTGCGCGTATGGCTTGGTTCACCAAAGCAGAGTCAAACCGATGCCGGCAAAGTACGAGATAGAGCTGAGCAATAGTTAAGTTAGAAATACAAGTCGAAAGCAGGGGGACGGGACAGAATGTCGGTGGTATGCTGGCAGTCAGAGCCTGAGCGTGAGCACTGAGTTCCGCGACAAATCTCAGATCTAGCATAGCCGGCGGTGTCCCGGGTCTCAGTCAGATGGCGTCTAAGTTGCCGGATTGGCCAAAGTACATGTTCTTAACCTCCACCTTGCGCCCTCGTCAGCTCTCTGGATCGCAATATCATTGCGAAGGTAGGACCTTTTTTTTCTTTTGCTGTAATTTTGCTGCCGATTTTCTCATGCTGGAACGCTCCGGACCTCCGAGGCCCGGTTAGCGTCACGGTCTTCCAAGATTTTCAGCAGTGGTAAAAGTGCCAGGTGGCCCAGATCTTCAGGCTTTTACATGCAATAACGCCCAAACGACCTCACTGTCCAACCTCTGTGTTCTTCCGTTGCAAGGCTCGAGCTAAGTGAGCCGAGGGGTTTTACCTCGCGACCACGTGACAGGTGCGAGTCATGTCCGCATGAAGTTTGTCGATTCGCACTTGCGAAACTCTCCTTCTTGGCTCCTCCCAGTATCCCGAAGCCAAGGACGTGCTGACATTCCATTTCCCTAGCCATGGACTCCGAAGCTGAAGGGAGTGTATCGTATACATCCCTTGTACGCGACATTGCATTGGCCACAGTGGCCCTGCGAGGGCACCGGCAAGGCGCACACGAAACGGCCGTCAAACGTGTCGTCCGATACGTCACTCCACCGCAACAGATCGCCTCAATACTGCAGACAAGGCTTCCTGGTCACAGTCATGGTTTCTCCGCTTCGACATCCTCGGACCTGGCTGTCGCCTTGGCCAGCCTTCCGAACTGCGACGCTTTGCAGGGCCTCGTGTTGACTACGCGCGATGGTGCGGTTCGGAACGAGGTAACCACCCATCGGCTAACGTCGAGTCTGACTGGCGTCGAGATACTCGACCAGGACGATGACCGCAGGTAAGCTTCATCTCTCTCGTGGGCAGTTTTTTTGGCTGAACTTGCGCACTAAGTCCCGAAGATCACCACAAAGATATTTACGCCATATATCGCTCCTTCCAGGACGGCACCCTGGCAGGCCCCGAGGCCATGTTCAAGGTCTCCACCTTCATCGTATCTAGCGCCTATCCCAAAATCGCCGAACGCCTGCTCATTATGCGCCAGCTGTGGGACAGATGGAAGCACCCCATGGACCTCCTCAAGTACGGCTGGATATACCTAGAGTCTCCGCTCCCATGGACGGTGAACGTGTATCACCTCGAAGCAGCTATCAAGCTCGAGACCTGTGGCGTCCCCCGCCCGGAGCGCAGCCCGGGTGGGTTCTTCCGCTACTCCGTCACCCAGGGGGATTTTCGGAAGTGGGTCGACGCGTTCGACTCGTCATACCTCAAGCTTGAGGAAGCGCTTCTCGACGAATCCAAGACCGCATGCAAGGATCCGCCTTCGTCAAGCGATATAATTTCTGCAAGCGTGCAGATGACTGTTCTCAACGGTCTGCTCCAGTCCGGGTTCATGGAGCGGCTTTTCGAGGACTGGGGCTTCTCGCATTGGATCTCTAGAGAATGCGAATCAAGAAAGTATCATCCCTGCGCCACTAGCGAGGTTTGCCACCATCAAGCCCCGCGTGCACCGGACCAGACAACGACGAGGACAATTGTCATTGGCGGCAGCCGTGCAGGTAACAGTGACGTCTCTGCGGAGTGCGAGATGAGCGTCGACTCCGAACGGAGCTCAACTGGTCAGCTTATGCACCGCCGTTTTCGGAGGTCATGCTTACGCTTACCCAACGCACAGGTGATGCGGCTGAACCCAGCCATTGCGATGACCCTCAGGAAGCAGACTCTGACGATACATCGTCGACCCCTCAAAGTACCCTTGTGTCTGAAAAGTCAGTGACCGAGCCCAGTACCTCTCTGGATGATGACTCCGCAACTGAAAGCCTCGTCATTGACGAGTTCTCGGGATCGAGTGGTGAATGTCGTTCCTTCCACTACCTGCTTGCGGAGTAATGACGACCTACAATACAGAGGCCGAGGAACTAGACACGCTGGCGATCTCTCTGACTTCTGCCAACGACAATTTCAAGTCTCCTGTAAACGACGAAGCATCGAAGCTCAATGGTATGGATGTCACTGTCGATCTTGCCACTTCAATCAGCAAAACATTCCAGGCAACAGGTACGCTCATGAATGCCAACTTCCCCAGCTCCTCATACTCATTCGTTTCACAGTCTCACCAGAAGACGTCCGCACGCCCGAGGAGTCCGCAGCCGCGCACCTAGGCCGGCACCTCAAAGCCCTCGTGTCGCCGCTCTCCTCTAGCCGCTCGCTCGTCGTGCAGCTTCTCAACATGAAACGACCCGTCCTCCCGGAGGTCTACCACATCTCGGTGCCCGGGTCTAACCCCGCGCTCTCATTCCCCGTGCCGGATGATGAGCGTAAGGCGTTCATCGACCACGTCGTCGAGCTCATCCCGGAGTCCGACAGTAAGCGCGGATGGAGCCGCAAGCGCACGGCGCGCGACTGGCTATTCAGACGACTGCTTGACACGCCAGTGTCTGGGGTGAGCGCGGCGGAGATGGGTTATACACCTGTGGACCCGAATAAAGATGGCGGGGGCGTCGACTCGATGCCCAGGGTGCATCCCGAGGCAGCGACGATGGGCCTTGCCTGCATGTTCTTCGCTCGCCCAGGCTCCGAAGTAGCCATCCGGTCCGACGACGAGCCCTCAGCCGCGGAGGAGCGCACCCCCACCTCAGAAGACCAAGACACCCGCCGAGCACTCGAACGAATATTCTCTGTCGGTCATTTCTTTCTTTCGCTCGCATGCACAAAGCGATGTAGACACCGCACAACGAACTTGCTAACCCACCTACTTACCACAGACACACGAACTCGCCATCGGCCTCCCCGACGCCCGCAAGTGCTGCTGGTGCTGCTGGCGCCTCCGCCAGTGGTTGAACAAGTGTGACCCCGGCGGCAGCACCGGCGACCACTGGAACGACCCGATCATGCCCCGCTCGTGGTCCTGGAAAGCGCATTCAGAGGCAAGTCATGCCACGCAGGCCGCTCCTCGCCCGCTATGTCCGAACTTCCTCCTCTCTGGCAACAACGCGATCGTGCTGCCGTGGATCCCGCCCGCAGAGGGCATGGGCGTGCCTGCGGAGTTCCTGCGGGTGCTTCTCGACGAGCTGCTGGGGATGCTCAAGAGCGTGGCCACAGAACATGCTAACATGGAGCAGCCGGAAGAATGCATCATCGCTTGAGGGCCTCCGCCGCGGTCGAACTTATTGAAGGTCGAGGACGCCGCGTCACCAAACCTCGACGACACACGCCAACATGACCCGAGCGCTCTTGGTCGGGCCAGCCCAAGACTCGCTCAAGCCTACCTCACTACACGTCGGTCCCAAGAGGAACCAATTGCGCGTTCGGGCGCTCTTGGTATACATTAGAACGCATTATTGTCGCCGCCCTCCATACCATAGAATTCGCTACCATACATATAGTACTCACACCTATTTGCGCCGCCGCCTTGCTAGAATAGACGAGTGTCCTGTCCGCAAGAGAAGGCAATCTTGGGCCAACAAGTGGGCCCTCTCGCTTCAATTCAACTGCTCAGCGCTCATCCGAGTGCATGGTGGTGAGACCTACTCACCTATCAGGAGCGTAGCAGCTGGGTCTTGGCCAGCACGCGCATCATCCTCTTCCATTCATCTCCGGCATGGTAGCCACTCGACTCCTCGATATCGAGGAACGGGAACAGTCCGTCGACGATGCCGGCACACCTCTGGTCGTCTTCAATGTGTGCATGTTTGACGCAGAGCACCGACAGGGGATGCTTTCTTGTCGGAAACATCCTGACGTCCCCAACGGTGGCCGCAGTCACGTCCAGACGGGGCATATGCAGCTCTCGCAGCTGGAGACATCCGTCTGCCACCTTGACGAGCACCCCCGGAGTGACGCAGCCGGTGGACCGTGTGACGGAGAGGCGGAAGCAAACGAGGTGCGGCCATCCCGCAGCCAGGGGAGCGAAGAGCGCGTCGCTCACGGAAACCATCGGATTCGCGGCCCGCGGACGCTCTGTCGCGCGGATGTCCACTTTCTTGAGCGAGCGGAGAGAGGCCAGGCGTGCGATGGCGAGATCGAGGGAGTCTACATCCTTCGTCCGCACGGCGATCTCGATCTGTTCTAGCATCGAGAACCGTCGCGCGAGCTCGTCACATACAGCGAGAAAGTCCTGAGGGCACCACAGTGATACCACGTATCGCTCGCTCCGCTGGGCATTGTCGTTGAAGGCAACGTTGAGCAGCCTTGGGGAGGAGACCATTGCGAGGAGCTCGAGGATCTTCTCGGCAGAGGGATGGCTCATGACATGAAGCTGTTCCAAGACCCGGAAACCGCGGAGGTCAGGCAAGGGGTCGCGGGGAAGGTCTGCTCCGACCACGAGTTTGGTCAAGGTCTTCAAGGAGGATAGCATGCGCAGCATGTCGAAATCTGCCGTGTAAAGCGTCTCAAGCAAACTCAGCTCGGAAAGTCTGCGGAGCATGCTGATCAGGGGCAAGTGGCGGGATAAGTGGTAGAGCGGGAGGGAGTTGGTGGTCAGATGCAGACCAGCGAGGTCTGGTGCAAGGGAGACAACGGTCTCCACCATTGAGCGGACACGTTCGCTGATATCGGGAGGCTCGGTCACGCCCAACGAAAAGTCCAGGGCAAGTCTCTCCAAGCAAGGAGATATAAGTAAGGAAAGCTCAAGTACCATGCTCTCCGGTCGATCGAACCTCCAGTCGAGTTCCCGCATACGGGGCAGCAGGATCTGCCCTGCTGCCTGTTTGGAGACGCAGGCCCAGACAGATGGGGAAAAAGAATCGTGCTGCCGATGAAGCTTGCGGACCATGCTTGCCCGACACAGGAAGCGCGCCCAGTCCTCCGGACTCATCACGCGTTCCTCAGACTCTAGTGACCACTGCTCCCAAGGTGGTATGTACCAGTCAGGTCCGCGACCACAAGCGCGAAGTATCTGCTCACCGCGTATGGCCCGCTAACTACTATAGCATTCAGCCTTAGAGGCGACAGCAGCCGCAGGAGCGGCACCACTGACGGCAGACTTGCCCACAGCATCTTCTCAAACGTCACGTTGAAGATCTTGCATACTCTTGCGAGATAGGCCAGACATCGAGAGGTCTCTGCATCCGGATCGCCGTCCTGCGCAACGAAGTTACTGATTTCTTCGAGAATGTCCTGGCACATGAGCGCGTCATGACACGCCCTGTAGCCCACGGATCGCGACGATCCGGACGCATCCTGGGGTTCGATCAACTTCGATACTTAGCACACTCGAACGGCAGCGCACCCGTACCATCGCTAGTGACTAGTGAGCAGTGAGTTCAGGATGACTGAAGATGAGTATCAGTGCAACTCCAGTCTCCCACAGGAGATATCTCGTTCCTGCGGCAGATACCGGGGTCGCTTAACACCGCCGGGATGCTTCTTCGACCAGACAGACACCCGCCAGCGAAGCGAGAGTATCTCACAGCAATTCTGCATCGTATGAGCCTCGAGGGATGAGGCCTTGTAGAGTATCGCCACGCAACCCTATGTAAGGAAGATCGTCCGAGAGCGGCACCGCCGCACATTGTCCAAACTCCAACGAGCAAACTAGAGACAGACGCGAATACATTATTTTCGGACATGACAAGACATCGCCGCCGGTGGCTCATGCAGGCAGCTCGAACTTCTGTCCTTGCAGGACCCTGTCAGGCGTTCACCAAACAACGTCAGCACGCACGAACGATGGAAAGAGGAAGGGAGAGACGGAAGACGCACTTCGTGAAGTAGACGTAGAAGAAGTCGAGGTAGAGCGCAGTCTGCACGAGACCCGCGGTGACGGCGATGGGGTCGACCATGTCCTCCGTGAAGTATCTGCGACATACGGCGGTCAGTATCATTATGCTGGCAAGGACGCCGGCCAGGACCCCGGACATCGGGACACGTATGCAGGATGGGCGCGTCGTCTTGGAAATATTCACATACAGCACGCCGTGGGACACGCCACAAATAAGACTCAAACCGTGACGTGTCCAGCGTCCACCAGCGCAGAAACGCGCCCAATGCGGAGTCCCGAACAGATGGATGATGACGCACCTGTAGATCCAATTAGGAATATATAGCGCCCTGTACGCGCCGAGGGCAGCGAGGTAGTGCGTCGTGATCGTCTCCGCCTCGCCCGTCCGTTGGAGCATGAACAGCTGCGGGAGGATGGCGACGGCCTCCAGGAAGATAGAGAATGACCACAAGAGCTCCGGGATGCTGAACTTGTAGTGGAAGAGGAGCGCGAGGACGACGCACGGCCCAAGCAGGTACTCGACGCGGAACGTGTCTATCGATGGGTCGTGCGTTGGTCTGTAGCAAGGGTCGTAAGCACCAACAGATACGCCGAGGAGAGCGCCGCACACGCACCTGTACTTGTATTTCATGAGGTAGAGGATGTAGCAACTGCTCGCGATGAAGAACACCTTCATCGTGAAGTTGTACAGGGATACCCATTCGTAGAACAGGTCAAGGTAGCGCGTGATGAACACTGTCGCGTACAGCGCCTGGGTCTTGAACGAGATGCCTGGGAACCGACATCAGTACGAGAGCCACACACGAAGCAATGCGCGAGACGGGTCGGGAGCAAGGAGAATGGCCGGCAAGTGACATATAGTTAAAGCGACAGGCAGATGGGCGATGGAGAACCGATGCGCGCATATAGGCTGCGATATTGTGGACATTCAGCAGTCCGCTGGGTCCCTCTGGAACGCATTCGGACCGTCGTCCTTCCGGTTGGAGGGCTGCATAGCGCAAGAACAGGCTCACTGGACCTTCTGACAGCAATTTCCGTTTAGGCACAAAGTGATCATATCGCGCCTCCCTTCGATTTTCTGGAGCAGCCGCAAGACTTCAACGCGCGCTCCAGAGACAGATTGGTCGAACCTCGCTTCCACATCCGACCAAGATCAAGGTGCACCGCATAGACCAGCATATAGTCTGCTTTCTCGAAGTCGGGGTGACGACACTATGCATCTGTGGCTACACTGCATACCACTATTCTGTCGTTGTGCCTTGAGCGAGGTACGTGCGCGCGTCGCCCCCATCGGACTGTATGTAGTCCGAAGGGATCGATAGACGATCTTTCGCGCATGCCACAGAGGGCAAGTTCGCCGCGGAACGGATCTGCGTATACGCTCGCCGCGTTGCAAAAGCGCATTTTCGCACAGAGGTCTGCCTGCCATCGCGGGCACCGCAACTTCACGCCACAGCCTGTGACGCATCGCTCATCCACCCTCAGCGTTCCATTCCATCTGCGGGTCCGCCAACGATAGCTGCGCATCGGTGACTACGTACAACGCACCAGGTTGGCGTGCAGCCTGCATACACGCATACGTGCCGACTTCAGGCAGGCTGCAAACCAACCTGGAGGTATACATAGCCGAGTCCGCCCTGCTGGCGCGGAGATATCGTGGTAGCGCGACATGATGAGCGCGAGCAGGCGGCACTTTGAGGGCGCACAAGCAGCCCGCGCGCACAACCTGGGGCTATGGCGGCGGCGGCCAACGCGCAGATGCTGGCGCTTGGCGCACGATCGCGCCTGGAAAAACACCAAGACTAGTCTGTGGTCGTTCAGGGAGCTGCGTCCTTCATCCGCCAGACGACGAACCTCCGAGTCGGTCAGACATTGTTCTGCGCGTGGCGCATATAATCCGCGCGGTGACGCGTGCCGGTCGTGTGAGGACGACGCAATCATCGATACGCTGCGAGTGAGATGAACCTCAACGGACGTGCCACGACGACATGCCCAGATCTGCACCACGCCCGCTCCGACCTTCCCCTCGGCCCTCCGCAGCAGTCGCGAGACTTGGCGGCGCGCACGAGAGGCAGGTCCCGGTAGACGTAGCACGGCACGTCCAGCACAGGCTGAGCGTACGGACGTGACGCATATGTTCCAAGCAGTTTTTGCACCTTGGCTGCGGTCAGAACGCTCTCCTGAACCCGCATCCCATGAACATTCTTCCATAACGCGTTCTCCCCACTCTCCAAGCCTCAAAGCCGTGTCCTTCTTGCCCCAGTATGTTCCTCCATCACAAAAGACTCATGAACACATTGACTCACCTCGACATGACCGGGTTGACTGGATCTTCTGCAGCAGGATAAATATGGACGCCAAGTGGGACAAGTCGCCTGGACCCCCGGACGCAACTCAGCTCCGTGTGGCATATATCCGAGGCAGCTAGAACATACCGAAGAGCCGGAACAAGTTCATGGCAAAGAACGAAGGGGCGGGCTGGAGGGAGAAGACAGAGGCCTGGCGGAGGACGATGACGAGGAGCTCATCGCGACTGCGACGTGTAATGTCCTCGACCAGAGCGCTCGCTCCGGCACTTGCCGCGGATAACACTTATTGGGGTTATCCTTTGGGTTATCACGAAATAACTCTCATCCTGCGCTCATCTCTCTCTCGCTGGCTGATCATGGTATGAGTTTACATTAATTGTCCGAGTGTCAATGGTATGCACTGACAGGAACTCAGGCTGCATCGGCATTGCCGCGCTCGGTGGGCTTCAAAGCGTGCCACGACGCACTGATGTGCCAGGATATCCTCGAAGAGATCGGCGAACACCTTTTCACAGATCAGCACTCCCCGGGACGTGCTGGCGTTGCGAGAGTATGCAAGGCCTTCAATGTGGTGTTTGGCAAGATGTTATGGGCCAACGTGCCGTCGATAGTTGCTCTCCTCAGACGGCTGCTTCCTTCGCTCGGGCTGATCACTTTCCGGGATCGGCATAAGAAAGCGATCAAGCTATACGTGAGGAACCCGTTATCTCCTCTGTGCGCTCTGACCAGCCCTCACTATGTCGTGGCAGACCTTGCGGCATGTGGGCCCGGACGAGTGGTCACGGTTCTTGCGTCGGGCGAGCATGGTCCGCAAGCCTGGTCCGCGGCGTGCCCCGAACTGTCCTATCGCCCCATCCGTTTGGACTCTCTTCTCCACCCTTACAGATGGGAAGCCGTTGCTTCCTGCCTTACGAGAACTGAACTGGACGCTCGACCAACCGGACAGCATGGTGCTTGCACTCCCCCTCCTCGCCTCTCCCTGCTTGCATACACTCCGCTTGGTATTCCACTCGAATGTGATACATCTAGATGACATCGACGACCGTACCCTCGCGATGCTTCAGGCCGTTGTTTCCCGTTCACCAGCAATCACTCGTCTGACTTTCGAAGACCTCCCTCGCCGCCCCTCTTCTCGAAGCTTGCGTCCAATCAGCATGCTTCGTAGGCTGTCCGAGCTACGCTTTCCGCGGGGGAACAACGAAGTCGACTATGACTTGCTCCGCATGCTCTCCGCCATGGACGCAATATCCAGGCTCGTCATCGGAGTCGACTTCCGCGAGGATCCTTTTCCGGATTTCTGCGGTTTCCCAGCCTTGAGGCATCTGCACGTCATCAACGATCCGTCCGCAGAGAGCATCTTCAAGCTGTTTGCCATGATCTCTTCCAAGGTGTTGGCTGACGTCGCTATACATCACGACGGCTTCACAAATTGCCAACACAGCGTACCATGGAGTCCTCGAGACCTGTCCGCTGTGTGTGATTCGCTCGCACAGCGGTTCTCGACACTAGAGCGGCTCGAGATCAACATGCCCACGAGAGACGTGCAGTCGCTCGACTTCGTGATGTCACCCCTCGCCTCCCTCCGTTCGTTGAGAGAGATGCACATACAGTTGAACGAAACCTCGTCGGAGGATGCGACGATATCCCTGAGTGACGCCCTCTTCGCCCCCTTTGCAGGAGAGTGGCCGCACCTCACGTCCTTCCGCCTCGTGCTGGAGAAGTCATCGGGCTGCATGAGTCCGACGGTGCTCGTCTTGCTCGCGGACAGCTGTCCCCTCCTGGAGGAGCTGTGCATCCCCCGTCTGGACGTGACCCACGCCACCGTCGGAGACCCCACCTCCGAGTCCTTCCCGACCAGGGGCCATCCTCTGCGCGTCCTGTGCGTCAGGGAGGCCGTCGTGGAGGACGCCGAGATGTGCGCCCGCATCGTCGATGGACTGTTCCCGGAGATCGACGTCGTTGCTTCGAGTGCTCCGGATCCGGGTTCCCAAGGCAGCCGGACTCGGGTCGGAGATGATTGGTGGCGGATGGTCCGTCGCGCTTTGAGGAAACGCCAGGATAGCAGGAGAGGGGTCGTCCGTCAGGTGGGTGAAACCAGCAGCAGTCTTTGAATGATTCTCGTCAACTCACACCACTACTACTTACTGCAGGGTATCTATCGTTTCGACGATGAGATGTACTACGACGACCCCCACTTGGACATCAGTTCTCCGCCGCCGTTAATGAGGTATCATTGCTGATCAGTCGAAGGGAATCGGATAGCGAACCCGCGGCGAGGAACCTTCACTTCCGCTCAATGCTGGATATCTACCCACAGGCAGGTCTAGCCGGAGTACGCGTATGCTAGACAGTGCTGAGCGCTGCGGGGCCCACGCCCCGTTTCTATCAACGCGATGTGGGTGTAGAGTACATGCTCGAACGGAGTACACTCTCTATTTAGACAGCTGGTACGCGCCTTCTAACTTCTCCTTCACGTCGCTAGGTTCGTCCGAAGGTCCATACACACCACCCGCCGTCCGATGTCGATGTCGTGAACTCTGTCAATGGTACGTGTATCTGTCCTTGCCCGGTCGTGAGCCGCTAGAACACAGAAGAGGCGGAGATGGATTGCGGTACAGCTAAAACATACTAGTACACGTCAAATTGGGGAGAAAGAATAAGTTACGAGCCCTGCGGCGTCGGTGCCAGAGAAGGAAGAAGAGGTCCTCCGGGGCCAGCCTTCTGCGGTCGGCCCACTGACAGGCGATGGACGCTGTGATACAGTTAGTGGGCACACATGCGGGGGAAGAAGTTTGCGTGTTCTACTCACTGAGACGACATAAACCCCGCCGAGGTAGTATGTTGTCGGGAGACGTACTGACCTGTGTGTCAACAGTTGAACGCTGCGGCGACCCACTGGACCATTCGCTGGACAAAAGCAAGAGGTATTTCGCTTACAATGTACGCAGCAACATACCACGCATGACTCCCCAACAACCAGTTGTGAGCGGCGAGAGGCGCCCAATGCATCCTGTGGCGGCGTGTTTGCCGTATGAGATCCATGTCAGCAGCCGTCGGGACGTCTATGCCTGTTGCTGCAACCTCATCCGACAGTCCCCCGTCTTTCAGGTGGCTAGCCAGGAGGCGTCGTAGGATACCGCGCTTGATTATCCTGGAGAACGTGAGTGTCGCGGCCAAACAAAGTGTAGCTAGCGTACTCACTCAATGACCTCCTCGACCTCCTGCTCCAGCTCATCTGGGCTCGGGATGGCATCAGCCCTCAGATGCTCAGTTATGTCCATCCAAGCATCGACGAGCGGGATCAAGCCAGTTGTCGGGTCTGGTGTACGTCCGAAGACGTCGTCCAGATCGCTGCCCACTGGCAATGAGGACGTCGACGAAGCGGGAGCAGCGCTGTTATCTGTGGCGCTGTTCGAGCGCGAGCTTGCATCATCCCTTCGTGATGTCATGACACCCTCCTCCTTCGCATACCGGAGATAGGCGGTCGAAAGGAGCTTGTTCAAGAGGTCCCCCGTTGTCGGCTTCTCGTGCGTATCCGTCGCCACGCTCGCCGGTGAGTCTGGGCGCGACTCGGGTGGGGAACAAGCCTGTACTTTCTGCTCCTGTTCAAGGAAGAAGGCGCCGATGCGCTCGTGATCCTCTGAAAATCTATCGGTGAGAGCGACCTGTTCCTCCCCGCTGAGCTGGCACAGCCCGTCGTGGAGTTCGAAGCATTCTCGCCTGGTGCGAATGCGCACAGCGGCGTGATTATTGATCCAGTGGAAGCAGTTCGGGAAAGGAAAAGGCGGGGTCGTATGTATGGGCTCGCGCCCTGCGGGATGGGAGGTGTTCGGCGCGATGGGTACCACCATGTCTGCGGTAATGCCTGCTTCGGGGTCAGGTTTGCGTAGCGTCGTGCTGATGACCTCGATGTTGTACCGACACCAGCGCATTCTGGGAAGTGGTAGCTCTGCAGGCTGTAGATGATAGAAACATAGTCAGCTCGAACTGACAAACTGGAGGTTGTCGTCGACTTACCCACACCAGATACGCCAGGTATGTCTTCGTTTCAAGTCTATTTGCCTCCGCCAGTGTGGCCTGGTCAGTTAGGCCAAGATCTTCCACCATCGCGACAGGGTTGAGACGGATAGCAGCATAGTGAGATGGAGAAGGAATAATCAGCTTCCTAACCATGGTGTAATACGGAGGGTTTCGTTCGCGGCCTCGATGGTCTTCACTAGTACGCAGAGTGTCGGAAGGCAGCACAGATCTTAACGAAGGGAGGAGGACACAGTGGACGCCAGGCAGGCGGACGTGGGCGGTGCGAGGTAAGTACAGCGGAGAGGAGATAATATAGCTACAGGAGAGACGAGGCGAGGCGTGGAAACTGTGGCGAGACACTCACCGAGATCTGTTGTCACTTGTTTGGTGCGATGGATGGTTAACGCCCGACGTGTCGCCCGCGCTAGAACTGGGAAGAGGCGAAGATGAATTGCAGCACAAATACAACATACACTACGAGATGCAAAGAATAAATCTCGAGCCCTACGGGTCAGTCCGTCTCCTCGGGACCAGCCTTCTCCGGACAGGAAAGCGCTGTGATGCAGGTGTGAGTACACATGCGAGCGTAAGACTGATGCCAGTTCTACTCACCGACGCGACGTAAGCCACCGGGTGAACCACAAATGAAACGACGCTTGAAACGATGTTCGTGAGTTAGCGTGTTCAAGTTCAACACTACGCTAATGGCGTCATGCAATGGCCGATACTCACCTCACGGGTGCCACAAAGAGTGGGACAAGTCATGCACGATGACGAGCGGCGGAGACCATAGCCAGGTGCTTCAATCGATGTACAAATATCAAGGGCCCCGCCCACATCATCCGGGTAAATGGCAGCAGCACCGCGCTGCCGACAATCTTCCAGACCTGCCTCATCTTGTATAGTGCGAAAGGCACTATCTGCTCGGAACCGATCATTCTGATGTGGTGGCCGATATGGAGAAGGACACTCTGCATCCGGGCTCGCGCTTGCCTCTCGGACAGAAGCCGCCGCGCAATGCCACGTTTGATGATCCTGTGATACAAAGACTCGGATGAGTAAGGAAATATGGCGTTAGGGAAAGCGACTCACTCGACGACCTGTTCGACTTCTCTTTCCAGTTCGTCCGGGCTCGGGATGGTCTCCGTGGTGAGGTGCTTGTCAATGTCAAGCCAGCAGTCGACGAGCGGAATCAATCCGTTCGCTGGGTCTATGGCCTGTCCGAAGAGGTTGACGAAGTCCGAGTCCAGCAGATTTGCAGAACATGCATCCTTCGCCGCCGATGCGCTTGCTCGGTCACTGTCAGAAACGCTGTCCGAGCGGCGCGACAGAAGTCTCGCTAGGGGAGAAGAGCTCATCACAGCCTCTTCCTCGGCGTAACGGCAATAGGCTTCGGACAACTCTTGTGTAGAGCAACCTCCAATGATGGGGTCTGAGACGTCCTGAGTGTCGGGTTCTTCTGAGCACTACACGAGGGATTGCGTGAGCGGTACATTCGTAAAGATGACCCTGCACATACCTGGCACGACCTCAGTTGAGAGTGGCGAACGAAGTCACCAATCCTGTCGTAGTCTCCCTCAAACTTCCGAATCAGCGCACTACGCTCCTTCACGCTCAACCTGATGGCGCCATCGTGCTCAAACCCGCCACATGGCGGCACACGGATGCGCACCACCACATCGTTGTCTATCCAGTGGTAGCAGTTCGGAAACGGGAAGGACAACGATGGATGTACAGGCTCGTAACCTCTCGCGTGAGCAGTATTTGGGGCAATCGGAACGACCATGTCAGCGGTGATGCCGCTCTCCGGAACTGTATTGCGGAGGGAGGTACCTATGGGCTCAATGGTATATCTACACCAGCGCATGCCCGGCATTGGTAGTTCTCCGGGCTATGAGCATTCGAAGTCAGTTCCAGTACAACCCACTGCGGGACATAGCACTTACCATGGTCAGGAGCACCAAGTATGTCTTGTTCGTCAATCCTTGGGCCTCTGCAAAAGTGTGCGAGTCGTCAAGACCAAGATTTTGAACCATCGCTGTAGAGTTGATGCGAATTGCGGCATAATTCAGCCTCGAGGGGACGATCCGGACGACCATGCTGGTGGGCGCTGGATTGGGAGTGGCGGTACTTAGATGGTCAACGAAGAGGCTCGACGAGCGGATTATCAAATGGGTACGTAGCGTCACTGGAGTAAAGAGCCGGGTAGACTGAGTGGACGACTGAGAGGAGGGACGAGAGGGACGTGGGCGAGGCTCGGTCACTTTTGTTGACAATTGTTAGTCGATGTGGGTGACAGACGCTCGAGTGAGAGCCTTGTATGACGCGATTTCCTGGACAATAATAGTGTCTCACCTCCCGAATGCAGCCGTTTGCAGTGGTTTGCACACCCTTGCAGTGATTTGCAGTAGTTAGCCCCGTTTTGCAGCCACTTGCAATGGTTTGCGGCCATTTGCAACGGTTTGCAGTGCTTTGCAGTCAACAAGGAGATTCGTCTTTTTGGCGCCCTGCGAGCGCCAAAAATAGACTTCAACCATCTTTGCAGTCATTCGATGCGGCTTTGCAGCTACGTTGCAGAGGTTTGCAGACCGGACCATCAATCGTTCCCAGTACGTGGCGTTTTTCTAGTCTTTCTACCTTTGCAGAGAGTACCACTCATTGGCTCATCTTTGCAGACATATGCAGACCTTTGCAGCAACCACGCTCACGGTGCGAGGCCGGGCGTCTGCCACACTCAAGTCCAACCACGCAAGTTTGCTTTCTCTCGGAATCTCTTGACGACCCCGCTATCCGCCACTGGGGCTTGGCAGTGACGCCGCTGATGTAGGATCCCCCACAGGTTCCCAAAACCCTGCGCCCATCGATGGCTCCTTCGGCCGACCGCCGACCTCCTGGCCCATCCCCCTTCCTTGCCTGCGCCGATGCGCCCATACCGGCCTTCGCACATACACCCTGCACACTCAGCTCAGAAACTCCTTCCTCGCTGTTCACCAGGAGGACCTCCTTCCAGCCCGTCCTCCCCCTTCTCCAGTTTTACGCCTGTCCACACACCCTCCCGCGTTTTCGCTTTTCGCGTGCCGGCCCGCGCCTCATCCCTGTGTACACCAGCGTCTCCTCCACCCGCCCCAAGGCCGCTCGCTAGTCATGGACCCCGCGACGCAACTGAACAACATTCGAGCATCGTATTGGCACATATTCGACCAGGTAAACATTGCTCTTCGCGCCTACGTCGGCGACGCGCCGCGTCTCGCGCAGGTGAGGACTCTCGCTACCTCCCTCCTTGCGGCAGTTCAGCAGGTGCGTCGTATTGGTCACGGTACATGTTGCTTTGACTGATTCCACCTCAGCACCGTCATGTTGTTGCTGCAGGGGAGCTTCATACCCTCCGCACGAGCCTTGAGAAGATGATTGAAGACCTCGACGACGCGCGGCACAAGTTGAGGGATCCACCTGACGAGCCTCACCTGCCCATCATCGAAACCATTCACACTGGCCAATGAGGACGCCCTGCGAAACCGATCGACCCCACGTTTCTCGCCGAAGCCCTCAGAATTCGAGGTCCCGCTCGCGTGGCGAAGGTGCTCAAGTGCTCCGCTCGCCATGTCCGCCGCGAGGCTCTTCGTCACGGACTCGTCGAGCCCGCCCCGCCCGTATTCCGTGTCGTGGACAACCCCGACGGGACCACGTCTCGTGTTCACACAACGCAAACCGCCCCCGTCTCCACGCTTACCGATGAACAGCTAGACATGCTGCTCACGGACATTCTGTCCTCGTTCCCCCGCTTTGGCCATGTCATGCTCGTCGGTGCGCTCCGTTCCAGGGGACATCGTGTACCCGAGGCTCGCGTCCGCATGGCGTGCGTGCGCATTCGCGGCGCGCCTCCCGATTTCGCTCGGCATCGTATCATCCGCAAAAAGTACAAGGTTGCAGGTCCACTCGCCCTCGTCCACCATGATGGTCAACACGGTACGTCTTGTGTGCGTATCTCTGTCTTCTGGCAGTCCCTCACCACCACGAGCAGGTTTGATACGATGGAAGTTCGTCATTCATTGCTTTGTCGACGGCTTCTCCCGTTTCGTTACCGGCATTCGCGTTCACACCAACAACCGAGCGCAGACCGTCTTGGAGCTTTTCCAGGTCGCCGTCAGTCGGCACGGTTTGCCAAGTCGAGTGCGCGGGGATCACGGCACAGAAAACCTTGCCGTCGCAGGTTGGATGGAGACCACAAGAGGGCGGAACCGTGGTTCCTACATTTGGGGCAGGTACGCGTCTGTCATGTTGGTCACGGTGACACCGTAACTCACCATCTCACCTCAGGAGCGTGCACAACACGCGCATCGAACGTCTCTGGTTCGACGTCACCGTGGGCTTCGGTGGCAAATGGAAGATTTTCTTCCTGGAGTTGGAACATAACGATGACTTGGACGCCGACGATCCTCGCCACATCTGGCTTGTGCATCATCTGTTCCTGCACGCCATCAATCAAGACGCCCAAGAATGGGCTGACATCTGGAACGCGCACACCCTCCACGTCAAAGGCGAGCCCGCCGCCACTCCGCACGAACTGTTCATGTTCGGAGTCGCCGAGCATGGCGCCCGCGGACTCTCTCATGTCGCCCCTCCCGCCGCTCCAGTTGCTGTCGAGGAACAAGTCGACGACATCGTCCACTACGGGTGGACTGGGACGCCGCGAACGACCCCGTACTTATGCGCCACCATCGCGAACACAACCAGGAGGGCGTGGACACGGAGGCCGTTGTCGCGGGAGTCCCATGCCGCCTGTCGGAGGTGACTTGCGACCCGCCGCGCTGTCCGCTCTCACTCGACGTAGTAGCCATGCTCAATCTACACCTCAGTCACCACTTTGATCTGTCGTCGCGTGATATGCTGGTTCGGCGCGAGCTGTGGCGATCCGCCCTGGCTTTCTGCCACCCTTGGTTTACGTAGTACGAGTCCTATGTACGTCACAGAGTATGAATATTTGACTACATGTTTTCGCGCGCTCTACCCATCTCCTACCAGCTCGTGCGCAGTACTCCGGGGTTATATGAACTTCTCATCTATGTATGTACATGCCCCGAAGGTAGTTCCCGACGGCAGGCCGAGAGGGAATTTGCCCGAGAGCGCTCGTCACGGCGAGAGCGCTTGCGACGGACTCAGTAAGCTCCTCCCACTATCGAAGACGTCGTTGCTCCGAAACAAGATGGCTACCGACCCTGTCCAGGACGTTCAACACCTCACTAACAGTGTCCAAAATCTGGCTATCGATCCCGGGCAACAGGTTGAAGACATCATCAATCATATCGAATTTCGCAGCGGGGTGTCGCATGCAAGCCCCGCCGTGGTTCCTATCCAGCCAGTGTCCGACATCTTCGTCCCCGAGCACGAGATCGATGTGTTCTTCGAGTCCGAAGCCCAAGAGGCCATCAAGATGTACCTGCGTGGCAGCGGACATCCAGAGAACCCCACCATCCGGGCGTTCGTGGGCGACACCCGATTCGCAAGCGAGCGTCCCGACCCGCTGCTCCGTTCTCGCCTCTTTCTGCGCTCCGTCACTGGCGACGAGGTCATTCAGCGCGATGGGCATTCCCCGCGGGTTCCAGTGGTATGTCCTTGCTCTCACTGAGGCTCAATCCCCCCGTCCTGACTGCGTACTATCCTCTCCGTCCGCACGGCATGTGCAGGTTTTTTTCTCCCATTGCGGCTCTAGAGAACCTCTCGCTCTCGACTGCTCCAGTTTGCTGCCATTGCCTCCGCCTGTGAGATTTCAGTTCCTGTACGCCATTGGTGCATTCGTTGACCTGACCTTTGGTGTGCAGATCGAGATGCACGCTTGTTTCGCACACTGCACCATCACCATCAACGAATGCGTGCGCAATTTATTGAACGAGGGTGCCCCGTACCATATGTTCCAGGTCTGGCTTCATTCGGCCGTCATGGACATGGAGGAGTACTACGACTACATGTGAATGTTGTTGTCGTGTATTATGTCTTGTACGCCAGCAGCTACGAATCACACATTTGCCTCGGCGACCGCTCCTCCCACTTGTATCCGGCCATATTCGTTCTACAACAAGGTACACTGCCGCCTGCCGCGGCCTTCCTTGCTCACGTAGCCCGCCTATTCCCCCTCGTCGGTCTCCTCGTCATCCCAGTCGAGTGTTGGTGCCGGTGCGGTTTCGACAGCCTTCGGTATCTCGCGCGACAAACATCCTATCGCCTCCGCCATTATCCCCTCCATCCCAGGGCATATCTCCACCTCATCAACTCGGACGAGTATGAACGGTTTGCGATACAGGCACGCTGTCACCGGCAGCGCGTGATATCCCCGCACCCACCTGTCGTGTTCGGCGACCCATACTTCATAGCCCCACATACCGACACGCCGCCATATAGCCATGAACGCCGCCTCGTCCTCTAGCCGTACATGCGTCTGTCCGGGCGCAACGTCGATGTACGCTACATGTGGATGCTGTCCACTCTGAAGCAAACATTACAGCTACATGTCATAACGCGTCGAACACCATGTGGGTAATAAAGCTTACCTCCGACCAGATATACACCGTGTAAATCCAGGAGACCGGGGCGCCGGCCGAGAGAACCAGTTGACCGTTCATGACTTCAGGCATTCAGTCTGTCGTCGGTGAAACTGTAGTAACTGGGTGCGGGCATATCGCCGCGTCAGTCGCACTCCGAGTGTCTGCTTTGAGTCTCGCTCTCACCTTTCCGGATTCGCAGCACGAGATGCGGCCGTCGCAGTAGCCACCCAGATTGTGCACGGAGAGGGGGTCTCTACTCAATTGTCAGCAAGAGGGTGTGAACTCATACATAGCGCGACGTAGTACTGACCGATGTCAATCGTTTCCAGACGGCGCAGTGTGCAGGTCGGTCGACCAGTAAAGACTGACCAATGTCGCGGGCGAGGACCGCCACATATTGAAATCGCGCTATAAGAGATTATTGATCATTTGTTGTTACAAATGATGACTAAGCTACACACTTGGCAAGGCGTATTACCTCCTCTCCGTCCCGAGTCTCACTCTCTGCCCCTTCTCTACGACAATGTCCACATATGATTGTCCGACAGCGGTCCCCGGTTGTCTCAGTCCTCCTGAACGGGCACCTTCTTCTGCACCCTTCGCCCTCCGACCCGCACACGACACCTGGCGTATCAGCGCAAACTCCAGCTACGACCCCTACCCCCCGAAGACCGCCAGTGTGTAACGGGTTCCTCCGCTGCAGGCATCAAGAGACGACGCGAGCAGTCTGTCGACACCACGCCATTCGATGTGGTTGACGACCGTGCCACGTCTACTCCGCCTAGACGCAAGGCTCCATGCGTGCAGTGTGCACAAGCCGGGGTGGCGGAGGGGTGCTCGCAGAACCGACGGACGATTGGATGCGTGCGCTGCAACGCGCAGCGCCTGGCTTGCTCCTACCGAACTGGTCAGTACACTTCCACGTTGCCCTGGTGCATGCTCACCTGTTCCAGGGGCGGCTGCAACTCCGCACGACTTCGATGTGCCGCAACTCATCCGCAGTGTGGAAGGGTCACTGTCTTTGGTGCTCGAGCACACTCGCCACCTACTTGACCAGTCCCGACAGATGGGTGACCGTGTAGTCGCCATCGATCAGATCGTCGCCAGCGGTGAGCAGAGCGTACGCTTGACCGCACATCTCGACGCGCTCTGGCAGGCGATGGAATTGAGGGTGGTTACACACTTCGGAGGGCTGGAGCAACGGCTGGCAGGGCTTGAAGAGGAGTTGCGTGATGTCAAGGACTTGGCACGCGAGCTCATCGCGCGGACGCGTCCAGCTGGTGAGTTGTTACTTTCTTCGCGTCAGTGTGTTCCATCTTAAGGCTGCCGTCAATGCTCTGGGCAAAATAGATGTCTATGCCGCCCATATGCCACTCGGTGGACTGCATTCCCCGCCCACCGATGACCCATCTGCACGCAAGCGTCGTCGCCGCGCGCTTTCACATGGATCTGATACGTCGTCAGACGCATCAACCGACCTCTCAGTGGGCACACTCTCGAGGGCGCATCGGCCTGGGTCCCCTCCCCGTCGGCCCCCGCACGTTCGTCGTCGTCTGCGGCCATCACGCAGACCGGACGGCCATGAATACGCGCCAATGAGTTGCGCATCAGCTCCACCGTATGTCCTTCCCGTGGTTCTCCAAGTTGGCATAGTCGGCATACTCACGCACACACGCAGACCTCAAAGGAACCATCCATACATGGCGCGCAGGATCGTGCGGTGGAGAGGGGTGTCCTCGGTGCCCCAAGATTTCGCGTCCTTGGGGGCGTGAAGCCGTTCTCACCGACGCCCGGGTGTGTTCATGTAGTGCATGTGCTCGATAGTAGCTTCTGCGCTGTGGGTGTACGCAGCAGGCCGCCGGTGACCATGTGTGATAACCACAATTTGACGCAGTCCGCGTGATGGCGGAGGTAGGGCGAGGGGGGGGGGGGGGTTCCCAACCCCCATCGTGATCTGGCGCAGTGATATTACGGCATGTCAGGCCTTCGGCAGTACGCCTCGTACCTACGTCTTACGTCAATGTAACATTGTGTGCTGCATCCTACCGCGCGACAGGGTTAAGTCAAGGATGCCGTGGCGCCTTGCGCAGGCGTCGCACATGGAGAACAGGATTACAGATTTATAAGAACTGACGACGCTACTGTAAGTAAGTCATATCAGTAACAAGTGACATTGCGTCTCAGCGCCTGTGGCAAGAATAAGACGCTCCTCTTACCACGTCGTGCCTCACTGCGCTCTCGACTGTGACTCTTGTTTATCCTACTACTATCGCTGAGATAATCTCCTCGTCTGGCGATGGACGACGCGCAAGACGAGCCAGGTGAGCCTGAGGCAGATCGCACCGTGCATGCGCTCCCGCCTACTCCACGCGGCCCATTCAATCCCGCAGTAGTTGCTGATACATATGAACCAGCCGCGAATGACCCAAGCACCCTTCTGACTTCTCGCGCTCGGAGGTACCAACGTAGGAACGAGACGAGGGAAAGGGTGCGCGAGGCCACTCCTCCGGCCCCGCGACGTGTCGCCGCCGACGTCGTCGCAATGTCTCCGTCAAGGGCGATTGTGCGTACCCATCGTCTGTCGTGTTGTACTTGGTGCTCAAATTCTTATAATCAGCCGATTCAGAGCCTCCAGACAGGCAAGACCCCACCTCTCGGCGCGACCCGCCCAGCGCCGCTATCGCGTCTGCATGTGAGGCTAGTCCCAGAGGTGAGACGAATCCCGATACCATTTGCGTTCACTGACATACAACGTCCCCAAAGCCTCCAGGGCGCATTTGGGCGCGCACACCCCAGAGCAGAACAGCTCACCAGGGGTGAGCGTGGCACACCACCGTGACACCGAGGACACTTTCGGCACCGCGCTTCAATTGAACACCTGCCTCGCTCCCTCAGAGGCTACTCCACAAGGCGACTCTGCTGAACAGGGCCGGGATGTTACGGGCACAGGCAGGTCAGACGGCGAGCCCTATCCCCCTCATGGTACGTCTCACATTCACACAAGCCCGTTTTGCGCATGCCCACCTGCATTCGCTTGGCAGTATCAGACCGGAGTGGCACGGCTGAGGATGGTGGACGTCCCTGCCGCAGTCCCAATATCTCCGCCCATATGGACGTCGACTTCCCCATGGTCGTAAGATCCCGCCATTTGTGTCTCGCACTTCATAGTCTTATAGTCAACATGTCTCCGCCAGAGTACGGCGCGGCCGGCCCCTCCCCCTTCAACCTCTTTGATCTCTGCCATACGGCCAGCAACGTCTGAAGGAGCATCTCGGTGAGCTTAGTGCACTGTCAGTCAGGCATGTTCGTGGGCTCATGGCTGCCCAGGGTACGGGTGGAGATGCCGTTAGGTCATGCAGATCCCGCTACGCTGGTGCAGAACATGCGGGCGTACGTGCAGTCACGGCGTCCGGCCTTTCAGCCTGTCCCGCCTGATCTCGCCCTCATCCACCATCGCGCCATCCGAAGACAGGTAAGTTCGCCGCCAGCCCAGACCCATATCATTATGCGCGATACTCACACATGCACTCGCAGTTCAGAACACAGGTTAACAGCGCACGCACTGCGAGCCTCCCTGATATTGCAGCCGCTCCTACGGCGCCCTCCCGCCCTCCTCCCGTCGCACCGTCGAGCGTACAATCGGGCACTAGTACTCGTACGTCTCCGGTTCTGCCAGTATCTCGTGCGTCGCCGCCGCCGGCCCACTCGCCGCCTCTATCGATGTCCGACGGCGATTCAGTCAGTGAGCTAGGTGATTATTTCTGTTAGTGGTGCCGGTCTACTGTCATGCTTCAACTCCCCCTCCGCCTTAGATCTGGACCATCACACATCTCCTGTGCCTCCCGTGGAAGAAGAGGACGACGAACCGCCTCCCAGAAGAGGCAAACCCGCCCGTCCCAAGCCCTTGCCTTACGTAGACCCACTCATCGTCGAGTACATCTGTAGCCGCTTTCCTCGGCGGGTCACCCGGGCCCGCGAGCTCAGTGCCACGCCGTCACCGTATGGTGTGGCATATCGCGATGTTCTACGCCTGCGCGGCATTGGAGGTGCCCTTGCAGACTTGGGCATCGGGACCTCGAAGACCGAACGCGATTTCATCACGGTGGAGGTTCGAGGGCAGGAAATTCACATCCACCCTGACGACGTCATGGTCACCTTAGGCATGCGTCCCAGTACCTATCAGTCAGTTCGCTCGCGCATGGACAAGGTCCAAGCCGTCTACACTTGGCTAGGTCAGAACAAAGACATCTGGGAAGAATCCACCACGCGCAAGCGATTGCTCTCAGTGGAACATCGGGCGTTCGAAGCCATGAAGGCGTTATTTGGTCCAACCCCGTTGCCGAATCGCCGAGTTACCCCTCCAGAACCACACCCTGCCGGAATTCACGACGCCCTCTGGGAACCATGCGCGACATTTGTGGGGTGGGCAGATACGATTATGACGCGTTATGAGTTGGTGAAAAAGTTGAATCTCCCCGTGTCTCCTGATTTTTACGACGCCATTGTTTAGAGTACACCTCTCCCCTGCTCGTATGTCACCCTGTACTTGCACGCAATGTCCATCCGATTCACCGATGTCGCATTACATCGTAGATCACAACATTTCAAGCTGGGCCTCGACGGCGGCGATCATATACTGTACAGTGAAGATGACGGATAGGATAGTCGGACTCACTCCGCGCTCGGCGATCGCACACAGTTCCTCGGCGAAGTCGTCCCCGTCTGCTAGCCATTCCTCCATGTCGGCAATCCAAGCTGCCCGCGTGACAGGTGAAGCCCGGAGGGCGCGAGCGAGGTTTTTGTCGAGGGCACGGCAATATTTGACTCGATCGTCCATGTAGCCCCAGGACAGCAACTCCTGGTTGAGCGTGTCAATGTGCGCCATGTTGCCGACGGAGCTGCCATGCGCGATGCCCACTGGTCCTGGACTGTCGGGTGGGCGTCGGTCCTCGTTCAAACACGGAGGCGGCAGAACTCACCACGGTGTGTCGTTGAGACTAAGGCCCGCATTCCCTCCCCTTCGCTTCCCTGTCCCTCCATGTGCCACCTTGTCATTGCTGTCCTTCGGGTGCCCCGTCATGCGGTTATTCTGAGGCTGCGTAGCGTCACCGGCGTGCGATGTTCGTACTTGCTGCTGTAGGCCTCGATGTCCGGCATGTTCGCTCAGAGCAGCGCCGTTGCGCCTGATGTCATTCATCAGCCACGGAAAGCATGTAACATGCGGGGAAGACCACAAGGGACTCACATCTTGCGCCGTTGATAGTATCGGCGGTTGCGCGCCTGACGTAGTAGCTTCTGTCTCTTCGTGAGCGTACTGTTCTTGACAGGGCGCGCCTTGCGCCGCTTGGAGTCGTCTGCGCCGGTGTCACCAGACTGTCGCGCGTGAGCCATGGTAGAAAGTCGCAGGTTGGGAGGGAGGTGGTCGACGCTCAGGAGTAAGACGCTGCGCGCTCGCGCGGTGTCTTATATTCGGAGCGGTGCCTTTGCCAGCTCCCGCGCCTGGCTTTGACAGGCAGTAAGACGCTATCGTCCACTATGGTCTTGAATAGTTCCGCGCTGTTCTTCGCCACCCTCGGTGATCATATATAACAGCAATTGCATAACGTACATGCGGCGTAGAAGCGGCCCAAATGGTATCATACAAGGAAAGTACTACAGCACGGATGCCCGCCCTCTTCCCCTAGTCGCTGAACGGTGCTGCCGCGCTCGTCTCGCACTTGATGTTGGCCTGGCGCCACAAAGCACGGTGCGTGAAGTGAACAAGGAGATGCCGCTCCCCGAAGTCCCAGTCCTCAGCCTCATGAAGAAGATCCTGACCGCGGATCGCAATGACGTCCCCGGGTCGCAGGACGACCTCAGCCCGGAGCTGTTTGAACTTCAGGCGGCAACTCCCGAAGGTTCCAAAGTAGATAATGATAGCCCATGCCCAATGCGGGTCCTGGTTGTCCCAATGTGCCCGCGAGAAACGGTTGAACTGGATCTCCCGTCCCTCAAAGAAGAGCTGCGGCTCAGCGAGGCCGGCCAGCGCACGGGAACTAGCATAGCGTTCGAGTCGCCAGTGGTAGAGCTTCTCCATTGACCGATACTGGTCGGGGTCGATGGCGGCCAGAAGCTTCATGACGTACGAGTTGACCACGTCGAGCTTCTCCAGGAGCTCACATGCCCCTTTGAACGTGGAGGAGTTGCGGCGGACGTCCGCGCACACACCCGGCTCTTCATGCTAGAGCCGCCGCATGCAATTCAGTCGAAGAATAGCCAGACATAGGCGATGCGCTCACCGGATGTCCGATGGCCTGCCAGGCGAGGACGATGCGCGTCGTACCTACCAACTCGCCCACCTGCTTGTACCCGCCCTTCTTATCGTTGGATACCGCCTGAGAGGGTTTGCAAGCCCTACCCCATTGGCGAGCGGCTTCGAAGAGTTCCTCCTTCGCGGTAACAGATCAGGTGGCGTAGTTGCAGACGAACAAGATATGTTGTACGCACCAGATTTCTCCCGTTCAAACCTCCCGGCAGGTGATACAATAGATCATACCCATCCACGCTGGTCAAACGGCGAGGTCTATCTCCTGCAAACACCGTCTGAGATCCGGCAGGCTCCACCTCTTCAACAGCGGACGGTCGCCCATGGGGCGCCTTAACCGCTATGCTCAGTGAAAATGCCTTCATTTGGGCTACGACGTGAATCAGCGGTCGGGTGCGAGGGGCGGGCAGACACACAATGTACGTACTGGTGGATGACCGGGTTTGCGCGGCACGCGCGTGAGCTTTGGCCAGCCGACCGGCGCCCTTCACCACGGAGGCTCGTTTCGCATTCTTTGAGCGGCGAATCCATGTAGCAGCCCCTCTGGTAAAACATATCATGGATTGCGAGGGGTGAACCACCGCGGTGACGTGAGATATGTGCGGCACTCACTCGTTGTCCGACAAATCGCTCATCTGATCCATGTCAACCTCCATATCCAGATGCGCCCGGAGCCTCCCCACATCCGCGGAAGCCGACTGCACCCGGTTAGAATCGCCGCCGACAGTGACAGGAGCGGCCACCTTGTTGGGAGAGAGCATGGGGAATGAGAAGGTGGGCAGGCGCAGATGAGCCACTCACCGCGGACTTCACGGCCGACTGTCCCAACGCTGTTCGGGACCGAGTCTGAGGTGCGCGAACGGTGCGCGCTGCTGTCACTTGAGAGCGGGTTTGGACGCGGTGGGGTGAGGGGCCAAGATCACCACCAGGACCGTCCGGCGGAGGACCGAGATGTTGAGAGCCGTGCCCTCGACGTTGAACGGGCATTGCTGTGGCGCGTATGTAAGTAAGTGCTGGTAGCCTGCGTATATAAGCTAGGTTACCTGCGAGAGTAGGAAGACAGGCCAGCCACAGGTGATGAGGCCTTGAGGGCGGGGTGGAAGACGACGGTGGATGTGGGGTGTGCAAGCAAGGACAGGACAATGACCACTGTTCGCCGAGATTATGTAAGCAGGTTCGGGCGTCTGCACGGCCATTGTTGTCTTGTCAGACTAGACACCCTCCCTTCCTACTTCCTCCTACAATCTTGCTCCTAACTGCTCAACTTGGAACGATCGCTTCGCGTCAACCCTTCCCGATCTAACAGCATGTACGTTCGCTGCACCACTCCAACATAGTGGTGCCAACGGCGTCTGACTCGGTGACCAGCCCCAACATCTCGCGTCCGCATATTGCCAAGTTTCCAAGCACGGGCACGGAGAAGCCGAGACCTCGCTGGGGCGACGGACATATGGGGCTCAGGATGGGCGGTGACAAGGAGAACTGAATCGTGAGTGTTCAATTATCATCATGGAGATACTTTGTATGCGCACCTCCCTCTCCTTGCTGGGTGGTGACGTTGAGGTGGTCACCCGCCACTGCCGACTCGCGCGCTGTTCCAGCGACGAGTCTCGCGGTCCCGGCTCCGTCCCGAGGCTCGCGTTGTTCCAACGCACCCTTGGTGATGCCCCGGGGTTGGGTTGTGAAGTCTACTGCCCACTGCTGACTCGCGCGCTGTTCCAGCGACGAGTCTCGCGGTCCCGGCTCCGTCCCGAGGCTCGCGTTGTTCCAACGCACCTTGGTGATGCCCCGGGGTTGGGCTGCGAAGTCCACTGCCCACTGCTGACTCGCGCGCTGTTCCAGCGACGAGTCTTGCGGTCCCGGCTCCGTCCCGAGGCTCGCGTTGTTCCAACGCACCTTGGTGATGCTCCGGGGTTGGGCTGCGAAGTCTACTGCCCACTGCTGACTCGCGCGCTGTTCCAGCGACGAGTCTCGCGGTCCCGGCTCCGTCCCGAGGCTCGCGTTGTTCCAACGCACCTTGGTGATGCTCCGGGGTTGGGCTGCGAAGTCTACTGCCCACTGCTGACTCGCGCGCTGTTCCAGTGACGAGTCTCGCGGTCCCGGCTCCGTCCCGAGGCTCGCGTTGTTCCAACGCACCTTGGTGATGCTCCGGGGTTGGGCTGCGAAGTCTACTGCCCACTGCTGACTCGCGCGCTGTTCCAGCGACGAGTCTCGCGGTCCCGGCTCCGTCCCGAGGCTCGCGTTGTTCCAACGCACCTTGGTGATGCTCCGGGTTCGGGCTATGTAGTCCGCTGGGCAGTGTCGCTGTGACAAGACCGGAGGTGCCACGATGGAGTAGTCGTTCAGGTGTTACAAATGTGCCCGCTGATCACTACGTCCCGGACAGACGCATGGCCAACTCCGGCGGCATCGAGACATTGCCCACCACGATTGTGAGTGATATACCTGCCCGTACGATATGACGCCAGTATTAGCGCGGTCGTGTAGTAGTGATAGTTGTATGAACGAGACAGCGATGTCTATTCGAAGTCGCCAATGTCAAGTGGCTTTGCGCTCTAACCCCGTCAACATGCGACAAGAGAATGACCACGTCATGACACTCATCATAGTAAGTGGCGTTTGCTAATTATCAATCGCCTTCGTCGCATGCACCCTCTTGATTGAAGCACGCGCCGTGTTCATCTAACGGCTCGTGTCAAGCAGTCTGTTACGGGGGTCGAGCAGGAGAAGCGGCGCATTGTCCAAAAGCCGGGAGGCCTTGGGCGAACGACGGACAACCCTTTCATAATCACTCCAAAACGCGGACCAGGCATCGGGACATGGATGAAGAAACGTCGCCGCTAGGAGAACTGCCGGTTGTCCGTCACTGGCCCGACCCCGTCTGCGGCCCACGCCGACCACCGACTGGGGAGGAACATCCCGTCGGGGACCGGCAGGCCGTCTAACCCTTCCCCAAACTCGAACTCCGACCCATCTTCCTCGTCCACACACTCGATCTCCCGAGGTGACGGGGGATACCAGTTCCATCGACCGTGCCACCATGGATGATCAAAAACCTCATCCTGTGAGGGAACTTAGTCAGCTTTTGGCCCGGACGCTGCACAGGAGCCCGCCATCTCACCGGCATGTTGTCTCGGGCCCACCGTGCGATAGCTATGGCCCTGCTGTCCTCTGTTTCCGCGGGGTCCTCGATGATGGCCCACACGGCGATAGTGAACGTATGCCATTGCCGATCAATGATAACTTCATCCCAAGGGGGATGCCGCGACCCGAAATATGACAGGACACTGTGAAGAGCCACGAATGCCTCCTCGTGTTCTTCTCGAAGCTGTTTGAGGTCTATGTCGAACGGCCGATATTCTCTCCAGTACTTCGCCGCGTCCCGGCGAGGAGGAAATGGGATCTGCAAAACACTCGGTCAGGCGAAGTCTGGCGTGATATTTGAGTGCAGCGGATGCCGTACCGTCGAAGCACCGTTCTGTCCCGGGATAGCCCCCTCATGACATGGTACGTCCAGCTGCAGTCCCAGCCTTTCCATGCGGTTGACCTTTTCGACTTTGACGCTATCCACCACGCGTAGGACTCCGTCGCCCCGAACTGTCGCGATGGGCAGATCCCACGGCTCCGACGAAAATGGCTCTCCCCACGAGCTGACGAGCGGCGGCATGACTAGTCCGGGCATGATGTACAGGGGGCAAGGAGGCGGGATTGGAGTGAGCAAGTGCACGATCACGGTGAAGCCGTGAGTGCATTTGGCGCTGGCCAGCCCCCCCCGGCACCCGGTAACAAACACGATTAACAGGGCATTCTTGCGAATCGGAACCCCTTCGCACTAGCCACACAAAATAACCACGGCTAGCCGAAACGAGCCGGGCCTGTTTCATTGCGGCAGATGCTTCCCCACTTTGGGTCAGCCGTACCGCAAGAAGCACATCGAGTTAATGGTTACTACATCTCTCGTCCGGCGGGGACAGTGACCTCGCCTCGTCCGGCCACTCTCGGCGCTCGTATTCACCTAGGTCAACATGCGCACCGTCACGCCGGGGGGCAGCGACTCCTCCAGATCCTCCAAGTACTCGTCAACCTCCGCCTGAATCCGATCCTCATCCGTTCCCTGCGCCAACATCATCTCTCGCTCCAAGGCCAAGAGGCCCGGCGGGGGCCACCACCAGTCGTCGTCATCCGCGTTGTCGAATTGTCGACCTAAAGGGAGCCAGGATCTGTCGAAACCGTCATGATCGTGCGGATCATAATCTTCCCAAGGGGGAGGAGGTGACGGGGCGGCCGCGGGGTGGTCCTCGGTGTGTGCATCTGAGCTGAGGCGATCGTATTCACTTGGCGGCGCCTCAGAAACCATGTCGTCCCCGAAGGTTTCTTCCAGCACGGAGTACGAATGCACCCCAACCTCCCGGCGAAAATGCAGTTCCATCCGGATCTCACGCATGGCCGCTGCGAGCACGCGTGCGATCAGTAACCGCATCCCATCCGGAGGAGTCGCAGCCCACACTGACCAAACACACGGTCACGAAACTCGGCGCAGGCGGTGTACTCGAAGGGATCTGGCTCATCTGGACGATCGTCAGTGACATGCCATGCACTCCGCTAGCGTGGCTCGAGTGCTGACACTCACCCCCCATAACTGTCGCGAACTCCGCAACCTGTTGGACCACCGATCGCAGCTGGATGTGAGTTACGTATGACAGCAGGTCATCAGTACACCTTGTACCAGCGGGCAGAAGGGCCGCAGCGCTCACGTCGTGGTATAGAATTCGCAGCGAGTTCTCGAGAGATTGCGACGGAAATGTCATGAAGTTGGCAAGGAGGGTGGAACTTGTGAACAAGCGGCAAGAAGGTAGCACGTCGAATGGGACGTCCACTGTCACACCACGGGTGGCGGAGCTCGGGCGGAGTCTTAGGTACGTTAGTAGACATTGTCGTCACCGAACTGCGAGGTGATTATCGCAAATGCACCAGAGGTATAAAGTCCCGCGAAATCGCGCTATGAGATATGCACGCTGTACGCCAAGCCATAAAATGATATATTTCTTTGGTCACACGGTGCTGCAAGTCCCTCGAAGTCGTCCATGTACAAACTCAAACACGATCAATAGCTACACCTGATTGAAATCATCGGCGTTTAGGAGTCCACCGTGAAACCAAGCCTGGAAGGAGAGCCAAGGGTACCCCTGCGACAACAAGTTACGCACACCCTCATCAATCGTGACCGTGCAGTCGTAGAAACAGGCGTGTACATCAATCTGTGAAGCTGCATGAGAACAGGAAAGCATCAGAGAGTGAAGTGAGGATTACGCACCGGGGCAGGGATTAAATGCTCGCCCGGCGCCGGTTCATACTCCCGATCGCCGGTGTGGACGAAGGACATCTGTGCGAGTAAATATCAGCGACGTGCCACGCGATGCGCGAGATGGAGAGCATGCGTCAACGAACCTTGATGTTCCAATTGGGATCGATTGGTTTCAGGTCGCTGCCCGACAGGAAGGCCAAGAACAAACGAGCGCGCAGCAAAGGGTCCGCGGCATCCCTCACGAAAGCCTCCTCACCGACCATCTCCTGGATGACGGGGACATCAGGATGGCCCGGCTCCGAAAGGTAATGGCGGAAAGCCAAATCGAAATCAGTCTCATTCGTCGTGTCCCAGACAGCGTCGGGAAGCTCGCGTTTCTTACCCTTGCCTCCCCTGTCCTTCTCGTCGTCAGACGAAAGGAAGGTGAGATCGACGTCGTGGTGGTTGATCCCGCTATTAATGGCGATATGGGCGAGAAGTTCATCGACGCTGTCTAACCTCTGGTTGCACATCCCCGCGATGATGTCACGTTCCCGCCCACGGAACGTCTGCCAAGAACCATAAGCGTGGCATCCCACGGCTGATATGGCGAAACGACGTACCTGACGAAGAGCACCGTGGTCGGCGTACCCTGCGAAGAAGCCATCCGAGAACGCAGTCAAGTCGAGTTCGTCCAGCAACGAGGCGGCGCCCATGGTAGTATGGGACACAATGGTCTCTTCGACCTCAGCGAGGTCTTGCGCGGCGAGCGGGCCGGCACCGTAAGGCGCAGGCTAACGAGCGCGCACGGAACATATAAGTACCAGAATGACGAATCGGGTGATGAACGTACGTACGTCTATATCGGCTCCGACAAGAAGCCCGTACAAAGGATCATTGGTGTTTCGCGGTAGAGGCATGGAGGGGTCGAAGTCGATCCAAGGCCGCAGGACCTCGAGCAATCCTGGATCGATGTGGGCCAGGAACGCGATATCGATAGGGGAGAACCAAGCACGCTCGAGGATGATGTTGAGCAGCAGGACGGGCGAGACAGGATCGGGGCCGCAGTCGAGGTTCAGCAAATGAAGCAGCGAGATGAACCCAGCGGTTCGCAACGCGGTGTCACGATCAGCACGCGGGCCGCGCTTCAACCGCCACCTAGGGACCTGAAAGCGCCCCCGAGGCTGCCAAAACTGCTCCTGCTCGACGAGGGTTTTCACGCACGCGCGCATGACGGCACGAATAGGGCTATCCCCGATGGCGAACGACCTGGATGACAGGCCGACAACAGTCGGTGACTACGTTAATGGGATGTACCAATAATAACGACCGCAACTCACACTTCGACATCGAGATGACGGGCGTGGCGTAGCAGCTCAGATAGTGGTACGAGATGGCACACTACACCCGACCCCGGGAACTGCTGCCTGAGCTCGGCCTGGAATGCCGTGCGTAGTTGACGAGTAATCACCCCTCCAGGTGCATGATTGAACAGCCACTGGACTTGGAAGATTAAGATGTTCGCAGCCTCCTTCACGTCGTTGCCGCGAATGCACGGACGGAAGATGGCATCGTCATCGGGCGGAGACGGGGGAGGCAGCGCGGCGATGGCGCGATCGGACCACCCCGTCAGCTCGAATTTTTGCATCGGACGCAAGGGTGCTCGGAGGACAGAGACATCCTGCAGGGATCGAGATACATCAACACGATGCATGATGCAAGAGAACGACAGGCGCAAACATACCTCAGTCAGGCGGGAAGAGCTCCTGGCGGACGTGGAATGCGCTTGAGCACTCGCCTCCGTGCGTCGCCTGTTCGATGGCGGTAATGCAGCCAATGTCTGTCAAGGGACACGGTCGCCGTGAGACTTTTTACATAGCTAGGCGATTGGGCGCACCTCAGGAGACGCCGCTTCAGCGTGAGTGCGACGTTGACCGCAGCTGGGAGGGTCAGGTTCCACAGAGGACGGAGCTGGAACAGGCTCAACGGGAGCCGATGCCAGTACAGGGTCATCACTGTCGTCTGCCTGTCCTCTGTGACTCGATTCCGCCCGCAAGCGCGAAGACCGCCGCGACGCGCCAGGCGGCCGTACGTACGCTGTCATCCTAGCCGTCGTCCGACGACGACGACGGCCCTGCAAGCATATGTCCGAGTCATCAGTAAGGTTGCGTGAGTCTCGAACAGGGATGCACACTCACTCTCGAGGCCGAAGACGAAGCGGTCGCAGAGTCCTCGTTTGCCGTGGTGTCGGCTGAATCGATGGGTGTATCCGACGGGCCAGAAGACGGAGCGACATCCTGATGATCCAAGGGCTCGGGAAGGAAGAGGGGTGGAACATCTGCTGGTGCGCGACGACTAGGCAACCATTCCTCGAAGGGATTCTCCGGCGGGGAAGGACTGCCCTCGGCTTCCAAAAGAGCCGTCAAGGAAAGACGTGGAGCCGGCACCGGAATTGGGGCTGACGTGGCCACCGGTGACCCCGGAGGAGAGGTGGAGGAAGGGGAGGGCGGAGGTGTGGCACGAGGGCAGGTGCGTAAACAGGCAGCAGTCAAGCGATCCCGAAGAATCGAGGCGAGCAGACGACGAGGAAAGCAAGGATGAGGGCGCTCGCGGTGGGGAATGGTAAGGAAGTCGTCGATGCCCGGGGCGCCCGCCAGATACGCTGTATGGTTGTCTAGCGGGCCCTGCAAGTCGCCGAAGCGAGGCGCTAGGAGATGGGGTTCAGTCACCTGAGCGTCATGGAGCCAAGGAATGAAAGACATACTGATGCGCAAAAGTTTTAGTGGCATGAGCTCGTCGCCGACGGGGCACGCGATGCGGGTCAGCGGCGGCCTTGCTCCAGTGAGAGCCTTGTATGTGAACTGCACGCCGTTGAACGAATCGTACGGTGTGTGAACCTTCGTGAACATGTCTTTCTGCTGCCCGGCGAGCAGCACGAAGGGTAGATCCTGCGGGGTCTCCCAGGGCTTGGTGGCATCGTACCCGGGCAGGATGATGCCGAGAGATTCCAAGTGCGCAACCACCTGCTCGCCGAGGGAACGGAACACCGGGCCAGAAGTGGCGAGGCGTACCTTGAATACAAGACCCCAATGCATGAGAGACTTGACGACATTTTTGAACTCCTCCGTGGTGAACGACATGGTGGTGCGCGGATATTTGCCTCGATCCTGAATGCTAGGATGCTACGAGTAACAAATGGAACATGAGGATTGACGGGAGACGGCCACAGCGCGACAAGGATACTCACCACAAATGGGAAGCAACACACCGCGAACGTCTCTTGACCGGGGCCACACGCGTTCGAAGACGAGGAGCCCGAGGCCCCGGGGGTGTGAAGCTGGAGAACCGGCGAAGGGACAGAAGTGGAGCCGCTGGAGGGAGGGGCGCGAGGACTGCCGTGCGAGGACGAGACACGTTCGCACCGCCGACGCGGGAGGTGGGATCCGTCGTGCGGTGACGTTCAGCCGCAGCGTTGCGTATCGCATACGTCGACCCTTGATCGTGCGCACGCACTGCGGAGTACGCGGTGGCGGGAGGGGCTAAGGGGAACGATGGAGGGAGGGACGAGTCGGGAAGCGTCGAAGGGGCGCGGAAAGCGGAAGGGATGGTGGCGAGCGAGGGATGCGTCGTGGCAAATTGCGGCGGCGCCGCGGAACTCATGGTATGACTGAGAGACATGTTCAATGTGCGGGAAAGGAAGTTCAGTGGAACTCACGTACCAGGATCCGGGGGGAGATTGTGCAGAGACGTGAGCACGCAAGGCCCGGCCGCAGACGCAAGGAGTGGATGGAGCCCACCGGGCGTGATGCTCAAGCTAGACGGCACATAAAAATGGAGTTCCAGGTGACCACTCAGAACAAACGCACCGCGAAGAAACCACCACAGCCGCTGGTCGGACATCCACCGCGAGCACAGTGCTCAGGATGAGTCGCAGTCTCTGAATGTTTCGCCTGATGATGAATCCAGTTACTGTACCATTTCGAATTGTTCGACCAGCCCTGTGACCCGTGACAGGCCGATTTCGTCGAACATATTCGACCAACCGGCCGGTGACCGTGACATTGGGCGAAAATTCGACCAAAATTAGCCACAAATAGGGCGCGCGACAGCGCGCCGCCCCCGGCATATGTTAGCGCCGGCCGGGTGGTTTCGACCAGCCTCTGAGTGACGCGTGACAGGCGCCCAAATTCCGACCAATTCGGGGGCCTGTTATGCGTGACTGGTCGAACAATTCGAAATGGTACAGTATGGCCACACTGGTGACAGACTTCGTCGGGACGGAGAGCAGACTGACCGGAGAACGTCAGTAGAAAAGGTGGCGGTCGGCCAACAATATAACGCACCCGACGTTCGACGTGATTGTCTGTGACCGCAAAATAGGCGCATGCCCCAAGAGGGTCACTGAGGCATTCATGATGGAGGCAGCCGTCTCGGGGAGGACACATGCCGGACATGGGAGGAATGACTGCGGACATGGGTGGATGCGCGAAAACGGGGAGAGAAGACTGGGGACGGACGGAAGGTGGAGGTGAGAGGCAAGCCGCGCAACCGCAGGGGGACGAGACTTAGCGCGGCGGTATTGGGGTGCCGTTCAGGCCTTCGGACTTGCATCGGCCTGTCCAGGGCACATTATCGATGGCCTGTCATGGAAAAGCTTTGACGCAGATCGGCGGGCGGCACGTAACCTTGGCGGGGAGAGTGGCTCGTTGAGCGGAGTGGTTGAAGTCGTACGGGTGGCTGTGTTGGGGAGGGAGTGAAACCATCCCCCGCGCCTGAACGTTGCTTCCCGGCGTCTCCTGTCTAAAAATGTCGAGGGGTGTGCCTGGCTGCAAATGACTGCAACCGGGCTGCAAGTATCTGCAAAGGACTGCAAAGGAGATGCGTAATGCCAAATGGTGGCGCAGAGCGACGTTGGACTGGTGGAGATCTGCAAAAGGGCTGCAAAGGACGTCAAAGCACTGCAAAATGAGTGCAGATCGGTGCAAACGGTCGCAAATGGCGGCAAATGGCTGCAAGGGAATGCAAGCGGCTGCAAGCCACTGCAAAACACGATGTCACTTAATATTGTCCTATAACTCTCGTCATAGCCTTGACATGCCATGAATGACTGCACTCTGTTCAGTCCCGCCGTCACTCTCGCCGCAGTCCCCTCGTGCAAAAGTCGCAGGCGAGGCTAGATTCGTCATGACATACGCTCAAGTACAACGCAGTCGGGACTCATTGTACACTGTTATACAAATATGTATACTATATCGTAAGTAGTATCAACGCGACCCGCATGGACCGCGGGCTTGCATGCGTCGCCACCTCAACAGGGAATGCGAGAAGATGGGGGCATGTACGGCACCAGGAAGCGCAGAAATCAATACGCAGAGGTCAACCATCTAGGTTATGACCACTATGCGTCTGCACTTTCCTCGCAGCTACAACCCCCAGACGTAGAGGCTGCGGGCCGCAACGGGACAATAGTCCGAGTCACGGTCATGACGTGAAGCCAACCATGGGAGGCAAGGAAGGGCTCCGAGACATCTAATAGAGTAATCAGCCTGTCAGACGCAGTCAAGCATGCGGGTATACCACGCGAGCGTCCGAGTGGCTCAGCAACTGCATGCTTTCGCAGCTGCTTGTCCCAACCAGTGGAACAGCGGAGCGGCCCCACGGCCGACGTGCCACCGCACCAGGGGCATAAAGTATCCGGTTATGGACCACAGCAGTCCAACCTGCGCCGACCAGAGGACTGGATGCCAAAGAGCGACGTGTTGGGTGGTGGGAACGGAGACACTTTGCGACGACTCCGAGTCGCATCCGACAGGATGCGGAGGGACTATCTTGCTGAACCGAGAGATATCCCGCGGGATGCCTCGACTCTGCCGATTGATGCTCCCGCCTTCTCTGCAAGAAGTCGCCTTGCAACACCACGCTTGATGATTCTACGATCAATCAACGCAAGTGAGTGTCTTTGGCAGTCGACATTCACGTGGCGCACTCACTGTATCATCTCCTCGACTTCGTTCTCTAGCTCATCCGGGCTCGGTATGCTATCAGCGGACAAGTGCTGGTCGATGTCCATCCAAGCGTCCACCAGCGGTATCAATCCGGTGGTCGGATCTGGAGCACGTCCAAAGACGTCAACGAAGTCGTCGTCCGAAGCCGAGGCAGGAGATGCTGGCGGACTATCAGTGTAATTGCCCAGACCCGAGTCGCCGCCGAAATCCCAGCCTGTGCTACTGTCCGACATGGGCATGGACGTCAGCATGCCCTCCTCGCGCGCGTAACGCAGATAGGCAGCTGAGAGGAGCTCGTCCGAGAAGCCCTGTGTGAGCCGCTGGACTCCGCCAGAGGCTGTGGTCGGCGGGGTCTGTAAGCACTGTGCGTTGTCGACTCTTTCCATCCCGCTGCAGTGAGGAAGCTGCACCTCCTGTTCAGCGTGGAAAGTGCCGATGCGCTCGTAATCTTCCTCGAACCTCCTCATGAGTGCGACGCGTTCTTTGGCGCTCAGCGAGACCGCCTGATCGTGTACGAAGCCGTCCTCCCGCACGCGGATGCGAACGGTGACATTACTTTCGATCCAATGGAAGCAGTTTGCGAAAGGGAATGATGGGGATGGATGAACTGGGATGCGTCCACGGGGATGAGAGTCGTTTGGGGCGATGGGAATCACCATGTCAGAGGTGATGCCTTGCTCTTGAATGGGCGTACGCAGTGTGGCGCCGAGGGGCTCGACACTGTATCGGCACCAACGCATCCCGGGCAAAGGAAGCTCCTCGGGCTTTGAGGCATCGTACAGTTAGCACCATTGAACGGGAGGCAAGAGCGACATGGTCCACTCACCCAGAGTAGGAATGCCAGATATGTCTTCGGCTTGAACTTTTCAGCCTCCGCTAATGTGATGGCATCGTCGAGGCGAAGGTCCCCCAGCATCGCCGTAGGATTCAGACGGATCAAGGCATAGTGGCAAGGCAAGGGAACCAATAGATCGTCCGTCATGTCAGATACGGGGGTACTCCGGAAGAACAACGTTGTTGAAGCTTCGACCAATGCAGCGCGGGGCACAGGCTGGGATGGACACAAGTCGCGGGAGACGATGCAACGGATAGCGAGGACGAAGAGGTACCAAGAGTAGCGGGGTGATGATGGGGAAAGTAGAAGCCAGGGCGGAGAAGGCACCACGCGCTGGAAATCACTGTTGATACTTGTTATGCAAGGTGGGTGGTTAACGCCCGACGTGGATAGTCGCGCTCTACGCACCGCCAACGACCATGGACCACTTGAGTACTTGCTACAACGAGTCCACAAGCGCATAACAATACCGATTGTTCTGGGATGCATTGCGTTACAACTACAAGACACTGTGCATGCGGAGACATCAGCGGGAATTGGTTCGCCGGCCGTCGGCCGAGAAGGAGAAGATAAGCTTTGACCCGCCCTCCACGGTGACCACTCGGGATAGACCGAGGCCGCTGAATATACAAGTCATCAGAACATTCAAACAATGAGAATCTGAATAGATGTGGGCTCACCTTCGTACGAGATTCATTCTGGAAATCATGGTGGTATAGGCCATCGCGTGTAACCCATCATATGCGGCGCGATGCGCCTTTCTCATACCCCCACATCTCCTTCTATGGGAGCGGTCAACTCGCCTACTTTGCCCGTTGCCATGAAGTACAAGATACTGAACACGAGCAAGTAACAACTGTGCACAAGAATTGATAAGTCGCGCCCACGCATACATGAATTGGAGCACACACCAGACGACGATTCCCATCACAAGTCGTCCAACGATCAAACTAACAAACTCAATGAGTACGTCTTCGGGGCGTACCGCCGCCAACATGGCAACCTGGACTCCAACTTTCAACTTTCCTATGAATCGATTCTCATCGGTCACGGCTAGACCTGTCAGAGCATCAGAGTGAATCCCTGACAGTTTCCTTTTGAACCGTCCTGCTGGGCGAGGTTCAATGTTTGGGCATGCCAGGGGAGTGGTGCCAAAACAGCGACATACCGGAAGCATAATGATCTCCCCGCGACTGATCAGCACCCTCATCACTTGTGTCCTTCGCCGAGTCCGAGTCCGAACGACCCGCGTCATCGGATGGGGTAGACGCGAGGGTCATCCTGTGATCCGAAGTGCCCCGAACTCCTCGTCTTGAAGCCATGGGCGGTACAGAGGGGTCGGACGCGCAACTGTTCTGGGATTCATACGCGGCGTCAAGAGCGTCTCTCCGGGCCTCCTCGGAGAGCAGTTGCCTCGCAATACCACGTTTGATGATTCTGTGTATATGTCAGTCCGAAACCATAACAACGCTCGAATGAAGCTCACCGGACGATGAGCTGCACCTCCTTCTGTAATTCACGAGGATCGGCAATGGTATCAGCCGTCAGATGGTTCTCGATATCGAGCCAAGCATCAACGAGCGGTATCATTGGGGTGATAGGATCGGGAGCTCGTCCGAAGACCTCGACGATCTCGCCGGCCTTGGGATTGGACGGTGAAGGAGCCGCCGTAGCTCCGCGACCGTGAGTGTCGCTCCCAAGAGTGCCTCTGCGTCTCTTCGAGCTCCCAGCAGTGCCTCTGGGCCTCTTTGAGGGCGTTGATGTCATGACACCTTTCTCTTTCACGATACGAAGATAGGCGTCAGATAAGACTCCGACAGGTATTCCCGCCGTGCTCGGGACTGATTGGGGGTCTGGAAATCCCGACTGAGAGTGAATGGTAGTGCCGAAGGCGTCGAGAGGAGTGGACGCCCGTGTGGCGTGAACCGAGGGTGAAGGAGCCGGGGGTGACTTCTCCTGCCGGTCCAGGAAGGATGCAATCCGCTCACGGTCAGGCGCGAACTTCTCGTTCATCAAGTTGCGTTCTTCCCTGGTCAACGAGAAGGCCCCGTCATGTTCGAAGCCACCGTGAGGAACTCGTATGCGCACAACAACACTGTTTTCCAGCCAGTGATAGCAGTTCGGAAAAGGAAACGGTTTGTTGGGGGTGACCGGCTGGATACCTCTCCCCTCTGCAGTGTTTGGGGCTATCGGGAGGACCATGTCCGCAGTGATCCCCACTTCGGGCACCTCCGTCCGCAGCGTAGTCCCGATGGGCTCTACTTGATACCGGCACCAGCGCATCCTCGAGACAGGACGCTCCCCAGGCTGAGGAATATTGAATCAGTGCTGCTCTCGACGAAGTGCAGTTATACGGGGTAGCTCACCCAGACCAGATGCACTAGGTAGGTCTTTGTGCGTATCGCACGCGCCTCAGCCATGGTCGCCGGATCATCGAGAGCCAGGTCCTCCAGCATGGCTGTAGGGTTCATTTGTATGGCGAGATAGTGAAGAGGTGAGGGAATGAGACGTCGGACCATGATGTTCTACGGTGAATGTGAGAGGCGACGATATCGATAGGCTGCAGAAGTTCAGAGGGTCAAGGAGTAGCTGCGATGTGCGGATAGGCAGGATCTGATGAGCAACACGCCACAGACGAGTGATACGTGGCGATGAGGGAGGTCAAGTTGGGGGAGCGTTTTGAGCTGGCTGGACCCCATGAACGGTGTTTACATGTGTGAGTCCATGTGTACGCCCGACGCCGGCCGTGAGAGGCGGCGTCCTGGCATCGCCCCATCAATGCCCCATCCCTTCACCTCACCATGCCGTTCCATAAATGAGAAGGTTCCTCCACGGTGAGTATAGAATCATATTGGTGTGTTACGAGTCACTAACGCAAGATAAAGAGATGAAGCAGCCCTCTCAGGGCCCGGACTTCATCCCGCCATCTCCGCTTGATGACTTCTATCGCGATTGCTTTGTGCGGAGAAGACTGACATTATTGCCCTCGTTTTGCTCGCACAAGAATACGGCGCAGCGAGACAGTCCTTCAGATTCAGAACGAGTTGGGTTGACTTACCTCGAAACAGTGCATGGTTGGGTCGGACATGATAACGGACATGGGTTGCATTACATGTCGGGACCTCTCTGTCGTGTTGTCGTATATGCGTTCGAGTTTTGAGTGCTTTGACTATCTTCAGTGGATGCGTCGTCGGCAACTGGTCGTCGAGTATTTGCTACGAGCAAGCAATCCGGGGTGTAGGCCAACTAGCACCTAGAGGTCGCGAAACGTCGGACATAGATTCTGGCTGCTACGTGAAATGTCAACGCCAGACGAAGACGCGGTCGGACGCGTTGCTAAGAGGCACAACTTGCAGACTCACCTAGTTGTCCCGGTACATGATGCACTGTCGCATTCCTGGTGCAAACAGCAGTCGCGATCCGCTGGCCGCTGGCTGAAAGGGCGCCCCAGAGAATGTCGGAACGAACACCAGTTCGTAAGTGACTCGATGCGTGGTGTGGGTAGAGCTCACCTGGTGTCGAGTAGGGCTCAAAGCTGAATGACGTTCGTATCAACAGGCGTCGAATGAATCGCAAGCCTGAGGCTTGTAGAGCTCTGCTAAGGCTGAAGCCTGTAATCGCTATCTGTCTCCTGACGACTCAAAACCGGAGGACTGGAGTATAATGGCTAGAGATCGTTCGTACGACTGTTCGAGACTCAAGAGGTTGGAGCATTTCGAGGAAGCGTAAGAGTATGAAGAGTCACGACAGCCTGAGGTAAGACTTACTCTACTTATTCTAAACGAACATCCGGCAATTGCCGACAGTTGCGATCTTGATAGACGCCCTAGGCAAACTTAGCTGCGCTAACTTGTGACTAATACTTAACCCCCTTCCTTCTTCCGCCCATTCGACTTATCCTGACGCGCATCAGGCCTTTCAGCAACTGCTCGGACTAATGCGCAGCCTATCGTTATGGAAGCTTTCAAGTGTATCTCTCACTGAAGCAGAATTTTCATCGTCAACGGAGGCATCCGGCAGTCTTACAGCAGTGGCTGTAGACCTCGACCAGAATGCGCTCTTGCTAACGACCGAAAGCAGAAGCAGCTCGCATGAGGGGGGTGCCCGTGTCGAACTCTGGCTTCTTCCTGAAGAAACTGAGCTTCATCATGGTGTATGTCCAACCGTAGATCCCAAGTCACTATAGCTGACCAGATCTTGCTCAGGTCACGCCGTCCCTGGTGACGATTTTTCAGACACCTACGATGGCTTCGAATAACCCATGGTCCTCGGGGCCATCCAAGAAGACTCCTTACGGATTATGGTCCGACCCGGAAGTACTCTCTCTCCATGTCCTTCCGGATAGTCGATCCGTAGTCGTCATTACTCGTGCGGGCGACATAACCACGGCTCCCTTGGACGAAGACCAACCCACTGTACGTTCCTGGCATCTAGAACGAGTCCTTTAAACACTGACCGAGTCGTATCAGGCCGACGTTGTCGGCTCTGTCGAAGGCGGTATCATGAGCGCCGCGTGGAGTCCTGACGACACGCTACTTGTCCTCGTCACAGGTCAGTTTTGTTTTCCTGACACCCCAGACAATGGCGGATTTGGCACAGGACGGGACGCGGTCAGTATTGGCTCGGAAGGCGAGCAGCCCGACTAGGGCTGCTCAATTCTTCTGGACGCTGGACGCTGGACGTCCTCAGAGCCCTTTGATGGGCGTACGCGAGACGAGCCGACGACTCGGCAAGGCGGCGAGGATGCTTGCTTTTCGTGCTGTGGCCTCAACGAGAGGCTGCATGAGCCGTTGGAAAGACCGTCGGAACATGCAGAAAAACGGCTGTATTCGTGAACATCCTCTGCACGATACGACGTTGCGTATGAACGGCGGGAGCAGTGTGTTCAGCGAGGAACTCAGGGAGCGCCCGCAAAGTCGGAGGAGGTGCTCGGCTACTGTCGCTTGTGGCCATCACCTCCATCAACGAGTTTGCAGTGCGTCCAGCGTCCAGCGTTTAGATGAATTGAGCAGCCCTGGTAGGCCCGACGCCTACAATCGAGTGCGAAATCTCGCCGTGTCCAGGGTGAATTATTTCTATACCTTGACATCAATTGTGCTTCAGGAGAGGACAAGCTGCTCGTGATGACCTCGACTTTCGACGTCCTTTCCGAGGGACCTCTCCATCCATCGGACTTCGGTGAAGGTCTGTGCAAGTCTCAACTTCACCCTCCTCCTAGACTGAACCAATCGCCACAGAGGCACCGATAAACGTCGGTTGGGGGGCCAAACACACACAGTTCCACGGCTCGTTGGGTAAGGCTGCTGCGACCTCCACGGTCCCCGCTGCAGCCATCGGCGCAAGCCCGGACGACGACGGCCACGTCCGCATCAGCTGGCGAGGAGACGGTGCCTATTTTACTGTCAGCGTCCTCGAGGGCGCGAACGAGGTACCCCTACTGTGTGGTTTATCCTCTCCATCCCCTCCCTGACTCGTGTGGCAGACGGAAACAAGACCTCATCGTAAGGTCCGGGTGTACTCCCGCGAAGCAGCGTTGCAAAGCACTGCGGAACCCGTACCCGGCTTGGAACACGCGCTCTCCTGGCGTCCCTCCGGCAACCTCATCGTCGGCACACAGCGCTTCGGAAACATCCCTGGGGAGTCAACGCCGCAGTCCGGCGGCGGATCCGGTCTGGGACAGGGGCGCGACGGGCGACATGACATCGTGTTCTTTGAGCGTAACGGCCTGCGCCACGGGGAGTTCACGCTGCGCGAGTGGAGCCCCGAACACAAGGCGACAGGCGAGCGCAAGTGGGGATACCGTGTGCGCGAAGTGGGATGGAGCTCGGATTCGAACGTGCTGAGTGTCTGGATAGAGCGGGATGACGGCGACGTCGGTACGTGTGATCTCCAGATGCGTGCTTCCTATGCCTCACAGAACTTGCAGTGCAACTATGGACGTCCGGGAATTATCATTGGTATATTCCTTGCGAAAGATCTCTCAGCGTGTGCTGACTTGGACATAGGTACCTCAAGCAGGAGATCGTTGCTCCGAAGGGTCCTGATGGGGCCCCCGGTCGCTTTACAACCGTCAAGTGGCACCCTGAGGACCCGCTTCGGATCATTTTGACCACTCCTAGTAGGTGTTCATGACATTGCCGCGGTGGCATCTTCGCTGATCGTCTGATCTTACAGCGGAAGTCATCCAGCGTACGTACGCATGGGACACGCTAGCATCCCCCAGCAGACCACCTGCGGATTCCGGCTCTGTAGCTGTCGTCGACGGCAGTACGTCGACACCACGATTGTCCATTGCTTACACGCTCACACACGACACTTGCAGCGAGCCTCCTTCTCACCCCGTTCCGGACACAGAACATCCCTCCGCCCATGTCTTCGCACGAGCTTCCTCTCAAGGTCCCCGACGTCTCGCTGCCGTCCCTTCTCCGACGATCTCCTGCTCCTGTCTATGCTGCGTTCGCGTCGCACAGCGACGTCCTTGCAGCGCTCTGGGAGTCAGGGATCGTCGAAATCTTCGATCTGAAGACGCGACTGGGTCCCGGTCGTGGCAAAGTCCTCGATCCTGTTTCTGTCTGGTCTGGGGTCCTTGAAGGTGCAGGATCAAGGAGCTATCGGCAGGCTGTCTTCGACCAGAGCATCAGCCCTGAAGGCGCAATGCGTCTCGCATTCCTAGGCGCGGACCCAAGTGGCGATACGCACGACATCCTCTGCGTTCTTGACATCCAGGGACAAGAGAGCAAGCAGACGGTTGTTCCACTTCCCGCGCGGAACGGAAGACTCATTGCGGGTCTGGGATTCTTGTGGCAGGGTCCGGATGCCAGGATTTATCAAGGTCCGCAAATGTTCTTTGTTGATACTTCCTTGTAAGCGTTTCTGACGTTCTCGCAGTTGACCTCGAGAGCAATGATGTCACAGAAGTCGCTTACTTCCCTGAGTTTTGCTTTTGGACCGCGCAGGCTTCCACTGGCGAGTCGCGACTATACATCGGCCTCTCGCACTCAGGCAAATTGCACGTCACGAACGGCGAAACGACGCGCACGCTCGCCACAAACGCCAACTCTTTCACGACCACCCCTGGATTCCTAATCTACACTACGACGGCGCACGTCGCCCACTTCGCGCCGCTCGCAGAGTTGGCGAAGGTCCTCTCGACGCCGGATGCTCCGCTACCGGAGTTCGAGACGCGGCGTGTCGAGCGCGGGTCGAGGATCGTGACCGCCGTCCCGAGCAACATGAGCCTCGTGCTGCAGATGCCGAGAGGCAACCTCGAGACAATCAACCCGCGGCCGCTCGTCATGGAGATCGTCAAGCAGGACATTGACAGGTCAGTCTCTCCGTGCACTTGTTATGCTGCGATTCAAAGCTGACTTGCGTTCGTAGTGGGAACTACGGGAAGGCCTTTACGGCATGCAGGAAGCATCGGGTCGACCTGAACGTGTTCGTCGAGCACAACCGGGACGCGTTTCTGCAGGGAATCCCGTCGTTCCTCGAGCAGGTGCCCGACGTCGACTACATCAACCTCTTCTTGACCAGCCTTGGGTGTGTGCGAGACAAGGACGCGCTGCTCGCTGATGACTAACCGTTGTATCCAGCCAGGGTTCTCTACCGTCCGAACTCGTTTCGCAGATATGCGACAAGATCCGCGTCGAGCTTGAGCGGAAGGACCTGAAGAAGTATATCAACTCGATATTGACTGCTCACGTCGTGAAGACGCCTCCGGATCACGAGGCTGGTCTCGCCGTACTCTTGCGTCTCAAGGGTGCGTGGAGTGTCAATTGTACAGCCAGGGGATCACTGACCCTCGACCACGTAGAGACGGAGCCGGACCTCGTTGAAGATGCGGTGAAGTACATCATCTTCCTGGTCGATGCGGACAAGCTGTTCGACACCGCCCTCGGAATGTACGACTTCTCTCTGGTGCTGATGGTTGCTCAGCATGCGCAGAAGGTAAGCCGCATTCGCTTTCAGGCGACTTCCGATCTGACGCTGCACCAGGACCCGAGAGAGTACTTGCCCTTCTTACGGGAGCTTCGCGCATTGGACCAGTATTACCAACGCTTCAGGATAGACGATCACCTCAAGCGCTATGAGAAGGCGTTGACAGACCTAAGTCTTGCGGGTAGGAAGTCCTCGTATACGCGTGATGCTGTCGTGTTGAATGAAGTATCGCAGGCCCTGAGCGTTTCGAAGAGGCACTTGCCTATGTGGAAAAGCACAGCCTATACGATCACGCCCTCTCAATATGGCGCGGCACCGACAAGTACGAGGTATGTCCAACGCGAGGATGTGAATGTGGCGGATAACACTTACCAAGCACGATCTTTCACAGGCCGTGCTGAATCTGTACGGTGAATGGCTGTTCGAACGCAGAGACTTCCGAGAGGCAGCGTTCGGTACGATCCATAACACGTTCTTGCGCTACCAAAATGTTGATCTTCTTTGCAGTGTTCCGACAAGCAAACAAGCCCGAAAGAGCGTTGATCGCCCACGAGAAAGCGTTAGACTGGCAAGAGCTCTTCGAGCTGGTTAGCCAACAGGAACTGCCGACCTCTGATATTGCATACCGTGTCGCTGGTACGTATCCGTTCGTTGATCCTTTGTACGATGCTCACGGACTCTCCAGAGGAGCTGACGTCGAAAAAGCGATTCTCGGACGCGGCTACTGTCTTGCTCGACTATGCCGACGATGTCCGTCAGGCCGTGATTGCTTTAGTCGAAGGCAGCCACTTCTCCGAAGCAAGACGCATCGTGAGCTCCACACATCGAACTCGCTACGACTTCGACTTCGCTGACCGTCGTCACGTTACAGATCACCTTGAAGCGTCAGCCCGAGCTTCTGGAAGAGATTGTCCATCCAGGAACTCTCGAGTGCCGCGCGCACATTGCTGAGGAACTTGCAGAGATGCGGGAGCAGCTGCGGAAGCAACTGGCCCGCATTCGGGAGCTACGGGTCCGCAAGGTCGAGGAACCAGGTGCGTTACACCTGTCAAATGCCTGGCTCAGATGCTGACATGCGCGCGACTCTATCTTTAAGACGCGTTCTACGGTGTGGAAGATACAGATCTCCACAATGTGGACGTCATGACGGACATCTCAATGGCACCGACAATGTTCACGCGCTACACGGTGGCGCCTTCAGCGGTCTCGAAGACGTCTTCCAAGTGGGTCTAAGATTGCTCCGTTTTCGGCGTTGTGACGTGTCTCACGCTCTAATTTGCTCTAGGCGCAGCTCGCGTTCCAAGAGGAAGCTTGAGCGCAAGGTCGGCTCCGGGCGGAAAGGAACGGTCGACGAGGAAGAGTACCTCCTCAAGTCGGTCACCAAGCTTGTGGCGAGGTTCAATACAGCCCAAGGTCAGTCCTAGGACCCAAACGGCTCTGCTGAAATACGCTAACGCTCCTCATGACACATTCCTTCATGTCTGCAGCTGATACTTCCGCACTTCTCCCGCATCTCCTTCAGTTCACGGAGGAGCACCGCGCCGAAGCTGCTTCCCTGCAGGAGGAAGTCCGTGAGTTCTCTGAGGAGCTGAGCGGCGCTGTCGAGGAGATTTGGAAGAGGGCTCCCGAGGGCGAGGAGGGCGGCGCGGAGGGCGGCGTGGCCCACGAGGGCGGATGGGCCGCACGCATGGAAGCGTACGAGAAACGCAAGAACGTCAACCCGGTGGATAACATCGTCAAGCCTGAGCTGGCGAAGCAGGAATGGAAGTTGAAGCTGGCTGACGTGAAGTAGAAACTAGCCACACGAGGCCATCTGGCAGAAGCTCAAGCATGTTGTTGTACGACTAGACGCATGATCCATAGAATGACTTTGTACGTCGTCGGGCGTCTCTTTGGAGCGTCGTCGCACGATACTGTAATTCAATACACCCCCACGGGTGGAGACCTCGGTATGGGTTGGTGGGTTAGGGGGCTATTCCTATTCAGCTTCGCTGAACGACATGTGCCAAAGGCGCATGAGGCTGACTGGTCGCGTACCGAGAAGGCGCGGATACATACCTCGTCTGGACCTTCACTGTTTCGACGGCGAGGGCAGGCGGCTACTTATGTCGTACATAGTCCCATGCCCTTGGTGGACTTGTACTCGTGTGCACCAATGGGTGAAAGTCACCTCTTGACGAAGCGGGATCGGCGGGGAGGACTTGAGACATTGTGGACATCGGAGCGCGAGACCGCGATCAGTCCAACGCATGCGGCTTGCAGATATTTGCAGTGGAGATTGCTCATTGCATATCGGTCGAGTGACGAAACGTCGAAACCTATCCATTGCAATCTTTCAATGTCGTCAGATAGCAGACAACAAAAATACAGATCATTGAGTAACAATACATGCACTTGTGTGGTCGTGCAGAGCCGTCAACGCAGCAGCGCGCGTAACAGGAGGGCAACGAGTGGTGGGAGAGGGTGCGAGGAAACCTATGGAGAGCGAGAAGGACACAGTGTACTGGAAGACACGTATTGCCCATGAGGTCTGCAGGTGATCAACAGACCTGACGAAGGATATCAGATCCCGCTGCAACGTCATCGGGAGGTGGTACGGTGTCATCCTCGGGGAGAGGAGACAGCGGGACAAAGTCACCAGACTCGGCTGAGAGCGGCGGTACAGACACGACGTCGCCCAGATCTGCAGAGGCCGGGATTGTAATCACTGGAAACGGAGGGTCTCCGGAAGAAGGCGAGTGTTCTAATTGCGCTCGGAGGTCCTGCCAGAGACCGTTGAGGGCTCGCACACAGTCGTCGGTCTCTTCCAGTTCTCCGGGCCCCACAGGAAGGTCGGAGTCGCTGACCGGGTGCTCCTCCTGAATCTGCACAAAGGTCTTCTGAGCTGATGCAAACCGTGCGAGCCCTCGCGAGATTATACTGTGATTCGTGATCGCCATGAGACATCATTAAAGCATGAAGACAGGACGACTTACGAAGCGATCCGTTCGAACTCCTTTTGAAGCTCTAGTGGGCTCGCAATGTCGTCTTCTGTGAGATGTTTGTCGACGTCGAGCCAAGCGTCAACCAACGGAATCCTAGCCGTGTTCGGATCAGGGTCCCAACCGAACATATCCAGCCCCGGGTCTCTAGAAGACATTGGAGTCACAGGCGACTGCTTCTGCGCTTCGTGGGAGCCCGGTACGACATCGGACGAGTGCTCACGCCGGTTGCGACTCCGTTCAGACCCATCGCTCTGGCTGGGAGGACCGGATCTCCGCAGGCCCCGCTGTGTGACAAGCCGTAGGTATGTGTCGGTAAGTACGTCAACGCGAGCATCGTCTTGTACTGATGGTTCCATGTTGAAGAGCCCCGGCTCCTTAGGGTTGTCTCCGGAAGCGCGGAAGAGGCCATGGCGGCGGCGAAGGGTTCCGCGAGATCCGCGTTCGCGGCCGACGGCGTCGGGCCATTCTTCTCACGCAGAAATCTACCGATGCGTTGACAGTCCGGGAAGAAACCCTCGTTCAGGGCGTAGCTCTCCGCCGGGGGCAGCTTGAAAGCACCATCATGCTCGACACCGTCTTCGTGCACGCGGATGCGCACAGATATACTGTTCATAATCCAGTGATAGCAGTTGGAGAATGGGAAGGAGGGAGTAGGGTATAGTGGGCGGCGTCCTCCGGTGTAGTGTTTGTTGGGAGCGATGGGGTGACCATGTCGGAAGTAATGCCTTTAGCTTCGTCTGGCGGGCGAAGCGTGGTCCCGATTGTAGCCACCTCGTACCGACACCACCTCATGCCGGACATCGGAAGCTCTTCGGGCTGCAAGTGAAGTATTCAGCGATGCAGCCGCGTAACAGTCTCGATGAAGCCTACCCATTCCAAGAACACCAGATATCTCTTCCTCGACATACTTCTGACCTCTAGAAGCGTTTTGGTGTCCTGCAATCCTAGGTCCTCAACCATCGCTTCTGGATCGATGCGAATTACCGCATAGTGACTAGGCTGAGGAATCAGAAGTCGAGCCATTTCGCGCGACGAGGAGCGGGGTGCTAGTGGCTACAGGCGGAAATTAGAAGGTGCTGCGAGGGAGATGAGAGCTGGAGGAGTTGCTATCTGCAAATTTCGCGAAGCTGGCAGGGAGAGAGGAGGGAGAACGAGTCAGAGGACAACATATGGGGGCACTGCGGCGGTGGCACCCTGTTGACGCTTGTGAGCTTGCGTAGGTGACAGACGCCGACCGTGATAGAAGAACAATGAGCGGCGATGGACAAGCCACAAGCCCTGCACTCCTTGTTCACGACCCGAAGTACAATCAGAACGACGTTGTTACATAAACAATAAAGATACAAACAACATGACCTGATGGTGCCGTCATGCTCAACGCCTTCCTCATGGACACGCACGCGCAACCGAGGTGCTGGCCTGTATCCAGTGGTAGCAGTTCGAGTATGGGATGGGCGACTTAGGGTGAATTGGGCGGCGCTCATCGGTGTGGGATTTGTTTCGAACAACGTACCCAGTCGAGATACACCAGAAATTTCTTGACGGACATCCGTTGGACCTCTTCAAGGGTCGCAGCATCGTCGAGCCCAAGATCCTTGAGCATGGCCTCGGGGTCCATGCGCAACACCGCGTAGTGGCCAGGCAGAGGTGCTACGGCTCGAAGGTGCGCGTATATTGACCTGACTTAGGAGGACACGCGAGCGAGGATGGGAGTCCTGACTCACAGAGGGCTCAATGATAAGTCGGAAGAAGGGAGAGGATGATGGAAGAGAAGGAGATGAGGAGAGAAGATGGAAAGAGGGACGGTCACGCACTGTGGCGGCATGGCCGTGAAACGCGTTGCTACTCGTTATGCTCAGTAGGCGAAAGGCGCGCGCATTCCGTCGGGGCACAATAACGATACAAACAACTTGAATAATACAGTGCGCTATGCGGCTTACTCTAATCATGTTCGTAAGTCTAGAAGCCATGATCAGCCCCGGTCAACTAGAGTGGCGAGGCACCGTTCATCGCTTACCATGACGTTCGTTCGAGTGCAAGTATCACGAGAAGTGCTGCAAGACGGATGTGGCTTTGGAGTGCACTCGACGGTAGATCCTAGACGCGGTGCTACTTGCAGTCTCTGTTGATCCGGGTAAGCACACGCAAACGAAGACGGCGCCCACAGAAACGTACGTGATTGTAACAACAACGCCCGCGCAGCCCTTCGATACGCCCGTGAGGGCTGCAATATCGCATCAGACGGTCTCCTGCCTCTGTAAGCAGACGGGGGCGCGTCAGAGATTCGCATAGATGGGTCTGTAGGGCGGATCTTCGGAGATCGAGTGAGATGAGCCGGAGATGTTCCGATGGAAGATGATATCGTCCTCTGGCCATTTACATCGTCGATGTCGGAGGAGACAATTCTGGGTGCAGCGTGAGGCCTGAGTTCCGGCGATCCGGGTAGAGGTGTTCGGACCGATGAAGTGGAGGCTGAACGTGCTGATGCCGCAGGGGAATTCAACCGTTGGATATGCTTGAATAGAGCGTCCAACTCCGTCATGCTGGAAGGATGTCCCTCTGGCCAGTAGTTTTCTGGCTCGATGGTCAGATCTGAGTCGGTGCTGATGACCGGATGTTCTTCCTTAATCTGCGACTCCGTCTTTTGTGATGACGCGAGCCTCACGAGCCCTTGCTTGATGATTCTGTTGTTCGGTCAGTTCTGCAGAACATATGAGATGGCGCTGACGTACGATTTGATCTTCTCGACCTCCTCTCTCAGCTCAAGAGGATTTGGAATCTCGTCCTCGCTGAGGTACTGACCAACATCGAGCCAGGCATCGACTAGAGGTATCAAGGCGGTAGAAGGATCTGGGTCCCATCCGAAAAGGTCCAACCCCGCGAGCGAACTCATAGTTGATGCCGATGTTACCATGTCTGAGCCGTCAGCATTCAGTTCTGAGTCGATCTCGCTAGGAGGGTCAGAAGTCTTCAGACCCCTGGCCGTCACAAGCCTGAGGTATGTCTCCGCAAGGACATCCGGACGGATAGACGGTTCGCCTTCCGCAAGTGCTCCCAGGGCCGACCGGGCGCTATTCATCGAGTCTTGTCGCTTCGGGGCCGGCTTGGCGCTGGAACCGCCTTCCGCAGGCACGGTCATGGCGGGGGTGGCGGCGGCGGAGAGCTCTTCCTTCGCCACACGGAAGGCAGCAAGCCGCTTGCGGTCTTGAGAAAACCCATGGCTGAGAGCGAGGTGCTCCGCCCCAGGTAACATGAAGCCACCGTCGTGATCGAACCCGCCCTCCCTGGTACGTATACGTATTTTGATATGGTTCCGAAACCAGTGGTAGCAGTTGGAGAAGGGGAAAGAAGGATGAGGATGTACAGGGCGCCGCTCGCCTGTGTAGTTCTTGTTGGGCGCGATCGGGATGACCATGTCGGAAGTGATGCCACTGCCCTCATCCGGGGGGCGCAGAGTAGTCCCGATTATTTCGGCATCGTAGCGGCACCATCTCATATCCGGCATGAACAGTTCGAAAGGCTGAGCGCAAGAGTAGGTCAGTGAGATAGAAATGAGTGTTACAGAGCGGAGCGTACCCAGTGCAAGTAGACAAGATACCGCTTGGTCACCATCTGCTTCGCCTCAGCCAGCGTGACGGGATCGTCCAGTCCTAGATCCATGACCATGGCTATAGGATCCAGACGGATGACGGCGTAGTAGTTGGGCCCAGGGGCCACACCCACTGTCGACATACTGAGGTTGGACGTGGATACACGATGCGTTGGCAAGAGGGCACGGATAGCAGTACTGACAAGGTCACGAAGATAGCAACAATGACAGTGAGCACGAATAGGGACAAAAGCTGGAGAAAGGCAAGAAGCTAGACGGGGCTATGTAGATGGGGTACGAACGAGATGGGGGCTTTGGTAGACTCGCGCTGCAGCGCCTGTTTGTGTACCATTGTTAGTCTACGTAGGCGTCAGGCGCCGGCGTGGGTGCGCGCCCGCAAGCGAAGCCTTGTGACACGATGGGCACAAGGTCTGCGTTCCTTATTCCCAGCTCATACTGGGACGCAGACATGATCATCTGGAAGACACATATAAGAGGCATGCGTGTCAATGGTATCTCGCCTGATCCCGCATTGTTCTGCTTACTATGGCTCGCGGCGCATCTCAGCCTTCACATTCACAGGCTACGACTCGCAGTCAGCCCGCCGGTGCACCAACACAGACCACTCAGACGCACCCAAAGCCCCGTATCAACCGCGATCCAACTTGTCAGACCTGCAGGAATCCTCCAAGAGCTCCCTATCAAGTCGATCCGAGGTCAAGGGCCTGGGAAGTCGGAGATGTTGTCATTCTTCACGAGTCCATCCATGCGCCCGTCGATCAGGTCCTGGGGTTCGGAAAAGTTGCCGAGTCGAGAGACAAGGGGAGTAGCCCTCCGTCGAACATGGGAACGGTCCCTGGTAAGGACAGATCAGCAATAGTCTGGGAAGTCGGAGAATCAGAAGACGACGAGTCGGCGGGACCCATGTGGTATTTACTCATGGCATCCTACAAGGACACCTACACCTACGACTCCCTCCCCGATGTTCTCAGAAGCCACTTCGCTGTCCCGGTGTCTCCGCACTGCGAGATTCGTCCGGGGGACGAGCACCTGCATACGAGTCCCGAGTGGCAGAACCGCCATATTTGGCTCCTTGTGCTTCCATTCCAATCGGCCGGCACCGTCGTGAAACGATGGGGTTGGAAGGACGACACTCATACGCACCGGGACGATTTGTCCTTCAAGATAGAGGAAAACGCTCACGCTCAACTCATGGCCACCATCCACTCCAGGATGATGGGCTGGAACCATTCTTGTTCGGCAAAGAAGGCGTACCACAAGGCCTGCAGAGAGCAGTACGATGTGAGTAGTTGGCGTTCCAGGTGACACAGACATCGACTCACACTGCCGCAGATTTTCAGAGAGCCGCAACGCTGGGAGAGGTACCTAGCTGCCATAGCCGGAGAAGTGAGCACGAATTTACTAGCCACGGACCAGCTTCATCTGATCGTGCATCTCGGTACAGTTTGCAGAAGACAACCTGGGCGACGCACCTCGGTCGGACGCTACACCTGCACGAGAGGTCGGTATGCAGACTTTTAGAGTCGGAACCTACTAAATACATGCGGCGGTTCGCACAGGTTAACAAGGCCGCCAAAACGAAGAGCGAAGCACGAACCAACCCGGACGCTTCGAGCGGTATCCCCTCCACCCCTACAATTTTGGCAAGTTCCTCCGCTGAACCTAAACTCTCCGTGAGTAGAACGTTCATAGTCCAGATACGCACAGCCGCAGAGGCCGTTCGCATACTTATCATCGGCGCCTCATGATGCACAGGGCAGTCCGATTCAACACAGCATCGTGGAGGCGACACAGGAGAATAGCGGCATGGTCAGTGTTCTGCCGGTATGAAACTGTTCAGCCACTCACCGACGCCGTTCCAACGCCATCATAGCCCACTGTCCACGAAGATGAAGAAGGCTTTGAGGTGGTCACGTATAAGAAGACCAGCAAGCAAAAGAAGAAGCGCCAGCGTACTCGGACGCTCTCCGGGCTCAAGCTGTTAGAATGGGTTGGCGAGCACGTGAGCGGCACGAAAAGTCAAACGGCGAAATCACACAAGTGAGCGCACTGTTGTCTTGCAATGTGCGGGAACTCCTAGCAAGCCTGGGAGGTCGACTGATCAGTGATGTACGATATGTGTGTTCGCAAGGACGTACACACGTCCCGGTTAATTGGGTTGTATTTATCGTTGCTCGTCTGGCGACGGTCGTGCGCTGTATGTCTTGATGTGGTCTATGTACGACAACGACCCCACAATATTCCCATCAAGATTGAAGCATCGACAAGATATCATGCATAAGTATTAGTGTCGTCGGCGGCGACATCCGAGGCTGGAGACAGAACGGAAGACGATATCATGGTAGGAAGGAAGGGATACCAGCGGCGACGGTGCGTTGCGCTGGTGCTCGCGGCGCGCGGAGCAAGCTGGAGGTGGACAGGACACTAGCAGGGGAGGCGGGGAGTGTGGAAGCTAACCGCCACACATATGGTGCAGAGACAGCCGTCTTAGACGGCTCGTTGCACCCGACAAGCCAGACCGTCGTATATGTCGGCTTGAACGGCGTGGATGGCTCGAAGGGCTGAATCCGCGCTAAGAGCGGCGGTCCCGAAGCATAACGTGATATAATCAGGGAAAGTTCGGTTCATGACGCGCGGAGACGAGTTCAATACACTTCAGCCATCCTAAAGAGTAGGAAACGCACCGTGATACGCCTATTGGACTTCGTCAGGCCTTTCCTGAATCCTTGCATGTGGACGTCCGGGCGACCGGTGGAATGTCTCAACTTGAAGGTATACGCCATCCAGGCTGGCGTGGGTGGGTGTGCAGTGGAACTGCTGACGTCCGTGCACCTCGCCGTGCGGCGCGTGCATGGCCCGTATCGCAGCATGTCAGACCGCCGTGTCCGGCGAACTTCGTCAGGATCTGTCCAGCCAGATTGCGGCGATCGCGTGAGCGTCGAGTCAGATGGGAGGCTGGAAGGATGGCTTGACTGCATCATGTGTGGGGTGAGGAGGGAGCGGACGGAGAGGCGACGGCACACTTCAAAACTCGCCTGTCGCAGGATGAGCGGCGACAAGCAACTTCTCCTCGTAGCACCGGAGCACTTGAGTCCGCTGGTTGTCAAGCGACTGAATTTTGACTGAATTTGAGACAGGTATAACTCACCTGAATTCTTTGGCATGCCCCATCGCCGTCGGGCGAGCACCTCGACCCGCGGCGCAATCCTCTAGCAGCCAATGCTGTCACCAACATATGGTGTCGCCTTCTCGAATTGGATGTAGTGTGAGTAACACAGTGGTAGCGCGGTCAATATACGACTCGGACGCGGTCAGTATACGACTGGGACCCGATCTATAGTTCCAACTCTATCTGTGATGCAAGTCGTCTCAGCGGACGCGGTGCCCATGCGCTAACTCGACTCACCTCTATGTGATACGTGTCCAACCTCCTCCCTCCGCCCTCCACCTACTATCATGATGACGGCGTCATGGGCGTTGCTGCTCCAGAGGTAGGCTGCGATTCGGTGGCGGGCGCAGGTGGTGGAACGTCTCCCAGAGGGTCCTTCATGTACGCCTTCAGGAAGTTGCGCCAGCTCGCTTTCGAGGGGACGAAGTGACCTGCTCAACACCAGAGCTCAAACCCGCTGCATCACCCGGTAGGTAGCCTTCACTTACCCCCATCGTGGTACTCGACACGCTTGTTCGCGGAGATGTCGACTAGTCTCTGCGACTTGTCCTCGGAAACGAGTGTGTCGGCGCGTCCGATGATATGGAGAGTTGGCGTCGAGTAGCTTGGGAGGAAGATGGAGTCGCATAGCAGACTCTCCTGCCGGAAGCCAGCGGCAGATATGCAAAATGTCCTGGGAGATGACGGTGGGTCAGGTAGAAGTAGGCGGAAGGCAGTTGAACACTCACACCGGAGGGTGCGGCGGCTTTCCGTCCACTAGGAAAGGTGGAAAGACATCCGGCTTCTCAAGCTGTTGTATCGTCAGTAGACGACGAGCAGATGGCTGCTAGAGCGTGCTCACCAATGCTGCCATGATCGCAGCCATACCCGCACCCTGACTTGACCAACATGAGAAGGATGTGCGATAGTATCAAATCATCAGAGTAAAATCCCTCGAGCCCACCTAAATCCAAAGATCCCGTCGTACCGGTCCTTCCTAAAGACGTCTCGGAGATAAAGTATCGAATCTTCCAGTCCGACAGTCTCAGTACGGGTTGCGTCGGTCTTCCACCAGCCCCGCGGAGCAAGCGCAGGATCGGAGTCTGTCGAGGCCTCCGGTGCCCCCAGATCGTTGAGTGATGACTCCTCCGACTTGTTGAAAGCCGCCGCGAGGTCGGCGGGCGTCAAGACATGGGGAGCATCCACGAAAACTGCGGTGGATCGCATGAGTTAAAGGAGGCATCCTGTCCGTGACTCCGTGTTGAGCAGGCATACCGAGCTCGATATCCTTTCCGCACGCCTTTCGTAGTGCTGACATCTACCGCGAATGAGTCAAAGCATTGCTGCACGGACAAAGTCGGGACTGACTCTCTTGCTGAATATCAGCGCATTCTGGGCGTACCTGGAGGATTAGAGTAAGCCGGAGCGACGAATGCTCTTTTTTACCACTCAGAGCACGCACCCATGTAGCACAAGCACTTTCTTGGACATTTTTCGTGGGTCACGAAACTACGGACGATGAATGATGGTGGTAAAGAGTCAAGCTTCGGAGGTACGTGCCGAACGCCGATTGCCGGAATGGTAGGCGCTTCTCAGCCTCTGGCCCTCTCGACCAAACCGCGATGACTCGAACGAGCAAAACTGTGCCGGCTTCACATATCCCAGTCACCTCCGCCTGAGTTTCCGTAAGGCTTTCTCGATGACTTGCGCCAGGGACCAATTGTGTGAGTATCGCACGCGCTGCGAGAAGGATCTAGGATCTGACTCGGAACCCGAATACTGCAGTTGAGTCGACAATGTAGCGGAGGTACGCTGACATTTTTGTGTACGTCGCCGAGTGCCGAATCTCGCAAATCCCTTCTGCGATTGTTATAGCGCATGGTATACGTATCGACATCTTGATCTCATGCCAGCCTTGGAGCCACCGCGAGGTGCTGGACCACCCGTCAAGGACGCCGAACAGTCCACCCTCGCGCCACAGGGACAGCCGATGCGTACAGGCCGGAGTGCAACAAGTCGGTATCTGTCGCCCAGAATATGCGTTAAGATGTCAACTGGACGTCAAGTACTACGCTATGTAATTTCACGACACTTGAGTTGCCATGACTTACGGAACGGACAGAATCCAGTATATATCCAAACACTGTGCCAAGCTATGTCTACATCTACCCTCATGTCCCGAATATCAACTAGCGGGGGCTGGTGAAATGCCGCGGACACGTCCGACCATCTCGTGCCCTATGTGCCTACCAACGACGAGCGTATTGCCTGCGGCACTTACTGAGACGGAGGAGGATCGAATCAGCATACACACCACTTGAGCAGGATTGTGACCCACGCTAAACGAAAGTCCTCCTCGAAGGCTTGGAAGTCCCCCGCGATATCCTCCGCATATTGGCTCGAGAGATTGAAGTTCAGGGCAGCAATAGGGAGTGATAGTCCATCGCATGTCCTCCGGCCTTTGAAGACGAGTCGCTGGTCGCAGGATGAGACCTTGAGGAAGCTTCCTCCGTATATGGTGACGGGGTAAAGCTCAACCCAAGCTTCTTCCCAATCGCAGTGGACGAAACCATCGAAGGCGGCGTCCCTGGATGGGACCGCACTGATTGATGTTCCTGTCTGACTTTCAGGTCGCCCTCGGCAAAGGACTCGTACGCGACATGTTGTTGGTTTTCCATGGCCGCCTTGCGACATATCCTGGGCCGCGAGATCAATTAAGTCTGCACAGAATGTTCAGCGATATGCGGCACATACCATGATTGAGACAAGGTGTCTACGTGCAGCTAATGATTCGCAATTCACGTCACTGTGATTGCAGAACCGTAGGACAGCGTAGGCTCCAATGTGTTCTTCAGGCGTAAAGCTCATGGCAACAATGATCGAGTTTGGCGAAGGTAGAAGGCGGGGGCAACAAGCAATCTGGCGAGACTGGTCGCGCAAGGTGGGCAATACTCGGAGAAGACAACGTAAGGAGGTCAGAGTATTGGACACACTCTTATATCTCTCAAGAGTACAATATCGTCTGCACTCACTATGGTAACACAATCGGACCCTCGCCACAAGCCTCCGGGGCTATGTGTGGCGAGCGGCTCCGCTAGAGTCGGCCTCCGAGAAAGCATCTGAGCATCTTGACGAAACCTTCCAAAATGCATCATCAGGTTATCGGAGTATGCGCTGCCCGACTAGCTTTAATTTATACCTATATTGACCACCAACATTCAACAAGTCGTGACATTCGGTCGACAAGTGAGCTTGTGAACGGAGGAGAGGTCAAGTTGCGGATGCACTCAGGCATTCGCTGAAGCTGTATCGTCATCTCGCTGTAATCTCAGCATTGAGCCGTAAGAGAAGATGAGTCCTAGGTGCGTAGAAACATCAATGAGCGACGAGCTTTCGCGGCTTCGATGCAAGTGTGGCGGGAGGTGAGTCCGAGGACATTCGGCCCGGGGCCACGTGGTCGGAGCGTCCATCGTTGCAGTCTTGCTCAGATGAGGCCCGCCTTTTCCGCCTGAGCTCGCCTACCAGTATGCAGTTCCTAGTCCCTCAGAATACTGAGCAATCAACCGTCTCCGAAGGTCGGTCTCCTCTCGGGCTCGATTGACAATCTCTGAATCCTATGTTGCTAAGCCGCAGAACGCCCTCGAGAATGTCGCTAGGGCAAACAACTATGGTCACCAGGGATACATACACGGCGGCTCCCAGAATCACAGCAAGGATACCCGTTGTCGTCGACTCCATAGTGCGACGTTGGCCGCCGCCTCCACGCGAGCAAGGAATTCGGTGCTACATACATTGCAGAAATGGCAATATGTCAATCGAGGCCCCGCGCAGTAGACACAACGGTACCAGGGGCATCGAAGGACATCGAGTACACGTACCGCAACATACCACAGCCGTCCGACGTGCGAGGTGCGAGATGCTTGGGGAATAGCACGAATTGACGATTGTACTTCACAACCACTACCATGTGTTGATTGCTGTGGCGGACGGGCACCCCCCGGGCCGTTGTGCAAAGTACAATGCTAACGCGACTGGTACCAGTACCTCTCTCTACTATGAGTGTCGTCAGGTCACCGGCGACCCCGCGACAGGTGGGACAGGACTCGAGCGACCACACCACGCGCTCCCGCCAAGTCTTTGGGTCTAAGCACGAGGAGCGTTGTCAGACTGCTGCATGACCACAGAACAAACACCCAAACGTACACTTTGTCCCGCTCGGCCTCGAAGATCGCCAAGTCGCCATAGCCGCTGGTAGAGAAACTTGGATGCTCCCCAGTGACAACGAAATTGAGTGTGGCGGGAATTGGTGTCTCGAGTTCAAGGGCGCCATGAGTGGAGGATTCGAGGGCTTCGACTATGTTTTTCACTTCAGGGGTCGTCCATCCCTGGTTGGAAGGTTCTCCCGTCATTATGGCCACATAGCCTTCGATGCACGATATCACATCTCCAGGATTGACAGCCATGAGCGTTGTCCCCTCAACCGGCAGCGCGTCTATCTCCACGACACATTCACTACCAACGCAATGAACGAAGTCGGCAAGGTTGGGGTCGTTTTCGCAGCGGACTGAGAGGGTGCCGGTCTTGTCTAGCGGGTGAGGTTCACCTTTGCACACCGGACGGATAAGGCATCTCCACTTTCTACCCTTTTTCTCTATTGCCTGCGTGGCAATAATCAGTAAATCTTTCTAATGACATCTGCAGAGCGTATTACACGTACCACCAGAGAGACGAGATGGCGCTGATATGATCCGCGGAATTGTAACACAGCGTATTTGTTCAGCAGTGCAAATTGATTCATGTGGGTGCTAGAGGCGAATTATACGTCCAGTGATATAGAAGGGGCAGCGTTGAGGCGAGTGGGGCGAAGTGCGAGATGGGCGAGGGAGTTGATTAGGATTGTTGCACATGCGCGAGTTTAGATACTTGGAGACACCGCCCACCCTTGGGCGCTGCTAACACAATTGAAACCTCTCCCGTTGTCCGACGGTGGCCTTGGTAACAGTGGGCCGTCGCTGGATGATAGAAGAAGGCACCGTTCCCCGTTGAAACAATAGTTGTCATAGGTCTCGTGGGCAGTGATCCGGATGTGTTGTACTCTTGTATCCGCCTTGTTCCAAGTTGGCAGATATGTGCACAAGGAACATTGAGCGCTGCCGCGCAAGTAACCTATTATAGCACGTGTGTTAGCGTCGGTACGAGCATGTCGTGTCTCTTGGTTGTTGATCGTGGAGGAGTGCAATCTGCTCGTTGACCTCGAAACTCAACACTGGCGAGGAAGGGACATGCGCCCAAGTGGGCGTCCGTCTCTCTCGAGCCTCGCCCAGCTCTTACACGCTCCGGCCTCGTCTTCCCCTTCAAAAGTGAACATAGTCAACGTGCTCCTTAACTTGATGTGGCTTATACATTGCCACCCCACGACCAAGCGCAGTCATACTTCAATCTCGCAAGACGACGCCACAGATGGGATTGCCAAACCTACTGAGCCTGGTGCTCGTGTCCCCAACTCTTGTAGGTACTTCATCACATGAGAAGGGGAGGCCTTGTCGAAGCTCAGTGCGGCAGCTTTGTGACCATCACGCTGGCTACGACCGACCAGTTCAACTGCCCGCTTAGGTCTTCCAAACACGATCGCCACGAGCGTGTGCTGACATACCTTAGAATCGACAGACAAGAGCTGCCTGACGGGGACTTTCCTCTCGCTGCCTTGCGCCATCTAAGGTGGGGCTATCGACGCCGCATAGTATGCCACCCAACTTGTATCATCTTCAATGCAAGCCCGGAGTCGTGACATACCGGCGCTCACACTTTCGAGCCAGTCCCGTATCACGCAGCGCGCGCGGATGTGCTCCTGTATCAAGCTGCACATCATACACTCGCTCCTGCAAGAAGAAACCGTCAATTCCTCTCAAAAGCCAAGAATATCGTTAGCACTGATGACAGCCTTCCGTTCTCCCTCGTTGACAAAACGGCCGACCTCCAAGGGCTCGAAACCCAGGATGCGCCTTCCATCCGCATGCGTGATGTCTTCAAGCGTTGCACGACCAACGAATTGGGACTCGCCCTCGCCACCCGGGAAGTCCCTTTGATGGAAGGGGCGGAAGCGTGAGCGATGACGGGCACGTCAACCGCACGACAGGACACTTACGGGGAAGGCAGACCCTGAAGGAATGCATCGCGCTGATCACGCAGATATGCCGCACTGAGAGAGAAATTAGCGCGACTCGTCCTCGTCTGGGCGTGGGCTGAGCGGCGCTAGAAGGCAGAGACTTACTTCCGTTCCGTGAGGGGCACGGCGGGGATGTACATCACCGAGGAGTCTTCCGTTCCATTGTGCTCCGCTTCCCCGCGTGAACAACGTCTGTATGCCCTGCAACGCACCACGTCAGTCTTCCCGTGCTCGTACTTCCTCGATTGTGCAACTTACAATAAACCTGATCACCGGGCTCGACGCGCGGGATCGAGACCACCGTTTTGTCGATCCGAAGGTGCGGGTGCGTGGCGGGCGTGATCGCCTGCGTCTTCCCTGGGGTACTCCCCGGGAACGCTGGGTTGTCCAGGTCGAGCACCCAAGCGTCCGCATCCAGGGGAATGTCGGCGGCACTGGTTATCGTGGAAGCAAGCTCTGGCCGCAGACTGAAGAACGGGCGCAGGATGATGTATGCAGTCGCGAGCGAGAGCATAGGCAACACACGCAGCGTGCCCTCTCCCGGCCCCGTATGCGACAACGCAGTCCACCCTTGCCACGGGCGGAAGATGGTGCACTGGTTTCTGGGGGAGAAGACCACCATGTCAACCAAACTACAGAACTGGAAGGGATATGAGAGGACCCACGGCGCATTGTATAGATCTTGATTCGCATCAAGCCGCGGCGAGATGTCGAACGGGTCGTGCCGCCGCCACGCGTCGCCGCCCTCCAGTATGCGCCTCCATACCGCCCTGAACGCCGGGTCCTCCCAGCGCTCTATGCTGCCTCCGTCGATGTGCGCCCCAAGTGTGAACACGCTGGGACCCGGGCCCCGGATACGGAACCGGTCGAAGTACGAGACTGGGGTGCGCACACTGACGGGCGTGTCGGGTACCGAGGTGTGCCAAAGCGAGAGCAAGTACTTCTGAGTTGCGATGAGCGCAGGATGAGTGCGTGCGAAGAGCTGTGCCTTCGAGTTGTATATCTCGTAGAAGACGATCTTGTCCGGGGGTGCGCCTGCAGAGCTATGAGCAAGTACCGGCGACCGTGTGCGCTGAATATACTGGCCTTTGACCTTATCCGCATTCGCGCCTACATATTCTTTGATGGATTGCAACCAACGCAGCGCGTCCTACGTAGAACGACCGGTATCAGCAGGTCCGAGATATTATTTATTTCCGTCTACCTCACCTCTTTCGGGACTCCGCCTTTGACGATGATAACCCCCGTCTTCTTCAACATCCTCAGCTGCTCCTCCGTCAGCCCACGCTGAATATCCTCATACGAAACCTGCATGACCATCTGCGCCGCGCCCATGTCCAGTCAACCCAATGGCCCATACCGGACCAGCCGACCCAGCACACACCTCGTTCCCGCGCTGCGCAATCTCCTCCGTAGCGTCCCCAAGCTCCCTCAGCACGGCCCGCCAGCTATGCACGAGCGCGCCCCTGTCCACACACATCTCCTTCTTCAGGCCCGCAAAGCGCGGGGCAGCGGTGGGCCCTCCGAGATGAGGTTCTCGAAGAACTCCGCCACCGTGCCCTCTTTCTTTGTCACCCGCCGCGCGTGCTTCTCGCTCCCGCTACGGGCCAGCTGAGCGTACGTGCGAGCTGTCTTGATGCCCGTGGGAGGACGAGTAGCTATGCTAGAGACTCGCAACATCGCGAAAGTGAGGTTGGTGACTCCAAGCGAGATGGGTGAAGGAACACGAGTCAGAAGAATGCGACCGCGGTGAGATATATACCTGAACAAAGCCGCACACTGTCCACAGCTGTGGGTGCGCGTCCTAGCGACCTCACTCGAGGCTGAACAGCTGATCACCGTGTCGTGCAGCAAGCAAGTTCAGGCCACGCTATCTCATCGCGGGAGGCATCTCCTCGCTCACAAGCCCTGGCTTCTAGCCTGATGTCTGCGACACATCGTGGGTCTCGCTGTCACTGTTCAGAGGTTGGCGAGTAGTCCAACATGCTTCCGAGGTATATCCGATGTTCTCCCGCAGGTACGTTGAACAGGCGCCACCACATGTCATTGTCAGGCCGACACTATGACTTTCAGACCATCAGCGCGAAGAGAGAAAGAGCAGTAGTAGATACTTACAGCATCATAGCACATATCCAGAGCTACACAAACACACAAGGCTGTAGTCCGTCGGAACCTTACCGATCTTTCCTACTCTCCTCGCCGGCGCGTACAATCTCACTATCGAACTGTATGCGTCCCGTAGCTTTGAGGCGGTTGATCAGGACGCCACCGAGGCCAGTGGAGGGTGTCAGCACGCCGCCAAGATGTGCCGACGAAGGGAGCGACGCATCATCAAGCACAAGCCCAAGGGCGGCCTCCGAGATCATCGCTGCGAGGCGCGTGTGTCAAATGAGTATTAGCGTATACGCAGTGGGCATGGACTTACACGCAGTAAGAAGATACCCTGGGTCACCTTGGCCGCGCATAACCGACTTCGCCCATAGACCTGGAGAACTTGCGCATTCCGTGTAGTTCGTGACGTTCATCCACCCTTTCTCCATTGTCCTAACATAGCAGATTCAGCATGAAGTTCGAATGCGATGCATCACGTCGCTCACTCATCCGAAGGGCCCTGGCCCGGCTTGGGCATGAACATTTTCATGAGCCATCGCGCCTGGCAGGAAGCGTCAGCGGAGTGCAGATGTCCGAAGGGAATTGACTCACAGGCGCAAAGTTGAACACGAGCAGCAACAAAAGCTTCGCGAACGTGCTGACGACAACCGCCACCAGTTTCGAGCTGCCAACGGTCAGGTACTCGGCGTAGCGGAACTCCGGGCCATACACGAGCGGGCGCAGCTCGGCCTCCTTCTCCTTCGCCTGGTCCACGCCAAACAGCAGGTGCCCATACGATGCGGTAAGCGCATTAATGCCGAATGTCCGCTGCACGACGCTGCGGTTGGGGATAGACATGGGAAAGTAGGCGCCGTACTGGGATGAGAAGGGCATGCGCACCGCGGCTGCGGGCGGTGGGCTGGGACGACCGCGAGCTACCGTAGGGTTATTCGACTATACGGCAGAAGGACCCCAAAAGGCGTACCTTGAGAGACGGCGTAGTCCTTCTGCGCCTCGAGGCGCTTGTATTTGGGAACAATTTCAGCTTCCGTCATCAAGGTCGCAAGCGTGCCACCAGATATGCCACCCTTCATGGAGTAGAAGGTCTGGGAGAGGCCGAGCTGCGCATCTGGGCCGAGGGCATTCTTGAGGGTCCGGTTTGAGAGGAAGACCAAGAGGTCTGCGGGGATAGAGTCGAATCCACAGCCAGGGATGATGATTGCGCCAGTCTTGGTGCTCACGAAGTCATATCTGTGCACATATGCATCCGATGAGGCCCAGGAATCCGGCATGTCCAAACGAATGCCCCACACACTCACCGCTCAATGATCTTCTTCATGAAATGGGGCTCTCCCGAGAGGTCCACATAACGCCTCCCATGCTCCGCACAGGCTCTTCATAGCGAAGCTCCAGACGTTGGCCAACACGCAGAGAATGCTGTGGGCTCACCTGACGACGTTCGTTCCCCAAATCCAGTACGGGCCCACCACGTTTATGACCACCTTCGTCTCCTTCACCGCTGCCTCGACATCCTCGTACCTGTTGACGTCAACCTGCACGATCTTCACGCTGTCGTCTAGCCCGAGCGACTTCTTCAGCTCTTCTCCTTTCGACCGAGATCGTATTCCAATGGCGAATGTGAATGCGCCGCGCTGTGGGTGGTTATAGAGATAGCGGGTGATGAGGCGTCCGGTGAAACCTGCGCCAAGCGACCACGGTGAGATCGGGACAAGACTCGCGTCTGCAGAGCGGGGCCTGCTGACCTGTCGCGCCTAGCACGAGGATATCGACCGGCATTGTGTTTCACGGCGTTCGGGCTCGTTGCAAGAGAAGAGGTGGGGGTAAGAGAGCTGGTAAGAGTGACTGGAAGCTGCGAAGTGCTGCTGGCCATGCACATCAAATGCGCATGCAGGCGGTGCCTCTCAGCCATGACGTACCTTGACGTACGCGCCGTCCGTGCCTGTCGCCCCCAGCACCGAGCTCGACGTCCCCACCGTCTCAAAGCGAACATAGATGCCCGGAGTACAACGGCATCCAAGCTCGAGACGACGAGCAGATGCTGCTGGGAAGACGCAAAGCCTAAGAGACGACGGTGACCACAATCAAGCGCAAGCGGAGGAAAGTGTCTTGGACGTTTGTCGTGGTACATGACGGTACGGAAGCAGCAGGCGTTGCGACATTGACTGGTCCTTCTGCCCTCACAGATGTCGGACCCCACCTGACCGATGACCATCTCGACATCTGACTACACCATGTCACCCACAGTCACCCACTAGGGCATCGCATTGGAGGATGGACGGACGACATTGCACCGCGTAGATGTCCCGTGCGCGTATACGTACTAGTACGTCGATACATGGATGCATAGCGAGCGTGGCTTGGAAGCCAAACACCGTATATCCTGGAACATGCACGATCATGTTCGGCTCGGCCGGATGCCATCGAACGCACCGACAGCCAAATTCGAACTGTAGCACCGATACGTGGTACTATGCGAGAGCATCTCGTCACAGGTCCTTCCTGTTCTCGCCATCACCGTCGCTCTTGCAGTGTTTGCGCTTAGTAGGCGAACCAACGCATGCCCAAGCACAGTAGCAGGGGCGAGCACGCCGCCCGAACGAGCGGTGATCGGAGGAGACACGTCGTCCAACGCCAACGCCAAGTAAGTCAGCCCTGAGAGGGGCACAATCAATGGTAATCCCAAGGGCCAAGTGTATACAGGCGGTGGGACGAGTATTATCACGTACACGGTGTGAAGAGGTACCCCGGATCGCCCTTGTGATGCATGACGGACTTGACGTACACGCGCACGTCGTCCTGGGAGGCCGCGAACCCGGTTAATCCGGTGATTGTCGCATTTCTGACGATTATTAGGTCGTGAAGAGCTCTCCGTCTCCATGTCTGCTAACATTGTCAGCGCCGTTGGTGTGAATGCCAGCAGCACAACAACGGGGGCTGGGCACTCACCTCACGACATTTTGCGCCGCAGAGTCAGTACGGGCCAACCAATGACCATATTCATCTGGACACGCGCCTCCCGCACTGCGGCCTCCACGCTCACGTAGTCACCCTCGTCGCCCTCCATCAGCGCGGCGGTGGCATCGATGCCCAGCGACTTCTGGAATGCCTCTACTGGGGCTACAAGGGCACCCCAGGGTCAACGTGATACAGATAGTCCCGCTGGACAGCGAGTGAAACCTGGATTATCGACATCAGTCATAAGACATGAGGACGCGAACTGACTTCAGCGCTGCCACTGACCTGTCGGACCCAGCACCAGAATGTCCACCCGCTCGCCCAAGGAGTGCCCAGCAGTAAGACAGTATGTGGGAAGAAGGTACCTAGCGTACTTGTGTTCGCAGGACGTGACGCATATATGGGCACTAACAGGAGACCGCGTGGATGTTGGCCCCATTTCATCCGCACATCATCGCCACCGTCGGTATATGCTTGACATCCCACAGGCGATGGAGCCGGAAAAGCATGGGATGTTCATAGCAGAGAGATGAACGTGGGGTCTCAAGTTGCGGCGCAGGCGAAGCGCCGAAGGTGCACACAACTTCACTTGGGCAGAACCTGGCAGCAATGCGGAGAGCGATCTCCATGACATCCCTGGTGAAGATCAGAGTTGCTCTGGCGGTGATGAGCTCAAGAGACGTGAAACAGTCCTAACTGGTATGTGGAGGCACATGGGTCTGGTTATCGCGGACGACGTACCTTCTCTTCCGCCTGTGAACGCGTTGCGACGCCGGGGCGACGCCCGCAGGATGTTTTGAACACAACAGAAAAGGTCTCAAAGCAAAGGATGGTGATACAAAGCAGACGTAAAGCACGGTCATCACTGTATGAATGGAAGAGGCATCGTTAGCTTGGTAACGATGCGCAGAGAAGCGACATACCTTGATGAACTTGGACATGAATTTCCTACCAGAACGTGAGCATCATGCAGCGGACGGCAGCAAGCGCGCACGTACTTGTGGAACTCTGTCCTCAGCAGATCGTTCACAAACTGAGGCTCCTTCCCCTTGTCTCGCGAGCTCATCGCCTGGTTCTTGAAGATGAGGTCTAGCAGAGCGCCCTACGTGAGCGTCCTCTCAGAAGCATGTACGAGCAGGAAGCGCACCGTCATCCCACCGCCTCTTCACCGCAAACGTCCCCGGCTTCGTCGTGTTGACGCCGTTCGGTGTCTGGCCGAGCGCAGCCGCGAGATTCAGCAACGGGTTCGCGGTCGCAATCTCCGCGTCCCGTTCTGCTTGTGATACCTCCGACTGTTCTCGCTCCTGCCGCTCCTTCTCCTCCGCACGCTCCCGCTTGATCTTCTCAAGCTCGCGCAGCAGCTCGGCAGTATCATCCTCGTCATCCTCGTCGTCCTCGTCATCTTCATCCTCGTCCCTAGCAACACCCACCCCCAGGGTGAGCCAACAAAAGTAGTACGAGAAACGAATCACGCACTCGTCCTTGTCCTTGTCCTTGTCCTCGTCGTCGTCGTCATCCTTGTCCAGCTCCAACGCGTCCGCAAGCAGCTTCCTCCGCTTATTTGACTCCTCATCCTGCCCCTCGACCGCCGCCGCCGTCCCATTCTCGACAGTCAGCGCAGGCTTGCCCTCAGCCTTGCGTTTCTTCTCGCGCGCCTCAGCCTCTGCCGCAAGCAGTTCCGCCCTCAGGTCACGCTTCGCCACCTCTGCAGTCGAGGTCTGACCAGGTTGCCTTCATGGTGGAACCAATCTAGTCAGGGACAGGGACAAGGTTGGTGACTTGGCCATGGGAACATGTACGCACCGGAACTTCAACTTCGTGTGGGCCGCCATGTCTCGCACGGAGAACTGGCGGGAACCACCTTTCACATCCTTCGCCTGCGCGGGCTCCCATGTCGGCCTGTGTGCTGTAGACATCGAGAGAGAGCAGTTGGGATTCGGTGAGGAGAAGGAGGAGGAGTTGGTGGTGACTCTGGTGAGGGTGGTGGCGGCTCGCGACTTCGAGCGCACTTGGCGCTGAACACTGCGGGCGTTAAAGAGCCACGTGGAGCCACGTGTCAGCGGCGCCCATGCCGCCCACTTCCCCAAGAGGCGCCAAGCCTCGCTAACAACGGTTGGTACAGGCCAGTGGCCACCCTTGGCCACCACTTAACCAGCCGTCTATGCGCTGCTTTTCTCAGTTTGCAAGATGAAACACTACTTACCACACGGGCCAGAACAATTTTCCCACAAGAGACCTCACTGCGATGTAGGACAGTAAGTAGCCTGGAGTCTGGTTAAGGAGAATCGTTGGAGAATGACTCGGGAGTCGGACAAGAGAGTCCATGTTGCGGGTAACATTTGACAGGGTGAGTCCTTCTTCCAGGAATTCGCAGTAATATAACCGTCGCAAACTCTAGAAGCAGCTCCTATGTCGTCGACTCCTCGCGTTTTACCGAAAATGATTTACAGGAGCCTCTCCTTAAGGCGGCATTGAAACTGATGCTATGAGCGTCATCCAAGTGACGATCTAGAGAGCACAGTATTCCGAAGCGGACCGGGATCGTCGAAGGGCGGAAGAGGTCAAGACTAACCCTAATCGGAGAAATCGCGATCATCCTACTCAACGCTGCATCGCTTTCCAGGCTTTTTCCCTCGTCGGAGTCCTTCCACACAGGAGACGAGTCACGGCATGGCGGAGGAACGGACATGCTCGAGGCCAGGGCTGAACGAGCCAGGCACGGCTCGCACTCGCTTGAATGTCGGCGGTCTACTGGAGCGCCCACACACTCGTCTCCTCTTCGACCTTCTGCGACGTCATACAATCCGACCTGGCCCGGACGACTTCTATCGCTCTACTCTCCTATACGCACAGGAACTGCAAGAGATGTCTCGGACTCGCCTCGGAGAAGTGCAGCGGTTCGCGAAGACGTACCCAGTTCGACTCCTTTCATTGTGTCGGGGAGTTGGACCGGAGTTGCCCCAAGAGAACGGAGAAGGGAAACGGAAAATCGTGCGTAGCTCCGATAACGCCAGACCGTTGTTGTGAAATCTTACGCTCTGATCATCGAGATTTGTGGCTCGGGATTGCGCCAAGTCGTCCGCCAAACAAGGCGCGACTTTCCAGGTAAGCTTCCTGCATTGATGCACATCACGATACCGAAGCCCCGTCATAACGTTAACAGCGACCCGTTCATTGTTCAAAACACGCCTGGGCACGGTGTACCTCGTACCTTAATCACACATCGCAGAAGCCCCGCGCCAACACATGATGCCGAGGAAGCATCGCAGTGCCCCCGACGCCATGCCGACCAGAAGCTCGGGCAGCACGCTACTGAACTTCCACTTGTGTTCAACGTTCAAGCCGTCAACGGTCAACGTAAGCTCTTGCGATCTGTCGGCATCCCGCGCCTCGCCGCCCGCACGTCCGGGCTCTGAGCCTCGTCGGCGAATGTCGCGATCAACTTTTGCGGAACAAGAGCCGTTCACATGTCCGCTTCGGCCGTCCGTCATCGCACCACTTGTACGTACCTCCTCTTGAGCCCGATCGGTGGCCCTGCCGTCTCTTGACCAGCAGCGATCCCGTCACACGGTGCACGTCAACTTGCAGTCCTGATGGGTCAATCTGCCCAAAGCACTCTTCGAACGTATGCTGCTGATGCGAACTCTCCCCTGACAGTGACACACCTGCACTGCCCAGCGTGCGAAGCGAGGCTTCCTCGCTTCAATTGGCGAGAAGGCGCCACCAGGTCTTCTTCGCTCCCGACTGCACATGGCAGGTAAGCATATGGCGTATGCTTCATTGGCCGACGGTATGCTCATGCACAGCTCACAGTGGAGACCCTCGTTGGCAGTATGCGGTCATCCTGTGAACGGCGCACCGTCTTTAATTTGCGGCCGCGCTTTCTGCTCCTCGGAGCTACGATGTGTGCTGCGCAGAACGAGGAATGAACCGTATCAGCATCACCGATTCTCTGTCGCTCCGTGCGTCGCATCGTGATCAGCATGTTCTCGTGAAAGGTCAGACCTTCCGGCCCATTCATCGCGCGTTCTGATATGTGGGGACACGGCGGGTGTATCACCAGCACTCGTAAGATGGCTTGTGGTCCCTCGCTACGGTCGTGGCCACCCAACAAGGTGCAGATGCATAAGCTTCTCCCTTTGTTACGAATCACCTCACGTGCGGCTCTGAACATATCTCTATTTCTAGGCGCTTGCCACACCATCCTGTCGCTTCTTCTCCCAATGGCGACTACAAGGGCGACCTTTGAGCACGCGGCGGGTCCGTTCCCGCCCATGAATAGCTTAAATCCCGTGCGGCGAGGATGTCAACCGGGTACTGTCCCTTCCAGCGCTCTCGTCGACGCTTCCTGTCATCGACCCATGCATGGGTGCACTCGGCCTCCGTCCTAGCACGGAAAGCCAAGGCCCCCAGGCATCGCATCAGCTCCTACGACAGCAGCCGGCGGACATGGTCTCTCGGCAAACCCTAGTACCCCGCTTTCATTCCAGGCTGGACGACACCCTGCAGCAGGCTGGCTATGCGGACTCCGTGCTTGCGCCATTCAGGCTTCTGCTCAACCTTCCAGTCCGCGGCTTCCGACTCCCGCTAGCACGGCGCAGATTCCCATCGATCGCACTGATAACAGGCGCGGTGTGGGAACCTGGCTCCGTGCATGCACCTTTGAGCGGAGGTATGGGCTGCACTGTGCTGTTCTGAGCATGCCTCGGGGTCGGCGGGAAGGCGCGAAGTCGCAGGACAATGTCCGGTCTCTTTACCACTGCCATAGACGTCTCACAGCCGTCAGCGGTGCTCCCGGTGCGACTACAAGGTCGCCATGCTGTGAGCACATGGCACTTGCCAACTGGTATGTCCTGGACGTCTGCAGCGGCGAGCGAAGTGCTGAACGCCCTGCAGGACGGGTGCAGTGCCCCTTCGTACTGCATAGCCGGCCAGAGCGCCAGGACGCGTTCAGCGGCGATTCAGATGCTGAACCTTCCCGTTCATCACGAACGGCGCGGGCCGAGCACCGCGCAACAACCGACATGGGCCCGGCCTCGCTCTGGTCTGCACCCGGGGAGGCATGCCACGCTCGGGCGCATGACACCTGGTTGGCTCAGCGTCCGCCCTGGAGCCTGTCGGGTTCTGGTCCTGCCACGACGGCAGAGGCCACGCTGCTGACGTATGGACACGCTTCGCTTCTGGTTCTTCTTATCGATGTCGTCGCTGCATTGCGCGTGCGCAGCGGGGTGCACACTCCTATGTTTACGCAGATTCTCCCGAGAGATTGCCTTTCCTTGCGGTCCTCACGGCGGGGGCATGTGCGGGGAATTGGGAGTCGTCACGCTGGGCGTGTGTGGTGGGTGTGCACGGGACAGGCCGCTGCCTCGCAGAGGACGGTCGGAGGGCCGGATTGAGATTAGCGTGGGCGGCGGCGATTGTGCTGGGCTGCTGGCTGTAGCGTCGGACGGGGACCACGATCTGAGGGATGAGCAGATTCCGAGCAGAGTGTCGATCCGAGGATGTGTGACAAGAGGCTGGCCCGAATTGTATTTTGGGTTCCGCGCAGATTCCCATGGCCGTTCTGAGACGAGTTCCCGCGCGCCGGGGTTGTCCGCGAACGTCCCCTGATGCTAACCGCCACCGTCTCTCGTCCTGGCACTGCCTGACTCGCGCAACAAGGGGCTATTTTCTTCATGTGCGGGGCTAATTTATCTCCTTTAACTGGATGCTGGGCGCTGGGAACCGCTTACTCTAGAACCTTGGGCCAAAACATATAAAGGCGGGGCGTTGTGCAGCTCGAACTGGGACTCAGGCTCGCTGTCGACTGCGATACACAACCCTCAGGCGTCACCCGGCAGCTGTACTCATGGGCAACTCTCACTCTCACGCGTCCGCACCTGGTCTGGACATGCACCGTGCTCCGCGTCCTCTCGCCCTGCCCCGCAAGCGCTCGCAGGCCTTCTCAACTCTCACCCTCGGCTGCGCACCCACCCCGTATGCGCCATCTCTCCCCAGCTATCGAGAATACCCCATCCGGGAGGACGCCTCTGTCAGCGATCGTGAAGAGAAGCGAAGCTTCGACCCCCGCCGCTCTATGCCCTCTCGACGACCCCCGACCTTCTCGAGGACGGCGCCGCGGTGGCCTACAAGGCCTTCCTCAAGCACTGCCCGCAATACCAGCTCACCTGGATCCTCGATGCCCTGCGCCGGAGCGACTTCGCGCGACTAGACCGCTCGGGCGAAACCTACGTGGACTACATGGGGGGCTCGCTGTACCCGGAAAGCCTCATCCGCGTGCACGCCGGATTCCTGACACGGAGCATTCTGGGGAACACGCACTCGGTCAGCAACTCGTGAGTAGCGCCTCTTCCGCGTGTGTCCAGTTAGCCGTCAGCCTTTCGCCGCTCTCCCGCATCCGTCCCCTCCCAACTGCCTCCGGTCCGCCCGGAAGGGGCAAGGGCTCGGCACCGAGTGCCGCGATTTCCTTCTGCACTGCTTCGTCTGCCTGTCTACCTCCGTTCTGACCACCATCTCTTCTGCGCAGGTCACGCCTCTCCGCAGCGTGTGCGACCGAGGCCCGGCAGGCCGTCCTCGCCTTCTTTCGTGCGCCCCCAGGCTACACCGTCGTGTTCACCGCCAACGCCACGGGCGCACTCAAGCTCGTCGGCGAGGCCTTCCCGTTCACGGACGGCAGCAGCTACGTCCTCGGCGCCGACTCCCACAACAGCGTGCACGGCATCCGCAAGTTCGCCACCGCCGGCGGCGCCGGCGTGCACTACATCGAGTCCACACCTCACGGTGGAGTCGACGTGTCCGAGGCGCAGGTACGTACATGCTTCGACGGCCCTCGTCGACACCCCCAGCTGACACGTTTCTTGCGCGATAGGCCGTTCTGACCCAGCACAGACCACGCGGAAACCGCGCACCATGTCTCTTCGCCCTCACTGGCCAATCGAACATCTCCAACGCGAAGAACCCCCTTTCTCTCATTGAGTTCGCCGCGTCACAAGGCTACTCCACCCTCCTCGATGCCGCCGCGCTAGCGCCGTCGTCTGTGATCTCTCTGACAGACACGCCCGTCGACGCGATGGCGGTCAGCTTCTACAAAATGTTCGGCTTCCCGACCGGCGTCGGCGCCCTCGTGGTCAAGGAGTCGTTCCTGGCTCGTCTCGAGCGCCCGTGGTTCGCAGGCGGCACAGTCGATGTCGTCCAAGCCCCAGGGACGATCGTCACGCTGACTTCGGAACTTCATGAGCGATTCGAGGTGAGTTGTAGCGCCGCCGTCAATGCGATAGCTGGACCCTGTGTTGACGTGCCTTGTTCTTCCCGCAGGACGGCACCATCAACTATCTAAACCTACCTGCAATCACCGACGGCCTGCGTTTCCTCTCCGCATACCTCCCCTTCCTTCCTCTGCGCCTCTCTTCACTCACGCGCCACCTCATTACGTCACTATCCGAACTGCGACACGACACAACTGGCGCACCTGTCGTCCAGATCCTCTCCCGCCAACCGAGCAAAGTCGTCCGAAGTGTCGGCGAACAGTCCGACTCCGGCTCGGTCGTCGCGCTTCTCTTCCTCTTCGTACGTCCAGATCTATTCTGATACCTGTCCGCAAGCGTGCTTACGCTTCTGTCAACAGCCTTCCGGACAGATGATCCCGAACTCGTTCGTCGAGTACGCCGCACAGCAGCACAACATTTCGTTACGCACGGGCTGCATGTGCAATCCCGGCGGTGCCGCGGCTCTTCTGGGGCTGCGGCAGGCCATGTCCGACCTGCCATGCGACGCGACACTTCGTGCGTTTGAGCAGCGGATGGGCCGCGAGCTCGGCGTGGTGCGCATCAGCCTCGGCCTCGCCAGCGACTTCAGGGACGTGTGGCGCGTGATCGAGTTTGCGAAGCTCATGGCTACCGATATCGCACGGAGCGCGCTCTGGGAGGAGTGGCTCGGTGACAAAACCGGCGTGGCTCTCTGATTCCGAGCCTCTCTTGCTCTGGCTGCCCTTATGGCATCGCTCCGCGTTCGACGGCCTGGCTCCGGACCTTGGCCTATGCATTATCATCATCATCATGGACTCCGCCTGCATTCATCCCACCATCCCCTTCCCTTCCCTTCATCATCGACACCACCCCGCACATCTTGGATAGCATTATTTACCGCCTTACTATGTTTGGCGATCGCACTAGTCTGCAGTCTTCCTAGTCTCTCTCCACCGCTCCCGGATTTGTATCATACTGCGTGTCCCGCCTCCGCTGATCCCTCGTATGCGTCACGGTCTGTAGCATCTAACCATGTATGTTGAGTATATACTGAATATGACTTCTCATCCGACTCTCCGGGGACACTGACGCCAAGGGACACGCCCCGCTCGCTCGAAACGCCTGGTCGAGGGTAGGTTCAGCTAGGCTGACAGACGGTGAGAACATCCGTGTGGTCTCAACTGGACCGACCGCGCGGCGCAGGACCTGGAGGCTACGTCCAGTTCGCTCTGATGCTCTGAGATGCGCGGCGTCGAGTAGCCACGTGTCCTCCTGCGCACAGAACGGGAAGAGTGCGACCTCTGTGGGCGACCCGCGCTGACAACGCGAAACAAACCGAGCGGGGAGACGGGGGCCCCTGTGTGTCGTGGCTCGCGGGCTTCCCCAGATCGGTGATCGAGGGAGGAGGCTTCCGATGTGGCTGGATCTCTGATTCTCTGGCGCACATAAGTAGACTGGGTGCGAGGCGGACTGTTTCGGCATGTTCGGGACAGGGCTTCGGTGCCAGACTATACGTGGAAGGCAGTCGACTTGATTGTTTTGCTCCCGCGGAGGATGGACGCTGGGCGATCGCGGAGCGGCACGGTCGGCGGGGCGGCCGGCTGGGTTTACCGTTTCCGAGCTCGGCGGACACGGCGATCGCAGCTGGGGTTCGGTGGGGTCGTGCGACGCGTTTGAGTGTGTCACTTGTGGGGGCGTTTGACGGTGCCCAGATGGCGTGTGTGGGGGGACCCGAGGGCGGCGTGGGGCGTGCGCCGTTTGGTTTCGGTGTCCGACGCGCTCAGCGGTACGCCCGGGCGGGTACTGTTCCACGCGGGGCGGGGGACCCTGCTGAGAAGTTCGAGGGCGAGATAGGTCGTGCTGATAAAAAACAGGCTATGCCTACCTCGATCGAGCGCGCCAGAGGCGTCGACAGATTCGGGGAGCTAGAACACTTGGTGGCGCTGCTTAAGTGCAAGGTTCAGCATCAGCGTGCGTCAGGAACAAAAGGAGATGTCGATACGGCTTCGGGCCTTCAGGTTGGTTAGACGTCTGTCCGGCGAGTGGGGATAATGCGCGGTGGAGGGAGATCGCGCCGGTAGGCGTCCTGCGTGCTCGCACTAGCTCGTTGAGAGATGGTGCTTGACGCAGGATACGGGCCGAAGAGATACGCGTGAACGCGGGGAGTTGCTGTATCTCGCTACATCTTGCAAGACGACATGCAGACAGGTGTTCGGCAGCGGCAGAAATGATCGGTGCTGGTGCTGGTGGGGGCCACGTTCGCGCCATGAATCGCGTCCGTGGATCCGAAGGGCGGCGGGTAGTGAAGATGGTGCAACCGGGCGGGTGGCAGCAACAATGACGCAGCGTGGAGGTAGGCTGACACCCGGAGGCCGAGTTTTGACGGTCAGGAAGAGAGACGATCGCTCGCTCGGTTCTGCTCGAGTGGCTATCATTCGGGTACGATGGCACATCCAGGCGAGGACGATGATGCAAGGCTGCCAGCGGTCATCTCATTCCCTGGGCCCCGAGAGGGTCCAGCTTGGGTGCCGGAGAAGTGGAAATCCCTGACTTTTGAAATAGTGGCCTATGTCAGTGGCACATGGACAAGCGTTTGGCATTGCTCACCGCCCAGACTAGTGCGAGAAGGTCGTTGTGCGCCGAGACACAATAGAAGGCGGACTGCGGTTCCTCTGCAGATGATGTCACGACAAGCAGGTGGGAACCAACTTTTCCTCGGCTGTACTGACCTGCAGGGAGCGTCAGTCGGATGAAAACCTCCGGTAGACGAGTATCCAGAAAGAGTGCATACTTTACGTATCTTCCGAGGACCGGCTTCTCATGTTTTATCAATTACCTCGCCGTCAGTATAGCGTAACGCCGTACTCCACCATCTAGCGGTGCCACCACAGATTTCTGACGGTCTGATCGGAGGGCTCAGGGATGGGATGTCTAACCTGCATAGGGATAGCTGTTCGCTGTGTCAGATGAATGGGAGTCTCCGCAGCCTTGGCTGCGCGGACCCATATGCTGTAGGGCCACTCCGAGTCAGCAGCGATGCTGACTGAAAGGAAACTTGTGCTTCCAGCACAGATGCTCAGGGTCATTTGTCAAGGACTTTTGCATCTCAGAAGCATCCAGTCGTCATTGACCGGGACCGGCACGGGGCTCGAGAGCAGGAGCTAGCCCGTGTTGTACATGAGCAGGTACTATGTGCTTCGCTGCTCCCCATGTTCTTGCAGTTTGAAGGAGGAGCCGTACTTGGCCGCACGTTCCAAGAGTCTTACTGGTACGACCGCTACTTCGATCGATCCATGATCGAACCTGAGATGTGGCGAACTCGGTCGGATGCCACGTTGGAGGGATCGGCTTTAACGCATGCATCCCGCCGGATCCACAGGTTCATGGGTTAGTCAACGTCTTACCCCTGTAGAGCCGAACAGTCAGAAAGGCGAGTAGGATCGCAGCTACCAGATGATCACATCCTGCTACGTCGGGACAGGCGAACTTGAACGCAGAAGTCTTCGGAAACGAGCGGACACGTCGATCTTGTCGTGCTATGATCGTGATATCTTCTTGACAAGTCATGCGAGCCTTCTGCTCCGTCAACTGTGGTCAACGTCACATTCCGGTGCGCATCCCAGTGCCACGAACCCCATCTACTTGAATCTCCCGTCCGTATTCACGAGGACGACGGCAGCAAACAAAGATTCACGAGCTCATTAGGCGTAGAAAATATCCTGGATATTGGAGGAGGTATGTACCTCAGTTTTGCCAGTGTGAGCAAAGTGTGAGGGAGAAGAAGGAAAGCGAAGTGGATGGAGACGAAAGTAGGTTCGAAAAGCTCGACGATGGGGGATCGAAAACGCGTACCGCCTAACCACGTGGCGTCATGATTGGCGCTCGTGAGCATCGGCGCGTGCGTCGAGCTGCGCAGCGAGCTCAAGCTCGACCTCATCGTCGGCCACGACGAGCACGACTCATGGAGTTCCTCTCTCAGATTAACATCGCACTCCGCGGCCCTACTGGACAGCCTCAGTCTGCTGCAGACACCATCTCTCGTCTCGCTGATCGTCTCTCGCCGTCGACACTCCTCGCCGACCGGCGCGCAGCAGTACTTGCGCTCAAGGGCCTCGCTCGCGACTGCAAGGCCGACGTCGCGGAACTTGCTCTCCCTGGCCTCATAGATGTGCTGCAGAACGACGCGGAGGTGGATGCGGACATCGGGAAGGCCGTGCTCGAGACCCTGATCACCCTCTGCGAAGTCGAGGAGAACGCGCCGGCAGCGTCCCGCGAGCTTGGCTACAAGAATACCGACACTGTTCTGGCCGAGGAGAAGGTCCCTCAGAAACTGTTTACTCTGCTCGCCGACCACTCGTTCTACCTGAGGTACTCGGCACTCCAGTTTCTCTCGACACTCCTGCAGAACCGGAGGCAGGTCGTGCAGGCGTACTTCCTGAAGGCACCTGTCGGGGTCACCAGCTTGATTGCTTTGCTAGAAGACAAACGGGAGATCATTCGAAATGGTGCGTGCTCTATGTTGATTGTATGCTGCGGCCAGGGTGTCTATGAAGTCTTCTGGACATGTAACGGCGGCGCGACCACCCGTAATGCACCCCGTCATCCGCAAGCCCTGCCCGACGCTCCCCACTATCATATCATGCCAACTTTTGACTCCTGGCAGGGGTCACCGGAAGTATGAAGCCCGGTGTGGAATTGCCGGTGTCAAGTGTACGCAGCGTCGCGCTGTCAAGCAAGTTCACAGCGGTGGCATAGATCCAGGACATGAAGATTAGCATATCACGTAGCGTATATGCCAGTCCTGCTGACCAGCCGAATGAGGTCGGCCGTGGTAGTGAGCAAAGTGTGGGCTGTCGCATCCGTCACTGTGACCTTTTGTGGCTTTTGGGCAGGACTCGACGTCCTTTGGCGGGCGGATGGTCTGGCGGGCAGTCCGCCGGACGAAGTCGCTCAGACGATCTCCGTCCCGAGGAGTGTCCATACCCATAGTCGCAATTCTGGGCTTCGCGATCCTGACTGCCGTAACATGAATGTGCATGCGTCTCCCTATCACTAGTGCAGTCGCTTCCCAGTTGGATACACTCTAATGCTCCCACAGAGGCGATATTCACCATCCAGTCGCTCATCACGCAAAGCCCGGAGATCCAGAAGATTATGGCGTTTGAGGGCGCGTTCGAGAAGCTGTTCAACATCATCGTGAACGAGCAGGGTTTGGAGGGAGGTGTGGTAGTGCAAGACGCGCTGACTTGTATAGACGGCCTACTCCGCTTCAACCAATCGAACCAAGTACGAACTGCCGTCATGCTCTGCTTATGCGCCCGCTCTGACGAGCTTCCCTCGTGCGGCCTCCTTGCGCGCGATCCGGTAAACCCTACCCTCGCAGAGCTATTTCCGCGGGTCTGCTCTCCCGCCTGTGCTCCTGTCCCTCGTGGGCTTCCCTCCTTCCCTGCCGTTCAACACGCCTACTCCACAGCAGTTCGCTCTTCAACTGTGGGACGTCCCGCAGAAACGTGCGAACGTGTCACTCGCCGTCGGTATCATCGGTCTGCTCGCGCGGCACGCTGGTGTGAGTAGCGATGTCATCGCTGCGTCACTTGTACTGACTTCGCGTGAAACGCAGCCCCCAGATGGGCTGTCTATTGCGTGCACACGGTGCCTGACTGAACTCGGCCTCTCATCGAATGCTCCTACACATATCAAGACGCAGGTGCGTACTCACATCATACAGGCCATGCGCGGCAGCGTCACTGCTGACAATGAATGTGACAGGCCCTCCGTCTGGTCCCTTCCAACCTGTCGGCTCTGCCTCTGGCGGAGATGATAGTAACACCGTATATGCCAGTTCCAGACTCCAACGGAGAGGAATGGGACCGGCTCGAACCGTCCTCGGCTTTGGACGCTCTCGTCGAGCTCATTCTTCACGGTGAATACAATGCCATCATCGACGGCGAGCGGCGGACCAAGGACGGGATGGAACTGCGAGGCGCTGCTTTGGGTATCTTCCAGGTTCGTCCACCAGGAACCCCACATTTGCATTATTCGCGGAGTCTGACCGTGTCTTTCACCCAGAACTTCGTGCAGAAAGAGGAGATCTCGGAGGCCATTGTGCAGGCGATGATCTCACAACCAGGTATGTCCTTCTGCCCGAGCTTCCGTCGATGTGCTGAAGGCCGCCGTCCAGGTTCTCAAGCACCCGTGACGCCCCTGCTATATGCGCTCACCACCGTACCCGTGTCACCTTTGAACTTCTCCTCGGTCACGTCGACGCATTTCGCGACCCTGCTCTTCGCTCATCTCCTCCGCTACTCTCCACGAGCTAAGGCGCTCGCACGATCCATCGTCCCACAGGCTGGAGTTGCGTCTAGCCAGAACAGCGGAGCCTTCTTCGTTCCTGCAGATGGCGGACCTCCCCCGGCCGGCGGTGCGGCGGATGCCGCAGAAGCGGACGAGGATGAGCCGCAGACTTTGCTGCAGATACTGAGCGAACACCTCTCGTTGGCGTTCCTGGCTCGAGCGCGCGAGGATATCCCGGCCCGCGAGGCCCGCGAGTGGGACAGGTTGTGCGTCGGGTACCTGTGCCTGCTTATCCAGTGGTTGTGGGAGGACCCCGCTGCGGTGCGCGAGTTCTTGGAGGCCGGTGCGCTGGGCGTGGTAAGCATTCCCCCTCATCTCTTTGACTGCCTGCTGAACGTCGCTGTGTCGCTATGCAGCTCGTAGAACCCATCAACCAGACCGCTGAAGAAGATGCGATGATCCCGGGTCTCTGTGCGTTCCTGCTTGGAGTATGCTACGAGTTCAACAGGGAACCGGGAGAAGTGACGCGGTACGTCCGTTCCATCTAGCGATGTGGTCGATTCGTGCTAAGGCCGCACAGGGCGATCATATACCCCATCTTGACCCGTCTCGGCATTGACATGCTGTCTGGACGTATCATTCATCTACGCGACGACGATCGGTTCAAGGCAGTTGGCCCAGACACCATCGTCGTTCCGGCACCGAGCTCGCACGCGCCTACACATCACCCGCACCAAGGTCCTCCATCGGCTGGCGTGCCGCAGCAGGATGTGGAGGAAGGCGAGATCTGGTTCGATTGGGCGTTTGTCGACTTCTGGAAGTCGAACTACTGTGAGTGTGCATCGTGGCTAAGTCGTTCATGTATGCTGACCGGTGGTGGTGCTGGCGATGTAGATACGATTCAGAAGGCCATCGTTGTCGATCCGAACTCTGTCTCGTCCGCGGCTGGTACGGATTACGTGTAGACGGGTCAGTATATGTGAGACCTAAAGTTGATTCTTCTGCCCAGGTCAAGAGAACGCCATGCTCGTTGCATCCCTCCGCGATGTGATCCGCAATCAAGCGGCAGAGATCGAGAGGCTCCAGAGCCAGCTCAAGACACTGTCGACGACCTCCAGCGAGGTACGTCTCGTCTCAGTTCGAATCGTCATTGTGGCTAACATTTGTCATGTCCGAGCAGCAAGAGGCCTTGCGCGCACAAGTCGCATCCCTGACGGAGCAGCTGCAGAGCAGCGACGAGCGGAAACGCGATGTCGAGAAGGAGCAGGAGGATCTGCTCGTGCTGCTGGACGAACTCAACAGCAAGCGGCGGAGGGACAAGGAACGCATGCGGCAGGCTGGATTGGAGGTGTCGGAAGACGAGGCGGAGGATGATGGTGATGAGGACGAGGAGGAAGAGGAAGAGGAGTGATTGTCGGACGCTTCTGGATGTGAGGTTTCCGTCTATTTATTGTTTCGCTTTGAACGTCCAGACAGATCGTGGGGCGGCGCAAGAGGCGGATGAACGTATCAAGGGAGGTCATCAGGCTCTTGCTACACGTTGACTTGGCTTACCACAGGTCCTTGGACGTTGCGTTGAGGGAACTTGATGGTAAATTGTAGCGAAGGTGCGTGACCTCCATCAACTATTTAGACCTGGCGACCTCGTACATTGTAAGCTTGCCCTCTACACGACACATCTGCAGGACAGTTGCCCAACACACCACGGTCAACCATCATTCGGTCAACCTTCGAACGCCTCTCCCTCCTCGCTGATCCGTCATCAACGTCTATCACAAACGCTTCAGCTTTCGCAGAGCCCTACGAGCCTTGCGGTACAGGTCACTCAATGACGGCCTGTGGATACGACCGCCCTTCAGCTTTGAGATCTGCTTGGCACGAGGTGAGTCTCCCCTCACGCCATACGGCTACTGAAGTCATGCACTCACGAATGATGTTCCCTCGGGAATCCTCATGGGCGCTGGATCGGCAGGCCTTTCGACCAGTGTGTCGCGAGTCTCAATTTCGCACCAGGAGTTCGACTGTGCATCCTGGGTCGGGATATACAGGTGAGTCTGCAGACTGCGCTTCGTAGGAACGCTTCCGACCGCGTACCGTCCTCTCTTCGTCTTCGTCTTCGTCTGGTGTCACCAGCCTACGCAGCAGCCAGAATCGATGCCCGACCTTCGGCGCCCAAGCGTCGGTTGGCCGACGCTCCGGAGCTTCGCTTCTGGAGGCTTGCTCGTAGCTGTGAAGGATATTTTTGTTCATCGAGGTTGGTGATTCCGGGGCGTGTTAGTTGGTCGCAAAACCCGTTGACGGACATGGCTTTATACGTATGCTACACGCTCGGTGGCACATTGGTTGCAGATTAGGCAGTTGGGTGGCTACTATCGATGCCTCCTAATAAACGGACAGAGCACCTGAGTCCCGGTCTCCTTGGCGGCACTGATAGCAATCATGCCTGTGCATCTGTTCCACGAAATGGCTATGTGTCGTGCCACTGACGACAGTTCGGTTGTCTGAGGTTTGTCCAAGATGGATTGCCGTTTGTTTCATAGTCTGGGCTCGCATTCGCGGCAGAGGAGTAGCTTAAGATGTGCCGAGCATGTCTGCAAGACCTCGGCGCGACGTTGTGCTGGTCGGTCCTAGCCAGGGCATGGCCACAAGGCTGTTGCACTACGCTCCGACAAGGCCGCCCATTTAAATGCGATGTTGGTGTGTCTACAAGAGTTGGGGATACGAGACGCTTCACTAAGGCGTGAGCGTATATGTATAGCACCACGCTAAGCTTGGGAATCCCGCCTATGGCGTAAGACTGCGCTTGGTCGTAAGGTGGCAATGCATTCAGCTACTGCAAAGTTCACGTTGATCATTTCTGAATTTTGAGGCGGAAGAGTGGGTTGTTGACGTTTGAGGCGGGAGAGTTGGCGGGAGCGTGTGAGAGCTGGGCGAGGGACGTCCACTTGGGCGCTTCAGCGCACGTCCCTTACTCTTGAGGCTCGAGGTCAACAAGCAACCTCCACTTCTCCAGTATCATAGGACAACTCATGAATAATTTTGCTCATACCGACGCTTAGACACCTGCTATAGTAGGCTATCCATACGGCAGGGCTCGATTTTCCTTGTGCGTATTTAACCACTTGCAACAAGGCGGATACCAGGCTTCATGCAGGCTTTGGTGAGAGCAACACAACCGAATCACTGCTGTGAACGTGACGAAACCTATGACAACAATTGCTCTACCGGGGAATGGTGGCTTCTTTCATTATTCGCGACGCCACTGTTCCCCAAGGCCACCCTCGTGCAGATGCCCTCTTGAAGATGTGGCCACAAATCTTTTTCCGACAGGTCCAGTCAGACAACGGGAGAGCAATTACCATAGCAAATGCGGTGCTCAAGGGTGGCCCGTGTATCCGAGGTATATGAACTTGCGCATGGGCAACAACCCAATCCACAACCTCATCCACCTCGTACTTGGCCCCACTCGCCTCGACGCTGCCCCTTCTTCCCAATCACCGAACGCATTAATACGCCACCCGCACCATGGCCCACACATCACCGAACCTACCAGTGCTACACAAGTACGCCGTATTACAATTCCGCGGATCACAACGGCTCCATCTCGTCTCTCTGGTGGTATGTATGCCACGCTTTGCCGCAGCACTCATCAAACAATCCTCTGATTCTTGCGCCACAGGCAGTAGAGAAGTCGGGTGAAAAGTGGAGATGCCTGATTCGTCCGGTGTGCAGAGATCAGCCTCAGCACTCTCAAGGCCCGACCGACACCCTCTCAGTTCCATGCGCACAAGACCCCAACCTTGCCGACTTCGTTCACTGCGTTGGTAGCGAATTTATCGTGGAGATATATACGCTGCCAGTTGAGGGCACAGAGCTCATGGCTGTCAATCCTGAAGACCTGTCATTGTGCAGCGATCGCTATCGGACCATTTTACAACGGGAATCGGACCAACTGGGAATGGCGACACCTGAAGGACAAGACGCAATTGACGTCCTCGAAACCTCCACTCAGCTTCTCCTTCATTACGAGAGAGCAATTCCCGCCACACTCAACTTCGATGTCAATGGGGAGCATTTTTCTACCAGCAACTACGGCGACTTGGCGTCATTCGAGGCCGAGCGGGACAGAGTGTATGTTTTCGTGTTTGTTCTGTGGCCACGTAGCGTTCTGACAAAGCTATTCTTGATTGCTTAGCTTCGGAGTGCGTCCTCGTGCTTAGACTCGCAGAGTCGGCGAGAGCGCGTCTGTGGAGTGGCGGGCTCCTGGATGGTTCTTCGTAGTCGTTGAGGGGACTTCTGTCCATCGGGGTTGATGATGCAAGGGCGACGGTTTGTTGCGAGCTCCGCTAACGGACGTGCTTTGATCGGTATTCTTTTCGCTCGGTGGCACAATGGATGCAATCCACGTGGCAAATCGACGTCTCCCAGTAATCACCTCTGTATACTCGGATGTTCTTTGGCGGCACCGATGACAATTATCCCTTTGCATGCACGGCGTCGTGGACTGGCGCGAGCGGCGATCCTTTGTTCGCTGTGAGCCTTGAGGCTTTTTAGGTGCGCCCTGTATGTGCCACCGGACAGATATTGATCGCTGGGTGATCACTGCCTTCGGCATATCCAGTGACGGGTCGCCATTGTGTTCGGATGATGGGCTCACAAACTTCCAGGATATGCGGAGGAGACGCAGGGTTGGACGTGCTAGCCATGCCTGTAGAGCAAGTAGTGTACTATACAACCGTGATCACAAAGCCTAGGACCTTCCATTCATAATACCAGATAACATGAGCACGGACAGAGACCATGACGACCGCGAAGTCAATCGAAACCTTGAACGCGACAGCTCTTCTTGCGTGCAACAATCTCCCATGATCCTTTTCCTTTTCCTGCCTGTGACCGGGAACGCTGTCAGTCGTTTGCCGCGACCTCGGATGAAGTACCAGTACTCACTGTGTTTGGATTTTCTCGAGTCCGCTCTGATGGCGAGGGATGTTCTCCTGCTGGTTATATATGACGACCTGTGCGGCATCGTCAGTGAAGCGGCATCCGAGAAGCACTACAATACTCACACCGCGCATGAAGCCCGGGGGTGCAGGCCTCAACTGCTTGCGAACCTGGGAGCCGTCCTTTCCCGCCACCTTCGTACCTGCGCTGTCTCGGCCGGGTGTGGCGGCGTGGCGCGCAGCTGTGAAAGGGGGCTGTCGTGGGGTTGTAACACTACGGACATGCTGTCGGGTCTTTGTCTTCTGCGTTGGACATCAGCGAGGATACTACGATCAAGTTACGGGGTACCTACTGGATGCTGAACCGGATCCGTCATCCATAGGTCAACTTCTAGTTCCGTATTGTTCCCCGACAGATAAGTGGGTGCAGCAGCCCCTTGATCGCCATATGTCTACAAGTATGCGTGAGCAATTGTTGTGACCCAGACTGGACGATGTACCGTCTCTGTACTTGCACTGTCCAGCTCACGACCAGCAGCGGACATTCCGACACGGTTGCTCTCTTTGTATTCTTTCCTCGCCACTGCAAGTATGCGCTGAGCTTTCAACATGACCTTCGCAGTCGCCAGGGCATTGTCCAAGTGACTTGAGTTTTGCCTATCGTCAGCATGGTGGCGGCGAGGCTTGACGCTAGACTTACGGAAGAGCGGCATCGATCAGCTGAATGACCATTTCCGGAGGAAGGTCTGGCGAAGTTATGGGTACAACACGCTCCGTGAGCGCACAGGCGTAGAGCAATTCCGAGTCATTTCCCATTGTGGCGGCGTCGAAGGGTCTGGGTGAGGATGCGTTGGCTGACGCCGGAGTGGGTTCGAGTTGTGGGGGTGAATGCGCGGAGACTCTTATAACTGAATAAGAAGGTTCTCTAGTAACAAATGGCCATGCAGGCAGTATATAACCGAGCCTGCTCGGATGAAGGAGGCAATCAGCGCCTGGCGCAGGTCGCAACAGTGAAAAGACGCCCTTGTGTAGCTCCTGCGTCCACTGACTCGCAGAGGTGTCTTATGTAGCTCTTGCTATTGTTCTACACCTCCAGAGCGAGCGGTTGAATCATGGCGACGGAGGGCAACGGAGGCTCCAACGCAGACGGATGCCAATTACTTACATTACTTAAAATCAATATGTCGGCGTCGAACATTGGGCGGTTCTTGCACCTGCGGTAACCTGACTTGTGTGTCGCATTCCTATCATGTTGTCTAGCCGACTCGTGCTTGATCACGGTAGTGCTGAAGGCTCGGAGAAGTTGAAGTGAGCAGGAGGAGTCTGCGGAGTTCGAGTGATGGCGGTTTGGTCCAGAGGCTGTGAAGCGCCGGAGATCCCGGTAACCGGCGTTCGGCACGTACCTCCGAAGCTTGACTCTTTATTACCACCATCTCTCATCGTCCGTAGTTTTGTGACCCACGAAACATGTCCAAGAAAGTGCTTGTGCTACATGGGTGCGTGCTCCGAGTCGCAAATAAGGAATTTGTCGCTCCGGCTTACTCTATTCCTCCAGGTACGCCCAGAATGCGCTGATATTCAGCAAGAGAGTCAGTCCCGACATCGTCCGTGCAGCAATGCTTTGACTCATTCGCGGTAGATGTCAGCACTACGAAAGGCGTGTGGAAAGGATGTCGAGCTCGGTATGCCTTTCCAACACGGACAGGATGCCTCCTCTTACTCATGCAATCCACCGCAGTTTTCGTGGATGCTCCCCATGTCTTGACGCCGGCAGACCTTGCGGCGGCTTTCAACAAGTCGGAGGAGTCATCACTCAACGATCTGGGCGCATCGGAGGCCTCGACAGACTCCGATCCTGCGCTTGCTCCGCGGGGCTGGTGGAAGACCGACGCAACCCGTACTGAGACTGTCGGACTGGAAGATTCGATACTGTATCTCCGAGACATCTTGAGGAAGGACCAGTACGACGGTATCTTTGGATTCAGGTGGGCTCGAGGGATTTTACTCTGACCTGCTGATACTATCGCACATCCTTCTCATGTTGGTCAAGTCAGGGTGCGGGTATGGCTGCGATCATGGCAGCATTGGTGAGCACGCTCTAGCAGCCATCTGCTCGTCGTCTTCTGACTATCTGTAACACACGCGCCGTGTGTTACCACGCGAGCGTCTGCCTTCCTGCCTTATTCGTACCGTAGATTCCCTTTCCTGGAACTGCGCCTCTATATATACCGCTCTCGCCGCCTGCGATGTTCCTTAGTTCTTACTTGGACATCGCAGGTACGCCCCGTCCGTTGTGCTCACTCATGTATTAGTTAGTTCTTACTTGGACATCGCAGCTTGTACCTGTTCTCCCGCTTGCGTGATCTTCTAGTGGAGTCGTCCGGTGGACGACTTACACTTTTTTTTGAACACCGTGCAGGCTGATCAACCGCGAGCACAACAACTTCTCGAACATCCATCTAGAACACGCCGCCGGCTTCCCCGCCTTTGGCGAACACCCGTCCTCCCGTTATAAACCCGTCAGAGTTGGACATACCGTCCAGACTCTTCCCGTTCACCCGTCTCCCGCTGCCCAACCTGTCGTTCTCCCGTCAACCGCCCTCTACTCCCCGCTCTCTCCTCACCCGTTCGCTCACACGGCGGACCCTCAACACGACATCTGCAAGTCCGGAGCCCGCTCTCAGTCCCCTTACGGAGCTCTCGTCGCGCACATCCGCCGATCTCGCGGACGCTCTAGACGACAACCTCCAGGATCAAGAACTCGTTGAGTCTTCCACAGTCGAACGTTCTCCTCCCCTCTTTCCCTCCCTCCCACCTTCTCTCTCGTCATCGCCGAACGAAGTTCAACATAAACCCACGCAAAACCACGTCCCGCACCCGCCGCTACGATCTCTGTTCTATTCGTTCCCGCCCCCATTCACGCATATACCGAGCAAAGCCCCTCAGAACTCCTCTTCATCATCAAGTTCTTCCTTCGTCCTCGCCGACCTCCATCACCCGCATATACCTACCATGGCAACGAACAACGGTCACGCACAAGTCCTACATCCCGTTCTCAAACAACCGCCGATCCTCACGCCTGGCGAGATCACCCCAGAGGTTCTCGTCCAGTGGGACAGTTCCTGCCAACGCTACTTCACACACAAGGGCGTCGCCGTCTCCGAGCGCATCGAATTCGTCTCCGCAGGTTTCCAAGACCCTCTCGTACAAGCCTGGTTCAATACGAACAACACCGCCCTGAACGCCCTGTCATGGACTGAGTTCCTCAACGAGATCCGCGCCACCTTCCTCGAGGACAACTGGGATCGAAACATCCGCTCACAGATGCTTGCGCTCCGCATGCGTCCGGGCGTGACGTTCGCTAACTACGTCCGCGACTTCGAGATGCGCAATATCCTCCTCGCCGGCACGCTTCTCCACTTCAATGACGCTGCACTTCGCGAACAGATCACCGCGCGACTCTCTGACCGCCTCCAAGTGCACGCATACACGGACACCGTCCTCGCGATCACCGACTACAACAAGTGGAAACGCGCGATGGTGCAAGAGGACAAGATCTGGTCCGCCAAACGCTCTGCCGAGGTCCAGGAACTCTCCCTCATGCACGCCAAATTCGCCAAGCTCTCCGCCAGTTCCCAGCCTCCTGCCTACCCGAACAACGCCTCTCGTCTCCCAGCCTCATCTGTCACCGCCCCTGCCAACTCGGAACTCCGCGTCCATGTCCCCGGTCTCACCGAAGCCGAACGTCAACTCTTGCGCGACCACAAGGGCTGCTTCCGTTGTCGCAAGTTCTACGCCGGGCACCTCCAGCGCGACTGCAAGGACTGGCCGGATCGCGGCATCAAGACCCTCACACTCGCCGATGCTCTCTCCGCGCAGAAACTCGACGAGAAAGGGAAGAGGCCGCACAAGGTCGCGGCCATCTCCGGACCTGACGCCTCTCTCTCCAACATCGACAGCGACGACGACGACGACGCTGGAGAACTAGCCTACATGCCGACGGCTCCTGTCGCCGCTGTGTACGCCGCTTCGGCTTACGCTGTCGCCGCCCTCGGAACGGATGAGGACGATGTCTGGTACTCCGAGTACGTATCCCCTCCAACCGCTCCCCACCTCCTCTGGAACATGCACATCGCTTCTTCGTCTGTCCTCGACGCTGTTGATGGGCTGATTGACACGGGCGCTCCAGTTAATCTGGTCAGCGAAGCGACCGTGCAAGCTCACAACCTACGCCGTCGACCGCTCCACAAACCGTGGCCATTCACGGACGCTTTCGCGGGGAAGGAGCAGCAGGCAACGGAGTGGTGTAAGTTCTTAGTCACTGCTCCTGATGGCTCTTATTCTTCCCGAGCGATCTGTGCTGTTATTGTCCCCACATTATGCTATCCTGTCATACTCGGTGTTCCATTCCTGTCGCAGAACAAGCTTCTCGTCGACGTAAGCCGCCGCGCGCTGTGGACCGAAGACAATGTGAACATCCTCCGTCCCTCCATCCCACAACCTGCCTCCCCACCCGTCTCTGCCTCCCTTCGACGCGCTTTCAAACGCGAAGAAGATCTCCTGCGCGACCACCTCCGGCTCGCGCAACACCGCGACCTCCTCCGCGACATCAAACTGAACATCCCCGCAACCGTCGCCGAGCCTGATCTCCCCGGCCCGCCTCCCGCGATCGCCGCAGTTCGACAACGCGTCGAAGAGCTAGCCTTCTTGGAAAAGCTTCAATCAGAAGACGCAGCTTTCAAGGCTAAGTTTTCTGATTGTTTCCCGTCCGATATCCCGCACCTTGATCATCTACCTTCAGATATCTATCACGAGATCAATCTGAAGGACGCAAACATGACCATCGTTCGCCGTCAATACGACTGCCCGAAGAAATACCGGGAGGCCTTCAAAACGCTTCTCACTCAACATCTCGAGGCCGGTCGCCTGCGAGAGTCTTCATCCCCATATGCCTCCCCTTGCTTCCTCGTCCCGAAAGCTGATCCTACTGCCCTTCCCAGATGGGTCAACGACTACCGTGCCCTCAACGAGAACATGGTCCCCGACGTCCACCCTCTGCCGAGCATACAAGAGATTCTCTCGGACTGCGGTCGCGGAAAGATCTGGGGTAAACTCGACATGACGAATTCATTCTTCCAGACGCGCGTTCATCCCGACCACATCAAGTACACCGCGATAACTACCCCCTTCGGTTTATACGAATGGACAGTGATGCCGCAAGGCTGTCGCAACGCCCCCAGCACGCATCAACGTCGCATGTACTCGGCATTGCGCCAGTACATCGGTAACATTTGTCACGTCTACCTAGATGATATTATCATCTGGTCGCAGACTCTCGAGGAACACAAACAGAACGTCGAAACGATCCTCAACGCGCTGCGCAAGAACAATCTATTCTGCTCCTTGAAGAAGACCGACCTCTTCTGCGTCGACCTGACCTTCCTCGGACATCACATCTCCCGAGACGGAATCACTCCCGATGGCTCTAAAGTCGATAAGGTCGTCTCCTGGCCGACTCCGAAATCTGCACAAGATGTGCGCTCCTTTCTGGGACTCGTGCGATACATCTCCAATTTTCTTCCTGGTCTCGCGCACCACACCGCCCTGCTGAATCCTCTCACTTCGAAGGAAGCCGAGCGCGACTTCGTATGGACACCCGCACACAACTGCGCATTCGAAGCCACCAAGCTCCTCGTGGTCTCTCACGAATGTCTCACGACTATCGACCACTCGAACTTAGGCGACAATCGCATCTTTGTATCTACTGACGCAAGCGACTACTGTACTGGAGCTGTACTATCCTATGGCCCCACTCTGGACTCCGCACGCCCTGTCGCATTCGAATCCGCCCAGCTCTCCGGCGCCGAACTTAACTACCCCGTACATGAGAAGGAACTCCTTGCTATCGTACGCGCACTCAAAAAATGGCGAGTTGATCTCCTCGGGGTCCCGTTCGTGGTCTTCACTGATCATCGAACACTCGAGAATTTCAATCACCAAAAACATCTCTCCCGCCGTCAAGCACGCTGGCAAGAATTCCTTGGCCAATACGACTTCGTCATCACCTACCTCAAGGGTGCCGATAACTCCGTCGCGGACGCGCTCTCACGTCTCGCACCTCCTGCCTCGTCTGACCCTTGCCCGGAACCTTGCCCACCTTACCCAATCGCCGCTCTTCGTCTCCTGCGACGTGCGAACCGCGCGCTCATTTCTTCAAGCCTACCACCGCCCGTTTCAGCTCCTGTCACTGCCCTCGGCACTCTCACTATTGCCTCCGACCCGGCCTGGCTCACTCGTATCCGCGACGGCTACACGGACGATCGCTGGTGTCTTCGTCTGCTCCGCTCACTCACGACTGACAACAGCGACCCTATTCCCTCCCTCCGTGCTGGCCTCCTCGACGGCGCTTCAGTCGCCGGTGTCTCAGTGCGCGACGGACTCCTCTTCGTCGGCGACCGTCTCTGCGTTCCACGCGTCACGGAGATTCGTGAGGCACTCTATCGCATCGCTCATGACTCCATGGGTCATTTCGGTGCGGAAAAGTCCTACGCATCCCTCCGTGACGCGTATTACTGGCCTCATATGCGTCGCGACCTGGAGAAGCTTTACGTCCCTGGTTGCGAACCCTGTCAACGCAACAAGTCCCCTACTACCAAACCTCGCGGACCTCTACATCCCTTGCCCGTACCGACCTGGAAAGGCCAGCGCATCTCTATCGACTTTGTTGGCAAGCTACCTCTCGACAACGGCTACGACTGTCTTTGCACTATCACCTGCCGCCTCGGATCTGAAGTCCGCCTGATTCCCTGCCACTACGACATGTCCGCCGAAGAGTTTGCTGAACTCTTCTTCGTCCACTGGTACTGCGAAAACGGGCTCCCTGTCGATATCGTCTCGGATCGCGATAAACTATTCCTCAGCCGCTTCTGGAAGGCTCTTCACCGGCTCACAGGTGTCGACTTGAAGATGTCGACATCTTACCATCCTGAAACCGATGGTTCCAGCGAACGCACTAATCGTACAGTTATTCAGATGATTCGTTACCACGTCGAACGCAACCAGACGGGGTGGTCGCGCGCATTACCACTCATTCGTTTCCAGATTATGAACACTCCTAACGCGTCCACGGGTTTCACTCCCTTCCAGCTGCGTCATGGCGCCTCTCCCCGCGTAATCCCTCCGCTTGTACAGAGTTCCGCTGACGAGCTCCTCGCAGATTTTGCGGAGGAGGGCGAGCGTGCCCGGGCACTGCTGCAACGCATCGAAAATGACGTTCTTGAAGCTCAAGACAATCTACTACTCGCGAAGACGCAGCAAGCGATGAACGCAAACACTCACCGAGGTCCGGAGATGCCGTATGCCGTTGGAGATCAGGTGCTCTTGTCTACATTCCACCGCCGCCGCGACTTCTGTCAACGAGGAGACGGACGCACAGCAAAGTTCATGGTTCGCTACGACGGCCCGCACACCGTCGTCAGATCGAATCCAGCAACTTCGAACTACACCCTTGACCTGCCGGCCTCGACCAACGTCCACCCCACCTTCCACGCGTCCCTCCTCCGTCCATTCATCCCGAACGACGACCAACTCTTCCCCTCACGCGTTCACGACGAGCCTGGCCCCATCGTCACCCCCGACGGCCAAGAAGAATTCTTCGTCGATCGCATCCTTGACCGTCGGCGACGCGGTCGCGGTTGGCAATATCTAGTTCGCTGGCGCGGCTACGGTCCTGGCGCGGACACCTGGCTCGCCGGTTCTGAAGTCTCTGAGCTCGAAGCTCTAGACACTTTCCTTCACGATCATTCCCTTTCCGCTTAGACCATTCGTTCCTTGCTTTCCTGTTCTCCGCTCCCCTCCCTCTGGTACGCGCTCTTCTCGGTGGATGGGGAAGAGTGTAACACACGCGCCGTGTGTTACCACGCGAGCGTCTGCCTTCCTGCCTTATTCGTACCGTAGATTCCCTTTCCTGGAACTGCGCCTCTATATATACCGCTCTCGCCGCCTGCGATGTTCCTTAGTTCTTACTTGGACATCGCAGGTACGCCCCGTCCGTTGTGCTCACTCATGTATTAGTTAGTTCTTACTTGGACATCGCAGCTTGTACCTGTTCTCCCGCTTGCGTGATCTTCTAGTGGAGTCGTCCGGTGGACGACTTACACTATCCAACAGCTCGAGAAGCCAGAAGTATTCCCACCTTTTCTGGTGGACGGAAAGCCGCCGCATCCTCCGGTGTGAGTGTTAGGCCGCCTTTCGACGATTATTTTACCTGACTCAGCGCCATCTTCCAGGACATTTTGCATATCTGCGGCTGGCTTCCGGCAGGAGAGTCCGCTATGCGACTCTATATTTCTGCCTAGCTACTCGACGCCCACTCTACATATCATCGGAGGCGCGGATACACTCGTGCCCGAGGAGTATTCCCAGAGATTGATAGACATCTCCGCGAACAAGCGTGTCGAGTACCACGACGGGGGTACGTGAAGGCTACCTACCGGGTGATGCAGCGGGTTTGACCTCTGGTGTTGAGCAGGTCACTTCGTCCCCTCGAAAGCGAGCTGGCGCAACTTTCTCAAGGCGTACATGAAGGATCCTCTGGGAGACGTGCCACCGCCGGTGCCCGCCACCGCATCACAGCTTGCATCTGGGGCAGCAACGCCCATGACGCCGTCATCATGATAGTAGGTAGAGGGAGGAAGGCGGAGGTTGTACACGTGTCACATAGAGGTGAGTCGAGTAAGCGCACGGGCACCGCGTCCGCTGAAACGACTTGCATCACAGATAGAGTTCAAACTATAGATCACGTCCGAGTCGTATATTGACCGCGCTACCGCTGTGTTACTCACACAACACTGCGACGACGACGACGACGGCACGTTGCTTGCTGCATTCCGCTTCCTGAGGAGTGCGCGGCGAATCGAGGTGCTGTTGCGCTAAAGGCACCGGGCTCGTGCTCGGCCGATCAGAGGCGGACGGAGCACACTGAAGAGTTAAGGTGCGTTTAGCTGTCCCCAAATATAGTTGCTTGACAGCCAGCGGGCTCGAGTGCTCCGTTGCTATGGAAAATATTTGCTGTCGCCCCTCATGCTGCGACGAGCGAGTCTTGAAGTGTGCCGTTGTCTCTCCGTCCGCTCCCTCCTCGCCTCATACATGCTCCAGCCCGGCCATCCCCGCAGTCTCCCATCTGACTCGACGCTCATGCGACCGCCGCACTCGGATGCTGAACGGACCTTGACGAAGCTCGCCGGACACGGCGGTCTAGCATGCCGCATTCATCTCCACCGGTCGCCCGCAAGTCCACGTGCAAGACAACCCCTGACAGAGAATAATCCGCGTATCACGGTGCGTTTCCTACTCTCAGTGTTTGGGAATTGTTTATGTGTGTCATGAATCATTCTTTACCTGAATATATCGCGTTGTAATTCGGGCCCGGTGCCCTTGGTGCCAACCCAGCCCCCGAGCCGTCAACGCCGTTCAAGCCGACATATACGTCCAGTCTGGCCCCACCGTAACGGGTGAAGCAGCCGAAAATAACTATCAGCATTGTCACATGCAGCGTCGGACCAGGAGGCGACTGCCGCTGCGAGCCATCGAAGACGACTGCCTCCGCATCATATGTGTGGCGATTGACCTCCACACTCGCCGCCTCCCCTGCTAGTGTCCCGTCCACCTCCAGGTTGCCCTGCGTGCCGCGGGCACCGGTGCAACGCATCGTCGCCGCTGGTGCCCCTTCCTCCCTACCACGATGTCGTCTTCCGCTCTGTCTCCAGCCTCGAATGTCGCCGCCGACGAGGTGAACGCAGCGATGGGAGGCGTTGTCCTCCCTGCACCTCCTACTCATCTCTACAAGGTGGCGAACATAGGTCGGTGGTATAAAATGGGGGTGAGTCTTCCCCTTTCCCTCATCGACAGCACTCACAACCAAGCCTCATCCTCCACCGATCGTTCACCCCTCGCTACCTCACTCACACCGTCCGACGTCCATCATGTCTAACAGTACGTGGGACGTGCGTTCCTCTGCTGACCCTCCTACTAACCGCGACACGATAGCCGATTCCTACACCACGCAACTCAACAACTGTGAGTCCTGGTCCATGTCCTTGTTTTCGTCAAGCGGTCTCCTTATGATTCTTGTACAGACCTGCAGGACCCCATTTGCAATGCTCCTTACATCCTCTCGTGGCTGCCATACGACAGTAAAGTAACTCACTCTGCCACCAGGTGGAAGGCGATCTGCAAGAGTGAGTGTTCCCGCTTGCTTCTCAGTTGTACGCACGTTACTGAGTCTTCCTATGCCCAGTCAACGGGGTGGAGCAAGCGGAGGGTGAGGGTCCGACGAAGACCGACGCCATGAACACTGCTGCTAAGGCCTATCTGGTGAAAGTGGGAAAGATAGTGGTAGCGGCATCCGAGACTTGAACTTCTAGCGTACAACTCGGAGTCGTCTGTTCGTCTGCCTATCGTGTAACTTCGCCGCCTGTATTTATGTACCACTGACTCGTCTTGATGCATGGTGTAACCGATTGTCTACGTGGGATAGACTACTGTTGCCTTCGGTCAAGCCTCTCCGGCCTCAGCTCGGGGCAATACTCATTGTGCGCCACACTGCCGTCTCTCCGACCGCAGAGTGATCATCCTTCAGTAAATATCGCAGTCTCGCATAGACTATTGCCGCACTAGTGACTGAGCTCTTCAGCCTAGTAGGTCAACACCGGGGCAGTCTTGTTCAGTAACCTCGACCAGAACGTCGGAAGAGCGGTTCGGCAATCTCCGCTCAGCGTCGGGCGACAGGCGCCCATAGCGAACGATCCTTCATCGCAACTTCATCGTTTCCCCTCACCATATCCATGCGACACAGCATGACCTACTTTGCATTATTAAGAACTGCCTGCCTTCCTGAACCCCGGGCATTGAAGAACGCCCGCCTAAAGGGCCCTTATCGAGCATAAGTAATTCGACTGACTTGAACCACACTGTTCGAACCTCAAGCTCAAGCACCCGTGTCGATCTACTGGGAATGCGGAGGAGGGAACTGTAGGGTGGTTGACTCCGCCACCCTTGCAAGAGCCGGGGGAGAGCAAAAACAAGGGCACATGGTCTATATATGGTGAGTTTTCTGTTGTTCGCAGTCGCGTTGGTTTTCCGTCACCACATTGGCCTGAGGAATGAGTCTCGAGAAGAAGCGATGAGCATGATTCACGCGGGTCCGCTCATGTCCCACGTACCAGATGTATCTGGTCTTTGTCGTCTGCACTCAGAGCTATGACCATTCCTTTTGTTCCGCTGCATCGCTTGTGGCCGGTCCATCGCTCATGGTTCTTCTATAGACTATCAGCGCCTTCAGCGCCTGTCTGCCACATAACCTAACAGGTGTCGATAGTTGATACGGCCTCGACTCGCCAGTGGCCGCGCTCGTGTCCCTTGCGTGCATATCTTTATCCTCTGCTTCTCCTGATTCCTCGTCGACGTTACTCTATCTTGGTCTGGCCTGTTCAAATTCAGTCTATACTCCAGCTCTTCGCTGTCTCCTACCACCGTCTCCGTTTCGCCCCGCTCCTCCTCAGTGGACTGCAGACGACCCCGATCGACCGTTCCACGCCAATCGTTGGATGGCTCACCCTCTGATCCCTTTGCCTAGTCACTACGCAGTGATCCGCATCGACCCAGAAGCCACGGTGAAGGACCTAGGATTGGAGGATGCCGAGACTCTGCATGAGGTCAGAAGTATGTCTCGAAAGAAATATCTGGTGTTCCTGCAATGGGTGAGTGCAAACAATGACTTGTGGCGGCGTTGCTAATTGCTTGACTTCAGCCTGAAGAGCTTCCCATGCCGGATATGAGGTGGTGCCGATACGAGGTGGCTCCAATCGGTACGACCCTCCGCCCGTCGGATGAGACTCGAGGCATCACTCCCGACATGGTGATCCCGATTGCCCCCAACAAGCACTACACTGGAGAACGCCGCTCTCTACGCCCAACGCCCTCCTTTCCATTCTCCAACTGCTATCACTGGATCATGAACAACGTCACCGTGCGTGTGCGCGTGCGCGAGGAGGGAGTCGAGCATGATGGTGCTATCAAGTTGCCCCCTGCTGAGCGCTATGCCCTGAACAAGGGTTTCTCTCCAGACCGTCAGCGCATCAGTAGGTTCCTCCACGATAACCCTCGTCGTGCGTCATCGGCAGCAAGAGAAGACGCGAAACCTTCCACCGGGACGACACTTGTAAACCGGGATTCTTAGATGCGAGACCAGAGTCCGCCCTTGGCGGAGGTCGCACCGATGTCCTTACTGACACATACCTGCGGCTCGTCACACAACGGGGACTGCGTAAATCTGGTCCGCATAGTGACGCCAAGGCGTCTGAACAGAGTCAGACTCATACGTCCGAGGACGTGACAAGTTCTGTCCCGGAAGCGCAGAAGCAGTCCACTGTGACCCCAGTAACATCCAGGGACTCGGGGATAGACGTCTTCGGCTGGAACCCTCACCCCAACACGGCTAGGATCCCTTTGGTTGATGCCTGGCTCGACATCGACAAACATCTCTCAGAAGACGACATTGCGAGCCCCTAGAGCTTCAGAAAGAGATCGCGCAGATCACTTCGTAAGTCGTTATGTATTCTCGGTTTGACACTATCTCATGGTGAGTATGACACACAGGATAATCTCGCGAGGACTTGCGCAGTTTGCGTTAGCTCAAAAGACCTCTGAGCAGATCCAGGAGGAGCACCCGGTCAGCGACACCGAGCTCCCTGTGTGGCCCGAGGAACTGGAAGAGACTAACCACCTCAACGGTCTCTGGAAGGACCTCCGAACGCAATTCAAAAACTCGCCTTCTTCCGGAGACCCTCCCTTCCCGGTGCTTACAATCCCGGCCTCAGTAGATCTCGTCGACTCGTCTGTACCACCGCTCTCAATCGAGGCTGGTACGTTCATCCCGCTGTCTCCTCTTCCCGAGGATGACGTCATACCGCTTCCAGATGACGTTGCAGCGGGATCTGATACCCTTCGTCCATCTGCCAAGACAGACGTTGATCTCGCAGCTTGCGGTTCTGACGTCGAGCCACTCGGCCGGCACCTCACATCGTCTGGACGCCCTCTAAAAACGCGTTTCGTCGCACCCGCACAGCGTCCTGCGATTACCACCCTCAACGGCGCGCCGCCACAGCAACCTCCAGGGACCGTCCCACCGCAGTCCTTCACGCCCTTACGCAGCATCACAAATGTCGCCCAACCACAGCCTACACCTCAGCGTCGTACGTGCTTCTTCCTGCTTGCTCCTGGAGAGTGTGCTAACAGCCAAATTCACAGGTCGCAGTCGAGCTACTACTGTGTACCATCAGCTGCGTGCGAAGTTCATGAACTTCGTACACCCCGGTCGGGTTGGTCAGGTCTATTGACTACCTGCAGACCTCATGCACAAAGACGTTGGCGCAACATGCTTTCGCCCTTTTCGCGCTCTATAGGTTGCCTCGCACGGCTTGTCGGACTCGTCGCCCTTCTTTCACGCGCGTTGCTGCCTTGACGACCCTGCACGACTACACGAGTCGATGTTCGTTAATGATCTATCTGTATCCTTATTGTCTGCTATCTGACGACGTTGAAAGTTGAAACAACGCAAACAACAGGCTTCGTCCCTCGACCTGCCAGCAGTGAGCAAGCCATCTCCACGGCACTTAGTATCTGCAAGCCGGATGGCGTGGACTGATTGCATTTTCGCGCTCCATAGTGTCTCAGGTCATCCGTCCCGTCGCAGTTTTGTCATAGAAGTCCGCTGATTCCATCGTCCCAGTTCGTCGGCCTTGCGCATTGTCTTCAAAGAAGCATTTGAAGTATATGGACGGTCATTGTTGACAGAAAGTAAGTATCCTTATTGTGTGCTGGCGCGCAGCCACCTGACGTAATAAAGGTACACAACCAGCCGCTGCAGCCACCATGCCGTTCTACGGTCTACCAAAGCCCCCACCTCGTTTGCCCCGTTTAGCCTACTCCACTATTCTCTAGCTCTCGTCCTACCTAGTCTTGCGGAAACTGTCCGCGCCCTCTTGCTGACCCATCGTAGATTGCGTCTCGACCTCAGTATGCCGACAATAGGTGTGGCCCCCGGACCTAACTACTACGCCGTCATACGTGTGGATCCCATAGCCATGGTCTTGGATCTAGGACTAGACGATCCTATCACGCTGGCTGAGGCGAAGCAGATGGTGACCAAGCGGTACCTTGTCTACTTGCACTGGGTACGCTCCGCTCTGTAACACTCATTCCTATCTCACTGACCTACTCTTGCACGCAGCCTTTCGACCTGTTCATGCCGGACATGAGATGGTGCCGCTACGATGCCGAAATAATCGGAACTACTCTGCGCCCCCCGGATGAGGGCAGTGGCATCACTTCCGACATGGTCATCCCGATCGTGCCCAACAAGAACTACACAGGCGAGCGGCGCCCTGTACATCCTCATCCTTCTTTCCCCTTCTCCAACTGCTACCACTGGTTTCGGAACCATATCAAAATACGTGTACGTACCAGGGAGGGCGGGTTCGATCACGACGGTGGCTTCATGTTACCTGGGGCGGAGCACCTCGCTCTCAACCATGGGTTTTCTCAAGACCGCAAGCGGCTTGCTGCCTTCCGTGTGGCGAAGGAAGAGCTCTCCGCCGTCGCCATCCCCGCCATGACCGTGCCTGCGGAAGGCGGTTCCAGCGCCAAGCCGGCCCCCAAGCGACAAGACTCGATGAATAGCGCCCGCTCGGCCCTGGGAGCACTTGCGGAAGGCGAACCGTCTATCCGTCCAGATGTCCTTGCGGAGACATACCTCAGACTTGTGACAACAAGGGGTCTGAAGACTTCTGACCCTCCCAGCGAGATCGGCTCAGAACTGAATGCTGACGGCTCGGACATGGTAACATGGGCATCAACTATGAGTTCGCTCGCGGGGTTGGACCTTTTTGGATGGAACCCAGATCCTTCTGCCGCCGTGATACCTCTGGTCGACGCATGGCTCAACGTTGGCCAGTACCTCAGCGAGGACGAGATTCCGAATCCTCTTGAGCTGAGAGAGGAGGTTGTGAAGATCCACTCGTGAGTCAGCGTCATCTCATATATTCTGCATTACTGACCGAACAACAGAATCATCACGCAAGGTCTCGTGAGGCTCGCGTCATTGCAGAAGACGGTGTTGCAGATCAAGGAAGAGCACCCTGTCATGAGCACCGACTCAGACCTAACCATCGAGCCAGAGAACTACTGGCCAGAGGGACATCCTTCCAGCATGATGGAGCTGGACGCTCTATTTAAGTATATCCAACGGTTGAATGTCCCTGTGGCATCGGGACATTCAGAATCCACTTCATCGGTCCGAACACCTCAACCAGGGGCACCGGAACTCAGAGTCAGGCCTCACCCTGTATCCAGAGTCGTCTCCTCCGAAATCGACGATGCAAGTGGCCCGAGGACGAGATCATCTTCCGTCGGAGCATCTCTCCACCATCCGGCTCATCTCACTCGATCTCCGATGAGCCACCCCACAAACCCACCTATGCGAATCTCTGACGCGCCCCCGTCTGCTTACAGAGGCAGAAGCCCGTTCGATTCGATAGTACAGCCCTCACGGGCGTATCAAAGAGCTGCGGAGGCGTTGTTGTTACGTTCACGTACGTTCCTATGGGCGACGTCGCTGTTCGCGTGCGCTTACTCGGCTTTACAGGGACCGCAAGTCGCACCGCGTCTAGGATCTAGCGTCGAGTGCACTCCAAAGCCACATCCGTCTTGCAGCACTTCTCTTGACGGGCTATGATAATCAGAGTAAGCCGCATTATGCACTTTCATACGGAAGTTGTTTGTATCGTTATTGTTTCACTATCGTATCCGTTCACCCGCCGCGACGAATTGCGCGCGCCTGTCACCTACTACAGCTATTTCCAAAACAAGTGGCCGCGCGGCGCGAGTTACACTTTTGACGCGAAAAACCCAAACAATTCAAAAATTCGTCGCAGCTGGGTATGTCTCTTTATACGTCTCTTGAGTGGTGCCAGAAGAACATGCAAGACACCTCCCAGCTCGATGGATGTTCTGAGACCGAGGGGGTGTCATAGGAGCATCACAGATTTGGCGCGGATCTTGCCCCGGATTACCACAAATTACAACGGGTATACAATCTGTTATAATGGCTTATCATGTCGGTAACAATCGTGTATACACAATCCATCAAAAGGCCCTTTTAATCGCATGGCGCTGCTTGCAAGCATCATGCAATCGGTACAATTATTCCACAACTTGCAAGGCCAACCGAGCCAGAGGTCATTGCAGCCAGTTGTAAGCTCTCCAAAATGTCAAATTGCGTTGCGGTAGGGACTTCCAGACTCGTCGTGGAACTCGAGCATCACATATAAAAGAAAAGTGATTTTATTGTCTCAACAAGCTACATGCATAGTACTACTACTACAAATAACGAAGGCACCTGCGAGCGTTGGCAATTGCCGACAGACCTACGGACGCATGAGAACTCCTTGGATGAGGTGTCGAGGAAGCCATGACTGAGCACCAGACGAAGGCTAAGGGCCAGCTAAGAGCGCCAGAGTACCAGAACAAGTCAGGCGTGCGCACGAAGAGAACATAGCACCAGAAAGCCCCAGATTGAACAGGTAGTGCCAGCTTGACAGCCCGAGACCTAGCGACTAGACAGCACGAGACCCAGCGACCAGACAGCGCGAGACCCAGTGAACAGCAACAACACGCCCTCGGGGAGACAGCCCGTGAAGTTGAAGGGCCACGGAGCAACTTGCAGCGAGCAGTCACATCGAGCATTTGGACGGTCGACGTCACCGTGGGGAAGAGGAGGGGAAGGATGAGACCTTGAGGGACTCGGGGAGGGTGTAGTGCACGAGACGAGGGGAGAACGATGACTTGACGACGACGTACCAGGTGTTTCAAACCCAGCGAGGAACTGTACAGTTCTGATCATGGTTGCCGAGTACGCAACCAATAGAGCGCCGAGCTTCAGAGGACGTCGCAAGCAAGATGGAGATTCTGCTGCCTGGCAAGGATACTGCAAGTGAGATGGAAGAGAGCCGCAAGGGGGGAGCAATCAGCACAATAATCGCGACGGTTACAATAGGTTACAATTGCCGCGGAATAACTGGTAAGCCTTACTACTTAGTCACAGCGTTCAGTAAGTATTTCATGGATAGTAGTCACATATATTGTATCAAATAATCTTCACCCTTGCAACTTCTGCGCCGTTTCTGTGATGAGTGCGCATTGGCACGCTCTATACGTAGGTCATGTATCGTTCCGAATGCATCTCACGCGACATTTCCTCTAACTTTCACCCCTTTTATGACCCCAATTCCACACATAGAGCCTCTTCTGTCTATCTGAGGGCTCTATGGGCCTCTCAGAGAGGTGTTGCTCGCCCCATACGAACCTCGTCAGTGGTCACCGGGGAGCATAGGCGCCAAATGCGAAGGCCGCCTCCTTGCCCCTTCAGAGCAGTCTCTCCGTGCCAAACTTTCGTTTCAAGCCATTGCTAGGCCACTCAGCACTCTTCTATACTCATAGGTTCGACTCCGCACGCCCGAGAGGGCACCATGATTTCACGCATTTTTCGAATTTCCTGCGTCAAAAGTGCAGTGCGTAAATGGCGCCCGGCCACTTGTTCTGGAAATAGCTGTAAGCACAACAAGTAGCAACGAGTTTCACGGCCATGCCGCCACGGTGCGTGACCGTCCCTCTTTCTATCTTCTCTCATCTCATTCTCTCCTCTCACCATCTCCCTCCTCTCATCCCTTCTTGCCCGGCTTATCATCCAACCCTCCAGTGTCAGTCAAGACTCCCATCTTCGCTTGCGCGTCCTCCCTGAAGTCAGATCAATATACGCGCCACTTCCCACAATGGTTCGAGCGGTAGCACCTCTACCTTTCCACTACGCCGTGCTTCGTATGGACCCCGAAGCTATGGTCAAAGACCTTGGGCTTGATGATGCTGCAACCCTTGATGAGGTCCGACAGATGTCGGTGAAGAAATACTTGGTGTATCTCGATTGGGTACGTTCTCGTCGTCCGACGTTGATTGTAATCACTGATGTAACTCTTACACAGCCGGATGAGCTCCCTATGGCGCAAGTGAGATGTTGTCGTTACAGAGTGTCTCCGATAGGGACCACGCTGCGACCCCCGGATGCGGCGCACGGTATCACTTCCGATATGGTCGTCCCGATTGCGCCCAACAAGTCCCACACCGATGATCGCCGTCCAGTTCACCCTAAGGCGCCCTTCCCATACTCGAACTGCTACCACTGGATACAGACCAGCACCTCGGTGCGCGTGCGTGTCCATGAGGAAGGCGTTGAGCATGAGGGCGCCATCAGGTTATCACCAGCCGAGCACAGCGCAATCAAGGACAGGTTTAGCGCAGATTTCACGCACATCGCCTCTTCTCGCCCTAGAGACTTCAATCCGTCCGCCGGACCACTACAGCCGGCTGAGGCCTCCTCTGCTATCGACGTCGCTGCATCAGCTGAGGAGGTGAATACGGCGGCGCCCGCCCTCACCAACACATATCTTCGGCTCGTTACGCAGAGGCGTCTGCGAAATTCCGCGCTTCCCTCAGAGACCGATGATGAGTCCCAGCGAAGCCCTTGTGGCTCTTCGGGAGACCTCTTCGATTGCAATCAAACTGGGAAATCTACTATGACTCCAGCCACCTCGGTCTCGGCGGCTGCTATGGATGTCTTCGGGTGGGACCCCGACTCCGCCACAGCGATTATCCCTTTGGTGGATGTGTGGCTCGACATCGAGCAGCATCTCAAGGAGCATGAGATACCGAGCCCGCTGGATCTGCAAGAGGAGATCATTCAGATCAAAAAGTGAGTCACTTCGTCGTCTCGTTGCGCAATGTATATCTCACACGACGTGCAGAATCATCGAACGAGGTCTTGAAAGGTTTGTGGTCTCCCAGCTGACACCAAGTCAAATCAAGGAGAAGCATCCAGTCAGCGACGTGGAGCTCCCCGTGGATACGAGGAAGACCTACTACTGGCCACGCACACCGGAGGCCGCACACTGGAAAACGATAGTTGGGAACCTGTGGCGCGATCTTCGAGACAATTACGTGCCTCCGCCACACGCCCGGGAGCTTGAGGAACATCAGTATGTTTCTGCCGTGGGTCTGGAAAATGTGCCGTAGGTGTCTGTAAACGTGTGAGGGGATAGCATAGGACTCGAAATAAAATAGCACCGATTGTCGCAGTCAATCTTTCCCAGCTTCTTCCAAACAGATAAAGTGCGCTTGCGAAGAGCCATCCATCAAGGGTAAGTAATCTGTAATAGTACATGACGCGAACGCATGTGAATGATACAGCAGTGGGTATGACATTTCAAGGGATATACAACAAGAGACAAGCGACACGGACGCAAATACGACTGACTCACGATAGCCTTAAGCAGCCCTGCCACGCCTCGCGTTCGCCGACGCCGACGGACGCCCAGTAACATTCTTCCCAGCGTGTAGATCGTCGGCACGGAAAGCCGTCAAGTGGCTCATCTTCCCCGAAAGCCGCACACCCGTCATGAACCGCGCGAGCTCCCGCGAGTTGTCAGAGGCTGGGTCCGTGCGGCTCGAAGTCGGACGGCCCTTCATCCCGCTGCCCCTGCTCTGACTCGGAACAGGACGCTCCTTCGCGGGCAGCCGGCCGTCCTCGGGGCTCGTACACGGATCATGGTGGCGTATGCTTCCCTGGATGACGGTCTCCTGCACGTACGAGAACGAGTAGGAGTGGACGACCGTGTTCGAGCGTGAACTTGGGCCTGTACCGCTTTGCGAAGAGCGTGAGCCACGGCCCCGCTGAGGTCGTCCTGTGCGCTCGCGGTCCTCAGCCCGTCGTCCGTCCTTGACGGCTCGCTTCCGTGACCGACCTTGGCGGAGTGACGTCGAAGCTGCCATCTCCAGGAGGGGAGACGGATGCTGCGTTGGCCACACCGCCGCTCTCAAGCCGCCGGAAGGACGAGGCGCAGGTGCACCGGCATCCTTGAGCAGGCTCGCATAGGAGGCAGGCGGCGTCATGGAGGTGGCGTGGGTCGAATACGTCGGCGCGGGTGAGGCATCAGCGGCACGGCTTTCAGGAGAGCGCACAGATGCTACACCGTGCAGCGTTTCCTCCGCAGGCGGTGTTGCAAGGGCGACCGCATCATGGTGGCGGATGTCACCCAACCAGCTGCGGTAGTCTTGTGTGATGGTAGATGGTGGGGGACGCGTTGGTGCGAGCGCAGACACGGGTTTACTGCTCGGAGGACATCAGTATGCTCTCATTGAACAGTATCAGAGGTTCGCACCTCTGAGTGACAGTCACCGACGGGCTTTTCTGCACCGGTCGGCGCTCACTACGTCCTCTCGACTGTGACTTCGAGACATGTCTGCCGGAAACACCCGGATCGTCCAGAGGACGGCTGTGGTCGGTGCGGCTCAACGAGACGAGACTCCTCTCCAGCGAGTCCTTGATGATCCTGAGAGAGTTTCAGTACACGCGGTCCCGGGTATGACAGTGGACGAAAACTCACAAGCCAACCTTCTCCTGCTCTTTCCACAAACCTACCGGGTTTGGTATAGAGCTTTCGGTGAGATGTTCGTCAAGGTCCAGCCAGAGGTCGACGAGTGGGATGAACTGGAAGCTCGGGTCCTCGTCCCACCCGAAGAGGTTCATCGACAGAAGATCTGTGATAGATGGAGGAACAGGCGGCGTGCTGCTCGGAGAAGAGTCTCTTTCGTGGCTGAAGTCGGGAGAAGAGTCGAACTCTTCGGCCAAGGCAGACTCTTCGGTGTAGAAGGAAGAGGACATGGCCGCGAATAAGACGTCATCAGGTTCCCCGAATGTTGTCAAGCTAGAAACCTCGACAATGTGCTCCTCAGCGTACACGGTATGCCTCTCGCGCCAGAAGCGGTTGATACGAGCAAAGTCGTGCTCAAAAGCGTCGGAGAGAGAGACATGTTGCGGAATGCTGAGCTGATACGCCTTGTCGTTGTCGTATCTGCGGTCGCGACTGACGCGAACACGAAGAGACAGACGTCCGTCAATCCAAAAGTAGCAGTTCGAGAAGGGGAAGGCGGGGGTAACTGTGACCTTCGCACCAGCTCGAGCATGTTGGGTGTTGGGATGGATAGGGATCACCATGTCCCTTGAGATTCCCTTTTCTGGGACGGCCGGACGTAGTTCTGTGGCGACCACGTTGACACGATACCGGCAGTATTCGCTGTCTGGCATAGGGAGATCCTGAGGCTGCAAAATTGTCAGACAACAGCATAGACGAGACATGATGACACTCACAAAATCTAAGTACACTAAGTACTTCTGCGTACGCATCTCCTTGGCCGCCCCCGTCGCTAGTGGATCCTGTAGATGTTCCACCATCGCGACTGGGTCCATGCGGACCACCGCGAAGCGTCTTGCTTTCGGGAACGAAGACACCTTCATTGACATCGAAGTCGGCAAGAAGGCCCGAGCAACCAGGTGTGTTAGAGATGGTGGTGGTTGGAAGCCACGATGGCTATGCGGTAAGGGCGCCCATAAGGCAGCAGCAGCATATTCCCACGAACTTGATCGAGTTCCTGCGACTTGCCACGACATCACTTCGTCGTAAGTACTGCTACAGCTCACACCTTCATACGAACCTCCAGCATCCCTACAGAAGATGCGAGGACGATAGGGACGCATGGTCGCCGGTCGACTCGCCCGACGCCCACCAGCGCGACCACGTGGTCCACATGTTCGACACGGGAAGGGCCGCCTTCTCATCTGCTTCTTCGCCCGACTATTACGGCATTCTTTGTCCTCGGCATTGACTCATTGTATGTTCATCCGAGTCGGCGAGCATGCACTCGACTTCCTGTCTCCCCTCCTGATTCTCAACTCATGAGTCCGTGACTGTTCCAATCTCTCCGCATCGCAATCCTATCTGTCATGGCCAATTGCTCTCGCTGCCAAGCTTTGGTGAACGAAGAGCACATCCCAGACGCCGACTGCGACACGTACAATCCCGGCGACATCATCGCCATCCAAGACTCTGTCCATGTCCCTATCTTCCACCACGTCCTCAACAACCGGCACCGTGACGCGAGCTCTCGCAGAGGTTCGAACCTCAGCAATGGCTCGCGCGTTTGGCTTGACAACGGTCGAGGCGGACGTCCTGCCATCGTGCTCGAGCACCGACCGATTGAATCGCCAGACGGATCGGAGGAAACGGTCGTACTGCTCCTAGCAACGTACGAAGGCGACTACCGCCTCCGGAGCCATCTGCCTCTCGTCCTCCAGTTCTTCTGCATCGCGGTATACCCACACAGCACGATCGCGGAGGACGAAGCGGGAGTCTTTCATTTGCACACATCTCCGGAGTGGTCTCATTCAAAGAAGGACGCGACTGATCTCCACGGTTGGCTAATCGCCCGCCAGTTCACATCCACGAAGCCCACAAAGGGTCGGTGGAAGAACGCCAATCGAAGCAGCTGGGACTCGGAGTCGTCTTTCACGATTGATCACGAGACGCGCATGAAGCTGCTCGAGATCGTCGAAGAGAAGTGGGATGAGTGGGTCGCGAGTTGCGAACAAGACCCACAGCGTTTGTACACGTACAGGAACGATTACAGTGTGAGTCGGAAAAAATCGAAATTGACACTCACCGAGTCTTTGTGTTGACCTCTTTTGTGTGGTTGTTGACAGGATTTCCGCAACAAGTTGCATCATTATAACCCTTCCTCGGTGAGCCGAATTTGAGCGTTCATGCTGTGATCTCCTAATTCAGACTCGCCTCGCAGCCCTCGAGAACACGCAACGCCACTCCGTCAGCGAGATCGCCTTCAATCACATCTCCCGTACGCATTTTCCTTTGGTCGTCACGAATGAACTTGCTGTGTTAACATCTGAGCCAGATTGATCGTGGTGTACCATTACCAAGCCCACTGACACCCTGGGCGACGTCGGCAACTCGCAATCCAGCCAACACCTTGGCACACGGAGCCCGAGGTGCGCCGGTACAGAGCACCACGAACGCGCCGATGCCAATAGTGCACGCTGGTAACGGGAGCGCACGACCCGCTGCCAAGCCATCTTCACCTCCTACTTCCTCCGTTCCTGCAAACGTCCCCGTCGCCGCAGGTTCTTCTACCGTGCCTGGGAAGTCCGCGCCGCAATCGGCCTGGTCTCGACCGGCTGCGCCACGAGTGGCCAATGGGAGCGCTCTGCCGTCCACTACGGGGCCTCTTCCCGCCTCGGACTTCCCGAGTCTGCCCGCTGTGAGTTTATCCTGTGACTGCAATACGTAGATTGTTTGTTCTCTGACCGTATCAGATGCCCCAGACTGCACAGAGCCGACCAACTGCGATTCGCGGCCCCGGGACCTCGGCACCAACGAGTGCACACCAAGTGGCAAATGGGAGCGCTCTGACGCCTCCAGCCTCGGAGTCTCCAGATCTCGCCCCCGTGAGTTTATATCCGGCGATTGCCACGGGATGCGCATGTTTTGACCTTTATTCCAATAGACGCCACAGGTTGCACAGAATCGGTCACCTGCGCGACCGTCGTGTGCGCAGGCTGTAGTCCGAGGCAAGAAGCAGGCGGGGAGAGGCGCGGGCGCGGGGCAGCAGCGACCGCCGCGAAACTGAGTGGGAACGACGATAAAGATCCGAACATCTAGACGGGTCAACATGCGGGTTACTGACCGGTTATCCTGTTCCGCTCATGCGATGCCGACCGTCAAGTCTGACACGTTGGCGTTGCTCTGGTCTGGTCAGGTAATTGTTCGTGTCTCCGATGAACCCGCACTATGTCTACCTGGAGGATACACAAGATGACATAGCCTGTCCAGGGCTGCCGATATTCACAGACAACATCAGAACCAGACACCTTAGCTCTACCGGGCTTCCGAATCTCGCTATTCTCTACCCTTTCTCTCTATTGTTCTCCGCAACGATCCTCCCAAGTGCGCTTCGCCTGCATTTATAGGCTCTCAATTCGAAGTCAACGTGACCGTCGCCACTCTGGGCTCTACCCGCCACACCATGGTCTATCCGTCGCTCATGAACCAACAGCTCCTGTTCCCCGACGCATTGCAGTTTGCGGTGATACGGATCGATCCCCTCGCGATGGTCGAACCGTTGAAAGATCCAGTCGCTCTTGAAGCAGCGAGGTCCATGCAGTGTAAAAAGTACCTCGTTTTCCTCGAGGCGGTGAGTACCCTCTCTGTGATACATCCATGTTTCCGGCACCCACTGAAGTCTCATTTGCAGCCTAGAGACCTGCCTATGCCGAAAAGTAAGGAATGTCGCTACTCGGTGAAGCCGGTCGCCACCTGTCTCAGGCCGGCTGACGTGGAGAACGGTGTCACGCCGGACATGGTCATGCCTATTCATCCCAATACCGAGCACCTCAGAGGCCGCGACCCCATTAAAGCAAGTCCTAAGTTCCCCTACGACAACTGCTTCTTCTGGATAGAGAATAAAATGTCGGTCTGCGTGAAGGTCAACCCGGCCGGTTATGACGGCGGAAAAGCCATAACGGTTGGCGCTCGAGAGCACCTCGCCGTATCGAGGTGTTGGTCAAATGACTTCGAACCTATGGAGTCTTACTTGGAGTACGCGGAAGCGGGACATTCTGCATCTCCTCCGTCAGCGATCTTGCGCGGGCTACCCTCCCCCATCATCACACCCTCATACTATATACCGCCACCCGGGCACCAATTTCAGGACCACGACGACGACGACGACGAAACGGACGTTCATCTAGGAAACACCCAATATGACGGTGACGACCATCTAAGCTTGACAGCAGCGTCAGACCATCTGGCGGAGCTCAAGCAGCTCTTCGCACTGAACCCTTTTGGGTGGGACCGTGATCCCAAGGAGATGTTTCTTCCACTGGTCGATCTGTGGCTCGACCTTGAAGAGCACCTGAGCGCGGCGGAGATACCCAGTCCCGTTGACTTCTACGAGGAGCAGGCAGCGATTGCGCTGTAAGTCGTCCTTGGGTTCCTCATTTGCTCGGCCTAACGTAGACTCATGACATACCAGGATTATGATAGCAGCCCTCCAGAGACGATCGGTGCAGGACTCTTCACAGTGCACCCAGACACTTCCGGTCCCGTCGACGTCTTTCCCCAAGCTGATTCATTCTCAGGAAGGAAGCTCAGGTCGCGGAGGTCCTTGCCTGCATTGTGGCGGAGTCGGAGACAGCTGCAGGTGTGGAGATGTCAGCGGAAAGCCGTCGCATTGACAATCGCGTTTTCGCTATGGACTTGCCCGCAGTTTGTTGTGGCGAGTCCGTCACAAGAGTTCTCAGTATGTCGCATGTCGGATCACATATCACTTTGTACTTGTAGCACCCGGATTCCTCTTTGAAAGCAGCACTCCCACTTTGTTCGACATGCAGCTTGAGCTCGACAATTATCGGCAGAATGACCATACCCGATTCACATGTCCGTTTACGGGTCGTTCGCCTTGACCAATGCCAGACATTGTCAGTCGTTACGTACATTGCGTCCTCGTCGAGTTTTACACAGGACAGATAGTACAGTCGCAGGAGGAAGATTGTGCATAGACTGCACCTGCCAGGGGCGTATCATCGCAACAGTTCGGATAGAGCGGAAGGGCTAGCTTCATCCGGTTGTCGCGAATAACTTGAACTCCTTCTCTCGTGTTCCTCATCGCCGCCTGCCCACTTGAAGGGCTTGTACAACTAGTATTGTCTCGCGTCTTCGTGGCTTCCTCGGCGGACCCGCTGTGACCGATTGCACCGGCTATTGATGACGTTAGTCCGGCTAGACACGGCTTGCTAGTACCAGGCTACTTACCACGGGAAGGGTCTTTGCGCGCGGTCTAGTTCCCTATCATAAGCCATGCTCGACGTCAAATTGTGACGAATGGAGTCGGAACGTCGGGGCTACGTACGACATCTTGCGATGTATCGTTCGTGACGGCTGCAGCATACGACCTTCCCTGAGCAATTTGAGAAGTTGGACGAGGCTTGCAACGCATGAGCTCGAGTAGAAAAGAGAGAGAGGGAGAAGTGTCGTACAGGCAGAATGTCTGCTGGGAATGTGACCGCTTCCACGGCGGCGTGTGGCAACTTGACATCGACGCCGTTCGCATGAGGGCCCTATGTGCCTCTGATTAGCATGGCGGATGTGGGATCGAAGTACGTAATGCTTGACTTACGTTGCAGAGCTGTGATAGGGGAGGACTCGGTATTCCTGCGACGGTGGTCTGAAACAACGCCCTGCGTCAATGCGAGGCGCTTGAATGGCAAGTTTGACCAACGGCCGACTTGCCCAGACGTTTCCTGTTTTCCTTATACCCTTAGGCTCTTTGTCCTCTGTGATTGATGCCGCTCCTCCATCGTGCGAGCTGCGGGAGTCATATGCATTGCCCTACGCAGGACATCAATGTGAGGAAGCACGCCAACAATGCCGAGAGCTCCGGTGCTGTGATGTACTCACCGTAAGCTCATCTCTTGCGTCCTGTGATGCATTTATTCCTGCGGATAGCCACAGGTCCATCGTATCAGGTTGAGATTCCCGCCACTTACAGACGAGTTAGCATGCTTGATAAGGAAAACAGGGGAAGTGTGAGGGACCTTGAGATAGCTCTTCCATCGAGACTTATCGGGATCAGGATCCATGAACATCTTCTGGGGATTGACTCCTGATTCACGGACAGATGAAGCGTCGCACTCACCTCATATTCCCATCGGCACCAGACTAAGTAGGCCGGATCGGTTCTGCACTGTTCGCCCCAGGCCCGCCATCTCCGCCGGCAAATTTCGTTGATGGCTCCGATGCTGCGTGGTTCCACCTTAAAGGAAAGGTTGGACTGTTGCTCGCCCGTTTCGTCTCGATATTTCCAGTGACCTTTCACCCTGCCGGACGAATGGAAGCCGACGGCTATGAACCACGCGTGATCCCTCTGCCACTCGGGGGAAGTATGCAGATGGTGTCCCTGAGCCCGGATCTCGCAGTGTGGAGAGATAGGGACAGCGAAATGGTCCCTAAGTATGATAGGCATGTTGCGGAGATAGAATGTACTGTTGTACGTGGTGCACAGAGAAGTCCGCACAAATCGGCTCTCCCTTGGTAGTCGCATACCCTTCCACATGAGCGCGGGTCTCACCCTCCCATTTAAGGTAACGCAAGAGTCATAGCTACCCGTGCTGTAGGTAGACTCGGCAGGATTGTTGTTTGGGTCCGCCAGAGCAGCGAGGATGGGTGCATGAACGCTTTCGTGAAGTTGGACGATATCCCCGCGAAAGAAATTCTTGCCGTCAACAGAATATAGCTGAGTACTCGGCTGAGTACAGTGTAAGCAGGCAGAGTCTTTGAGAGCAACGGGGGCCATGGGGGTAAGGGTCAGAGTGCAAGAGTGGGTGATCGTGACTTGAAGTCCGTGCTTGGCCCGGCCATACTTAAGGCATTCATGATGCGACCGCTCAATGCGTGAGATACAACACCCGCTACATGAGGTGCCTGGTGGGAGCTATCAGAGCTAGGGCGCGCCCATGCAGATGGTGTGTGGTTTTGCAGCGCCTCCAGCGGCCCCGCGGGCTGGACGGGGCACGGCGCTAAACCGCCCACATATCCTAACACGCGAAAACAATGGTGACGATACTTAGCAGTCCGCTGCGCGGGCGCTGCTTTCTCCTAATCCCCTCCTTCCGCCGCGTCCACTGTCGCTGTGCAGTGCTCGCCATTCCCAAAGCACGCTTGCCCGAGACAAACATCGTTCCCAGTCCCCGTGGCTTCGCCATGGTCGTGCTTCAAGCACCGGCACCAGCTCATTACGCCGTCATTCGATTTGATCCACAAAGCATGGTACGAGATCTTGGGATTGATGATGCCGCGACCTTGGAGGAGGTCTCCAAGATTCATCCCAAGAAATACCTGATCTACTTGGATTGCGTGCGTTGATGACATAGTCTATTCCAGTATCCCTCCTGACCACTTTCACAGCCTGACGAACTCCCAATGCCGTACAGCAGGTGGTGCCGTTACGTTGTGACGGCGATTGCTACTACTCCTCGTCCACCCGTCGCCAAGACAGGTATCACTTCTGATATGGTCCTTCCGATCGCACCCAACTCGATACGTGGCCGTAGGACCTTACACCCGGATCCTTCCTTCCCATTCTCCAACTGTGTACATTGGTTCGAGAGTGACCCTGTGCGCATACGGGTGCGGACACCTGATATAGGATTCGAACACGAGGGAGCTATCAACCTATCATCGGACCAGGAAATGGCCTTAGAAGAGGGATTCGATGACGACTTCCACCGCACCGTCGAGTTTGTGGCGAAGCATCCCGAACTTCAAGATAATCGACCAGAGTCTCCATCAGCGACACCGCTCCCGTTATGTCCACGTGGTCGTGATACGGATGAGGTTGACTGCGTCCCGTTGGAAGTCGTTTCCGCCACATGCTGGCATCTGGCATCCATACGACGACTCATGACATCTGTTCCTCCGAACGAAACCGCTCGTCCTATTTCACTTCCAACCCGTACTAACACCATCCGCCTCAAAGCAGCGTCATCTACTTCCGTTTCGTCCGATACCGCCTCGGCAGGAACTTCTTGTGCAAGCTCCGAGTCCGATATATCCGCATTCTCAACGGGTACTTCGGTCTCCGATCATGCGCATAATCCCTTCGGTTCGATCGACGTGTTCGGCTGGAGCCCCGACCCGGAGACACCTCTGTTGCCACTCGCGGACTTATGGCTGGACATAGCGAATCACCTCACTCAGGAGGAGATACCGAGTCCATTGGAGTTGTACGAGGAGGTGGGAGCCATCCGATCGTAAGTGGTTTTCTACGTCGTCCATTCGTCCGCTCACATACATGGCAACTAGGGTCATGCGACGCGGACTGGCCCGCTACGCTCTCGCTCAACGATCGGCCGACATCCCCAAGCAGGAGCGCAAGGCTGTGCCAGTATCGTCAACGTCCGAGAGCAAGGCAGGCCCGAACTCTGCAGGGACAGATAACCTCCCGAGCGCCAGTGCTACTCAAGTAAGCGCTCCGATTGCAACGTGCTTCTCACACCAGAATTGACGAATTCGACATAGCCAATAAAGAGGTCCTATGCGCAGACAGTGGCTAAGAGTTCCCAAACTGGCAACCCTAAGGTCGCACATCCACAGCTTTTGCGTGTCACCGTATGACGTCTGGTATCTTGATAAGACCGACTGATGCTAACGGTGTCCCGGCCAGGTCCCAGTTAACGGCAAGCCTTCCAAAATCGCTGTCAAGCAAAATGACGTGAGGCGCAAAGCAGTGAGCGGCAGGCAAAATACTCCCCACACGTCGTCTCCCCACTTCGCGAAGTTGGTAAGTGTCTACTGACGTCAATCTCTTGACGTTGTTCCGAGTTCATGAAGGCTGAATTCGAGGCTTTAGGGGAACTCCAAGTTACCGGCTTGTCAAGTTTCACGACGACTCAACGTACACACAGTGAGTCGCACATGTGTAACTGGGACCGATGTCATTGCCTGAAGCTAACATACACAACAGGCTCCGAACACGGATGATTATTCGGACGATCCTGGGTGGTTCGTCCAACACGAACGCAGGAAGCCGGTGCCGAGCTCTCGCGGCAAATACGAGATGGACGGGTGGTAGGCCTCGAGTCTCGATTGTGGTGTCGTCGCAAATCACAACGTGTCCGGTGCTTTGTTGTCAAAGATGAATAGGTGATAGAGTGTAAGATGTACGATATACTGTAGCATAGTTCATTCTCATCTTCCATGATATGCGGGTAGAGCGGCGTCCGGCGGAGGTTGGGCGTGTGGCGGACATCCCGCCATCAGTCCGCCAGTTGCACTGGAGGCGGTCGAACTCGTATGGCCGCTGACACGAACACTGCAACACAGTGCACGCGTCGCGCTGTAGATCTAGCCAAAAAGCGCCTCGCCCGCGCCAGCAAGCAGGTATAGTCTCGCAGTTTGACCCGCGACTCGCAGCAGTCTCGGCCTTGAGCACCTTCTAATGATTCTGATCACCATCAACGACGGTACAAGTAAACATACCCACGTCGCATCCTGCACTGGAAGTGTATATGGGCTGTCCGGATTACTACCCTGCCCATTGCGGCAAAGTATGGGAGCTCAGCCAAAGAATAACAGGCATCCGACTCGGAGACGTGAGGTTCCGGACGTCGCACACCGCCGTTCAGCTAGGTTCAAGGCATCGGGACGAGTGCGGCGATAATTCGCTTCGCTCATGTGGTTCCGGCGCCGCGACAAGGGAGTGTGCACCCACGTCAACAAACAAAACCGAATCCGAGGCGGAGTTACCGATCACATCCGTGCCCTTCATCGCCTTCGTCCTCCTCCCTTCCACTAACCCATGCCTGCTCACTGATCATATCTGTAACTTACCCCACGCTTCCCTCACGACAAGTCTACGGTCCACATCACGTCACCTGGAACGCCGCACCATCCGCCACTGTGACTGTTACCAACGACGATGTTCATACCTAGCTACCGAGACGTGCCTTTCAATCTGCCATTTCCAATGCCAAACCAATTTGCAGTATTGCGGATAGACCCCATCGCCATGGTCCAGCCTCTGCAAGACCCGCAGGCTTTGGCAGAGGCTAGGGCGATGAAGCCGAAGAAGTATCTGATGTATCTGAGCACGGTAAGTCAGTTCAAATAAGATACAATCGTAGCATTGACGAACCTCATTCAAGCCTATGGATCTCCCCTCCCCCACGAGCCCTTGGTGCCGATACGGCACAGACCCCGTAGCGTCGACTCTGCGACCGGCAGACCCACGGCAAGGGATAGCCCCAGACATGGTAATGCCTATAGCTCCGAACACTCAGCACTTGAGAGGACGTCCCGCACTCACCCCACAACCATCTTTCCCGTTCAACAATTGTTTCTTCTGGATGGATAGCATGATTCTACTGCGTGTGAAGGTTAGGAAGGAGGGGTACGACGACTCACGGGCGACGAAGCTGACTTCGGACGATCACTGCGATCTGCTATCGTGCTGGGACGACGAGGACCCCCGCATGATCCAGATCATCGAGGAATACAACGCCACGCACCCAGAGGACGTGGCAACGAATCGAGAGGACGGGCAGACCGCCCGTTCTCTTGAGCATGGGTTGTATCAGGGCTCCCCGTCATCCTCTGCGGATTGCCTTCCGTCCCCATCCATCTCTTCTGACTCGGAGGGAGGATCCGCTCGTAGCAGAACCAGGTTAGAGCCTCACTTCGAGTCTCCTGACGACTGCAGCGACTGCAGCGCCTCGTCTTCACTCTCCGATCTCCGTCGCTGCAACCTGTTCGGATGGGACCCTGATCCCAAGACCTTGTTCCTTCCGCTCGTCGACCTGTGGTTCGAGTTGCAAGACCACCTTGAGGAGGATAACATTCCCAGTCCACTCGAGTTCTACGAGGAGCAGGAAGCGGTGAAAAGGTGAGTCTACGCTTCGTACTCATGTGGCCGCTGTTCGGACTCATACTTCGCGCAGCATCATCGAACGATCATTAAGAAGAATGATCAAATCAGGTCGTTTCGCTGCCCCGTGTAACTCCTTCGCCGCCACAGGAGATGATGCCCTGACGCACTCTATGGACATTGGTGCCCAGGCGTCTGGTGCATCGCCGCTCCTTTCTACGGCAGGGCCAGGACTTCGCAGTGATGCTGCAATAGCGGTTGAATCCCATCCACATCGCGACCACATCGTAGCGACGACCCAACACGAGCTGCCAATTCCACGTGAAGATGGTCAGAGGAGTGGCAGCGAGCAGTTGGACTCAACGGCACCCATGAAGCGAAAAGGTTCGTCACATCTCAGTAGCCCTTTTTTCCTGCCACTGACTCGCCGCAACAGAACGGCCAGACTCCGTTGAGCGTTCTGATCGGCCACGGAAGCAGCGCGTCTTGTACTGGCCGTTTCTTGCCATAGTCCGAGTTCTCCAACCTATCAAGCATTTCGGAATTGGTCGCAAGGGCGACAAGGTAAGAGCTCATTGTTGATGCGTTAGTACGCCGGCTGAACATCGAGTGCAGCATCGTCACAACTAGCTGATGCTCGCCTGGCAGCAGTGTACCCCGCATACCTTCCGCCCCCCACATCGTAGTTTCAGAGACCCTGATGCATGTACCGTTAGGCACTCCGGTAGTATTTGCTATGTACGTGCATCGGCGAGAAATCAAAAATGCAACGAAATTCAGATAACTCAACTTCCGAGAAGGGGTTGATGTGAGGAGACAGACCCGCTGTGCAAGGCCAGACGACAGAGTGCACGCATGAGAGTAGAAGGACGCGGAATCCGATGCTCGGAGTCGCAACACCTTTGCCAGTGCACCTCATGAAGGGGAGAGAGGACTCACCATATATCTGCGGTCCGGCGAGTCACAGCCGAGCAAGGGCCTTATCTTCCCGCGACGTCATCAGCGTAGAACGTGTCGAACTGCGCAAGTCCTGGCCCAGGGTAGAGAGAGGAGGCATCGCCTGCGGAATTGCAGCGAGCGGCGATGAGGATGGATTGATTCGTGCCCGCTGGTGCGAGCTTGCTTCAGGGCCATCGTGCTTGTGTCAGCCTCCGTCTGGTGTAACATGAGTGGGCATCGACGGCGGGCATGACGGATACGAACTACCAGCCTGCAGGCGGTCCAGGAGGAGAAACGCAATTCAGGAGATGCATCGAGAGTAGCCAGTCATCTTGATAAAAGATATTGTTGCGTAGGAGGCTCCGGGGTGCTCAGGATTGCATCCACTGATCCAGTCTAGGTGGAGACCGTCGCGGGACATCGTAGTCCGGACTTTGGCATGGTAGGGTCTCAGTCAGTCTCAAGCTTCAGATCTCAGCTGTGCGAGAGATATAGCAAAGATACTTATGCACTCACAGATCCGACAATCCACGCAAAATCAAGAACGAAGTTTTCACGGACGTCCGTCGGTCCCACAGCGCCACGAGTACCCAGACGAGATCGAGTCATAGCGAACACGATGAGTAGTGCAGTCCTTGATAGATAATTGCTGCAGAGATGCTCAAGTACGGAAAGTGTGTCTCATCGTCGTGGTGGGTTGTGGTGAACGCTGAGTTCGCTTGGCCATGGCGCTTACCAGACCTTCCTGCGACCCACCACCACCATCGTCCACCGCTATTAGCTGAACGACTCCGCTCGCGCCTCTCCTTCATAAGAACACGACGGAGAAATGGACAGGGACAGGCCCAGGGACTACGGACGTTCGAGGGGCGACGACCGCCGGAGGTCTCGCTCGCGCTCACCCGACGACCACACACGCAAACGACAACGTTCTCGCTCAAGATCACCACGACGCCGGTCACCCAGTCCACGGAGACATCAGTCACCGTCACGTTCGAATTTGGGCTCTGGGAAGAAGGACAGGAACGACCCCCCAGAGAGGAGACGCGGGAGGTCAACGTCACGTTCGCGCTCGAGGGACGACGACCGCAGCAGGAGTAGGAGCCGGAGACGAGATCGCTCGCGCGAGAAGAGGAGGCGGTCGCGGTCTCGGTCGCGCTCGCGATCTGTCTCCAGTGCGTCGTCGAGTTCCTCCGACCACAGGCGGCATAAGCGGAAGAAGGACAAGCACAAGAAGAAGCGGAGCAGGAGTAGGGATCGGAAGGAGAAGAAGAAGAGCAAGAAGGAGAAGAAGGTGCGTGAACGTTTGTTCTGCGTGTCACGCTGGATGAAGTCTGACAGTGTCGCGGTCGGGCATGTAGAAGCACAAAACTGGTGCTGTCGGCCACCACCAGTGGGGCAAGTACGGTATCATCAACGAGTCAGAGTATGTCCCATGCGCATGCTCTTCTTGAACCCCTTGCTCACCGACGGACACAGTTTGTACAACAAGGAACAGGAGTTTCGCTCATGGCTGGTCGAGGAGCGGAAGATCAACCCGGAGACTATCTCGAAGGACCAGACGAAGAAGGAGTTCGCGCGGTTCGTGGAGGACTACAACACTGGTACGTCTAACAACCTTCTGTCTCCTTCGTTATCCCCCGAGCACCGTTCCGACGCCACATCCAGCAACGCTGCCCCACGAGAAATTCTACCACATGGAACAATACGAGCGCCGCATGACCGCTCTTCGCGCGGGCGAGTACCTCCCACCCGCGGACGACTCCTACGACCCGGCTGCGGACATGCGTGCGCTCGCTAGCAGCCACAAGCGCCGCCCGGTCGAGCAGGACACGTACATGAGCAAGGAGCAGCTCATGGAACTGCGCAGAGTGCAGAATGAGCGTATAGAGGTGCGTAATTTCTCTGACTGATCAGGAAAGGCGTGCTGACGTATTCGCGTCGGACGCAGGCTGGCAAGATGAAGCTGCTTGGGATGGACATCAAGCACAACATGGGCGTGCGTATGGATGGGTCGATGTTCGATGGTTGAACCGTCTTGGTTCATCAGCCTTGTACGATCTATGGATCCCGTATGTATCCCCAGTCTACTACTTATCGTCATCGTCATCGCCTCCTCCGCCACATTAGCCTGGGTGTCTTACTTGTTTTCCTCTCGCTCTGACAGCGCAATTCAGCATTGTTGAACTCCGGTACACGCTCGCTTCTCGTCTGAGCATACGCGCGGCTGAAACACTCAGGGTGGGATCCTCAAGCTGACTCGCGCAGCCAGGCGTCACGCGTCAACGCGTCAACGTTCGCCCATAGGGTGACGATCTCGCCGCACCTGTCAGGTTCGGTGACGACACAAGGAACATGTCGAATACTCGTAGAAGTCCTAAGCGCGGTCCAGGACGCAGCCTGGCGCCGAGATACGGGTGTACGACTGACGAACGGTGAACGTTCAACACCAGTGAGCAGTGCACTTCGTCAATGCTAAGTTCGCCCTATACTTAATGTCTTAATACCTAATAGATCTGACACGTCTTCATACAGAGACAGAGGTCCCCGTGTGTGCTGTGGCGGCGATGTCGCGAAGGTGGTGTACGCAATCCTGGAATTGCCCGCAGATACGGGATGATCATTGTGCGGGTAACCGGAGCGGAGAGACGTATAGTACATAAGAAGAACTCGCGCGCAAAGTTGTCAAGGCACTGGTGAGACATCCATCTCAGAAAACCTGAAGCTGACAGGGACTGTTTGCTATTTCGACGTAGTGCGCTCCCTGCTCGTCTTTCGACTCTGTTCCAGAGCAACGGTTGTCTGTGGTACATCCCAACACAGACACATCTCAGTCGCTCGGGAAGATGTGCAGGATGTGACCGTACGCACCTTGTCGCGGAAGGCCTTTGCGCGCTCCGCGAGGGGCCGTGACGCGGGCGACTGCGTCCACAAGCCGGTTGTGGGGGCGGTAGAGGAAGGCCGAGAAGACTTGAGCGGCGAACGGAAGCCCCATGAAGCTATCTGGTTTCCTGGGGGCGCCACTGACCGGAAGAGACTCGCAAAAGTGGGCGGTGGCGTTACCCGGGCCTGTACCTGTTCCTTCGCCGACTCGCTGCTGTCAGGCTTCGGCAGCGAGGATATCGATTCCAAACGGGCTCGCGCAGGCGGACGTTCTCGGTGAGGAGGAGACGTCAAGTCAAGACGCTGGTGTGTCGCCGCATCCTGACGCGTGTTGTCATGGAGATTTTGAATTGGCTCCGGTGGCGAGGAGTGAACGCCTCTCGGAGTTGGTGGTGCTTGCGGCAGTGCGGTGGCGGCTGCCCGCCTCTTCAGCGCTGCTTCGATGATCCTGCAGTATGTGTGAGTGACGCCCGAGACTGAACACGCTGTGATTGCTGACGACTTACGTGCCGATCGTCTCCTGTTCTCTCCAGAGCTCGGTGGGACTCGGTATAGTTTCGAATGAGAGATGGTCCTCCAATTCGAACCAGAGGTCTACGAGAGGAATGAAGGGAACCTTCGGATCGGCGGCCCAACCGAAAACGTCCGTGTCAATCGCCAACTCCAGAAGTGGTGGAATGGGTGGGAGTGTCGGTGCCGGGGCAAACCCTGCGCCACCATCGGACGGTGTGCTGTCACTTCCATCGTCCTCGTCCGACAATTCAGACGATGCGCTCTCAGTATATTCACGGAGAGTGGGGGGAATAGAGGGCGCAGCAGGTGAAGCGGCGTGGCGCGCAGTGCCCTGTATCGCATTCGGAGAGTGCGCCGCACTATATCGGCGAGATGCCTCTCTGCGACGAGCGTACATACGGCGGGAGTCCTCGTTCCATGCGCTCATGAAGGCGACGTGTGAATCAATACTGACCGTTATCGCTTTGTCATTATCGTAGACGTCCGCCCCCCGTTTGGTTCGTACGCGTAGAGACATCATGCTCCGTATCCAGAAGTAACAGTGGGGGAAAGGAAACTGGGGAGTGCAGGCCATAGGTTGTCTTCCTTTAGCATGCTGGGTGTTAGGGTGGACGGGTAAGACCATGTCCGAGGTAATGCCCTCCTCGGGCACGGCAGGTCGTAGAGTGGTGGCAATCGGCTGTACCCAATATCGACACCACTGGCTTCCAGGCAATGGAAGGTCTTGCGGCTATGAAGTAGTCAGTAAACTGTCCACCGCGTCCCGGGGGAAGAGCACGTACAGCGTCTAAGTAGACAAGATATTTCTTCGGTCTCATCGCCGTGGCTTCTTCAATCGCGACACAATCCAAGTTCAGATGCGACACCATGGATATAGGATCCATGCGAACCACTGCAAACTGGCGCGCTGTAGGTAAAATTGTTATTTTTCGTCGCGAGGGTCTGTCTTGCGGAGGCTTGTCTTGCGGAGGTTTGTCTTGCGGAGGTCGGTTTTGCGGAGGTTTGTATGTCAAAGACTCGTTCAGGGGATGCTTGCTCTGCATACGACTCATGTTCGGCTTTCCACTGTTGCGGCGAGGTCCCATTTCAGTCGGTGCTCCCAAGTACTGTGGTTAGTTCGTGAAGTCGGCGTCAGGAGTAACAGAAATACTAGCGTTCGGAGGCTACGAGTGCAAGTCAGGCAGAGAAAGCTAGCTATATGGAGAGGAAAAACGAGAGCGCTCCGTGAAACAGGCCTTCTTGTACTTGTACATGCTGTGGCTGCACTGCTTACCTGTATTTGGCCGTGTGGGCGTACCTCCCGCTCACCACCCGATATAGGCAATGTGCTCCGCCAGGACTCCAGGAGATCTCTATGCAAACGAATTCCAACGATCTCACTGTGTGCAGCCCTGCGAAGCTTCGGAGCAACATGGTAATGGATTGAAGATCGTATGATGATTCCGTGAACCGAGGAATGATAGCGCACACATAGCTACAGCGTAATGGCGCAGAACGGTACGAGAACTTCCTAAGGTAGGGCACGAGGGCACCTCGTCGCGACAACGCCGACTACGACTACTTGGATGAGGTGCGGTGGCTTATTCCCGTTAACAGATCAGCCTTATGCCGACGGATGGACTCATCTGTGGTGCAGCACTATGTCAGCCCAGGAATATCTTCAGCAAGAGAGCATACGCACTTGCTCGTAGCCGACCCGTGCCAGGATTCCCCGCGACCAATCGTGGTGCCGTGGACAACTGCGGCCTAAAGTCCGAACGGGGTGCAGGCGCATGACGCGGAGAAGAACTGAGCGGTGAACGGAAGCCCCATGAAGCTACGTGGTGCCCCAGGGGCTTCGCGGACTGCAAGAGACTGGCAAAACTGGTCGCTGGCGTTACCTGCCCCTCTTCCTTGAGTCCGCCATCAGGCATCGGTGTTGGCATAGGACGCGAGGGTTCTGGTAGGATACGTATGGACGAAGGCGGAGGCGTCGAGTGGACGCAATTGTGGGTCGCCTCGTCGCCCTGACTCGTACTGCTGTGAACTTCAGAACTTGGCCCGGGTCGCGAGGACTGATCAGTCGCATGTGGAGGTAATACAGCTGGCCGTTGTGACTTCTGAGAATCGCCATGCGGCGGAGGTGGCGCTTGCGGCGGGGCTGTGGCGGTGGCCCGTCTCTTCAACGCTGCTTCGATGATGCTGCGGTACACATAATGTGTCAGTTGCGCCTTGTGCGAATACCCTTCGTTGAGCACTTACCTGCCGATCGTCTCTTGTTCCCTCCAAAGTTCCGTGGGACTAGGTATATCGTCCCGCGAGAGATGATCCTCGAGTTCAAACCAGAGGTCAACTAGTGGAATGAAGGGCACCTTCGGATCGGCAGCCCACCCGAAGACGTCCATGTCGATTGCCATCTCCATAAGTGGCGGAACGGGCGGGAGGGTCGGTGCAGTTGCAGCCTCGACATCAACCGACGTCTGAGACGCTGAAGACTCCTCATCGTCCGAGGAGGTGCTCTCTTGACGGTACAAACGAAGAGGTGGCGGGCTCAAGGGTGTGGCAGATGAAGGGAGGTGATCACCGGGCCGCTGCACCAGTTGAGGAGGCGGGGAATCGCGTCCCTCCCGGTCTGACACTGGAGTCGGCCCACTGGGGCTGGGAGAGTACGCCCGTCGTAGAGCAAACATACGACGAGAGTCCTCATTCCAGGCGCTCATGAAGGCGACGTGCTGCCGAGTACTGACCGTCATCGCTTTGTCGTTGTCGTAGACGTATGCTCCCCGCTTCGTCCGCACACGCAGGGACATGGTGCTCTTGATCCAGAAGTAGCAGTCAGGGAAAGGGAATTGAGGAGTGCAGACGACAGGTTGTCGTCCTTTAGCATACTGGGTGTTGGGATGGATGGGCAAGACCATGTCCGAGGTGATGCCCTTCTCGGGGACGGCAGGTCGTAGAGTCGTTGCAACTGGCTCAACCCAGTAGCGACACCACTGACTCTGAGGAAAAGGGAGATCCTGTGGCTGCAGTATATTCAGAACCAGAGGCCGGAATGCACAAAGGAAGGACGTACGGAGTCGACGTACACCAAGTACTTCTTCGGTTTCATCGCTGTCGCTTCTTCAATTGCGACAGAGTCCAGATTGAGATGCAACACCATCGCCAACGGATCCATGCGAACCACAGCAAACTGTTGTCCTGTAGGAAGAACAGTTATCTTCCGCTGTGGACGCAAATCGTTTTTCCTATTCGCAGATATCTTCTTGGGCGGCCCCATCTCGAGCGCCGTAGCTGGTCCCATGGTGACTAGTCAGAGGCGTCGGCAGATACAGGTGTGTCGGTTGCAACGTCGGTAGCGAATGAAACGATAGCGGGTCAGTTTTCAGCTGCAAGCAAGAGCACGCAGGTAGACTAGCGATATTGGAAGGAACGAGGAGAGCATTCCCTGGGGATGCCCTGAGACCTATGATATACGCGCTGTGGCTGCACTGTTTGGGACGTATTTGGCATTGTGGGCGAACTCTCCCACTCACCGCCCCGTGGGCGGTTCGCCTGAATGCATGGAGAGAAGTACAACAGTCACGCCGGGGAAGCCTGTGTACCTGGAAAGCGTGTGCTGATTGATTCAGAATCACAGTGGGCTGGGATAAGAGCCTCCACATGGGAGGGTATCGCGAGTCGTCCCTTTCCCCCGACATCGTCCCTCTAACATGAGCAACTGCAGGCGGTGTGCACGTCCCATCGACGACGAATACTTCCCCTCTGGCGGCAAAACGACGTTCTCACCGTTCGATACTCTGGCGGTTATCGACTCTGCCCATAATCCCGTGGAGCAAGAGATTTTCAACAGGACGGTCCGACCCGAGGGGACGACGGTAGACGTGTTCGAGAAGCGTTCTTTAGACGACACAGACTTCAAGGGTCGGCCGGCTTTTGCACTGGATAGTGGGGAGTTATTCCCCACCAACGAGGAGCCGGTACGCACGCGGGTCCTACTCACAGCTACATACTGGGGACAGTACGAGCAACGACGGAACCTGCCGCTGATTCTGCAGCGCTTCGGCGTCGCGATATACCGGCACGCAACGATCGCTGGAGAGCCTCTCAGGTGGCATCTTCATACTAGACCCGAGTGGACGCACTCATCTTGGAAGAAAGAAACCAATGCATGGCTCATTGCCCGAGAATATCCCTTCGAGGGTTACCTGGCAGAGCGGGGACATTGGAAGAATGTGGATAGGGTCCATCCCTGGTCCTGCTCATCGTTCACCATCGAAGAGGAGTACCAAACGGACCTCAGACATGTCATCCGAGACTCCTGGAAAGAATGGACGCAAACATGTCAGTCCGACCCGGAGACTTTGGCGAAGTGCGTCGAGGACTATATGGTGAGTGATCTATCGCTTCTTCCAGTAAACGCAGTATACGACCGCTCAACCTCTCTGCAGATGTTCAGCAATGAACTCTTCGACTACAGGAAGAAGACCGGAATGCCGGTAAGCGCATCGTCTGTGTGCATGCAGAGTCAGACGACCAACTTTTGGAGACAGGTTCCCCTCAAGCAGAACCCGTGGCAGAACACCACTCCGATCGCTCAGAAAGTGTCGACGTCTCGAACACTCGCAACGGTGCGTCTGATGTATGGAGAATAGTCATCGCACAGACACGAGTGACGAAACCTCGGATAGGAGCACAAGCAGCATGTTAAGCACTGCGATCCTCCGATCAATATGTTACAGAAGAAGCCCATCAGCTTCGCACACCCATCGCTCGCGAGGCCACTCACAGATCAGAGCGCTGCGTCTGCAAAGAAGGACAACCTCGGAAGCACGCCGCTGGGCGGCGTGGCCAATGACAACTTGAACTCAAAGCCCCAATCCGTTGCCGCCGGCGCCGCCTCGTCCTCGGGGCGTGTCCCACCGGTGACAGCTCAGATCCTCACCAAGCCTGAGGTACGTACTTATGCCTTTCGACGATCATCACACCGTCACGTGTAGCAAGCCCGGAGCGAGGGAACTCACTTTTAAACCGTTCGCATCTCAGGCTGCAGAGCTCGTTGGAACCACGAGCCCCTCCGCACCAGTACCGCCGAAGGCAAAAGCCACCTATGCCCAAATGTTGAAGGCTGGAGCGGCGTCGAGTCAGCCGGCGCGAAGACCAGCCCGCGAGATGATGCCTGCGTAAAATCCCTGGTGAGCTTTCCAGAATCCTATGCGCGCTGGCAGGCGGCTGAACAACAAGTCTCACCTTCATGTTCTTATGTCACTCAGTCTCCGAGGCTTGTGCAAGTTGCCAGTACTTGTGTCGAAGCAGTCGAACTGCTACCCTGTTAGCTTCCACCCCCTCGATCGATGGCCGATGGCCCTGTTACTACTTATGCTCCTTGACCGGAAAGCATTGATATTCGGGCTGTCCGACAAGGATCACAATGTACTCACTGTAGTGTACAGACGTCTCCATTTTACACCTATATGCACGCCACAGGATGTAATTGTTTTTGCGTGTGAGACGGTGGAGGAGAAGGTGGAGGTGATATTGGATGAACCACGGCAGCGGCGCATATAAACCAAGAGGTTATTAGTGTATAAATTACAAAAATTAATCTTCTCAAGGCCGACTAGCTCAGTTGGTTAGAGCGTGGTGCTAATAACGCCAAGGTCGTCGGTTCGATCCCGGCGTTGGCCATGTTTTCTCGATGAGGCTTCTTTTTATCCACTCCTCAAGTTCTCAGACAGTTTGGTTCCGACCTCGCTTTCTGGAATACGTCGGATTCCATGAGCTATACGTGGTGAACCATATCTTGCGCCGTTACCACTATGCCTTGGGAGTGAGAGGCAGACCAGAGGAAGCCCATGGTCAAAAGGGAAACGCTACGAGGCCGCATCAAGCATTACATTTAGGCTAGCAATCAACGTATCGTCGTTTCCAACATACGGGCAACGGCTGTTGAGAAGAATGTCTACTTATCAGTTACACCCGCACCGAAGAGTATTTCGCCACTCACTCAATCTGCAAGGTATTCGCCTGGTCGTTGGACTCCAACGAGACCGCAATCATCCCGCCTAATCCCCACGAGCCCGACCCGGGAACCAGCTGCTTCTTGCCTGACTGCAGTTGTACCTGGATTGGGGGATTGACCGCCACAGACGGCGATGACGGCGACTTGGACGACGACTCGGGGGAGCTTGCAGCCGATGGGGAGACCCCATGTGCAGCTCGGTCTTCGATCACGAGCGTGGAGACGAGACCCGTGGGCGGGCTGCCGGGCAAAAGCGTAAGCTTGACGGCCAAGCGGCCAGGCGTGACCTTCAGGTTGCCCAGTCGGTCGTAGTCGTTCTGCCTTGCTACCAGGATGGAGAACTGCCACAACCGGCCTGAGGAAGACATACTGGATGAGCACTCATATCTTGGCTACGGAACGAACACGCACCTGTAGCGATGAACTCCAATGTGACATCCCCTGCGATGCGCATGCGCTTCTGGAACATCGGGATCTTGAACCTCACCGAAAAGTGCAGGAGGTCCGCTTCAAAGTCCTGCACGTCCACCTCGTCGAGCGGCACGGTCTGGCCCATGATGAGCTTCTCCTGCTCGGACAGCGGGGAGAACGCGGGGATGCGGCCCAGGCCCTGGAACAGGACGTTGTTCGGACTGTGCAGGCACGCGAGGCGGACGTCCTCCACCGTGGCGGTCGACAGCGGCGCAGCGTACGTGAGGATCGCACGGAAGTACTCCATGTCCTGCGCACTGGGGACGAGGTGGGGACGGTTGACGACTGCCCAATAGAGCGGCGTGTGCCCGGCGGCGGAGCGTTCTTGCAGGATGGACGAGAGCGAGATGCCGTACGACCTGCACGTGCCTGCGCAGCTGTCGAGAACTGCGAGAATACACTCCGCGTCGCCGCCTCGCACGAGGTCGTGCAGCAAGCCCGCGATGGTCTTCCGTACCTCCTTCACTGCGGGTGGCTCCACCCAAGAACTCCACCACGCGCTCGACGCGGCGTGCGACTTCGAATCGGACGAGGGGCTGGGCTGAGGAGAAGAAGAGGCGAGTGGATGAAGCTCTCCGGAGCGCCTAGACCGCTCTGCCTTCTCATCCTGTGGTAGAGGGAGGGACTGTGTCTCTAGAGTGTCGTAGGAAGGGGGAGCGTCTTGCGGTAGAGCGGGAGGATCTTGCATCGTCAAGTCGTCTGCAGTGATTGCGTGCTTAGGGTCGATCATGTGTGATGAGTGCTCGAGTAGCGAGGAGGTCAGCGAGCGGCGAGGGAGGAAAGCTCACTGCTGGGCGTGATCGACGTCAGGAACCTAAGTGCGATATTGATATAGGGGCGCCGTCTGCAAGCTGTACAGGGAAGGCTGTGCGCCACGTAGCTCCTGGGCAAGAACTAACTCCAGGTGTCCAGATTGTACCCACTGCGCATTATAGCACCTCGCAAAGCTGTGCGTACTGCGTGCGGCTGCCACTGCGGCATACCCGTGACGGGACGTGTCTGATGGAAGGGACCACTGACCGATAACGCAAATACAGGGCGGTTCCACCGACGTAATGCTGAATGCACAGAATCAGTATGATCGACGACAAGCATCCGTACTGGCAGTGAGCAGGGCGAAACATCCGGTTGGGTACAGACAGCTCCAGAATTGCGTGAATGACGTCGAACGAGCAAAACCATATGAGAACAAACCAGAATCACTCAGCGTAGTCCCGACTCCTCATGCCCCGCGTTCTCGTGCTCAGGGCGCCCGTCGTCCGTGCTCGCACGCGGGAACAGCTCCCCGTCCGTCTCCGGATTCCAGTTCGCGAGCGTCAGCGACAGCCTGAACGGCCGTTGCGCTCGCTCAGACACGCTCGACTCGTCCTCCGAGTGCCTCCTCTCATCGCGCTCCTCCCTGCGTTCTGGCGGCAGAACCGGGAACGGATAGCTCACGGCCGTGCCGACCGAGGTCATCGAGTCCGACTGGCGATGGAAGGCAGGTGAAGGCTGCGCTTCCGGCGACTGTGGCGTGTGCGGTGAGGGAGTGACAGCTGCAGACGTGGTGGGGCCGGACCAGACAGGTGTATGCGGCGGCGCACACGGAGCAAGGAGACCGTTCGCAGCCGGGGACGGGGGCTGCTGAGGAAAGTAGGGCGAATATGGGCTCGGGCTGGGGGCGAGGCCGCTAGCACTGTTCGGCGTGGGCGGGTTGTAAGGATACCCGGTTGAGTACGGGCCTGGAGAATGCGACACGCCAGTGAACGCGAGCGACTGCGGGCGCGTGGGAGGCGGGGAGGTGGACGGTGAGGATGTGCGGGAGGCCGATCCGGGTCTGCGGCCGACGAGACCGTACTGGTACGGCTTTGGCTCTGCGTCGAGAGGAGGTGAAGCCGCTCTGTCATGGTGACCCCACCGCTCGTAGAACGCAGGCTCGATTTTGGGTGTTTGTTCCTTGGCATACATGGCACGGATGCTGTCGCGCTTGCGCCTGCAGAATTGTGAGCAATCGCACGGGCTGCGACTGTTGAAGCACGACATACCAGATGAACCATATAAGCATGGCCAGAGCAATGAGGCCGACGAAACCTCCCACTGCACCGCCGATGGCGGGTGCGAGGACTTCCCTGATATTGTCGTGATTAGCGTTGTTGTTGTTACTGCCAGAGTCGCCTCCTCCGGGTGTCGACGCGGTGGACACTGCCGGGGGCATAGTTGACGTGGAGGTGACCAGTGTCACAACGACTGAGCCACCAGGTAGGGTCGAGGAGACTTGCGAGACGATCACCGAGGCTGAGAGTTGTGAGCTCAGTGCCTGGGACGTCTGCGACGTCTGAGAGGTGGAAGAGGAGGAAGGAGGCGGAGGCGGAGGGGGCGGAGGGTGCGAAATGCCGCTGTCCGGCGGGCATGTGGAAAAGAGAGTGGAAGTTGGTTCGCTGAGGATAACGGGTACCGAGAACACGACTTGGGACGGAATGGTAGTAACCTCTTCATCTGTCAACAGATTATGCGTTAGCGTTTAGCAGTGATTGTATGCGTCGCTGTCGACCCTTCGAACGAGTCTGGAGGAAACATGATGACGCCCTCAATCAAGACTGCAGATCTTGCACCTTAATCTTACTTGGAACGCGCCCAGTCGACGGAACTGCGAGTTAACGTGCAGCAACAAGCGGGCCTGGTCGCAGCGTACTCGCCGGCTACATGCCCCCACTTGAACTGCCCCTGCTCGTTCCTGCCTTCGACGCTTGATTGCTCGCACCAGTCTTCCTATCGGCTCGTCGCTCGTCGCTTGATGCCCCCATCCACACAGCCCGTACACAAGCACGCCGAGCGAAAGGATACCGAGCAGAAGGAGGAGCTGATGAAGCGTCTCCAGGGCTTTCTCCACCGGTAATTGTCACGCACACCGACCATCGAGGACTTCCCTGCGCTTGCATCCCACCCTTGCAACAAGATGTTACTCACCTCGTAAGGTAGTCACCACCTCCACCGATCCCGTCGAGAGACATATTGTGGCGCTGTCGGTATCATTTGCGTCCACGGTCGAGCTTGCGCAAAACGTGCTCAAAAGCGTGCTGATATCGGGCGGGATGGTGCTTGTGATGTCCGTGAAGGAGGTCGAGACGGAGGTGGTCGTGAGGACCTCATAAAGAGTCTGAGTTGGCGTCGGGGTGCATGCCATTCACCGCGTGCCTGGGACGCGTTCCCGAACGCACGCGAGGCGAGGGAAATGGCGAAGATGGTGGGGGAAGGGAAGAGCAGTTTGCGGGCAATCGTCTCCGATGCCGCTGATATGTCGAGCGAGATCACGACTTCGGACGCTCCGCGGCGAGGCTATGAATCCTGCTCCTCACGCCATGACGACCTCCGACATCGTGTTTGGGAACGTACGAAATGACAAGAGGATGAGTGCGTGAGACTCAGACTACGGTGCAGGCGAGGCGAGGCGAGGCCGCGAAGACTCGGACGGAGGAGAACGGCAAGGACAGCGCGCTCAAGCTTTTCTCCGCCACCGTCATTCTCGTCAGCGACCTCGATCGACCGGACACCTTCGCACAGCGGACGCGCAATCATCAGCTCTCCGGAAGTCTATAAGTCTGTATGTGGTGAGTCGGCGGTCACACTGCGTCTTGGAGTCGAGGTCGCGCTCAACGTCGTTCAATTCGAAAGCTGTCCACACGCGCGATCCGCTCGCCATGCTGCAAGCACCGGTCTGACTACGCCCATGCCATACGGAGACGTAGTCCCACCGGCTCGCCAGTCGCGAAGATAACCGAGATGGCCTTCTGTCATTACGGAATGCAAGTCGGCGCTCCGGAAGGACATACTGGAGTACGGACGAGAGCGAGGAGTACTGCCCGTACTACGACAATCACTACGTGAGTCTTGTCTGTCTCTCCAGGTTGTTCGGCGGGTGAACATCTCGGTCATCAGATCGTTGAGGCGAAGACTCCTCGAGCACTGGCTTGGGGAGTGGAAGGAGGGTCGATACTCGGTGCGTATATTGCGTCCTACGGGCTGCACATCGTGCTCACATTCGTACTCTCTCTCAAGACATCCTCCCCCTCACTCACTTCTCGACAAAGTCGCTGAATCGCTGTCCTCGATGCTAGCAGTGAGAACCAACGTCTCGCTGCTCTCGAGCGCCTAACGAATGCGCCAGCAGGTCGAACAAGGAGCGCTGCGCCATCTTGCATGCCTGGTGCCCCGCGGCCATGCGACCGTCATGTCCGGCATATCACGAGTGTCGTCTCCCGCCGGACGCGATTCGCTGTCTGAAAACGAACGCCTACATCAATATTCGCTCCTACATACTCCACCTATAACCTATCGACACCGTGACGGAGATGGGCATGTTCGGACATCGCAGTAGCAACATTGAGCTCCGGCCCCTCGTCCACCTACGGTTAGATCTGGTAGCTCACCTCAAGCAGGAAGACATCACGAGCCCTTTAGAGTCCTTAGAGGAGATCGACGCTGTCAGGCGGTGAGTCGTGCGGTGTGAGTCGTGCAGATGCCGCCCAGCTGACTGTACAACTGTCTGCAGGATCATCTGGGAAGCCAGAGCACGCATCTCATGGCTTCCGCCCTGTGTGAGCCGCTGCCCTGCGGGTTGACGGACGACAACGGTGATATCTATGACACTTGGCACGCCCTGTCATCGAAGCGAAGCCGTAAGTCTGTCACAACTCGTTATGTCGCGATCTGCAGCTCATTAACATCTGTCTTTCTGCTCTAGGTTTGCGAACGTGGACTTCTCTCCGCTGATTCTGCGTGGACCTACATAGGGTGTTCCGTCTGTGCTACGAAGTATAAACGCTGTGTGAAAGTGAAGCACGGCCAGTCGCCCTTCGCCCTCGTCCATTCCTTTCTCTGGGATTCCTTTCATGCGTTTGACCTTTCTCAGGTGCTCCGGGGCCTGTGCCGCCGCGCTCATTTCCTCGTCGGACATCTGCATCTCCTCTCGAACTTCCACCACCCATTCCCACACCTCTATTGCCTCCACCTCGCTGCCCTGCATGTCGTCGTGGCATCACGATCGTCCAATCCTCGCCCTCCGATGGGGGCTACCGCAGACCCAGGACATCAACGTTTGTACCAAATATGGTATCAAGTGCGAAAGGTGCGTACCGTTGACGATTCGGCTTCAGCTCCATCCTTTGTTTCGCCGTTTCGAACAGCCTTAGTAAGGGCCGTCAATTGGTTGCATTCAATGTCGAGATGCGCGAAGTTTCCCTTACGTCTATGACTTCTCCGGTCTTGGCTGTGATGGCAACGAGCTCCGCAGGAACGGCGCCTCTCATCTGAGACGGAACCATGTTGTAGGCGGAAGGGGTGACGTCGCGCGAAACATTGTACGCACCCAACTGGATAGAGATGCTCTCTCCATGGTGCCCTTTTCAACACCAGTCGCCGCTTCCCTTCTTTCGCTGATAGTGGTGTTGATCGTGCTGCCCTGCGAGGTCTGCGCCTTCAATCAGCGCGAGTTCGTCGTTCAGCATGTACTCCACGCGCTTACTTCCAGTCGCTCATGTCTTGTTGACGCAGTCTTGACGGCGTGCCGGGCTGCCTCGGCGTACCGACCTGGAGGCTGAGGTACGGGGCTGGTCGTTTCCACCGGACGTGATAGCTAGCAACGATATACCAGGACATCCGAGCATCTGTAACGAGGAGAATCTGTACCTTTGCGAGGTGTCCTTGCCATTCCGTTGGACGCCTGAATATCTAATGACAACGTTCAGTGGTAACTCGGACGGCGTACGCATGCAGGTTGACATACCTGGTACTCGTCGCGGCATCTGGAGAAATATTCCGGATCGTCTTTCAACTTCTCCGTCCATGCGAGCCACCTCTTGTTGCATACACTCTTGAATTTTTCGAGCGCCGTAGCCTCGACAACGAATGAAAGATGTTGCATCTTCACCGTGTTCTGCCTCCACAGCCATCGGCCGGCGATTTGTGCCTTCGATGCATGCCTCATTGCGATGACCCACGTATGCGACTTCTGCCATTGCGGATCTGTGTGTAGATGGTCGTCGCCGGGACATATCTCACAGTGTGGTGACATGGGAATGGCGAAGTGGTCCCGCAAGATGACAGGCAAGGACCGATAGTGGTGGATATCCTTGTACGAGGTATTCAAGCTGACCGTCGGAGGATCGTGATTGCAGACGTCCCAGAGAACAGCGGGTCTCAATTTTCCTTCCGGCTTCGCTGTGTCGAGACTGTTGGGTTGGGTGAGCCCTAAGACTACGTCGATCGGAGCATGGACCGAATCGCCAATGAGGAGGACGTCGCCTGGATTGTATGTCTTTGGGTCACGGTCGAACCGTATAGGTTCGAATGAGGGATCTTTGCAGGCATGGCACCCCTTGTCGACTGCCGGCTGTGGCAGAGAATTCGGGAATACAGGTCGCGATGTGACGGCGAAGTAGGACATGGGGAGAGCTAGAAAGACGAGGGCGCGACTGCGGGCCTATTCATTATATGAGAGCCCCGAGGCTGTAACGATCTCACACGGTATCGCTGTTCTGGCGGCACAGTACATGATTATTCGAAGATGGGTGGGCGACAGCGGGCGCTGCGCCTTGGTGTAAGTACCATGCTGGTGCCCCGCGGCAAGGCGACCATCGTGGCCGGCATCCCACGATCGGCGCCGGGACGCCCACAGTACGAAACAGTCGCAAAGCTCATATGGGGAATAGGCGAGCGATTCGGAGGTTGTCCTCTTTCTTCCTCCTACTACACTTTCGACCTCCGATATCCTCACGCGTGCTTTCGCCTCAGAATGGGTCTGCTCATCTTCCCACCACCATCTACTTACGCCGTCATTCGTATGGATCCAGCGACGATGCTCAAGGACCTAGGTCTTGATGACTCCGAGGCTCTGGCCGAGGTTCGTGCGATTGCTCCCAAGAAGTACCTCGTCTACTTGGACTGGGTAAGTCAACCTCCAGTGTTATCTTAGTAAATCTCCTCTCATTCTCCCTTCAGCCTGAAGAGCTTCCGATGCCGACCAGTAGATGGTGCCGCTACGATGTCATGCCCATCGGAACTACTCTGCGGCGTCCAGATAGGGTCCGAGGAATCACTCGTGATATGGTCATTCCTATCTTCCCTAACAAGCAACACGCACAAGTACGCGGCGGATATGTCCGCCCCACACCATCCTTCCCGTTCTCGAACTGCTATCACTGGTTCCGGAACAACACACCTGTACGAGTCCGCGTCCGCAACGAAGGTCACAACAAACTCGATGCAATCTCTCTGTCTTCACGAGAAGATTCGCTGCTTGGAGAGCGCTTCCAGCAGGCGTATCGTCGCATGATGGCAACCCTGGAGGAACGACGGCAGTCGGAGAGCACACGGAGGCGAGAGTTCGCCACATCATCAGTCTCCGCCACTGTACCCCGTGAGCACGACAGATTCAAAGCTCTTATAGTCTCTGCAATGTATCGCCAAATTGCCGAGCAACGGGGGCTTCTGACATCCATACCTTTCGGAAGCTACGGCAACGAATTCGGGGAGATGGTCATGGAAGCGCACAGTTCGACGATGATCTCTTTGGCTGGAACTGCGATTACGCCACTGCGCTTCTACCTCTTGTCGATGCCTGGCTCGATATCGATAAGCACCTTGCGCAAGACGAGATACCAAACCCTGTTGACCTGGAAGAAGAAATTCGCAATACCGTCGAGTACGTACTTCCGCTGTGCTCAGTTCGCACCTACTGACACAAAAAAGCAGGATCATCAAACGTGCGCTCCTGAGGCATGCTGTGGCAAACGGATTAGTTTCAGAGGCGGAGCTAGTCAGCAGTGGCGAGCTTGCGCATCTGGCAGTACCCTTGAATCGCCAGGAGGACACTTCCAATTCCGGACAACATCACTCACGCGTGCAGTCTGTCATTCAGGGTTTGGACACACCAGTCAGTATCGTTCTGAACCCTCACTGTGCTGCAAAGCCTCACTCAATTGTCATCTGTCCAGGAAGCTCTAGCACCCGGCGATACATCGACGACACGGCCGGACAAGGCGGGTACACTCACTGACTCGAATAGCCTCAGTATCAGCACCCCGAACACTACGTTAGAGAGTCGGATTTTGGGGGTCCACTTTCTTCGAGAGCGGCTTCCCGTCCCATATTGTTGAGCGTACGTATGTGTCCTTGTTTCAAGTCCAGCCCTAGTCAACTCATTGCGTGCAGATGGACACAGGCGCCTTGAAACGCGGAAATTCTCCGAAGCGACAGCAACCCCCGGCTATGACTGTGAGTGTCTTACTGCTTCGTCTACTTCACCGTCAGAAGAGTCATGAGTTCTGATAGGTTTCGCATGCTGGCTCCAAGTCCGACGAAGAACACGATCAGTGGCATGTGGTCGCTAATCGCCGTCACAAGAAAGGTAACCGCGGCGCAACACCGGCTTCTAGGCGTGACGATCACCGCCGCCCACCGCGTTTTTGACATGTCCGGCCAGATCTGAGGAGGCGACCGGCCCTTGCCCTTGCAAAGGCCATGCCGGATTGACTTAGATAGACTCGAGGAGAGTAGAGGCAAGTATGTACTAGTACTATCCTGCGAGTCCATGAACCGTCCACATGCGCGAGCGTTCGGGACTATTCTCATGTATCGCTATTCGACCGCATCCATTGTACAGTAGACCATTTGCAAGGCAGCTAATGCATGACCGTGTTCTCGCGGGTGACCAGACTCTGAGTGGGGTAAGATAAACGGTCGACGGGTCGAACATACGTCTTACGTCCCCCGGGACAGGATGGGACCGTGTCGTAAGCTCCATTGCTTCACCTACTCACATGCGGGAGCGATATCGGTGTACGTCTAACTATGGAGACGACTCAGTCGATACGAGACGGACATGATTATGCTGCATGAGATTGATATCAAGATACAACAGATGTCAGACGGTCGACAAGGAACGTGTGATTGGTCGTGTATGGTCCAGCCATGACACTGCAAAGAGGCCAAGGCTCGCCGGGCGGATATAGAGCGTGATTCGGCAACCACGCGTACGAATAAGCTAGTAGCCGGCCCCTGACAGAGCACATATCAGTGAGTATGCCTAGCTTGTGAGACGGAGTACTTATACTGACTGTTCTGCATAGTAGGCTGGGGTACAACAATGACGCTGGTCAGCGGCGGGATCCGAGTCTCTGAGCGGTGCGCTAAACACGTACCTTGTACACGCTGTGACGTGTCCGAGTCGTCCGATAGGTTGCCTCTGTAGCGAGGGAGTACTGCAGGCGATCTCAGCAACGAGCGAGCTGAAGGATTAATGAGAAGACGAAGTTGTACCTTACTCGCCGCCTCCGCTGCTTCGATGGCCTTCCGATGAGCCTGAAAGTATACAGTGTGAGCGCAAAATCCCATATGTGCTGATGCGGTACCGCATACTCACGTGGAACTCCTTGTTATACGGACCGGCGAACTTCGGGTTTTTGCACTTGTCGAACCATTCCTCCCGCAAGTTCTCGCAGGTCTCCAAGATGTATTCCATGGCGGTCTCGCCAAAGGCGATGTTTTCCCCCAGTTGGCCTGTCTCTCGTCTGGCTCGCAAGGCGCGAATGAGCGGCCTGCTGGTAGTGAATATCCACGCAACAATCCAGGCATTCTCCCTACTCCATCGGGGCATCGAATGGACGTGATCGTCCCCCGAGTCGGGGGTGATGGCGTAGTGCGGGTAGACGGGTACGCTGAAATCTTTGCAGATCTTCGGAAGCGTGGAGATGTGCCGTCCGCTGTACGTCGTGACAAGGCAGACCTTGCGTGACATCCTCCGCGTGAAGGGGTCTCGATAGTGCTGCATAACGATACACGGCCTCCCGTTCTCGTGCTTTGTAGCAGTATCTCTGCTGCAGATACTGTGGAATGATTGCTGTGACTGGATGTATTGTGTGCGCTCTAAGTTTGACTGGGGCTGCCGGAGGATGTCGTATATGGGAGTACAGATAGACTCGTTGACGAAGTAGACGTCGCCAGGACATAAGGCATGATTAGGTAAATGAGCGACAGGAGTGTCAACATAGAGAGAGTGAGAGCATTGGCACGAATCCATCGCGACAGAGGGGAAGTTGAAGCGCGGAGCGCGACGAGCGCGGTGATTCAGATGGGACTTTTAGAGGTAGCTCGAGTTTGTTGTTCTGAGCTCAGCTACAAAGGTCCAACAGACAAAAGGAGCGTGCTGCCATGGTAGCGCTGGAGTCGGCAGATTGGGACTAGAGTGAACGTAGAAGACAAGGAACGGGCGCTTATTGTTGATGGCACCTAACAAGACCTTCATCGGTTGCCGACGCATCATCATGAGAACAACGTCCATCAAGTCGGTCCTTTTTCTTTTGTGCATCGTTTGCTCAGGCCTTGAAGTCCTCCAAGGTCTTTTTCCCTCCCCCTCATTGCTGTGTATCCGCCGGCGAAGCACTCCGCAACTTCGGTGGTGTCCAACTCTCTAACTTGAAGCTTGTACCGACTATCCGCTCGTATGGCCGACGATGCAGTATCCGCTCCTTCTGAGGCACCGTTCTGTCCCCGTACGCATAGCTATGCCGTGATTCGCATGGATCCCGTCGCGATGGTCGAGCACTTGAACGATTCAGAAGCCTTGGCTTCTGCTAAAGCCATGTGTCCGAAATTCTACCTGGCGTACATTGACAGTGTAAGTGTGAATCATAGTTTCTCAATGCCTTGTCCGTGCACTGACACTTTGTGTACTGTGCTCTCTATTCAGGACCATTCCCTTCCCTGGCCTGGGGTACCATGGTACGGGTTCGACGTCTCCCTGATCGCCCCGTGCCCCCCGCCCGCAGACGAGAAACTAGGTCTCAATCCAGACATGCGCACTCCAATATATCCAAATGGTACACACCCACAAGGGCGTTCGCCAGTTATTCCCCAGCCACCCGGGTCGTTTCCGTATAACAACTGCTACCACTGGCCAGGTATGGAGCTGGACATCCGCATGCTCGCACGACCGGAAGGCTTCGATCGCGCGAAGACAGTGAGGTTGCCACCTAAAGAGCTGTTGAAGCTGATGAGGTGTGTGGCGGAAGACGAGGGGAATCGTTTCGCCGCGCTCAGGGCCAGAGATGTGGCGGCAGGTCGTTCGTCGCCAGCATCTGCGGACCATGACAAGGATGTGCCTCATGTATCCGACCTCGACGCCCACCCTCTTGCAGAAGGAGAGACCGCTGGCGAGATTGACGCCCACTCAATCCGAACGTTTTCGTCCAGCTACAGCCGCTCCTCCTCCGGCTCGGAAGGGTCGGTCAACATTATGGATGGGTTCTTCGGCGATCCTGCCCAGAATGTAGAGATCCTCCCGCTTGTCCACCTCTGGGTGGATTTGGCTGCGAATCTCAAGCAAGAAGACATTCCGGACCCGCGCGGCATGTTTGAAGAGCGCGACACGATTGTCAGGTAAGTTATCTCATGGGGTATGACAGTGTCATGAATTGCTGACGTCCTGCTTGTCTAGCATCATTCAGGCTGCGCGGGCTCGCAATCCCTCACTTCCGCCCATGCTGCCCCCAGTTCCGCCCGTCTTTCAAGACCATGAGAGCGAGGTGGACTCTATTAATGGAGATGCCAAAGACTCGCACAGCAGCACCGCACGCACGAAGTCCAGGCGTGAGTGTTCGTGCACATACTACACTTCACTACATCTGCTGACTCTTTGACGCAGGTTTCAGACCTCTGAAGTTGCTTCGTAAAGTCCGTAATTGCATAGGCCAGATCTTCCGTATTCCATCCCTCCCGGTTTGGCCTTGACGATACACTCCGCCTCCTCATGCCTCCGTGTATACTTGTATACTGTCCTCCATATACATTGTCTTTGAGCCGTGGTAACGAGACGACCGGGAATCCTGCCTCTGTCATGCGCCCATCGGAGGTGCAAGTTGTATCTCTCACCTTCAATCCCAGCACGCGCACGGAGCTGAGCGTTCGTGGTGCACGGCGGAAGTCCAAGCAAGGCCGCCAAAAAAGAAGGTTGCCGATAGTGTCCTGACCGCGAGGAGGAGCGTCCCCAGGGGCAATTCCACCGGCGTTTCACCATCTCACGGCGGGAGTGGGTAAGAAGCACCGTACTGCGGCATAGCGTTAGCGCGAGCGATCATATGCTATATTAGAGTTCTATGAAGATACATCGGTAAGGAACGTGGGTGCAGTAGTACGTGGTCCAGCCACACTACAAGGAGAAGGAGAAGTCCGGATCTCGGGATACATGACATGCACTCGGCGACGATGTAGACGCTGCGCAGGCTAGTGGTCGGTCCCTGGCATGATGCGAATCAGTGAGTACGCCCAGCTAGAATATAAGAGTCAACTGACTGTTCTGTCTAGTGGGCTGGATACGATGACGACGGTCAGTGACGGGGTCAGGTGCGCTGAGAGCTACGAGATGAGGCGTACCTTGTACGCGCTGTGGCGCATCGTCCGGCATGTGGCCTGTGTAGCGAGAGAGTACTGCTGAAAATGTAAACAAGCAGCTATAACAGGCAAGAAACGGAGTCATACTTTGCTCGCCCCTGCCGCTGCAAATACCTTGCGGTGGTCCTGAAGAGGTGTAAGTGCGGATTTCCCTACGTAGCACGTAAACGAGTACTCACGTGGAACTCCTTAGCATACCGGCCGGCAAGGCTGGGGTCCTTCCTGCACTTCACCATCCACTCCGTTCGCAACTTCATACATGCTGCGTCGAGGTATTCCGCAGTGGCGTCGCTGAAGAAGACGTTCTCCGATGGTCGGCCTGCCTCTCGCTTGGCCTGCATGCGACGAATGAGTGGCCTTCTGGTGACGAATACCCAAGCTATAATCCACGCGTTGTCACGGCTCCATTGGGGTGAAGAGTGAACGTGATCATTGTTATCCGCAGTGATAGCATCGCTCGGAGAGACGGGAATGCTGAACTCCCCGCATATCTTGGGAAGTGTCGACATCTGGTGCCCGGAATATGTCGTGACAAGGCAGACCTTGCGGGCTATCTTGCGCACGTAGGACTCCTCGTAGTAGTCCATGAGAATACACGGCCTCCCGTCTATATGTCTTGTGGCGGTCTGTCTGCTGCAGACACTGAGTAAGGAATGCGACGATTGAATGTACTGCGTGCGCTCGAGGTTCGGCGACTGCCGGAAAATGTCGTAGAAGGGAATGCAGACAGACTCGTTGATCATGTAGACATCACCAAGCCCTGTCTGGTAGCCTGCCGGTAAAGGGGCCGGGTCGTCAATGGGTCGGGTATGAGAGCAATGGCACGGATCCATAGAGACTGAAGTTTGCGACCTGGCGAGACAGCGAGTGAGTAGTTTCTCTGGTGGAGGGTCGAGATCATGGCATATTTAGAGACGGCCGCGGATTGTTGTTCTCGGAGTAGAATGTCCACACAAAAGAAGAGCGCTGTCATGGTACCGTCGTTGAACGTTGAACGTTCAACGTCCAGGTGAAGGCCCGGGCGTGAAGGCACGGGCACTAAGTAGTCGCATGCCAGGCGCCGGCGACCGGGCGCCTATATCGACAAGACAATAACAACACTTTACTTATCGAATCACCGGCAACAACTTCGAGAACAACGCTCATCACGACGGTCCATGCTATGCAGGCCCTTGTCTTCTGCTGCTTTTGTGCACCCCTCGAGAGGCCTCTGATAACCTGCACGCGCTTTTCCCAAGCCCTTCGGACTCGGACACATACCTCCTCAGTGACGTCGAACTCTCTCGGATTCGAAGCTTCTGTCAACTGTTCGCTACGATGGCTGACAATGCAGATGCGAGCTCTGAGGCTCCATATGCGCCCAGTACGCACAGTTATGCCGTAATTTGTATGGATCCCGTCGCGATGGTCGAGCACTTGAACGATGAGGAAGCTATGGCTTCTGCGAAAGCTTTGCGCCCGAAATCATACGTGGCCTACATCGACTGCGTGAGTACCGAGTGTTAGTTCCCATATAATGCCTCGTTGACCGTGGTCACTTCGTAACTCTGATCTAGGACCTTTCACTTCCTATTCCTGGAGTACCGTGGTACGGCTTCATCGTCCGCCTCGTCTCGCCGACGCCGACTCCTACAGACGAAGAGCACGGTTACACTCCCGACCTGTGCACACCCATCTTCCCGAATATCGCGCACCCTCACGGCCGTCCGCCACTTGTTCCCGAGCCACCCGGATTGTTTCCGTACAGTAACTGCTATCACTGGCCCAAGATGGAGTTGGACGTCCGGGTGATTGCACGACCGGAAGGCTTCGATCAGACGAAAGCCGTCATGCTTTCTTCGAAACAGAAGATGAGGTTGCTGCAATGCGTTGCTGAGGACAATGGGAAGCGTTCGCTTGCGCTCAAAGCTAGAAGCGCAGCGATGGGTCTCGCAGATGTTCATAGCGGAGATTCATCCAGTGCTCCCGGTCATGGCGACGACTCTTCTACGCACAACAACGGCGTCGAGGAGGCTGACGTCCACTCCATCCGCACATTCTCTTCTGGCCACAGCGACTCCTGGTCCGGTTCGGCAGAGTCGGGCAACATGATGGAAGGCTTCTTTGGCGATCCCGACTTGGATGTGGAGGTTCTCCCGTTAGTCCACCTTTGGGTGGATATGGCTGCGCAGCTCAAGCAAGAAGACATTGCGGACCCACGGGAGTTGTTTGAGGAACGTGACACGATTGTGAGGTAAAGTGTGGCGTGGTTTATGAGTCTACAACATGTCTCTGACGCAACACCCATCTAGCATCATCCAGGCTGCAAGAGCGCGCAACCCGTCGCTTCCCCCTATGCTTCCGCCCATACCTGCTGGCTTCGAGGACTTCGTCAGCGAGGCCAATTCCGTCCATGACAACGCGGACGACGCGCGCAGTGTGGTCTATAGTCACACGGACACGAAGAACCACTCAAGTCGCAGTGCGACAAGCGTCGACTCCGCCCACACGAAGCCGAGAGGTGAGTGATGCTCTGTGCAACATACCATGAGCAAAAGTGCTCAGTTCCTTCATTTACCTGCAGGGTTCCGGCCAATCAAGTTGCTCCGTAAAGCTTGCTCACGAATGCGAGACATATTATGTCTACCATACCTTCCTATCTGGCCATGACGCTCTCTCTCACTCCTTGCCACTTGGCCGCGTGTCATCTCCTACTTGACCCCGTGCTGCTGTCGAATGTTATCGCGCGCCAGGCTGCGCCGGCGAGTTGCATACTGGTGTGATACTTCAGGCTCTTTACGCGTTGCATGACGGTGCGATGTGGATAATGCGAAAGTTTGAACTACCTTCATCGGAGCTCGTCCGAGTCGCTCTTCAGTCGCTCGGGCCGTCCCCGCGTCTGGTAGGCACTATCGGAAAGACGGGCTTCGACCTGCTCAGGACAAAGAACTCAGCCAACGACCACCACATGCTGTCTTGGCAGGGCCTGACGCTACCATCAGGTGAAGAAGCACACATACGGACGAACAATAGCACTCGGTATTGCGGCAACAGCACCAGCTGAACAACACTCATTTAGACGATAAGTACATCCTCCTCGGGTCCTTGGCCTTGTTCGGTATCTGAGCACAAGACTTGAGGTTCTTTTAACAGCCCCGTACCCCGGCATCCCTTGTGCGTACCTATACGCTCGTCTTGCCTCGGAACCCCATCATGATCATCCCTCCCTCCTCTGACTCGGCGTGTTGAATAACTGCTGGCTAGTCTCACGTCTCGATACATGACGGACGACTCAGGATTGAGCTCTAATGGCATGATACGTCCCAAGTCCCTATACGTATACCGTCATCCGCAATCCTGTGGCGATAGTCGAGCACCTGAACGATTCGGAAGCTCCAAAGTCCGCAAACGTGGACACCGAGCTGCATGCACCCTGTTCCTTGGCAATCACGGCTGAGACTTGGCCTGCCGGAAGCCCAAGCTACATAAGTACTGATAGACGATACATGAATATGTAAGAAGGTAGTAATACAACCGATGCGAACCACCAGTATACCTTCCTCGACGGTCGTACAGCTTGTCTCGACGTTCCTCATGCTGAATAAACACATCGACTGGTCAGCTATCAATCAGGCCGCACGACAACGAGGAAGCACACCGTGTCGCTTCTCGCTCTTGGGCCCTGGATCCCTGCTCCTCCATCCAACTCCATACGCTGCTCGTGCGATGAACGACTTCGCCTTGGAAATGCCTCCCGCTATCTTGCTGCGTTCCGCGGGGCGAGGCGACAAGTCGAGTGTGGCCGCACCTGTGCTTGCTTCAACTTCAATGGCACGCTAGGGAAATATCTGTGAACGTACGTTTCTGTGGTCCTCCGAGTCCCTCGCGCCGCAGCTCATGTGAGGGCTCAGATTTGGTGAGATATCGATACTGTTTTGAACTCCTAGACATCGCCTTCGATTCCGCTCCGCCATCCACGCTGGCGCGGGAGGCGGGGGTGCTTAGGCCGAGAACGGGTTCCGACGCGTTGGCTCGCCTTGTGAGAAATCTCCGAATAACACTATGACTTCGTCAGCGCGAGGATAATGATCGTATAGACTGAAGCGACTTACTCTCTGATGGCGTCTTGCTCCTCGAGGAACTCCGTGGGATCTCCAATCTCTGGTGAAGCGATGTAGTCCTCGAGCTCGACCGCCGCTTCCAGGAGAGGTAGGAATGCAGACTCTGGGTCATGATCCCACCCGAAGAGATTGCAGTGACGCAGGTCGTCAGAGGACTGTGATGAAGCGGCGGAGACTCGGTCGCTATCGAGCATGTTCGTGCTTTGTGTGGAGGAGTCGTCAGAAGAGGCAGGAGGAGGCATCGGCGTTGTGTCGAACGACGTCTCAGGTTGTGGCAATGGTGAGGAGGTATCAGGGTCCGAAGATGTTGTAGAGAGACGACGCCTTTTCTCCTCAATGAAGTGAGCTATACGCCGCGCGTCTTCATCCCAAGACAGCAGCATAGCGACATGTTCCCTGACGCTGAGTCGAGTAGCGCCCCGGTCGTCATATCCGTCGTTACCTCTCCGCCTGACCCGGACATCCATAGAGCTCTCAACCCAGAAGAAGCAGTTGTCGAATGGGAATGTCGGTTCTGCCCTGAGAGGCTGCCTACCCTTCGCATAACGATTGTTCGGTGCAATGGGCATGACCATGTCCGGGGTTATACCCAGCTCTCGGTCGATGGCGCGCAATGCTCGAGCCACTGGGTAGGCAGAGTAGCGACACCATTGACTGTCGGGTCCTGGAAGATCGAGTGGCTTGACAGACTCTGTCAGCCGCGCTCAAGCCTAGAGACACTTGCGCGATGGAAACGTACCATACTCAGATAGAAGATGTACCTCTTGGGAGTGATGCAGCGGGCCTCTTCAAGTGCCTGAGAATCCGCATCCGCAAGGTCTTCCACCATGCCAACGGGATCTAGGCAAGCGACAACGAAGCGCTTTGGGTAAGGGAATGGGAGGCAAGGCGAGCGTTCTCCCGCCCGAGGAAGCATGTCGATGCTGAACTATGTTGCGTGTCCGTAGGGATTCCAGTAAGATGCTGATAGGCTACTGACCGGAAGATCGCAGAGCTTGGGGGAGGAGGCGGGGAGAAAGAGGAGTGCTGTCCAGACGACGATGAGAGGTCAGTAGAGGGAGGTCGAGATAGAGATGAGGAGGTATACGGGGGTTGAGGGAGGCTGAAGGTGGGAGTCACAAGCAGAAAGACGTGGGAGAACCACCTAGACCATATTTGTTCATATTTGTCTAGGTGGGCGTAGCCGCGAAAGCTTCCCCGAGGCTCCTGAGCACAAGTATGCATCAGTATGTGTTGCGGCACAATCGAAACCCTCAGAATGCGACCTCAGCAAGAAACACATCCCACTACAGTCTTCCTCGCCCGAGCCTGCACATTGCCTTGCTGAAAAAGCGCGGTGAGGAAAAAGCGCGGTGAGGAAAAAGCGCGGTGAGACGTTTAAGAGCGACAATCCCGCCACATCATCCCTTTCCACTGCGGACCTTGACCTCAACCCCTGCGAGATACAAACGATCTCGAAGCTCTACCGTCGCCTCGCCGTGAAGCATGGCCTCCTGACTTCCATGCCACCTGGAGACTTCGCCCTGGATTCCGACGACGACAGCGACTCCGACGATCTCTTTGGCTGGGATCCGGATCCAGCGACGGCTCTGCTCCCGCTAGTCGATGCATGGCTTGAGGTCGAGGAGCACCTATCCGAGGATGAGATCCCAAGCCCTTTAGAATTCGATGCAGAGATCCGCGAGGTTATCGTGTACGTACCTCACCACGCCACCCGCTCGCGTCGTGCTGACGCCCAGCAGGATCATCAAGCGCGGACTGCTGAGGTACGCCTCCTCGGAAAGAGCGGCATCACCAGCCAGGCCGGCCACCGTGAGGACACTCCGCCACCACACTCCAGATCAGGCTGTGCAGGCGAAGATGACGAGTGGCGCGTGGTCCGGAGAAGTCGAGGACGGAAGCCTGAGACCGGTAGTCGCGGCGCACCGGCGGAGTCCAAGTCTCGTCACCACCGCCAGCGGTCATGAAATCTCCGCTGGTATCTCATGAGGCAATCGAGGGGAAGTTCGCCTCGAACAGGTTGAAGGTGACACGCAGTCCGATGCTAGTCTATCATGCGGCACTCGAGTCTCGACTGTGGCGTCTGGACTGTTCGTGCGTAGTCCGAGATTCGGACGAGGTAAATCACTATTGGTGCGGAACACCCAAGCAATGATCCACGCGTCCTCTCTACTCCATTTCGGAAGCGAATGAACGTGACAGTCGCAGTCAGGGGTGATGGCGTAGTTGGGAAAGACGGGGATACTGAACTCTCTGAAAATCTTCGGGAGCTTGGATATAGGCCGCCCCCAGTAGGTTGTGACCAGGCAGACCTTGCGCATGACCTTCCGCCTGGGGGCCTCCTTGTAGTACTCCATCAGAGCACACGGTCTTCCGTCGTCGTTTCTCGTCGCAGTAGTTTGAGTGAACATACTGCGGAAGGACTCGTTGGATTGCACAAATTGCGTCCGGTCCAGATTCGACTCAGGCTGCCGCAGGATGTCGTAGATGGGAGTGCAAACGGACTCGTTGATGGTGTAGGCATCTCCCATTGAGAGGACGCAGTCCTCCATGAGAGGCATAGGTTGGTCGACGTAGGACAGATGGGAGCATTGACATGAAGTCATGGTGACTTGAGAGAATGGAGTGAAAAGCCTGCGACCTGGCAGAGCACCTCGTAGTGAATGATCAGGTAGTTTGCAGGTAGTACCGCGTGAGTCAAGCGTGAGTACCCTACGGCAAACAGGTTCGATATTTGAGGCCAGCTACGATCTTGGTCTTTGTTGTGGGTGCGAATAAGATGAGTCCATATGTGGAAACACAAAAAGAGGGAAGTGCGGCCATGGCAAGAGGTACTAGTGTATCGTTCTGAACAAGGCGGCGGTGAGGAGAGGTGAGGAGGCGCCGTAACACAACGTCCTGGCGCTAGATCTCCCGGGCCGCGCGACGACGAACAAGACCAGTCCTTAGTGTCCTTATCCGATGCTGCGTTGCCGATCTCTCAGAACAACGCTCATCACGACGGCCCATGTTGGAGCTTATTGTCTTCTGTCCGAGGCTCGAGCACAAGCCTCGGTTCGGTCCCTCTTCTGACGAGACCCTGGTCTGCGACGACTCACGAGGCTCCTTCGTCCTCGTCCAACACGGAGCCCCGTCCACGACTAGTCTTCCGAGTCAACCCTCTTTGCTCAGTGCTGCTGGGCAGTCTACCACCTCGAACCATGTCCGACAATCCAGAAGCAAGCTCGGAGGCACCCTATGTCCCAAGTCCCGATACTTATGCAGTTATCCGCATGGATCCTGTGGCGATGGTGGAGCATCTGAACGATTCGGAGGCCTTGCAGTCTGCCGAAGCTCTGAGACCAAAGTCGTATCTTGCCTACATAGACTGTGTGAGTCTGCAGATCACCGCTGTGTCTCCTGTACTAACGCCATGCCCCCGCTTCTGCGTTCTAGGACCATTCACTTCCCTTTCCCGGGGTGCCTTGGTACGGGTTCTACGTCCACCTGCTCGCTCCGTCGCTCCCTCCGACAGACGATGAGCGATGCATGACCTCAGACTTGTGCACGCCCATTTTTCCAAATGTCACACACCCGTCCGGTCGTCGGCCACTTGTTGCTGAGCCCCCGGGGTCCTTCCCATACAACAACTGCTACCATTGGCCTGATATGGAGCTTGACGTTCGTGTGCTCGCACGACCCGAAGGCTTCGACCGCAAGAAAATGGTCAGGTTATCCGCGGAGGAGTCACTGACGCTGGACATCTGTCTGGCCGAGGACAAGTCGAAGCGGTCCTGCGCTCTCAAGGCCAAGAATGGCCCAGTAGGTGGAGAGGCTACTGCGTCGAGTGGCTCGGACAGTAAGCACGCAGCCGCAGACAGGGAAGGCACGGATGACCACGACACCCACTCGGTCCGGACTTCTTCGTCCGATTACTGCGACTCCTGGTCTCGCTCGGAAGAGTCTGTCGATGACATGATGGATGGGTTCTTTGGCGATCCCACCCAGAACGTGGAGCTCCTCCCCTCGTCCACCTGTGGGTGGATATGGCTGCGCACTTCAAGCAGGAAGACATTGCCGACCCTCGTGGAATGTTCGAAGAGCGCGACACGATTGTCGGGTGAGTGACATTGTAGTATTGAATTCGTCCTGCATCGCTGACGCCTAGCTGTTGTCCAGTATCATCAAGGCTGCAAGAGACCGCAACCCCTTGCTTCCTTCCCTTCTCCCCCAATACCAGCCGCCTTCCAAGATCTCGAGAGCGAGATGGGCTCCGTAAAGAGGGACGCCGAAGACCTGTGCAGTAACTTGTCCCATGACGGATACATCGATGCCTGCTGCGATCTTGCCAGCGACCGTCCTGTACCGACGAAGACCAGACGTGAGTGACCGTCTCCCTATAGCACCTCATTGACTACATGGACTGACTCTTTGATGGGCAGGGTTCCGACCCCTCAAGTTGCTTCGTAAAGTCTGTAGTCTTCTGCGTCATATCACCTGTCCTTTATACCTCCCGGTTTGGCCCTGATATTATGCTGGACTTCTCCGTACCTCCTCCGAGCCGTGTATAGTTGTTGTTACGTTATACATATCATGCCCAGGAGAGGACTCGGAGTTGCTAACTCAGCCTTCTTACTCGTTGCATGACGTTGCGAATGCTCGAACTTCGCACTGCGTACGTCGGAATCCCACGCGTCGTGTAGTATCCTGATATGTCGAATTGAGTATGCGCTTTGGGGGGTTTGCCCGTTCTCAGCCCAGCACCATATGCCAACACGTCACTGTGCCTTCCGGGGGCGCTGCATCCTCGGAAGTAGACAGTCGTCGGACTTCCGTAAGCTAGGTTAACGAAACCATACTAGTATAACAGCTTGAGAGTACACAATGCTAGGAGCTAGACAACATATGCGAAGCGCGATGAGAGCGGGTATGCCGTTCTCGACGGTCATCAAGCTGAATAGAGCACCCGGACTGGTCAGTGTTCAGCGGTCTCACGATAAGCGAGGAAACGCACCACGTCCCTTCACGGTCTTGGGCCCTGGATCCTTGCTTCTCCGCCCAGCCCTATACACTCGTGCGATGAGCGATCTCGCCACGGACATACCTTCCGCTATCTTGCTCTGTTTTGTGGGGCGAGGTGACGGATCGAGTTCAGATGGTACGTCTGTATATCTTTCAGCAATGGTTTTGGAGCGTGAATGTTTAGGACACGTACGCTTCTCTGGACCTTCATATATCTCGTCAACTCCAGGAATCACCTTGGTCAACAAGACGTTTTGGTGCGGCTGTGCGGTCTCGGGCTCGTCTCGAGAGTCGTCGCTGGGGGATTTGTGCTGTGAGCCGACCAAGGCGCAGCTCGCAGACTTGTTCACCGTGTCAACGACAGTTGGTGGGATGCCTGTCGGAGTCGAATCCTCGACATCTACATCGGTCGTGCTGGCAGCCGGAACCGGTCCGCGCTTGGCTCGCCTTGCAAGGAATCTGCTGATGATGCTGGTGCACACGTGAGCATGAGGGGAATATCTTGTGATTGAGCTGCGCGTACCCTGAGATAGCGTCTTGTTCCTTGTAGAAATCCGTAGGATTTCCGATCTCGTCGAGCTCGATATACTTCTCGAGCTCGACAGACGCTTCCAGGAGAGGGAGGAAGGCAAAGCTTGGGTCAGGATCCCATCCGAAGAGATTATAGCTACGCAGGTCATCGGATGACGATGTCGAAGCAGTGGAGACTTGGTCGCTATCGTGCATGTCCAGTCTGCTTGGGGTGACCACCGATTCGTTTGGAGGAGCGGAAGTAGACTGGATAGATGGAGCGGAAGGCGTCTCAGATGCGGCGGAAGGCGTCCCGATCTGAGGACGGTGCGGCAGAAGTGGCTGGGGCTTAATGGATGGTGAAGAGGAGGTTTGCGCAGGGGAATCGGAGGTAGAACTGTCCGCGGGAATAGTGTATCCGGAGAGGCGACTTCGCTGCGCATCCCGTTGGATCTGAGCGCTGCGGATGGAGTCGCTTCGCCAGGCAACGAGCAACGCGACGTGTTCCCTCACGCTGAGACGGGTGGCTTTGGTGTCATCATAACCGCCGTCGACCTTTCGCTTGACACGCACGATCATGGAGCTTCTGAACCAGAAGAAGCAGTTGCTGAATGGAAATGGCGGTTCTGGCTGCACAGGGTTCCTATCCTCTCCACTGCGATGACGGTTGGGCGCTATGGCCGTGACCATGTCGGCAGTCAGTCCTCGTTCGGGGTCGATCGGACGCAGTACCGGCGCCACCGGGTACGCAGAGTAACGGCACCATCGACTCGCAGGCCCCGGGAGATCTAGCGGCTTCACTAGAGTCAGCTACGTTCAGCCAAAAAAGTGAACTCAAGCCTCACTGAATTCAGGTAGAAGATGTACTTCTTTGGCGTCATACGCTGCGCCTCAGCTAATGCTTCCGGATCCGGATCTTTGATGTCTTGCAGCATGCCGACGGGATCCAAACGAGCAACCACGAAGCGCTTGGGGTAAGGAAATGGGAGGCAAGGGGATGTCTTCTTGGAGGAAGGAGTGATCATGATGATGGTGAGCGATGTGGCGGGAGCAACTGTAACGGGGGACGAGACCCGCTGAGCGATTGACAGGTTTGGAGGACGGACACCAGGTGTACTTACAGTGTAAAGGATGGAGGATCACGGCGATCTAGAGCTTCAAGTCAGGAGGGACTGCAGTGGTACGTGGAAGCTGAGGTGGGGGTCGCAGCCGGACAGCGGTGAGAGAGACGAGGAGGAACTATGTAGTCATTTTTACTGAATTTGTCCTTGTTTGTCACGGTGGGCGTAACCTCCCATGCTGCATAGCATCGTCCCCGCATGAGCGGCGTTGTGCTGTGATGACCGGGCGGTCGTCTCACCGAGCATTGACATGTTCAGATTGTGCCGTGGCAGAGTATAAAGCCCGCCTTCCGAGCGCGTACTGTGCCCACCTCCTACGCCTACGCCCATGCTTCTGCTTGCGACGCGCCCCTGCTTCAACTCTTGACAATCCGTCACCATGTCAGCAGCCTGTCACCGTTGTCGGAATATTCACCTGGCGGAGCATCTTCCCATCGATCTTCCCTACCTCACCGGCGATATCTTGGAGCTGAAGGAGTCCGTTCACACCGTTGTTGACACGCGCATACTGCGTGAACGACCCAACCCAGACGGAGCACCGAGCCAGGCCATCGATCCTGCTCCGGCGTGGAATAAGCCTGACTACAGCTGCCTAAAGGGCCGACCTGCGGTCGCAATGGACGACGTTGAGCCTGGCGCATCTTGGGTGTCCGTTTGCCTGCTTGCCACGTTTCGTGGAATCAGCATTCGCGCCTGGCTCCCAGATGTCTTCCAGCGGTTTTGCGTCCCTATACACCTGCACGAGGTCATCGCAGAGGAGCCACACCTATATCATGCACACACGAAGCCTGAATGGACCTCGGAGCGGTCAGGTCGGCCCAATGGCTGCTGATTGCCTGCACCTTCAACTCCGAGGGCATTCTGCAAGGGCGATGGCGAAACCGACAGCGTGCCGACCCAAACTCTGATTCATCCTTTACCATTGGGAACGGAATGGGAGAGGAGTTCGCTAAACTGCTGGCGGTGTGCGATCAAAAATGGGCGGAGTGGTCAGATGAGTGTTCGCTCAACGAGGATGCATTCAGGATCTACAAGGAAGATTACGAGGTATGTTCTTCCCTGTGATGGAGCGACCTCCCACTCTCAAAACGCCCTCAGAAATGGCGGCAAGACTACCACTATCGAGTTCAAGGGACTACTCCGGTTCGCACTTCCACCTCTCCTCAACTCTGCTTTCTGACAGTGGGTCAACGCTATATCAGAGCACCTCCCTGCCCTCGAGCGTGAACAAACAAAGCTCGAACAGGCAGAAGGATGCAATCACGTCGCCCTCCCCAACTACGAAGAGCAAGAACCGCCATGCGAGAATGGAGTCGACCTCTTCGATGAACGCAAACCGTTTCGCTGCACTCGCGGACCTCTCTGTACGTTTCCAATTCAAACCAATTAGAGACCTTGCTCACCTGGGGGTCAGTCAATGGACGAGACGGAAGCTGAGTCTTCTGCGAGTACCGGATCTACCGCCAGCGACACACAAGAGACCACGAGTGCGGATTCGGTAGGTGTCGTGGCTTCGCATCGCGGTCTGAGCGCTGATTATTATACCTCTAGGTCCGGGAGGCAAACATGGGAGAGGTGAGTACTGATGACATGCTCGTAACGAAATAAAGGCTGACTTCGTATACGACACAGAAGGCTGCCGCTGCGGGTGATGAGGGCGATGGAAAGAAGAAGAGGCGGATGTTGAAGGGCTTGGCGACGATAACGGCTACCATTTCCAGAGTGAGCCTGAGGAAGTAAATCGATGCTGCACGGAGCCGACCTTTGGTTGTGCTCTAGTCCATGCCATAGAGTTTCGAGACAGAACTCCAATCATCTCCTCTGGCATCTTCGGCGAAGAGCTCCCTGCAGCGATATGAACAGCACCGGCATGTACTCAGAGTCAGGGGTGCGACTCGAGAGGGTCCGCATCGATCTGGGAGTGGTGATTACGGCATTGAAAGCGAGCGGTTCTAGCCAGGCTGCTCGCTGGGGATGCAGAGCACAAAGAACGAGCCCATGGGCAGATCCAGACAAGGACTTTCTCGTCGTGTTCTACGTCCAGCTCCGCAGGGCGTACGGATGGGAACGAGATGACCGAGAATCCTGCCTCTGTCGATAGTCGTCGGGGGCGCAAGTTACATAGCCCAGTCTGGCTCCCAGCATGCCCGCGGAGCTGAGGGTCCGTGGTGCCCAACGAAAAGTCGCATGTCGCATCCGAGGACCGCCGTCGAAGATGATGGTTGCCGATAGCGTCCTGACCTCGAGGAGGAGCGTCCCCAGGGGAGCTTCCGCATCCTCATATGCCAGGAGCTCCGCCATGATTACGCCACGCAGCCTGCGAGCGTCTCGTCCGCGGGCTTGTTTGTCGTGCAGTGGTTGAGCCGTTTGACGATCTCGAAGAAGTGATAGGTACGCGACGCGCGGCGCTCGAGGAAGAACATAGGGAGGAGGAGGATGGAACGAAAGCATGATGAGATCGCATCAATCTCCGTACGAGTATCCCGAAGCCTGCTGCTAGCGTACAGTCCGTCCCAAAAAGAGTTATTCGGCCAACAGCGCCTCCTGCAGGGTCCATGCCGGCTACGTCCACGCAGACGACGTGATCCGCGACACCGATGCTCCGAGCGGGGCATGGCGGAGCAGAGAGCACGAATGCGCCATCAGTTGAATCGCACGCCTGCGAATATGCTGGAGCTTGGAGATGCAGAGCCCGTCTATCCAGAACGCTCCGTCGGGAACGAGCTGCCGAGCCGAATTGCGATGCGCGAGACATGGCAGGTTGGCAGTCCCGCCTCAGTTGTACTGCCGAGTTTGTCTGCCCAGACGTGAGATATCGCGACGTATAGACCATCTCGTGTACTGCAGACGGCGAGCTGGTGATCGTCATGCATCATGACTGGAAATTGCCCGACGCTAGCAGTTCCGAGACATCCGGAAAGGGTGGTGCAAGGGATGGTCAGGAACAAGGACGTAGTCGAGCAGCATGGCGGGGTACTCAGACGGCACCACCCTTGTTCGGAGGAACTGGTCGAAGAGCGGTTGAACAACGTCCCGGTAGCAGGAGACGCTGTGCCTGCATCTGCTATGGGCGGACACGACAGCTCTCGGGCTGCATGGCGAACGAGGATGATTCTCCACAACGGGATACGCGGACGTGGAATATTTGATTAGGCCCTGGGAGCCCGCTTGCGTAGCTTGCGCCCACGTAGACAGGAACTGCCGTACAGCCAGGTCGACTCGAGATTCCGCTTGCGATATCTGAGGGCAGAGTTGGAGACGGGAAGGGGGGTATAATGCGACTGATAACGCTCACCGATCCTGAAGGACGACAAGCGGAGAGATGGAGCAAGGGTTGCTATTGCAATCGGGGTAGCAATCCAGAAGTGCACTGAGCGGTATCAATCGCAGCATCGAAGAGGCTTTGGTGAATACCATGAGTCAGTGATAGAACCTTGTTGCTTCAATGAACTCCTCGAGAGCATAGCCATGCGTGAGACGGAATCGCACTCGTGCAGAACGTCCAGGAGGTGACACAACCTCTAGCTAAGTATTTTCAAAAAGCGTCGGATAGAGGAACATGTACAGACAGGAAGGAGCAACGCAACAATGAAGGAGACTTACCGCGGAGTGAGGCAGACCGAGTGATTACGAGGATGTCTCTTCCGTCTGTCCGAATTGTCCCTCCGGTCCGTGGATGATCCTGTTCCTTCGTCCAACGAGCGCGAAGATCAAAGGGCGACGCTCCGTCACTTCGAGCGGCTTCATCCCTCCCCTGCGCTGATTGTATGTCTCAGCTTGCGCGTGCGGCTTCAAGCTGATCCCGAGAACTTTGATTCAGCCACTTACAAGAAGTCTCGCACAGCTCGAGTATATCTGTCCTCTCCCATCCAGACTACGCACGGTACACCACCATGGTCCATTCTTCGCATCACAAGCCGCTTAGCTCAGCGTCTTGACCTGTCCAGTGAGTGTCTAGACCGAGAGAGATCTTGTCGGTGAATATAAATCCCACACAGAGTAGGGGGCGCAGAGTACGGAGCAGATAAGAATGTTCCAGACTATCACTGTCGCGTAGGTGAGCATATAACCAGATCAGCATCAAGCAAAGGATTTGTAGAGGTTGAGTCGAGTATGTAGGATGAAAGGAGGACGAGGAAATTTGACGGCAAAGTTGCTGACGGTCGGATCCGCGGAACGCCCGGGCCGAGTGGGCAGCAAGCGCCTAAGTTACTTCATACGGCCTAGCAACAACGGCCAATGACTCCTACCCTCTCCTACCTCCACTTGGCAGCCGACCACTAGCAATCAGATCACCCTCATGCCCGCCTTGGCCTTTACATGTTGTTTGATCTACTCGTTATTGAGCTAGGAGGAGACCCATCCTGCCTTCTGGCTGGCGCGAAAGAAGGGTGCAAGACTTTAAACACAAGGCCCTGCAAGCAACATGGCAGGCATCATCCAGCATCATCCCGTTCCGCCAGTTTCTATGCAACCCCTGTCGGTATCTCGTCCAGTTCTAGTTTTGTCTCCGCAACAAGAGCCGAAGCCGAAACGTGAGTCACTATGCCCTGCGTTGCGCTTGAGGCTCCAAAGCTTCTCTGACTCCGCCTGCAGGCATACGGAATATCATGGCTCTTATCCGGGATGACTTACGCCTTCCGATGGTACCTGTCGGCCCTCTGCCATATCTCGTCCCGACGTCGCCCTTCTGCATGCACAATGTCTCCGTGCAATGACCAGGCTCGCCACAGCTCTTCGTTTCATTGCCAAGAACGTCCTTCCGTCTCAGTGGTCATTGCTAGTGGCAAACCTTCGGAAGACAGCTCATTCCACGCCGTCCGCAGCCCCTCCGTTGTAGATCTGCGACGGTGCATCCTCGGAGGCTTGTGCGCATCCGTAACTTTGCTAATGCCTCATCGCGATTGTTGTCGAGCCTACTATACACCCTTCAATGCTCGTTGCCACGAAGCCGATCATCATGAATGGTACGCTATTGTTAGTTTCCAGCTCGGATGTTAATGATCGGTGTGGTGATTCTCCTTTCGAGTCCGAAGATATGCTGATCAAGCTCGCATCTCTTCTCCGCTAGGGCCTTCTCAACACCCATGGATGTGCGACATCGGGGCCAGAAGCATCAATGTGCCACCTCGCGAAGACAATAGACCTGCGGCGCTTATAAGCCGGACGTACTCGTACATCAGCCTGGTGGCCGGCCAGTACAGACTCGGACCATTCTCCGTAGAGTGTCGGTTGAAGACTATCCTCGCCCCACTCTTCTCCCTTACTCCGATATGCCGGTCCGATTCTGCCCAAGTCCTGGGAGCTATGCGGTCATACGCATGGACCCGGTCGCTATGGTCGAACATCTTCACGATCCAGTGGCGCTGAGCGCTGCCGAAGCAGTCGAAGTAAAGTCATACTTGGTGTACATAGACCGGGTGTGTTGCTCTCGAGCCTTGTTGTCCTTCGGAGCCGCTCACGTCTCCTCGTTTTCCAGGACCTTTCCCTTCCATTTCCGGGAAAGCCCTGGTACTCGTTCTCCATCTGTCTCCTTGCGACAACTCTGCGCAAAGCCGATGAGGAGCGGGGTACGACTCCCGAGATGTGTCTCCCTATCGCGCCAAACGAGCGCCACCCTCTCGGTCGCGAGTCTCTGCGAACGGACCCGCCTTTCCCCTTCCCGAGCTGCTACCATTGGGTGTCCGTGAACGCCGATGTCCGGGTACGCGCAAGGCACGAAGGCTTTAATACCGACGACGCCGTCAGGTTGCCACCCGAAGAGCGCGTCAGGATGAGGTCCCACTGGAACATGGACATCGCAGATTGCGAGGATGCTCGAAGGGAACGACAGCTCGCGCTCTTCGCCCATACGAGACCAGGAGCGGGGGACTCCACGGCAGAAGCTTCAGCCACAGGTACGCCTTTAACTCCACACGATCCTACGTTCGACCGCTCAGCTTTGTGCTTCTCAGCAGATGCTCATGAACAACGGAACGAGGATTTGGAGTGCGCCGACGCGGAACAGGTACCAGACCATGCCAGTGCAGGTTCGGACTCGTCCTCTGTTCGGAGCAGTCTGTCCGCCGACACTGTTGACGGGATCATCGGTCTTGGCGGCATGTTCGGGGCTCCCAGCCACAATCCCGAGCTTCTCCCACTCGTGGACCTGTGGCTTGACCTGAGCGGGCGCATCACGGCAGAGGAGATACCGGACCCTATGGACTTTTACAAGGAGTGTTACGAGGTATCGAGGTACGTTCGCTACCGCCCTCTGAGCGTCATGCATCAGCTGATACTGAACGCAGGATCATCCATAGGGCTCGCGCGCGCGATCCAACCCTGCCCCACCTTGACCTCAGTGCGTTTGGTCCGCCTCGACCGAAGAGTCCGGCGTCCATCTCGAGCGCGTCTCACACTTCCAGCGAGGCGACGTCTGAGAATGATGATGTGCAAGGACCGGCGTCGAAACACAAGCCTAGAAGTGAGCATTCGTTCGTCTCAATCTTGACCGGCGTAACACTGAGCAATGATCCATGCAGAATTACGTCCCTTCAAGCTGATTCGTAGACTCCGGGCGCAAATCTTGCATGTATTCCGCCCGCCCGTCATACATTCCTTTGTGTCCTTGACAGCACGTCAGTCAAGAAGTCGTAGTGTTTTCGAGCGTTTGTGATCTGCTGTTGCGTCGTGCACAAGCCATGCGTTGCCCACTTCGGTTGACATGATGGTACGGTATGCATACAATCTCATCATGTCCTCGATGATAATGATCAAATGCTTGTTATACAGTCTGCAGTACACAACGAGTGCGTAGATGTGCAGCGTCTGCAACGCAGAGAAGCAGGCATGAGCAGTCTACAATTGCAACTCCCGTACTGCAGCCAGTATATAATCAGCCGACTTTGGAATGAGCGATAGCACTCGATCTGCGTTTCCTTCCGCACGGCCCCCGACAACAATGTGCGACGGCGCCGACGCGCCCTCCCAATCAAAGCCGAACTGCTTCTTTGCACCCATGGTCAGCAGATATGCGGCAATACGAATAGACCCGGTGGCCGCAGTACAAGCATACGACTATCCTGATATACAGGAAGCGGCCCGTCGAATGCAGACCAAGACCTATGTCGTTTTCGTGGATATGGTGAGCTTGCCTGCATCATTTGGCTCTCGTTGTCGTCACGTAGAACTCGCCAAAACCATCCAGGCTCTAGGTATCCCGTGGCCAGACTTACCGTGGAACTCGTACTCCATCATCCCGGTCGCTCCGTGCCTCCGGCCAGTAGACGAAGAGCGAGGCGCCACCCCCGACATGTGCATCCCCATACACCCAAATACCGGACACCCGCGAGAGCGCGAGGGAGTGCGGACCGAGCCGGAGTTTCCCTTCGACAACTGCTACCACTGGACGAACCACCGGCTCACCATGGACGTGCGCGTCCGCCTGTCTCCAGATGGGTTTGACGACGACCTGTCCTACAAGTTTGCACCGGCGGAGCGAACGAAGATTGCGCGGTTCGTGCGAGAGGACTACGCCCGCATGAGGGCCATTAGGGAAGGACAGTCACAGCCCGCACAAGCGCAGCCAGCGTGCGTCTCTTCGTCGCATGAGGTCGCAGAGTCGTCGACGGAGCCTGGTCACGAGGTCGAGCGAGACAAGAATGCTGTCATAGCTGCATCAGCAACGCCACTGGGCGCATCACTCGATGCAGAAGGAAGCTCGGAATCACCCCGTGCTCCCGCACCGTCGGAAGCGTTGCTGGATAGCGATACAACCCAGAGCGCTGACATTGACTCCATTGGCGAGTCCTATGATGCCGATGGCGCGAGTCACGAACCAGTGACAAGATCGACAGCGGAGGAGATGGAGATATGGATGTCTGTGAAAAGGCGCCTCGAGGAATACAGACGGAAGACTGAGCTTTACCCGCTTGTTCCTCCCCGCGCATTTGAAGCAGGACGAGATCCCCAACCCTCTCGGTCTGTTCAAAGAAAGAGACGAACTGAACAGGTCTGTGCCACTCCGGTTGTCTCTCCAGGGTTCTTGTCGGACTGATTACAGACGGCCTAGGCTGATTCTTGAAGGGCAACGCCGTCGCGATGAAGAAGCCGCGAGGCAGCCAGCCGAGGCAGCAGTACCTGAGGCGGAACCCATAGTGCAAAAGCGCAGTAGATGTGAAGGTGCGAGTCGTTCACCTTGGACTTCAGTCTGCGCAAGCTCAATTCTCGTTTCTTAGGACTGAAACCAAAGAGACTGTTACAAAGAGCACGCGATGGACTGAAGGACATGAGCGCTCGTATTGCACACTTCTTCCGTCCTCCGTACATTCCCGCTTGACGAAAGGACCTCTCATGCATACTGTAGTATCCAACGCCGCCATGACAGACAACTACGGGTCAATACCAGCTCCCCAGGATACCCGTTTCCATTCCTTGCACTCTGTAATCATTCCGATAAGGCCGTTTCAGTTGTACAACGCAGGAGTGAGATTCAAACACGCATATTGCTGTGCGAGCGCGTCAGGAGATGGTACCCATTGTCCACAAGATATGCGGCCATCTGCATTCAGCCCTTCGCCGCTGCCGCTGAAACCCTACCCAAACATACAGGACACAGCTCGGGAAATCTCCACAAAGACCTACCTTTCTAGTCTAAGATCTCAGAACAATATGCGTCAACCGTGACGGCACACTGACTCCCGAACTCCGCGTCAGCCTGCGTCTCTTCGCTCTCGTCCTCGTCCTCCGGCGGTGTGTACGTCCGAAAGTTCTGAAAATATACGACGCATCGCGTGACACGCCACAGCGACTGAATCCGCCCGCTCCCGATGACGCATACCACCCCTCTGGAGTCCTGATTGCCCCGTGTCTGCGTCCGGCGGACTAACAGCGGGGAGCCACACCCGACGCGTGCACACCGATATATTCCAACACGGCCCATCCGAGCGACCGCGAGCCACTCAAGATGCATCCGCAGTTTTCGTACCACTGTTCTGACGGCTCCATGCGCACCAGGCCTGAGCGATGCGAAAATGGGATAGCCATCGTGCTAGCACCCACTCGCGTGTGAGGCCACGAACGTAGAGCATGGGGACTTCGCTCGCATGGCGGACACCAAAGACTGGTGGGCTGCGCACGAAGCTTGCGTTCACGAATTATGGCTCAGCAGCTGGCTCGGAAGAACGGCTTGGACAACCTATGAGGATGCATCGCCATTCGATGTCGAGCTGAGAGACATTCGATGACGATGAGCGGCAGGCGATATATCTGACGTGTCGTCGACGAATGGCCCACAGCCCGGAGAGTGCAGTCCCAGATCCTGCTAAGCTGATCCTCCGCGTGGCCGATCTGCTACTTGCTCTTCCGCTGTTCATCACCAAAAAGTGGAACGTACCGATGCCAGCAAGTCTCTTCCCAGGATGGGGCGCGGGTGACGAGTCTTTTGACACATATGTACAGCTGATCTAGGCCGGCGGAAGGAGGAAGCAGCCACGTGGTCCTGTAGGAGCGACGGCGATGGTCCCTGTCATGAGAGAAAGATGCACGATAACAAGGGCGATGGAACGGAAGCGGGCATGGGGATATAAGCCTATCAGAAAAAAGATCCACAGAAGACCTCACCGTAATCCGCACGTACGTAGACTGTCCGGAGAGGGCGGGGAGACGCGAGTCGGTCTTCTTCGCATGTCCGGCCTGCGCCGTCTATACCCTCTTGTGTACGTACTGGTGGCCCTCCTTCCATCCTATGCGTGTGACCGTGTCGATATATCAGATTGTCGAGAGGGCAAAGTCTTGCACGACTACAGGCCTTCCGACACAGCGAGCGAGGTTGAGCGAGGTTGCATTTGCGTAGCGTGAGCATCAGAGACTTAAGAAGACCGTGATGCATGGGCCGCAGCTGGACCGGGCGCGCAGCTAGGATAGGAAGAAAGAGGGAAGAGGACAAGGAGCGACTTCAATGTTGTTGCGCGCTGGAGGCCTGCGCAGCGGATAGTTCCGGGCCGATGTCGTCGGCTCACCTACTTCCGTCAGCGCTTACAACTTCACCTCCCAGCATTGTCCCAGGATGTCTCGGGACGTTCATTGCAGCCATTTCGACAGTGAGTGGATGAAGATCTGTGAATTGTTTCTGGCTTGAGTCATGATATACTCTAGACATGTGAACCCCTGCTTCGTCCGAAGCCTCGCCTCCACTTCGCCTTCTTGGCGGCTCGCCCATTCCCCTCTCTGGCCTCATCTACGGTCTGGAACGAATGCACGTAAGGACGCTTCACTGGTATGTTGTATTCCGGTAGTACTCACATCTCTCTTGCTGTCGCTCTGTCCAGCAGGCGAGGTTCGCGGGGCTTTGCCTCTACCCTTGCCGCGGCGCCGGAAGACTCCTCGAATGCGCTCGGCCATAGGCTTCACATGGTACAGGAATGTGAGTGGCAATCTCCAGGTAACTAAGCAGGCTGCGCGAGTATGCTACTGACGATGTCTCCTGGCAGTTGTTCCGATTTACTCGTCTCCTCCGGTGCTGTCTTGGTTGAGCTGGAAGAGGTCTGCCGCGTTGATCCGTACTGGTGAGCGTCGCTCTCGGGGCCACTGCATTGGGTAGTTGTACGAACTCACCGTTTGTGCGTTCTCTTTATTTGACTCAGGAGACTTGTGGGCTTGCTGTTCATTCAGCCCGGTGGTATAGCCACTGTCGTTGCTGTCATTCGTTTGCTCTACCCACTGGGAATAACATCGAGGTCAGCTCAACTCCGAGGTCTAGTGTTCCTCTCACACGTACTGACTGAGTCATCAGGTGCTTTTGCCATTCTTGGGGCTTCCTGAAGATCTATGACTCGCATCTGTAAGCCTGGCCAGGCGCGTGTCGAACAGGCTGTCACTCACATCGTATTGTTGCTTACACGCAGCAATGTACATCTCGTCTGTGACGCACAGCTTCATCCACTTCCTCATCCTCTCCTCGCATACCGCTTTCAACTTGATGAACTCCTTGTCGTGCACTCGGAACGACTGGTGGTCATCACGGGTTCCGTCCTGGTCTTCCCATTGCCACCGGCCCAGCACGTTTCCGGACGACTTGTACGGAGACGCTATCACGACGGGCACAGCCAAAAAAGCGACTGCGAGACATCAGGGGGAAATGCTCACCGGAGGTGGCCTGCGGTGAAGATTTGTCAGGACGATTAGAGCGTCGGATAGGTGACCTTCGTTTGAGATAAGGTCAGACTAATAGAGCGTTTGAAAGGAGACCTTAGTTGACGTACTAAACGGCGACTAGAAATCTCCCGGTCAGACGAGCTTTCAGCGTCACGAGAATGCTGCCGGGAAAGGTTACCTTTCTTGCAAAAGTCCTTATCATTTGCGCCTGATTTTCCGGACCGCAAAAGCGAGGGATAAGGCCGCCTTCCCGGGTGCCATTACCGGCGACGAAATAGCGTGGACAAAGGTAGCCCATTGGGTGTCAAGGTATGAGATTGAAATGGTCTTGAAAGGTCGCCTAGTCTGACAGTGAAGCTCCGCTCTAAAGGTCAAACTTTCGGAGGCAGGAAAGGGGGACGAGAAAGGTGACCTTCTCGAGAGCCAGAAACCCCAGTAAAAGGTGTCATTTTCGGACTGGGAGAAATAGGTTTCTAGCGGCACGCCACACCACTTCCCAATTCGACACGCTGCGCCATACCGCTTTCGGCTGCATCGCACTTCTCTCCTGCACGCCCCGCCCCGACGCACCACGCCACAAGTTCTTGAGTAGCCCTGAAGCGCTACTGAACTTCCCGAAACAGTATACACCGCGCCGACTAGTCAATGGACACACCCCTCGCCACTGTTCCACGAGGCGACCGCAACACCACGAGGCTCGGCTTCCCGACCGCATCCCGCCACCCCGCACGCCATGCTCGCTCTCCTCTCCATCGTTCTGCACGACGAGCTTGACACCACGCACCGACAAAGTCTCGCCGCCGTTCCACGAGGCGCTCGCGCCCCCCGCCGCCGTTCCGCATGACGAGCACGGCACCACTCACCGACTCCCGAGGTCTCGCCGCCGTTCCACAAGGCTCCTCCCGCCGACTGCAACCCGCCACTCCACGAGACGCGCTGACATCCCTCGACGCCGTTCCACGAGGCCGAGTGCGGGACGAGACGCGCCAGCTTCTCTCCCCGCTGTTCCACAAGGCTCATCCCGCCGACTGCATCCCGCCACTCCACGAGACGCGCTGACATCCCTCGACGCCGTTCCACGAGGCCGAGTGCGGGACGAGACGCGCCAGCTTCTCTCCCCGCCGTTCCACAAGGCTCATCCCGCCGACTGCATCCCGCCACTCCGCGAGACGCGCCACCTTCTCTCCCCGCCGTAACACGAGGCTTCTCTAACGTCTCGCCACTCCTCAAGACGTCTAAGCGCTCCTCGCCACCGTCTCACGCGGCGACTACGTCTCGCCACTCCGCAATACGTCCATCCTCTCCTCGCCGCCGTTCCACGCGGCGAGCACGGCACAACGGACGCACGAAGTCTCGCCGCCACACTGCACGGCGAGAAGAGCCCAAGAGGCCTCTGTGCGGCAGGTTCGCAGGCTCCGACTCGTGCTGCAGAACTCGCGCTGCAGATGCGCGCGAGGCCGCCACGACACCTCCTAGTTCTGTGCGCCCCAAGATGTCCGCGCAGTCCTTGCCGCCGCACAGCGACAGGAGCCACCGGACGTCTCCTGGCGGGAGCCTCGCACTCGCCCGCGGATGGCCCCGGAAGAAGGAAACACGGGTGCTCATCGTGCTCAAGACAGTCACGATCCCTGCAAGCCGAAGAACCGCACTCACCTTTGTTGGAGAACACGCTCCGCTGCGTAATGCATAGGTAGGCAATCCGGGACGGCGATTGATAGAGGAAAAGAGGCAATAAATACATGTTCGGACACGGCCGGGTGCGTCAAAAACCCTCGCCTGGAGGGGAAAAAGCTACCAGTCGTTCCTGTACATACACTGGACGAGATATTAGCATGTTCCGGTCTCAGTTCGGGTGCACTAGATCGTCTCGCGTACGGCCCGCAATGTCGATGTGTGCTTCTGTAGAGTCGTCCTGAGGTTCTGGCAATCCTATGGCCAAATCAGCAAGCCATTTGCGTGACGTCGACCACCGCGAGACCACTTACCTTGTCCAAACAAGAGCACTGAATCCAGAGTGACTCGAACTGTCCAAGCGCCTTCTGAACGGACTCAAAAGATATGTTCTCTCCATCGGTAGCCCTCAAAGTGGTGCTGTTCACCTCAGCGCAACGCATGATCTCCTTCAGTCAACACGTTAGCCACATTCACGAGGTACAAGGTGAGTTGAATTTGCCTTCAGTTTGCTTACGAGGATCTTCTGCGTCATGGACTGAGCCGACAACTGCTTCAGGATGCGAGAATATGGATCCAAGGCGCTGCAAAGTTCAGGAACCAGGAGTCGAGAGGGGGTGTGCTCGTGGAAACCATCCACCTGCTCTTCCCATACGGCGCTGGCTTCGTCCGACAGCTTGCGGCATTCTTCGACAAGTCGGCAAAGCGCCTCGGTAACCTCGTTGACATGTCGAGGGAAGGTCTCGGAAGTCCAAGCGCGTCGCTGGTTGAAGCCCTCCATGTGCGCGCGGTACCCTTCCTACTCAGATCGGGGCACCCAATCAGTACACAACTCTGTCATTTCAGCGCAGAGACACTCACCTCGGTTAACGCCACAGTCAGACATCCTTCCCACTCTACAGTCCGTGCGAGGACGTCCGCTACCTGCTGATATAGAGCTTCCCGGGTGGTCTCGAGTTCCACCTCTGCCTTCTCGATTACGGCGCGGTCTGTGACATTCAAATGGAGGAAGTAGCCATCGTAAAGCATCCTGAACTGATTATGGCAAACGGCGGTCATGTTGTGCCGTGGGACCAGAATGGCGAGAACAAACACACCTGGTCGTTCATCACCCGACACTCCGCATAGCTTCCATTCACGCGCATAGCAAAGGCATTGAGGCGGTTAGGAAGGGCCTCTTCGCCAGGATAGAGCTCCTGAAGTAGCGCTTTGCAGCGTGTCATTTCATACGGCGCATTGGTTGAGAAGGTGTCGAAGCAGCTAGTTGTGCGGGATATGAGGAATGTAGCCCAACGCGTGACCTCGAGAGGAAGGTTGTATCGTCTGCGAACACTAAAGAAGTCATCAGCAACTCATCTCGAGTACGCGCCACTTCGACTAACCTTTCAAGCTCTTCATCTAGAGACACTACAATGTCGCCGATGGCCTGTGGGAAAGCTCGTAGCAGTATGCACGCATCGGTCAAAGACAGTCCAGGAGCCATCGCGCGTAGCAGTCGGAAGTGGCGAAGAGTGGAGATGTGGGCGAGAGGGAGCAGAGGAGAGTCTGCGGGAGCGCATCGGAGTCGTTCATACGCCACTCGGCAGACGATCTTTGTCCTAGTGGGTGAACGTGTTCAGTCGGGTTGCGCCGACACGTGGATGGCAAGCAGTAGATACAGATCGGGATACGATGAGGAGGCACGGTAAGGGTCAGCGAGCACAAATTCATTGCAGACTGGTACAGCAGCTAGTACATGGAGACGGTCTAGAACAGAATGATGACAACTAGACTGCAAACTCAGTAACTGGTCATGCACATGAAAAGAGCGAGCACTGACCACTCAAGCTGACACTTCCTCGCCGTGGATGCGGACGCGATAAAGGCGCGAAGTGGGAGACCCCCAGTTGCTCCGGATCTCCAGCACGAACACACCGAAGTAGATGCCGGACGATACAACACTTGGGTCCACCGCGAATGTTTGTATGTGGAAGTCGGCATCGATAGCATACTCGATTGAGGCGAGGGGAAGGAAAGTACCTCCACGTCTGATTGGCGGTCCGTCACCAACAGCGTCGAGGCGGGAGAGACCCAGACTCTCTCTAGCGACCGTGTACCGCTCCTTGTTGCCTTTTCCCTCCAGAAGCCCCCATAGAACCATAGAGCGGGGGCTTGTCTCACATCGGCCGCTATCTCGCGGGGGACATGGTCGATAGTGACGTTCGTGGGGTAGATGAATGCCGGCACTTTGATGCCGACCTGGGCATGGTTATCGGGGATGGACCAGTGGGATGCGGAGCGCAGATCTTCATCCAGTATGTTTTCGGGGGGACGGGCAACAGCAAGATCGGAGGTGTCAAACGAGGAGGTGAGCAGAGGAGTGATCCTCGCGCCATCTGCGGCGAGAGCAAAATCGCGACGACCGACTGGATCCCTCAACGCAGAGCGAACAGCTTTCTGTATCACATTGGACAGCTCGGAGGGAGAGGGGCGAGAAGAGGCGTGATTGCCTAGCAAGGAATGGCGAAGGAATGGCACAGCGACGCGGAAGGCTCGGACATGGTCTAAGGTTTGGACGACCACTAGCCTATCCGTGTTCACCAACAGCAGACCGAATAGGACCAACACCATGATTCCGAGGGAGACGTACACCAACTTATAGTGAGCCGGGGAAGCAACGGAGGCTGCTGAGCCACTCGCAGTACTTGGACTTGCACGTGGGGCGTCGTCACGGCGTCGCCCAACCTTCTTAGAGGAATCCTGCGTTGTTCGATCTGCATTAAAGTGGACCTTACGCTCTGAGTTCAATGAGAACTAGCAAGGCCAGGAACAGAGACGATCACTTACTGCCGCTCTCGCCGAGGAACCTGTTTGGATCGAATGGATCGAGACTACTCATCGTAGTCGATTGCAGAGTCGAAGAATTGCTGGGGTGAGAGGTTAGATGACTGGCTGAAACTAGCGAAGTACTTACTTGCCAGCGGGGGTGGACGAAGGGTCGGCGATGGCGGATAACAACACGGTGCCGCCTGGCGCTTCCTAGCGCCTGGGTCAGGGCATTCAACCCGGCTAATCCCGGAAGGAGCCGACCATGGCAAATATCGCACACCAGAGGATAGCGGTTACGTTGATATTGCATGAGGTTCATGGGTTCAGATATACAAGGTATTGAAGACTAAAAGGCAAGCAGACGGACAGGCGAAACCAGGGCGCATATGGGAAACGGTAGGAGCGAGAAGGAGCATGTTACATGCAGCAGATGATAACGGAGATAGAGTATGGATATAGGAGGAGCATAGGTGTGAGATAGGAGGTCGTAGAGGGGGAGGGATGACGAGCACTTGGGTGTGGCGAAGACGATGCCGGGTGACTGAGGAATACGCTTACCTATCGAACCTTCTGGTTGCGGAGCTGCTTCACGCCCCAGTTCGGAGACACCCAGGAGGGCTGCTTCCGCTTCGGGGTCACCGTGAGCCGACGACCATCCTCACGCACATCTCCTTCTCTGGCCCGCTTCCAGTACCCTGCACCGTCGGAGCCCATGGTCCAGATCCAGAGTTGAGTCGCCTTGACCTCTCCTTTGACGTGGTTGCAGTAAACGTCGCCCACAGTGAGGTCCGGGTACATCGTCAAGGTTGGCGGCTGGCGCAGGGGGACTGTGGTGAATGACTCCCAGAAGTAGGTGACGACGTCGGGCTCAGTCGTCGAAGTCACCCTCTCCTCTCTGATGAAGATGGGCTCGCCATCCTGCAACCTGGCGCATTAGCAAACATATACGCGCAACAACAATGACACTGCTCACCTGTTCGCCAAAGCGGGTGATGATGCTTCCGTTCGGCTTCAGACGAGCCTCTATCTCAGCCGCTAAAGACCGCCGGCCAGTCTTGGAGGAGTTCTTGAGTGAAGAACGGGACGCAGAGCGGGTGATCCGAGCAGCAGGATGAGGCGGCTGCGTGGAAGAGGGTGGGGCAGCGGAGGCAGCAGGTGGTGCACTTTCCGGAGATCGCGCACGCGCAACCACACTCGGTATAGGAGATATGGGAGGCGGTGACGACGAGGGACTCGTGAGAGGCGACTGTCCGCCTGCGGATATATCGCACGAAGAGAGCTCGCGCTGACGGGGGTTAGAAGGGCCTGGCTCGGCTTGAGATGGGCCGGGTGTGCTTTCCCGGTCGTGCTGGATAGCACGCTTCATCTCCTTCCTGCGAGAGAGGCTGAGAAAATGTAAGTCGACCTCACAATCCACGATGCAAGCAGTGCATACCTGACAGGTTGGGTCTTGAAAGTTCGGAGAGCCGTAAGCTGAACTCCTCGGACACGGTGAGGAGGTGACGGAGCCACGCATTCTATCACCGTGGGGCCCAATCCTTCGGCGCGACGCGTAGCGGAGAAGAAGTACTTCGAGGGATTGGAAGAGTGAGGGGTAGTGTACATCGGAGCCATTGGATCTGAAAGCTCCGGGGAGGATGTGGGAGTCGTCGAGTTGAAAGAGGCGAGATGAGTTCGTAGAGCGACCGCTTACCGTGGACTTTATACCCGCAGATGCAATGAGCCCTCCATCTCATCACTCTCACCGACTTCACATCGTTCTGCAACGCGATTGAAGGTCCCGAACATAGGCGGAAAGGCAGCAAAGGCGTGAAAAGCGACGGAAGGCGAACAAGAGTACACAATGGAAGGAAGCAAGGGATGGGCGCCCGGGAGAAAGAAGTCAGGACCGGGCGCCTGAGTGACGGCTTCCGTAGCGGTAGGGGGAGGAAGTCATCTGGCGCATATGGGCAATGCGACTGCTATATCAGGTTACCCCTCTCGCGTCGGTCACGATGACGGAGATCGTGCGACCGTGCGGGAAAGCTTGAGCTCTGCCACCTCACACCTCAAGCCTCAGTGCTCAGTACTCACCACCAGCTCGCAGTTCTCGCTCGCCCATATCATTTCACTATGAGGTCAGTCTGATCTTCCATCAGTGCACCGTTCAACGACGCTGATATTCGGATCTCACAGTGAACGCAGAGACATTGCGGAGCTCTGGAGAGCCGCATTCGAGCATACGCCCGGCGGAGTCCCCGAACCCCCTCCCTATCTTTTAGAAATGCAGGGCCGGCTGAAGCTAATGAGCAAAATGTCGGCGGAGGTCGACAAAATCATCGAGTCGCTGCATAGAACGCAAAGGAGCATCTACTCCCAATTACGCGAGATGGAGGACTACATCGGTCTGCTGAATGACCTGTTCATATTCCCTTTGCCCAGTCGACCGTCGTCACCGCCCGTTGGCGTAGATTCGACGCCTCTCGTTGGCGGAAGTTCTCAACCCAAGCGCGGGGGCACAGAGGATAGCGGAGGCGGACGTCGTCGGGGGACAATTGGTGCAGTGTGGTCGAAGCTATCGGTACGTGACTATGCGTCTGTGTGCATACTCACAGTCTGATGCCGTTTACAGATTCGTCGTCGTGCTGCTGGGTCCTCGCGTGGGCGAGGTACCTTGTGAGACCTTGGAACGCAGGCTACCATTCATCGCGGCGATGTTCGTGTCCCCTCTGCTCCAATCCTCACAGCAATCCTCTCTGTAAATTCTTCCCTCTGCTTTTCGACATCTCTCCCTGCTTGTCCATGCTCATTCAGTCGCTTTCGTCGCTCTCGTGAACCTCTCTCCCTTCTTTGATCTCCTCAATCTCGCCGTCCCACTCTCATGCTCCGTGTACATAGCATCGCGCCCACCGATCACCCGTTATCTGCCCGATCGCTCCTGCCGCCTCCGACCTGATCATGCTCTTCTCACGCCGGGAGTTCCCACCTCAGAATGCAGCATCATCGGCGGAAGAACACTCCTGCTGCGATACTGCCTCCGAGTGGCACAAGGGTATAAACCCGTCCGATGAAGAGGCTGCCCACATCTCGGCATCCCTCCGCTGCAGACCATCCCCCATATTCATTCACTGAAATTCGCCGCCTGTATATCATATTTTACTGTCACTATGCCGCCGTCGTATGTGCTGTTCTTCGCGTTGCGTGCCGGGAGACCGCTGACAGACTCGTGGAACTGCCAGCTACCCGACCTTCAGTTATCACTCGTTCCCCGCCATCTACACCAGTCCCGGTGACACTGAAGAGGACGACATTGTCATGTATGCAATGGTTGTCCTCATTCGTGCTCGGGAGCCCGGAGGTGGTCAGTCGTCACTACTCTTTTTTGCGCCTCGCCTCGCTGACAGCCTATCTCGCAGTTATTCTTGTCGTCTTGGGCGAAGAGTATATTGAAGTTCTCTTCGCCCGCCGTGTCGACCATCAATGGTCCTTGTACGATATGCCCGTAAGCCGTGCATGTCTGTAGTCGAGGTATGAGCTCACCGCGTGCCGATATGCTAGACCTTATGGCAGTTAGAAGTCGCTATCGGCGAGGGCGAGTGTTTTTGGCTCGAATTCATGGCGGCTGACGAGATGGAGGAGTTCGTGCAGTTGTTCGAAGCCGGACAGGAGGATTCCCTCGAGTTCGCTCTCGAAGCTGCCAACCATGTAGTCATAGTTTGAATGTGTCGCCAACTCTGTTCAATTGCTCAATCCAGCGGTGTTCTCATACGCTATCTGTGCAGTATGTTCCGCACTATAGTACAGATGAGACTGACGTCAATGTATGCACCACGCGGCAAAGGCCACGGCGACACACTGTACGGCGCTCAATATCCCGCCTCCGTTCTGCAACAACACTCGAATACTATATGCATCCTCCGCCTTCTGTACGTATTTCACTACCACGCATGCAAACATTGGTAGACTTAATCGTCAATACCCTGCAAGTTCCGCCGCCTCGAACATCTGCGCCGCTCATCTGCGTCGACAATGGCAGCCTCCAGATCTCCCAGATCAGTGCCTCCTCCCGGTATGACTCTGCAGAGTCCGAACGCTGATGATTTCAGAGGGACTACATGTTACATGTACAAGGCCTTCACAGAAGATATGTACGTCCATGTACTCCGTGCCGCCGAAGCTCTCGGTTGCGAAACCTTCGTTACGTGCGCACGGAATAGTCTGCAAGAGTCCTGGAGTCTGCCGGATAGAGGCCATGGGATGGACGAGCTATGGCTTGCAGAGGAAGGAGTATGGAGGATCGGAGCTCAGGTTGTTGTCGTATTCCGCCCGTGGCTTGTCCTGTATAAAGTTGTGGACGAGTCGCTCGTAGCTGGAAGGTGATCATGCTGTGAGACATACGCGTGACCTGTAGTCTTTACAGCTGATTGTATGCTAAAACCGATGTTTGGAGCAGATGCGGGCAAGGGAGAAAGTCGGTAGATGGCTGGGCGCAGAGAGGCGCAGAAGGGCGCAGAGTGAAGCGCTTCAGCATGCTCGTGGCACAGCCACGATCGACGATCAGGGACGATCAAACCTGATCGCTCGTCGTTCAGTAACGTTCAGCGGCTACAGGCGGCTACTCAAACGTAAGCACTGCAGAGTTCGCACTCCAATCCATTCCGTGATAACAGCCTCCTGCACAAGATACTATCAAAACCCATAGTGGCCTAAGTCCACTGACACGCCTGCGCCCCAAGTTTCCTCCGACACGACGTAGCACGCCACCGCGAAGACGACAACGAAAACAGCGGAGCAATACACCATAGCGGGCACGAGAGTGAACTGCTATGAAACGGTCAGCTCAGATCTTGGTAAGAAGATTGGGCCGCCGTACCTGGTAAGTCGACTTCTCGTCCGAGTTGTCTGCCTCGACGTCAGACTGCCCAACTGCAGCCTGATCCCCGCCGGCAGTCCATATGATGATGGAGGACGGAGCACGCTCATTCATGGTTCCAGTGGCAATGAGGAAGCGATCGCTTGCAGGATAGTAATGAGCCTGAAACATAGCGATTCAGAGTAGACCCGCTGCCTGGACATCAAGCAGCTCACCGCGAGCGCGAGGACAGTTTCTCCCTCTGTAGCGGGGCTCAGCGTCCGCGTACATGAAAATTTCGAGCAAGGACGTACTAGGAATATCCAGGGGTTCAAGCACGATGCCAGAATCGACATAACAGATGCTCACGATGCCCTCCGTGCTACCGCATGCGATGGCGTGGCCTCCATGAATAAAGACCACGGGAACTGCACGGGACTTATCGGTGATGTCTCGACGGAAGGTTCGGATGACTTTGCCAGAGTCCAGGTCGTACACGTAGAAGCTGCCGCCAACTTGTGAAGCAGCCAAGAAGGCGCCGTTGGGAGAGAGACTCGCGCTGATACTGAGGGACACATGAGCGAGGGAAGGGATGGCGGTAGCTATCGGACTCAGCTCACATGGGACTCGTGTCAATGACCCGTACATTCTTCCAGTTCTGGATGTCGAACAGCCTGCACAGTGGAGGCATCAGCGGAGAGAAGGCGGGATATCTTCGAGACGAACCGTATGCCATGGTTCAAATAACATGCAATGAGATGCGACGGCGCCCAAGACAGGCTCGTCACCAGGACTTCCAGCTGTCCCTGCTCCGTGCGCTCGTCTTCCTCATCATTGTCGGAAGAGTTAGTGTCGGTCTGCTCGGAAACACGTAGCAGCAGCGACGTAATTACACACGCCAACATGGCTGAGCGGACTTCTAGTAGTAATCACATATCACGGATATTTGGAGAGAGACACTCACGGTTGGCATCCCAGTTCCAGACAGAGACTTCCTCGTGAGCACCAGATGTGACCATGTTGCCCCGCACACTGAGGTGCTCGACGGGGTACCGATGCGCCCAGAAGCCTGATACATGAGTCACATCCTGCAAAGAACCCATCGGTGCGAACTTAACGGGTGTGAGGCATGAGCCAGAGCATGAGCCACTCACATCGCGCTCCTTGATTAGAGCGGAGAGGAACCCATCCGCCAAACCGCACACGAGGTGTTCGTCGGTGTACCAAGCGACAGCCGTGATACGAGTCTTAGCATAGTAGGCGTCGAGCAAAGACCATGTCACTGTGTCCCAGATACAGACAGTTCCATCCAGACCGGCCGATGCGAGCAGTGATCCCGCTGGGTTGAAGGCGACGCGCGTGATACCGTTTGAATGGCCTCCAGACAGGTGCGTAGTCGGCTTGTAGGGAGTCGCTCGCTGCTGATTGATGAATTCGGGCATGTTAAGATGTTCGTCGATGTCGCGCGTCGAGAGACGAGGGGTGAGGAGATGCGGACGAGTTGCGCCACTCACCTGAGATGAGACGCTTGGACTGCACGCGTTGAGGTCCACACGTGTTCGTCGTCGTGTTGCGTCATAGATCACTGTCACATATGGCGAACGACTCGTACTGGCTCGTCCAGCCGGTGACAGATGTACCTGGCAGTGCATTGAAGACATCCTTGTTGTAGTAGTAGCTGTTACGACCTTTAGATGGCTAGAACGGCGTAATATTGTTACTGGAGCTGCTAAAAGCCAATTCGCCCTGCCAGGCTCCTCCGCTTGTATGAGTGATCTACGTCCGGAGACCATGGCAGGCCCTATGCATGGTCAAATGTGAGCATATTGCCGAGCAAGTTTGCGTATCTGGACTGAGCCGTTGAAGTCGCCGCATGGGTCCGGCAATAGATGAGGGTGAGGCGTCGACGGTCGTCAATGGATTCTAGCACAAAATATAAAACGTATGAGCTCAAGGGACGGGACTTAGGAACGGACCTTTTGAGCGTGGATAATATGTTGGCTGAAGAGCACTGGTGCTTCTGCTAGTACTAGTAGGCGCGTCGCAGAGAGGAGTAGAGTCGAGCGTGCTAGCGCCGCGCCGAAGTGTGGGAACTGGACGCTCAAGCGCCCAAGGCACTGGAGGATCGCAGAGGATCGCACGTACTTGCAACCGCCCACCGACCTCTACAGTTCGTGAACTTTTCTTCGTCTGCCTGTCCTAGATATCGGCTGCGTTTCTTCGGCCCCCTTGTGATCTTGCCCTGTGACAAGTACGCGGAACATTGGTGTACTCAGGACACGCGCTGCCACGACCAAGATGCGTCTGACACCATCCCGAGGCTTCTGAAGAGGCACTACAGGTCTTCGGTGGGGACTTCAGCAGCAACGCCGCTTTGCACTGGTTTTTTGCTAGCTTGACGAGGTATGTACTTACACCTCTTCAGCGTATGTAGCTCAACACTCCCGACAAGTTCCCTTACAAGCTGGATCACCTCCGATACTCTGAAGACTGGATCGTTGGACCATCCATGACAATACACTCGCCTCAGGTAAACTCGCTGCCGGTACGAGATGTGCTGCTTCTGCTTCCGGATTGACTCTGGGCGTCGAAGGGTGTGATCAAGATGTCTGTCAATGGCCCTTTGTACGATTTACACATGCGCCCGACCAGCAACTCTTCAAAACTCCCCTTCCCGATAGACTACTCTCATCCATTCACTTCACCGCCCGTCTCCGCACGCTCGACAACATGGTCTGTACTCGCTCTCAGCGCCAGGCCGGCATCCTCGAAGTATGTCTACATGCAGACGGAGATTTTTCACGGCTCATTTCTTTCGGATTTTTCAGGTCGCCTCCCAGACGCCACTTCAGGTTCGTCTTTCTTCTGTAACTTAGCGGGTTCACTCCAGCTGATGCTGTGATAGGACACGAAAGGGCTCTATTCCATTGAGCAACTCATATCATTTGTCGAATTAGCGACTGTCGACCCCGAGTATGGTGCCGTCGTCACGTTCCTGCGCCTCAACTTGACGGTGTCCTCCCTCAATCGGGACGCTTTCGAGAAGTATATGCCTACATGCCTCACTCTTACGCCGAACGTCACCGTCCTCGAGCTTTACACCGCCCCTGCCATCTCTACCACGGCGTTGTGCGACATACTACTCCCCGCGATCGAGGTCCTCGCAACGAATCTTCCCCATCGTGTCCTCGCTCCCTTCGTCCGGAGGAATCCGAGCTTACGTGCTCTGCAGCTTCGTGGCTGCGGGCGCGCTCGCCAGTGTGCTCTGTCCACCATCCCATCCCAGCACGTCAGCGAAATCCGTTGCCCCGCGAAGTGCGCTCCCGTGATCGTGCATGAGAAGGTAGACCGACTGCGTCTGGACATCTCACGCAGCACCGACCTCTCCTCGGGAGTCCTGTCGCGCTTCCCTGCTCCTCTGAATGCCCTTTACGTCCTCACGATCGAGTTTGCGGTGGAAGACGCCGATATCCTGCGCGCCATCGCCCGTAACATGCCTTGGCTCAGGAACCTGAAGATGATCGAGAAGTGCGGATCTAGGGTATGCACATATATGTTTCTTCAACGCACAGGTCTTCTGACATCCGTTCAGGTCCATAAGCACAAGCCTCGTCCTTGGGCCGACCGCGCTCGCTGGTCAGCGACGTTGCAGAAGCTGCCGCAGCTTGAGCGGCTTCTCATAAGCACGCACAGCGCGTTGGGCTCTGTTGTTGGTGACCACAGCTCCGAGCAAGAGCTATTCCGTCGTTGGGTTGGCAAGTCCCACCCTTCGCTTCGGTACATCGGCGTCTGGCAGTGGCATGTCTCTAGTAGCGGCCACGCGTTGAACGACAACGTTTTCAGCGAGTGGTCTCGTGAGGATGGGACATGGCGCGGCAAGTGGACGCAGAATGCCGACGTCGACGACTTCGCCATCTCCTAAAGCATGACAGCTGTTCCCGATAGTTTCGCAATTCTCTCATGTATATATGGACGCCCCTTGTAATCTCTGTAAAAGAACGGAATGCTTCAACTATCATGTCTCTCCCCACACCTGTGAGCCAGTGTGCACCGACGTCGAAGACCTCCGTAGTTGGTGGTAGTTGGTGCGCTCTTGGTCGTCTGTATGCGGTCCGGCCGGGCGTCACTGGTTCACTGGGCGTCACTAGCCTCAGTGCACGCCACGCAGCCTCGCGCAGCTCCCCTTTGTTCACCGTCACTCCTGGTGCCAGTCCCTCGCTCCGTGATGTCTCTTCTTCGCCACCCAACGCTCTACGCCCCTCCGTACCGCCGCAAACCTCCTGCTCTCTAAACATGGACGCACACCTCTCTGACATTGCGCGACCGAACTCTGAGTTACTTTCCAACCAGGATCGCCCCGGCGTGCCGCTTGCTGCCGCGACTTTGTCGACGACCGACGCCCCGACCGACGCCCCGACCGATGCCATGACCGATATGGAAGGCTCGGGAATAGGTGCCAATCTCTCGTCGCCACCCCGCGACTCCCACAGTGACTCCTCCAGTGCGTCGGGCTCGGTAAAGTGGGGCACGTACCGCTTCACCGAAGAGGCCACTGAGGACGATGATCCCCTCCTTCCCGCTCCCGAGCACACTACACCTGAGAGCGACGCTGAACTTGAGCCCCTCGTGGACTCGTTCTCCTCATGGAAGCTGGGGTCCACTCCAGCGACCCCAGGCCTAAGACAGGTCACAAAGGTTGCTCGCCGGTACGTCCGAACGCTTGCATCACGCGTTCAGAATGTGAAAGCTTCTCACAGCACGCCCGACACGAGCGTTGACAATCATACATCCCTCAGCCAAGATATCACGTTCTCAGCGAGTTTCATGAGGGCCGTACGGCAGGTGCAACGGGTTCAAGTGAGTTTTCTCTCTTGCCGTCCCATGCTTGCGCTGACCTTGCCTTCTAGGCCCAGCTCGACAAGCGCACCACCGAGCTTGAGGAAGAAATGGCGAGTCTCCGAACCGAGTTTGCGGCCTCGGTTCGTACCTCCAAGACGTTACTGCTCAAGACGCAGGGTATGTAACGCTGCCACTTCTGCGTCCTACCCTTGGACTCACCGACGTACAGAGACCATCACTAGTGAACGCCGCACCATCGAGAAAGCACATGAGGGGACCGCCGACTCTGTGCAGACTCTCGAGCAGAAGCTGGCTAGGGCCCAGTGTGCCATAGCGACACTCCAAGCGCAACACAATACCGATAAGTCCGCGATGGAACGCATGGCAAACGATATCGCCGAGGTTCTAGCTATCCAAGAGGATATGGGCTGTCGCTTGGAACGTCTCGACGAGAGCGAGCAGAACTTGCGTCTGACCGCCAGCATGAGCAGGGACCTTGTCACTGACCTCATCGACGAACCTCCTCCGTGTAGTCAGGCATCGCTCCGCACCCTCGAGGACGAGCTTCGCATCAGCTCGCCATCACCCCTGGCTTCGAACTCGACGACCTCGTCAACGTCGGACACGGACGTCGAGCATGACATGCTGTCTCCTCTTGCACACAAGTCTAAGCCGTTGCCTGCTGGCGGTGGGCAGTTGCCGCGGTGGTCTCCCATCCCGTTCTCTCTCTCCCCGCATACGTACCACCATGTGCATGTGCACTCTATTCGCCAATCGTCCATGCATCCTCTATCCCAGTCAATGCCGCCTCCCGAGATCCCTCCCCCGAAGTCCAAGCACCACAGTCGGTATCGCCCATACAGCTGCCTACAGTCGTGCGGGAGGACGTCGGGGGTGTATACGTCGTGGTCCCGCTCCGTCTCGTGAAGAACGTCCAGATGTGGATCGCGTCGTACCGGTTCTTGGCAATGGACAAGGTCCGTCGCTCTGGCACTTACTGTGATGATGCTATACGGAGTCTCCGCCCGCTGGTATGTGATTCTGTCCATGAAGGTGTGATAGCGTCTGCTGAACAACATGCCCCTTTGCAGACTACCCGGTTGCTCCTCGGCCTTCGCGGCAGGCAGCATGTGATGTTGATGAGATTTCTCTTGGGACATCTGCTACTGCTTCCCATTCTGATGTATGTATTTGGACGTCGTCGCCCACCGTCGGAGCTTCCCTCGGCCAGTGACCATCCCATGTGGGACTCGCTCTAGGCACAGGTTTACACGCTTTAAGGGAACAATGTCATGCTTGATTATCCTTGATCATCTACGTGTGCCGCGCGGTCCCCCTGATCATCAGATCTGGACCTCATCACTGTGCTCTTAGCCCAGTACGTCTCCCTGTTGATACGTGTCATTTCCTCTCATCCTTGCTTCACCCTTCTGCTTTCCCCCTCTTCTGCCGTCGGCCTTAGTGTCCAAGGACGATGCCCATCTGCCGCTGCACGATATGCTCCGCCACCTGGACGTACGAAGATGAAGACGGCCAAATGCAACCCGGCCGTTGGCTCAGTGCGGGAGACTGTAGGAAACACCAGACTGCCGACACGAAGCGTGCGACGCGACGAGCCGACGCTCAAACTAGGGCAGCAGAACAAGTCGCCAGCACAATTCTCCTGACGACTCTCGATTCCACTCCCTCACCCTCCATGCCGGTCCGCGCACATGTCTTGGGGAGGGCGAGACGACAGCACCGTGCGCCCCTAAGCTCGGATCGCAAGTGAGTTCGCATTTGAAGTTGTGATTTTTTGACGACTTACGTGTGTTGCCAGGCGGCCCACGGTCCATCGTCCGCCGAAGACATGGTATCACCTATGGCTATGGCGGGGCTCTCAACAGCGCCGGAAGATCCAGTGGAGGTACGGCTACATACTCATATCTCGAATTCCCGTCTGAACGCGTGCTGCTTCATCAGGTCGCAGCTCAGAACCGGATCCAGGAGATGGCAAGACTGGAGGAACAGATCTATCGCCGATCTCTGCGTGTTCCTCTGACCACCCGGCTTGTATTCCAATCACGTCCCACCTCCAGTACGGACCCTCCCGGTATTGTCAGCGATGCTGTCGAAAACAGAGATTTCCTCGACTTCCGCGCCTGGCTGCTGGATAAACAAGACGAGATGCGCACCTCTACTACCCCTATCGGCCACAAGGACGCAGATGGCAGGCACCGCACCAATTTGCGAAGACTCGAGTACCAGCTTGAACGATTGAATCAGATCATCAAGTGGTCGTGGGATCAATCTAAGGTCATGGCCCAACTACCTGGATACTACAACCTGCCAGGGTCACGCCAACCGGAGCTCATACCCCCTCGTAAGTTGTCTGCGTGCTCTCGTTCGCCCTCAGCTGATATCGGTGTCGAAGCGGAGACTAATGCCTCGTGCTCCTTCAGAATTCGCGGTGGATTCGAGAGTCGCTGGTCGAGCCCTTGGCCGTCGCGTTGTAGAGCTGACTAGGTTTCGTGTATTCGGTAGAGAGCTGAGTAGTGAGGTAATAGTAGATTGTATCGACTGGTATCTGCGACGGGAGTCGCGAGTTCGATGAGTGAGACTTGGGTGGGGAAGAGAGACCAGAGAAAACGAGGGAGAGCGGCGCGAACATAAAGCTCGACCGTGTAGGAAATGGGATGTCCGAATATGGTAACCTAAGCGCTCTTCTGTCACGACGCCTGTCAGGATCGACAGGAACCGTCAGTAAGGTCCGGGCCCGTAGTCAGGCACTATCGTAGCTATCTACCAGTATCGTACGAGGTACTACCACAGTGGCCCAACCGTATAGACGTCGACCTCGACGGCGAGAGGATACAAGCGAGGGTATGTCAATGGCATCAGTATCAGAACTATGATGAGGGATGGGAGAATGGCGCATAGGAATAGAGATGAGGAGGAATGAGCAACGATACTAAGGAGAAAGAATATGAGAACCACGAAAGAAGGGGGCATCAAAGAGTTCAGGAAGCCAAGCATAACGAAACTCGAAGATGGCCTGTTCGGTATGTAACCACCAACAGCCATGGAAGCGCATGAGTTCGGCCTCGATCCATGCCGTACTCATCCGCGCAAGAAGCGGCACTCCGTCTCCGTCCGCCGGTCCGAAGTGACGAGCAAGCCTGCTGATGCGACGTTCCAGGGTGCCGAAGGGGCAGAGCTCGAGTGGGAGGTTGGTAGGACCATGTATGAGCTGAGGATAGGACGCATGTGGAGGTTGGGGAGTGTACGGGATCCGGGGATGGAAGAGCTCCCGGGCTAAGTCGAAGTATTGGATGTTAAAGGGGTAGCCGTTCACGGTATAGCGGTCAGGAACAAAGGTGCGCTCATAGACCCGCGTTCGATTTCTGACCAGCGGAGGTGGATGTCGGCGACGTACAGCTTGGACCCGGTTATCGCTCCTTCGTCTGGGGTATGCGCAGCGTCGAGACAACGACCACGGTCGCAGGGGACCAGGATCATGCGGGAGAATGGGAATGGGAAGTGGTGTATGCGGACGTAGGGATAGACGAGGTCTGGGTCAACTTCGTGAGTGTGCCCACCTGCGTCCCTAGCCCAGAAGTCGTCTCGTGCGAAGATGGCGTTCACTCCGGGGATGGGCTGCTGCAGAATACCATCTGCGTCGAGGAAGTTGCTGAACGCGCTGCCAATGTACTCCTCCTCCGCGCGGGCATAGGGACAAAGGCGGTCGCATCCGAGGACGGACAAGACGCGGGAGAAGTGTTCGGAAGGGGTGAATTCGATCCCTTTGATGGGCCAGCCGGGTAAGGGAGCTACGTCGCATCGAGCGTCGTTGGAGGACATATCTGAGGAAGAGGATTGAAGGGGAACGAGCGGATGAGCGGAATGTTATATGCAGCGGCGGGGACGTCCCTTAATGTGGCTGGAACACCCAACGTGTTCAGCGCGATCCCTCGATCGATCACTTGGAGCCATACGCGGCTCGGTACGCATATGTTGCGGCGAGCGACGAAAGCGGATTCGCTCGATTGATATCGAGCTCTGGGGGCGGTCTGTATGGCGAGTACAAGGTCTGATTATCGGGACGGAAGAAGAAGAGGCGTAGTCGTCGGATATTGACATGGCCCTTGAGCACTGCACCCGAGAGCTCGCGGAGGATGAAGGAGTCGTTTGCCCGCTTCTCATGGATTATGTAGGGTCCAGCGTATGTCCATTCACCCTTGCCGCCCTTGATCTCGTCGAGTCTTGACTCCCGGAGCCACACATACATGCCTTCCTCGTAGTCAGCGAAATCAAATTGGTAATGGTGTCGCTTAGCTTGGTCCTCGATGGCTCTCTTGCGTGAAGCACGGAGTCGTTCATGAGCTTGCTCAAGGTTCGCGTCACGTCGCTGGATCTGACGGGCCCGAATCTCAATGAGATCTTCGTGCGTACGGACCGCGTCCCAATCCAGGGTCTGCCAGGTGATCTCTTCTGCATCGAACGAGAAGACAGGGTGTTGGCCGTAGAGGAGGTAGAAGGGCGAGAAGCCTGTGGCGCGAGATGTTGTGGTACGCATGGCGAATAGGACTGCGTGTAGGTGCTGAGGCCAATGACCTTTTGCGTTACCTGTCAACTTGAACAGACAAGTCGTCAGCGTGTCGTGTGACCGCTCCACGGGGGCATTGCCCTCGGGATGGTAAGGTGTAGAAAAAATTGCTGTACACCTGTACAGCGTGCGGAGAAGATGTTGAACTTCGCCCTGAAACTCTGCACCGTTGTCCATTGTAATGACGGGTACGCAGCTGAAGCGGCAGACGATCTCTTCATAGATGAAGCAAGCGACGGCACGGGCAGTTGCTGAGCGGAGTGCGCGGGCTTCGATCCATAATATGGTGCGTTCGATAGCTTGGATGACGTACTCGAACCCTCCGAGTCCGGTGGGCATGTGAATGGTATCTAGATCAAAATGCCTGAGCAGCGGTGCCTGCCACGATTCGGAGTATGGCAGGACAGGCTTAGCTTTGTGCGCGCGTTGACACTCCCAGCAGGAGCGTACGAAGTAAGACACATCATCGTACATGTTCGGCCAATAGAAGCGATCCAGGAGGAGCTTGTAAGTAGCGTCACGACCACGGTGTCCGGCAGCGAGATGTGCGTCAAGCATCAATGCACCGCGTCGCTTCGGGTCCTCAATGACGAGACGAGGTGGCGCTGAGGAGCTGCGTCGAGGTGCGAGCCAGAGGCGGTTGTTGAGGAGAAAGAACCGTCGAGTACGGCGTTGGAATGCTAGACGTTCCGAGTCGGTGAGCAAGCGGGATGGCAGGATGTCATCTGCAAGGAAGGTACGTAGCTCGTCCCAGTAGGACCCATCGTCCCGATCCTTGGTGCCAAAGCGGTGGCCAAGGGGTGGCGGAGCATCACCGGCATGCTGTGTATGGCTACACAGTTCGACGATATCGTATTCAAGGGACCAGTCTTCGAGCTGGAACGTCTCCGTGACGAGGTGGGTAGGCCTGCGAGGCGCAAAGCTGGGGAAATGTCCATCGATGCCAGGGCGGACATGGGCAAGAGCAGCAACCGTGAGGAGAGAGGCTGGAGCGGAAGCAAATGGAAAAGCAGAGCCGGGGGTATAGCGGTCAAGAGGGCCGAAGGAAAGTGATAAAGACATGGTGAGGGAAGGTACTTGCGTAGCGTACTGGGAAGCGGACGCAAATGGGTTGGAATGGCGGATGGAGAGCGCGGCGAGGACATAGGATATGGAAGGACGAAGTGGGAACGCCTCAAACGCGTCCAGGAACTCGTCCACATCGTCCGAAGGGTCAGGGAGCCCAGTGTCAACGGGAGGAGCACGGGAGAGTGCATCTTCCATCTTGAACGAGCTAGCGGGGACGTGCTTGGTCTCAAAATCGAAGAGACGGATCCAGGAGACCCAGCGGAGCATGGGCGCATTGGGGACGTCGTCGGGCTGTCGAAGCATCTTAGCCAGCGAGATAGCATCATGTTCAAGTCGGAAATGCACTCCCCAGACGCGGTGACGGAGAGCCTTGAGGGCTACAAACGTCCCGAATAGTTCTGACTTCGGCTGACCATAGTTCTGTTGTGTCTTCGTGAAGGTGCTGGAGCCGTACAAAGCTGGCCGCTTCAGACCATCTACAATCTGGTACAGCACCCATCCGGCACCCATCCAACTAGAATCAATGCCTACGACGATCATGCCTTCGTCAGAAGCTCTAGGTGGAGGGGAAATGGACGTAGCGAGGGTATAATTCACTCGCACAAGGACAGGAGCTGTCGTGAGGCGGCGCTTGAGCTCCGCGACAGCATCCTCGACCTCAGCAGTGACCTTGAAGTCTTCTGGCGAGCAGGAGAGCAGTGCCGTGAGGGGCCAGGCAATCTTCGAGTAGTTTTGGATCCAACGTCGGGCACCGCCCGCAAGTCCGAGGAACATGCGAACTTCATGGACGTCTTGAGGAACAGGCCAGCGCAGGACACGTTCGACCAGGTTAGGGCCAACCTTCCAACCGTCCTGGCAGACTATGGTACCGACAATTGAAAGCAGCGAGCAGGCAAGGATTGTCTTGAGAGCGGAGACCGTGACTCCTGCGGCAATCAGCGCAGCAAGGAACTTGTCAACACGTTGAGCATATTCGAAGACGAACCGTCTAATGAGGGGTTGTCCGGTATAGGCTCGTTGTTGTAGCGCGAACGTGGACCAGTAACGCCGCAGTCATCTATGAAGTTGTCGCCGATTCCGGCAGCCTTGATGCGCTTAAGGACGTGGTCCGTGCAGCGGGAGAACTCTTGGATCGAGTTGGTGTAACCTTGAATGAGAGTGGTCTGTTGCTTGGGACCATCGGGCGAATGGAATGTGCCGAGAGGTCGAGACTCAACGTCGAGGATGCGAGCGTCGAAGCCAGAGTACATGTCGCCGGCAAAGTAGATAGCATGGCCTGCGAATGACTCTGCGAAGTCATTAATGTTAGGAGGAAGCGAGGCCTCGCGCACCGTGACAGAATTGAGTTTCTCGACTGCTACAACGAGTCGAACAGGAGGGTTTGACCCCGGTTTCTTTGCGACCGCCCAGAGAGCCGACCGGTAGCTTGCTGTAGACGGTTCAAAGCGGCCAAGGGTCTCGAATCGGCGGACCTCATCACGAACAGCGTCGCGGATGGCGAGTGGTAGCGGAATTGGTGGAACTTGCCAAGGTACATGTTCGACATAGGGGATCTTGTAGTCCGGGAAGTACCGCGGGTCGAAGAACCCCTTCTCGGAGTACTCCCATGCGAAGGCGTGAGAGCGCGCATGTACCACGAAGGCGAGGAGGTTTGTCTCTTCGGCTGTGAGAAGCCCATCCTCGATTGTCTTCAGGAGTCCCTGTAATCGCTCCTGTGTCATGCGGTCGTCAGCGGGCAAGGTAGTATGATGTGGCGGATGCGTAGGGAGAATGAGCGGAGGTAACTCGGGAATGTCTATGAATTGTTGAGCGCGGGGATTGGGCATGTATGTAGGTACCGGACGATGTCGGCGAGCTACTGGCTTATATTTACGTGGGCCGCGTTCGGGACGGGGAACTATACGAGTCTGGTGAATCAAGGCATTGTAATCTGAAACGGCGCGGTTGGACCAAGTAGAAGGGGGTATGCAAGCAGTTGAACCGCCGGTAAGAGAAACATATTGGTGGATTAAGTCGTCGAACTGAGGAGGAGGAGAAGAACCTATAAGGGAATTGAAACCTGCGAATTGAGCGTTACCCATAAAACATTCAAACGAGCGTCCGAGGGTAGGCAGAGGACGACTGGCGCACTCGTCTCCAGGTCCTCGACCTAAAAATCCGAGTCGTCGTAGTAGTCCTCGTCGCTAAGCTCCTCGACGGAAGCAGATGGGGGCAGCGGATGTTCCGTGGCGGCAGCGACAGCAGCAGCTTGTTGTAGAGCGGCAGCATGCAGACGCGCCACGATCTCCTTCTTGTTGCGCACATCCTCTGGGTCGGTGATAGAGATGCCAAGGGTCGGCCGCTGGCCAAATTCCTTGTCGCGGTCCGCCCACAAGTACAGGACGGTTTCTCCGGTAGCAGAGTATTCGACCCGTGCGTCGAAGTACGTGAGGAATGGCTGACCGAGGATGATATCGAAACTTGGTTTGAAGTGGGCCATTTCTGGCAGGGACGATCGATGAGGAAGTGGAGGATCTCTGTGCTGCTCTGTGAGGATGCGCATGTATATGACATAATAATAATTACAACAGGAATAAATACTGTTATACATCGGAGTACTTGCTAGTCTATCACTTACAATCTAGTATAAATGACCATCTTCATGACATACTTATCTACTGTCTGTAACTTCTTTGGGGGAAAGTTAACTATGTTATCATAATACACCACTTGATCTTTGTACTTAGCACCGTCATGGAAATATACTCCACCTGATTTGTCAATAAATCTGCATACAAAGTGCTTCCCAGCAGCATCATCTGCATGATACACAATTCCACATACACGATACATCTGGTCATTGAAAATGATCTGGTTATCAACAAGTACTTTGACACCATGAGTTATGAATGCAATGAAGTAGGGGGTAGATTCATATTCTGTATATGTCTGCATGGACCGTTGACACTTAGACAATCCTTATGGGCTTTCTGAGTCTTCAGTGCATCGATCCATTGGCGGATTGAATTGCCCCGATGGGTCCCCAGCTTAGCAGGATTATTCTTCCAGAGGCTCTCCTCACAAGTCCAGATAACCCCATTGTCTAAGTCTGGGTCTCCTTCATGACCACATGCTCTGCACACATAGGACTTCTTTAGGGCCGGTTCATCGACTGCAAGGAGGTTTCTGGCCACAGAGTATAGATCGGTATAGGTCCTTCCAGTCAAACCTAACTCAGGTTCTTGACAGCCAAGCATATTCCGGATATAGTCTCGAGCTTCCTGCAAGGTAGAGGTAGCTTCTCTGCCAGCACTTGTGAGAACTTCACTCCCGCTTGTCCTAAAAGCTCACTTGTGTTATACATGTCTTCATCCCATGCAGGTTTGCATTCCATGTACACAGATAGAAGAATTGTCAACAAGCTGTCGTATGCACAACTCCAATTCACTGGATCCCACGGAAAGCCACAAAAGTTCCTGCTACCTGCTGGAGGACGAGTTGCCTTGATTCGCTTGACTGACTTTGTTTGAACAATCTCAGCTTCAAGATCAGCTTGGTCATCCCGTTTGCGCTTGTCCTTCCGTTGTATTCCAACATTGCTCAGACTCTGCAATGCCTGGGTGCCTCGAGCAGCTACAAATCCGGCAGTGTTCTTTTGGGTTGTCTTTGTTGTAGCCTTTCCCGGTTCAGCTTCCTTGCCTTTATCTTTGGTTTCTGCTATCACCGTCCACGGACTGTCTTTTGACTTGTCTTGTATAGGGAAGGGATCGTCCTCTGACCACTGAATGGCAGTATGAACCCCTTCTGGCACGTACTGCTCACCTTTCCACTTCCGGAAGGAGTATATCAGTTCATTTCGAGTGATGCCAACAACTGTGGGAGGTACTTCACCAAGATATCGCATTTTTGTGATCTTGTCCAACAGTTCTAACTCTCTGAACTCTTGCCTAAGACTTCCGGCAATACCCCCCTTCAACTTGGACGCATTGAATGGTTGTACAATAATTGTCCCAGCCAAGGTAGACCCTCTCGACAGGCATGTATAGACCGACTGATGGTTCTTGCAATTTTGTATGTCACATACATTATCAGGACGGGTCCGACCTTGAGAAGCAAAGTCTGTCATGGCAAAATTGGGCACTACAGGTACTTGGTCACGGTTGATCTCAATGATCTTACCATTAGGTAGCTTGCATTTAACTTTACGGACCTGATGTACCAAAGGAATGACATTTTCTGGAAGGCCTTTTACTTGAACTTTAGATGGTGCTGCAGTCAGCTTCACAAATAACGTGTCCAGGGCAAATTTGTCTTCAGAGACAGGACGGGATGTCCAGCCTACCACAACTCCCTCAGCACCATTGGTCACACAGCATTCAGTGGCCACATTGATCTTGATCATGACGGGCATGCCAATACATATAGAGAGCTTCCCGGGATGATGTTCGGTCAGTTCAGGAGAGAGGTCCCATAAGAGTGCCTGCAGTTCAGTGTTGACAATGTTTGTTGCCCGCTTTGGGTTCACCTTGTTCTGCCGCTGTCTCTTGGGCATGTCGCTGCTATCAGTTTCTGATCCAAGTTTGTCTCGGGAATAGAACGTCTGCAGCACTTGGCCATTCTCTTTTGCGAACCTTTCACAGCCTAGTTCATTTATCTTGTCCCGATAAGAATTCCACGATGTTATAACGGAGACATTTCTGAAACGAGGTTGATTCAACTTCGGTCTTTCCTTGCCTGGACCGGCAACCCTTGACTGTATCAGCTTAATGTCCTCATCCGTACATGCTCTATACCGCAAGTTCTCTAAAGCAGTTCTGAGCTTTGCATCCTCGGGAGTTTGGGACCGTTGTCTCATATTCTCTCGGAGAATTACGACTGTAGTGAATTGATGCCAGACTGCCTTGCCGATAGATGCCTTTTGTGTTGCATGGGCATGGGTGCGGTGAATGACGCGTCCAACATCATGTGCGTACAAAGGCTTGCCATTCATCGATGGGGGAAGCTGGGCAAAGTCACCCGCGAAGATCATGTTGATTCCACCAAAAGGCACACCGTCATTCTTCAGAGCTGCACACATCTTGGCACAAATCTTGTACAGACTATGGCAGTCAAGCATGCTCACTTCATCCATGAAGATGTACTCGACATTCTGAAGCTTGGCTCGCACTTGCATAAGCCCAGCCAGTGATTCTGAAGAATCTTTACTCCGGAATCCCAGCATAGAATGATAGGTTGATCCTCCAATCAGTGAGGCCGCAGATCCGGTAGGTGCCAGGCACATGAACCTGTAACTTTCTTTTCTTTCTGCAAAGAAGTGAGTGAGAGCCTTGATGACCTGAGATTTCCCGGTTCCAGCCATACCGCCCAGATACATTTTGAGATGCTCCCCACAAGACTGAATAGCATGGTTTGCTACTATGCGGAATGCTCTCTCCTGATCCTCGTTGAGGCTGAACAAGTCAACGGTATTATCTATAAGTGCCTTTGCTGCTGGATCGGTGACCTCGAACGCTTTACGCATAAAGTACTGCTTGTCCACCAACTTCACATCATTGGGCTCATCATTCACGGGCAGCTGGCTGGCAGTAGGTTGCTTTTTCTGACTTGCCTCTGTGTCACGAGCATCCAAGATATCTTGACGCATAGTACCAAGTAATTCTTTCCACTCTGTAGATGTACAGTCTTCATCTGAAGTTACCCTTGGCAGAGTAGATGTCGATGTCGACGGTAGGGGGGCAGCCATAGGATCTAACCATCCTGAAGTCTTCATGATATTCTCAGCAGTCTGCATGCGGGTCAAGCGGGTCAATTCCCCGGGGCTTAGAGAGTTCCAGTCAGTAGAGTTTAGAAGCTCATTCTCTCTGTCCCCGGCTATTGCCTCTCCGTCAAAGATATAGCCCTCCATCTCCGCATCGTCTAATTCCCGGTCGCTCATATAGAGAGGATTGTTCCCACCTTTACCAGTCTGCCTTCGCATAGCAGAATAGTCATCTCGAGCATCGTTGCACTCATACTTGATGTGGAAGAACTTCATGATCTGTGTTTGTCTTTCTGAGAATTTATAAGTATCGAACACGTCATTCCACATAGTGTTCTCATCTAGTCGTAAGTCTCTACCAGACCTCCAGGGTTTGAACAATGTTAACATTGTCATGCAATACTCCTCACGGCTGCCTGCATCCTTGCGGGGCAGAGGTCCTCCAATAAAGTTTGGAACAAACCCTTCGAACTCATCCATCATTCGTACTTCATGTGTACTTGCCTGAGGATGATTGGCCATAAATGTGTGGTACTTAGGGCCGCGCTTTGGGGGAGGAGCTACTTTAGCCTGGATTATCTCTGCCTCAACCACTTCCTTCTCAAATTTCTCAGCGGCCTTGGTTGTCAGCAGCAGTTCATCCTCAGATTCCTCTTCCTCTTCTGCATATATCGGACGGCCTCCCATACATGTCTGCTCCTCCTCGTCATCAGTATCAACAGCTGGTTGTGGCTCATCACCGTCATAGTCATCATATGCAGTATGAAGATGTGGAATGGTCTCGTCAACGGCATAGTCATTCTCAAAGTCACTATTGTCATCAGGCGCCACATATTTCTGAGGCTTTGCATGTTTACGGCGAGCAGCTGACATGGGCTTCTTGTGGTTCAGTCTAATCCAATCATAGACGCAAACATCCTCATATTCAGCAGGTCTCCACATGTAATCGAGAACAGGTGAGATGGGGACAATCCGCTTTTTGCCATTCTTTGACTGCTCATCCAAGGAGACTACAACCGTAGACTTGCCATCTTCTGCAATATTCTTTGAGTCATTCCAAGATCGCATGACTTCTAAGACATAACCTCTCCAGTAACATGCTCTGAACTTATGCCCGGTGTAGTGGTCAGGATGCTTCAGCAAGTACATGGCTGCCATCGGTCCTCCAATCTCGGAAGCAGCAGTGAGGGAATTCACCATCTTTGTCATCATACTTCTCGCCTTATCAGCTCTAGACTTGTCACTGGAGAGAAGCTCCGTGTTTCTTTCAAACACCTTTTGCACTGACTGAAACATGACGTGGGTCTTCAATGGAGTCTTTGTGATGTAATCCGCAACGTAGGCAATCACGGACTTGATCGCAGTTCCAGACATAAGGCTAGTGACGTCGTGGTTGCAGCGTAGCAGATATGAGACTGCGGGAGTGAACGTATTAAGCCATGCCTCACCTTTCTTCAAGATCAAAGCTCCTGACTCTGGATCAACTGTGGTCTCCTTGAATGTGTCTCGGGGAAAGCGGGCCTTGCAGAGCTTGGTGATCGGGTCTGTGCATCCTCGGTTGTCAGACTCTTGCATACCGCTATTCTGAGCACCCTTAGGGGTCTTGCTATTCTTGCTCCTTGTTGTGCATTTGTGAACATTGGACAGATATAAGATCTCATCAACTTCTTCTATGTATTTCGTCCACCATGCACGGTAGGTCTGACATTTGGGGCAGTCCGTGTCTTCCTCGTGGTCACATTTCTTTGGAGGAATTTTTGGCAAGGTATCTGTTGGGGGTACCCGGAAAGGGTCTTTTGCCTTCTGACTTGCAATCCTATTTGTTACAGACTCCATATCTCCATCTAAGAATTCACCCTTGTGCACACTTTCCAAATACTCCACCATCTTCTGTTGGAAGTCCGAGTCTGGATCCATGATGCGATCTCGTACTTCTTGTGGAGTCAGTGCACATTTAATCCATACCAGCATGTGAAGATGAAGTGTCAGTCTTCCCTGTTGCTCAACAGTCCCGTAGTACCCGGCAGTATCACCATAGATTCCAGGTCGGTCCAAACCTACACCGAGGACATGTTTAATGAACAAGTCAACCATAACCTTGAAGAATCTAGCACCCGCCACAGGATTGTTTGCTATCAGGCGCAGTCTCTCATCTTGGTCTCGGAACCTTGGGACGAACGTCTGATCAGTGTCAGCCATGTACAGTGCCAGTGGGTGTTTGACATCTGCAGGCGCGAAGGTTATGAACCAAGATGGTGCTCCAAGGTAGGAAACCAATGACCATATTTCATTTCGCATGTACTTCTTGCTCGTGATGGATCCCTGAACCTTGTGGTTTACATGATCAAGGTCATTGAGCACTTTGAAGCAAGCCTTCTCAGACTCCGTTTCAGGCTTAACAGGACCTTCCTTCAGTCGTTCTATGAGTGCAGTCAGCGTGCTGGAACTGATGCTCAATATACGACTGGCTATCTCATTAAACTTGTTACGGTCAGCTAGTAAGTATCCAGCAGTAGCTGACTTTTTGATCTGTTCGTGATTGAGGGCAACTAGGGGGAATAGTGGCTCGAGCTGAAACCTCTTGTCATGATACATGAGCAACTGCTGCTTGCGCCTCTCCTCGCTGACAGGTTTCTGGATCCGGGAGTTTCTAAGTCCACCATATCCATAGGGGAAGAGCCATGGAAACATCTGTGGGTAGAGTTGGGGGTTGTCGTATATACTTTCTGGTTGCTTTGCCTGTCCTATACCGAGAGCTTTTCCTTGAGATTTGAAATGTTCCACAGCTCGCGCAGTAATCTCATAGGGCCGCACTTTGCCAAGATGTTCCAGATATGTGCCTGTAAGACCATGGACTACAAATGGACAGTCACCATCTTCTACACCCTCATCCTCTTCAGTGTCATTTACAGCTGTCGACTCCGAGTCCTTGTTTGTGGCCATGCTCATAGTGTAGTTTACTACAACAGGGGGCTCATCCTCTGGATATGCGTCTAGGTTCTCATATGAAATATCCAAGTCTGCATAGTCCTCATGGTTGAGCTTCAGCCACTCGAGGGCCTCCTTAACCTTGTTACGCCTCACCAGCATCGGAGTCCTCTTGAACTCTTTATATGTTGGAACATTGGGCCCAATGTACATAAATGCTAGGACTTCATCCAAGTCATCACGAGGCGGAGGCAACGCGTGATATATCTTGGGCATTGGCAAAGAGTGACTGACAACATTAGCCTTCATCTTGGACATTCCGGAGACATGAACTTTTACGGTGCATATATTGTGCTTCACGCGTGATATCAGCATCTTCTCTGTCCAACTGAGATTCTGAAGCACGGGCGGAACCTCTCCAATCCACAAACCATTCGCAAGACCGTCAGGAGGCATTTTCCCTTCACTCAGCTCTTCTAAGCAGGTCTTGCATACATCATCACATTGAGGCAGAAGAACGGGGCCAGAGAGAGGCTTTATGGGATCTGTAACAGTTTGTCGTTCAGCCCTTGTCACTGGAGTGTCCGGGATCAACAGGGTACTGTCAATATTGGCATCTGCAAGCCTTGACATCTCAGACTTGTAAGACAGTAGACCGCAAACAGCGCATGCAGATTCAATGAAATTACAGATTTGAATATCTTCTGCAAACCCTCGTACCGTAGCATCTGTGAGGTTCTCATCAAGAGGAGAAGGAGGGAAGTTGATAGCCTTGGTCATACACTTTGCGCGACTAGCCCTCTTTCGAGCTTTGTTAGACTGTGGAAGAGAAACCTGGGCAAATGTCGATGCAAATTTTGGGCAACTCACACACTCATGTGACTGTATGTGTTCTATGATAGTAGACTTGTTGTGACGAACCGTAACATTGGTCATTGAATGTTTCAGAGCAAAGTCCAACAGCACCGATCTACTCATCTTACGGACAAACTCATGTATAGGAATATCCGCTGCAATGATTGATTTGTCTGACAGAATAGAAAGCGGTGCATATGACAAAAACCGATAGTTGCACTCAGGTTGCACATCTCCTTGTAGAACATACGGAGTGACATCTTTGCCTGACCAAATACGGGTATGAGAAGGTCCTTCCTGTTGAGGTCGTCGAGGAAACTTGGCACCACCAAAACATGCAGGAGGTTCAATAGAGGTCAGCGATATGTGATCCTGGGATGTGCTCGCTCGGTGCAAGGGATTACGGTACTGCTGCGGACATATCAAACGACGGAGCTCTGGACCATGGTCATGGGATGCATACATAGATCTTATCTGTGCCCATTTGGCCATGCATATACGCTTCCGCACTCGCTGCATGGTGCTCAGAAGGCTATGCGATAGTGTTCTACAAGACGCAACATTGCCAATTTCATGCAAGGACAAAACAACATCAGGCGCAGCGGCAGAGTCTGTAGACTCCTCCACCATGCCGACGTGTTGACAGACAAACGGGAGGCTTGCACCGAGGGTGCCTCCCAGAACCCTGCCCACAAGGGACTCAGAACTTTCTAAAAGGGTGTCTGACGTAACCCTAGGTCTGGCAAGCGCGGATGACACGTCTATGCCAAACCTGCCTGAAGGTCTTGTGACCAGCAGTTGGAGTTCTGATAAGAGCAATAAGTATGGGTGGAGAACGGCATGGTACAAAGTGCTAGCGTACCAGATTGGTCCTCCAAACGGAAGGCAACCCTGCTCGAATGCGAGCTCAGGGCGTGTCTTCCAGCAGCATAGCTCTCACTGGAGACAAGTCCTGCATACAGCAAGACATATGATAGAAGCCAGGGGATAAGAATCCAGTGGCAAAGTAGCGGCAGGCTGGTAGGGCGGTACAACAGTGTGAGTTGCATCTGGTGGTTGGAGTTGAAGTTGGAATTGCCTATGAGCGCCCATGTTGAACTTTCTGCGCGTCTAGCATGTTGCGGTTGATGTCACGTGCAATGGTGTGACCGCATTTGAACTTATGCTAAGTCCCTAGTTGTATTTCCTGTTCCAAGTCACGCAACAGAATGCAGTATACGGGTATATTCCAAGTATAGCCATATACATGGGAGGGCGCAACTACAGATTATCGAACTACCATTGATTGATGCAAAGCGGAGGGGAGATTTTGAAGAAGGGGATAAGCGTACAACACTATTACTCAGACATCATTGCGACGGGCAAGGAGGGCAACACCGTAAAGGTTGTGGGACATGACGTGCTTGGCGGAGTAGTAGGAGGTGGAGGTGGTCTGGTACGTGGAAGCGGAATAGTAGACAAGCGCAATGTCACCAGACTGCAACTCCTGGGACAAGCGTGGAAGAGAAGTAAGATCCTCATGCCGGTAAACGAGCAAATCCGGTTTGTTTGCACAGAAGTACTCCCGTGCATCCCACAGCCCAACTGCGAGTTTGTCATTGCTTGTTGCGTATCAGAGATAATTGAAAGTAAACTCACTGTCATCGGTATGAGCCCAGGCGGTCTTGTCGCGCATATCCAGGAGGGAACGAGTGGGGGTAGCATTCATGCGGGGAGCTGCAGGCGTGCGAGGACCCCTTGGAGTAAACCCCAGTCCTTTGATGTTTGCGACTGGAACACGATCTTAGCAAGGATTCATTTGTAGAATATAACCACGTACCCGGTTTCTTTGGTGTGCTAGGTGTCGCTGCGTTGAAGACGACACTGCGATAGGCAATGCCAGCCGCCTCCTTCTGGCCAATACTATAGGAGGTCATCCCCAGCTTGTTGTGACCAAACACGGTGCCGAAGAAAGCAGTTGCACGCTCGTGCTCCCCGCGCATCGGGACCCCCACAAGCTGCTTAGTAAGCTTGTCTTGACCGTACACATTGGTCCAGTGAACAATGTTGCAGTCAAGAACAATAACCACGTCAACGCAGATAAGACGGGAGGGGCCACATCACTGGCATTTTTTGCACAGAGCACTGTTGCCTTAGCTCCGGGAAAGGTGTACGGCATGGCATCTGCAGGGTCATATCGAGCAGGGTTGATCACAAAGGGATCGTCCTCTGGATTGGCACGTCCACCGGCATAGAGCATGACCCGCAGTACGGACCTGGAGAAGCATACAACGTTACCAGAGGGAACAGCAAAGACAAAAGAGTACTGCTCACTGCCGACAGATGTCGTATGCATCTTCACTGAATATCCCAGCTTGGGGAGAAACCGTCATGATGGGGTTGTTCGCAAAGTCTGCCTCACACGGTCTGTGGAGAGCACCGTCAGCTTCAATGTGATGCTTAGCTATAGTCACAACAGTACTTACTGCACCCGAGGAAGAGCAGAGTACGTCGGAAGAAGGACCGGGTCAATGGAGTCAGGAGTGCTGTAGTCAAGAACCCCAACAGAGCAATCCTTGCCCTTGTCGTGGATGTTCATCTCCAGAAGATTCTGGAGATAGATGTCTGATATCTCCGGAGACACATCTGAGGACGAGGAAGGTTCGGGGTCCACCTCCATGTCCACGTCCCTGGTATGCCAATCAGCATGGCCCTGAGCTCAATGCAAACGGTACTCACTTCTTGAACTGAACGTCCTTGATCTTGGAAGCCCGAGGTGTTCGTGGCTCCCTCTCCTGCTTGATCTTGATGTCGCTGATACTGACATTGAATGTTTCAATGAGAGGTGTGTAACAAATTGATTGAACAGACGTACGTCTCCCGGATATCCTCTACATCATCCTCCAACATCACAGGGGCAGAATTGAAGTGACCTTTGAACAGGCGAGTCTGCCGTTTGATACTATAGGAAGAGAGAGCAAAGGCTTATAAGAGACGAGTCAAAGTTGGGATAGGGTTGCATTACTCCTCCTCATCAATCTCCTCCTCCCCCGGGTTGAAGAAGTTGTCGCTAGAACTGCAGACAATGTAAGGTTACGGACACAGTTAAAACACATAACTACTCACTCGGGGGGTTAGCCTTGCGGGTGACCTTTCCTTTGCCCACCGCAGCCTTTGTCGGACTCTTCGAACTGGCCTTCTGAGCTGCAGCTCTCTCAGCCGCCGCCTTGATGGTCTGGCGGCGAGGAAGAGGGAGCGTCTTGGGAGTAGACTTGGCCGAACTAGGCCTAGACAAGACATGAGTACACATCCACACAGAGAAAGCATAACATATTACGCACCGATCTGCCTGCCTTCCGGGAGGAGGAGAGTCCAACATAACAACATCATCTTCCTCATCAGAGGCCTCCACTGGATCTGGAACGGTTCTGCAGAACAATCAGGATTGAAAATCAGCAACAGCAAAGGAAACTGACCCAGTACGAGTCTTCTTGGTCGGGGATGCACTAAGAACAAGTCAGATTGGCGACAGAGAAGGAATAAGCGGGGTACCTACCTCTCGTCAAGAGCGTCATCGGAGTCCTCCCTAGAGTAACATAAGATATGTGTGGACGCATCAGGACAACATCACATACTCCTTCCCACGCTTGCCCCGTTTGGCAGGGGTCGGAACACGGTTTTTCACAAGAGAACCTTTGGTCGCAGCGGCCTTGATGACCTTCGCCGGAGCGACCTTGGCCGGAGCGGTCTTGCGTTTGCTGTACGATGATGGTATGTGAACAGTCATTCTCATAACCAAGTTGTGCAGTGTACGTACTTGGGAGAGGGGGAGCCTTGGCTGACGGGGACTTCTCCCTTCTTCAGAGAACGCCTATTTATAGGGTCAGCGGCCATGTAGTACCACACTGCTATCTGAGCAGACGTACCCAACTTTGGGCGTAATCTCTACCTCGTTGCGGACATCCGCATACTCCTCGTCATCAGAGCCCGCAACAGAGCGTTCCTCGTCACTGCTGAACATCACCCTGGATAAGAATGACATGGCAAAGTATGAGACATGGATGAACTCACCCAAGATCCTCTGCAGTGCGCTCTTCCATACTCTCCTCATCCTCTCCGCCGGCCTCTTCGGCATCCTCGTTATCGTCCTCTTCAGCCTCCTCAGCCTCGCTGTCGATGTACTCCGGACTACCTGCACTTAGAGCAATGTGATAGAGATTGCTAAGGATGACTCACCTGATTGCTTTCTTACGTCCTCCACCACGAACAGCCTTGGGGGCCTCAACGCTGAAGACAAAAGATAAGTGTGGTCACAACAGACAAAGATGAATGAACGTACACTTTGGCGGCCTTGGCGGTGGCAGCTTTTTTGGCAGCAGTGGTGCGACTTCCGGTGGTACTCATCCTCGGGGTGACTTTGGCAGGCGTGGACTTGGCTGCCTTGGAATGCGTCTTCGGAGGAGGAGTGACCTTGGCAGTACTAGGAGAAGCATATGTCAGTCGGCAGACAAAGTAGAAGTATGCTGGCAGGGCACTTACGCCTTGGTGGTGTTCTTGCGGGGAGCCATGTGGAAGTGAGAAGAGTAGCGAGGATTGGAGGGAGTAGAAGAGTGCGACAAGAGAGGAAGTTGGAGAGGTTGGAGGATGGGGGACAGACAGCACGGATGAGCAAAGAGTGAGGTGCGGACGAAGAGTGCGAAGGGAGATCGAACTCTGGAGGATAGGGAACGGCGCGGGGGTATTTATGCATTTCTGAGAGCCATGCTCGTGTTATCCCGGAGGAGACTTCCGAACGGCAGAGAGTTGGGGTTGCGCAGATATCGTGTGGTGATGGCTCGCTTGATTTCGCTAGTTGCTATCAGGACGCCCAGCAGCATTCCCAAGTTTTATACAGCTGGATACATCTCCCGCACCCAATGCTAGATGCATGAGATTGCGTTAGAAAAATGCGTTTGTTTGAGTGTAATAAATAGGGATGAAATGAGGAAAGTATGGTCATAGGAAGCAGATGTGTCTGCCACTTGAGCAGGCGTGGCAGGTCGCAACTACACAAGCGAATCGGCTGCATATTCTTCAAATCACCGGCGAACGGGCTTCCGGCAGCAAAAAATTGTCTAGCCTCTGCATGACAAGACCTGGAACGTTCCAAGTGGTCAGTTGATTTTGTTTGGGGACGGGGTGTTTCGGAAGAGCAAGAGCATGGTTCCGAAGAGCATGAAGAGGCTGTCACAAGTACCTTGTGATCCTGAACTCTGCAATCAGACACCCCCATTCCACTTCCTGCCAGCCCACCCCGCGTTGCAGTCCAAGTCTCCCGTGTCTTCACTGTCGTCATGAGTACTGTGTCCTCCTTCTGCGGGCCTCTTCTTTCGCAGCTTCGCACAGATTCTGACAAGTATCGTGAGTATGCAATCATCTGCCAGTATTACACACAAGCCAATGGTAGAGTAGGAGAGATGCTCGAGAAGGAGATGCGTACCTGTGTTGGCAGGGACGAGACCCAAAGTGAACTTTCCAGCATCGGCGAGGTACGTAGGATTGTTGTGAGATAGATGTGGGATGCAGCTGACAGGAAGTGTTAGGACTTTGACTTTGACTCTTGCATACGTCTGTTTGAGCTGCGCAAACCTCCGATGCTGGTGCTGGTCGACCATGATGAAGATCGTCCGGTCTCCGACGTCGGAGAGGAATGCACCTTCAACGTTCAAGGGTACTTGTGGGACTGCACTCTGCCACCAATTCGCCGCTTCCAGTAAGCTCTTCCTTCTATCCACTCTGCTCCCTATCCCAAACGAAATACACACCTGTAGAATTCCCCGCAACCCGAACCCCGGCAACCTTCTCAGTCTTAAGCAGTCAGTGACCTTGACGGGTCTTGGCAGCGAGATGTTCGAGAAAGCGGTTCGTGGTCTGAGTACTTTGTACCAACATGCGAAGGGGAAGGTCCAGCAGCGTGGTTGTCAGTTGAGAACTTGGATGCCCGGAGAAGCCGAGGGCGACCTCACATTGACTTTCAGTAGCCGCTATCTCACGCCCGGCAACCAGGCTGCTGACGACATCCATCCGGATATGGCCGAAGTCATAGACCCGCTCAACATTCTCCGTCCTCTACTGCTAACTGAGGTTCATACCCTCGACAACGCGGTCTTCTACTGGCAGCGCATGCCTGCCTCTGCCGCGTAAGTTTTTCTAGTTCTGATTGTACGCAACAAGGCACTGATCATAATGATCCCAGGCCTCAGTTTGCGGAGCGCTCAAGCACCAGCGAGCGGGTTGAGCGCACGGCTCCTGAGATCTTCTGTCCGAGCAACATGGTGCAGGTGCGGTTTGCCGTACATCTTGCCAAAGTTGGACGGCACGAGTATGTCTTCCTTCCGAAGCTGCGCTCCATCTGTCTGCTCAGTAGCGAGGTACAGCGGGTGAGCCTCCAACACCTTGTCAGAACTTAAACATTGCGAACTCACATTATTATGCAGGATTATAATATCGCATCTATCCGTGCTATCACCCGTAGGGCGGTCTCGCCGTTGAAGAAGATCAAACGCAAGGCCGACTATGGGAAGCAGGACAGTGACGAGGAGGAAGAAGGGCCCTCGGAGCCGCCTCAGAAGGCAATGCGTCGTCTGACCATCACCGGGGGACCTTCTCAAGAACGTTCTGCGCTCTCCGAGGGTCCTGCCCAGTAGATTGCGTGGATTTAGAGCAAGTGCATTGCTTGGACATGTACGCCTGTAGAAGTCTGCATCTAATGGTTATTGCCACAGGGAGGTACTACACTTGTTCCCGCATCGAGCGTACATATGGGTACAACTACCAGAAGAATACTTATGTAACCTAACTAATCACTGCCCCCGCCGGGCCCAATACGCGGTTATACTTACATAGCGTGTGCTCTACCATGATTGGGTCGAACATCATCCACTCTCGCTCCTCTGCTGTGAAAGCCTTCTCCAGTTCATCATGCACGTACTTGAAGGCGTCCACGACTTGTTCTGCGCTTGAATCCATTGTAAGAGGGTGACCGAGAGCAATGAGTCCCCGCAAAGAGCCCAACCCCATCCGGGCTATCACTCTGCCAATCTCCTCCACAGAAGGTCGTGCAACGCGACCAGCATAGACGAAGTCGGCTGAGAGCAGATATCCGGTGAGGTTGCCTAGCATGGGGAAGACCTTCTGGCTGTTGACCGTCGACTGTGTCCATTTGAGGAAGCGGAGAAACGGAATCTTCTTCAACTCAGGGTCGTCAGTTGGTTGCTTGCACCCGGGCCCAGAGGTCGCGGAACTGCTGCTCCTGCTGGAAGTACTTCACCGGATCCTTCAGCACGGCTTTGAATCGACGGCACTGAGGCTGTCCGTACGAGGACATGTTCAGGATAGGAGTGAGGGAAGCAATCGCCGTCTTCTGTTCCTTGTCGTCTGGACTCGGCTCCTGGAAACCGTGGTCGAGCAAAGTCTGCTTCCACTCAGCTAGACTGCGGTAATGACTCGACGACCGGAGCTCCAGAAGTAGACGTGAGTTGAATAGGTGTGTACGGGTGAGGACACAGCTAGCAAAGCCGCCCGGGAGATCCATGATGGCAGGATGGAACGCGCCTCCTACACCTTGCACCTTCCGGCGAGAGAGGCCATGTTCGCGAAAGGGCAGGAAGCGGTCGAGATTCGACGCTATCTTTGTTTGCACCACTGAGAACGACTCCCTGGAGGGTTCCCGCACGACCACCATGGCATGCGCATGAACTGAATGAGGGTGGGAGGCCGGTCGTCTTGACGGGAGGACGAGGATTGCGTGGAATCCGAGTTTCACACGACGAGGTTGGGCTGTCGCAGAGGGTGCGGTCGGGGATGAGTGGGTGTTGGACGGAGCAGATGATGTCGTCGACGAACGGTCATTCTGCGGAGGCGGTAACAACGAAATAAGCGACGAAGACACCGCCTGAAGACTGGGGATGCATCGAGATCGTGCGGAGGAAATCTGGCGCAGTAGCTCAGCCTCATGGGATGCTGTGGATGCGATAGGTGGGAGCGAAGAGCGACGATGAAGGGTTGAAGATCCTCGGGGTCAGAGCCGTTGACTTAACTCCGCGACGTCCAAGTACCTGCGTCATGACTTCCTGATGCGCATACCAGATCGGTGGCAAGAGCAACGCATCCTCGTTCTGTACGATGTGGAGGATATGGATGACAAAATAAGCGGCGAAGAGTTGTGTCCGGGAGGGAAGTTGAGCCAGGTCTCTAGAACTTGCACCAGTGCATCGATCACAGCAGATGTGGTGTCGCGGAGAGATACTTGTTTCCCTCGGACGCGAGCGACGGTGGGTGCAATATCCAGGTCAGGAAGGAATTGCTTGCTTGAGACTTGCCCCGGCTTCCTTGACCGCACGATGAGAAAAATCTCACGTACGAGGCGTTCCAGCCAATCCGAGGAATCAGAGTACGAGCGGCGGTCGCGGACGAGCTGCCCGGCCATTGCTGTAGCAGCATCCACGACATGCACCGTGAGCCACGTCCACGCAGCGGCGTTGCACAGCATGAGACGACGGCGGTCGAGGGCAATGTTGAGCTCGAACAGGGCAGCAGTGCTCTGCCGAACCCGATGCACTCGCCACATACGAGAGACCGATCGCGCGAACTGCACATTCACATTGCTCGGCTCTCGCCGTGCCATCTCTTGAGGAAGGTATCCACCTCGCTGTCCAGACCTGGAAGCTGGAGCTGCGTCGTCTCTGCGACAGTCTCGTATCTGCGAAGCACTTCTGCAAGGTACTCTTGCGAGAAGGCAGCCAGAACGCGCGTGTAGCCTGTAAACACAAGGACATAAGCTGTGAATCTGTGAGATGGAGAGTCAACTTACATGGCGGCTGCTTGTCTGAGGTGCCTTGCTGGACCGACGAGGCCGCCGTGGACGACCCTGGCGAAGGATGAGACTCGCCGACTCTGCAATATGAGACTGAGTATGTGACTAAACACAGAGACAGGCACACGTACCGTCGCTGGTCAACTCGTCCGGATCCTCATCGC